>CM077673.1:190442977-191774227 GCA_039707655.1 Elymus sibiricus
GAACATTTTCTATTTGGGTTGTAAAACTTAAGTCCTGATGGACATCTGCACATTTTATGTTTACCTTACTTTTGGCGTTACTTCAAGTTTTATCATATGCGCCCGAAGCCATACTACAGACGCCCATTTTTCATTATGCATTTCATTATCTTCATAAAATCACTTAAATGCATAGTAATTGGATTCCAAGATACAGGGGAGATCTCCACAAATTAAAACTTGCCATGTGCATTTGCATTCAAAGCAAGATCTTCATAAGCACATCTTCAGGGGGAGCTCTCTATATCTGGCAATCATAATCTCCAAGTCTTTATCTTCATATATTTTATTCCCATTGAAAACTTCAACCAGTTTCTCATCAATCACCAAAAAGGGGGAGATTGTAAGTGCATCTAGTGCCATCCTTGTTGGTTTTGGAGTATGGAAGACAGACGTGGTTGAGGGACTAATGTGTTTGTGAGAGTTCACAGGTTTACACAGATAGAAATCCCTGGAGAGTTGGTTTAACCATCAAAGACGATCCCCAAAAATGACAGAAGACATTGATGATGGCCGAAGCCATTGGTGCTACGTGAAGATAATCGCTTGAAGACAATGAAACATGAAGAAAAAGTCTTTTGGTTGTTTTGTTTCTTCTTTCCTAAGTTATAGGAACCACCGTACTGTTAAGTGGGGTCGATGTGATCGAAGCCAAATGCTGACGTGATGCTCAACCCATACCATGCTCAACCCATACCAATGTCTTCGAGTGAAGACAATGAGAAGAAATGTCTTCCAGAGTTGGTTGAGTCACCATTGCTTGTAGCCCAAGTAATATTGCCACGTGTGTCGTTGAAATCTGACCATTGGAACACGTGTCGGTTAGCCATTGACCCAAGGTCATTTTGGTCATACCATGTCGGGTTGCCTGTTTGCTATAAATAGCCCACCCCCTCCACCATAAGAAGGTGTCTGCTCAGAGTGAGATACGGTTGTTCTCATTTTGGAGCAACCCACCTCGAAGACATTGAGAGAGAGCTATCCTGCGAGGATAAACCCAAACACCTAGAGCTAGTGTGTTTGAGCATCACCGAAGACATTTTGTTCTGAGAGAACTGAAGACTTATTATACTTGAAGACTGTGATCTTCCAGATGGTTAGGCGTGTGGGTCAAGAGCATCCAAGAGTCATTGTGGATTGCCGGGTGACCAAGTTTGTACGGGTTTCGGAAGTCTCCCCTGAAGTCTTACCTGAGTGATTGGGCGTTGTCTAAGTGACTTTAGCTCTAGGGGAACAAGGTGAAGATGAGGTCTTCAGAGTTCAATCTCAGCCTCCCCAACCAGACGTACAGTTGTCACAACAACTGGAGCTGGTCGAACAAATCTTGTGTCTTCGTCAAGCAACTGGTTCTATCATTCACTCTCCTACCTTCTATAATGTATCATGAAGCCATTGTTTAATCATCTCTCTCTGAAGACATACTCTGAAGACATTCATTACCTGTCGTTTATCTTCATACTACCTAAGTTTATGTTCGATACATCTTTGTGTGCATGATGAATATGATATGCCTGCTTGAATGTCCTCATAGTATTCCATGCTTTGCTTAGATTCTTCATAGATATCCCTACTTCATCCTATTTTGCTTTCGCATACTTTGAACACGTTTACTGTTTCGAAGCTTTTCATAAAAATCGCCTATTCACCCCCCCTCTAGTCGATAACTAGCACTTTCATAAAGGGGTACATGGGCCTTTGGCCCGGTAGTGCACGTGCAGGCGCCGGATGTCCGGGCTGGGGGCCGTATGTCCGACCCTTCATGGGGGCGCCGGATGTCCGGGGCTAGGCCGGATCTCCGGCCGGACGATGACTTGATCTCGCGAGGTTCTGGCTTCCTCGCGCCGGATTTCCAGGCAGGGGCGCCGAATATCCGCCCGGTCCTGTGGCGCCGGATGTCCGGGGGTCGGCCGGATGTCTGGTCGTTGTAGAGTGGCATGGTGCCTGTCTTCCTGTGGTCTTCCTTAGTTTGCTGGCGCCGGATGTCCGGGCTTCAGCCGGATGTCCGGGATCGGCCGGATGTCCGACCGCTGTAGCTTGGCGACGACTCCACTTGAGGCACTCCTCGCTCCGCATCTGTGGTGGCTTGTCCTCCGCTCCAAGTGTCGCCATGGTCATCTCGGATGCACCTACGTATACACAAGGTCCGTACTTGAGGTAGCATCCATGTCTCGAGTGAAATGAAAGGAGAAGCACTTAGGAGCAAGTTCACCTTATGTTCAATGGCACTTGGGGCCTGGGAAGTTGTCAGAGTGCACATGGAGATGACCATAGGATGCTCCGCATCAGAGGGGCTACTAAGAAACCTCACAATCCATCTAGTCTTGTGTTCACTTTGTAACATCCTGAGCTATGGCTCTGTAAATATTTTGCAACCATACTCTATTAATGAAGCAATAGTAGGAGCATCTCCTGCTGCTTTAACCGTTCAAAACAAGGCAACCAACTTACACCTACTGTATAAGTGAAAACAACTAAATGGCATTTAAAATGCTTAATTTGGGGTTTGCATTTGAACCCTTGGTTCAAATGGACTTCATTTAAATTATTGCTAGATGTATTAGCACAATCCATAGCATTCTTGTCATGTCATGATCATGCATCATATTGTTGCACTCGTTGTGTATTGATTGCCCCGGAACTATTCTTCTTGATAGGTTCTGCTCCTACGAGTGGCACCGAACACTTGTCTGATGAGAAATACTACCCTTTGGATCTTCCAGAGGCGAACAACATTGATCATTCTAATATAAACCCACTCTCTCGTTCTTGCTCTCTTTTATTTCGTTAGGACAATAACAATTCAACTATTACATGTTTTGGTAGTTGAACTCACCTATCATTGTCATAGTAAATAGCTAAACGCATGATTAGGAGTTGATCGAGCCAAGTTGTGACTTCATCCATGACATGCTTGCTATTGCTTAGAGTTGTGTCAGGTTTGATTCATCTGGGAATTACTACTTGTGAGCTGTGTTGGGTTTTCCCCGAAAAGGAAGGGTGAATCAATATAGTAGCGATGAGTATTTTACTCAGTGAGAACCAAGGTTATCGAACCGGTAGGAGAATCAATGCAAACTCTCGCCGCCAACACCTACACACACAAAACCAAACACTTGCACCCAATGCGGGCAAGAGGGTTGTCAATCCCCTTGAACTCGTTACTTGCAAGGATTAATTCCGATTGTGATGGATATATAAAAAGTACAAGTAAATAATTGCGGCAAGGTAATTTTGGTTTTTAGCAATATGATTAAATAGACCCAGGGGCCATAGTTTTCACTACAGGCTTCTCTCTCGAACGCATAGCATACGGTGGGTAAACAAATTACTATTGGGCAATTGATAGAAAAGCGCATAGTTATGATGTTATCCATGGCAAGGATCATGTATATAGGCATCACGTCCGTGACAAGTAGACCGAAACGATGCTGCATCTACTACTATTACTCCACCAATCGACCGACTCCTGCCTGCATCTGTGGTATTAAATTCATGACAAACAGAGTAACACATGAAGCAAGGTGACATGATGTAGACAAAGTAAGACATGAAATATGTTCATACCCCATCGTTTTATCCTTAATGGCAACAATACAATATGTATCTTGTCCCTTTCTGTCACTGGGATATAGAGCACCACAAGATTGAACCCACTACAATGTACCCCTCCCACTGAAGATAAATCAATCTAGTTGGCCAAACCAAATGGATAGATCAGAGAGAAATACAAACCAATAACAATCATGCATAAGAAAGTTCAAAAAAGACACAATTACTTTCAATGAATAATCTTATCATAAACCCACAATTCATTGGATCCCAACACACCGCAAAAGAAGATTACATCAGATGGATCTCCATGTGAATCATGAAGAACATGGTATTGAAGATCAAAGAGAGAGAAGAAGCCATCTAGCTACTAGATATGGACCCATAGGTCTGTGGTGAACTACTCACACATCATCATGGAGGCAACAAGGTTTATATAGATGGCCTCCATGCTCGATTCCCCCTCCGACAGAGTACCGGAAAAGGTCTCCAGATAGGATCATAGAAGAACAGAGGCTTGCGGCGGCGGAAAAAATGTTTCGGGTGTCTCTCTTTTGGTATTGGGGTATATGTGAATATCTAGAAGTGGAATTGGGCCAGGAGGAGTTGCGACGGGCCCACAAGCTCAGGGGCCCACCCTACCCCCCAGAGCGTGCCCTTCCAGCCTGTCACTCCCTCGTAGATCTTATGGCCACCTCCCGAAGCTTCTAGGGTCCATTTATGTCCAAAAATAACCTCCATAAAGTTTCATCACGTTTGGACTCCGTTTGGTACTGAATTTCTGAAAAGTCCAAAAACAGTTAAAAACATGAACTGGCACTGGGCACTGGGTTAATAGATTAGTCCCAAAAAATGATATAAAATAGCTTATAATTGCATATAAAGTATCCAAAGTAGGTAATATAATAGCATGAAACAATAAAAAATTATAGATATTTTTTAGACATATCAGCATCCCCAAGCTTAATTCCTGCTCCTCCTCGAATAGGTAAATGATAAAAACAGAATTTTTGATGTGGCATGCTACCCAACATGTAATCGCTTTCAGTTATAGATATTGAGAAATGATGAAGTAATTGATATCAACATAATAATATCCATGAACATAAGAAGCATAATCATTATTTTTCAAAATATATAATCCTTAAAGAATGTTATCCCTACTCACTTTATCATATTAGCATGGCATGACTCTGTGTTCACCGCATAAGTACAAATCATGAGCACCCTGGTGTCAAACCAGGCAATTGGATCGTACCTCTAACGCGCTTCAGCATTTTCATCTTCACGCAATACATGAGCGTGAGCCATGGATATAGCATATAGGTGAAATAGAGTGCGGTGGTAGAGATCGAAGGAAGTCATAAAGGAAGAAAGTCTCGCATCAACTAGGCGGATCAATGGGCTATGGAGACGCCCACCAACATATTAAGGCTAAGAGTAGGATTGCCATGCAACGGATGCACTAGAGCTATAAGTGTACGAAATCTCAAATGAAACTAAGTGGGTGTGCATCCAACTTGCTTGCTCATGAAGACCTCGGGCATTTGAGGAAGCCCATCATCGGAACATACAAGCCAAGTTCTATAATGAAAAATTCCCACTAGTATATGAAAATGGCTTCTCAGGAGGCTCTATATGAAGAAATGGTGCTACTTTGAAGCACAAGTGTAGAAAAAAGGATAGTAACATTGCCCCTTTTCTCTTTTTCTCTCATTTGGCCTCCCCCATTTTTTCTCTTCTTTTTTTATTTTTTTTCTTTTTCGTCCAGAGTCTCATCCCGACTTGTGGGGGAATCATAGTCCCATCATCCTTTCTTCACCGGGACAATGCTCTAATAATGATAATCATCACACTTTTATTTACTTACAACTCGATAAAAACCTATACAAGATGACTCTATATGAATGCATCTAGAAGTGTACCAGGATGTGCAATGATCTAGCATAACATGTAAACAATGATGAACGGTGGCTTTGATATGATCACACAAAGCAATATGATGATGAACACACAAGTCATGAGACAGAACGGTGGAAGTTGCGTGGCAATATATCACGGAATGGCTATGGAAAGGCCATAATAGGTAGGTATGGTGGCCGTTTTGAGGAAGATATAAGGAGGCTTATGTGTGATTGAGTGTATCATATCATGGGGTTTGGATGGACTGGTGAAGTTTGCACCGACTCTAGAGGTGATAAAGGGCAATGCACGGTACCAAAGAGGCTAGCAAATTGCAGAAAGGTGAGGATGCATCTAGTTGCGAAGGGCCCACGAGCTCATGGGACGTGCCCTACGAGCTCGTCGCTCCCTCATAGATCTTATGGCCACCTCTCGAAGCTTTTAGGGTCTCTTTATGTCCAAAAATAACCCCCGTAAAGTTTCATCACATTTGGACTCTGTTTGGTATTGATTTTCTAAAAAGTCCAAAAACAAGTAAAAAATAGGAACTCGCACTGGGCACTTCGTTAATAGGTTAGTCACCAAAAATGATATACAATAGCATATAAAGTATCCAAAATCGATAATATAATAGCATGAAACAATAAAAAATTATAGATACATTGGAGACGTATCTGGAATGAATTGGAATGTTGTGAGCATGTCCTAATGTTGAGAGTTAAGTGTGTGAACCTAATTTGGTAAGGTTAGCAATGAGAGGCCATGTGGGAGTACATGGTGGGTTGTCTCACTGAGACCGTCCTTAAGAGCCGAGTTCTGTGTATGTTATCCGAGAATTGTTACTGCCACACATTGTGCTCGAAACCAATGATCCCTCTCAACTTATTAATCGCCTCGATCTCTGTCCAAGAGTTGTAACTAGTTTTCTAGTGTTCGTAGGATGTGCTACGGGCTGTGCTTAGCGTTGACCGGTGGGGGGGGGGGGGGCTTTGTCATGGTAGGCACTATGGCACGGTGTACCAAGCGTAGTTCCATCCGGTGAGGTGGTCTTGCGAACACTTCACACATCATTTGGTGCCGTAATGGAAACTTCGGTCGGACTTCCCTTGTGGGTTCAGCCTCGGATATGCGATAAACCTGGACTAGAGTCTTGTGTGGTTAACGGTTGTGGTCGACACCCTCGCCAGGCTTCCGCTTGAAGGTTGTTGGGTACATGACTTGTATGCGGTGGTAAGTGGTAAGAGCGTGTGTGAAGAAGTACACCCCTGCAGGGTTATAGATCTATTCAAATAGTCGCGTCCTTGGATATGGACTACTTGAAAACTAATGTCTACTACACAACTTTATTCTTGTAGACTCTGTTGGGCCTCCAAGCGCAGAGTTTTGTAGGACAGTAGCAATTTTAACTCAAGTGGATGACCTAAGGTTTATCAATCTGTGGGAGGTGTAGGATCAAGATGGTCTCTCTCAAGCAACCGTGCAATCAAATACAAGAAATCTCTTGCGTCCCGAGCACACCCAATACAATGGCAGATTGTATAGGTGCACTAGTTCGGCGAAGAGATGGTGATACAAGGGCAATATGGATAGTAGATATAGGTTTTTGTAGTCTGGAAATATAAAAATAGCAAGGTAGCAAGTGGCAAACAGCGAACAAAATGTCGTATAAATGCTTGGAAATAAGGCCTAGGGTTCATACTTTCACTAGTGCAATCTCTCAACAATGCTAACATAATAGAATCATATGATCATCCCTCAACGTGCGACAAAGAATCACTCCAAATTTCATATCTAGCGGAGAACATAAGATGAAATTGTTGTAGGTAGTAGAACCACCTCAAAGCTATTATTTCTGATCAATCTATTGAGCTATTCCCATAAGTGTCAATAACAGCCCTAGAGTTCATACTAGAATAACACCTATGATACACATCAATCAACCCTAATGTCAACTAGATACTCCAATGTCACCACAAGTATCTGTGGGTTAATTATTCTACATGCATCAAACAATTTTAGATTCATCATATTCAATCCAACACAGAGAACTTCAAAGAGTACCCCAAGATTTCTATCGGAGAAAGTAGGACCAGAATGTGTATCAACTCATATGCATAGATTACCCCATTGTCACCATGGGAATCCGCAAGTTGAGTACCAAAACATATATCAAGTGAATCAAGGAACACCCCGTTGTCACCACGGGTATCCACATGCAAGACATACATCAAGTTATCTCAAATCCAATATTCAATCTGACATAACAAAATCTCAAAGGGAAAGATTCAATTCCTCACAACAAGATAGCAAGGGAATAACACCATATGATACAACTATATTAACAAAGCTCATGATACATCAAGATCGTCACATCTCAAGAACACAAGAGAGAGAGAGAGATCAATCACATAGCTAATGATACATACCCTCAGCCCCGAGGATGAACTTCTCCCACCTCATCATAGAGACCGCTGGAATGATGAAGATGGCCTCCGGTGATGATTGCCCCCTCCGGCAGGGTGCCGGAACAGGGCTCCGAATGAGTTTACTTCGGTACAGAGGCTTACGATGGCAGAGCGGAAGTGCTAGGTTAACATATGGGGGTTTTGGGATTTATAGGATTTTTCAGCATTGGAATCACGCGGAACGGAGCCACGGGTGGTCCCAAGCCATCAGAGCGCGCCCAGGGGGTGGGCGTGCCCTGTTGGCTTGGCACTAACAGGTGCCCCCCTCCAGTGGTTCTTCGCTCCAGTATTTCTTATTTGCTCCACAAAAATCTTCAAAAAACTTGGGCGATTCCGAGAACTTTTATTTTCTACACAAAAAACAACACCATGGTAATTCTGCTGAAAACAGCGTCAGTCCCGGTTAGTTCTAATTAAATCATATAAAGTGCATCAAAACCATATAAAAGTGTTGTAAACATATGTAAATATGGCTTGAATACTTCATAAATTATCGATACATTGGAGACGTATCAGAAACTCATATGGTTTGGAGACAACTTAGATGGATACTCTAAAATGCGAAAGATAATTGTGAGTGCTATGGATGGCCTTCTCGTAGGGAGATGGGAGAGGATCCATAGTAGTGCATTGTTGTGGGACTAGCTAGTGGACTCGTGCTCTTTCTCATCTCTTACAAACTACTGGTAGTCATAGTATAGGATATCCACTGAGTCAAGGCTGGCTAGCTGCATTAAACCCCACAACCCCCTTTGTTGATACTGATGCATACTAGTTAGTTCTGATGTAAGTCTTGCTGAGTACTTTATACTCACCCTTTCTTAATAAACTTTTGCAAAGGAGTTCCCTAACAGTACAGATGGGTTCTACCTAGAGACCAATGATGACGAGTAGCTTGGTTCCCAGCTACGATCTTGTACCCTTGGGAGGGTGTGTAGATAGTCAGGCTTCTAGTTTTCTTTCTTTTCAGTTGTCTATACTCGGACAAGTTTATGCTTTTGCTTGGTTTGTATGACTTGTGTGTAGGGTCATGTGACCCCTGTTTGTAATATCATGCTATGTATAGCTCTTTCGAGCCTTATATACTACTTGAGTTTGTAGAGTTATGTTGTGATGCCATGGTGTACCAACATATACTTGCATGTTATGCGTACGAGTTATATGTATTGCTCTATGTGGGGTTTGACACCTAGTTGTATGCCTAAGGCAGCCTTCCTTACAGGGAAATGTCTCTTTGTGCTTCCATTGAGCCTGTGTAGTTCTCTACTGCTCCGGACACATTGATCGACCGACATGTATCCTTCTTTGCTCGTGTGTATGTCCCTATGGGTAAATGTCATACGATGTTTACTATAGTCCTTGTAGCTTGCTACGACTTGGTTACACTCGCTCTTGGCCGACACATGCATTGATGAGTTACCTATGTCTGTCCATGTACATTTGTGCCACCTTGGTCTATAACTAATCATGTCGAGACGGGTTCTTTGTCATATGGTTGCTAGCGACATAACCATATAAGCAAGCCAAAAGACGCAAACGGTCCGGCCAAGGTACGATGGCAGCGGTGAGGACCGTTTGTTAGGACTCATGTGTTTATATGATATGTTACAGCTAGATCTGTGTGCCTTTGATTCTGGGTCCCAACAATAGTACTTGTTGGAGAGTGTCACAAAGGTCTTGTCGCGGTCGAAGTGTCCCATTAGTTCTCCACTGTAGGCCTCTTGTAAAAGCAACAAACAAAGAGAAGACTTGGGGATACAAAGTTTGTTAGTCCGCGTAAGATAGCCATCTTCATATAATATCGCTCCCAACAATTGTTAGTTTGGCATTTTGCATAAGGAATAGCAAATGAAGTATCATGTGCATTCAAGTCTTTAATGTTCTCAGATACAATAACATTCAATTCAAGTTGAGTAACTAACACGCACTTGCAGGAAAGAGCATCTGCCATGGCATTCTCTTTACCCTTAATTTACTTCATGACATGGGGAGAGGATCAATGAAATCACTCCATTTGGCATGCCTTTTATTCAACTTGGTTTGACCTTTAAGATACTTTAGGGTCTCATGGTCGGTATGGATTACAAACTCACGTGGTCAGAGGTAATGTTCTCAGACATGCAAAACTCTCACCAAAGCATATAACTCTTTGTCACAAATGGGGTGGTTAAGTTGGCCTCTGGGAAGTTTTTAACTAAAGTATGCAATGGGTCACTTCTCTTGCATCAACACGCCACATATGCCATTAAGACTAGCATCACAATGCACTTCAAATGTCTTATCAAAGTTGGGTAATGCAAGCAATGGTGCATATATAAGCAAATTCTTAAGCCCATTAAATGCGGTATCTTGGTAGGGTCCCCAAATAAATGGTGCATTCCTCTTGCTCAACGCATTAAAGGGTGATGCAATGGTGCTAAAGTCCTTAATAATGTGACAATAGAAAATGGCTAGGCCAAGAAAGTTGTGCATTTGTTGCAAGTTGGTTGGTTGCGGCCAAGTTTTAATCGCATCAATTTAAACTCATCAACCTCAATGACTTTGGAGGAGACTACAAAGCCGAGAAAAACGAGCTTGTCTACACCAAAAGTGCACTTTTCCATGTTTGCATAAATTTTCTCTTTCCTAATAACTTGTAAGACTTCTCTAAGGTGTTGCACATATTCCTTAAGAGATTTGGTAAAAATGAGGATATCATCAAAATAGACAACAACACAATAACCAATGAGATGTCGAAGGACATAATGCATCAACGCATGAATGTGTGAAGAACTTGAGATAAGCCGAAAGGCATGACCAAACATTCATCAAGTCCAAATTTAGTTTTGAAAACCATTTTTCAGTCATTGCCATCTTGCATGTTTATTTGGCAATAGCCACTTTTAAGATCGATTTTTGAGAATATGGTGGCACCACTAAGCTCATTAGCATGTCATCAAGGTGTGGAATGGGGTGGTGATACCGAACGGTGATAGCATTAATGGGGCAGCAATTGCAACAGATACACCAACTACCATCTTTCTTAGGCACAAGTGTAACCGGAACGGCACATGGGCTTAGGCTCTCATGTACATACCCATTTTAGAGGAGGTGTTGCACTTGCCTTAGAATTTCTTTCGTCTCATCGGGGTTGATGTGGTAGGGTACCTTGTGCGGTAATGGTGCGCTAGAGATGAGGTCGATGAGGTGTTCGATTCCGTGTAAGGGAGGGAGTCTCGGAGGTAGCTCATCGGGGAACATGTCCGCAAATTCTTGCAACAAATGAGACAAAGCCAAAGGTAGATGTTTCAAAGTATTAGTCCTCACGGACTCATCTTTGCACACAAGTACAAAGGAAGGACACTCAATGGGCTCTCACTAACATCCCTCAAGTCTCTTTTGGTGGCTAAAAGCACAAACGTTTTCTTATCTCACGTCGTGGACTCACTCATATTTGGCTTGTGGCGCTCACTCTCTTTTCGGTGGTTCGCTCTCTCACTAGTATCTCCACGATGACTCAAAGCTTGCTTATCGGTGATCACTTGACTTGGCAGCATGGGTCGAAGCACGTATTCCTTGCCCTTCATCTTGAAGGTACAGTGATTGATTCGTCCGCTGTGGATGACACTGCGATCGAATTGCCAAGGTCGTCCTAGAAGGAGATGGCACACGAACATTGGTACCACATCACATTCCATGATGTCTTCATATGATCCAATCTTGAAGGAGACATGGACGCTATGATCGACTTGGATGGTGCCGGAGTCGCTTAGCCATTGGACCTTGTAAGGGCGGGGATGCTTCTCCTTGACCAATTAGCTTGAAGCAAAGTTCTTCACTTGCCAAATTATGGCAACTTTCGTTGTCGATGATGACCTTGACGGATCTTCTTTGAATTCCCACTTTTGTTTGGAAGATCTGACAATGTTGGTCATCGTATTATGATTGTTGAAGTGTCAAGATCTTGGAGACAACGAGAGCGGAGCTCGGATCATTGTCGCAAAAGATTTGCGCATCTTCATTTTCATTCACTTGGAAATGCTTGGCCACATTCTCCAAGGCTTCCATTTCTTCATGGCTCATGGAGTCATATGTGTCGTCATCATTGGCAATCATGGTGCATCTTGGTGGTCACTCGAATGTCTTGGGGCCTCAACCCTTGCAAGTGAAGCATTGAATCAAACTTGTCTTGGCGGTAGCATCCGTTGCACTTGTAGAGGATGAAGATCTCAACTAGTAGGTGCTTGTCGAAGGCTGACTAGAAGATGTCGTGGGTTGCTTGGAGCTTGTTGTTCCACCGGGTGTTGGTGTAGTTCGAGTAGTGGTCGTCGAAGTTGTAGTCGCTTGAGCATTGGAGCCGTAAGTCTTGGAGGATTACTTGTAGTCATCTTGCACTTGTCGCTCTGCCTTGGTTTCTTGGTGCACTAGCTCAAGGAGGTTTGAGTATTGTTGGAAGTCCACAATTTTCTTGAGTTGGTGGTTGAGATCATTCAAGAAACGCGCCATAGTTTTCTCGTATCATTGCAATCTCCATTTCTTGGTAGTAGTTCTCAACCAACTTTGTTCCTTGTTTGAGGAGTTGTAGCTTCTTAAAGAGATCACGATTGTAGTGGGTAGGCACGAAGCGAGCTCTCATGATTTCCTTCATTTGGTTCCAAGTAGTGATGTGTGGCTCGCCTTTTTCCCTTCGCCGTTCAATTGCTTGTTCCCACCGAATGAGGACATAATCTTGGAACTCAAGGGAGGCCATTGTGATCTTATTTTCCTCTTCATGGTTGTGAAGCCGGAATATCTTGTCCCCTTTTAAGGCTCGTGAGAGGAAGTCTTCGGGGTCGGTGCTTATGGAGAACTTGGGCATGCTGAACTTGAGCTTGTCGTAGCGTTGCTCTTCATTGTGATGGTTGTGATGGTGATGTCTCTTCGAACTTGGTCATGGTGAACTTGAGCTTGCCGTAGCGTTGCTCCTCATTGTGATGGTGATATCTCTCTTGTCTTGGAGGGAGGTCTTCAACCGCTTGCTCCACATGGTTAGCTTGGCGACGAGAGCGAGGGATTCTTTCCCGGTTCTCATACCCTGAGTTTTGAATCTCCTGACTAAGTTGACATAGCTCAAAAATTAGGACCAACAAAAACTTTTTGTGTGCTTGTGATGATTGACATTGATTGCTATGTGCTTGTTGGCTTGGTTGTTCTTTGATTCACAAAAATCCTCCTACTCTCAAAACTCATCTCCTTGATCCAAAAATTTGCCCAATGTTCATAAGATGTATATAGGACCTAAAACTATTTTTATACAAAAATATTTTTGCCAAAAAGCATTTATTTAATTTAGGTTTTCAAAAACCCCTGATTTGAGGTTTGTACTACAAGTCCTCAAAATAGGGTGAATGCTTTGCCCCAAGTATTTTATTTAAAACCTATTATATATAAGACTTCCCAAAACCACAAAATATTATTTTAATATTTTATTTAAAGGCTTTTTTCTTAAGGCCAGAAATGGTCTTTTATGGGGGAAAATTATCTTAATGTTTTAAAAATATTTGAGAAAATTGAGGACAACTCAGTGGACATATATTGTCCATATATATGAGTTTAAGAACACATGGTCATGTTCAAAATATTGGACAAAACCCTCCAAAACCCCTTTTGCATATTTCAAGTATTTGAAATATTTCTATAGGAAATATTCTCAAATAAATCCAAGAAAATTCCATCAAGTCACATATGTCTCATGTGATGATCTTGGCAAGTTTCACATCAATCAAAATTATTTTGTTTCACAAAATTTCCCCAAAACCATTCCTGACCAGATCCAAATTTGAGCAACTTTACATTGTCAAGTATCTCCATTTGTTCTTAAATTATGTTGACATGTTCTAATACTCTAATAAGGCATGTACACCAAGTGGTGCATCAAGTAGAACAGTGTAGCTTAGCTAGATCTAAGAAAATCTATTTTTGTTGATTTCTAGGGTTTGCCAAAGTTCCATTAGCTACTTTCTAAATTTGAGCTAAAAATTTGTGGACAAGGCTCATTTGTAATGCCACTCACTCCTGTTAAGTTTCATGTCCATTGGAGAAACTTAGCTAGATCAAATCATCATCAAACACCTTCTGCCCTATTCTAAGAATCAATGATTGAGAGGGCAAAAGTGTTCTCCATGAGCCAAGGTTTTTACCACAGCTCCCTCTAGTCACCCACTACTCCCAATAACTCATTCCTTCTAATCTTGCCAGCTATGAAACCTTTCATACTTACCTCATCCTCTCTTGTCATATTAACCCTTCTCTGAGCATCTGGTATATGGTCGTCGCTCCCATGAGACTCCTCGTGACCGAATTTCCACCACTCCTAAGAGACTGCCTCCAACAATGCCACTACCCTTCGGAGCCGATGTACACCCTGCATGAGCTGAACAATGGCGAGTTTGGAATCGAGTTCTACGCCAAGGTGGTTGTACCTGCCAAGACCTCACCCCAGAGTTGGTTCTCTGTTGGGCCGCCCATGCGAACAAGGGACATGGCCATTCAGCAGGCAGCCTGTGAAGCCCTCCTTCGTCTTCGAGACCTCCTCCGAGAAATGAAGGAAGAACAAGCTACCCACTACCTACCCAGCAAGAGTGGATTAGGAGCCCCTACTCAAGAGACGAATCACCCGGGAGACGGGGACCCAATCCTCAAGTTCCAGATTCGCTTCGCCAACGCGGTAGATTACCTTCTGTGTTACCTTACCGAAGAGTTCCTCAAGTCCCGCCAAGATTTCCGTTCGCTCCTACATCTCCATTGCTTCGAGAAGAAGAAGGTGGTCCAAAAAGAGCAACAAATTGCTGCCCTACAAGTCTACATCACCAACCAAAGGCAGTAAATTGAGGAACTTCAGGAAGCCTGCAACCGAGCCTCACACAGAAGGCATAGGAACGGATTTCCATATCCACCACGTGGGGGACCATCGTTAGGCCACCGACATCAAAACCAAAGGCTGAATAACGACCCTTTTGCTCCCGTCACATGTCACGGATGTGGCGAATTTGGGCATGTTGTCAGGAGGTGTCCCAACAAGCAGCCGACCGTCGCATACCCACTAGTACCACAGGAGGACCTAGAAGATGAAGATTGAACGTCCTCATCTCCGAGACATGAAGCAAAACACGACTACAGAGTCCGAGAACCCCCTAGGGTAGGATGAGTCGTGTACCCCCTATGCGAAGTCGAGTCCGTGTGATGGTTCAAATGAAACCATGTTGTGTGTTGTTTGTTTTCATTTGTTTGTGTTTTGGTATAAGTCGCACTTTTGCCTTAGGCAACATGTACGTGACTATACCGCTATATTATCTTAATGAATGTGTTTGCCTTTTCGGCACTTGTTTAATTACACTTGCACTATAGCACCCCCTTTAGGCACCTTCTCTATGCTACTTTTCCCTCTCACCTATCTCATCAGCTGAAGACCCGCAAGACAAGACGCACCAAGGATCCACCTTGACAAACAACTAGCACCGAAGACTTGTGACGATAACCTATTCAACCAAGTGAAACCTCGTAGAGATATGCTTCTCCCTCAAGATTGGAAACCCTTCCCTAGATTAACCTAGACCTCATCAGTTATCCCCGCTCGAACCCCTAACCATGTGCTTAACCCACGGATTTGCAAGGGAACCAGTTAAGCTTAAATAACCCTTGTTTAGCACTGGGTTCATTATGGAACTAGTGATCATAGTGAACAAACACATTACATTCCTAAGCCCGCACTTGGACTGGTGATGCCATAGGGAAGATTGTCTGAGGATATATGATCAAATAGACAAATGATTTGATGTGACTGTAATAGGTGTCTCGAGGATATAGCTAAGAATCTTTGGTGGATCATGAGACCTTCATGAGGATGGGTGAACTTGGTGGAACAAGTTGATAGAGTGGCATAACTTACTTCTCCCTTCAGTAAATTCGGTTTAGTAGGACAATTGTGATCACAAGCTGAGATTCTTGGTGGTATAATAATTTGACTTCGTCAAGTAATAGTCATGGATTGATGGTGTTACAATAATGACTTGGATGAACAAGTAGAAAATCTTGTTGGGTATGAGATTCGGATTAAATAGGTGGTCCCAATAGGTTTTGATAAGACTACATGGTTCGGAGTAATTTGGATATAGTCCAATGATCTTGATCATGATACCTTGTTTGTCGGTGAATGATAAGATAGGAGGCTTGGATTGTTTATCATGAGTTGATCTAGAGATCAATATACATTTCACATTTGAGTTTACTAGATCATCATGATGGGAATTGGTGGATATACTACGATGAGGTAGTCCTTTCAAGGATTTGGGGATTATAGGAACTCTAGAGATATATGGAACATCAGCTGTAATGGATTCGTAGGAAGGAAACAAGATCTTGGATTGGTATATTACGTGTTTCCTTAGCATAGAGATGCAACACCTTAGACCTTGGATAAATTAGCTGAGCACTTGGATTTGTAGTGTCTTATTCAAGCTTAGCAGCTTGTATGCTTCACCCAAGGATTTTTACATAGGGATACATATGAGTTAGCTACAGTATACATATATTGCTTAGTCCTTTCCAGAGTGATGAGGATATGAATAACCTGAGTGATGTTTGGAGTTGACTTACATAGAGTAATGTTTCAGTGGAATAGGATGACTCTTGGTTGGAGTAATAGGTAGGACTATTGGCATCCAAGAACCGTGTTCAAGGATAAGATGACAACCGTTCACTCACATCCTAAGATCCTTGAAATCCCTAAGCCTTACCGAGCCATAACATGGTCGAATCACGACCATAGGCCTTGGCTCTAAGTCGAAAGACTATGGACAATACTCTACCTTGACCTCGAAGAACTAGGTCACGAAGGACCACAAAGCCATGGAGAAGTGACCACCCGGGACAAATACAACTCCCAGAAGATTAAGACTAACTGGCCAAAGATTGGTTCCTGAGCTTTCTCTCGAGAGCAAGCTGAATCAAAATGCCGTCAGACTAAAAGCCAATCCCGAGTCTTACCCCAAGACCACCCCGTCCACGCCTTACGGTTAATGGATATACCGCCAAGCCCTTTTTAGGTTGGCTTATGCCTCTCCTCTCACTTATCCCATGAGCGATGAGTTTATGTGATACTTAGAGAAATACGTTGTTGTCCCCATGGATAACATACTTATTTACCCAATGAGAGAAAGGAACACCTTAGTCCTGTTTGGATAAGCCCCAGAAGCATTGATTGCCAAGTTTCTCAAGTGTAAAGTTTTACCTTGAAGAAGTAGGACTCCTTGAAGTACTCTACCTGCAGCAGAAGACGTTCTTGCCCAAGCAAGATGGAGAACCACTCTGGTTGGGAAACCACGACGAAGAAGAAGAAGCAAGAGAAGTCAACCACCACTCCCTTGCCAGCTACCTTAGCTAGACTATGTCAAGCAGCGCCGACATTAAAGCACGATGAAGCCCTTGGATATCAATAGAGATTAAAGAGCCCTTGTTTTAATGGTCACCTATTAGTTCTTGACTAGGAAGGAACCAAGAAGTTGATAGCACCCTCACTCCACCACCTGGGTAAATTAAGATGAGCATGACTTTCCTACTCACTTTAGAACCTGGAGAAGAGTGGGATGATTGTCATGACTTCATCACTAGCCTTTTTTCAAGTCCGATTAAGAACGTGACACGATTTGGGTCATACTGGACCACCTGCCGAAAGTAGTCCTCCCCACTTGTCCAAGCCTCCAAACCTCGCGGACTAGATGGCTATTCTATGCTTTTGAATAGCCAACTTACTTACAACCCCCACTGGAACCTTCTCACATGAAGGGACCCATTTTGTTACCAAATATCTAAGTTAAGACTTAGGGATAAAAACCAACCCAAACTTTTGCCACAAGTGGATGCGAGAAACGAGTCAACCAAACGCACGAAGACATGCTGAGAGTGTGTGTGTCCGTGACTACGAAGGCATATGGCCAAGAAGCAAGTGCAGTTGACTAGAAACGTGTTTGGATAACTTACTCAAGCAGAAGATCTTAAAGAGAAGCCTACGCAAACAAACCTTCATGCCCTTACAGTTGAAGACCACGTGCATCGGAAGATCACCTGCTCTAGAAAATCCGACAATTCCACATCACCAGGAGGCTGCTCCAGGACGTTAACCCTTCTCGTCTAGCATGAAACGACAGACGGCACTAACCAACGTGCGTAAACCCCTAGGACCAGCACGCAGACACACTACTTTGCCACGCATTCCGACTTTGGAATACACACGCAAGCCAGACCTTTGCTCGAACCTCGTTCATCGGGCCCTTAAATTTTAGTCAGACCTAGCTTACTGCAAGAACCCCGTTCACCTCTCAGACAAAGTCAAACTATGCACTCAAAGATGTATCGTCAAGCACTTCAAGGACCAGCGGAGCAACCACACCAAAGAGGAAGCAACATGGGAACGTGAAGACTACCTCAGACCCGGATTTTTGTATTCTCTTTAACGCCTAGCCTAGGAATCTCGGGGACGAGATTCTTGTAAGGGGGGTAGGTCTGTCACACCCTGAGTTTTGAATCTCCTGACTAAGTTGACATAGCTCAAAAATTAGGACCAACAAAAACTTTTTGTGTGCTTGTGATGATTGACATTGATTGCAATTTGCTTGTTTGCTTGGTAGTGCTTTGATTCACAAAAATCCTCCTACTCTCAAAACTCATCTCCTTGATCCAAAAAATTACCCAATGATCATGTCATGTGTATAGGACCTAAAACTACTTTTATACAAAAATATTTTGGCCAAAAAGCATTTATTTAATTTAGGTTTTCAAAAACCCCTTATTTGAGGTTTGTACTACAAGTCCTCAAAATAGGGTGAATTTTTTCCCAAGCATTTTATTTAAAACCTATTATATATAAGACTTCCCAAAACCACAAATATTATTGTAAATGTTATTTTAATATTTTATTTAAAGGCTTTGTCTTGAGTCCAGAAATGGTCTTTTATGGGGGAAAATTATCTTAATGTTTTAAAAATATTTGAGAAAATTTAGGACAACTCAGTGGACATATATTGTCCATATATACGAGTTTCAACACATGGTCATGTTCAAAATATTGGACAAAACCCTCCAAAACCCCTTCTACATATTTCAAGTATTTGAAATATTTCTATAGGAAATATTCTCAAATAAATCCAAGAAAATTTTATAAAGTCACATATGCCTCATGTGATGATCTTGGCAAGTTTCACATCAATCAAAATTATTTTATTTCACAAAAGCTCCCCAAAACCATTCATGACCAGATCCAAATTTGAGCAACTTTACATTGTCAAGTATCTCCATTTGTTCTTAAATTTGGTTGACATGTTCTAATACTCTAATAAGGCATGTACACCAAGTGGTGCATCAAGTAGAATAGTGTAGCTTACCTAGATCTAAGAAAATCAGTTTTTGTTGATTTCTAGGGTTTGCCAATGTTGCATTAGCTACTTTATAAATTTGAGCTAAAAATTTGTGGACAAGGCTCATTTGTAATGCCAATCACTCCTGTTAAGTTTCATGTCCATTGGGTAAACTTAGCTAGCTCAAATCATCATCAAACACCTTCTGCCCTATTCTAAGAATCAATGATTGAGAGGGAAAAAGTTTTCTCCATGAGACAAGGTTTTTACCACAGCTCCCTCTAGTCACCCACTACTCCGAGTAACTCATCCCTAGCCTTTTGATAGGTGGCACAACCGTGTGTGTTGATCTTTCATGAATTGGAGGGGATTCCACGAAGAACACGAAGAACATGAGGGGAAAACGTGGAGAAATCAAAGGGAAAACACTCTATTGGACAAGATCCACACCAAGTACTCCTCAAATCACAAGCAATACATGAGGTGCATCAAGATCCAAGAACAACAATGGAAATAAAGATACATGGGTAGTTCATCCAAATCTCTAAGAGAGATGGGCCTTGAAATCCTCTAGGGATCTTCCCTCGCAAGGGGCCTTGACATCCTCTATGGATCATCTCCGGTGGAGGTCTTGATCTCCATGGGAGAGGTAGAGGAAGGAGAAAAGCTCAACTATGAATGAGCTATCACTTTGCTAACCCTAGATGGAGGAGGGAGGAGAGTGTATATAGTCCAAGGCATGAAGGGGTAAGGAGGGGTGAAATGGGCATACAGGGCAAAGTCCAACAGCTGCACACAGGTAGCCCCGTGTGCACGGGGTAAGTGGAGCCCGTGCGCACGGGGTATCCAGGGAGGCGTCCACTTAGCCCGTGCGCACGGGCATGTACCGTGGGCACGGGGACTTCTGGGCCCATGCGCCCGGGGTACCCAGAGAGCTCCTGGTAGGCTCGTGCGCACGGGGTCCAGGGAGGCCGTGCGCATGGGGTCCAGGGAGGCCGTGCGCACGGGGTGTCCACGGACTTCACTCCTTCTTCGGGACTTCGTCTTCTTCCATCTCCGCTTCTAGGCTTCCCTCGCAAATGGTGTAGTTGCTCCTTGGTGCTTGCACTCCTCCTTAGCATTCGTGAAGCTCCGACAATACCTATGCATGCACACGAGATGAATGTCAAGTAGTATACCATCCTCGAAGGGGTCAAGTGAACACATGTAAAGGAGATGATTCACCTTTATGTATGTGAAGTAGTCGTGGTACGTGTCACTTGCCAAACGGACTCTTGTCATGGTGATGTCTATAGGATGCTCCGCATCATCCCCTCCCCCTTGGAAAAGATCCGTCCTCGGATCAAAATCCAAATCACCATGGAAAGGAGATGTCGTCGCCATGTAGAAGTGGACGATCACAAAGCACTCATCATCATCAAGCTCTAAAGGGGTACTCACCAATGTCGCACCGTCTAGTAATTCCTTCAAAAGGGGCAAATACGACAAACACTTGGAAAAACAAATGTGGTTAGCGTTAGTGCAAAACCAAGCATTCAAGCGGTTATTCACCGAACAAGTGTCGTCATCATGCATAACATATGGTTTGACAATGGAAAGAGACATGGCATGTATGCGTATAAATTGAGCACAAGTGAAGTCATCATGGGAACAAGCATGAAAAGGTGAGGTAGGGATCACTACTGGAATCAGGTACTTTGCCATCAGCCTGCTCTTTGCTGTCTGCTGGCTGATGGCAAAGAGGCTCTTTGCTGTCAGCTGCCACAAACCAGACGGCAAAGATCTGACTGATGGCAGAGATATAACATCAGTAAGCTCTTTGCCGTCTGCCAGCTGACGGCAAAGAGACCGAAGGCAGACGGCAAAGAGCACAGGGTGGACCCCACTGGACCGTTGGTCAACCGGACGTCATGGATGCCGTCTGCCGCTCTTTGCCGTCTGCCTTTTAGCTCTTTGCCGTCGGCTGGCAGACAGCAAAGAGGATGGTGCCCTAACGCCCGTCAGCCCCCACCCCAAAGCCCCTCTCTCGCCCATCTCTCTCTCTCTCTCTCTCTCTCTCTCTCTCTCTCTCTCTCTCTCTCTCTCTCTCTCCGCAGCCTATTCCCCACCGCCGCCGGAGCGAGCCCTCCCCTCCTCCCCGCGCCCCGCCGCCGGAGCAAGCCCTCCCCGCGGCGAGCCCTCCTCCACCACCGCCCCCTCCTCCCCGGCCCCCTCCTCCCCACGGCCCCCTCCTCCATCACCGCCCCCCTCCTCCCCGCGCCCCCCTCCTCCACCACCGCCCGACCTCGTCCCCGCGCCCCCCTCCTCCACCACTGCGCCCGTCGGCCCCCGTGCCCCCCTCCTCCACCGCCGCCCCGGCCTCCTCCCCGCGCCCCCTTCCTCCACCACCGCGCCGCCGCCCCACCGCGCCCGTCGACCCCGGCGCCCCGGCGCCATGCTGCCCACGCTGGTGAGAACCCCCCGCCGGACGCCCCATTTTTTCTGTTAAATTAGTTAGCTTAATTAGGTTAGTTAGTTAGATAAGAAAAAAAAGAAATAGTTAAGAAAAAAAGAAGGAAAAAAGGAAAAAGTAAAAAGGAAAAGAAGAAGAAGAAGAAGAAGAAGGAAAAGAAGAAGAAGGAAAAGAAGAAGGAGAAGAAGAAGAAGTGGAGGAGAAGAAAGAAGAAGAAGAAGAAGAAGAAGAAGAAGAAGAAGAAGAAGAAGAAAAAGAGAAGAGGAGGAGAAGAAGAAGAGGAAAAAGGAAAAGAAGAAGAAGAAGAAGAAGAAGAAGAAGAAGAAGAAGAAGAGAAGAAGAACCCCCGACCCCCGACGCCACTGACCCTCGACGCCACCAACCCCCGACCCCCAACGCCACCGACCCCCGACGCCACTGATCCCCGACCCCCGACGCCACCGACCCCCGACCGCCGACGGCACCGACCCCCGACCGCCGACGCCACCGACCCCCGACCCCCGACACCACCGACCCCCGACCCCCGACGCCACCGACCCCCGACGCCACCGACCCCCGACCCTCGACGCCACTGACCCCCGACGCCACTGACCCCCGACCCGCGACGCCACTGACCCCCGACCCCCGACGCCACTGACCCGCGACGCCACTGACCCCCGACCCCCGACGGGGTCATAGTTTTGTAAATTATGAGTTAGGTCACATATTTTCCGATTTTGTTATAAAAAAACATCATATTTGTGTTGATCGGGTGGATTTCAATGTGCAGTTGTTCGACGACCTACCCCGTGCATTGGACGAGCTCCCCTGCTGCGTTCGTGGGTGACCACAAATGACACCCCCCCTTAATTTGCTCTGTTCCCATCTTCATGCCGATGAAACTAGCTATAGGTGTCTTCAATTCAACAGTATGCGTTACCAGTATGCGTCTCCCGTTCGAAAGGGCGGCATCTATAAATATGCATGTCTTTGCATATTTATAACCGCCATCCTTTCGAATTGTCCAACGTTATCCATGGACAGCCCGAGTATGTGTAGATTGGGTTCATTTTCCCATATGCTCTGCTCTGGATCCGATGCAGAATTTCGTCAGTGCCTCCCTGTTGTTCTTCGGGTACACATCCTCTCTGCTTATTGCCGGGACATGTATCAGGAGAACAGCGGGGAGGCGCTGCCGAAATTCTGCGTCGGATCCGGAGCAGAGCATGGGAAAACGAACCCAATCTACACATACTCGGGTGGGATTAGGACCTATCTTTACCTATTAGCGTGAAGGTTGCATGGACGTAATAAAACTGACAAACTTGATTAACTGATGAATATATATGCTGAATTATATATATATATTTCTTGTGTGTCCAGTAGCTAGGCAAGATGAGTGATCGTGCGTGGATGAACACCGGTCACACTAGTCAGAAAGACATGACCAATGAATGGTTTACAAAAACCAAGGGGTTTGTGAGAGCCGCATTTGCAAATGGCCAGGAAAGAACCTGGTGCCCCTGTGTCCGGTGCGACAACTTTAAAAAGAGGACAGAGGGTGTAATGGGTAAACACCTGCAGAAGTAGGGTTTTACGCATGATTATACGGTGTGGACTTTTCATGGTGAGTCTGCCCAACGTGCCAGAGCTGAGGTGGTTCGTCGTCGCACCGACGAGCATGGTACCGGGATCGAAGACATGGTGCAAGACTTTGATGATGCTCGGGATTCGGACGATGAGATGGAGGAATCTGCAAAGGCCTTTTATGAAATGTTGGAGTCTTCAAAACGTCCTCTCCACGAGCACACTGAGCTTTGTCAGCTAAATGCCATCGCGCAAGTAATGGCTCTGAAGGCTCAATTCAACCTGGGAAGAGAATGCTACGACGTGATGATGACAATATTTGGACGCTTTCTACCCAAAGGCCATGTACTGCCTACAAACCTGTACCAGTCGGACAAAATCCTCCGTGTACTTAAGATGCCCTATGAGAAGATAGATGCTTGTGAGAATGGATATGCCTTGTTTAGGCTTGAGTATGCGGACTTGAACTATTGTCCCATTTGCAAGTCTTCCAGGTACATTGTGGTAGACAATGGTATGGGTGAGAAGATTCAGACCAAAATCCCCGTTAATGTTCTTCGGTATATGCCAATCGTACCAAGACTTCAACGTCTTTTCATGGTCGAAGAGACGGCCAGACAGATGACATGGCACAAATTGGGCAAAAGAACCGAACTAGATGCAGATGGGAATCAGATGTTGGTACACACTTCAGACGCTTTCGCGTGGAAGCACTTCGATGCATTACATAAGGATAAAGCTGCAGATCCAAGGCATCCTCGAGTCGCCATCAGCACGGATGGGTTCAATGTGTTTGGTATGACGGCAACCCAATACAGTTGTTGGCCTGTATTTGGCATTCCACTCAATCTCCCCCCCCGGACAGATTATGCAAAGATAGAATATTTTCCTGACATTGATAATTCCAGGGCCCAACTATCCGAGGAAGAATATGAATGTGTACATGCAGCCGCTTAAGGATGAATTGCAAGAAGCTTGGGATAATGGGATCAAGACATACGATGCCGCTACAAAACAAAACTTCATGATGCATGTGCGGTACATGTACTCGATGCATGACTTGTCGGAGTATGCGCTATACGTTGGCTGGTGTGTGCATGGAAGGTTCCTGTGCCCCACATGCAAGGCAGCTCTTCAGTTCCGTTGGCTGCAGGTGGGTCGCAAGTTTTCTTGCTTCGACTTGCATAGACAGTTCCTAGATCCTCGCCATAAGTTCAGAAAAGACAAGAAGAATTTCATCAAAGGTAGAGTTGTCAAAAACTCTGCACCACCTGCGTTGACAGGCCAACAGACCCTGGATCAGTTAAACGCTCTCGAGCCTGATTCAGAGCGTCCAGGGTATTTCAAAGGGTATAATTCGGAACACGCCTGGACTCACAAGACATGCTTATGGGATCTGCCTTACTTCAAAGACCTCCTTTGCCCACACAACATCGACGTCATGCACACTGAAAAGAATATCATCGAGGCCCTTTTTGGTACATTGTGCGGCATAGAGGGGAAGTCAAAGGATAATCCTAAGGCTAGAGTTGATCAGGAGGCTCTATGTGATAGATCGTTGCAAAACATGCGACAACCGAAAGGAAAGCAGAATTGGACAAAGCCAAAGGCATGGTTCAATCTTGGAAGGCCAACTATGAGGGAAATGATCTTGTGGGTGAAAGTGCAGTTGATGTTCCTCAATGGGTATGCAGCGAATCTAAAGAGGGGAGCGAGTCTTGACAAATTGAAAATATTTGGTCTCAAGAGTCATGATTGGCACATATGGCTTGAGCGGGTAATGCCGGTGATGTTGCGTGGCTTTATCCCTGAGGATGAATGGCTAGTACTGGCAAAGCTGAGCTATTTCTTCTGTTCTCTTTGTGCGAAAGACCTATCGCCTGGCGTGCTAGATGAAATGGAAGAGTTGGCGCCGGAGTTGATCTGCAAGTTAGAGAAGATCTTTCCACCGGGCTTCTTTAATGCAATGCAGCATTAGATTTTGCATCTCCCGACTGAGGCAAGATTGGGGGGGCCCGTGTGTCGGTGTCAAAATCGGCGGATCTCGGGTAGGGGGTCCCGAACTGTGATACTTGGATCGATGGTAACAGGAGACAAAGGGGATAAGGTTTTACCCAGGTTCGGGCCCTCCTATGGAGGTAATACCCTACGTCCTGCTTGATTATATTGAGTGTATGGAGATTACAGAGTTGATCTACCACGAGATCGTATGACTAAAACCCTAGATGAGTTATCTTGTCCTACATCCTAAAACCCTCCGGCTTATATAGACGCCGGGGTCCCTAGGGTTTACACATGGTCGGTTACACGTCGAAGGGATAAACTTGCCTATTCTCTATTCCAAACGTGGAGGACAATCCACGATTCCCGAAGCTTCCTCCTTGGAGACAAGGTCTTCTACTCTTCCAGTATCCGGCAAGTGGCCCATACAGTCCGGCCCATAAGACATAGGCCGGCCTCCCGAGGACCCCTTAGTCCAGGACTCCCTCAGTAGCCCCCGAACTAGCCTCCAACGCCAAGGGTCCAGGCTCCAGCTGCTTCGAGTGATCAAAGTCTTTGGCTTGCGAGGCGAGTTCCTCCTTTTCCAAATTATGATCGGCCAGGCTATAGTTCGGCCTCCGTCGACGTGTAATTTTCCCCGATCATAGATCGTCCATATATCACGAGTGGCTCGGCCCCGAAGGCCAAACGTCAAAGAGCCGATAGTGTTTCTTGGGCTTCGCGCGTCGTGGGGAGACGAGCAGCCCAGTAGCTTTGTACGAAACTACCCCTAACACAAATGAGGCTCCACCCATTTAAACAATCTGAGTCATGGTCCAAGCCACAACCTCTTCTTCCCCACCAGATAAAACCTTCAGCGAAAGGTCTCCACCAAAGATGGCGACCGTCCCTAGTTCTTCCTTGGATCCTTACGGATCTCGTCCCGGGGGCTGGATCAGCTGCTCCGTGTCGCTTCTTCGACTCCGCGACCTCGAGACCCAAGGGTATCTTCCTTCCTCGGATCTGACAGCCGTCCGCGCCGGTTTGACGTCATTCAACGGCGAGGTCCTCGCAGAGAATTTTCCCCATCCGCATAAAGGGGAGAATGTGTGCTTTGTGCCATTCCTCTTGCGAGGACTCGGGTTTCCCATTCATCCGTTCCTGAGAGGGCTACTGGTGTTGTATGGGATCCAGCTCCACCACCTCACTCCAGGGTCTATTCTGCACATCTCGGGTTTCGTCGCCCTTTGCGAGATGTTCCTGGGTTGCGAGGCGCACTTTGAGTTGTGGAGGAAATACTTCTGCCTTGTCCCTCGCACCCGGGATAAGACAATCTTCGAGGTCGGCGGAGCCGAAGTATGCCGCATAGCGGGGACAGGATACCCCGTGGGGACACCGAAGGAATCCGAACTATGGGCTTCAGAATGGTTCTACATCGAGGACGTCCCTTTATTCGATCCAGCTCGGAAAGGTCTGCCCGACTACCTTGATGCCCCCTTAAGGAAGAGGTACAACTGGCGCCCGAAGAGCTCGTCCCAAGAAGACAGCGTTGAGGTGCAGCGCTTAGCAGCGCGCGTGAGGATACTGGCCCATCATAAGCTGACCATGATAGATGTCATGGCCGCCGCCATCTCCCGGTGCGTCCAACCCCTTCAACAGAGGGTACACCTCTTGTGGCGATACAACGGGACAAGTGATACTACTCATTCCCGAAGACTGGGTCCTGCCGATCAAACGGTATTGGCCGCCGTACTTGCCGACCTATACAAAGGGGAGCAAGAAGATTTCATTCGGCGATCGACCAAAGAGGGATACTCAAGCCATAATCCCATCGAATGGGTGAGCCTTTCAATCCCGTTACCACAATTCGGATTCTTTATTTGTCCCTTTTTTGACCGAAGTCTTTTATGTTCACGTAAACAGGAATGGAGGAGCTTTATCGAGACAGTACATCGCCCGGCCCCTCAGCCCGAAGACTATTCCCGTGACAACGATCTGGGCTATCATGAAGACCCAGATCTATCAATTGAACTCGAGGATGGGGTTTTCTACCAAGAGGGCCTCGACGGCACCAAGGTGGCTATTATTGCCGATTACCCTGGGTCCTTCCCTTCTCCTGTCACAAGCAAGAAGAAGAAAACTTCCTGCAAGAGGCAAGTGTCCTCTGCTAACCCCAACACACCAGCTCCTACGCCCAAGCGCCGTAGATCCGCGCGACACACATCGGCAGCAGCGGCAGCACCTGGATTGGAAAACAACCAGGACCTATCAAATGAGCCGGCCACAGGGGCGAGTGCTCCTACGAGTTCATCCCAAAGGTATTTCGCCTAACCGCTTGATTTAATATCACGATTTGATAAGGTCTGACAAGAGACCATTTTGCCAAAACGTTCAGGCAAAGGGTTCGGCCATCACCCGCCGAAGACGTTGCCAGAACGCCTCGCGGTGCTCAAGATTCTAGGCCCTCCACCCATGCCGATCCTGCTACAGGAGCCCCCACCGTCCATCCCGACCCAGCCGATTCTAGGGACGCCATATCAGTCACCAAATCGGAGGTTGGGAGTGCCATGCATCATCGGTGGCGACGAGAAGCATTGCGTCATCCGGCCTTTTCCGAACAAGAGTTCGGTGCGCTGCGCACGGCGGATGCATACCTCGGGGCCACCCGAGCTGAGTTCGGGGAGGCTGTTAAGTTGATATCGTCCGGCCTGCAGGTAAGTAGTTGTTTGTTAAAGTCCGAACACTTGTGTAGACTCAGTAGCCCCCGAGCCTTAAATCGGTCGGTACGACCGAATTAAGGATCCCCGTACTAATTGACTGGCAATGCAGGCCTCGAAGCAGCAGTGCAAGCAGCTGGCCAAGGAATTGGAAACCAGCCGGACACAGGTCGACTCTTTGAAGGCCGAACTGGAGCAAGTGAAGAGCTTTACTCGGGAGGCACACGGTTAGTGTATATATTCTGCTGATCTTTGGTATATCCCCGTGCTTACGCAAGGGTACTATGTAGCAGCTGAATCAATAGGGCAATTACAAAAAGATTTGGATGTAGCCCGAGAATCTCAGCAATATGCCGAGTCCCAGCTGGAAGCTGGCCATCGCGTTTTACGACATCATCTTGACGAGAAGAACCGCCTGAAGGAGGAGAACAGACAACAAGCCGAACAAATCGAAAGCTTAAAGGCTCAATTGGCCCAGGCTCAGGGGGAAAACCAGAATTTGCAGAGAGGCATGTTAGGTAAGAACGATTTTAACATCGGCAAGTAACTCTTATAAGTGAAGTGTGACATGCATGCCGTGACTCATATGCAGGCCTGTTGTCCGGGCAACCCGAAGAGGAAATCAGATCCTATCAGGGGAATCCACTGAAGGAGCTGTCCGCCCTTCATGAGCGGGCGCGGAAGGCCATGAAAAGCATGGTGAAGGCATTATGGCCTGCCGAGCACCCTCCGGAGAGGATGACCGAGCTACTCGACCGCTTCAAGGGAGCCCGAGCTATGTTCGAGCTGTGGAAGACATCGGCTTGCCGAGAGGGAGCACGAGAGGCGTGGGCGATGATCAAGACCCGCTATACTGGACTTGACCCCGAGCGTATGGCTCAGGTTGGACCAGTGGGGGCAGATGGATAAGAAGTGCCGCTCCACCTGATGTACGACCAGGTGATGTCGGCCGCCCGTCTCTCACAACAAGACTGCTCCCTGGACACCATAATTGATAATCTCGATCGGCAGCCAGATGTATGATCATATGTAGCTATGTACTTGACCATCGAAAAATTACTCCGTCTGTGTTGTGAACTTTGTCTTAACCGGCCATCGGCTTTAACCTCCTGTGCTAAGAGCTCGGAAGTGTTCCTTGTAAGTTATCACCCGAAGGGGAGGGAACTATGTTCGGGGAACCAGGCAATCCGGCCATGTGGTACGAACAGACAGAAAGCACACAGGGAGATATGTTATATTACTGCTGAGCGTGAGAAACATCTTCTGAAGAAAATAGTAACTCTATCGATACCTTTGTTCAGGGCTACTACGCAAATCGTAGGAGAAAGGCCATACATTGTTAGTGTGCGGCCAAGGGCTTGTGTAAAGGGAAACCCCCGAATAATGGTCATGAATGGCCATAATTGAATCCGTCGTAGCCGATCAATTGTCTACTTAAGATAGCTAGCTTTTGGCTTCACCCGTCTGAGGTACGTATCCGGATTACCCGGTCGTAGCAATCGCAGAGGTGCTCCCTTTACCCTCTAGCCAAACAATCGGGAACATAGAGGGTAAGCACAGGAGCAAGGCAACCCAGCTTGGCAAATTCTTAGTTCGAATTGATGCATAAGATGGCGTATCAAACGACAAGGAAAGTATGCGTACACAATAAATGTACACAGGTGCTTATAACACAAAAGCACTGGCTCCGGAAAGGAAGCCCCCGGGTACTATGTTCGGATATGGCACTTAAAGGTGTAGGCCGAAAAATTATTAGTACAAGATCGGTTGAACCGAACATAGAGTTGGGGAGAAAAAGAAATCAATCCTACCAGAAAGCACGGTGGGAGGGAGAAGAAATAATAATGAAAAGAAAAAATAAATGTAAAAAGTGTGACAACACCGGTCTAACCGTAGAAGCGCCGAAGACGAGCTGCGTTCCATGGGTTTGGTTCAAGGCAATTGTCCTGCGGGTTCCGAAAACGGTAAGCTCCTCCTGTGAGTACCTCGTCGATGATGAAGGGGCCTTCCCATTTGGGTTTAAGTTTATGCTTCTGCTTCTCTGGTAGTCGTAAGACTAGTTCGCCCACGTTGTATGCTTGTGCCCTGACCTCCCTGCTCTGGTAACGCCGGGTCTGCTGCTGATAAAAAGTAGAACGGGCCCGAGCTATATCACGCTCCTCTTCCAAAGCGTCCAAGTCGTCCTGCCGATCTAACTCGGCTTCTCTTTCCTCGTACATGCGTACTCTTGGTGCATCATGAATGATATCACACGGAAGGACCGCTTCAGCCCCGTAGACCATGAAGAACGGTGTGTATCCCGTTGATCTATTCGGCGTGGTACGCAAGCCCCATAGAACGGAGTCGAGCTCCTCTACCCACTGACAATCGGACTCTTGAAGAGACCGGACCAAACGTGGCTTGATGCCGCCCATTATGAGGCCGTTTGCTCGTTCGACTTGTCCATTAGTCTGCGGGTGATAAACCGATGCGTAATCGAGCTTGATGCCCATCTTTGCGCACCAGTCTTTGACCTCCTGGGCCGTGAAATTGGATCTGTTATCAGTTATTATACTGTGCGGGACACCGTAACGGTGTACCACGCCGGATATAAAGTCGATTACTGGTCCGGATTTGGCCGATCTAACGGGTTTGGCCTCTATCCATTTGGTGAATTTGTCGACCATGACCAGTAAGTATTTATTTTTCTTGGTCCCCCCTTTAAGTGGTCCGACCATGTCCAGCCCCCAGACCGCGAAGGGCCAGGTGATCGGAATAGTCCGAAGAGCTGTTGGGGGCATGTGACTTTGGTTTGCGAAAAGTTGACACCCCACGCAATATTTGACAAGTGACTGGGCGTCCGCCCGAACTGTGGGCCAAAAGAACCCAGCCCGGAAGGCCTTGCTTACCAAGGATCTTGCTGCGGCGTGATGACCACCCATCCCTGCGTGGACTTCGGCTAATAGCTGCCACCCTTCTTCCTCGGAAATGCACCGCTGTAGTACTCCAGTGGTGCTCTTTTTGTACAACTCTCCTTCGTGTACCTTGAAGGCTTTGGAGCGCCGAACTATGCGCCGTGCCTCCGTTTGATCATCGGGAAGCTCTTTGTGAAGGAGGTAGGCGAGGAAAGGCTCGGTCCATGGCGCGATTACCGCCGATGATTTGGTCGTCTGGTTCGTTTACAGGGGGAACAACCTTGTCTGCACTGGATGGATAGGCGTCCTCCTGATCTAGCCAAACCACGGATGGCTTGAAGAGCCGTTCCAAAAAAGTGTTTGGTGGGACAGGATCGCGTTTGGCTCCTAAGCGAGCCAGTATATCGGCAGCTTGGTTGTCGTCTCTAGCGACGTGGTGAAATTCCAGCCCCTTGAACCGTGCAGATATCTTGAGGACGGCGTTTCTATATGCTGCCATCTTTGGATTCTTAGCATCGAACTCGCCGTTGACTTGAGAGATAGCCAGATTGGAATCTCCCCGTACTTCCAGCCGCTTTATGCCCATTGAGTCTGCCATCCGAAGACCGTGCAGGAGGGCTTCGTATTCGGCTGCATTGTTGGAGTCGGCATACATGATCTGCAATACGTACCGGACGTTATCAGCTGTGGGGGGATGTGAGAACGACTCCATCCCCCAGTCCGGCCAAAGTTTTGGATCCATCAAAGTACATCGTCCAATGGGAGTATGTACTATATTCTCTGGGGAGTTCGGCTTCTGTCCATTCGGCGAGGAAATCTGCCAGTACCTGAGATTTAATAGCTCGGCGTGGTTTGTAGTTAATCTCGAAAGGGAGGAGCTCGATCGCCCATTTGGCTATACGGCCGGTGGCGTCCCTGTTATTGATTATATCATTCAAGGGGACTTCGGATGCCACCGTAACCGAACACTCTTGGAAGTAGTGTCGTAGTTTCCGTGAGTCCATAAAAACTGTGTAGGCTATCTTCTGATAGTGCGGGTATCTGGACTTGCATTGCGTTAGTACTTCTGACACGTAATAGACCGGCTTCTGTACATGGAATTTGTGTCCCTCCTCTGCTCGCTCAACGACGAGCACCGCGCTAACAACTTGGTTGGTGGCCGATATGTATAATAACATGGGCTCACCAGCACCTGGTGCTGTGAGTATAGGGTTACTTGCCAGGAGTGTCTTGATTTCTTCTAACGCAGCCTTTGCTTCATCGGTCCATTCGAAAGTCTTGGTCCGTTTCAGCAACTTATACAGTGGTAAAACTTTTTCACCGAGGCGGGAGATGAAGCGACTTAATGCCGCCACGCATCCCGCCAATCTTTGGACATGCTTGAGCTCTGTGGGAACAGCAAGTTCGGATAAGGCGCGGATCTTGGCCGGATTCGCTTCTATTCCTCTATGGGAGACGATGAATCCGAGCAATTTGCCAGCGGGGACGCCGAATACACACTTCTCCGGATTGAGCCGAATATCGTATTTGCGTAGGTTAGCAAAGGTTTGCCTTAAGTCGTCGATCAGATTGCTAACGTGTTTGGTTTTAATCACCACGTCGTCCACGTACGCCTCGACTGTTTTGCCAACCTGTTTTTCGAGACAGGTCTGGATCATGCGCTGGTATGTAGCCCCAGCGTTTTTTAGCCCGAAAGGCATTGTGTTGAAGCAAAAAGGCCCGTAAGGGGTGATGAATGCGGTTGCCGCTTGATCGGATTCCTTCATTTTAATCTGATGGTATCCGGAATAAGCATCGAGGAAACACAGCGAGTCGTTACCGGCTGTGGCGTCAATAATCTGGTCTATACGTGGTAGGGGGAAAGGGTCCTTGGGGCAGGCCTTGTTGAGGTCTTTGAAGTCGACACATAGCCGCCAGGATCTGTCTTTCTTTGGTACTATAACCAGGTTTGCCAACCATTCGGGGTGCTTAATGTCCCGAATGAATCCGGCCTCTAGCAATTTAGCAAGTTCTTCACCCATAGCTTGTCGTTTGGGCTCGGAGAAGCGGCGCAGAGTCTGTTTCACGAGCTTAAAGCCTGCGATGATATTCAGACTATGTTCTGCCAGCCGTCGTGGGATGCCGGGCATATCGGAAGGGTGACAGGCGAAGATGTCCCAGTTTTCTTGTAAGAAAGCTCGTAGCGCTTCGTCCACTGCAGGATCGAGCTGAGCTCCGATGGACGCTGTTTTGTTTGGGTCCGTCGGGTGTACCTGAAATTTAATGATTTCCTTTGCTGGCTTGAAGGATGTAGATTTAGGTCTCTTGCTGAGGATCACATCATCTTTGTCTACCGTTGACCGGAGTGTGGTCAACTCCTCTGTAGCAAAGGTCTTGGCTAGAGCCTCGAGGGCAAGTGCCGCTGTTTTTTTCTCGGCACGCAGGGCTATATTCGGGTCACTAGTAGCTGTGATTACTCTGTTTGGTCCTGGCATCTTAAGTTTCATATACCCGTAATGTGGTATAGCCTGGAATCTTGTGAAGGCGTCACATCCTAATAGGGTGTGATAGCCACTTGGGAAGGGCACGATGTGGAAGAGAAGTTCTTCAGATCGGTAGTTGTCGGGTGTGCCGAACACTACATCCAGGGTGACACATCCTGAACAGCGCGCCTCCTTCCTCGGGATTATCCCCCGGAAAGTTGTGTTGCTATGTTCGATGCGAGATCGGTCGAACTACATTTTTTGCAACGTATCCTCATAGATTAGATTTAAACCACTGCCGCCGTCCATTAGCACCTTGTGTAACTTGAAGCCATCAATGATGGGGTTCAGGACTAGTGCGGCCAGTGAATGACCGGGAAGAATGGCTGGTCGGTCGGCATCTCCGAAGGTGATGGGTATGTCTGCCCATGCACTCGTTGCTGCCACGTGATATACCTGTTCGAGTTCTTTAAGAGCTCTTTTCCTCCTGTTCCTTGATGGGAATGTTTCGTAGATCGTCAGTACTTCGGCATTATATTCCGATGGCGTTGCAGAACGCCAGTTAGGTGGTGATGCCTCAAGAATAGCTTCACCACTTTTTGCGATCTGCCTGACAACCCAACAAGCTCTAAGGCTGTGAGTTGGAGCTGTGTTCAGCAATACGGAGTGTATAGGGCAGGGTTTGTCCAGCAATCCATCCAGGACAGTACTGACCCCTGGAAGGGGCCTGTACCTCTTTTTGGCGGGCTCGGGTTTGGCTGGCGGGTTCGGAGGTATCCTCTTGTGCCGATCTCCTCTAGGGTATTCGGTAGGGATGGGTTCTGAAAATAGCCGCTCAGCATGCCAAGCACTTTCCATGGCGCAATACTTCTGTACCAAATTTGACAGTTTGGCAAAGTCAATAATGTGTCGCCGCGCCAGGGCATTGAGGATTCCCTTGTCATGGCAGTTACGTTTGAAGGTTGCCATTACTTCTTGATCACTGAAGCCCCGTATTTTGTTTCTGGCGAGTAGAAGTCTAACCCAGTAATGATGGACCGACTCCCCTGATAAATGTACAATGTCCGGTAGGTCCGAAGACTTGGGCTCCTGTGCGATGCTCGAGTCATCGGCTTGGGAGGTGGGTGGGAGAGAATTTGACTCCACGCCACGGTAGGAGTTCGGAATCACGGATTCCGAACTGTGTGATAGGTCAGGGGCCGATACCGGACTGCTTCTGGAGCGAGCGCCAGAGTCCGGGTTGTCAGCAGGGTCTCGGTGATCAGAAACTGGAGTATAAATCGTTTTTAATTCCGGCAGCTGGGAGGTCGAGCCCCCAGCCGGACACTCGACGGTGGCGACAAGGTGGGTGACCGTGGGGATGAGAATTTCCCTATCGTCTGGTTTAAGCCCGAGCCGGTCATAGACCGGGATATGGTCATCGGCCATCCACATAGTCTCCATCCGATCGAACAACTCGTTGAGAAACGAGGCGATGGTGGGATGTGTGTCGCTAAAGCGAGTAGGGTCGGTATGCGGCGTCGCGGTTCCAGAGTCGCGCGAGAGCGTTCTCGGATTCCTCTTAACCATGATAGATCCGGTGGTGATGACCGGATCGGGTGGCCCAGACGGTTCGGAGATAGCAATTCCTTCTCCGGAGACGAGGTCCGATGTCCCTGGCGTCGAGGCGTCGGGATCTGCGGGCTTCACCGTAGGGGTGAAAGGTTCCATCAGTACAAGTTCTCCCCGAGAATCAGTTGAGAACTCTAGGGTTCCGAACCTGATCCTTTGGTCGGGGGGAAAGTTTCCGATCTGGCATGGATGACCGATCGGGCAAGAGCGCGATGAGGTGTCGACATTTGCGCGGATCTGATCCGAGGCGAGGACTCCCCGGGCACAGATCTCGTTGTTAATGAAAAGGCGAGCCATCGATACCTTCTGACGATCACATCGGAACTCTCAATGAAAGCACCAATGTCGGTGTCAAAATCGGCGGATCTCGGGTAGGGGGTCCCGAACTGTGATACTTGGATCGATGGTAACAGGAGACAAAGGGGACAAGGTTTTACCCAGGTTCGAGCCCTCCTATGGAGGTAATACCCTACGTCCTGCTTGACTATATTGAATGTATGGAGATTACAGAGTTGATCTACCACGAGATCGTATGACTAAAACCCCAGATGAGTTCTCTTGTCCTACATCCTAAAACCCTCCGGCTTATATAGACGCCGGGGTCCCTAGGGTTTACACATGGTCGGTTACACGTCGAAGGGATAAACTTGCCTATTCTCTATTCCAAACGGGTAGGACAATCCACGATTCCCGAAGCTTCCTCCTTGGAGACGAGGTCTTCTACTCTTCCAGTATCCGGCAAGTGGCCCATACAGTCCGGCCCATAAGACATAGGCCGGCCTCCCGAGGACCCCTTAGTCCAGGACTCCCTCACCGTGCAAAATCGTTGGTGCTACGCAACTGAGAGGATGCAGAAGACGCTTCGAGCAAAATGTAAAAATAAACGTAGAATTGAAACATCGATGGCCGAGGCATTCATTACTGAGGAGGCGGCAAACTTCGTGACAGCACATTACGAAGTCAAAAATCGTCATTTGCATAATCTGAAGCCTCGGTACAGTGTTGGCGACCCTAAAAAAGGTCGATCCAACCTCAGCCTATTCAAAGGGGAGCTCGCACCAGCCGGTGCTTCGAAAGCAATAGCGTTGGATGTCGAAGAATGGCAGACCATTTCGTTGTATATCTTCAACAACCTAACAGAAGTGCGGTCGTACATCGAGTAAGTTCTCAGCACATTGTTTCACAACTTCTAATTCCTTTGAACTGCTCTTATTCCCGGATATTTGATACAGTCAATACGTCGCCAAATTCTCGGATGGAGCGGTGATCCAAAAGGATTCCATTGAAGAGTATGAGCTTTTGGCAAAGCATGGAGGCGGCTATCCCGGTTTCATCTCTTGGTTCAAACAAACGGTAATTTCCATTAGACCATTTCATTTCTTCGTCTAATTTGCGGCTAATGCAACAATCCTTTCGTATGAAACTTGTAGGCTAAATCAGAGTCTATGGACGCCGAATTGAGACAAGTCGCTAATGGTTTTGACTATAAGGTCCGTTCATTTGACAAATACGACATCAACGGGTATCGCTTTCGTACCTTTGGCAAAGAGCTACCTATGGCCGACAGAAAGTCTACAAATTGTTGTGTCTCTGCTATCGGCGAAGGAGGTACCGAGTATTATGGAAGAGTTGAAGCAATTTATGAACTTCTATTCTATGGTGAAAACCCACCGAATGTCGTAGTCTTCAAATGTTATTGGTTCCAGCCGAAGGAGACTAGAAGGACTCATGAACATATAGGGCTAGTCGAAATCAAACAAAGCACCCATTTAGATGTTCCCGATGTCTATATTATGGCTCAACAGGCGACCCAAGTTTTCTATCTACCCTGGGCCTGCCAAACTGATCCAAATCTGAATGGTTGGGATGTCGTTTATGAAGTGCCGCCATGTTTTAGACCACCTCCCCTCAATGAAGAGGATTATGAACCTCACATTAACCTAGACACATATGAAGGAGAATTCTTCCAAGAAACACGTCTTTCCAAAAAAACGTTTCAAGAACCGCTCTACTTCACCCCAGAACATTGAAGTAGATAGTGACTGTGAATCCGACTTCACCCCTGAGCCGGAACAAGAAGAGCCGGAAGAAGAAGAGGTTACTGCTGCGGATGACCTATCAATGCTTGACCAATTACATAAAGGAGGCCTTTCGCATGTTGTTCCCGATAGTGATGATGATGATGCATTTATTGATGATAGTGATGATGATGATGAATTTATTGATCCCGGAGCATATATAGACGGTCAAGATTATTATTAGTTCATGTCAGGTATTTAATTATTATTATATACATGATTATGATACACTTAAATTATATACATATTATTATTCATGTCGGTATTCAATTTTTTTATGTTGTACTAATTTCGTTTACTCTTTGTCATGGCAGGTGTTGAAAGATGGTGGGCGCGGGTCTAGAGCGATCCGCGGCTTCTTCGTCGGCGCGCAGTGGGAGGGGTACTACCATTCCACCCGAGCATCTCCGGAGAGCGTTGCTCGCTAGTTTGCAGACACAGGCGGGCGCTTCTTCGTCGGCGCCGATGCCCACCGGGAGAGGAGGTCAGCGGAAGAAGAGAGCAGGAGGTAGAGGTACACATGCCCGCGGGAGACGTACGGAGGCTGATACACCTTCCTCGCTGCCACCCCCAGCTGATTCACCCGAGCACAGGACTTCTACGGTGGAGGCGTCTGAGGTGGAGGCTACGCGGACTCCTGTCCACGAGCCTCGGGTCGACGAGCCTTCGACCCACGAGACTCCTGTCCCAGACACTTCGTCCCACGAGACTCCGGAGCAGAGCAGGGATGGGGCTACGTCCCAGCAGACCCCATGGGATACCTGGTCGGATCTGCGTCAGGAGGAGCCGAGTGGCCATGCTGATGGTGGCGGGGATAGCGAGGACAAGGTGGTTGAGAGGGCCACCGTCTACCAGCGTGGTAGTACACGGCTCCCACCCGTGCCAGCGACCCGCGAGCAGAGGCCGGTGATTAGGCCTAATGGGGAGAAGTAAGTGCATTTACTATTTTTTAACCTTTTGCCTTCACGTTCTTCAAATATCTAATGCGCTGGCTTTGTCATACTACAGGGGTTGGGATCACGCCAACGATGTCCGCAGGCCCAACATCGTCCTTGGTGTGCTTTGCCGGCACAACTTTCCGGGGTTTGTCACGTTGCCCGGTGAGGGTCAACTTCCAGAGCTAGGATTGACCTGGGAGCACTACTTGGCTGCCCCGGCACAGCCGGAGGAGGTGATCGACGGTGTCTTGTGCCACACGAGGGCCGACATGGTGATCAGATAGTTTTGGGTAATTTCTCCTTTACACAATTAAAAATCAACAATAGCTAGTTATTGTACTAATCATTGTTGTCTCATTTGATTGCAGACCTTCTACAGGTGTGAGGAGGGACACGAGGAGGCCGCGACAAAGGTTATCGATGGCGAGTGGAGGCGCCTACTACAGAACTTACGGCACGAGGCTCGGCCGCAGGCTGTTCGAGACTACTACGCCTCGCGTGGTGTTAAGAACGACAAGTCGTCGTGCCGCGGAAAGTTTCTGGAGAAGGAGCAGTACATGAAGGTAATTACCTATTCTTAAGGCCTTGTACTTAGTTTCCTTGATTTGATTCGTAGGCGTACCCCTCAAATTTCTCTTTACTAACTTAGGCGCCCCCGAGATGGTGTGTGGATAAGATGGATTGTTGGGAGGCGTTGGTGGATCAGTGCTGCTCAGACGAATGGCGAGCCGTCCACGACAATGCCCAGAACCGGCGTGACAAAATGGTTGGTGTGCCACACCATCAAGGCAGCGCCAACTTATATCAGTTCGGGCGGAACTGGGTATGTGGTTTGCTTCATGATTCATGCAATCCATTTCTTGATGCTAGCTTGAGCCCTTTACTAATACTTTGTTCCTCTCTCTCTCTTTTAGGCGAACTACAATAAGACGGAGGTGTCAGGGGTGTACGACCTCTATGCCATGGCCCATACTGCCTCGTACAAGAAGGTGCTACTTCTCGAGCATGCGTTGGTTTCCGTGAAGAGGAACGGATGATGCAGCAAAGTAGATAAGTATTTCCCTCAGTTGTTGAGAACCAAGGTATCAATCCAGTAGGAGAGACAAGCAAGTCCCCAATAGGTGTACCTACACAAAGAATCAAACACTTGCACCCAACGCTATAAAGGGGTTGTCAATCCCTTCATGGTTACTTGCAAGGATGAGATCTAATAGAGATAGATAGAATAGATTGCTTGAACGGAAAGTAAAACAAAAGTAAAAAGATTGCAACAAGATATTTTTGGTATTTTTAGTTTTAGATCTGAAAGTATAAGATGGAAAATAGACCCGGGGGCCATAGGTTTCACTAGAGGCTTCTCTCATGATGGCAAGTATTACGGTGGGTGAACAAATTACTGTCGAGCAATTGGTAGAAAAGCGAATAATTATGAAGATATCCAAGGCAATGATTATGCATATAGGCATCACGTCCGTGTCAAGTAGACCGAAACGATTCTGCATCTACTACTATTACTCCACACATCGACCGACTCCTGCCTGCATCTAGAGTGTTAAGTTCATGAAGAACAGAGTAACGCATTAGGTAAGATGACATGATGTAGAGGGATAAACTCAAGCAATATGATGAAAACCCCATCTTTTTATCCTCGATGGCAACAATACAATACGTGCCTCGCTACCCCTACTATGTCACTGGGTAAGGACACCGCAAGATTGAACCCAAAACTAAGCACTTCTCCCATTGCAAGAATTACCAATCTAGTTGGCCAAACCAAACCAATAACTTGAAGAGACTTGCAAACATATGAAATCATGCATATAAGAATTCAGAAAAGACTCAAATAATATTCATAGATAATCTGAACATAAACCCACAATTCATCGGGTCTCGACAAACACACCGCAAAAGAGGATTACATCGGATAGATCTCCATGAAGATCAGGAAGAACATGGTATTGAAGAGCAAAGAGAGAGAAGAAGCCATCTAGCTACTAGCTATGGACCCGAAGGTCTGTGGTGAACTACTCACGCATCATCGGAGGGGCAATGGAGTTGATGTAGATGCCCTCCGTGATCGAATCCCCCTCCGGCAGATTACCGGAAAAGGCTCCAAGATTGGATCTCATGGGAACCGAGGCTCCTGGCGGCGGAAAAGTGTTTTCGTGGCTCTTTTTGGTATACAGGGAATATTTGGGAATTTATAGGCCGAAGATTAGGTTTGGGGGAGTTGCCGTGGGCCCACAAGCCAGGGGGGCGCGCCCTACCCCCCTGGGCGCGCCCCTATGGCTTGTGGCCACACGGCGGCTCTCCTGCCTTGGTCTCCAAGCTTGGTAGATGTCTTCTGGTCCAAGAAAAATTATTCCGAAGATTTTATTCTGTTTGGACTCCGTTTAATATTCCTTATCTGCAATACTCAAAAACAAGGAAAAAACAGAAACTGGCACTAGGCTCTAGATTAATAGGTTAGTCCCAAAAATAATATAAAATAGCATATTAATGCAAATAAAACATCCAAAACAGATAATATAATAGCATGGAACAATCAAAAAATATAGATACGTTGGAGACGTATCAGAAGGCCAAGGCATTCTCGGAGTCTGACCTCGATCATCCCGAGAACTTCACCAACATCTCCTCCCACCACAAGCTCATGAGGTACAGAGATGAGGGGAAGGCGGGGAAAGGGGAGGACTTTAACCTGAGCCAGCATCCTATTGATCCAGAGCTGGTGATGATAGCTGGCAGCGGGAGGCCCCATGGCTCGATAGCCATTGGAGATGGACTTATACGGTCTTCTAGCACTCTCCGGGAGATCAAGGCGCGCCAAACGAGCTCCTGTCCTGAGATAAGGCCTCGTCCACGGCCAGACGAGCTCGCCATCGAGGTTAGTCATACAGACTCAGATAGCTTTCCTCCATTACATTGTGTGTGCGAACAAAGATGATTACAATGCTAACGAGGAGTTGTGTTGCAGGCTGCTCTTCAGAAAGAGAGAGAGGCAACCCAGGCGCTTCTGGAGGAACGGGCCCGGCAGGCGGCGGAGAAGGAGAGGGATTTGGAGGAGAGGACAGCTAGGTTGTTGGAGGAGGAGAGGGCACGGAAAGATGCGTCTAACCGAGCCATGTACGAGCTCATCGTGGTAAGTTTCTTCTTCATATTAGCCAAATCATGCACTACAGGTTCGTTTCATTAATAACCAATATGATTGACTTGTCAAAACTAAATGTGCAGTCTATGTGCGAGAAGAACGACCAGACCCCTCCGCCGATGCCAGTCATTACCACAGCGGGAACGGTTAGTTTCATTTGAATGGTCATTAGTTAGTAGTCTTAACATCAGTGTCATCATGCTAACGAGACTTTGCAAATGATCTTTGGTGCAGCATAACTCCCGAGCCGCATCGCACGACCCTTCTCCAGGGCATCCTTCTCCAGGTGACACCGACCCGAGCAACCCCGGTGCTTCACCTCCGTGATGACGAGGACGATAAGTTTTCTCTAGTGTTTTGCTTAACAAATGCATAATGACCTATACTTAGCTTATTTAGTTCATTTATGTCATAATTAGCTTAATTAGTTCAAAAATGGGATAATAACCTTGGTTAGCTCATAAATGTCATATGCTTAGCTTATTTTCCTCCAAAGGGACATAATAATCTTACTTAGCTCTAAAATGACCTAGTTTACCTTGGTTAGCTCATAAATGACCTATACTTAGCTTATTTTCCTCCAAAGGGGCATAATAAACTTACTTAGCTCCAAAATGACCTAGTTTACCTTGGTTAGCTCATCAATGACCTATACTTAGCTTTGTTTCCTCCAAAATGACATAGTAAGCCTACTTAGCTCCGAAATGACCTATTTTACCTAAGTTAGCCCTAAAATGACCTATACTTAGCTTTGCTTCCTACAAAATGAGATAATAAGCTTACTTAGCTCCAGAATGACCTATTTTACCTAGGTTAGCTCTAAAATGACCTATACTTAGCTATGTTTCCTCCACAATGACATAATAAGCTTAGTTAACTCAAAAATGGCATAATAGCCTTTTTAACCTCATAAATGCCATATACTTAGCTTATTTTCTTGCAAAATGACACAATAAGCCTAGTTAGGTCAAAAATGGCATAATTACGTAGGTTAGCTCTAAAACGACACAAATAAGCAATAAGAAGAAGAAAAACAAGAGGAGAAAGAGAAAGAGAAGAAAAATGCTTCATCATCATCATCATCTTCTTCTTCTTCTTCTTCTTCTTCTTGATCTTCTTCTACTTCTTCTAGTATTCTTCTTCTAACTTTCTTATTTCCAATTTTACAGATTTGATTCACTTCACGGAAGCTTGCTTTGATGTAGTGTTAGTGTTTACTTTCTGTTTTCATTTTGTATCGATGAACTTATGTGAAACTTTCTACCTATGGATGAAACTATGTATGTATGGATGAAACTATTGTAATATGGTGAACAATGTGACATTTGATACTTTCAATTTGGTATAATTGTTGGTTGATCATATCCATATGGCTGGAATATTGTTTCTGTGAAATATATATGTATATATATCATATATTTGCCTGTGAAAATTCTTGAATATAACAAAAACAGGAAAAAAGAGGCAATACTGGCTCTTTGCCGTCTGCCACCGTCGGCAAAGGCCTCTTTGCCGTCTGCCACCGACGGCAAAGGTGGCACATGGCAGCCGCCTGTGCAACCTGGGAACACCAGGCCTGGGGCCATTTGGCCTCTTTGCCATCTGGGGGCAGACGACAAAGGGTCTTGTGACGTGGCCGTCCGGGGGCAGACGGCAAAGGGGCTTGTGACGTGGCCGTCCGGGGGCAGACGGCAAAGGATGCCGTTAGCCACCTAACGGGGCTAACGTCAGTGCTACACAGTCCAGCCTCTTTGCCGTCTACAGGCTGACGGCAAAAACACTTTGCCGTTCGCTGAGCCTAGGCAGACGGCAAAGAACCCCTTTACCAGAGTTTACAGTGCCGAAACTGTGGCTATCTGCTGGCTGACGGCAAAGGCCTTTGCCGTCAATGGAACTGCCCTTTGCCGTCCGCCACAGCAGATGACAAAGTACCTGATTCCAGTAGTGGATGCAAATATGTGTGACAATATAACAAGCATGTACCTCAAGGTCATAGCATGCATGCACAAAGCGATCAACAAAAGGTCTATGTCAGGCATAGGAAGCATTCACAACACCAAATAAAATGAAGTGTCTATACAGATGGGGCAATCCAAAGTGCAAGACAATCCAAGCATAATGTCCATATGGTGTAGTGAAGATAGTGAGGCACTCAACACAATAGAAAGAGCAATTGGTCATCATGTGTGAGGCAATCAAGTCAAGCATGTAGCAAGAAATGTGGCATGTCAAATGTGAATAATGGACACTGTTGCAACCAAGCATATGATAAGAGCAAACAATCCATAAGTTGGATGCAACACACAAGGTATATATGTCATGAGGCATGGCAATGTGGCAATCATAAGGAAAAGCAATATCACTAACATGTGTGCAAGTAAGTGGTCCAAGATGACCAATACATGTCATGGTACAAGCAACACAAGTTGGATGAGCCACAATATCCATGCTCAAGAAAGATTTCACCTCAAAAGCGTGACCTTGTGCGTCCGTCACAATGCCGATGTGCAAGCAAGTGCGATGTAGAAACGCGTCGGTGTAGCATGGCTCGCTCTCAAGAGCTCGAATCGTCAACTCACGTGAAGTGGAGGCTGACATGTATTCGAAGTATCCTACACATACACACAACAAACTAAACAATGTATGTGCATGGTAGACAAACACATCATACATCATGATGGTTCTCTTCTCTTGCACATAACCGTTAGGATCACAAGTGCATGAATAATATGATGCAACAATGGCTATATTCATGGCACTAGGCATATGGTGCAAAGAAGGAAGGAAAACATGCATCACATGAAATATGTCAAAAGCTCCAATAATATGAGAGAAAGCTATGGGGGCAATCTCGTTAGCAAAATTAATAGCATTGTTGCACTCAATACATGGCAAATCATCTAGCATGATAGAGGCAACACATTGAGACATATGACAACAAGCAATATCAATCATGTGCGAAGCATGGCAATGGTTGTCATCAACCGCATGAAATGAGCAAGTAGTAATCATCGGTGATGCAACACATGAAGCAAGCATAGTAACCATGTCGTGCAAGCTAGTAGTGCGAAGATGCAACATACTAGAGAAAATCATGGCAATCATGTCATATGAGCAAATGGTGGACATAATTAATGCGCATGACATATCGCGAGCACGAACACAAAGCATGATCAATGTGTCATCATAGGCATGGAGCACAAAGCAAACATGGCAATAGCACGTAATATCTCCACCAAGCTTGCAAGTACACACACGAGTCATATAATCAAGTATCATGTGAGATGCAAAGCATGGGTCACAATTGCATGGCAACGGCGTAGAAATGAGCATATCATGCAAAGTGAACATGGCAATATGGGCATAATAAGTGTAATGAGCAAGAAGCCATAGCCATGTGAGAGCCATGTAGAAGAAATGTGCAAAGTATTTGTGCAAAGAGGGTGGGTGGAGGGTAAGCACTCCATGGTGGCGCACGTCTTCGTTGCTCTCTAGAGCTCTTTTCGTCAACTCGTGTGCTTGCGATGTTGACGAAGAATCATGCGTACCTACACAACAAGGAGACACACGAAATAAAGTGTGTGCGTGGTAAATGTACACATCATCCATCATGATGTGTATGTGCACGTTAGAGTTAGCACAAGATAAGCAATGCTCAAAGAAATTCGATGCATGGTATAGCAACATGTCATCCATTATGAAAGAATAGTTGTTGTGTATAACACGATGCGGACACAAATTGAGCATACAGGTATATGGCACATCAATAGCAATTTTATTCATGAGTGTCATATTGTGCATACATTTATGGGGATCATGCAAAGTATAGGATGGATCAAAATCTCCTAATAGATATGAGGAAACTATGGGGGTCTCCTCATGTGCAATAGCGGAAGCATAATATGGAGAGTATGGACAACATCCAAAACAATGCATATCCAAAGCTAGGTGGTCATGGCATGTCATATGTGAGCAATTGTGCAAATGATGCAAAGGGAGCATGGCAATATCATCACAACAAAAGCAAATGCCAATAACCATGGGCTTGTCATCTATGCCATATGTGCAAATTGGGTTTATTTTAATGGCATATGCATAGTTACTACGATGAGATTGCAAATATGCGATATGGGTGATCTCATGCATAGCATATGACAAGTCAAGCGGATTGTCAAACATGATGTGACCTATAGAATTCTCACAATGTATCCTATGCAACATGGCATCACAATTAATAGACTCCTCATGAGAATCGTCAAACTCATCATAAATGGGTAATTCATCACATGATAAAGTCGCATAAGCATGAAGCATGGCAATAGGTGGATCATCATCATGCAAGCAATCAATGTCCACTAGTGGGACAAGGGCATCACCTTCACCTATGTTACCTTTGTCATTCCACACATGTGGTGTAGGTGAGGTGGCATAGACCAACTCATGGTCCTCGTCATCGTGATGGAACCATGTGGGGGGTGCATCATATTCCACCATGGCCATCGTCTTGTCCAAAGGGAGGACGAAGTCATCAAGGATCGGCGCGTCATCGTATATGGGACCTAGCACCAAAGGAGAATACAAAATAGAGGTAGAGGTTAAGTTGTTAGAAATCAAAATGGCCTCACATGCCCTATCAACTACCTCACTCTCTCTATGTGGTGGTGGCTCACACACTCCCTCAAAGTAGGTGCACTCATACTCACATATGGTGGAGTCACTCATCTCACTCAAGTGGTGGGGGTTGTGGCTCTCCTCACATGGGAATTGGGGCAACTCGTCATATATGAGGCTAGTGGTGAAGTCACTATCATTCTCAATATGGTAGCATAAGTCTCTCAACTCATCTCCAAACGTCGCCATGGTCGAAGGGAAAATCCCATGCTCAACCATCTCGTCACCGTCGCCGTGGATGAAAGCCGAAGATGGCACATCATCACTCTCGCCTCCAAAGATGGAAACATCATCCATGCTCGCCACCTTGTCGCTCGCCTCCAAAACATGTTCCTTGAGTGGCTCCGTGGTCGTAGTTGTCACCACGCCGTCTTCAAAAAGAGTCATGGTAGACTCGGCATCGTCAATGCCACAAAGAGGGATGGTGGTGAAGTCGGACTTGGGAGCGTCATCTTGGAGCTCGTCGGGCTTGGACGTCTTGGTGGTACCATCCTCATGCTCGTCGCAAATTGTGCGCGGGGTCGAGTAGCCTTGGCCTTGAGTTCTTGAACCGCCTTGAGAGCACAAATGTAGAGGTCATCGAGAGAATCGTAGGTGTTGTTGAAGATAGTCTTGGCGATGTCGGTGTTCAACCCCGTCGTGAAGTGGAACTTCATCCAAATGGGGTCATCACGCCGGCTCTTCGCAAGGCTTTCGTCATCTCCATGAAGTACTCGTCGAGGGACTTGGATCCTTGTATGGTGTTCTCCAATTGGTGTTGAAGATGTTCCGTGTATGTAGAAGGCACAAACTCTCGCTTCATAGCTTTCTTCGTCTTGGACCAACTCAAGTGTAGGTTCTTCGAAGGTGTGTGAAGCCACCATGTTGATGCGTAGTCATGAAAGTTTCTTGTGGCGCACTTCACTTGATCTTCGGAAGGGACTTGAAGTAGCTTGAGGTAGGTGTCCATCTTGCGCTCCCACTCGAGGTACTCTTCGGGGTCATGAGTTCCATAGAAGGGAATGTCGAAATTGTAGTAGCTCATGGAAGTCGCGGTCTTGAGCTTGGGGAGCTTCTCTTGAGGTGCTTGTCGGCGAAGATGTCGCATATCCAAAGGCGAAGATACCTTGATGTCGCTTGGTGAAGATGCCAAGGTAGGTGGTGAAGTCATCGAGCAGTGGTTGGTGTCGAGCTCATGACCTTCACACTTGTTCTTTGTTGGACACCTAGATGTTGGCGTCGTTATTTCTTCATGTCGTTGATGGTGTTGATGCCGATGAGATCTTGCCGGAGATGGGGGGCTCGGAAGCATGTGCACTTGAGCGTCTTCTCGAAGATGAGGAAGACCTCTTGTCGGTGTTGATGATGACCTTGAGCTCTTCTATTTGAGCATCTATCTTGGCGTCGATGAAGTTCTTCATGGCATCGAACTTGTCATTGTGGGCGTAGACCGAAGTAGATGTGATATCCCTATCCATAGAAGCACTCGAGAAGTTGTGACAACGAGATGGAATGAACATACCAAAGTTACCTCTTTCCGAAGTTGTAGATGGATCTCAAATACCACAATGTATGCAAGGAAAAGAGTGCACTTGGCGAAAAACCTTGTCCAATTCTCACAACCTACACAAAAGGCTTATAGTGGAGCTCAGTGGGGTTAGTGGCACAAATTCATGCAAATTGAAGTCCAAGATATTGTAAATGTTGAAATAAATCCAGACTCAAAATGCAAAGCAAGTGGTCACAAATATAAAAGTGGGCAAATAGAGAAACACACGCGGTGGGATAATGGAGCTTGTAAAACTATAGGGATGAGGAATACAAAATTGCCTAACGAAGACTAAGCTCGTGTTGCACAAACACAAGGAGAGACGCTAGCTTGATTGCACGTTTGGGCACGATTCACCACTTGGCACCAATCCTATTCATGCAAGCAAAATGTTTCCTATTCCATGTATCCTCATGCACAAGTATCTCTTTTCATTCTCAACTCTTTTTTGCTTATAAGCTTTTGATCTTTCTTTCTTGCTTAGAAGCTTTTTTTACTCTTCTCTTCCTCTCCACTATTCTTATTGACCCTCAACCAAATATATGAGATAAGTATCACAAGATATGCACGGGATCAAGCAATTGAACTATATGATATTTCAAATCATACAACAATATGATATCGTATCACTATGGTGCACAAGTTTTCACGAAGCCTGGCAATACTCGGATAGCTAGTGTCAATAGGTATGAAGGTAATCGCAAAGATGGTGGGGCTATCAAGATGTAATGGCAAGGAAGGAAAAGTGTATGACGGAATGTATACCTTTGTCACACTTAACCTTTCACGAAGTCAGGGTAAACCGGCCTTGCTTCCGGTTGAAGATGGTCTCAAAGGATGGATGGTCGTCGTCGATGTCCATCGTCGGTGGTGGATGTAGTCGATGGCACGATACAAGTCACCGGTGGTGGATGAAGAAGTAACCGTCCCTAAGTAGCCGAAACACCTTAGGAGACTCAAATCACAACTCAAGCAACCACTAATGCAATTGGAACCAAAATGGGTTAGGTTTTGGAAGCTTATGGTGGTGGTGCGGAAGTTATGGTGGAAAGGCCAATGCAAAGATGCTAAAATGTGAAAAAAAATTATGGGCTCAAATGATGGTAAAACCAACATGAGCAGCTTGGGCACGTCGATAGCTTCAAAACGAGCCAAAGAATACTCAAATCGGAGTTCGGAGGTGAAAGTTATGGGCAAAAACGTGAAGCGGTGGCGGCTGGTCTCGGAGAGTCATGTGCACGGGGTCTTAGGCCCGTGGGCACGGGATCCCATGCGCACGGTACAAGGCCGTGGGCACGGGGTGGTCAGGAACTTCACGGGGGGCCATGCACATGGGGTGGGGACTCCGTGGGCACGGGGTAGGCAGAAATTTCGCGATTTCGGGGCCCAAATTTGATGGAGAAAAGGAAAAATTAGGGTATGGGGACGCAAAGGGGAGTGGATCTACTTGCTAAACACCAGATCCATGGATTGAAATCAACAAAAATGCACTAGGAACAACAAATCACAAAAAAAATTGGTATGGCTCTTTTTGTGGGGATTTTCGAGTTGGGACAAAATCAAACAAAATTAGGCTAGAAAACGAAGAGGGGAGGCTCCAAATTCGTGATCAACGTGGCTCATGATACCAAGATGATATGGGGCACACCCGTGTGTGTCGATCTTTCATGCATTGAAGGGGATTCCACGAAGAACATGAAGAACACGATGGGAAAACGTGGAGAAATCAAAGGGAAAACACTCTATTGGACAAGATCCACACCAAGTACTCCTCAAATCACAAGCAATACATGAGGTGCATCAAGATCCAAGAACAACAATGGAAATAAAAATACATGGTGAGTTCATCCAAATCTCTAGGAAAGATGGGCCTTGAAATCCTCCATGGGAGAGGTAGAGGAAGGAGCAAAGCTCAACTATGAATGAGCTATCACTTTGCTAACCCTAGATGGAGGAGGAAGGAGGGTATATATAGGTCCAAGGCATGAAGGGGTAAGGAGGGGCGAAATGGGCATACAAGGCAAAGTCCAACAGCTGCACACAGGCAGCCCCGCGTGCACGGGGTAAGTGGAGCCCGTGCGCACGGGGTATCCAAGGAGGCGTCCACTTAGCCCGTGCGCACGGGCATGTACCGTGGGCACGGGGACTTCTGGGCCCGTGCGCACGGGGTACCCAGAGAGCTCCTGGTAGGCTCGTGCGCACGGGGTCTAGGGAGGCCGTGCGCACGGGGTGTCCACGGACTTCACTCCTTCTTCGGGACTCCGTCTTCTTCCATCTCCGCTTCCAGGCTTCCCTCGCAGATGGTGTAGTTGCTCCTTGGTGCTTGCACTCCTCCTCAGCATTCGTGAAGCTCCAACAATACCTATGCATGCACACGAGAGGAATGTCAAGTAGTATACCATCCTCGAAGGGGTCAAGTGAACACGTGTAAAGGAGATGATTCACCTTTATGTATGTGAAGTAGTCATGGCACGTGTCACTTGCCAAACGGACTCTTGTCATGGTGATGTCCGTAGGATGCTCCGCATCACCTTTGCTCAATGATTGGTGGGGTAAAACCCCCATTTTCACCTCTCGTCAGCCCGTGCACTACCCTCCCCCACCTCCATTTTTCCTTTCCCTCCTCGCTCCTAGCTTCCTTGCACCCCAGGGCATCTCCAGTAAACCCCCACAGCTAGTAGAAAAGTTGGGCACGCCAAAAGCACTCTAGAGCACGCCATGCTGGCCATATGCATGCTCTGGAGCGTCCTACAGTGCGCCCCGACACTGTAACTGCGTCTGTCGGAGGTTCCCGACCACCTCGTGTCCCTCCCGCTCGCCAGAGACCTCCCCTCTGCGTTCGCAACACGCATTGCGGTCAGCTGACGTGGCTTGAGACTGCGTCGGTATTTTCCCAAAGAGGAAGGAATGATGCAGCACAGCGACGGTAAGTATTTCCCTTAGTTATGGAACCAAGGTTATCGAACCAGTAGGAGGATCACCACCACCCAATAAGCAGCACCTGCACACAAACAACAAATACTTGCAATCCGACGCGAAAGAGAGGTTGTCAATCTCTCTACGGTAAAAACATAGATTAGGTAGTGATAGATAGGAGAGATAGATCTCTCAAGAGCACAAAATAAAAAGAGCAAATATGCAGCAATATGTTTTTGGGTTTTTGGTTTTGTAGATCTGAAAACAAAGATTGCAAAAAGAAAGATCGGAAAGCAATATGTTGGAAAAGTAGACCCGGGGGACCGTAGGGTTCACTAGTGGCTTCTCTCATGAGTATAGCGCACGGTGGGTGAACAAATTACTGTTGGCAATTGATAGAAAATCGAATAGTCATGACGATATCCAAGGCGATGATCATTATATAGGCATCACGTCCAAGATAGGTAGACCGACTCCTGCCTGCATCTACCTCTATTACTCCACACATCGACCGCTATCCAGCATGCATCTAGTGTATTAAGTTGATGGAAAAACGGAGTAATGCAATAAGAACGATGACATGATATAGACAAGATCTATTCATGTAGGAATAGACCCCATCTTGTTATCCTTAATAGCAACGATGCATGCGTGTCTTGCTGCCCCTTCTGTCACTGGGAAAGAACACCGCAAGATCAAACCCATCACAAAGCACCTCTTCCCATGGCAAGAAAAATTGATCTAGTCGGCCTAACTAAACCAAAGATTCGAAGAAGAAATACGAGGCTATAAGTAATCATGCATATAAGAGATCAAAGAAGACTCAAATAATATTCATGGATAGAAACTGATCATGAACTCAAAATTCATCGGATCCCAACAAACACACCGCAAAAGTTTACATCAAATAGATCTCCAAGAGACCATTGTATTGAGAATCATAAGAGAGAGAGAGAGAGAGAGAGAGAGAGAGAGAGAGAGAGGAAGCCATCTAGCTACTGCCTACGGACCCGTAGGTCTATGGTGGACTACTCACGCATCATCGGAGAGGCACCTATGAGGAAGATGAACCCCTCCGTGATGGTGTTTAGATTGGATCTCGAGGTTCTGGAACTTGCAGCGTCTGGAATTGTATTTCGTCGACTCCCCTAGGGTTTTTGGAATATTTGGGAATTTATAGGCATCAGAGGCGGTGGAGAGGGGCCCCGAGGAGGGCACAACCCATCAGGGTGCGCCGGGGTCCCCCCTGGCGCGCCCTGGTGGGTTGTGGTCTCCTCGGCCCACTCCCGCGGCACTTCTTTGGCCCACTGGGTGTCTTTTGTTCCAGAAAAAATCTCCAAAAAGTTTCGTCGCGATTGGACTCCGTTTGGTATTGATTTTCTGCGAAGTAAAAAACAAGCAAAAATAGCAATTAGCACTTTGGCACTATGTCAATAGGTTAGTCCCAAAAAATGATATAAAGTTGCTATAAAATGATTGCAAGACATCCAAGAATGATAATAGAACAACATGGAACAAGCAAAAATTATAGATACGTTGGAGACGTATCAGCATCCCCAAGCTTAATTCCTACTCGTCCTCGAGTAGGTAAATGATAAAAACAGAATTTTTGATGTGGAATGCTGGCTAACATGTTCATCATATTCTTTTCTTTTGTATAGCATGGACGTTCGGACTTGTAAAAGATTCAAAGCAATAGTCTAGTTTTAACATAATGACTTCAATACTCAAGCATGTCAACAAGCAACCATGTCTTTCAAAATATCAACACTAAAGAAAGTTATCCCTAGCCCATCATGCTCAATCATTGATCCATTCATGAAACACACTCAAATATTAACTATGCCCAATGCTCAAGTACGATCATAGTGCCCCCTAGTTGGTGCTTATAAGAGAAGACGGAGACTCAAAGCAAAAATAAAAATTGCATTAAGTAAATAGATAGGCCCTTCGCAGAGGGAAGTAGGGATTTGTAGAGGTACCAGAGCTCAAGGTTTAAATTGAAAGAGAAAAAATATTTTGGGTGGCATGCTTTTCCTGTGAACGAAAACGACAAAGTAGCTCACAATACTTTCCATGCTAGATATATCATAGGCGGTTTCCAAACCGAAAATAAAGTTTATTTCTTTTTCCACCAAACTTTCGCTTTCCATGGCGGGTCGTATCCATGGTTGCCTTCCATACCAACACTTTCCAAGGAATTTATTATTTGACAACATAAAATAAATAATTTTTTTCTTTTTCAATTCGGGAATGGGCATCCCTATTACCGTCGCACTCTCGTGCAATGACAAGTGAATAAACACTCATCTTGAGAATAACACATCTAGCATGGAAAAATATTGGACACTCCCCACCGTTTCATGAGCGGTACGGGCACACAAAAAGAAAAAAAATATTTTGAAAATTTAGAGATGGCACATACAAATTTGCTTGGAACGGCGTGGAAATACCGCATATAGGTAGGTATAGTGGACTCATTAGGAAAAACTTGGTTTAAGGATTTTGGATGCACAAGTAGTATTTCTACTTAGTACAAATGGAGGCTAGCAAATAGATTGGGAAGCAACCAAACCAAGAAACAAAAATTCACATAAGCGAGCATTGAGCATAACTAACACCGAATAATGCACCATAAGTAGGATGTAACTTCATTGCATAACTATTGACTTTCGTGCATGCATAGGGAATCACAAACCTTAACACCAATATTCCTACTAAGAATAATTACTCACTAGCATGACTCACATATTACTATCATCATGTTTCAAAACTATTACAAAGAATCAAGTTTAATTTGTCCAATGATCTTCATGAAAGTTTTTATTATATCCTCCTTGGATATCTTTCACTTTGGGACTAGTTTTATATCCATTGCTTTTTGGCAAGCTCAAACAAATTTAAGTGAAGCACATGAGCATAAAGATTTCATCTCTCAAAAAGGTATAAGTGAAGCATGAGAGGATTTCTTCAAAATTTTCTAACTCTCAAATTAATCTAAGTGAAGCATGAGAGTATTTCTACAAAAATTTCCAAGCACACCGTGCTCAAAAAGATATAAGTGAAGCACATAGAGCAATTCTAGCAAATGACAGCATGATTTTGACTCTCTCAAATAGGTGTGTCCAGCAAGTATACAAGTGACAAACTAACAAACAAAGCAAGCAAAGATACAAGACGCTCCAAGCAAAACTCATGATATGTGACGAATAAAATATAGCTCCAAGTAAAATACCGATGGTCGTTAGAAGAAAGAGGGGATGCCACTCGTGGGCATCCCCAAGCTTAGTTGCTTGTTACTCTTTGGATATATCTTGGGGGTTCTGTAGCATCCCCAAGATTAGTCTTTTATCACTCCTTATTCATTCATCCATCGTGATCTCACCCAAAACTTGAAAACTTCAATCACACAAAACTCAACAAAATCTTCGTGAGATCCGTTAGTATAATAAAGCAAATCCCTACTTTAGGTACTGTTGCAAACCCATTCATATTTTATTATTGCATTATACCTACTGTATTTTAACTTTACCATGGTTCATACCCTTCAATATAACCCATAGATTCATCAAAACAAGCACACAATGCAACGAAAACAGAATCTGTCTTAAACAGAACAGTCTGTAGTAATCTGTACTCTAACCATACTTATGTAACTCTAAAAATTCTGAAAAATTAGGACAACGTAAAGAATTTGTATAGAAACACTGTGTTAAAATTTCAGATCCAGATCACGTTCCAGCAAAAAATGAAAATTCATATACTGGACGCAAAGTTTCTGTTTCAGATTCAGCATCACTTCTACCCATCCTACTAATCATGAATCATCCAAAAGGCTTTACTTGGCACAAGCACTAAATAAACCATAAAAACACAATCATAACAGAGGAATAATTGTGTCAAAACTCAAAAACAGAAAGGAAAAAAGCAAAAATTTATTTATTCATTGGGTTGCCTCCCAAGAAGCGCTATCGATTTACGCCCCTAGCTAGGCATAATGCTTTCAATGATGCTCACATAAAAAGTAGTAATTGAAATATGCAAGAGAGCATCATGAATCTCATGAAAATCATATTTAAGTCTAACCCACTTACTATGCATAGGGATTTTGTGAGCAAACAATTTATGGGAACAAGAATTAACTAGCATAGGAAGGCCAAACAAGCATAACTTCAAAACTTTGAACACATAGAGAGGAAACTTGATATTATTGCAATTCCTACAAGCATATGTTCCTCCCTCATAATAAATTTCAGTAGCATCATGAAGGAATTCAACAATATAACTATCACATAAATCATTCTATTCGTGATGCACAAGCATAGAATTTTCATTACTCACCACATAAGCAAATTCCTTATCATCCATGGTAGTGGGAGCAAACTCAACAAAATAACTATCATGAGACACTTGATTGACATAACCACATTGCAAATTAAAACCATGATGATAAGTTTCATGGTTATCATTACTCATTATAGCATATGTGTCATCACCATCATCATAAATAGGAGGCATGCAATCATCATAATAAATTTGCTCATCAAAACTTGGGGGACTAGAAATATCATCTTCATCAAACATAGCATCCCCAAGCTTGTGGCTTTGCATATCATTAGCATCATGGATATTTAGAGAATTCATAGTAGCAACATTGCAGTCATACTCATCATTCAAGGAACTATCATGAATCAACTTATAAATTTCTTCCTTCAACACTTCATCAAATTTTTCAGATTCATGAATTTCAAACAAAACTTCATAGAGATAATCAAGTGCACTCAACTTACTAGCAATTGGTTCATCATAATTTGGCCTTTTGAAAAGATTAGCAAGTGGATGAGGATCCATAACAATAGATTTTTATCAAGCAAAGATGCAAGCAAATAGAAGGCACATGGCAACACAAACAAACATAGCAAACAAGCAAAAAAGGCAAACGGAAAAGAGGGCGAATAAAACGGCAAATTGGTGAAGTGGGGGAGAGGAAAACGAGAGGAAAATGACAAATAATGTAATTGCAAGGAGATAAGATTTGTGATTAGTAACCTGGTAGATAATGATGGAGTCTCCTCGGCGCCTACGATAGACACGTAGAAGAGACCGCTTCTTCCCCGGCAACGGCGCCAGAAATTCCTTTGACGTGGCTTGAGACTGCGTCGGTATTTCCCCAAAGAGGAAGGGATGATGCAGCACAGCGGCGGTAAATATTTCCCTCAGTTATGAAACCAAGGTTATCGAACCAGTAGGAGGATCACCACCACCCAATAAGCAGCACCTGAACACAAACAACAAATACTTGCAACCCGACGCGAAAGAGAGGTTGTCAATCTCTCTACGGTAAAAAGATAGATTAGGTAGTGATAGATAGGAGAGATAGATCTCTCAAGAGCACAAAATAAAAAGAGCAAATATGCAGCAATATGTTTTTGGGTTTTTGGTTTTGTAGATCTGAAAACAATGATTGCAAAAAGATAGATCGGAAAGCAATATGTTGGAAAAGTAGATCCGGGGGCCGTAGGGTTCACTAGTGGCTTCTCTCATGAGTATAGCGCACGGTGGGTGAACAAATTACTGTTGGGCAATTGATAGAAAATCGAATAGTCATGACGATATCCAAGGCGATGATCATTATATAGGCATCACGTCCAAGATAGGTAGACCGACTCCTGCCTGCATCTACCTCTATTACTCCACACATCGACCGCTATCCAGCATGCATCTAGTGTATTAAGTTGATGGAAAAACGGAGTAATGCAATAAGAACGATGGCATGATGTAGACAAGATCTATTCATGTAGGAATAGACCCCATCTTGTTATCCTTAATAGCAACGATGCATGCGTGTCTTGCTGCCCCTTCTGTCACTGGGAAAGAACACCGCAAGATCGAACCCATCACAAAGCACCTCTTCCCATGGCAAGAAAAATCGATCTAGTCGGCCTAACTAAACCAAAGATTCGAAGAAGAAATACGAGGCTATAAGTAATCATGCATATAAGAGATCAAAGAAGACTCAAATAATATTCATGGATAGAAACTGATCATGAACTCAAAATTCATCGGATCCCAACAAACACACCGCAAAAGTTTACATCAAATAGATCTCCAAGAGACCATTGTATTGAGAATCATAAGAGAGAGAGAGAGGAAGCCATCTAGCTACTGCCTACGGACCCATAGGTCTATGGTGGACTACTCACGCATCATCGGAGAGGCACCTATGAGGAAGATGAACCCCTCCGTGATGGTGTTTAGATTGGATCTCGAGGTTCTGGAACTTGCGGCGGCTGGAGTTGTGTTTCATCGACTCCCCTAGGGTTTTTGGAATATTTGGGAATATATAGGCATCAGAGGCGGTGGAGAGGGGCCCCGAGGAGGGCACAACCCATCAGGGCGTGCCCTGGTGGGTTGTGGTCTCCTCGGCCCACTCCCCCGGCACTTCTTTGGCCCACTGGGTGTCTTCTGGTCAAGAAAAAAACTCCAAAAAGTTTCGTCGGGATTGGACTCCGTTTGGTATTGATTTTCTGCGAAGTAAAAAACAAACAAAAACAGCAACTGGCACTTTGGCACTATGTCAATAGGTTAGTCCCAAAAAATGATATAAAGTTGTTATAAAATAATTGTAAAACATCCAAGAATGATAATATAACATCATGGAACAAGCAAAAATTATAGATACGTTGGAGACGTATCATCGGCCCCCTCCCTGGACACGGACCCGAGCCCCCCCCCCCCCCCCCCCCGTGGTCTCCGGTGGTGCCCCGCACCGCGGCCGTGAGCTCCGCCCACGGCACACCGGCGTTTGGCCATATAAGCCACCCCCGCACTCTTCTCTCCCCTCTGATCACCCCCTCTCTCGCCTAATCTCACTCCCGCGCCACCCATTCCTCCTCCCCAGCTCCTTGTGCTCGGGATCGAGCTCCACATCACCGCCTCGGGCCGGCGGCATTCGCGCGCTAAGAGTCCCCCTCCGGACCCGTTATCCTCGGATCTGGAACAACGGCACCTCCCTGACCCCTTCCCGACCGTTTCCCCATTCAGACGCAGTTGTAACCGACCGGGGCTTCCACCACCCGACGCTCCTCCGCCGCGGGTGCTCGTCACCGGTGAGCCGCAGCACTCCGGTGCCTCTTTCCACCTCTACCCAAACGGCGGGACCTCCTGGAGCTCGTTGACGTCCTCGGTTTGCCTCGCCATCGACCACAGCGCCGCCGGTGAGCCCTCCTACTCTCTGTCCACATGTATTTTAGCTTGTGGAATTTTTGGAAGTTCTCTGCCCCTATTTGATGAGTACCTCCAATCATTTTTATAGAAATATCTTCTGTAAACTTTTTATAGGACCATTAATCCCTCCATTCCCGCCTTTCAAAAATCCTCATTGGTCCTAATCCAGTAGAGGCTATTTAGGTATTTTTCTTGTGACCAGAGGTGTCCAACAAAAATAAACTTCCTATTTTAGAACAGTTTTATTTTCCTTCTTGTTGTGTTTCTTATTATGGTTGTTTCTGGCGGTAGTTGACGAAGTAGACGGAGTGCTCGGAGTTGGACCATAAGTTTGTGAAGACCTCGAAGACTTTGCTGAGCCAGGCAAGCTGCCCCTTGAACATGTCTAAGAAACCTTTTTATGCATGTCATATAGCACTTTAAATTGATGCATCGAAATCATGATGAAATGGTGACCACCTTGATGGGTTGCCTCCGTTACTTTCCTCGTTGATACTTGCATTACCACGACTCTACCTTCTGCTTAGAGTTCTGTGGGTGGGAAATCGATAGGATGCTAGTAGATGCTACGCAAGTGGGACGGGGATATGCATGGTGTTGGGAACAAAGTGTTTTCAAAGACTTTTCGAAAACCCCGTCGGGTGACACTAATGCCCGAGGGAGATGTTGAGCTAGGTGACCACTTGATAAAGAAGTGGTGTACCGAGGCAAGTGAGTGTGTTGTTTTCGAAAATGGATTGGTTTAAGTTGCGACCGTTACTCCAACCTTACATGTACAACAACGACACCCCTTATGGGACGGGGCTTTATTGATTACTTTGGTCGATGCTAGCAGAGAGCCCGTATTACTAGTGGCGGGAGTGACGTAGTCACTCTCGATACGGGGTTGTGCCTGAAAGGACGACCATGGGCTGTTTTCACATACACCGGGCACACCGTTGGTCCCTTCATGGATGATACTTGTGATGTACATCATGCGGGCTGTGTGCCAACGAGTAGACTCTTTGTTAGTGTCGTCAACGGAAAGGCATTGTTTGGGTACTTACCTCAGGTATGTAATATACCGCGAGTCGTGGCTTGACATGGAAGTTTCCCGAGTCTTGTGGGTAAAGTGTGCAACCTCTGTAGAGTGTAAAACTATTCGAATAGTCGTGTCCACGGTCAAAGACAGTTGGATGACCGCTCTTGGGCTACGTCCATTGTTTACCAAACTTGGTGTGTGTGTGCGTGTGGGAAGGAGATACATGAGTTGAGTCGGATGACTCGACGTGAGGCTAAAACTGGAGTAGTTCCAAACTATGTTTATATTGATACCTGTAACCTGTTCATATGAATACTCGTAACCACATGATGCATGCTTTTACATGTTGATAGGACATATCATTGCACTCAAATTAGCTTTCCGCAAAACTACCTATTTAGTGCTATATCAGGCTTTGTTGTACCTTGTTCCAAACATGGGTTGCTTGCGAGTACATTCAAAGTACTCATTGGCTTGTCACTGGTTATTTAATTGGCCAGGCATGGAAGATCAGAAATATGGTGAAGAATACCTTGGTGACGAACATTCGAATTAGGACGCTTCCCAGTCAGAATGCTTGTACGGTTAAGACAGATGGCATGGGTCTACGCTATCTTTCAAGATTTCCGCTGCGATTTTATGTCTGTTGTTTGGCCTTCATGGCCCTATCTATGTAAGACTTGACCATAATGGTCATAATTTGTGTAAAACGGTATGTATGGATGTAAGACTCTTGTTATTCAGCTTATGTGTGTTCAGTGAGCATTGATCTTTGGGATCACTATACACATGCATTCGGTGATCACGACTTATGAGTCGGGGTCCCCACACCGGTCCCTCCTTTCTTTGCTCTCGTCAAGGTGAGCAGCTTCATCTTGTTGCTCTTGTCGGAACATTTCTACTTCCATGCACTCTCTTCTATTGTGTTCTTGGATGGCGCGAGTGGCGTACTTCAAGTGCTTTCTCCTAACGGTGTTGTTGTTCTTGTCGTAGGGTGTCTCCGTCTGGCTCTTCTTGGCATTGGCGTTGGCGTTCTTGCTCTTGGTTAATGGCATCTTGTTCTTGGTGACGACCTCGTTCACACTCACGAAGGCGGTCTTGCAAACCATTGCCATGGAATGGGTTTGGTGAAGCTTGATGATCTTGACGGTTGCTTTGAAGATGAGAACGAGGTCGTGGAAGACTTGTGTCGAAAGAGATTTCCGAAGAGTGGCGGCTTGAGTGTCGCCGTCTTGACGATGAAATTATTGAAGAATCATGGTTGACCATCATGGCACTAAGCTCTTCCATTTGGGTGGATAGCTTGGCGTCAAGATAATCGCGTGTTCTTGCTTCGGAGTGGTGCAAGTTAGTGGCGAGTTGTTCAATGCGGTCACCGAAAGATTCATTTTCTTGATGCAAAGCTCATTGAACGCCGAAGAGATGAACCTTGGTGACGTAGTTGTTTGATTGTTCTTTCTCATCAAAGAGCGAGTTTGATGTGCTTGTCCTATCTATCATACTCAAGCAAATGTGAGTGGAAGAATGAGAAGAACTAAAACAAATTTACCTTTCCCGATGTTCAAGTTGGATCAATGATCACTCAATATGGTAATATGGAATTAGTAGAATTGGTACCGATCTTGTCATTCTCACACCTACACAAGTAAGGCTTATCGAGTAGCTTGGTGAGGATGAGTGGCACAAAATTAAAGCAATTGCTAGTCAAGTTGTTGATAATGTTGAAAAAGATTCACAAAGTGCCCGCAAAGTGAATAGATCAAAACTTATGATATCACTTGGAACACACAAACGGAAGATAAATGGGATTCATGCAACCAAGGAATGAGCACAAAATGTGTAACCACGAAAAAAGCTCTGTTGCACGAATACAAGAGAGGCGCTAGCACGATTGCTCAAATGGGCAAGATACGGACTTGTGCACAACCTATGAGAGACAAAAACGTGTCGTCTATTTATCCCAAGTATGTTGTGTATGTATGATCCGAGATGATGAATGGTATGTAATGTGGCTTGATTCTATTGCTTAGAAGCTTTTTGATTTCTTGCTTAAAAGCTTTTCTCTTTTGAATATGTGTGTTTGCCAATTATGCAAAATCTCGATCCAAGATAGTAATTATGTATGCACGGGAGACTTATGGCACAAAAGATGATAACGATATATGAGCATGCTAATCTATGTGGTGTATGTATCACTAAAGTGCACAAGTAACGTGACCCGGCAATTTACAAGTGGCTAGTCTTGGTGTACAAGTTACGCAAATGGCTCGGGGTGACCAATGCAAAGGCAAGGAAATGTACAATGATGTGCTATGCGGCGTATGTATCACTAAAGCGCACAAGTAACGTGCCCCGGTAATTCACAAGTGGCTAGTCTAGGTGGGCAAGTTACGCAAATGGCTTGTGGTGATCAATGCAAAGGCAAGGAAATGTACAATGATGTCGTCGAGTTACCGTCCTTGCTTCCAGTTGCAGTTTCAAGGTGAAGGGGTCATTGTCTATGTCGAGTATGTGGCGATGATGAGTGGCGGTCGGGTTGATGTCGAACCGCTCCTAAGTAGCCGAAACACCTTAGGTAACAGAAAGTGCAACTCAAAATCTCAAATACTAAATGGGTCAAATGGAGGTAGCATAAGTTGTGGCGGTGTGGCGGAAGCTCGGTGGGATTGCGGAAGGCTAATGGTGGGGCTCGTGGTTGGTTATGTGGAAGGGGTGGTGGTGGCCAAATTTATGTTGAAATTTTTTCGGTTTCGTGAGGGTTTACACGATGTTCGATATATGTCGGACGACCGGTCGCTGGATGGTGTCCGGACGTCTGGTAACTGGCGGTCGTCCGGTGCCTGGCGATTTGTGGGGGTTGACCGAGGATGAACTTGTGGATTTGATGTTTGGAAGAAAATTTGTGGCAGCTTTGATGGGGGGGGGGGAGTGAATAGAAGGTGGGGAAGGCCAGATCTACTCACCAAACACCAAATTCGTGGATCAAAATCAACAAAATCTCAAAAGAACACACAAATTGCAAAATATTTGGTAGGGATATTTTTGGTGGGGATTTTCGAATTGGGACAAAAACAAACAAAAATAGGCTAGAAAATAGGGGGTGGGGCTCCAAGATGTGAATCAGCCTATGCTCAGACCCAATATGATGTAGGGAGGAACCCTAGATGGAGATCTTCTTCACACTTGGAGGTGGAAGAGATACAAGATCCAATTACACATCCACTAAATCCACACACATAAGAGATACAAGATCTGAATCCAACAAAGGTAGGCAAATAGGTAGCTAGTTCATTCCAATCTCAAGAGGAGAGGGGTCTTGATATCCTTAGAGGATCTTCTCTAGATGGGTCTTATATCCACTACGGATCTTCTCACATGAAGGTCCCATGGGAGGTGGTAGATATGAGCAAAGCTCTCTCTATATCTGAACTATCACTATGCTAATCCTAATCCGTCCAAGTGAAGGGGTATTTTATAGTCTAGGAGGAGAGGAGGGTACATGGGTCAAAACCCGAGTGGTTGCGCACCGGTCGTACCGGACTTCTGGCGGTTACCGGTCGTCCGGTGGCTCATGAGGGGCTGATCGTCCGGAGCGGGTCGAACTTTCGGTGATTCAGCTCGAGTGCGTCGGCGTCATATTTCCAAAGGACGCCGGTCGGTGGGAGGTTCGGTCGTCCGAGGGCGCCAGACTTCTGGCAATTTGGTTCTGGTCCAGGCACGTAAGATTTCAGGAGAGGTCGGTCATCCGGTAGCTAGAGAATGTCGGACGTCTTGTACTTTTCACGAGGCCGATCGCTATAGTTCCTCTATGGCGGCTCCTTTGGTTGGCTGGTCTGCGTTGTGCCGGACGTCCGATAACCGTCGGTCGTCCGATGCTTTTAGCTTGTCGGCAACTCCTTCTCTTGCTTCTCGCACCTCGTTTCCTCATCGTCTTGTCCATTGCTCGTAGCTGCTCTAGGGTCTTCCTCATAGTACCTGATCACACATGGTGTCTCCGTTTGAGATAGTAGCCATGTCTCATATGTGGAAACTGTAAGTTCGGTAAGGATCAGGTTCACCTCGGTTTCGATAACTCTTGCACGATCCCTTGTTATTGGTTCACTCGTTGTCTTGAGTGATGGAGACATGCCCATGGGATGATCATAGGATGCTCCGCATCAGTTAGAGCATCTACAACTGGAATTGCCTAAGTTGAGTCTATCTACGCCCATGGACGCGTCCGGACACGCCCATTGGCAGTGACCGGACAATGCCCGTTTTCAGATGTTCACAACTGTAGTCCCAATTTGCCCGCACCAAATCCATGCAATCATGCAACAACGTAAAGAAAAGAACGTAGATCAACATCAAACGATTAATTTAGAGCATAGTTCGGACCTTGCCAATCGGAGCCAAAAGACGTTGTTCGTCGGGTTACTACAAAGAAAATACATAAAAGTAGATAAAAAGCGAAGGCGGCCAAAGTTCACCGCTTGGCCAGGCCCTTGCCCTTGCGGTGGGTAGCACGGCGGTCCATCTCCTCCGTGTACACGTCGACGACGGGAGGGTTGTCATCATCATCCGTGGTGGTGTTGCTCTCCGATGCAGACGAAACGTAGCCAGAGGCGACGAAAGAGGCAATGTTGCTCCTTTGTGTGGCGGGCGGCTTGGCGGCGGCGGTCTCCTTCCCCCGCACGAGGCGCTCGAACGCCTCGAGACCGACGGGAAGCGCCTTCGCGTTTTTACGTCGAAGGCACCGCGTGTCGGACTCCGCCGTGGTCATTGACCTCAACATGACCTCATAGAGGAGTGCCTCCTCTGGGTCAACAGGGACGGAGCGCGCCCGCTAGCGAGAAGAGCCGATCTTTCCCGCGGCCGCTTGCGTTGGGCCGCCTTTCCCTCCAACTCCGGCATGCGCATCTACATGGGAGTCGCGGGCACGAGCATCCACCACTGCCTGGGCAGTGTTGGCGTCGAGAAGGGAAGGGGAGAACCTGATCCAGATCTGGAACGGCGTGAAGCTAGAAGGGCGAGTGCGGGACAAGCGGGCACAGCCCGCATTCCGCCGACAGTACATGGAGGAGCTTGTTGCGGACACGGCAGAGCACGATCTCCCGTCGGTGGCCACACACGAGCATTGGATGGCGATGTGGAGCGCGAGCTCCTCCTCGTCCACCGCGTCGCTACTAGATTTGTCGGATTCTTCCTTCACGCCACTCGATGGCGATGCGAAGCACGAGCTCATCGCTACTAGATTTGTCGGATTCCTCCTTCACGAGACCGTCCCAGTCCATGGGATCTGCCTCGTTGCCAGAGCCCTGACTGGAATTGACCATGATAAAGGAGGGGAATGGTTTTGAAGGAATCGAAGGAGCCGAGGGAAGCAGATGAGCGAGGGTGGATTGAGAAAGTAGGTTTCACTAGGGTTTCGTCCGATGGGGTGGGATATTTGTGGGGGCATCGATGGGGTCAGCATCGCCCTAGAGGGCCGATCCGACATGGCGAACGTGTCCTAGCGTCCCCATATCCACCCTAGATATGGGCCAAGTATGGGAAGTGTCGGTCAATCTAAGTGTTTTCGTCGGCTATGGGGCCACCCGTTGGGTGGTGTTTTTGTGTCCGAACACTGACCGGGCAGCCCGTCCGAGTGTTTAGGGCGGGTATGGGGTCCGGTTGTAGATGCTCTTAGGGATTACTTGAAGCTTTGTTTGTACCGTAAGGATCCAATTGCAACCTAAGTTCTTTGTCTGGGTCATTCTTGTAAAAAGTTAGGAGGGGGTTGTAATTTCTTTCTTTTTGGGTCCATGTGTGAGCTGCACTATGACTCTTATCTAATATTTAATGCAACTCTGGTCCTTGGGCCGATTCTCTTGCTAAAAGAAAATGCATGACCACATCATAGCTGTGTCAGCTAAGTGGATAGGAAGGTAGTTTGATTAAATTCTTGTGGCAGGTTCCTGCATATCATTTGCCATGTGAGACAGTTTCCTCTACCTCTTCCCAGCTGTCACCACTGCATCTCCTCGCTCAGGAAATGTCACTTGTGCAGGAGATTCAAGGATCAATTTCTGGCATCTATAAACTGTTCATGTTGAATTGAATGTTTGTACACATGTTTATATATCTTGCTTGGAAATAAGCATGAGCTCAGAACGAACTACATGTGTACCAGTGCTACTATTGCAGAAGAGCAGCAACCTACCAATGTGAACAGATACACCAAACATGGTACCCGAAGCGGAATCAGTCACTTCTATCAAAATTCCTGAACATGTAACTTGGTTTGTCAAGAAAAGAATGTTACTGATTGTAGGTCACCGCAAATGTCGCTGTCTCGAGATCTGCCTTAGGCCTGCTTCCAGATCTTCCAATGTGATTGTGATCATGGTCTCAGCGTCATTGCAACTGAAATCAAGACGAAGATCCAAGTTTTCACGTGCATTGACAAGCAGTGTATCTACCAGACCTCCGTTCATCTGTTTAAGCCACTCCTCAGTGGTCTCCCTGGCAATCAGCTCTCCAACGGCACCTCTGGTGCAGCTCCGGTGCAGCCTGAACCCGTAAAGCAAACTAGTGTCAGTCAGGCTATTCATCTTCAGAAGCAATATCTCCGCTAATTCTGTCGTGGTGAAATCATCAAAATCAAAGAACTTCGTGACCCTCCTACAGAAACCATCGTTCGAGGCAATGACACGCTTCATTTGCTCGCAGTACCCAGCAAATATGACAACTACTTTGCCACTGTCCATTACAGACATTATCTCCTCCAGTGCCTCCAAACCATAATCCTTATCATCGGATTTTTGCGTTGGTATCAACCTGTAAGCTTCATCCACAAACAAAATCCCTCCCTCGGCGTCTTTTATCTGTAAGAATGCAGGCACAATTACAATGACACCGTATTAAGCAGAGAGAAAACACCATTAAACATCATAACACTATGGAGGGGAAAAGCCTATTATATTTAATGCACATATATAACCCATTTCACTGTTAATTAATGTACTGAATGTCCTACGAAAACAAAACATAACAACTGAATACCTAAGCACCAATATTAGGAGAAATAAATACAGAAACTGCTAAAATCACTAGGAATAGCACAAAACAGAATTGAGCTTGCAATACTAAATACTTGCAAATCAGTAGTAGAATTTTGAGCACGTCAATGTAGGTACAGCAGGGTTTCAAAACTGAAGAGAAAATATTGATAAAACCTTCCGCCTCGTCTTTGGTCCAGTATGCCCCACAAATTCTCCAACAAGATCAGTTCGCTGAACTTCAGTAACTTTGTCAGTAGGGAGAATCCCAATCATATGTAGGAGCTTTCCAAGAATCCGAGCAACCATTGTTTTACCTACATTAGAGGTTACAACATTATGCACTGAGTATTGAATATTGATGGCCTTGGTGCCTATATCGAAAAGTAAAAGCAACTGCATATCATGTACTCCCTCAGTCCCGAAACAATGATGTGGCTTTGCTTCAAATTTGAACTAAAACCACGGTCACTTATTTTGGGACAGAGGGAGCATATAGCCTTGTGTTCCGTATTGGCAAGTGCCAAATGTAACGTGGCAGTAAAGTAATAGTCACACTTTTCAGGCCCATGAGCTTTCAAAGCGTGTTTGTTCAAGCTTCGGGACAACTCCTTTTCTATATTTGCATAGCTATTCTAAATTTGCCCAACCAACCCAATTTATCAAAACATAACATTATCAACAAGGATTTCCCAAAAGGTGAGTGTTTATTCCTTTTTTCCTAGATGTTTCGGTACTGTTGCTAATTGATATATTTTTACATTGCTAGTGCCAAATCTTTCATGAGCATGATGAGTGACTCGGTGGGCATAGAGAACATCGAATTCTTGATGCCAAATTATGAAGTAGACGGACATGATTATGAAGTACTATGATCATATGTTCCATTGTTCAACGTACATGACATCTTGCTATCATAATTGCTCATGACTTGTTCGTTGCCATAGGTGGCTGTTATCCAAGGGATGTACAAGCAAATGTTAAAGTCAAAAGGGAAGCCCTTTACCTTTCGCCATTATTGGGCATTGCTCAAGAAAAATCAAAAGTGGGGGAAAAGGAACGACGAAGCTCTACCGAAGAGGGCAAGGTCAAGACACACTTCCCCCAAGAATGATGGAGGTGGAGATGAAGTTGGCGAGGGAGATGATGACGGGTGAACAAGAAGTCCTACTCCATACTTGATGAGGCCCAAGAGAAAGAAGCACGAGAAGGGCAGGTTAAAGACAAGAGGACAGGTTAAAGACAAGCACGGAAGTTGGTGCCTTGGGGGAGAAACTTGATGAGATAGTAAGAACAAGGAGATGGCGGAGGAGATGGTGAGATCAAGGAAGGAGGAGGCAGAGAAGAGGAAGCAAAAGAAGCTAGCAAGGTGGCAAGAGGTCAAGGGAAACAAGGAGAGAAAGGCAAGAGCCGAGGAGAGGATGCTTGACATGGCGGAGGGACAGGCCGCCACAGAGGAGCGAAGGCTTGCTCTCAAAGAGTGTAGGATGAAAGTGTAGGCCAACAGAGAAATAAGCAAAGATCATGTTCATGGATACCAATGGCATGGATGAGGGCATATTGGGAGCTTACTCGTCTGCATTATCTTGGCTTCCAAGGTGGGGTGGGCATTTCACGGATATTGTGAACTTTGGGGGGAGGGCGGGCAATGAGAATGTGTGAACTTTGCTTGTTCTATTTGGTAGTGAATGATGATTGATCTACCATGTGCTTTTGGATGATATGTGATCATTGGATGGATTATGTGATATGGTAAATGGTGCGGAGCACCCTAGGGTCATCATCATGGACTTGGCTCCATCGCCAAGGGACACGTGCATCATGTATACTAAGGTGAATTCTATCCTTTATGTGTGTCCACTTCATTCTCTCTTGGATGGTATACTATTTGAACCCCCTGCATATATAGGTTTGAGCGGAGCTTCACGCATATCGAGGAGGAGTGCATGCACAAGGGTACGCCTACACCATCCGCGAGGGAATCATGAATGCGGCGACAAAAGAACATGGAGCAACGGCAGGTGTGCAAAAGTTGCACTACCAGACTATTCAGTCAAGCGGACCATATTGTCTGGTCGCCGCTGGAGTCGCACACGAGGCTCTCTCAACTGACCAGACTGTCCGGTCAGGGAGCAATCTGTCTGGTCCTCCCGACCAGACCTTCGGTATTTTTGCCTACATGCAGCATTTGGGCAAGGCCCATGTATCTTTCCCTTTTTGCCCCTCACTTGCCCCTTCATGCCTTGGACCTATATATACCTCCTCCCCTCCTCCATTTCAGGGTTAGCAACGCATATAAATAGATCTTGAGAGCCTTGCTCATCTCTATGTCCTCTTGGAGGATCAAGACCTCGATTAGAAGAATCCCAAGTGATTAGCCAAGGCCTCCATCTCTCAAGATTTGGGGAAGACTATCTCTCAAGACCCTCATATCTCTTAGAGATTGGGGAAGAACTACCTTAGTTATCTTCACTTTCCTTTGTTGTTGAATGCTTGTGATCCCATCACTTTGACTTGAGATTTGAGGATTACTTGTGTGTGGATCTTGTCCTATAGTGTTTTCCTCTTGTGTTTCCCGCAATTTCCCTTTTTGGTCTTCGTGTTCTTCATGATTTCCCCAAATCCACCTCCAATTCGTGAAGATCGAACCACCATAGTTTGGTCCTATATCATTCGGTATCATGAGCAAGGATGCCACAATTTGGAGCCCACCCCCTCACTTTTCTAGCCTTTTTTGAATTTTCCTTGCCTAATTCGAAAATCCCCCAAAAAATTGACATGCCAGATTTTGAGTGATTTGTGGTTTCTAGCGAGTTTTTGTTGGATTTGATCCATGGATCTGGTGTTTTGCTAGTTGTTCTAGCCTTCTTTATGTTTCATGGCCCCATTTGTTTTTCCCCGCCAATTTCAAGCTTGAAATCATCTATTGCCGCCCAAAAAGTCAAACCATGCCTCTCAGGTACCACCGGTCTGTCAAGGACAGTCAGTTTCACCCCCCCCCCCCCCCCCCCTCCGGACCAGACTGCCCGGTAGTACAAAAAAATGCCTCAGTTGGTTCCATGTTTTGGCCATAACTTCCACATCCAGACTCCGATTTGAGTGATCTTGGGCTTTTGATCCTCACATTGGTTTCCACATCTTTTGCTCAAGAAAAATTTGGAGGTACTTCATCGTCAAAGAATATCTCCTCCACCTATCAAGCTTATCTTCGCCGACTTAGAACCTTGGACGTCTACAATAATACTTGTACCTCTACATCGACTACATCAACAACCAAGCTCGCCTACGACGGCAATCACTCCATGCTTTGACACCTTCAATCGGAAGCATGGCCGGTACCTCAGACTTTGTGAAAGGTAACGTGTGACGAAGGTATCCATTCCGTCACAAACTTTGCCTTCCTTGCCATTACACCTTGACAGCCCCACCATTCTTTGCGATTACCTTTCAGACCTGTTGTGATTAGCTATCCGAGTGTTGCCGGGCCTCGTGAACTTGAGCACCTTAGTGATTGCATAATATCGTGTTATAGTTTACTCGTAGCATCATATTGTGATACTTGCATATTTGGTCAAGGCTCGAGAAAGTGGTGAAACGAAGAGAAGTGCAAAAAAATAAAAAGAGATACAAAAGAAATAGAAAGAAAGAGCAAGAGTCACAAAATCTTATAAGCAAGATCATTTTGAGCAAAAGATAATTGTGCATAAGGAATTAAGAATACTTGAAACAAGAAACGTTACGCTTACATATGTAGGTTGGTGCCAAGTTGCGAATCCTGCCCTATCATGCAACCAAGCTAGCGTCTCTCCTTGTGCTTGTGCAACAAAAGCTTAGTGTTCATTAGGCAATATTATATTGCTCATCCATACAGTTGCTGATGCGGAGCATCCCACCATCATCCCCATGAAGGCTACACCATCAAGCCAGCCCCCAAGTGGCCCTATTACAAGAGCACGTGCACGCGACATTGAAGCTAAGGTGAACTCACTCCTCTTCGAGTATGACTTCAATGGCAAAGGAACTTGGATGCTACCTCACAATGAAATCCTGTGTATCCTTAGGTATGAGGAAGACGATCGTGGAGGACCAAGGAAGCAGCCCCAAGACCAAGGCCGAGGAGGAGAAGGAGCTACCACCAAGGGCAAGTCTCTGGACAGCCCGGAACTTCCGGCCTGCCCGGAACTTCCAGCCCTACGACGACCCAGGACAAGACCCAAAGGTGCAAACTCTCTGGATAGCCCGAAACCAGCCCGGACCCTCGCCCAGAACCTCCGGGACCCGGAACTTCCGGCCAGCCCGGAACTTCCAGCCCCTCCTGAAGCCAGCCGCCGAAGCCTGCGCCAACTCTCTGTTCAGCCCGGACCCGGCCCGGAACCAGCCCGGAACTTCCAGCGCCCGGAACTTCCGGCCTAGCCCGGAACCTCCGGCCTTCACAGAGCGATGCCCCTCGGGCCCGAGGCCCATGTACCTTTTCCGCTTACCCCTTCGTCTCAGACTATAAGTACTCGTCTCCCACCTCCGTTTTAGGGTTAGCTTATGTTTAGCAAAGACACTTGTTGAGCATAGCTCCATTATCTCCCTTCCCTCGTGGAGCGATACACCTCTACGTGAGAAGATCCGGAGTGATGCCAAGGCCCCTCTAAGGGAAGATCCCCACGGGATTCAAGACCTCCTCCTCCGGAGCGAGAAGCCTACCGTTACTTGTATCCTTTGGTTGTTCGTGGACCGTGAATCTCATGTACTCGTGTGATTCTAGTGGATGTGTGATCGGAGTTCGTCCTTGAGTGTTTTCCTCTTGTGATTTTCCCCTCGTGTTCTTCGTGTTCTTCGTGTTCGTTCACAAATCCACCTCCAATTCGTGAAAGATCGACGCACACGGGCGTGCCCCGTATCAGTTGCATTAGCCCCATTTATCTCACGTGTGATTTTCCTTTTGCTTCTGTATCCCTCCTTTCGTGAACACTTCCCAGGCATTTTGAGTTCATTGTGATTCTCTTCCAACTTTTACATATCTTGGACTTCAAATTGCTTGATTTCGTGCCACTAATCCCCACTAAGCTCCACTATAAGCCTTTGCGTGTAGGTGTGAGGTTAGACAAGGTTTATTACCAAGTGCATATTATCGATTGTGAAGTCGCTTGATCCTTCACCAACATCTGAAAGAGGTAAGTTTGGTATTGTTCGTTCCCGTATCTACTCACACCTTGCTCGAGTGCTACTATGGATAGGGAAGGTAATTCACATTCGGTCTACGCCAACAATGACCAGTTTGATGCTGAGATGGACCTTTGGGAAGCCAAGATTGGCGCCAAGGTGAACACACAATAGAGCTTCTACAACAAATGCTCAAGAACCGCAAGTCTTGTTCTTCTTCAAAATCAACTTCAAGAAGGCGTTCAAATGCACATGCGTCCAAGCTACCATCTACTTCCAGACCACACCGGCATCGACACCATCACCGACAAGAAGCTACGGCGCCATGGCGACCAACTACAAGCAAGCGAGACCACTCCATCTTCAGGGTCACCACATGTGAGATGACCAAGCATGGGATATTCCCTTTGATCATCATGGAGGCGAATGATGATGAGCCACACCTTATGGCCTTCATCCTTCACGATGGTGATGAGATGGTTGCGCATGACTTTCTCTTCAACCATGGCGGGCATATGGTGATGAGTTGAGACATTTTGGTGCGGAGCACCCTACGGTCATCCCCATGGATACACCACCATCGCCCCAAGCACCAAGTGGACCAATGACGAGAGCACGTAAACGAGCTATCGAGAATGAGTTGACTTCTCTCCTTATTGAACGAGTTGTCATGGAGAAGCTAAGGACTAAGGCTAAGCTTGGGCGGAAGCAGAGCAAGGAGAAGAAGAGGAGAAGTATTGCCACATGCACATAGTCGGACGTCCGGACTCCTACCCAGACGATCCGGGCATAACCGAACAAGAAGGCCCCCTGACCAAGTGTCTGGGCTGGGCATCCGGGCCCCGGTCGGACGATCCGGACAACAACCCAGGCGGTCCAGGCATCGGCCGGCTACAATCCCGGACAATCCGGCTACATCGACAAGAGGCACCAGAGAGCTTCACGTGAAGCCGGAAGATCCAACCACTGAACCGCATTCCTAGCGGTTGTGACCCACAGCCGGACAATCCGGGTACCTACCCGAATCATCCAGCCTTGCCTGCATGCAATTCAGCCATGTATCCCTCTCTTACCCCCCCCCCCCCTATCTCGTCCGAGACTATAAATAGACGAGCCCCTCCTCATTTCTAAGGTTAGTAAAGTCTATTTAACCAAAATAGAGAGAGCTTTGCTCCTTGTATCTCCTCCTAGAGGATCAACCCCTTCCAAGGAAGAAGAATCTCTCAAGATTATCAAGGCCTCCTAAGGGAGAGGGATCTCCAACATAGGATCACCAAGACCTCCCATGGGAGAAGGATCTCTTGAGATCTCCAAGCCCTCATCTTCGTAGGATTTGAGATGAACTCTACCCTAGTGCTATTTCCCTTGGATTGTTCTTGTATTCTTGTGAATCTCATGTGTGCTATTCTAGTGGATGTGTGATTTGGACTTGTCTAAGTGATTTTCCCTCTTGTGATTTGGTTGTTCTTCCTTTTTCCCCCTCCAAGTGTGAATGGATTAGCCATCTAGGGTTCCACCCTACATTATCTTCGATTAGAGCAAAGTTGATTCACATCTTGGAGTCCAATCCCCTCACTTTTTGGCCTATTTTTGTTTCTTTTTACCCAATTTCGAAAATTCCCACCAAAAATAGCCCACCATTTCAGTACTACTAGGCACGAGGAGGAGGTTAGCCTTGATGGGCAGATGGTGCCTCAGAAGGACACCTTTCGATATTTGGGGTCAATGTTGCAGAAGGATAGGGATATCGATGAAGATGTGAACCATCAAATTAAAGCCGGATGGATGAAGTGGCGCCAAGCTTCTCGCATTCTCCGACAAGAGAGTGCCACAAAAGCTAAAAGGCAGGTTCTATAGGACAGCGGTTCGACCCGCAATGTTGTATGGCGCTGAGTGTTGACCGACTAAAAGACGACATGTGCAGCAGTTAGGTGTGGCGGAGATGCACATTCTGAGATGGATGTGTGGCCACACAAGGAAGGACCGAGTCCGGAATGATGATATACGAGATAGAGTTGGGGTAGCGCCGATTGAAGAGAAGCTTGTCCAACATCATTTGAGATGGTTTGGGCATATTCAACGCAGGCCTCCGGAAGCACCAGTGCATAGCGGACGGCTAAAGCGTGTTGATGATGTCAAAAGAGGCCTGGGTAGACCAAACTTGACCTGGGAGGAGTCCGTAAAGAGAGATCTAAAGGATTGGAGTATCGCCAAAGAACTAGCCATGGACATGGGGTGCGTGGAGATGAGGGCTTGCTATCCATGTGCCAGAACCATGAGTTGATCGCGAGATCTTATGGGTTTCACCTTTAGCCTACCCCAACTTGTTTGGGAATAAAGGCTTTGTTGTTGTTGGTTCTTGTGAGATTTTGTTGATTTGGATCCATAAGTTGGTGGTTGCTGACTTCTGCTTTCGGATTCGTGTCCAGCAGGATAAGCGTGCCAAAGTCGCTAGAACGAAGTGGTGCAAGCTCAAGGGGGAGGTAGCTCAGGCGTTCAAGGAGAAGGTCATTAAGGAGGGCCCTTGAGAGGAAGGAGGGGATGCGGACAATATGTGGATGAAGATGGTGACTTGCATTCGTAAGGTGGCCTCAGAGGAGTTTGGAGTGTGCAAGGGAAGTAGAAGCGAAGCTATTGATACCTAGTGATGGAATGATGATGTCCAGAAGGCTATTAAGGAGAAGAAAGATTGTTTCAAACGCATGTACCTGGATAGGAGTGCAAACAACATAGAGAAGTACAAGATGGCGAAGAAGGCTGCAAAGCGGGCTGTCGGTGAAGCAAGGGGTCAGGTGTATGAGGACCTCTACCAACGGTTAGACACAAAGGAAGGCGAAAGGGACATCTATAAGATGGTCAAGATCCGAGAGAGGAAGACGAGGGAAGTTGACCAAGTCAAATGCATTAAGGACGGAGCAGACCAACTCCTGGTGAAGGACGAGGAGATTAAGCATAGATGGCGGGAGTACTTCGACAAGCTGTTCAATGGGGAGAATGAGAGTTCTAGCATTGAACTGGACGACTCCTTTGATGATACCAGCAGGCGTTTTGTGCGGCGAATCCAGGAGTCTGAGGTTAAGGAGGCTTTAAAAAGGATGAAAGGAAGAAAGGCGATGGGCCCTGATTGTATCCCCATTGAGGTGTGGAGAGGCCTTGGGGACATAGCGATAGTATGGCTAACCAAGCTTTTCAACCTCATTTTTCGGGCAAACAAGATGTCAGAAGAATGGAGACGGAGTATATTAGTACCAATCTTCAAGAACAAGTGGGATGTTCAGGGTTGTACAAATCACCGTGGAATTAAGCTGATGAACCATACAATGAAGCTGTGGGAGAGAGTCATTGAGCACCGCTTAAGAAGAATGACAAGCATGACCAAAAATCAGTTTGGTTTCATGCCAGGAAGGTCGACCATGGAAGCCATTTTCTTGGTACGACAACTTATGGAGAGATACAGGGAGAAAAAGGACCTGCATATGGTGTTCATTGACTTAGAGAAGGCCTATGATAAGATACCGCAGAATGTCATGTGGTGGGCCTTGGAGAAACACAAAGTCCCAGCAAAGTACATTACCCTCATCAAGGACATGTACGATAATGTTGTGACAAGTGTTCAAACAAGTGATGGCGACACTGATGACTTTCTGGTTAAAATAGGACTACACCAGGGGTCAGCTTTGAGCCCTTATCTTTTTACTTTGGTGATGGATGAGGTCACAAGGGATATACAAGGAGATAACCCATGGTGTTTGCTCTTTGCGGATGATGTCGTGCTAGTCGACGATAGTCGGATGGGGGTCAATAGGAAGTTAGAGTTATGGAGACAAACCTTGCAATCGAAAGGTTTTAGGCTTAGTAGAACTAAAACCGAGTACATGAGATGCGGTTTCTGTCGGTGTCTAAGAACCTGACATTGGGTTGTCTGCTACAACCCTTTGTGAGTTCGGCCAGGGATTGAACGTGTCTAGTCTCCTAAGTCATCGATAGCCGAAGGAAGAAGAAACAGAAGTAAAGCACACAAGAACTACCCAGCTTCAGGCCACCGTCAGGGTGTAATACCCTACTCCTGCTCTGGTTTGATATTTCTCTAAGAGTTGGTTATAATGTATATGCTATGTTGTGAATGAGTTCGACGTGCCTTCTAAGGCAGTAGCCCTATAGTTTTATACTAGGGCCCTCTTCTCCTCTCGGGGGTTCCTATTGGCTTGGCACAAACAAAGGAGAGGCCAATGTAGCTAGTACCGGCATGACATGGCCACTCATGGCACACGTGTCCCTACGAGATGATGGTTGCCGGGGGAGTGTATTGTTCCGTGGATAACGGGCGGTATCTTTCAATCGTACCGAGTAGGTGGTCTCATGGCACTGTTCCTGTAGCCGCGTGCGGGGCAGGTGAATCTTCGGGTGCCACTGTTGATGACCTTGCCCTGCCGGAGCCCATGCCCCGGGGACGATTCCGACGCGTCTCCTCACGGTTGCTGACGCGAGCAGCAGTCGGGGTGCATTTAATGCCTCTGACAACGAGACTCCTGCCTCTCGGGCGGGGATGGGGCACGTTGGAGCGGTGCTTCCCGGGGATACGGGAGGCACTTCCCGGTGTCGGGAAGCTCGTGAAGCGCTTTGTGCCACCCTCAGATGGCTTGCGATTCGACCCCCTGAGGAAGTCAAACTTCGAGTAGCGTAGTTACGAGCAAGGACTGGTCCGGTCCATAGGCTTGCGGTACCATGATTCTTGTTGGGCCGACAGTAGCCCCCGGGCTCGTTTTCCTCCGTATCAGTCGATGGGCGCGAGGACGGAGATGGGGCCTAATAGCACCGAAGGCTTGACGCGTCGTAAAGGGAGCTTCTCTATGGGGACCAACACCCGCAGCCCTGTTCCATTGCATTCACCACGATTTGCGGGTTACCCTGTAGGTAAAGCGGGATGCCTCCTCGATTCGCGTGTCACGTCTATTGTACATCCTTGGGAAGCGAAGAACGTGGGGAGCCACGTCCGTCTCGCGGGCGGTTGCCTTTTCGCCCGCTCTCTTGGTTATAATGGGGGGAAAAGACGCCTCGGGGTGGTCCTTCCATCCCATCATCTTCTTCCTCCCCCCACCTTCGTCTTGACGCCGCCACATGTGCCCCTCTTCTCCACAGCCCCCAGCTCTTGCCTCGTCCTTCTCTCATGGTGTCCCGCGGGACCAAGGCCGGCGGACAAGGGAAAGAAGAACAAGGTGGAGATCCCGCCGGAGCTGGTGTAGGCTCTTTTCAAGCCGGAGTACGCGGATGCCGAGAGCCTTCAGCAGTTTCGCTTCCTAGTCGGCGGTGGAAATAATGAGTGGAGCCCGGACTCGGACGTTTCCGTGGTACCTACTTTTCTTAACTTCCTCGCCGCCAGCCTGGTCCAACCCTTCTGGAGCATTATCGAATACATATGTTGCACCTTCACCCAAATGTGGTGTTGATCCTATCGATCTTCGCCCACTTGTGCGAGGGGTTTGTCGGTATGAGGCCGTCGCTGGAGCTTTTCCAACATTTCTTCGCCTTGCGTCCGAACACCAGGAACAACCAGATCTCCGGCTGCGTGACCTTCCATCTTGCCGGGAAAAAGGAGGAGAATTTCATCCTTCCGATACTCTACTCCCATGTGAAAGAGTGGCACCGGAACTGGACGCTAGTCAAGACCCCTCAGGGCTCTCCCTGGCTTCAGGAGCCTGCATGCGGTGAAGCATGGCGGGTGGGCGAGCTACCCTGCCGGGAACGCCTTCGAGCTGGTGCTCCAGCGCATCAGATTCTTTGCGGAGCAGGGCCTCAACGGGCGTATGGTAACATGCAGTTTCACACGCCTGCGCATAGCCCCTTTGCAGTCACGGCAGCAGCCGATCTGGTCGCTTGAAGGCCACCGGGATCCCAGGCACCTTCACCGGTCTTCTATCGATGACGAGTGCTTGACCTAGATCATGAAGATCCTGTTCCATACCGAGGACGCCCCGGGCCTTCCTCCTTCCACGGGATGCTTCACAACGATGTCGCGCGCACGACTGTCCTGGAGGGCATGCCGGAGAGCGATAGGTGGGGAAGCATCCCCAAAGGCCTGGGCAATACTGACCGTCCGAACCCTTTCTTACGACGGTCAGACCCGGTCGGCCCTAGCCTCAGCGGGGGTGCTGAGGACGAGGAGGAACAGGGGGATGATGATGACACCGAAGGCTCCTCCTCTGGTCTGTCTGGACAACCAGTTCCTTCGCAGCCCAGCAGGAAACGCGTCGTGACATCATCGGCGAATTCAGATTCGTCAGCCAGGATCCGACGGCGATGCCAGACAACCATTATTGGCACGGATGAGTAAGCATCCTCTTCGACAGCGTCTGCTATTGCTTTGCCACCAGGGCAGTTGGTTTCTAACCGTCTTCTTGTTGTCAGTCCGGCGGACACGATGGACAAGGTTGATGGAGCGGCTCCGCCTTCAGCCACCGGCGGAGCGACCGATTTGCCCACAACGGCTTTGGCGTCCCCCCGGCTGGTCCAGATTCAAACTTCCAGGGAGGGGCCCTCCCCGTGAGGCGGGCGCCTCTACAGGCGCGACGGACAACAGCGACCTCCCAAAGCCTCTGGGCCCCTCTTCTCAGCGGGGCTAGCTGAAGCGGTCCTGGCATGCCGAAGATGAGTAAGTGACTGCCCTTGTCAGCGGGTCCGTGCAGCTTTTCAGGCTTCTGCTCACCCTTCTGTCATGCGTGCAGCCATTCCCCCGCCGCTCGTCTCCCGGCGACAAAGATCAGGAGAGCAGCGGCAGAAGAAGCCACTGGGAAGCGTGATGGCCCCCCTCCCAAGGGCTGACGAGGTTTCCCTCCGTCAAGGGACGCCAAGTGCACAGGCAAGTACTCTGCGCACCTTGGTTCCCGGGACCATGTGCTTGTCGGGCCCTTAGATCACTCTAACGACTCGAGCAATCCTTCCTCTGTTGCTTTCGCAGGTTCGATCGCTGCTCCCGGTCTGGTTGCGAGCGACAACCTTCCACCATGGAACGGCCGTCCGTGGTGGTGGCAGCGAATCCTTCCCCGTCCGTTCAAAGTTCCCCGGTGCCTGCCTCTGTTCCTCCTGTCAGTACAGCAGCAGCGACAGGCGCCGCGTACATCTGGGCATGGGCAGCCCGGCCCGGCGACCCGGCTTGAGCCCGGCCCGAAAAACCCAGGCCGGGCCGGGTTGGGCTTTGTGTTCGGGCCGGGCTCGGGCTTGAAAATCGGGCCCGGGAAGCAGTTCGGGCCGGGCTCGGGCTTGAAAATCGCCCGGGAAGCAGTTCGGGCCGGGCTCGGGCTTACAAAAAATGGCAATTTACACGGAGGCCCGGCCCGGCCCGGCCCGGAATTCACCTTTTAAGTCCATTCGGGCCGGGCTCGGGCCTGATTTTGCGTTTTTTTGGCCGGGCCGGGCCGGGCTCGGGCTTGGGATTTCCAGTTCGGGCTTTGTAAAGCCCGGCCCAGCCCGGGGTATGCCCAAGTTTAGCACCGCGGCCTCGGGGACCAGGGCAGATGTAGTGTCGGAGGATGACGTGGAGGGTACCGCCCCGAGCGATGGCATGGCCCGGGAAGGCATGGGCCCTCCGGAAACTGGCACAGTCGTCAATAGCGTGGCGGATCCAGCCGCGACGGACGACCCGGTGTTGACTGTCGTTCCACCTGGTGGGGGCGAAGATGGCGCCTCACCTGTAAATCCATTAGGTGATGGTGGCTCTTGAGAGTCACTCGGGAGAGTACTGCGGCAGCTACTGCAGATATCGCCGTGAACCAAAAGACGCCCTCGAACGTTGTCCTGCAAGCGTACGATGGTGCGGTGTCGAAGATGCGTCTGACAGGGAGCGCTTCTCCCTGTCGGCACAAAATGTGGCACTTCCCGAGAGGCCATTGCCTGCCGGTGGTTCCTGCTAGATGCTGGGACCCGTGCTAAACCCAGGGGTCGTTACTGTCGGTTGTGCCAAGGGGTTTCCCGAGGTGCTCTTCCATGCGGTACGCCAGGCGATCGACCAACTTGACTCCGGTCTGTCGAGCGAGAGGGCCCGATTGGAACAGCTCAAGGGGAGGCTGCTTGCTCAGAGGGGCAAGCTTGAGGAACGAGAGGCAACCATCGCCAACCGAGAGGCTTCTCACCAGGCGAGCGTTGTCGCGGCCGACGCCCAACTGAGGCAAAGACGCGACGAGCTGGAGGCCGAAAACAAGAAGGTTCTCGCAGAGTCCCTCTAGAAGCAAGAAGATGACGTCCACGCAGAGTACAAGCAGAGGCTGGCTCTTCAGGAGACGTGCTTCCAGGAGAGGCATAAGATCCTTGAGGCCAAATGCTTGGGGCTAGAGACGCAACTAGAGTCGACAAAGGACTATCGAAGAGGCGCGGTCTTCGGCAGCTGCTAGCGAGAAGGCCCGAGAGGAGGCTGAGACCGCCCTGGAGGCCGCTGAGAAAGAGCCTGGAGATCTTCGAGTGGGGCTGAAACGCCTTGAGGTGCAGCACGCTCGACTGGTGGAAACCAGCGAGCAACAGCACCAAGAGCTTCTTCAGCGCGAGGAGCAGCGGAACGCGCAGTGTGAGGCCTTCAAAGAGGTTTATGATCGCCTTTTCGGTATGGCCGGGACACTGGGTATAACCCTCTCCGGGTCCATCAACTTCCAGGCAGGCAATATGGGCAGCTATGCCTGGTTCTTCCAGGGGTTTGTCACCAAGTTGGAGGAAGTTGCGACGGACTTCCATCAGACCATCGAGTCGGAGTGTCGCGAGTTAGGGACGCGGGTTGGGGAGCGTGTCCTCACCAACCTTCATCTTGCCAATGCAACCTTCTCGTTCGCCGACGTGCTACAACTGCCAGGGCCGGCGAAAAGAGTGGAGGCTTCCCAAGCTGGTGTGGCGGGCCATGTCAGCGAACTCGTCAACCTGTTTGTCCATGGCGAGGACGAAGACGAGACCCCCGAGGATTCTGCGCCTGCTGGTAGCTCCTCCGAGAGTTCGGGGTCTAAGGCCAAGGGCTAGAACGGGCGAAAAGAGTGGAGGCTTCCCAAGCTGGTGTGGCGGGCCATGTCAGCGAACTCGTCAACCTGTTTGTCCATGGCGAGGACGAAGACGAGACCCCCGAGGATTCTGCGCCTGCTGGTAGCTCCTCCGAGAGTTCGGGGTCTAAGGCCAAGGGCTAGAACGTCTCGTGGATTGTTCGTAAAACTTTTGGAATTTTCTGCTAGTCGGGCACGCGCCATTTGTCCCAGATTTGCGCGAACACATTTGCCCCCTTATATTTCCATGTTTTAACTTTTCGTCTTGTCCGCCTGGTATTCCTTATTGTTGGGTGAGCGGTCTTCATGCTCGGCGACATACCCAAACTTGGCGATTATCCTTGGTGTGGCTAGGGGTCCACCACCTAAGTGGCAACATTTTTAACCAGGGAACCCTCTGAATGGCGTGCTTTTCGAGATCCCCCAAGTTCCTTTGTCGTGCCGGGGCCGCATCTTGAGCAGGGCCGCGGGCCGCCCTATGTTGGGACGACGTAGTACAGCCCCCGGGCCCATGTCCACCAAGCTGTATTCGAAGAAGCGTCGGGGAAGATGGGGCCCAGAATTCGCCGAGGCCCTACACTCGACACGGGCTGCCACATGGTGGGAAGACACGCCCCCGCCACCCGGTCCTTTCGCCGCACCCACCAGTCTGTATTTACAGTCGTAGTAAAAAACTATTGTCAAAAGCAGGCGGCTCTTGGGTTCTCGTGCCATGACACCTGGGGAAGTGGAGAGAGCAGGCGTTGTGTAGCGGGCGCGAGGGTGGCGGTCTCTTCCCTTGCTCCACCTATAAAACGAGGGGAGCCCACTTTTTCGCCTTACTCTTCTTCCTCGCGCCTCATCTTCTCCGTAGCCCCCGAGTTTTTTGTCCTGCGAGCTCTCACTACCACCATTGCCTTGCCGCTCCCCTTCTCCACCTTCGTCCTCTAGATGTCGCACGAGGCTAATCGATACGAGTGGGAGCAGATGCACGCCAGCCTTGCTGCCAAGGATGCCGAGATCCGCGAGCTCCGTGGAGTCCTCGGCAGCAGCGCTCTCCGTTTGGAGAGCGAAACTGCCGCGTTGCGCGGCCTGTTCGAGATGGAGCGACTCCGCCGTCGGGAGAGCAACTTTTTGGCAACCACCACGCCGACCATTATGGAAGCGTGGGGGCGCTTCACGACGTGTACCGAAGGCTGGACGAGGATATGGACATCCTCGGTCTGCAACCGTTCGTGTCATACAACACTTTTGACGAAGGGCGGTGAACCATGATGCTCTTCTTCCAGCACCTCGCGGCGAGGTTCGGGGAGTTCCGTCAGTTGAGGGCGGCGGCGCAGGAGGCGGAAGTGGACCAGGTGACGCAGGCGGTGCCGACCCGCCTTCTCGTCGGTGTCTGCAACGTCCTTCCCCGTTTACCGAAGAGGGTCGTGCTGGAGGAGCTGGGCGTGAAGGACCAGCAGAGGGCCGCGCGCGCCGTGGGGGATGCAGTGGTGCGACAGGGGAAGGAGAACAACTTCGGGGAAGCTTGAAGTCTTCTCTGGTTTCGGTCCTCCTTCCAACGCCATTCTTCCTCCTTTTTTTTTGCATGTCTCCCCCTTTCTCCTGTGACCGGGGGGGGGGGGGGCATAGAAAAACAGTGCAGTAGGTGTCGTTAGTCTGGTGCGCTGGAGTAGTCGGATGTTAACGCCAACCCGGTACTTAAATTCCGAATTAGCGGGCTTTTCAGGAATACTTGGATCTTCTTTGTTTGCTGCGGCTCTGTTACGCACGTCCAGAAACCAAAGGCTACGTAGAAAAAAAACACGACAGGCGTGGCACACTGTTGTAACTCTGCCGCGCGGGGAGAGAAGCAGGGGCCCGGCAACCTGAGGGAAGGGGTTCACACGGGGTAGGACCTGGGAACATTTCCATTAGGACAGGTGCGGCACACTGCTGTAACTCTGCCGCGCGGGGAGTGAAGCAGGGGCCCGGCAACCTGGGGAAATGGGTTCGCACGAGGCTGGGCCCGGGAACGTTTCCATTGTGACAGGTGCGGCACGCTGCTGTAACTCTGTCGCTGGGGAGAGAAGCAGGGCCCGGCAACCTAGGGAAAGAGGTTTGCACGGGGCAGGGTCCGCGAACATTTCCCTTGTGGCAGGTGTGGCGCGCTGTTGTAGCTCTACCGCATGGGGAGAGAAGCAAGGGCCCGACAACCTAGGGAAAGAGGTTCATACAGGGTAGGACCTGGGAACGTTTCCGTCGTACCAGGTGTGACGCCCTGTTGTATCTATACCACAGGGGAGAGAAGCAGGGGTCGGCTACCTGGGGAAAGCGGTTCGCACGGAGTAGGACCCGGGAACGTCTCCATCGTATCAGGTGTGACGCCCTGCTGTAACCCTACCGCAAGGGAGAAGCAGGGGCCCGGCAACCTTGGGAAAGCTGTCTGCATGGGGTAGGACCCAGGAACGTTTCCGTCATGCTAGGCGTGGCGCCCCGCCGTGGGTCTGCCGTGTAGGAAGAGGCAGGGGCCCGGTAGCCTTGGGAAAGCGGTCCGCACGGGTCAGGACCCAGGGACATTTCCGTCTTGGAAGGCAAGGGTGATGTTGTACTCTACCGCACGGGGGGAGAAGCAGTGGTCCGGTGACCTGGGGAAAGCGGTTCGCACGAGTAGGACCCGGGAACATTTCCGTCGTAGCAGGCGCAACGTGTTGCTGTAACTCCGCCGCATGGAGGGAGAAGCAGGGACCCAACATCACGGGGAAAGTGGTCCGCACGGGACGGGACTCGGGAACATTTCCATCGTAGCAGGCGTGGAGCTCTGTTGTGGCTCCTTTGCTCGGGAAGAAGTAGGCCAGCGATCTCGGACATACCCGTAGTGCGGGAGCTCGTTATAGCTCCTTTGCTCGGTGGGGGAGGCTCCAGTCATGCGCTTCCAGGATCCGCGGGCGCGCGCACACTTGGCATGCCCATCGTTGCTCAGACAAGCGCCGAGAGCTAAGTGGATCCTAGCGCCGAGGTCGTCGCCGTGATTCCCGGGGAGTGCGGCTTGTCGGAGCAATCGTCGTTGTCGAGGGTCGAGTGGTTGAGCGCCCTGGTCCAGCCTGTTAGGCTCCCGACGAGGGATGGGTGGCGAGCGGGTGCGCCATAGACCTGCCCCACCCCCGTTTCCTTGGCTGCAGAGGGTGGCGTGCATGAGCTTCTGGTAGGTGGCCCCCGCGTTACTCAGACCAAAGGGTAGATACTGGGGGCGGTGCCCCCTCATAAGGGGCGGTCGGGACCGCCCCGTCGATGTCCTCCTCAGCCTACTTATATACGCACGAGAAGTCCACGCACAATCGCATCTTGCCGTCGTGCCTTGGCATGATCCTGGGGCCGGTTGTACCAATGCACAACGACAGCTCCTTTGGCCCGACGCGCGGCGGCAAAAACGCTTCCCGTAGTTCAGAGGTGAGCGCCCGGACACCTTCGACGCAGGCCAGGACGCCAGCCCCAAAAAAGAATTCTAGGCCGGCGCGCGAAGCTCCGCGCAATTTGCCACGGGTGAGCCCGCTATCGGGGTCGCTTTCCGTGTCGCGACCTTGGTCTGCGTGAGAGAAAATGTCCTTGATCGCGAAACGATGGAGAACAGGGGCGAAGGCGGCGCACTCTGCTACCCGCCCTCCATAGCGTCCCGGCGCCAACGACATGCTTCCGTGTGCGCATTTCGGCTCTTTACCAGGGCGCGGGACGCCTTGGACGTCCGAGGTGCCATGGTCGAGGCCACCGCACGGTGCAACGGGGGGGGGGGGCGTGATGGAGTTGCCAAAGGCGAGGAAAACGGAAGTGCCTCAGTCCCCTACCTGACGCGCCAAATATTGGTGTCTAAGAACCTGACATTGGGTTGTCTGCTACAACCCTTTGTGAGTTCGGCCAGGGACTGAACGCGTCTAGTCTCCTAAGTCATCGATCATCGAACGAAGAAGAAACAGAAGTAAAGCACACAAGAACTACCCAGGTTCGAGCCACCGTCGTGGTGTAATACCCTACTCCTGCTCAGGTTTGATATTTCTCTGAAAGCTGGCTACAATGTATAGGATATGTTCTGATTGAGTTCGACGTGCCTTTTAAGGCAGTAGCCCTCTCCTATTTATACTACCCCGAGGGCCCTTTTCTCCTCTCGGGGGCACCTATTGCCTTGGCATAAACAAAGGAGAGGCCAATGTACCGACATGACATGGCCGCTCATGGCACGCCTGTCCCTGCGAGGATGATGGTCGCCGAGGCGGTGTATTGTCCCGTGGATAACGGGCGGTATCTTCAATCGTACCGAGTAGGTGGCCTCATGGCATTGTTCCTGTAGTTGTGTGCGGGGCAGGTGAATCTTCGGGTGCCACTGTTGATGACCTTGCCCTGCCGGAGCCCATGCGCCGAGGACGATTCCGACGCGTCCCCTCACGATTGCTGACGCAGGCGGCAGTCGGGGTGCATTTAATGCCTTTGACAACGAGATTTCCGCCTTTTAGGCCGGGACGGGGCACGCTGAAGGGTGCTTCCCGGGGGTCCGGGAGGCACTTCCCGAAGCCAGGAAGCTCCTGAAGCGCTTTGTGCCGCCCTTAGATGGCTTGAGATTCGACCCCCTGAGGAAGTCAAACTTCGGGCAACGTCATTACGAGTACGGATTGGTCTTGGGGGCCACAGTCAAGCCTTAGGTCCATAGGCCCGTGGTCCCCTGGTTCCTGTTGGGCCGACAGTTTCAGTACTACTAGGCACGAGGAGGAGAAGGTTAGCCTTGATGGGCAGGTGGTGCCTCAAGACACCCTTTGATATTTGGGGTCAATGTTGCAGAAGGATGGGGGTATTGATGAAGATGTGAACCATCGAATCAAAGCCAGATGGATGAAGGGGCGCCAAGTTTCTGGCATTCTCTGTGATAAGAGAGTGCCACAAAAGTTAAAAGGCAAGTTCTATAGGACGGCGGTTTGACCCGCAATGTTGTATGGTGTTGAGTGTTGGCCGACTAAAAGGCGACATGTTCAGAAGTTAGGTGTGGCAGAGATCCACATGTTGAGATGGATGTGTGGCCACACGTGGAAGGACCGAGTCCAGAATGATGATATACGAGATAGAGTTGGGGTAGCACCTATTGAAGAAAAGCTTGTCCAACATCGTCAGTATAGGCCTCCAGAAGCTCCAGTGCATAGTGGATGGCTAAAGCGTGCTGATAATGTCAAGAGGTCGGGGTAGACCGAACTTGACATGGGAGGAGTCCGTAAAGAGAGATCTGAAGGATTGGAGTATCACAAAAGAACTAGCCATGGACAAGGGTGTGTGGAACCTTGCTATCCATGTGCCAGAACCATGAGTTGGTCGCGAGATCTTATGAGTTGGTCGCTAAATCTTATGGGTTTCACCTCTAGCCTACCCCAACTTGTTTGTTGGTGTTGGATCCATGAAAATTTGTTGTTTAACAAGTGGATCTGACATTCTCCAACCCCCACACATTTCCCCACCACGAAACCCACCCCCAAAAATTTATCCCCCAAATTTTCATTCTGAGCAGTTTTCTCCACGAGTTGACTTGCTCGGATCATCTAGATCCCATCCCGGACGATCCGGCCAACGCCCAGACAATCTGAAACCTAGTCCAAATCATCTGGCTTCAGCCTGTGAAACTGAAATCAAAAAAACAAGCCCCACCACCAAGCCTTCCGCATACCTAGCAACGTTTACACCACCATACCTTCCACAATACCACCCATTTCGCCCATGACAACCTACCTTCCGCTACATAGCCCAATTTTGACCCATTTTGTTTGAGATTTTGAGTTGTTGTTTTCCGTTTGCTAATGTGTTTTGGCTAATTAGGGATGCAACAACATCAACATCACCGCCATTCATCATCGCCTACGAACTCGTCATTGACAACAACCACTTCACCCTTTGACACCATGACCGTAAGCAAGGACGGTAACTTCTCCGACCTCGACGAAGGTAGTGTTGACGAAGGTATCAATTCCGTCATCATCTCACCTGCCCTTGCCATTGCATTGTTAGCCCCAAGCCTTTTGCGTCACTTGCCCATTGAGACTAGCCATTTGAGTATTGTCGGGCCAAGTTGCTTGTGCACTTTAGTGATACACACTCTGCATAGCTACAATAGTGTGCATCAATCTTGCTATCATCTCTTGCGTCATAAGTTACTCCCGTGCATACACAATTGCTACATCGGCTTGTGCATCAAGCATCTTGGCAAGGAAGCATAAAAAATGAGAGAAAAGCTTTTAAGCATACTTGGGATAGAAGACATGTTTCGTTTTTATAGGTTGGTGCACAAGAGCATATTTCGCCCATTTGAGCAATCGTGCTAGCGTCTCTCTTGTGTTGTGCAACACGAGCTTTTCCGTGGAAACACATTTTGTGCATTCCCTGGTTGCACATCCGTGTGCGTGTTCCCGTGTACCACTCATAGCTATTGATCTATTTGCTTTACTTGCAATTTGTGAATCCTTTTCAACATTTTCCATATCTTGACTAACACTTGCTTGAATTTTGTGCTGATTATCCTAACATGGCTCGTTGACAAGCTTTACTTTGTAGGTGTGAGAAACAAGTCTGGTACCAATTCCACTATTATAGCATTCAGATGGAGTGATACTCGATACATTCTCAACCTTGGGAAAGGTAATTTGGTATTATTCTCTCATTTCCTACTAAACTTTGCTCGAGTCTTGTCATGGATAGGCCTAGCGCATCGAACTCGGTCTTCGACGACAACGACGACGCGGACAACTACATCACCAAAACTCATCACTTCGCCAATCTGAAGCGCGGACAAAGGAGTACCTCGACGCCAAGATTACAACTCAAATGGATGAACTTCGAGCATTGATGGTCAACCGCAAGTGTTCCATGTCGCTTCGTGCTCATCTTCGAGACGAACGCCACGATCGACAAGCTTCACCTCCAATCCGCGGTGATGGATTACAAGACCGCATCTTAGAGCGTGAGCGACGTCGTCGTGAAGAGCAAGATGCCCTTGAGCAACAAATGCGCCAAGAAGAATAAGACGCCCTTTGCCAAGAAAACGAAGCACAATGAGCACTCCGTGACGCTCAATTCCAACACCCAAGAGCGCCAAAGAAGAGAACGAGAGGCGCGAGATGATGAACAAGCCCCGCGTGAGGAACAACATGAATTGAGATGAATGGCACATATTCCTCATCCTCGTGGCACATATTATGCTAAGCATGATGACGACACTTGTTGGGTGAATCACCACATGAATGATGGCTATTGTGTTCACACTAACCACCTTTGTGTTTCAAACTGTTGGTTCTGTTTGCTTATTTGAAGGAATCACAAGGCGGTGTCGTCATGAGACATCTTGCCCACGAGAAGATATACACTATGCTTGCCAACAAGTTCTTCGGGAACCTTCCTAAGGAGAATTCTTTCCCTTGAGCCATCTTGATATGAGCATGAAGAATGGGCTACACTTTCATTGTTGTTTCCTTCTTGTTGCTTGCATATATACATGTCATGGATTGAGGAGCGACATTGGAGAGTGGCCATATAGACCGTCAAGATGATGAGTACATGGTGTTTGACAAGTCCCACTCTTGCGTCAACCCCGGTTATCTCTTTTCTCTTTCCCATGGTGATTTGGAGCTTGATTACAGGTCGGGGGATGTTGCGGAGTACCCTAGTGTCATCAGCATGGACTTGGCTTATCGCAAAGGGAGACGTGCATAACGTATACTAAGGTGAATTATTTCCTTTATGTGTGTCTACTTGGTTCTATCTTGGATGATATACTACTTGACCCTCCCTCGTACATGTATAGGTTTGAGCGGAGCTTCACGCGTATCAAGGAGTGCAAGCACAAGGGTAAACCTATACCATTCACGAGGGAAGCATGGAAGCGGCGACGGAAGATGACGAAGCAACGAAAGAAGGTGTGCAAAAGTTGCACTACTTGTCCGGTCAGGCAGACCAACTGTCTCCCGCTCGAGTCACACCCAAGGCTCTTTGGACTGATCAGACTGTCCGGTCAAGGGGTCCAATCGAACAGATTGTCCGACTGTCTGGTAGTGTTGCCTGCGCACAGAATTTGCGCAAGGCCCATGTACCTTTCCATTTTTGCCCCCCACTTACCCCTTCTGCCTTGGACCTATATATACCTCCCCCCCCCCCCTCCATTTTAGGCTTAGCAAAGCATATGAATAAATCTTAAGAGAGCTTTGCATATCTTTATCTCATCTTGGAGGATCAAGACCTCCATTAGGAGAAGAATCCCAAGGGATTAACCAAGGCCTCCATCTCTTTTAGAGATTTGGGGAAGACTATCTATCTAAGACCCCTGACATCTCTTAGAGATTGGGGAAGAACTACCCTTGTTATCTTTACATTCCACTGTTGTTGAATGGTTGTGATGCACCACTTTGACTTGAGATTTGAGGAGTACTTGTGTGTGGATCTTGTCCAATAGTGTTTTCCTCTTGTGTTTTTCCCCAATTTCGCCATGTGTTCTTTGTGTTATTCGTGATTTCCCCCAAATCCACTTTCAGTTCGTGAAGATTAGGCCACACCATAGGTTGGTCCTATATCAGTAACGAACTACTTCGGATCATGTCGTGCATTTTGGATGCTATATTGTGTTTGAGTTTGAATATAAAAATTTCAAAGTTATGGCATTGCAATATCATTGAATTGTGTGGGGTAGAAAATAAGAGTTTGAATATGATGTGAAATTGGAGTTGTAATGGAGTGAATCATGAATCACGAAGAGAAGAGAAATGGAAGAAAGAAATACAGGACGCGTTTGGTAGGCTGCATTAGGTCGGGCCAGGCCCGCGCGGGAAGAATTTGGGCCGTTTGGTTACCCGCATGGACTGTTTGGCCTGCATAGCACGAACATTAAAGCACCTCTGGGCCTACATCCACGGGAACGCTCAAATCGACCGTTTTTGTGGAGCCAGGCCCGAGCGGTGCAACCCTAGGCACGTGGGCGTGGGCGGTTGCACGCGTGGATGCAGCGTGGAGAAGTCGCGTTGTTTCCCGAAGCGCCATCATAAATTACCCTCACCTCCCTTCCTCACCGCTCTCTCCCCTCGTCCCCACTCACACCGGCGGCGGCGACCACTGGAGCGACAGCAGTGGATCTACGACGGCGGCGACCACTACAGCGACTTCACACCTCCAGCGCAGCGCATCGGCAATGAAGGTAAGTTTCTTTGACCTCTCTAGAGTAACTCCGTCGAGGACGGGCTAGATTTAATTGAGCATGCGATGGGAGAGTAAGGGAGGGGATTGAACACATTGAGTGTGTATGTGGGGGGGGGGGGGGGGGGATTGAACACATCTTCAGTTCATGCCTAATCGGTCGATTACATCGGGGGTGGGGATTGGGGTACATCCTACTTGTCTAGCCACGGCGACCCTGGAGTCGCGTCGAGCGGCGGTGGGGCGTAGGCTTCCTTTCTTCCTCGTCGTCTTCTTCCTCCTCGCCGTCAAGAACGATAGGTCTTGCACGGTCGCCTGCCGCCGGCGCCCTGGCCACCATCTGCCCCTCATCGTCTTCCTCCACCGGATCCAGCACAGTTCGTGTCGTCCAGTACACAGCGGCACGGTCGTCATTGGGACGGTTGTACTCCTTGTACTTGGCCCACTTGGCCCTCTGTCGAGCGTCCCCGGAGTTGGCCTGATTCATGGCCCAGCGAAGGATGTCGACTGACATAGCGCCCTTCGCTGGGTCAAGAATCAGCGTCTTCAACTCCTTCGCCGTCGCTTTCTTCACCACAGCGTCGGCCTCCTTGTGCACTTCTTCCATGCCGGTGAAGTTCAAGCACACTTTCATTGTCTCCTTGAACTTAGCACGATCACCGAGCGAGCACCCGAGGAAGAATGCCCTCCATCCCATGCCCCAGGGGAAAGGGTTGGGGTTGGAGTTCATGGTGAGGGAGAGGTGGTGAAACAGAGAGAGGTTGAAGAAGAGAGGGGGTGAAAATGAAAGAGGGTTTGAGTGCGGTGCTAAGTAAGAAGAGTTGGTAATTATAGGAGCGTTAGGCCAGTAGTATTGAATGCTGACCTTTGAACTGTGTGTTCTTCATTATGCAGATGGACAAGGGCAAGGACGTCGTGCCACCATTGGACAAGGGCAAGGACGTCATGCCGCCAGTGGTGGAGGTGCCGGTGCAGGAACACCCTGACGCCAAGCGGAGGAACTACGGGCACTACCATGAGAAGGCAGGACCAACCCACTTCTGCAAGGTGATCCTTGCTCCGAAGATGGAGGCTCTGCCTTTGCCTCTGGACTTCACCAAGCACTTCCCCGCCGTGCCTAAGGAGTTCAGTCTGAAGACGAACACCGGCTGCTCATGGAGGGGCACGGTGAAGGTGGTCAACGGCAGGGTCACCCTTGATGAGGGTTGGGCCACCTTCGTCGCCATTCACCATGTCATGATCGGCTACATGCTTACGTTCAAGCTGCTCACCCCGACCAGCATGAAGGTGATCGTGTTCAACGACAACGGCATGGAGGTGGTGACCAAGTGCAAGAAGCATGACCAGGCCTTCGCCGTGACCGCTTAAATGACCTCTCGTTCCTAGTGAAGTTGGTTGTTGTTGGTTTAAGACTGTGAGCTGCTGTTTAACTTTGAAACTTATCGTACTATGTTTAACATTCGCGTGCGGTTAAACTTTGATGTGTGCTTAATAAGTTTGTTCTGTTCTGGTTGCTCTATATTTTTGCCTCTGGTAACCTCACCACATCAAAGAGGAGGTTACCACACTACTGTCTGGATGTAACCAAACAACCGGACTTGTGTTTTTCCTCAAACCAAGCCACCACCAAACAACATGCCTTCCGTTTCGGCACATGCAGGCTAGAGGTGATGCAGGCAACCAATCGCAGATGTTGGTTTTTAGCCTGCATATGCTCAGCCTTGCCCAACTAGGTCAAGTATGCATAGTGCCCAAAATCGATGCATGTAACTAAACGCGGATTGACCCAAAATGGTTTTAGGGTGTCCCATTTTAGGAATTCTACTAGAGGTGCTCTAACAATGAATTCCATAATGATAAATCATGCTGAGAACTGAAAAGGATGTTTGTAATACAAAAAGGGCAGCTTCTGTGTGGATCACTACCTGTTCCTGGATTGCCCAGAAATGCCATGTGGGGAGCTCTTCTGGTAGCAATCCCTAAGCCCATAGCCCGGCGCTTTTCATCAAAAAGCATTCCTCTGGCCCATCGACGTAATTGCATTTTCAGCTCTTGCAACCCCACGATTTGTGATATTGCTTCTTCAAACTCCGCCAGTGACTGTTGTTCATGGCATGTCATGAGGGCTTTTTGTTTTCTTTGTTCTTCCATATGGCGAGTGAGGAGCTGGAGCAGCATCTCATTGCCAGCTCCTCCTGGGATATGATTTAAGGGGATTTTGCCTTCCTGGGGGCAACATGTGATAGAACAACGTTTACTATTTCTGATACAGTTGTACTGAAAGCAATTGAACCATTATTAGGGAATCAACTGTACGTACATCATCTTTAGCATTGCAATCTGCATTATAGCTTAGCAACAAATTGACGGTGCTGCAATCTCCAGTTTGAAGTGCATGCCAGACAGCTAAATGCAATGGTGACATGCCATTCTGCAACAATATGAATTAAACACATTAAGTGTGTGAATGTAGTCAACTCAGGTGGCCTAAAAGAGAAAATAGAAAGTAAATGGATAGATCTTACATTTGCTTTGGCTCCTGTATGTACACCACGTTCAAGGAGCAATTTTGCTGATTCATAAGAACTATTTTTTACTGCCATATGCAGGGGTGTCTCTCCGTACTGAAGAGCAATGGAATCGGTAGTTTATATGCTAATCTCAAATCATAGAAGGAAAGACAACTAGGCGGAGGAGCTAATAAGGTACTAGCAAATGTGGTACTTCAGTTACCATGTTCTTTGCCTCCACCTCAACTCTATCTGCACCTTGCCCTTGCCAATCAAGAAGGAATTTCACTATCTCAGTATTATTGTGTCCAGCTGCGACATGAAGTGGTGTTTGGCACATCTGCATCGTACATAAAAAGAGTAAGATATGCAGTTTGTGGACAACATTACCCATGGCTAATTCAAAGGAATAGACAAAGAACGGTTGTCTGGGATCTAGTCAAATTCCATGCAATTAAGCTGTCATTCACCCGCTCATATTCACGTTCTCAATATCAGATTTTCCTTCCTATCCTACAATGCCGCAATTGGGTTATATATGATGTTAGCTCTAGGTATAGGATCATGTCAAGTAAATATTTTTGTAAAAGCGTTCTATTTGGCCATAGTGGGAGATATGTCATCGTAGAAAATGGTCATTGTAAATTTTGTCATATACTCTTTTCTGAAATGTAAGCAGAAAAGGACTGCAATAAGGTTTCCTATTGACCGGCAAGAAGACCAATGAAGAAATACAAATGACATGAAATAGATAAGCATATCAAGACAATTGGTCGACTTGGGAGATAAAATTATCACTGAGGTATAGTTTTGACAATGACGTAATAAAATCTTTACTCCTATAAAAGAGCCAGTTCGTGCTGATGGTCCGTCTGCCTCTTCGCCGAGAAAGGAATAAAGAAACGTGCAGCGGCAAGAGTCTAAACGCTGCCCTGCCACTCAGGCACGTGAAGGTTTACATGTGCTACGATCGAAGGGAATATTACCTAACATATTTTACTGCCAAGCGCCAGCTAGCACCGGCCATTCTTCCGCAATCATCTCGTGTCGTCTATCCCATTGCCTCCTCATGGCCTCCCCCAATCCCTCTGTCCTGCCGCCTCTCTCCTTCAATCCCAATCCCCAGACAGCTCCAATCCCCCTTCAAAATTCAATTTAGAGAAACTGCAACCCCTTGCTGCATCCGCCCGATTTCTCCCCGGCTTCCTCATCCATTTTCCTCGCTGTTTCTCCTCCGCTCTTCGCACGCTCAGTTTCCCCTGCCATGCTCGCTCTCTGTCGCCAGTACTGCATGCAGTGAGGCCATACCCACTGCATGAGTCACTCGCTTGGCGCCGCCGGGATTGCGTGGAGGCCACATACCCTGCCGGCACGCTTGTTCGCCATCGCCAGACAGCTTGGAGGTCGCATCAACTGCTGGAGAGCTCGCTCAAGAATTTCAGCGCGGCCTCACGAGCACAGTGCAACGCTGCGTCAAGGAGCAAGCAGACCGTTCGTCGCACTCTGCGCCGCTTCTTTCCCTTCCATCTGAGCACATCGTCGCCTCTTCAGATTTGCGCTCTCTGTACATCTCCACAAGGTACACCATGTCGGTTCTGAATCAGTTGGATTATAGCTTAGTGAACTGCGACTCATGTTTGAACTTGAATGGACGAGACGGAAATCTTGGATTCTAAATTTCGGCCACCATGTTTGGACTTCCTTGATGTTTTTGCCTAATCACTTCACAAATCCTTAAGTAATAACATTCAACTATACAACAATGGTCTGCTGAAGGTGTTCGGTGATGAATATTTTCCCTTCAGGGATAACAAAGTAAAAAAAAGAATCATGTATGTGAATTCTTGCTGTTAAGTGAAGATTCCTGCCCAAAAAGGGCAACAGTCGAACCGTCTATAAACTACTCTTGCAGCCCAATAGAAATTCATTTATATGACTAGGGTCAGTCATCTAAAATTGCTTTCCAAGGACATGTTTGAAGTTCGCACATACGACTTTCAGATAAGCAACTTGGATACTTGCTTTAATTTTCATTTTTGGAAATGACAGCAACCTGAATGACCATGACAGTCCCTGAATGTGAGGTGATCATTGCTTTCGCTTGATTGATGTGTTATTTGCTCATTTTTGTGTTCATACTGAAGTTAGTTGGCGGCTTGTTTGCACGATAGTTTAACTTACAAGAAAGTATAGTCAATGTAACTATTGTCATAGTCGCTTCATACTTCAGACATTTACATGTTCACAACAATTATGCCTTCTAGCTACGAGGTAAAAACTACAAGTTATTTCTTCGTATACATGTATGCAGTGATGGTCTCAGATCTTATGCTGGGTGTTTCATATCATCACAAAGAAGCCAACCAAGTTACTCAGTTCATTGTTGGACTTCAAACTGACTAAACTTCGCAATTGTAGGGCTATACTATTTCTGAATTTTGGGGTGGTAGCAACAAGGGCGAGGTCCATGATCGTGACACAGAGATGGGAAAGTGTGGGGAATGCAGGCAGCAGCAAGTTGTTGCGTTGTGGTTACCAGCTGTAGGGACGACTATGTCATTAGCCATTTGAATATTAACTAATTTGTGGCATATGTGAGGATGATATAATTTTTCTTTATCAGTAGTCATATTTTGTCATATTCAGATCAACATGTAAATATTCCAGCACCTGGTATCCTACAGAACTATAGCCTAAAGTGTTTGTGCTTGATCTTCTAAGTCAGCTGGTATTTTTCAAGAAGGTGTTTCTCACCAAGGAAGGTAGTTATAATAAGCATCGTCATCAACACAAGAAATAAATTCAAGATAACCGAAATTTGCTAAAAAAACAGCCAGAAGATTCCAATCTTACTAAGCATAAAGTTCCTGGCTGGACAAAAAATATATTAATTTTACTGTTTTGCTGAGTAGAAGGCAATAGGTGTCTTTGGTTTTAGTTCAAGCTTGATCTAATGTAAGAAGAGGGTGAACGTTTGTTCCATTAAGTAGTAATCTAATGATATATATACAACAAAGGTTGCCTGCCGAGAGCATTGCCTCCAGTGGCTTGCTGTGCGTTGAGTATTTGTTTGCAAGATGTAACATAATCCAAGGCACCTATTTAATAAAGGGGTGAATCGTGTGTATAATCTGTATATAACAGTATATATGTGTAAATGTTTCAGATTGTATAACATGGCCATTGATTAATTTATTTTTAATTAAACAACGCTTGCCAGAGATGACAAATCAAAGAGATCACACCCCAGTGGTAGAGGCGAGTGGAGTGGAGGTGTGCAGTGCACAAAGGGCAAAGCAGAGGCTGAAAGTTTGTCTGATGTCCTGTGCTTGGGTATGAGCTGTTTTGTAGCAAAGGAAAATGCTCTGCCTTTTTACATTGATACTCCAATGTAAATAAAATAGTAAGGGGAGGCACTCTATCTTTTTATATGGAAGATACTCTGCTTTGTGACAAGCGGAGATATCGTGTTACCTCTGCCCCTTTTTTGGATTATTTACTTTTTTAAGGTAGGGCTAACGACCTAAATAGCAATAACTTAATTTTCATTCAGAGTTGCTTATCACACATATCCCTTTACTGTATATCCAAGTTTAATAACAAGAATACAATCTTTGTTATTTTTTTGTGACGTAACTTTGTGATAGCGTGTTTCTCTTGTTGAGACCCATATGCTTCATCAGACGATTGGTTTTAAAAAAGCATAAAAGAACATTGATGTGCAATCTTTCATTGGTTATGCAGTGGACAATAAAGACTGGATTGTGTACCGCCACTCTATTTTGTGCATCATATCTGGTAATGTTCTCCTTTTTTTTTGTTTTTTTTGTTTTTTGCTCCTTTTCTTTGTTTGTTCAGCAAAGGACATATCAGAAGCTAGACTAGGACATGGACGGAAAATATAAAAGTAAAGAAATAGTCGGAAATAAACGAAGAAGACATTTGAGCGATGGTTGTTTTCTGAAAATTGTCATGATTATGTGTCCTTGCAGTTGTAGTGCCTCAGTTAAAGTTTGTTTATTCATGCTTTCTTACTTCTATCTTGCATACAAGGCCTAAAATACACATGTTTGTAATTCTTTTTGTTTCTTCTGGAAATGCATACGTCTTTTCATCTCAATTTTATTTATATGAGCAACATTGTTATGCTGAAATTTCCTAACTAAAATGTTTATGCAAACAAACAGAGTGCTATATTCAAATTCAGTTGAGCTTCGCCTTACCATAAATGACGCCACCCGTCTTAAATGGTAACATGCCGTCTAGAAAAGGGATCGAAGCCAAGACAAATAGACAATTAAAGGAACAAAATAATGAAGAAAAACCTATATTCGATCAAACGAATCAAGGGGAATTTTTTTTGGAAGGAAGCAGGACAGCACACTCCAATGGCAACAAGAAAAATCTAACACGGCAGGAATAGAAAATTCAAAATTCGGCACCAGGGAACCAGCAAAATTCAGAACCATCGTAGTTGCGCTTTCTTGGTTCCGGAAAGGAACTTGTATCCCTAAACACAAAAATGGAAGAAATAGATAGCAAAGAAGCACATTAACTACACGAAGAGGAGCAAATAAACACGGTGGCGATGCAGTTCAAGTACAATGTACAGAGAGTCACGGCCGAAGATTCCGAATAGCCAACGCGGAGATGAAATCCAAGAACGAGCTCAACAAAATCAAGCCTCGGCCCTACAATCTGACTAAAACCACATATTCACACCGACAAACGCTACTTTTCTAACGAATCTCGTGTGCCCAATCCACACTGCATGTGTCAAGAACGCCAGGAACGAGCAAAGATCGTGCGTCTGAAGCTGAAGAAAGGCAAGGAAGGAGGGAACGCAAGTGAACAGGAAGCGCACAGACCACAGGATTCTTGTCATTGAGGAGGACGGGGTTCTCCTGCAGCTTCCTCTGGACGGCCGCCACGTCGCCAGCGCGCACGAGGCCGTGGATGTTCTCGGACTTGGGCGGCCTCGCCCGTCCGTTCTGGCTACCCGGCCCCGGCATCTGTTGCCGCCTTCGCTCCACTGCCCTATCCTATGATCCCTCCGCGCGCGCGCGTGTGTGCGCGCGAGCGTGCGCGCGCGCTCCTCTAGCTGCGTGTGGTGTGAAGAGGAACCGCCGAGGAGGAATAGGAGGGGAAGGAAGACGGGCCGACGGTGACCAATCCATCCGCTGTTCCTGCCCTCCCTCCCTTTACAATTTTCCCCCTTTTCTATTTCTATAGTTTGATTTGATTGATTTGATGATTTGTTATTTTCTTAGAGCAACTCATAAATTGGTACCGCCCCTAAAGCGATTTTGCGGGACTCGAAGGTCCCGACAGGATAGATCCACTAAAGTTCATGCTGCAAACTTCGCGTTACAAAATTTCAACACAACTAGAGTTCATATACATAGCTAAAACATAGATCAAACTACAAATTAAATTTAGGGTAGGCCGGCTCAATCGTCGAGGCCAAGGTAGAACTTCTCCGCCGACTTGCGGCAAGCGTGGGCGTAGGTGTGATCCTCCTTTGCAGCGGCGAGCCTATCGGTGGCGCCTTCTTCTCCGGCCGCCGCCGCGCGGCGAGGAGCTCCGCATCTGCCTCCCGGCACCTTAGGGTTTGCCGGAAAAGCACCTCGTGGAGCTTGTTGAAACCAGCCCACTGTGGGAGAGGCGGTCGCGTTCGTGCACCTGCTTGGAACGTCACGGCTTGACGATGGACCAGCTGGAGCTGCCGGCCTCCGGGTCGTGTCGGGCAAGCTTGTGCGGCGGCAAGCTGCCATGCCCCCGAGCACCACCAGCCATGGATCCGCGAGAAAGAAAAGAAATGTGTGACTAATTGCTCATCGCAAAAAGGAAAGGAGACGCGCAGAGGGGGCGGATTGCGGCGGAGCCTCCCTAAAACGCCTTGACCCCGTACATAAAGTGGTGGATGGGCGGATTTGCGAGCCGCCTGTAAAAAAAATATGGGTCGGCACACTTTTAGGGAACCTGTTCGGATCTGAAAAATGCGAAAAACTGTAACACCGCCGGGGTTATACGGGTAGGTGAGGATATAGCAAAGTTGCTAGAGTTGCCCTTATCTTCCTTTACTTGGGTTTAGTTTAGCAGTCCCTTGCTTTTATTTTTGGCATGGACTACATATCGTGGGCGCATTTGCTCCTGGAATCATGTCCTTTGGTGGGCGCATAGGTGGAGAGTTACAGTGGTCTTCGGTGGACCAGGAACATTGGGTGCAGTCTCAATCTAATTTTGAAGATGATTGTCACAGTGGGCCTATGTAATCGCCCCTCTCCTCAACCCCCTCCCTCCCATTCCGATCTAGGGCTTCGAGCCGTTGTCGCCCCTCTCCTCGCCGTCGTTGGAGCTCCGCGAGGCAAAGCCCTGAAGAGGGATGATGGCAGCGGCAGGGCCTTCCTTCGCCACGGCTCCGGGATGCGGCTGCGGTGGAGATCCGTGCGGGTGTCATGGACGTATGCGTCATCCGGCGTAGGCGGAGCAATGGTGAGGGACCCTCCACCGTCGATGGCTCGCCCCGGTGAGATGTCGGTTTTGGGTGGTGTTGCAGTTTCGGTTGTGCGGTTTCCCGACAGCAAACGTCACCCAAGGGCGTGCTGGATGACGGGGGAGGTTGATCCGGTGGTCTAGTCGGGGATGGGCATGAATTTGCTAGTTAAAGCTTGGTTCAGCCTCAGCTAGAACCGTCAACGGTGGCGCACGTGATCATCATTACCTAGTTGGAGGCGTTGTGGGCGATTAGCGTTCCCTGTATGCCCCGGAGGAAATCCCAGATTCGAGCTTTTTCTGGATCGAATGATGCGAGGTTCTTTCATCGTCACCCCCATGGGGGCGTCAACTTTGGGGTTGAATATTGGCTCGAGGGGCAAGTGTTTGGTTTGGTGGATGGGCTCAGGTCTCCGTATGCTTCTCGTGTGATGACCAAGGTGGAGCGGCGTTCCATATACGGTATCTGACAACGAGTCTTGGTGGCAAAGTGCGGCGGGGTCTCGGCACTGGATATCGTTTGATGGGCGCGAGCAGGAGGTTGGCCTTGTCTGGCATCGTGGTGGCGTTGACGGCAGAAGGGTCTGGTAAGATCAGTGCATCGATTGCTCCTAAAGATGGGACTGAGGAAGAAGGCGTCGACGGATTCTACAGCATGCGCATGCGGTGCACAATGAGTGTTGGTGTCAAAACCGGCAGATCTTGGGTAGGGGGCCAAGCTATGAGATTGGACAGATGGTAACAGGACACGAAGAACAGAAGGCTTTTACCCAGGTTCGGGCCCTCTTGATGGAGGTAAAACCCTACGTCCTGCTTTGTTGTATTGATATTGTAAAGATTGCAGAGGTGATCTACCTCGAGGTCATGGATTTTTTGACTAACCCTAGGGGTTATGATGTTAAGTATATTTATCATAATGATCTATCGACTAGACTGGCCTCGGCTTATATAATACACTGGAGGCCTAGGATAAAAAGAGTCCTGGTCGGCTACGTCGGTGGAGAGGAGTCCTTTTCTTGATCACCAAGTCTTGTGAAATCTTCCTTGTATATGCCATGGGCCGCCCAGATTGGCCCGTTAATGAACCGCCTTGGGGGTCCTCGGCCCGACCCACTGGTCGGGAGACGACATGGTGAGTACCCCTAGTCCAGGACACCGTCACTAGCCCCCTGATGACCCACAAGTATAGGGATCAATCGTAGTCCTTTCAGTAAGTAAGAGTGTCGAACCCAACGAGGAGCACAAGGAAATGATAAGCAGTTTTCAGCAGGGTATTCTCTGCAAGTTCTGTTAGTAGCAATGATAGATAGTTTTGTAGCAAGGTAATTCGTAACAAGTGACAAGTAGCAATAGTAGCAAAGGTACAACAAGGTAGCCCACTCCTTTTTATAGCAAAGGACGGGCATAAAAGTACTCTTATATGAAGCAAGCTCTCCCGAGGACACATGGGAATATCTGTCTAGTCATGTTCATCATGTTGGGTTGATTCGCGTTCGTTACTTTGATAGTTTGATATGTGGGTGGACCGGTGCTAAGGTGTTGTTCTTACTTGAACAAGTAACCCACTTATGATTACCCCCTCTCGCAAGCATCCGCAACTATGAAAGAATAATTGAGATAAATCTAACCATAGCATGAAACGTATGGATCCAAATCAGCCCCTATGAAATAATGCATAAACTAGGGTTTAAGCTTCTGTCACTCTAACAACCCATCATCTAATTATTACTCCACAATGCCTTCCCTTAGGCCCATTAGATGGTGAAGTGTCATGTAGTCGACGTTCAGACGACACCACTAAAGGAAGCAACAACATACATATCATCAAAATATCGAACGAATACCAACTTCACATGATTACTTATAACAAGACTTCTCCCATGTCCTCAGGAATAATAGTAACTACTAACACATCATCAACACGTTCAAGATCAGAGGTGTAATAATGATGATTAAGGATCTGAACATAATATCTTCCATCAAATAAACCAACAAGCATCAACTACAAGATATAATCAACACTACTAGTAACCCACAGGTACCAATCTGAGGTTTTAAGACAAAGAATGAATACAAGAGATGAACTAGAGTTTGAGATGAGATGGTGCTGGTGAAGATGTTGATGAAGATTGGTCCTCCCATGAAGGAGGAAGTGTTGGTGATGACGATGGCTTTGAACTCCCCCTCCAGTTCAAACACAAAATAAAGATGGGCCTTGAAGCCCAACGGTCCGAAGCCTCTCCCCTGGGTTGAGCAATGGGCTTCCTCCTCTTGGGTCATCAAGATGTCTTCAGATATTTCTTCGCGTGAGATGCCACATTTCACCGTACCCAGGTGCTGGATAGGAGTTGGGGAGGGATTTGCACTTCTCCAGACTGGGTATCCATCATGATTTGATCATCAGCTGCATCAAAAACAGGTGCACATCTAGGTTTAACATGAGATACCTTCTATTTAGCATCAACCATAGATGGGGCCTTAAACCCTTGGAATCTGGTAGACCTCACACTACGCCTGACCAAAGTGACATCCAGAGGAGCTCTAGGGCGCTTCTTGCATGAAGTAGCAGTGTTCAATTCCATTGCCATGGACTGAGGCGTCAGCAAGGTGGAAATGGACGAGCTTGTATGAATATCATTGTGACTGCAGTCAACATAGTGACGATCTGCCGTCGTATCCAACAAGACTGGAGGTGATTAGCCACAAACTCATAGCAAACCTGCCAGACCTCCTTTGAACAGAAGATTGTAGTAATTCCTTTCTCAAAAAGAGAGAAAGGGAAATATGTATGACAAACAACCTCCAACAGGTCCTGCAGCCAGGACTGAATTCCTTGAGCAAAGACTGACCAATCTGAGTGTCGGGCGTACGACGATCTATGAGACTAGCGGGGTCCCTTTGCGGTTCAACTGCAGGGATTCTCGGCCACAAAGAGCATCACCGATCCATGCGTGCTCACGGGTTTAGATAGGTTCGGGACGCTCGGGAGCGTAAAACCCTACGTCCCGTGTTTGGTGGATTATGTGAGTTCACAGTATAGGAGCGCTACAGCCCGACAAGGGGTGCTAGAGGAGTGCGGCTACGCCTGCCAATGAACGAGGTGTCGACCTTTCTAAACGTAGCCATGGGCCTCCTTTTATAGACTAAGGGGCTACCACAATGGCTAAAATGGTAATTACATGGGTAAACAGTGTACACTATAGCTGCCAAAACTACTGGCAAGAGCTATAGTGGGAAATACCTAACTCTGGCGGACTAGGACAGGCGCGTTGAATGCGCCATGAGGTGTCATGCTGGCGACGTCTCCCGGCAAGAATCGTCTCTCATTTTGTGTCGTTCACCCAGCTACCCCTTATTCCTTTGCCACATCGTAGGACGGGTGTCATTAAAGCTGTTGTAAATCCACCGACCTGCCACGCGCCCCGACCAGCTCTACCTAACAGCCTGCCTGCTAGACACCTAGCTGATGTAGACAGTCAGCCTCGCGACGTGGAGCGATGGCTTGGCGGGCGGAGATCTTGGCGGGAGCGCTCGCAGCCGGGTCTTCTCTACCGGTAAGTGGCTTGTCGGTTGCTTCGGTCTTGGCTTGATGTTGCTTGGAGGTTGGCATTTGCCCGACAAGTTCTTGCCAGTCTGGAGGCCGCGGCCGTCTGTGTACAAGTCCGGGTACTAAGGGGCCCCATTTCTTAGTACCCCGACAGGAGCCCCTGGGCCTGGGCCACACTTGAGTCCATGACGCTGTTGGGCTAGGCCCAAATATAGTGCACACACGCACGCTGATGCGGAGCATCCCATCACTAGTGCAGTCGCGCACTATACAGACGGTTTTTAACTCCTTTCCATGACGTAGTTGGAAACCGCCGCCTTGCATGTGTGGGCGATGGGGGGGGGGGCTATCCCACATGACATACAAAACCCGTCGGCGATGCCTGCACCCGGTCACACACGATGGGGAAAATATATCGTTTGCGATTCGAAGGGCCATCACAAACAGACATATTGGCGAAGACGTGTGAGATGAGCTTATCATCCCACACAGGGAATCCCAAGGTTACGTCTCCGTTCGTATTGCAGATCACACACAATTTTCTACATAACATCGTTTGTGATAGGGCTGGTCACCACACACGATAATTATAATTATGTCGTTTGTGTTATTCAAAACATCACTCACGATTTCTAGATGAAACTGTTTGGCATTGGGCTGCCCATCACACACACACATGCTTAAGAAAACATTTGTGATTGGGTGTCCTAACGCACACAGTTGTCAAGCAGAATTCGTGTGTGATTCCTCACCGATCCAACGCACCAACTTTGTAGAAACCGTGTGGGTTTGTTGTGGTCATCGCCCACGGTGTAGTCCTAGAAACCGTCTGGAATGGGAACCCCCATAATAAGCCTGATTGCTCTATTATTTATAATCCATTTAGTAATCAAATTAACATTTCATATCAAGAACAAAATATATTTCTTATTCGTAGTACGGCAACCAGGATTTCATAATTGAATTACATCATGGTACAACATCATATAGGCATATACTGCCTAGCTACCCAATTGCACATAATGACAATGTTTCAAATGCAACATCTAAAACCTTTAGAAATTAAGTATCATCATAGACGGTAAATAGACAGATGAGTCTCATCTAGAAAACTGTTAAAGCGGAAGGCAAATATTGAGCCTTCAATGATGTCGAAGGTCCTCGCAACTTTAGACCAGTGCATGTGGATGATTGCCCGCCCATCCTTTGTCCTCTTGAGGAAGACTTCAAGATTATACTGTGGGTGTTGTATGAATACCTTCCTCGCCTCTTGATCATACAGGTGGTTTGAGACGTAATCATCGATGAACTGCCTTGAGAAGGACTGAAAACAAACATACGCATAAATATTTTTTCTAAAATTTGAAATGGCGCAAAGGGAAAAGGACAAGGTGAAAGAGATGGTACCATCCTATAGTTGACTGATGTCTTCTTCATTGTGCAGACAAACATCTTGTTGTTTTTCGTAGCTAGTTTATTTATCTTAACAATCTTTCTGAGTTTCTTGATTTGACTGGTATTCAAGGACACCTCATTTCCCCACATGCAAAAAGGGTCGAACAGTGGATCTAAACCTCTTACCGCAGGACCTACATGTGCAAGAACAAATTATTAAAAACATTAATATTACTATGGTTTCTGCAAATTGCACAATAATGTGCTATTAGTCAAACGACCATGGATGTGCAAACCTCAATGGTAAACTTCAGTGTCCCCCATTGTTTTCCCCTCCAACATATTTAAGACAAATATTGATCAGGTTACAAGTGATATTTGGCATACTATCAGTGAAATATGTTAATGGAAAATAAACACATTGCGGATCCAACAGATTAGTTTGAGCCACATGGAAAAGCCTGTTATCTAAACCAAGCGTGCTAAGAACTAGGAAATATAGCAATTCTATATGTTTCACATGTATTTAGTACATCTAAATTTGATTTATTCGTCACATGCATAACAATACAAAATTGTACCAACAACAATCATACATCACATTCCAGAATTGAATTAAATAGTTAAATGATCACCACAACAAATGAACAAAATAGTTAACTAAGCACCACATTGCACAATAGAACATACTAGAAGGTCAGGTTGCAGTAGCATTACATTGGACATTTCACTAGAATTTCTAAATGAAAGGCAGTAGCGGCACATGTAACAGGTAAACGAAACATGCTTAACCGGCATAGCTAGGTGAACATAGGTCCTTAGTGATAAAGCTAAGAAAAAGAAGCTATTCCTCATCGTCGGAGATATCGATGATGATGGGCTCCTTCAACTTGGAAGAGGACGAGGCCTCCACACCGTCGGTGCACCCCTCGTAGTGGTGAGTGGCCTGATCCTGCCCCGACACCAACATGCCGTCTCTGGAGTTGAGGTAAGCACGGGCACACTGAGAAAACACATTGAAGTCTTCGTTGAACGCACCGGCGGTGCCCTCGAGAAAAGACCACGAGCTGTCGTTTATAACAGCCAACCGCGTGGCGTCGACGGTGGCCTCGACGGCGAGGTGCTCCTCCAAGATCTGGGGGCCGGCACACATGGAAGCCATAGCTGCCTCATCTACGCGTGCAGACGCGATTTGCTTCTCCGCAGCCAAATGCTCTTTGAGATCCTGGCTATACTGCGTGCACCATGGCTTTCGACGGCGATTATTTGGAGGATGGGGCGGTGATTTGGGTGGAAGGTGTCGCGCCGGTCGGGCCATGTGGGATGGAGGAGGAGGGGGTGAGGGGGTATTGGGGAGCTGTGGATTACCTGACTAGATGGAGGAGGCCGAGCAGCAGGAAGGAGCGTCGCCGGCGAGGAGGCGGCGCTGCAAGGAAGCAGTGAAGGTTTGAACTAGGAAAGGTAGAGGAAAAGGGGGAAATGTGGCTTTTGATTGGTACCGGGGGCGAGGGAGGTAGATATTTCCGCGGCAGCCCAAATTTTTTCATTTGGTGCAGAATAGTTCTCAATATCAACACATCACAAACGAAGCCTATGCTATACCCCGTGTGTGGTGCACTTGGACATGAAAATGTTTGTCTCCAAGCTTCCGACGTAAGATTGGGTACTACATTGCACACGGTTCGTTCCAAAAAATTGTGTGTGATGAACTTCAATTTCATTTTCAATTGGAAGATGGAATGGGGATATGTCGGCAAATTTTTGGTCCGAATTTCCCTGGTTACATTGGTCATCCACGTCGTCGCATAATTTAACATCAATTGCTAATTTGGGTACTGCACAAAAGAGCCTACACCGCAGCCCGCACTTACTTAATCGAGCAATTAAAGAGAGCTCGTTGACCTAAACATTACTCTAACAAAAGACCAGCGTTCTAAACAAAGACTAATGTTTCGCCTGACGCTCGGCGATCTCCATCACATCCTCCATGACTAGCTCGCGCTCGACGACCTCCAGGGGAAGGAGCTCCATGGCATCCATCGCCACATACTCTGCAAGCATCTCGCTGTCCGCGTCCGCCATCTCTTTGGAAAAAGCCGCCACGAGTTTGGTGTGGGCGGCCGTGGTCCGGGCATTGATGGCCTCCATCTTGGCAAGGGAGGCTGCCGACGAATGGACGGCTGCCCGAGCGCTCTCAGCGACTGCCAACTCTTCGGACGTAGGTTGCCGGCCATTGTCGGAGAAGGCCGCTGCTATTTGTGCGGTGATCGACACGAGCTGGGCGTGGGTGGCATCGGCATAGGCGTGGGCTGCCGCCATCAGGGCTACGGCTGTTGTCGAGGAATGGACAGCTGTTGTGCCGTTGTCGCCATTTGCTATCCCGATCGCGGATGTTACTGCCGCCATCTCAGATGCAGCAGTTCCCCTTTCGGCGACCGCAGCTGCCCTGTCGGAGAGTGCGGCCGCGCTCAAGGATGTTGTGAGCGCGTTCATGGCTGATGCAGCCGCGCTCGGGCCGGAGTGGGTCGCTGAAGTTGCCCTCACGATGCGGATCCACGTCCCCATCTTTCACCAGCGACGATTGAACAGTACAGTGGTCTTGGGGAACTAGTGTGACAGTGTGGTTGACGCGCCGGGGGTGGACTGAAGCTTCCGGCCAAAGCCATATATGAGGATTGGCCCAAGATATTTTTATACCACATCACACACGTTTCATGATCAAGAACTGTTTGCGATGTTTTTGATTTTCATATTGCTTTGAAACGAAAAATGAAGTTACATTGGCAATTGAAGGTGTTTGGATGGCAATAACATTTATCTGCAGTGAACTTGCAACTATAGGACTGTGTGTTAAATATGGAATTATTCAGGTTTGTTTAGGCCCTTTTAAACATTTAAAGAGTTTTTTAGACATTTCATGTGCATAGTTCAAATTTGAACTGCAGTTAAGCACATACTAGAGTGCACCTGGGTGGGTTGAAAATCATCTATTTATCACTAGATACATGTTTTGGTCCCATGCAAGAAATGGAAATTAAACGAATTCCAAACCTCTCAGTATTTTGGCTCGGCCGTAGACTTTGAGAAGACGTGTTTTCAAATTCCAGTAAAGTCTAATATCGTGAGAAATTCATAAAACTTGGCATGGTGTCATGTCATGGCGCATGTGTGTTGTGGTAAAAACAATGCCTAGTTCGGGACAAGTTTTGGTACAAACCTCTTACAAACCGAAGATTCTCACAAGAAGTCATGTGGTTTCGGTATGGAAAGTTCACATTTTATGTGCGAAACAACATCCGATGTCTCTTCTCGCCTTGAATTTATTTCTAGAGTCTCCATAGAGTAACATGAATGTGTCGTGCGAAACAATGGAATCTTACAGAGTTCGTTTGGCCTTTTAAGTTCATTAACTGAGTTTTCTAGGCATTCAATGTGCAAAATTCAAATTTGATCTACAATCACATGGCCCAGCTCATGAAAATATGTCGAAAAACCATATACGTTTCCCTGGCTGCATGTTTAGGTCCCACACAAGAAATGGGAATGAATTTCAAACATATCATCGTCTTGGCTCGACCGCAAACATCGGGAAACTTAGTTTTTAAATTCATGTAAATGCAAACCTCGACAGAAATTCATGAAATTTGGGGGTGCCATCAATTGCCCTGTTGTGTGTGTTGTGGTACAAAAATTGCCCAATTTTGGACAAGTTTTGGCACAAAGCCTCTTACAAATTAAACTGAAGGTTATCACAAAGAAAGTCGTGTGTGCCGATAGGGAAAGTTCTCATTTTATGTGCGAAACAACATCCATTGTCTTTTCTTGCCTTGAATTTATTTCTAGAGTCACCATAGAGCAACACATGACAGTCATGATAAACTGTGTATTTTTTCTAGGGTTCGTGAGACCTATTTAACACATTAATTGAGTTTTCTAGCCGTTTAATGTGCATATAATTCAAATTTGAACTACAATCACAAGGTCCAACACATGAAAAATAGGTTGACAAAATATATGCCTTTCCTTGGATGCATGTTTAGGTTCCACGCAAGAAATGGGAATGGATTTCTAACATCTCATTGACTGTTGGCTCGGCCGCAAACATTGAGATACTTGGTTTTCAAATTCCCGTAAATCCAAAACTCGTGAGAAATTCATGAAACTTGGCATGGTGTGGCGACAAGCTTAAGGGCACACATATGCCGTGCTAAAAAATTTGTCCAAATTGGACATGTTCTTGCACAATCCCCTTACAAATCGGAGCTCCTCACAAGAAGCTTTATGGTTTCGATAGGGAACATTATATATGCATATCACATATGCGGGCGAAAAGACATCTGATGCCTTTTCTCTCCTTTATTTTCTTTATAGAAACAACACAGACATGCATGTTGGTGCGAAGTACAAAAATATGAATAAATTAAGGGATCATCTGGCTTTTAAATACATTAATTAAGTTTTCAATGCATTATTTAATGTGCATAATTCAAATTTGATCTACAATCACAAGGTTCGGGGCGGCAAAATGGGTTGAAAAATCATATATATGTGTCCTTGGATGCATGTGTTAGGTCACATGCAAGAAATGAGAACGAATTTCAAACATCTAAGCATGTTGGCTCGACCACAAACATCAAAAAACTTGGTTTCGAAATTCTCGTAAATCCAAAACTCCGTCAGAAATTCATGAAACTTGGAATGGTGTCATGACAAGGCACACATATGCCGTGGTAAAAAAAATACCAACTTGGACATGTTTTGTCATAAGCCTCTTACAAACCGGAGGTTCTCACACAATAAGCTATGTCCAGTGGTTCCGTAATGTCACATGCATGCCACATCTGCGGGTGAAACGACATCCGATGCCTCTTCTCTCCTTCATTTTTTCTAGAAACAACATAAAGCAATAGGTGTGTACTGCAAAAATATGAAATTATTAAGGGTTCGTATGCCTTTTTTATACATTAATTGAGTTTTATCTGCATTTAATGTACATAATTCAAATATGAACTACAATCACAAGGTCTATGTTGGGCAGGGCCTCATCATATAAAGCACAAATATGTTGTGGTTTTTTTAGTGTCCACTTTGAGAGAAAGAACAAGCATTATTAATAGCCAACAAAGGCATTTTGGAACAAAAATCTATCACGTTACCATCGCAAACGGGCGTATTATTTATAATTTGTGGATGTTCTACAGACCATTTACATGCGGGCCACATGTCGCTATATGCATTGGCAAGGAGGTAGCATGCGGACAGGTGTTTGAGTAGATGGGTGGCGTGCGAGCAGTGTCCTACACACACTCATCGGGGTGACGTGTCCTTTGCCAGTCGTCAAAGACGTTTCAGACTGAATACCCATATGCAAACCGAGGGCAATTGTTCCTTCCCTACTAAGCCAAGCGAAAATCTGGCGCGAAGGAATTTTTTTCATTGCGTCATCGCAAACGGTTGTGAATGATGACCCGTGTGCCCTTCCCGATGCTACACCTTGTATTGGTGCTAACTGGTGAGGTTGCCATGCATGAAAAAAATCTAATGTGGGAAGGTAATTAAGGAGAGACATGAGTTTGGTGACCACATGAAGAAACAATGCCAAGCGCGTGAACCTTGGCAAAACACTTAAATGAAGGAAACTCACTAATGCATGCAAGAGTTTAGTTGCTAAATCATTAAATGAAGAGACCTCAACAACAATGCTTTGTGGACTTGAGTTGCTAAGACATTTAATACACTAAGCACCCCAAGTAAGCACCGATCGATGCATTGGCAGCAGGAGTCAGGTAAGATTCGAATCTGTCATATTGGGTAAATTTTCATTTGTCAAATTGGAAACACTGAGATTTGTCCAATTTTGTAGGAACAAAATCACTATAACGGTGCAATTTTGCAACTGAAATTCAGTAAACATAGATTTCATTCATAGATCAAGCATTGGTCTTTGTACAAAATAGTTCAACTCGACAGCCGAATCGAACAAACTTTTCCCAATTTGTTGCCAACCACGTACTGAAATAGCTAGTTCAACTATATATACTAGCTAATTTAAAGTAGGTGGGACAGTTCAATCATATCTATAGTTAGATGAACTGAACAAAATAGCCCATAAATACTACTCCGGAGGGGCTTTGTGCTACCAACAACCTTCTCCTCTGCCGATCGCATTCAGTAAGAGGCAGAGGAGGAGAAGCCTACCGACGAGCTGGAGGAGTCGAATTCGTCGGCTGCCGATGCTGCCCTCCGCCGCTCCTGACGCGCCTCCTTGAAGCGGCGGGACTCGGCGTAGATCTCCTCATTCCGCGCCATAGCTGCGGTGTCTGCTGCGGCCACTGCGGCGGTGAGCCTCTTTGCGTCCTCGAGCCGGCGCTCCTCCTCCTCATGTAGGAAGTCGATGTAACGTGCTAGGCCACTGACGCAAAAGCCGAGCGGCTGTGCTTCGGCGATGGCCTCCTCCCGCCTTCGGGCCGCGGTGGCGGAGCGGGTGATGGCCCTGGCGGCTGACTGTGGAGTGGCTGCCAAGGCGGACACTGGTGTGGTGGAGGCCAAGGAGGCAGCTCGTGGGGTGGCTAAAACGGCGGCCGGCGATGGGGTGGGGGCCACGGCGGTCACCGGCAGCAGCTGCCTTCGGGCAAATGTGGAGGAGCGTGTGGTGGGTGCCGAGCACACAACCAACAAGGATGCCACACGCACTACACGCTTCCGGGTACTGCGCCGCCGACGTGGTGCAACCTCCCAGCTGGAGCTGCCCTCTGGTGGAGTGGCAGAGCGACGATGACGGACAGGTGCCATTGGCGATTGGGGGAGAAGCAAACTTGGGAAGCTACGGGCAAGGAGGGGATGAATGCGATGTGGAGGCGCCGGCCATGAGGGTTTATAAAGGAGGCCAAGGCGAGCCGGGTGGGAAGCTTGCACGCGTTCCTGCGCGGTTGCGCGGGATCAGGAAGCCCAAAAGAAACGCTGCGCGCTCCCGAAGCATTGGGTGATTGGGGGATTTCAGCGAGCCGGCCGGGAAGCTTGCGCGGGAACCTGCGCGCTCCCGAAGCATGCACTGGAATCCTCGGGCGGCAACGCAGTGACAAGACGGGACGGAGGTGGGAGAAATGACAAGTACACAAACGGTTAATAAAAAAACGTTTGCGTTTTACTACAAAGCAAACGGTCGTTCTGTACGCACCGTCGCGAATTAATCTACGCATGAGGCGGTTGATGCAGCCGCGGCGCGCTGTGCTGACGTCCGTGCGCGCTCGCTCTGCAGGCGTCCACGCGCGAACAGTCACGTACGTTTGAGGTGCCATATGCATGCGGACGCGGTTGTGCCGCTCCCGGCACCACCATGCAGTTAAGCGCTTCAAAAACTGCCATGCGGACATGCCGAAATTCCAGGCCGTCCGGTGCAATTTATTCCCGCGGCCATTTACCTTCGTCTCTTCCACCTTTCGATCGCGCCACACAACACAAGAAGCACACCCACGATCTCTAGATCACTTCAACCTTCCCGTGCGGATCCAATGACGACTGCCGGTGCCGAGCGGCAGTTCGCCAAAATTGTCAAAGTGGACACCCACATCAGGAAGACGGACCTCTCGGTGATGTACACCAACGACCAGGTCGTGGTGGTGAACTCCATCAACACGTTGGAGCAGCTTCTTGCTGAGGATGACAAGTACAAAGTGGTCGGCTTCGACCTCGAGTACACCGGTGGTCGTGCCGGGCATGATCAGAAGGTTGCCGTCGCCCAGTTGTGTGTGCGCCATCACGTGCTCGTCTACCACTACTGCCTGGCCACAAGTCCTTGCGAGCGTTTCACCAGGTTTGTCAATAGCCCCGACTATAGGTTCGCAACGGTGGACACCACGAACGATCTAAAGGTGCTCAAGACTACGGGCTTGTCCTGCCAGAAGCTTGTCAACATCCAAGGTCAGTACAGGGTCTGGGGCGGTGAGAAGAAGAAGCATAAGGACTCCCTGGTTGACCTCGCCGCGGCCATCATCGACCCCTACTACAAAGACATGAAGGTTGAGTGCCACAAGGACAAGTCTGCCTGGCACAAGGCCTGGGTGAACGAACCGGATGAAGAACACATCAAGTACGCGGCAAAGGACGCGTACACAAGCTACGAGATGTACAGGAGGATCATTGACATGAGGAAGTGCCTCCTTCCTGCAGACGGCGAGGGATAGCCACAAGCAGAGCAGCGTCGGCAACCGTCGTCAGAAGAACAGTATGATTTGCTAATCATCTACTTCTTGTAACTTTATATTGAGGAATGTACATGTGTTGTGTAGTCAGTTATGTAACTGGATGTTTAAGTTTGTTATGCAACATTAATGTAGGTGTTCTATAGACAGAGCATACATATGTGCAAACAGAGCAAATCACATCTCATACAATTATTAGCAGCAACCGTCTGCCCAACACACATAGGTTGTCAGGATGAATCGTTTGGGTTATTTTTGGTCTTCCCACACAATTCTGATGAATAAACTATTTGCCGGGTACCCACAACACACACGGTTGTCAGGATGAATCGTTTGGGTTATTATTGGTCTTCCCAAACAATTCTGATGAATGAACTGTTTGCCGGGTATCACACATGCCTTCTTAGGCTAAGCCGATTTGCGTTCTGCTTGATCAGCGCAAACAGTTTGCTCGAGTGAACTGTATGCTGCACTACGCACACGTACGTAGTTTGTTAACCGTTTCTGTTATGTTCCATAATCACAAATAGTTCATAAGAACAAATTGTCTGTTGTAGATCGCACACACAACTATTTTCTGAATCGTATTTGATGGATCCTCTATCGCGCACGGTTTTCGTCATTGGCGGCGGAGCTTGAACTATACCGTTTGCGATTGATGGGTCGCACACAGTTTCGTCGAAGGGTCTCTGATTGATGTGTTGTCTTTGGACCATCCTGCAGTAGTGGATGGTCATCCCCATGGACCCAGCTCCTACAAGGCAAGCTCCAAAGGGTCCTATGACAAGAGCCCGTGCACGTGCGATCCAAGATGAGGTGACTTCTCTCCTATTCGATTCTCCTTTGGATGTTCATGGAACTTGGATTCTACCTCAAGCGGAGATTCTATGCATGCTCAGGTACCATGAAGTCGTCCTAGAAGATGCTCGGAGTGAAGGACAAGCCCCCATGAAGACGGACACGGAGAAGGACGGACAAGAGCGACAAAAGAAGGCAAGATCACCTTCCAGGGCTCGGACATCCGGCCAAGGCCCCGGACATCCGGCCCCTGGAGACTGCACCAGCGCCAAGGAGCAGCAGCCAAAGCTACAGGCGCCGGACATCCGGCCCTGGCCCGGACATCCGGCCCTGGCCCGGACATCCGGCCCCGCCCCGGATATCCGGCACCTTCCCCTGGAAATCCGACGAGCTAATGCGAGAACCGAGCGGGATCCAGCACCCCCAGCCCGGACATCCGACCCCCAAGCCCGGACATCCGGCCTACCCGTGAAGCCCCGGACATCCGGCCCCCAAGCCCGGACATCCGGCCCCTGTGTGGGCAGCCTCGGGCCCAAGTGGCCATGTACCCTCTCCTTCGCCCCTTTTTCCCCTAGTACTATATAAGAGACTCCTCCCCCTCAAGTTAGGGTTAGCTTATGTTTAGCACTTGACTTTGTTGAGCATAGCTCCATCTACTTCCTTCTCCCACGGAGTTGAAGAACTCTTTGAGAGAAGATCCGAAGTGGATGCCAAGGCCCCTATCAAGGGAAGATCCCACGGGATATTAAGACCTCATCTCCTCCGGAGTGAGACGACTATCGGTTACTTGTATCTTCTTGTTTGACTTTGGATCTATGTACCTCTTGTGTTTGAGTGGATTTAGTGGATGCGTGATCGGAGATCGTTCTTGAGTTCGTGTTTTCTCTCGTGATTCCTCCCTTTTCCCCCTCCAAGTGTGAAAAGATCGGCACACACGGGTGCGCCCCGTATCATATTGGTATCATGAGCCACGTTTATTCACACCTTGGAGTCCCTCCCTCCACTTTCTAGCCGAATTTTGTTTCATTTTTGACCTAATTTTGAAAATTCCCACAAAAATAGCCATACCAAATTTTCTTGGATTCGTTGGATTTGAGGAGATTTTGTTGATTTGGATCCGTGGATTTTGTTGTGGACAGGTAGATCTAGTGTTTCCCCACCATCCCCATCATTTTCCTCCGCCAAATCGCCCAAATTTTGCCAAAAAATTTCGTGTTCATCCCCTAGTTCATCGGATTTTGTCCAAATCGGATCTAGATCGGGAGGCCCGGACATCCGGCCCGTGTCCCGGACATCCGGCCCCTGGAGGACAGCAAAGCTGTCTTGCCCATTTTGGCAGATTTTCTTCGTTCCCGCCATTTCTTCCACAAACCCTCCACCATCTCTTCCGCAACCCATTTGCATTTGAGATTTTGAGTCGCGAGCATCGCTACTTCCTAAGGTGTTTCGGCTAATTAGGAGTGGTTCTTCACTGATCGAGTTACACGTGCCTCATACATACATGGCAAGTCGGGAATAGGAAGACGACACGTTTTGTTTCTTATAGGTTGTCCACAAGTTCGTATCACGCCCATTTGAGCAATCATGATAGCGTCTCTCTAGTGTTGTGCAATGCGAGCATTTTCCGTGGATTCCACATTTTGGCTCATCCTTGGTTGCACGACCCCACTTATCTATTCGTGTGTGTGTTTCCGTGTATACTCATTGCTATTGATCTACATTGTCTTACTTGCGAACTTGCGAATCTTTTTCAACATTATTGAATCTTATCTTTCGGATTGCTTGAAATTTGTGCCACTATCCTAACCAAGCTCCTCCATAAGCCTTAATTTTGTAGGTGTGAGAAGGACGATCTTCGGTACCAATTCTACTACTTCCACTTTTGCATATTGAGTGAACCTTGATCCATTTTCAACTTGTGGAACGGTAATTGATATTGTCGTCTCATTCTTCCACTTATATCTACTTGAGTGCTATGGATAGGTCAAGCATCCACAACCCGGCATTTGAGGAACAAGAGGACGACACAACCACTTTCATCACCAAGCTAAAATTCTTCGGAGCGCAAAAGGCAATGCGCCAATCGCATGACGCCTTGAACGACCACATCGAGCAACTCGCCATCGACGTACGCGAATCCGAAGTGTGAACAAGGGACTACCTCGACACCAAGCTCTCAAGCCAAATGGAGGAAATTCGTGCCTTGATGGTCAAGCATGCTTCTTCTACATCTACATCCTCTGGACGGCGCCACTCAAGTCGTCACTCATCGGTGTACTCTTCCGGCGAGAGTCCACCTCGAGCATGTCCTCATCACCGAGATGACTGTTCCGGTCCAAGTTCACACCAAGGTCGCCAACGTCAAGCTTCGGAGAATCCCTTCCATGGCAATGGACTACAAGATCGACTTTGCGAGCGTGCATGACGCCAACAACAAGAACTAGAAGCATTGGAACAAGAACGCCAACAACAAGAACAAGAAGAACTTCGAGGACAAAGACAAGAAGAACTTCGTCGCGAACGACAAGAAGAAGCCAATCGACAAGAGGAGCACCAAGAAAGGCGCAACCGAGTGCGTCCACCTCGTCGCCGTCCTCAAGCTCATCACGATGAATCCGAGGATGAAGACGAGCAAGGACAAGAACAACGTCCACATGACCAAGACAATGAGGCTCCACCTCCAAGACATAGACTTCGGCATCACCACCACAACGATGAAAAACGCTTCGGCAAGCTCAAGTTCACAATGCCAAAGTTCTCCGGAAGCAACGATCCCGAAGATTACCTATCATGGGCACTCAAAGTTGACAAGATTTTTAGCCTTCACAACTATGATGAAGAGAAGAAGATAGCCATGGCTTCACTCGAGTTCCAAGACTACGTCCTTATTTGGTGGGAATAAGTGATCAAGCGAAGAAGAGAAAGAGGTGAACCTCCTATCAACACTTGGGCCCAAATGAAGGATATCATGAGAGCTCGTTTTGTGCCTACACACTACAACCGGGATATTTTAAAGAAGCTAACACAACTCAAGCAAGGTACCAAGTCGGTAGAAGAGTACTATCAAGAGATGGAAATCGCTATGATCCGAGCCAATGTCAAGGAAGCTGACGAGCAAACAATGGCACGTTTCTTGAATGGCCTCAACTACCAAGTCAAGAAAATCGCGAACTTCCAACCATACTCCAACCTACTTGAAGTAGTGCATCAAGCGACCAAGGCGGAACGCCAAGTGCAAGATGACTACAAGTACTGCAAGTTCTCTTCCAAGACCTACGGTTCAAGTGCTCAAGGTACTACAACTACGACGCCTCCGACTACGAAAACTATTACGACTACCGGCGACAAGTCAAGCTACAAGGACAAGACGACTTCGTCAAGCCGACCTACTACAAGCAACTACAAATAGAGAGCTTCATCCTCTACACGAACATGGGATGCTATCGCAAAGTCAAGCTCCATCAAGTGTTTCACGTGCCAAGGCCGAGGCCACAAGACTTACGAGTGTCCAACAAAACGCACCATGATCCTTCAAGAAGATGGCACCTATGACTCTATGAGTGACAGCGAGATGGAAGCATTGGAGCACGTGGCCATGCATCATCAAGTCAATGAAGATGAAGATTCGCAAATCTTTTGCGACAACGATCCTAGCCCCGCTCTCGTTGTCTCCAAGATTTTGATGCTTCAACAACAAGAAGACGAGGACCAATGTTGCCACATCTTGCATACCAAGGTGGGCATCCAAGGAAAATCCATCAAGGTCATCATCGACGGTGGAAGTTGCCACAATTTGGCAAGTCAGGACCTTTGTTCCAAGCTACAATTGGTCAAGAAGAAGCACCCTCGCCCCTACAAGGTCCAATAGCTAAGTGATTCCGGCACTCTCCAAGTTGAACACACCGTGCAAGTTTCTTTCAAGATAGGCGCTTATGAAGACACCTTGGAGTGTGATGTGGTTCCAATGTCCGTTTGCCACCTTCTACTTGGTAGACCTTGGCAATTCGACCGTGGCGTCATCCATAACGGTCGGACAAATCACTATAGCTTCAAGATGAAGGGAAAGCAACATGTACTTCGACCAATGACTCCAAGTCAAGTCATCGCCAACAAGCACGCTTCATCCCATCCTGGAGACAAAAGTGAGAGAGCGACCCACCTTACAGAGAGTGAGCGACAAAAGCCAAATTTGAGTGACTCCACGATGAGGGACATGAGTGATATAGTTATTTTAGCCACCAAAAGAGATTTGAGGGATGTGAGTGAGAGCCCATCGACCGTTCTTCACTATGTACTTGTGTGCAAAGATGACGTCGTTTGGACTAACCCTTCACAACATCTTCCTCTTGTGTTATCTCATTTGTTGCAGGAATTCAAAGATGTTTTTCCCGATGAGCTACCTCCGGGACTACCACCCAAACGAGGGATCGAACACCGCATCGACCTCATCCCCGGAGCACCGCTTCCTAACAAGGCACCCTACCGCGTCAACCCCGAAGAAACAAAGGAGATACAAAGGCAAGTCCAAAAACTCCTAGATAAAGGTCATGTACATGAGAGTTGAGTCCTTGTGCGGTTCCGGTGATACTAGCGCCTAAGCAAGATGGTAGCATGCGCATGTGTTCCGATTGCCGTCCTATCAACGCAATAACGATTCGATATCGCCACCCCATTCCACGCCTAGATGATGTGCTAGATGAACTTAGTGGTGCCACTATATTTTCCAAGATTGACTTAAAAAGTGGTTACTATCAAATACACATACAAGAGGGTGATCAGTGGAAAACGGCGTTTAAGACTAAGTTTGGTCTCTATGAATGGCTAGTGATGCCCATGGGCTTATCCGAAGCACGAGGTACATTCATGCGTGTCATGCATTATGTTTTGCGACCCCTAATAGGATATTGTGTTGTGGTCTATTTTGATGACATTCTTGTCTTTAGCAAGTCTCTTGAGGAGCAAGCTACTCATGTTATAGAAGTCTTGCAAATTCTTAGAAAAGAACAACTTTATGCAAACATGGAGAAATGCACCTTTGGTGTTGACAAGGTCGTTTTCCTAGGATTTGTGGTATCTTCTAAGGGTGTTCATGTAGATGAAACTAAAATTGATGCTATTAAACTTGACCTACACCCATAAATTTGCAACAAGTGCGTAGTTGTAACGCCCAAGATGTGGTCCTATCCTTATTTTGGCGCGAGGGCCTCGATAGGGATAGAAGCACATATCGTCGTTTCACAAGAATGGATATTGTTACAAGTACATGTAAAGAAGAGATGAGCATATGGAATTGGCTTACACTCGCCACAAGCTAAATCATGATCATATAAAATACAACAATACATTCAATCACCATACAGAAGAGCAGGGTCCAACTACGGACGAAATCAAACGATAAAAGCGACATCCATCCTTGCTATCCCAGGCTGCCGACCTGGAACCCATCCTATGATCAATGAAGGAGAAGAAGAACTCCAAATCAAACAAGCATCATGCTCACGTCAAAGCATCGCATTACCTGTACCTGCAACTGTTTTTGTAGTAATCTGTGAGCCACGGGGACTCAGCAATCTATTTCCAAGGGTATCAAGACTAGCAAAGCTTAATGGGTGAGGTATGGTTAAGTGGTGAGGTTGCAGCCAACACTAAGCATTTATTTGAGTGGCTAACTTACGAGTACAAGAATAAGAGGGGGTGATCTACGCATAAATGAATGTGAACTAGTAATGATCACTAAGTGATCCTCAACACCTACCTACGAGTCAAACATAACCCCACCGTGTTCTCTCTCGGATCAGAACTCACGAGTAGAGACAGTCACGGCTACGCACACGGTTGGTGTATTTTATTTGAGTTTACTTTAAGTTTTCTATGACCGTATGTTAAACAAATTTCCAAGTTGCCACATAACCGCGGGCACGACTTCTCGAAAAGATTTAACCCTGCAGTGGTGCTCCAACTCATCCATCACAAACTAGCCACACGCTGCGTGGAAAACCTCAACCGCGGGATAACCCCGTAGTATTCTCAGAATTCCGGTGGAAAACCTCAACCTCGAGATAGTCCAAAGTATCCTCGGAATCCCGTGCACAAGACGTTCGAGAAAGGTAAAACAAATCCAGCAAGACCGCCCGACGTGTCGACGAACCCAATAGGAGCCATGTATCTCGTTCTCAGGACACGATCGGATGAGCACAGCGTACAGTGGCCTGATAGAAATTACCCGAGTTGCCCCGGGTTGGCCCCGCACACGACTCTAGTTTGGACCAACACTCATGAGGAGCACTGGCCCGGGGGTTGATTAATTATCCATGGGTTCATGACGCCCTATGCTAGTTTATTAGTTATTAGGCAAATGTAGTACCAATGTTGGGCGTTGCCAGAAGAGTTTTATCCCAAAACGAAAATCAAGGGGGACCCCATAACAACCCCAAGCATGTTAGGAGTGCTCGATATGGAACATAACACCGGTACACAAGTAACTAGGGCGGCAAAAGTGGAGCAAAACACCGAGCAAAAGGTCAAGCCTTCCACCTTTACCAAGTATATATGTGCATTAAATTAAATAGCAATAATATTCTAATATCTCAAAAATATCCATGTTGGCACATGGAAACATCTTGCACGTGCAACTAGCAACACTATAAGAAGGGTTGAGCAAGCGGTAACATAGCCAAACAATGGTTTGCTGGGATGTGGAGGGTTAGAGGCTTATCATGGTATTTTGGGAGGCTTGACAAATAGGTGGTAGGTAGCGAGACATAGCGATAGAAACGAGACAACTAACATGGCAATGATAGTAGTGGTATCCAGGGAAATGTTCATCTTGCCTGAGATCCCGCTTGGAAGAAGAACGAATCCGTGAAGTAGACGAACGGGGCGTAGTCGAACAAACCCTCACACTCCGAATCGGTTTCGGAACTCTATCGAGAAGAAGCAATCCAGAAACAAACAAATAACACGGTAAACACCACAACATATTCATGACATGATGCGCAAGCAATGATGAAGCATGTCAAGTTTAAATATGCAAGGCATGGCATGACAGAATGCAACAATCAAACACTACACATTAAGTGAAGCTCAATATACAATGAGTTGCATATTGACGGAACTCCACGTTCGAACCATTTAGTTCACTCTCGTTTAGGTACTCATCAATATTAAATGTTGTTTAACATGGGTGGTCACGGCATAAGGTGAAGATGGGATTAAAGCAATTTTAAATGGAGAAGGAGAACATACATACAAAAATAATAATAACTCTCCATATTATGAGCAATGCGGTTAATGTTGTTTAACCAAACAATCATTTTAAATGTTATTTATCATGGCAAGAGGTGAAGCATAAACAACTACCTCATCTAGGCATTTTAAATGAGGCCCGAAGCAACTTCTAGCACTTCCGAAATGACCTCATATGAAAATTATGAATTTGGTACAAATCTATCCTAACACAATTTTTATATTTGTTAAACAGCAAAATAAAAGCCACCATGTTATTCTACACATTTTTTCTAGTCAAGTTACATATATAAAACATTTTCAACGGAGCTACGATTAATTAGTTATGATAAAAATCGTTTTAGCATGACATTTATGCAAATTAATGCAAACAGCAAGTTTAAACATTTTTATCATGCATGAAAGTTGGAGATTATGAGTCTACACAAAATTCTAAGCATTTTACATATTCAAAATATCTTCATTCGATGCACGGTTTGTGAGATATTAAATGGATGAACATAAGGGACTATTTTGCAAATCTGGTAAAATCTGGGTAAATAATTAAATTCGCAGGGCATGGAAAAACACTACTGGGCCGAATCTGCCTAGCCCAACAGGCACAAGATAGCAATAGAGTGCACGGGTGAAACACAGCGGGAGGGGAGCTGGAGCCTCACCTCATGGGCTTCGGCCCATGGAGCAGAGGAGGCTGGGCCTCGGTGCGCTGGAGAGGCCCACACGGGCGAGCGAGGTGCGGTCAACGGGGCTCGTCCCCTTCCTGCTCCCGTATGAACAGGATGTTCATGGCGGCGCGGAGAAGTTACATAGGACGGCGGCGGCGTGGGGCTCGAGGGGCAGCACGGAGGAGGGCTGCAGGGCACATATCCGGTCGCTCGCGACCCATTCCGGCCGGATCTGGCGCCGGAAGACGAGGGACAGCGGTGCTCGGCGACCTCACGGGCTCGGGAGACCATGGCGTCTTCTACACACAGAACAAGAGAGGGAGAGAGCTTAGAGAGAGATGGGGAGGAAATGGAGAGAGAGATCGGGGCGGCAAGGCCTGGCCAGGAGGTCCGGCGACCGGCGAGGCGGCGCTCCGGAGGCGGCCGGTGCGACGCAAGACGGCGGGGCATGGAGGCGCAGGTCACGGCTCTGGATCGGGAGCTCCTCTTCCGATCTGGAGCGAGGGCGGCGGATGGGCTTCGCGGGCGCGCTTAGTTCGGGCCTGGCGGGCCCGGCTGGCTGCGGGTGGAGGTGCGGCTGACTGCGGTGGGGCGTGGCTGGCTAGCTACCCCTCTGACCGATCTGGCCGTGGACGCCCTGGATCGTGGCTCACAAGCCGATCTGGGGGCTCGGCTGGGAGCTGATGGCGCAGGCCTGGCTCGGGTGGCGGCGACAGCTCGCCAAGTGTCGCGGAGGGGATGGCTTGGTGCGGATTCCGAGGAGCGGCGGCGGCTGGAGGTCAGGGTGTGCATTCGGTTTTTTCGGTTTAATTGGGTTCGGTTTATACGGTTTTTGGTTTATACGGTTTTTATACTTTGGTTTATACGGTTTTGTACATAGATACGGTTCGGTTTCGGTAATAACCATTTAATTTCGGTTCGGTTTCGGTAATAACCAAAATAACCAAAGTTGACGCGAACTTTTGAACAACAAATATATTTTTTCCTACATTATTTGCTCCATGTATGTAGGTTAGATTTTCTTTTGAGAATTGTGTGCCCAGATCAGATCATTAGATGGAATACATGATTAGGTCCTAGGCATATATGTATCTATGGCTTGTGCCAGTCTACAAAAAATCTATGTGTGTGTGTATGTTTGAAAGGATCTAGGTGTGTGTGATTGGTAATACGTGAGGCATCAGTTAAGAAGAAAAAGGAAAGAGTGTGAACGCCAGAACGACCCACCTGGTTGGATGAGCCGCTGAGGGTGCGCACCGCACGTGCAGATGGGCCAACTCACGATAGTGACCATATGGGCTGGGTTATTTGAGGCCCAAACGGAAAAAGCACCGCGTGCTGTGCCCAGGTTAGTTTGAGTTCCAGCAGTTTAGTACCACATCACCTACCGAGCCACACTGCGCTGGACGGGAGTCTATAAAAGGATGTATGGCAGTTGGATACGACTCATATCTTTGCTGAGTGAAAGCGAAGTCGGTTATTTCGGTTAAACCGAAAACCATCGGTTTGTAACCGAAAAAACCGAAGACTAAATGGTTTTTAAAATTGAAAACTGAAACTGAAACCGGAACCTGAAAAAACCGAAATTTCGGTTCGGTTTGAATTCTTTCCGGTTCGGTTTTCGGTTCCGGTTCGGTTTTGCACACCTTGAGCTGGAGGTAGGTGGAGGGTAGGGGGTAGGGTTTTCTACCCCAAAATGGAAGGAGGGGATCTATTTATAGCAAGGGGGTTAGGGTTGGCAGTTTTCGTCCGTTTTCGGACAGTCGGATCTCGATCGGGCGGTCCGAAACGGAGGGGGGCTAGGTGGGTCTAGTGGGCTGTGAAGGGGCATTGGGCTGAGATGTGAGAGAAGTTTTGTGGCCCGTGACATGCTTTAAAACCCGAAAACGTGTGACGTTTTAACCGATGACTGCACTGCTACATTTGACCGTTGGGGGTATCTGACATGGCTTGATACTGCGTCGGTATTTCCCCATAGAGGAAGGGATGATGCAACATAGCGACGGTAAGTATTTCCCTCAGTTATGAAACCAAGGTATCGAACCAGTAGGAGGATCACCAACACTATGTAAACAACACCTACACACAAAGAACAAATACTTGCAACCCGACGCGAATCAATCTCTCTACGATAAAAAGGTAGATTAGGATATGATAGATTGGATAGATAGATCTCTCAAAAACACAAAATAAAAGAGGCAAATAAAAAGTGCAGCAAGGTATTTTTGGGTTTTTTGGAATAATAGATCTAAAAACAAAAGCGGCAAAAAGATAGATCGGAAAGCAATATGTTGGAAAAGTAGACCCGGGGGCCGTAGGTTTCACTAGTGGCTTCTCTCATGAGTATAGCACATGGTGGGTGAACAAATTACTGTTGGGAAATTGATAGAAGATCAAATAATCATGACGATATCCAAGGCGATGATCATTATATATGCATCACGTCCAAGATTAGTAGGCCGAAACGATTCTGCATCTACTACTATTACTCCACACATCGACCGCTATCCAGCATGCATCTAGTGTATTAAGTTCATGGAAAAACAGAGTAATGCAATAAGAACGGTGACATGATATAGACAAGATCTATTCATGTAGGAATAGACCCCATCTTGTTATCCTTAATAGAAACGATACATGCGTGCCTCGCTGCCCCTTCTGTCACTGGGAGAGGACACCGCAAGATCGAACCCATCACAAAGCACCTCTTCCCATGGCAAGAAAAATCGATCTAGTTGGCCTAACTAAACCAAGAATTCGAAGAAGAAATACGAGGCTATAAGTAATCATGCATATAAGAGATCAAAGAAGGCTCAAATAATATTCATGGATAGAAACTGATCATGAACTCAAAATTCATCGGATCCCAACAAACACACCGCCAAAGTTTACATCAAATAGATCTCCAAGAGACCATTGTATTGAGAATCAATAGAGAGAGAGGAAGCCATCTAGCTACTGCCTACGGACCCGTAGGTCTATGGTGGACTACTCACACATCATCGGAGAGGCACCAATGAGGATGATGAACCCCTCCGTGATGGTGTTAGATTGGATCTCGCGGTTCTGGAACTTGCGGCGGCTGGATGTGTTTTTCATCGATTCCTTTAGGGTTTCTAGAATATTTGGGAATTTATAGGCATCAGAGGCGGTGGAGGGGACTCCCGAGGCGGCCACAACCCATCAGGGCACGCCCGGGGCCCCTGCCGTTCCCTGGTGGGTTGTGGGCGGCCTGGGCTCCCTCCCGGTAACTTCTTTGGCCCACTGGCCTTCTTCTGGTCCAAAAAAAATCTCCAAAGAGTTTTGTCGCGACTGGACTCCGTTTGGTACTGATATTATGCAAAGTAAAAAACAAGCAAAAACAACAACTGGCACTTTGGCACTATGTCAATAGGTTAGTCCCAAAAATGATATAAAGTTGCTATAAAACGATTGTAAAACATCCTAGAATGATAATATAACAGCATGTAACAAGCAAAAATTATAGATACGTTGGAGACGTATCAGTATCAAACAACCTCCGAATGCGACGAAATTTGGCAGGCGTTCTACCTACACTATATTACGACCGTACACCAACTTTCGACCCATTCCGAGAACATTTTATGCGCACTTTTAAAACGATATATTAAATGATGTCGCGGGCGCGTGCGTGTGTGGTTGGTCACGAAACGGTCATCGACAAAAATGGGAAGAACCAACAACTACGAACGGATGCAAGTTTTAAAAAATGACGGCAACAGAGTGCCGATGCAATGCGAGTGATGCGGATGATGTGATGATGAATGCGACACACAAATAAAACACACGGTGGTAACGAAACAAAACGGGAATCTTCTGGAGCGTCGGTCTCGGGCTGTTACAATAGTTTCCTAGGACTAGCCGGTTTCTATCTCCGTTTTGTCAAGGACTTTAGCACTATTGCATCCCCTTTACATGCTTTGAGCAAGAAGAATGCACCATTTATTTGGGGACCTTCCCAAGACACCGCATTCCATGAGATTAAAAATTTGCTCACCATGTACCTTTGCGTGCTTTGCCCAACTTTGATAAAACATTTGAAGTGCATTTTGACGCTAGTGGTAATGGAATAGGTGGAGTGCTAATGCAGAAGAAGCGCCCAATTTCGTACTTTAGCGAGAAACTTTCTGGCGCTCAACTTAACTATCCCATATATGATAAAGAATTGTATTCTTTGGTGCGAGTTTTACATGTTTGGGAGCATTATTTGCGACCTCATGAGTTTGTTATTCATACCGATCATGAAACTCTCAAGTACCTTAAGGGTCAAACTAAGTTGAACAAACGGCATGCCAAATGGAGTGAATTCATTGAGTCTTTTCCTTATGTCATCAAGTACATTAAGGGTAAAGAAAATGTTGTGGCGGATGCTCTTTCCTGCAAATTCATGCTAGTTACTCAACTTGAATTGAATGTCATTGGTTTTGAGCATATCAAAGATTTGTATGAGCATGATGCTTCCTATGCTACTCCATATGCTAAGTGCCAAGTGAAACCTTGTTGGGAAAACTACTACATGAAATATGGCTATCTTATGTGTGCTAACAAACTTTGTATACCCGAGTCTTCTCTTCGTTTGTTGCTTTTGCTAGAGGCCCACGGTGGAGGACTTATGGGTCACTTTGGACGCAACAAGACGTATGCCACACTATCCAACAAGTACTTTTGGCCAAAGATGTTTCGTGATGTTGCACGCTTCACCAACCGATGCTCTACATGCCGCAAAGCTAACTCTAAAGCTCAATCCCATGGTCTTTACACGCCTCTTCCTATACCTTTCCAACCTTGGGAAGACATTAGTATGGATTTTGTGCTTGGTTTGCCACGAACCAAAAATGGCCATGATTCCATTTTTGTCGTTGTGAATCACTTTTCCAAGATGTCTCATTTCATTCCATGTCACAAGATCGACGATGATTCACATGTTGCAAATCTCTTTTGTAGGTTCATCTTGCGACTACATGGCGTCCCCAAGACCATTGTCTCAGATCGCGACATCAAGTTCCTAAGATACTTTTGGAAGACCCTATGCGCCAATCTCGGAATCAAGCTTCTATTCTCTTTGGCCTATCATTCACAAACCGATGGCCGAACGGAGGTGACGAACCGGACAGTATCTACTCTCCTACGCGTGTTGATCAAGAAGAACATCAAGGAATGGGAAGATTGCCTCACCATCGCAGAGTACGCCTACAATCACGCGCATCACTTCACCACCGGCAAGTCTCCTTTCGAGGTCGTCTACGGCTTCAACCCTTTGTCCCCATTGGACATCCTACCTCTACCACTACAAGAGCACGTCAACATGGACGCAAGTGCAAGGGCAAACTACATCAAGAGGATGCATGAAGATACAAGGCGCACGATAGAACGTCAAGTGGAACGAGTCAGCGCCAAGCGCAACACCAACAAGCAGCCCATGGTGTTCGAGCCTGGTGATCTTGTGTGGCTACACCTACGCAAGGACCGTTTCCCCGCTGAGCGCAAGTCCGAGCTACTTCCTCGAGCCGATGGACCCTTCAAGGTGTTGGCATGCTACAACAACAATGCCTACAAGATCAACATTCCTCGCGACAAGTACAACGTGAGCGACACCTTCAACATCATGGATCTATCCCCTTTCAATGGTGACGAAGATCTTGATCTGAGGACGGATCTCTCACAAGGGGGGGGGGAGATGATGCGGAGCATCCCATGGTCATCCCCATGGACCCATCTCCTACAAGGCAAGCTCCAAAGGGTCTCGTCGGGGGGATTACCCCCGGGTAGGCTCAAGGAGACGACTCAACATTTCAAAACAATGGGGCGGCCAACGCCCCTCTGTCCGGCTGACCCCTAAGTCCAGCCGGCTCCCTGCCCGGCTGCGCCAGCCGGCTGCTCCGTCCGACCCCTCGCCCGGCTGCTCCAGTCGGCCTGCTGCGCAAGGTCAACCACAACGTCCCATCGGACACGACATGAGGACACTATAGCCTACGTCATGCGTCACTTCACTGCGCTCCAATAGTGGCGCACTGTAGCCTGCATCATGCGTCACCTCGCATGTCATCTCTAATAGTGGTGTACTATTGCCTGCATCACTTGTCATCTCCAATAGTATTTAGTTGGCCATGCGGGCCACCCCTTGTCCCCTGGGCCTCCCTATATAAGAGGCACCAGGGGGAGCCTCTCAAGGCAATTCACGCACACACACATGAGGCTTCCCTCACTCTCTCATTCCCCTGGATGCTCACGCATACGCACATGAGGCAAGAAGCCTCATGGTTCCCCTCCCCCATACAGCTCTAGGAGCACCTCTGTACCGCAATACGCCTCATATATAGACATGCAGGAGTAGGGGTATTATCTCCCCGGAGAGCCCCGAACCTGGGTAAACCACCACGTGATGTTGCCCTATCTAGTCCCGGATCTCCACTGCAGCCTTGCTCTCACCTTTTAAGCCATCCCATGGCATCTGCCGTCCTGGGGCACCCCCCGTGATAAAACGACGATAGTTGGCGCCCACCGTGGGGCCAGCTGCTGCTGGAACCGCGGTCCAAGCGGGACCCTCTTTGTCATCACCACCGCGGCGTCGCCGCCGTCGACGCTCGGGGGCTCGACATCAACACGCCCCGGGGGCGAATGCGCGTGATGCCGCGTCCTTGCCGCCGGTCTCGTTATCACCATCACGACGTCGCCGCCGTCCCACCCGTTGCCACTTCGGCGTTGCTCCGCTCACGCTCGACTGCTTCGGCCCGGCATCCGCGTAGGCGCTCCTTCATTTCGCGTCCACGGCTGTCGCACCGTTGCACCATGTCGCCGTGCCGCAACCGAAGCAATGGCTGCTCTGACTCGTCCACACGGGTTTGCCGCCACCTAATGGGGTCGCCCGGGCTGCTCCCCGCTGCCCCGCCGCGGCTCCGGCCGCGTCGCCTCGGCCCACGGCTGCGTGCTCGCGCATCAGCGCCACCACGCTCCCTCCGCTCCGCGGTCGCTACGGATCGAGGCCAGCATCCAGCTCGACCGCTGCATCTCCAACAGTGGATCCGTGCTCGGCTGCGCCTACAACGCCAGCGACACGCCGCAGGCTCGCACCAGCGCGGCATCGTCCTCGCGCCGGCCCCTCCACTTCGCCGCTCCCTCGTTGAGCGCAGCTTCCGCACGCTCCTCCTCCGCCCCGCCTGCCCCGCCTCGCGGCGCCCGCCAAGCCACACGCTGCGACCGGCGCGAGCGCGGCCTCCTCTGCCCCGCCTCCCGCAGCGCCGGCTCCGCCCGCGCCGTCCCCGCCTCCGCGCGCTGTTCCGCGGCAGGCTCCGCACGCCCCAGCGCCGGCTGCCTTCGCCCCGCCTCCGCCCCCCCGTGCGCCTCGCCGCGCCGTGCCAGCTTCTGGCTCGTCCGCCTGCGCCTCCCCGCCTCCGGCCGTGCCGGCTTCTCCATGCCGGCTCCGCCACCGGCCCTGCCTCCCACAGGCCGGCCGGCTCCCCTCCCGCACGCCCTCCGGCTCGGCTGGCTCCCCACCTATCGGGGCCGGCTGCCCACGCGGGGAAGAGGAGGATGGGAGGGGGGGGTTTCCTGAGAAGAAAAGAGGCCCGACTGGAAAAGGAGAAAAGTGTGAGCCGGCTAAAAAAAAACTCTATGTCCGTCTGCCCACGACAGTTGGCACCCGCCCGCGTCGCCGCTCGGCCGGCTGGCCGGCTGGCAGGCTGGCCCGCCCACGTCGCCGCATGACCGGCTTCCCGGCTGGCCTGCCCGCCTACTTCGACACCGGGCCGGCTGGGGAGTCGGCTCCGCCGCTCGTCCACTTCGACGCTGGCCGGTCGGGCCCGGCCGGCCGGCACCTCCATCAACCATCCCGGAGGCTACACCCAGCGGGTGCGGCCGGCGCACCCCGCCGGTAAAAGGCCGCGCCATCTGCAGGCCGGCAGCCGGCTATCTTCGACAACAACTGCCTCGCCTACGCGAAAATCAATGTGAGCTCCCGATCTCCCATTCTCGTGCCACGCACAAACAACGGTTACCCCGGGCGTCCCTCGGAGGCAATCCCCGCATTTATTTCAGCCACTTTACCGTTCACCCCGGCGCCAGCTAGTCTCGGTCCGGGGCTGGCCATTTGGCCCGATACGTTCATACCCATAGACGGCTTAGTAGCGTGCACGGTACCGAAGGCCCACTCTTTGTCTCAGCTACAATCCGCACCGCGGCTGGCTGGCTAGCGAGAGTAAAAGCTGGAAGTCACTTCACGCGAAAAACGTCCGAGGAGAAAATGGCTCGGGCAACGCTGTCGTTTCATTCATGAGTATCTGCTCGGTCGAGTCTGCTCCCAGATTCTGAGTACTGTACGCTACACTCCACGGCCCACTCTTTGCCTCGGCCACAGACCGGCTCCCGGCTGTCCGGCCGGCAAGAGCAAAAGCCGAAGAGTGGAGAGCACATGAAAAAGATTGAAGGGGGCTCGGACGAAGCCGAGTCGGCACCCTTTGCAAAAAGCTTGCACCACCAAAACTATATATTCAACACATCTGCATCGGCTAAACTTGTCTTTTGCACGATCATTTCCATGAGGAACCTCCTCGCTCGGAGGCTACTCCCGGCAGGGCCCCGCGCCCATCAGCCGGCGAACCCCACGTCCGTCCTCGGCAGCGCCTCGCGCTCATCAGCCGGCGGACCCCGCGTCCGCCCTCGGGAGCACCTCGCGCCCATCAGCCGGCGGACCCCGCGTCCGCCCTCGGCAGCGCCTCGCGCCCATCAGTCGGCGGACCCCGCGTCCGCCCTCGGCAGCGCCTCGCGCTCATCAGCCGGCGGACCCCGCGTCCTCCCTCGGCAGCGCCTCGCGCTCATCAGCCGGCGGACCCCGCGTCCGCCCTCGACAGCGCCTCGCGCTCATCAGCTGGCGAACCCCGCGTCCGCGCCCGGCAGGGCCCCGTGCCCATCAGCCGGCGGACCCCGCGTCTGCCCTCGGCAGCACCTCGCGCCCATCAGCCGGCGGACCCCGCGTCCGCCCCCGGCAGGGCCCCACGCCCATCGGCCGGCAGACCCCCGCGTCCGCGCCCGGCAGGTCCCCGCGCCCATCAGTCGACGGACCCCGTGTCCGCGCCCGACATCCTCGACGCCACCGTCCACTTCAGCAACAGCAAAAACCCTCCGCCCGACTCTTCGAGTCGCCCGGAGGCTCGGAGGCTACACCCAGCGGGTGCGCTGGCGCGCCCCCGCAGGAAACAGCCAGCCGGCGGACCCCTCCTCCGCGCTCGGTAGGGCCCCGCGCCCATCGGTCGGCGGACCCCGCGTCCGCGTCCGACATCGTCGACGCCACCATCTGCTTCGACAAACAACAAAGACCCTCCGCCCGACTCTTCGAGTCGCCCGGAGGCTCGGAGGCTACACCCAGCGGGTGCGCTCGCGCGCCCCCACTGGAAGCAAGCCGCGCCGTCCCCGGCCCGCAATCGACCGTCATCAACAGCTATTACAACTTCGACAACAACAACGTCAACGGCGAAAACCCTCCGCCCGACTCTCCAAGTCACCCGGAGGCTCGGAGGCTACTGTCGGGGGGATTACCCCCGGGTAGGCTCAAGGAGACGACTCAACATTTTAAAACAATGGGGCGGCCAACGCCCCTCTGTCCGGCTGCTCCGGCTGGCACCCCTGTCCGGCTGACCCCTAAGTCCAGCCGGCTCCCTGCCCGGCTGCGCCAGCCGGCTGCTCCGTCCGACCCCTCGCCCGGCTGCTCCAGCCGGCCTGCTGCGCAAGGTCAACCACAACGTCCCATCGGACACGACATGAGGACACTATAGCCTACGTCATGCGTCACTTCACTGCACTCCAATAGTGGCGCACTGTAGCCTGCATCATGCGTCACCTCGCATGTCATCTCCAATAGTGGTGTACTATTGCCTGCATCACTTGTCATCTCCAATAGTGTTTAGTTGGCCATGCGGGCCACCCCTTGTCCCCTGGGCCTCCCTATATAAGAGGCACCAGGGGGAGCCTCTCAAGGCAATTCACGCACACACACATGAGGCTTCCCTCACTCTTTCATTCCCCTGGATGCTCACGCGTACGCACATGAGGCAAGAAGCCTCATGGTTCCCCTCCCCCATACAGCTCTAGGAGCACCTCTGTACCGCAATACGCCTCATATATAGACATGCAGGAGTAGGGGTATTATCTCTCCGGAGAGCCCCGAACCTGGGTAAACCACCGCGCGCTGTTGCCCTATCCCGTCCCGGATCTCCACTGCAGCCTTGCTCTCACCTCTTAAGCCATCCCATGGCATCTGCCGTCCTGGGGCACCCCCCGTGAGAAAATGACGACATGTCCTATGACAAGAGCCCGTGCACGTGCGATCCAAGACGAGGTGACTTCTCTCCTACTCGATTCTCCTTTGGGTGTTCATGGAACTTGGATGCTACCTCAAGCGGAGATTCTATGCATGCTCAGGTGCCATGAAGTTGTCCTAGAAGATGCTCGGAGTGAAGGACAAGCCCCCATGGAGACGGACACGGAGAAGGACGGACAAGAGCGACAAAAGAAGGCAACATCACCTTCCAGGGCCCGGACATCTGGCCAAGGCCCCAGACATCCGGCCCCTGGAGACTGCACCAGCGCCAAGGACGAGCGGCCGAAGCTACAAGCGCTGGACATTCGGCCCTGGACCGGACATCCGGCCCCGCCCCAGATATCCGGCACCCGCCCCCCAAAAATCCGGTGAGCTAATGCCAGAACCGAGCGGGATCCAACACCCCCAGCACGGACATCCGACCCCCAAGCCCGGACATCCGGCCTACCCGTGAAACCCCGGACATCCGGCCCCCAAGCCCGGACATCCGGCCTGCCCGTGAAGCCCCGGACATCCGCCCCCCAAGCCCGGACATCCGGCGCCTGTGTGGGCAGCCTCGGGCCCATGTGGCCATGTACCCTCTCCTTCGCCCCTTTTCCCCCTAGTACTATATAAGAGACTCCTCCCCCTCAAGTTAGGGTTAGCTTATGTTCAGCACTTCACTTTGTTGAGCATAGCTCCATCTACTTCCTTCTCCCACGGAGTTGAAGACCTCTTTGAGAGAAGATCCGAAGTGGATGCCAAGGCCCCTATCAAGGGAAGATCCCACGGGATATCAAGACCTCATCTCCTCCGGAGTGAGATGACTATCGGTTACTTGTATCTTCTTGTTTGACTTTGAATCTATGTACCTCTTGTGTTTGAGTGGATTTAGTGGATGTGTGATTGGAGATAGTTCTTGAGTTCGTGTTTTCTCTCATGATTTCTCCCTTTCCCCCCTCCAAGTGTGAAAAGATCGGCGCACACGGGTGCGCCCCGTATCACACGCGGCCATATTTCCCTGCGATTATGATGATTTTTACTGCCCTTTCCCACGACGCGCATTGAAGGCGGGTCGTGGGAGTGGTGGAGCGAGACGGCATCCGAGGGGATGCGCCTAAAAAGCCGTGCCGCGTTGGACTGGAGAGGCGCCTCTGCGTATCCCCCTCTCCATTACTACGTCCCTCGCGACGCGTGTTCTCGCATGAGGCGCAGTATTGGCGGAGGAGGACGGCTACACAAGCAGCACGCTTGGTAGCGAACGGTCATCTCGGACAGCGAAGAGCGAGCCCCCGTGGCTTCCGACGGGCACTGCCCATCCACCTCTTGTCATTCCATGTCATTAATGTAACAACCCAAGAGCACCTTTCCAAATCATGTAACCTATTCCAGGTATGAACCTTCCATGTTATGCCTCATGTGGTTGAGTTAATAAAGTTTTTGCTTCATGACATTCATTTTTGCATCATGGCATCATGTCATCATTCCATATTGTTGCATCATGTGATGTTGTAAGAGTGTATGTGTTGTGTTGATGTGATTGCAACTAGTGGTGTGTTTGCTTGTAGCCACCTCAAAATCCTTTTCAACCAAAAAACCCCTCTCTCTTTAATACTTCCAATTGTTTTCCAAGGGTTATCCATGTAGCTTGTGGTTAGTTTGTGATGGATAAGTTGGAGCACCCCTACAGGGTTAAATCTTTTCGAGAAGCCGTGCGCGCGGTTATGTGGCTACTTGGAAATTGTTTAACATCCAGTTATAGTAAACTTGAAGTAAACTCAAATAAAACACACCAACCGTGTGTTTAACCGTGATCGTCTCTTTTCGAGGGAGTCGGAAAGAGAACACGGTGGGGATATATTTGACTCGTAGTTAGGTGTTCAGGATTACTTGTTGATCATAACTAGTTCTCGTCCGCAAGGCGTAGGTTCTCACCTTACTCTTGTACTCGTAAGTTAGCCACTCAAACAAATGCTTAGTGCTGCTTCAAACCTCACCACTTAACCATACCACGCCCACTAGCTTACATAGTCTCGGTACCCGGGTTAATGAGATTGCTGAGTCCCCGTGGCTCACAGATTACTACAACAATACAGGTACATGTACTGATGAGTTCGAACCAGTTAACGCTTCCCGGCTCCAGTGGGAGTTCGACGAGGAGCGTGGGCGTATGTACGTGACTTACCCGGATGAGTAGGGGAGCTACTTGGTCGTCTTCCTGGGCTTAGCGAGATAGAGATCATTTTCTTTTGTCATTTGATTTCATCTGTAGTCGGACCCTGCATTTCTGGATGATTGTATGGAATTGTACTTTAGCTTGTGGCGAGTGTAAGCCAACTCATATACTCATCTCCTCTTTTACATGTATTGCAATGATTTCTATACTTGCGAAACGACGAGATGCACTTCTATCCCCATCGAGGCCCTCGAGCCTAAATTGGGATAGTACCGCATCTTGGACGTTACAAGTTTGTAATCAGAGCCATACCGACCATAGGAGCCCTTGCTTGATCGAAATTGGCCGAGTCGAGTCTAGAGAAAAACTATTTTGAGTCTATTTATATCGGAGAGTAGGATTCTTTTTACTCCTCTTCTATGGTCTTGTGAGAAATCGTGACATAGGTATTTTAATTCTACCCTCTTCTCACTCAATTTTTTTTAGGATCACGCGGGTATTTTGGAGCCTCTATGATACCGATGTGACGGAATTCTATACTTGGTGCCTCCTATTTCTAAGGAGTAGAGCTGTAGGGGATTCACGACACATCATTATCGTTCAGTTTCCTTAGTACCCCGGGATGCGGATGTTTGAAATTGCTTCAATACTATTCGTGGTGCGAAGAGTGGGGCGACACCCAGTACTGGGGAGCGGGATCACATGTACTGCCATGTTTAGTATCGTTGTGATTACGAGGATCTGAGGTAGATGAATTTCCGAGACCTCTGGTTGTGTGTTGACGGATGAGATACATTGAAGAGTTGTATAACTGCTAGGAGTTGAGTGATGGATTTACTCCGTGTATCCGTCGACCCGATTGCATAACCAAAGATTTCGGAAGTTCTCAAGTGGGAATTCCAGTAGTTACCTAGGATCATCTTCCGACAGATGTATGATGGTCTATACATTTGTTCCGAGCAACTCTTAGCTCAATACCTTGTCTTGTTATTCAAGTGGCTTCATGTTCAAATGATGTTATCGCAAACCAACAGAAGGCGTTCTTACTAATTTTCAGTTTGAATGCAATTGATGATATTCCCGTTGCAATATTTCGAGCCATTTGATTCAGCTTATTTCAATCATCCTTGTCAATGATGTTCTAATCTTCATGTCCATCTTCAGGATGGCTCCAACAACTCATGGGAACCCAGGTCGTGAAGGGGAGCAGTCTGACCCTCCACCACCCCCACCTCCACCTCCGGAGGCTTGGCATGCGGTGATGGCCGCAACAAATGCCAATACCCAGATGTTGCTCAGCTTGTTGCAAGGCTTTCCAAATCAAGGACATCAAGGCAATCAAGGGAATTTCAATAATCAACAGCAGTTCGCAACTCTAAACCAATTCCTTGCCAATCAACCCAAGTCCTTCACCAACTGCTCTCAGCCTCTTGATGCGGAGGATTGGCTCGTAGACATCAACAAGCATTTTGAGTGCAGCAATGTCAGACCTCAGGACTATGTCAGGTTTGCATCATTCCAGCTGAAGGACCAGGCAGCAGAGTGGTGGCAGCAGTACAAGGATTCCAGGGGTGACCGTGTGATTAGCTGGGATGACTTCTGCCATGACTTCAGGGCTCATCATATCCCGACGAGTGTTGTCGAGGGTATGCGTGAGAAGTTCAGGAGCCTCAAGCAAGGAAACTTGTCTGTCTATCAATATAACATCGAGTTCCAGAATCTTGCTCGTTATGCCAAGCAGGATGTGCCCAATGACAAGTGCAAGATCTATTAGTTCAGAGGTGGCCTCACGGAAGATCTTCAGCATGCTCTCGTCCTTCACGAGTCTCTTGAGTTTGATCAGTTTTATAACTTGGCTCTAAAGTACGAAGCAGTCCAGCTCAAGGTCGAGAATTCCAAGAAGCGGTTCAGGGACTCTCATACTTCTTCGTCCTCCTCTCAGATTGTTCCTAAGCAGTAGAAGTATTGGGTTCCTCCTCCTCATCCGTTTCGTCCTCCTCAGCAGCAGAAGCAGCACGGTGGTCGTGGTTCTTCCCACCCACCCAACCCAAGATTCCAGCAGAGGCCTCAGGTGCCCAAGTCAGCAAATGCTCCTCCTCCAGGCAACTTCCGTTTGCTCTCAGAGGTTACGTGTCACAAGTGTGGTCAGAAGGGCCAGTACTCCAACAAGTGCACCAACCAGCAGCGTCTTCCGCCTCCTCCTCCAGTCATGCCTCCAGAAAATGCTATGGTGAAGCACAATCCCAAGTCAGCCAGAGTGAACATGGTCAATGCAGCTCAGGCAAAGGAGTCTTCTCAAGTGATAATGGGTAATCTCTTGGTTAATTCTATTCTTGCAAAAGTTTTGTTTGACATTGGTGCATCACATTGTTCCATGTCTCGTCCGTTTTTCGTCAAGCATGAGTTCGATTATCAAGATTTGCCTAGACCCTTGTCTGTTGTTTCTCCTGGTATGATGTTGAATTCCAACCGCATTGTTCCGGATGTCTCTGTCAAGATGGGCATCTATTCTTTTCTGGCCTCTCCAATTGTTCACGGCAATTCCGATATTGATCTAATTCTTGGCATGGATTTTCTGGAGATGAACAAGGCGTATGTCGATTGTGTAGCTAAAGAAGTCAAATTGACTCATCCGTCTGAAGACATGATCATTTTCACTGCTCGCGATGACATGATTCGTCTATTTTCTCTCAATGAGAAGGGTGAAATCTCAGCCATATCTGTAATTCCCGTCATTTGTGAGTATCAAGATGTCTTTCCAGAAGAAATGCCAGGAATGCCTCCTCACCAGTAAGTAGAGTTTGTGATTGAACTGGAACCTGGAACTGAACCAGTATGCAAGCGTCCTTATAAGCTTGGCCCCGAAGAGCTAAAAGAATTGAAGAAGCAGCTAGATGAACAAGAGAGTCTGGGTTTGATCAGACCAAGTTCTTCACCTTGGGGTTGTGGTGTTCTTTTTGTCAAGAAGAAGGATGGCACGGAACGACTTTGTGTCGATTATCGCCCATTGAACAAAAAGACAATCAAGAACAAATATCCACTTCCCAACATCGATGAGTTGTTTGAGCAATTAAAAGGGGCCTAGGTTTTCTCGAAGTTAGATCTTCGGATGGGCTATCATCAAATCCGCATCCTTGAAGAAGATATTCCAAAGACTGCCTTTAGGACGAGTTTTGGCTCTTATGAGTACACCCACATGTCCTTTGGCCTCGCAAATGCGCCTCCGACATTCTCCCGAGTGACGAACTTTGTCTTATCTCCCTTCAGAAATGAGTTTGTCTTGGTGTATTTGGATGACATTCTAGTCTTCTCTGAAACCGAAGAAGAACATGCAGAGCATCTTCGGCTTGTGCTTGACAAGCTAAGAGAGCATCGATTCTATGCAAGGTTCTCCAAGTGTGAGTTTTTGCTCAATGAAGTGGTGTACCTTGGGCATATCATCTCTGCCGAGGGCATCAAGGTGGATCCTGAGAAATTTGAGGCCATCATGAAGTGGGAGCCTCCTCAGAATGTCAAGCAACTTCGAAGCTTCCTCGGGCTTGCAAGCTACTGCAGAAGATTCATGGAGAACTTCTACAAAATTACTAAGCCTTTGTCTAATCTCCTCCAGAAGAATGTCAAATATGTGTGGACTCCTGAGTGTGATGTGGCGTTCAATACACTCAAGGAAAAGCTGACTTCAGCTCCAGTTCTCACTCCTCCAGATGAATCCAAACCATTCCAAGTGTTCTGTGATGCTTCCCTACAAGGTCTTGGTGGTGTTCTCATGCAAGATAGAAAGGTGGTAGCTTATACCTCCCGTCATTTGAAGCCTAGTGAGAAGAACTACCCCACTCACGATCTTGAGCTAGAGGCAGTTGTTCATGCTCTGATGACCTAGAGACACCTCTTGTTGGGAAGACCAGTTGAAGTGTTCACTGACCACAAGAGCTTAAAGTACATTTTCACTCAACGAAATCTCAATCTCCGGCAAACACGTTGGGTGGAAATGATCCAGGAGTACAATTCGAGCATTGAGTATACTCCAGGCAAAGCAAATGTGATTGTAGACGCTTTGAGCAGAAAGGGGTACTACAACAGTCTTATTCTCAAGCCACTCCAACCTGAGCTTTGTGAAGCTTTCCGCAAGCTCAACCTCCAAGTAGTTCCTCAAGGGTTTCTTGCCAACCTTCAAGTTTCTCCGACTTTGGAAGATCAAATTTGCCAAGCTCAACTTCTCGATGCTATGGTGCAGAAGGTGAAGATAGGCGTGGCCAAGAGCATTCCAAAGTATAAGCGCTTTCGTGTTGATGACAAAGACACCTTGTTATTCAAGGATCGTCTAGTGGCTCCAAAAGGTGAACTCAGGAAAGTTATCATGGACGAAGCACATAATTCTCTCCTTTCTATTCATCCAGGCAGTTCCAAGATGTATTAGGATCTCAAGCAAACCTTTTGGTGGACGCGCATGAAGCGTGAGATTGCTCAGTTTGTGAATGACTGTGATGTGTGCCGCAGAGTGAAGGCGGAACATCAACGTCCAGCAGGTCTTCTTCAGCCTTTGCCTATCCTAGAGTGGAAATTCGATCACATGGAGATGGATTTCGTCACTGGGTTTCATAAGTCCAAGAGAGGTAATGATGCCATCTTTGTGGTCATCGAGTCACCAAAGTTGCCCACTTCCTTCCGGTCAAAGAATCTATCACGGCAGCTCAGCTGGCAGAGTTGTACACATCAAGCATAGTTTCTTTGCCCGGTATTCCTCAGCTTATATCTTCAGATCGTGGAACATCTTTGCTTCCAAGTTCTGGGATTCCTTTCAGTCTGTGATGGGTACCAAGATCCGTTTCAGTACAGTTTTCCATCCTCAGACAAGTGGTCAAGTAGAGAGAGTCAATCAAATCCTGGAAGACATGTTGAGGGCATGTGTTATCTCATTTGGCATGAAGTGGGAAGATTGCCTCCCGTTTGCCGAGTTATCCTACAACAATAGTTTCCCAGCAAGTTCGTGCAAGGCCCCATTTGAGATTCTCTATGGTAGAAAGTGCCGCACCCCGCTCAATTGGTCTGTAACTGGTGAGCGTCAAATCCTTGGCAATGACATGATCACTGAAGCAGAAGAAATGTGCCGTGTCATTCGTGAAAATCTCAAAGCCGCTCAATCCCGCCAGAAGAGCTATTATGATAGCAAGCATCGTGACATGGCCTTTCAAATCAATGACTTCGTCTATCTCCGAGTGTCTCCCATGAAGGGCACTCAGCGCTTTGGCATCAAAGGAAAGCTTGCACCATGCTTTGTGGGTCCTTTCAAGATTGTGGTGAAAAGAGGTGACCTTGCCTACCAACTTGAGCTCCCTTCCAATTTCTCAAATGTGCATGATGTATTTCATGTCTCTCAGCTCCATAAATGTTTCAAGACTCCTAAGCGCACCGTTGATTTCCAAGACATTGATCTCCAAGTAGACCTATCCTATCATGAGCATCTAGTTGCTATCCTTGAAGAGACTGAGCGCAAGACTCGCAACAAGTCTATCAAGTTTCTAAAGGTGAAGTGGTCACATCACCCCGACAAAGAAGCCACTTGGGAACATGAGGACCTTCTCCGTTCCGAATATCCCGAATTCTTCAGTTCCTAGATCTCGGGTCGAGATCTTCTTGTTGTGGGGGAGAGTTGTAACAGCCCAAGAGCACCTTTACAAATCATGTAACCTATTCCATGTATGAACCTTCCATGTTATGACTCATGTGGTTGAGTTAATAAAGTTTTTCTTCATGACATTCATTTTTGCATCATGGCATCATGTCATCATTCCATATTGTTGCATCATGTGATGTTGTAAGAGTGTATGTGTTGTGTTGATGTGATTGCAACTAGTGGTGTGTTTGCTTGTAGCCACCTCAAAATCCTTTTCAACCAAAACCCCCCTCTCTCTTTAATACTTCTAGTTGTTTTTCAAGTGTGATCATTCTGCTTTATTTTAATGTTCATCATTTCTCAACCTCTTATATATTTTGCCTTCAAGCCCTCCTCCAAGTTTCAGCATTTTTCAAATTGTTTTGGTTGGATTAAAAAATGCCTCAAGTTTGAATTTAATTCAAACTTGGTATATTTTTCTATCCCTAAAAATGCCCAAAGCAATTTCTTTCAATAGAGCATAATTCTGTGAGTGCAAAACATATTTTCTTTCGTCCCAAAACCTCCCTCTCTTTTCTCTGTGATTTTTGCAAAACTTCTGTTTTTAAATAAAAGGAAAAAGAAAGCCATGGAGAGAGAAGGCTTACCTGGGCCTCCTCCCTCCTCACGGCCCAGCAGAAGCCAGCGCCAGCCGCAGCCCATAGACGCCTGCGTGTGCTTTCCAGTGTGGCAGCCGCTTGGCCCCACCTGCCAGTGACTGCACGCATTCATCCTCCTCCCTCTCCTCTCCTCGCGCTCTCATAGTTAAACCCCGCGTCGGCAGTGCCGTGGCCACGGTGGCAGCCAGCCGGGCCGTTCCTCACCTATTTAAACCCCCTTGGCATCCGAGCCCTCCCTAGAGTTCCTATCTCCCCCCTCCTCTGCCGCCGGGTGAGTGAAGCCCCCTACATCCGCCACCCCGTTCCTTCCCGAGAGAGCAGAGAGAGCACTGCTCGTTGCCGGCGTGCCCTCCGGCGACCCCAGGCGAGAGCGGTGTGTCCAGAAGCTTCGCCGCGCCCGTCTCCTTCCACGACGTCCTCTGCATCGTCGAGGGACGCCAAGACGCGAGCGCTTCTTCCCATTCTTCCTCCTCGGTCGAAGCTCGTCGCCGGATAAATTCTCTGCCTCCCTTCGTCCTCAAGCCCGATCTTCTTCCCCAGGCCCCCCAACGTGAGCATCCCTGCGTGCTTTTCCCGCTCGATTGCGTGCTGTTCCGTCGTTCTCTTTGAGCCCGAGCTCGTCGCTGGCGAGTGCTTCGACCCTTTCAGCCATGCTAGTGTGTGTGTAGGAGCTCGCTGTCGTCCGTAGTTTCCATTCCCGCAATGAAGCGCGCGTTTTACTTACCATAGCTAGCCGTTCGAGCTCGCCGTCGCCGCCTCTGTTCCATTTCGTCGGCGTCGTTTCCATGGGCGTCTAGCGATGAAGATTGTGTGCGTGTGCGCGGAATCGCCTTGCGAATCGAGTGGTGCCCACCGGAGCTTCTCCGACGCGACCTCGCCGTCCTCTGCCTTGCCGCCGATGCGTGCTGTGTGTGTGTGTGTGTGTGTGTGTGTGTGTGTGTGTGTGCGCGCGCACGTTGTGTGTGTATGACCTATGGGGCATCGTCGGACCTCAGGGTCGAGTCATAAGGGCCGAGCCCCTCTCCTGGTCGAACACACCGAGCCAGCCCAACTGGTTCGACCAAACCAAGCTGAGCCAGCGACCCCGGTTCGATCCCCCGCGGGCGCTGTATTATCCCCCCTTTTCGTTTAGTTGAGAGACTGAGAGGTGGGTCCCTCCTGTCAGCTGCTCAACCCAGCCAGCGTGGCACCATCCCCACTAGTCAGTGAGAGTGGCTAGACCCACTCTGGGTACCCGTAGTGGTCCTGTGTATTTTTTTTTCAAATTAGGAATATGCCTAATTTGGCATATACTAGGTTTTACCTAGTTGTTTTGATTTTGCTTGTGCTCTGTGTCTTGATTTTCTACTATAACCTAGGCTTATGATATATGATTTTGGGGTAGAAAATTCGAATGAATCCATCGGTGGTATTAGTTTGGTCATTTGAGCAAGTTTGCGTGGAGGCTATTTTGTGCTAATATGTCATTTTGTTATTTTTGCATGAATTAATCCTTGCACTCTTTGATGAACTTGTCAACATGAACTTTGTCCCTTGGCATGTGTACTAGCCTCTGGTAATTTTGCATGCCATGAAAAACCATGTTTGTATGTGGAATTCTTGCTGTCAACATGCTATGGTGCTAATGCTGTTTGGTAGGGTCAAATATTTCTAAGTCCTAGAATCTGATTATTTTGTTGCTATGTTTCCATGATGATTGCCATGAATTTGTGGTTCGTTTGGGGTTGGTCCAATGACAGGAATTGTAGAGCATGTTATCCTCTAATAGAATGTGCCAATGGCTTGCAAGTACGGGTGTTTCATCTTAGTTAATTTTGCTGTCAAACATGTCAACCTGTTAAAACTGCCCTGCTTTGCCACTTGATAATTTTTCTAAGTCTGGGGGACTGTTTAGTTGAATATGCCATGTTGAGAGGATGCTAGCCAGGAATCCGTACATATTTTGATGTTGCTATAATGGAGTTATTTGAAGTGCATATTGTCCTCTATCATGCTGATAAATTTCGTGCCATGAAAGTTAGTGTAGCATGTAGAGTTATTGCTGTCAATATGCCATCCTGTTAACTCAGATTGTGAAAACTGGTATTTTTCACTAAGTCCTCGACTGCTGTTTCAACATGCTATCTTGTGAGCTCATTTGCTGTTGATATATGCTTTTATTCAAGTTGCTGCCATGACATGAATTGTTGTGCATCATGTTGCCCACATCCCGTGCCCTTGTTGTGCATTTTAGTGCGTTGTAGCTTGTTGATGTGTTGGTTACAATATGACATGTTGCGGTTTTTGGGCAGATTGCTTGCATAATTGTTTTGTGCCTTGTGTGGGTTCTATCCACTTGTTTGCCATGATCTTTAGGTATATTTCTACTAGAATTTCATTTCCAATCCAGTGGTATACTTGGGATACCAAGAAATTGCCCATGGCCTCCCTCAATCTCTGTTTTGTCTCCGTTACCGTTAGTACCTTGTCGTGCGTGCTCTGAGAGTTCCGTTACTCTGTTTGCGACGTTCTTCATATGCATTTGCATCGTTTTCATGAGAAGCATTCAGTTTTGCAATGTTCATGCATGTCAAAATAACTAATCTTGAGGTTCTTTCTAGAATATTAAAGAACTAAATAAATGCATGAGAAAGATGACTAGCATAGGGTTGCCATGTTAAATACATCAAATTGGTCATGCATCATCCTTGGTTGCGCATTGCACCTTGCTTGTATGTTTATTTGGTGTTGTTTCTTATATGGGTAGACATGAGTGACGATACTGAGTATGAGGATCCTGGCGAGAACACCTACGAGGACACAACTCTTTATCCCTCTGAAGACCCTCCAGGCAAGATGATCGTTACCCGGATCCCGAGACTATTTTTGCTATGCTAGATGTCTCGCTTATACCGTTATGTCACGTTACCTACCACTTAAATGTCAAGCCTCCCAAATTGCCATGAAAGCCTCTAACCCTCCACTACCTAGCAAAACATTGATTGGCTAAGTTACCGCTTGCTCAGTCCCTTCTTATAGCGTTGCTAGTTGCAGGTGCAGGTTGTTTCCATGTGGCAACATGGATATCTTGGGATATCACCTTATTTACTTTTATTTAATTTAATGCACATATATACTTGGTGGAGGTGGAAGGCTTGGCCTTTTGCCCGGCGATTTGTTCCACTTTTGCCGCCCTAGTTTCCGAGTACCGGTGTTATGCTCCATATTGAGCGCTCCTAACATGCTTGGGGTTGTTATGGGGACCCCATTGACTATTCGTTTTGGGATAAAACTTATCTGGCAAGACCCAACATTGGTACTACATTTGCTTAACAACTGAATAAAATGCATAGGGCTTAGCTACCCGTGGATAATTAATCAACCCCCGGGCCAGTGCTCCTCATGAGTGTTGGTCCAAACTAGAGTCGCGTGCGGGGCCAACCCGGGGCAACTTGGGAGATTTCTATCAGGCCACTGTACGCTACGCTCATCCAGTCGTGTCCTGAGAATGAGATACACAGCTCCTATCAGGTTCGTCGACACGTCGGGTGGTCTTGCTAGACTTGTTTTACCTTTCTCGAATGTCTTGTGCACGGGATTTTGATGATACTTCAGGCTATCTCAAGGTTGAGGTTTTCCACCGGATTTCCGAGGATACTACGAGCAATCTCGTGGTTGAGGTTATCCATGCAGCTTGTGGTTAGTTTGTGATGGATGAGTTGGAGCACCCCTGCAGGGTTAAATCTTTTCGAGAAGCCGTGCCCGCGGTTATGTGGCAACTTGGAAATTGTTTAACATCCGGTTATAGTAAACTTGAAGTAAACTCAAATAAAACACACCAACCGTGTGCGTAACCGTGATCGTCTCTTTTCGAGGGAGTCGAAAAGAGAACACGGTGGGGTTATGTTTGACTCATAGGTAGGTGTTCAGGATCACTTATTTATCATAACTAGTTCTCGTCCGCAAGGCGTAGGTTCTCATCTTACTCTTGTACTCGTAAGTTATCCACTCAAAACAAATGCTTCGTGCTGCTGCAAACCTCACCACTTAACCATACCTCACCCACTAGCTTACATAGTCTCGGTACCTGGGTTAATGAGATTGCCAAGTCTCCGTGGCTCATAGATTACTACAATAATACAGGTACATGTACTGATGAGTTCAAACAAGTTGACGCTTCCCAGCTCCCGTGGGAGTTCGACGAGGAGCATGGGCGTATTTACGTGACTTACCCGTACGAGTAGGGGAGCTACTTGGTGGTCTTCCTGGGCTTAGCGAGATAGAGATCATTTGCTTTTGTCATTTTATTTCGCCCGTAGTCGGACCCAGCATTTCTGGATGACTGTATGGATGATTGTATGGAATTGTACTTTAGCTTGTGGCGAGTGTAAGCCAACTCATATACTCATCTCCTCTTTTACATGTATTGCCATGATTTCTATACTTGCGAAATGACGAGATGCGCTTCTATCCCCATCGAGGCCCTCGAGCCTAAATTGGGATAGTACCGCATCTTGGACGTTACAATTAAGCACCGTCGCCCCTCCTCTCTGTCTTCCTACGCACCCATATGCCACGTGTCACATGCAAGGCCTGGCATTAGCCAAAAGGGGTGGTCATTGGTGCAGCGCTTCCGCTAGCGTGTAATTGTCTTGGGTTGCGTAGAGCCAGCCCCCACTGTTTCATCCCTATAAATAGGGGGTGTGGTCGAGGAAGGAGTTGCTCATTCACATCTCCCCGCTTCAGTCTGCCAGTCAGCACCATCTCCTTCTCCCCTCTGCCGCCTTCTTTAGCGAGCCTTTTCCAGGATGGCGAGGGGTCGTGGACATGGCCGAGGGTCCGCCGCTGCTGCGATGGTCGCCCCGGAGCCCGTTGTGCATTATGGTGACGATGGCGGGGGTCGGCTCCAGCTCCCGTGGAAGGGTGACGTCCAGGGGCCGCGGGAGGATGGGCCCCTCGAACCACGGCGGTCATGGTGGTGCTCCCCTCCCCTCGCCCCGTGTAGGGACCCATACGGGGGAGGCGGCGCACGAGTTCGTCGTGGTGCTGCCCCGTCAACCCCGAAGCTGGCTGCGTCTTCCTGACCCTTTTGCGAGGGCCATGGAAGGTAACAGACCCTCAGGCCTGTCACTCCGGGTGGACGGCTACTGCAACGGGCCCATCTGGATGGCGGTCGACCTCTCACCGGAAGCGTCATGTTCTTGACGCGGGGGTGGAAGTCGTTCGCCCGCTCCCATGGCCTGGGGCCGGGGCATCTCCTCTAGTTCAAGTTTGATGGGGCCGCCACCCTCTCCGTGAAGTTCTCTGGGGCTTCTGGCGTCCGTCTGGAGTGCTTCACAGAGAGCTCGAGTGGGAGCGACAGCGACAACGACGGCAACACCTTCGGCATCAAGCATGAGGACTCCGACTTGGCGCGCGTGGCGCTTTAGCTAGGTTTTGGAGATGGGCCGATTAATGTGAACGCGAGGCTCCATCCATGAGACCTCATTTCCGGATCAATCGCCACATTGTAGTGGCAGATCTCCTTTGTGTTTAGATTGTACCGAATGTAACCCTACGAGGATGCAAACAAAAATCGTTGGGTACTCTCCGCCAAATATCCAAGCACTTATTATGTTTAATGAATGGCTATTTCTCCTTAAACAAAGTTTTGCACTTGCATGTTTTTGGTCCCTAAGCTTTGCCGGAAATGCCTGCCGGTGCGCACATCCTTACCGTGAGCGCTTTTAGGAACGGATCCTTAGCAGCCTGCCGGTGATGACGCTGCCGACAAAGCCACCTTGTTGTCCTTGCCGCGACTACTTAGGATGTCGAGCGGGGTCGAAACAACCAAGAGCGCAGACAATTTTGACAAGGGTCCTTCGCGTGCAGGTTTTCTTAGACAAGCGTAAACTTTGTTCAAGGAAAAGGCTCAAATTTTTAACAAGTTTTTGCAACTTATCTTTCTGTTTGTTGTATCTCTTGCCACAAGGTGGTTGCCTTTGAACATGTCTGTAGGTGTCCATACCGTCACTCCCCCCAGGTAAGACCTGCACACGGGGGCCTCTTCTTCCCTTTGAGAAAAAGAAAGAAGAGAAAATAGAGGAGGCTAGGAACCTTAGTGATTCAATAGCCACCTTACGCAAGTAGAAAGTGATCACAACGTTTCATGTAAGATACATAATATAAATATGTACTTTGAAAAGAGGTTGTAGAACATTTAGCTTTATTGACTACACACAGGGTCATCGCCTGGCTTTGTACAAAGGATTACACGCCTTGCCAGCCGACTTGTACAAAAGGGGTTGCCGGGCTGCCCGGCAATCACGCCTCATGGGTAGAACTTGCAAAGATGCTCGATATTCCACGAGTTTTGCACCTCGGTGCCGTCTTCGGTCTCCAGGCGGACTACGCCAGGCCTGGTGGCATGTACTACCCGGTAAGGGCCTTCCCACTTCGGCATAAACTTGTTTGATCCCTTCGCGGACTGAATAAATCGAAGAACAAGGTTGCCTTCCTCAACGCTCTTGGCGTGCACCGTATGGCTGTGATAGCGGCGCAAGGCTTGCTGGTACCGGGCAGCACGTAGTGCAGCCTGGAGACGATCTTCCTCGAGGAGCGTGGCATCATCTTGCCGCAGTTGCTCTTGCCGGTCCTCATAGAAGGCCTGCATTCTTGGTGATCCGTAGGTGAGTTTCGTTGGGAGCACCACTTCTGCACCATAGACTAGGGAGAATGGTGTTTCACCGGTGGCTCGATTCGGTGTCGTCTTGATCGAGCAAAGAACCGCCGGCAGTTCATCAATCCAGCGCCTTCCGTGCTTCTGCAGCTTGTCGAAAGTTCTCGTATTGAGGCCCCGCAATACTTCAGCATTCGCCCTTTCCACTTGTCCATTGCTCCGGGGTGAGCGACTGACGCAAAGCAGACTTTGGTGCCGATGTTTTGGCTATATTGCATGAAGTTGTTGCTAGTGAACTACGTGCCGTTGTTGGTGATGATCCTGTTGGGGACACCGAAGCGACAAACTATCCCTCTATGAAACTTGACTGCTGCTTGCGCCGTCACCTTTCTCACCGGCTCCACCTCAGTCCACTTCGTGAACTTGTCGATTGCGACGAACAAGAACTCGAAGCCCCCGGTAGCACGGGGGAAAGGCCCGACAATGTCGAGCCCCTAGACCGAGGACGACCAGGAGAGCGGTATGGTCTGAAGGGCTTGTGCTGGCTAATGTATCTGCTTGGCGTGGTACTGGCATGCTTCACACGTTGTCACCACCACCAGGGCATCTTGAAGGGCTATCGGCCAATAGAATCCTTTCCGGAACGCCTTTCAGGCAAGGGATCGTGATCCAATGTGGGAGCCATAGATCCCTCGTGTATTTCCACCAACAGCAGTCATCCTTCCTCCCGGGGAATGCACTTCAATTTCACACCGTTTGGTCTCCTCCTGTACAGAGTGTTGTCCACGAACTGGTACATGCTTGACTGTCAGGCTACTCTTTCAGCTTCCTCTTGCTCCTTAGGGAGATCTCCTATCTAGAGGTATTGGACGATCTATTGTGCCCATGCCAGAGCTTATGGCTCAACGACAAGGACTAAAGGTGTCTCTTCTGCTACGGGAGCGCTAGCTTCCATGACAAGGACCACTGGGTCTGCCGGAGCTTGCTGCTCACCGGCAGGTGTCTTGTCGCCCCCGGCAACCTTCTTGGCGACCACTGCTGGCTCTGCCAGAAAGTAAGCACCATAGTTGACCTTCCTCTTCTTGGCTCACCGATCCGATGGCGTGACAGATGGTTGAGTGAGTCGAAGTACAAAAGTGCCTAGTTCCACAAGCGACTTTTGAGCAGCTTGTTTTGACAGGTCATCGGTAATGTTGTTCTCGGCACGGGGGACATGCTCCATATGTAGGCCGCCAAAATGCTCCTCCAACTTCCTCACTTCATCTACGTATGCTTCCATCAAGGGGCTCTGATAATCCTTCACTTGGCGTACAACAAGCTGTGAGTCTCCTCGGACTATCAATTTCCTGATACCAAGGTCAGTTGCTATCCGCTGTCCGGCAAGCAACACTTCGTACTCAGCTGTGTTGTTGGTTGATGCCTCCCGGGAAAAAGGCATCTGGATCACATACTTGAGGTGCTCTCCGGTGGGTTCGACAAGCAGCACTCTGACACCGGCGCGTTGCAGCAAAAAAGCTTCGTCAAAGTACTCCCTCCGTTTCTGTTTAGTCCGCATATAAGGTTTAGTCAAAGTCAAGCTTTATAACCTTTGACTAATTTTATATTAAAAATATAAACATTCACAATATGAAATCAATATTATTAGATGCACCACGAACTATATTTTCATACTATATAGTTTTAGTATGGTAGTGATACGTCCATTTTGCATCATGATTTCCTACTTTTATTTATAATGTTTTGATGTATAATAATGCTTTAGGGAGTGATTCTAATGCCTTTTCTCTCATAATATGCAAGGTTTGCACAAAGTGGGAGAATACCGGCAGCTGGAATTCTGGACCTGAAAAAGCACATCAGAGATACATATTCTGCACATCTCCAAATAAGCTGAAACTTTATGGAGAATTATTTTGGAATAAAAAAATAGTGGAGCAAATAACTACCGGAGGGGGCCACCCTGGTGAGCACAAGAAACCAGGGCGCGCCATGCCCCCCAGGTGCGCCCTGGTGGGTTGTGCCCAGCACGGCCCACCTCCGATGCCCATCTTCTAGTATATAAGGTCTTTTGACCTAGAAAAAATAAGGAGAGGTCTTTCGGGACGGAATGCCGCCGTCTCGAGGTGGAACTTGGGCAGGAGCACTTTTGCCCTCCGGCGGAGCGATTCCGCCGGGGGAACTTCCCTCCCGGAGGGGGAAATCGAAGCCATCTTCATCACCAACACCCCTCTCATCTTTGGGAGGCCAATCTTCATCAACATCTTCAACAGCACCATCTCCTCTCAAACCCTAGTTCATCTCTTGTGTTCAATCTTTGTACCGGAACCTTAGATTGGTACCTGTGGGTGACTAGTAGTCTTAATTACATCTTGTAGTTGATTACTATATGGTTTATTTGGTGGAAGATTATATGTTCAGATCCATTATGCTATTCAATACCCCTCTGATCTTGAGCATGAATATTATTTGTGAGTAGTTACCTTTGTTCTTGAGGTCACGGGAGAAGTCATGTTGCAAGTAATCATGTGAATTTGATATGTGTTCGATATTTTGATGATATGTATGTTGTGATTCCCTTAGTGGTGTCATGTGAACGTCGACTACATGACACTTCACCATCCTTGGGCCTATGGGAATGTATTGTGGAGTTGTTATTAGATGATGGGTTGCTAGAGTGACAGAAGCTTAAACCCTAGTTTATGCGCTACTTCGTAAGGGGCTGATTTGGATCCAAACGTTTAATGCTATGGTTAGATTTTATCTTAATACTTTTCTCATAGTTGTGGATGCTTGTGAGGGGGTTAATCATAAGTGGGAGGTTTGTTCAAGTAAGAATAGCACCCAAGCACCGGTCCACCCACATATCAAATTATCAAAGTAGCGAACGCGAATCAAACCAACATGATAAAAGTGACTAGACGAAATTGCCGTGTACCCTCAAGAACACCTTGCCTATTATAAGATACTGTTCCGGCCTGTGCTTTGCCACAAAAGGATTGGGATACCTTTCTGCACTTTATTTACCGTTACCTTTACTTGCTCGTTACCAATTATCTTGCTATCAAACTATCTGTTACCTACAATTTCAGTGCTTGCAGAAATTACCTTGCTGAAAACCGCTTGTCATTTCCTTCTGCTCCTCGTTGGGTTTGACACTCTTACTTATCGAAAGGACTACGATTGACCCCCTATACCTGTGGGTCATCAAGACTCTTTTCTGGTGCCGTTGCCGGGGAGTGAAGTGCTCTTGGTAAGTGGAAATCGGTAAGGAAAAACTTATACTACGTGCTGAAATTTATTGTCACTTGCTACTATGGAAAACAATCCTTTGTGGGGTTTGTTCGGGGTATCTTCACCTTGAACGGAACCACAATTAGATGCCCCTCAACCTACTGCACCTACTGAAAATATTAGTTATGAAATTCCTTGGGGTATGGTAGAACAACTTCTACCTAATCCATATGCAGGAGACGGAACTGAACATCCTGATATGTACCTAATACATGTGAATGAAATTTGTGGATTATTTAAGCTTGCAGGTTTATCCAGAGATGAAGCTAAGAAGAAAGTTTTCCCTTTATCTTTGAAGGGAAAATCATTGGCATGGTATAGTCTATGTGATGATATTGGATCCTGGAACTGGAATCGATTGCAATTAGAATTCCACCAAAAGTTTTATCCTATGCATCTAGTTCATCGGGATCCCAATTATATATATATATATATATATATATATATATATATATATATATATATATATAATTTTTGGCCTCGTGAAGGAGAAAGCATCGCTCTAGGTTGGGGGAGGTTTAAGTCAATGTTATATTCATGCCCCAATAATGATATCCCGAGAGAAGTTATTATTTAGAATTTTTATGGTCGGCTTTCTCATAATGATCAATCCATGCTCGATACTTCTTGTACTGGTTCTTTTATGAAGAAGACTATTGAATTCAAGTGGGATATCTTAGAAAGAATTAAACGCAACTCTGAAGATTGGGAACTCGATGAAGGTAATGAGTCAGGTATAAAGCTTAAGTTTGATCGTGTTAAATCTTTTATGAATATCGATGCTTTTCACAAGTTTAGCACTAAATATGGACTTGACTCTAAGATAGTAGCCTCTTTTTGTGAATCATTTGCTACTCATGTTGATCTCCGTAAAGAGAAGTGGTTTAAATATCATCCCCCCATTAAAGAAGAAATTAAAGAACCGGTAAAAGCTAAGGATGAAACCATCATTTACAATGTTGATCCAGTTGTGTCGACTGCTTATATTGAAAAACCACCTTTCCCTGTTAGGATAAAGGAACATGCTAAGGTATCAACTGTGGCTCGCAAGAGTAATATTAGAGCACCTAAGACCCCTGAGCAAATTAAAGTAGAACCTAGTGTTGCTATGGTTAAAGATCTCTTGGTAGAAAATATTGATGGACATGTTATTTACTTCTGTGATGAAGCTGCTAGAATTGCCAAACCTGATGACAAAGATAAACATAGACCCGTAGTGGGCATGCCTGTTATCTCGGTCAAAATAGGAGATTATTGCTATCATGGTTTATGTGATTTGGGTGTTAGTGTGAGTGCTATTCCTTTTACCTTATACCAAGAGATTATGAATGAAATAGCACCTGCTGAAATAGAAGACATTGATGTTACTATTAAACTTGCTAATAGAGACACCATCACACCACTTGGGATTGTTAGAGATGTTGAAGTCTTGTGTGGGAAAGTGAAATATCCTACCGATTTTCTAGTTCTTGGTTCCCCACATGATGACTTTTGTCCCATTATCTTTGGTAGACCTTTCTTGAGCACCGTCAATGCTAAGATAGATTGTGAAAAACAAACTGTCGGTGTCAGTTTAGGTGATGTGTCTCATGAGTTTAATTTTTCCAAGTTTAGTAGACAACCTCGTGATAGAGAATTATCTAGTAAGTATGAAATAATTGGTCTTGCTTCTATTGCCGTACCTCCTACCGATCCACTAGAACAATATCTGCTAGACCATGAAAATGATATGCACCTGCGTGAAAGAAATACAACAACAACAACAACGACAAAGCCTTTAGTCCCAAACAAGTTGGGGTAGGCTAGAGGTAATCTTTTGGGTTTCATCTCCATAAGAATGGCTGAGTTTTGACGTTGGCTCGCCAAGCCTATCACAACCCTCCTCCTTTACCCGGGCTTGGCACCGGCTATGTTGAGACAACATAGGCGGAGTTACCTGCGTGAAAGAAATGGAATAGATAATATTTTCTTTGAACAACAGCCTCTCCCAAAACACAATTTGCCTATTGAAACCCTTGGAGGTCCTCCTCCACCTAAAGGTGATCCTGTGTTCGAATTAAAGCAATTGCCTGATACTTTGAAGTATGCTTATCTTGATGAGAAAAAGATATATCCTGTTATTATTAGTGCCAACCTTTCAGAACATGAAGAAGAAAGATTATTAAAAAATCTGAGGAAGCACCGGGCTGCTATTGGATATACTCTTGATGATCTTAAGGGCATTAGTCCCACTCTATATCAGTGATACGTGTCCGTCGTATCAACTTTTCCTCACACTTTTGCCCTTGTTTTGGACTCTAATTTGCATGATTTGAATGAAACTAACCCGGACTGACGCTGTTTTCAGCAGAACTACCAGGGTGTTGTTTTTGTGCAGAAATAAAAGTTCTCGGAACTGGATGAAACTTTTTGGAGATTTATTTTACAATAAATAAAAATATTGGAGCCAAGAACCACCGGAGGGGGAGCCTTGGCTGGGCACGATACACCAGGGCGCGCCACCCCCTCCAGGGACGCCCTGGTTGGTTGTGCCCACCTTGGGGCCCCACTGACCCTAATTCCGACGCTATAAAATCCTATTTTTGGAGAGAAAAAATCAGAGAGAAAGTTTCATCGCGTTAACGATATGGAGCCACCGCCACCTCCTGTTCTTCACCGGGAGGCCAGATCTAGAGCCCGTTTGGGGCTCCGGAGAGGGGAATCTTCGGTCTTCGTCATCCTCAACCCTTCTCCATCGCCAATTCCATGCTGCTCCCCACCGGGAGTGAGTAATTCCTTCATAGGCTTGCTGGTCGGTGAGGACTTGGATGAGATTCATCATGTCATCGAGTTAGTTTTGTTAGGGCTTGATCCCTAGTATCCACTATGTTTTGAGATTGATGTTGCTATGACTTTGCCATGCTTAATGCTTGTCACTAGGGCCCGAGTGCCATGATTTCATATCTGGACCGTTTATGTTATCACCGTTATATCTATGTTCTTGATCCGATCTTGCTAGTCATACGCACATATTACGTGTTATGATCCGTAAACCCCGGAGTGACAATAGTCGAGATACTTTCCGGTGATGACCGTAGTTTGAGGAGTTCATGTATTCACCGTGTGTTAATGCTTTGTTCCGGTTCTCTATTAAAAGGAGGCCTTAATATCCCTTAGTTTCCTTATGGACCCCGCTGCCATGGGAGGGTAGGACAAAAGATGTCATGCAAGTTCTTTTCCATAAGCACGTATGACTATTTACGGAATACATGCCTATGTTACATTTATGAACTGGAGCTAGTTCTGTGTTGCCCTAGGTTATGACTGTTATATGATGAATATCATCCAACGAGTTCACCGATCCAGTGCCTACGAGTTTTCCACCTATTGTTCTTGCTAAGTTCCTACTACTACTACTCTTACACTTGCTACAAAACTATTGCTATCACTGCTACTGTTACCGTTACTGCTACTACTGCTACCCATACTATCATACTACTGTGCTACTGATCACTCTATTGCAGATATTTAATCTCCAGGTGTGGTTGAATTGACAACTCAGCTGCTAATACTCGCAAATATTCTTTGGCTCCCCTTGTATCAAATCTATAAATTTGGGTTGAATACTCTACCCTCAAAAACTGTTGCGATCCCCTATACTTATGGGTTATCAAGACCTTTTTCTGGCACCGTTGCCGGGGAGCATAGCTATATTTGTTGAGTCACTTGGGGTTTATATCAATTGATCACTATGAAGAATCCGAAGGATCCAAAAACCAAGATTTTTCCCTCTAGGACGAGCGGAGGTAAGGAATTGCCATCTAGCTCTGCACTTGATTCACCTTCAGTTATGAGTAAGTTTGCAACACCACCACATGCTATTAATCCTGATATGTCGCAAGTTTTTGATGATGCTACTTCTGCTATGAATGATGCTTATGATGATGATGCTAGTACCATGCTTGATGATAATGTGCCACTAGGTGAATTTCTTGATGAACAAATTGCTAGAGCTAAAGAGAATGAAATTATTGAAACCAATGAGATTGCTGAAACTGATGAAGCTCTTGAAACTAATGACCATGAAACACCTATTAGACCTAGCTCTCCTAGATTTGAAATGCCTAAGATACCTGAAGGTTATGTTATGGATGAGGATACAACTATAGAAATCCTTTCTTGCAAGGATAGAAATGATCTTAAGAAATTGCTACTCAAGTATAAGGAAAAGACTTTGAATGCTAGAATGAAATGTGATCCTAAGTTTGCTAATTCTCCTATCTTTGCTACCGATAAGGATTATGAATTCTCTATCAACCCAGAGTTAATTACTTTGGTTGAATCTGATCCTTTCCATGGCTATGAAACTGAAACTGTCGTGGCACATCTTACTAAGCTGAATGATATAGCCACCCTTTTTGCTCATGATGAGAAGATTCTCTACTACTATATTCTTAAGTTATTTCCGTTCTCATTAAAGGGTGATGGTAAGACATGGTACAATACTGTTGCTCCTGGTTGTGTGCGTAGTCCCCAGGATATGATTTACTACCTCTCTGAAAAATATTTTCCTGCTCATAAGAAACAAGCTGCCTTACAGGAAATGTTTAACTTTGTGCAAATTGAAGAAGAGAGTCTCCCACAAGCTTGGGGGAGGCTTCTCCAATTGCTTAATGCTTTGCCTGATCACCCTCTCAAGAAAAATGAAATACTTGATATCTTCTATAATGGACTAACTGATGCTTCTAGGGACTTCCTAGATAGTTGTGCTGGTTGTATTTTTAGGGAACGAACCATTGAACAAGCTGAGGAACTATTGAATAATATCTTGAAGAATTATGATGATTGGACTCTTCCTGAACCACCGCCTAAGCCCACTTCAAAGAAGAGGGGTATCTTATGTCTCAGTCCCGAAGATATGCAAGAGGCAAAGAAATCTATGAAGGAAAAGGGTATTAAAGCTGAGGATGTTAAGAATTTACCACCTATTGAAGAAATACATGGCCTTGACGCACCACCACCTCCACAGGTGGTAGAGGTAAATTCTTTATTAAAGTTTGATGAAAGTGATATCCCTTACAATAAAATCCTAGTCATTGCTTATATGAGTTTGATAACTATGAAACAAGATCACTTCAATGCAAACGTTCTGAAACAATTGAAATATAATTCTGATATGATTGCTCGCTTGAGTGACTTGCTATTTAGAATCAGTAATGATGTTAGAGGTGTAGGAAAACATGCCTCTATGGTTCAAACTCAGTTAGAACAAGTTGCTAAATCTCAAAAGGAGTTGCTTGATGAAATGAATAGTAATATGAATGATTTTGCTGCTAGAGTAGTAACTAGAGGAGGTAGAATGACCCAAGAACCTCTTTATCCTGAAGGTCATCCTAAAAGAATTGAACAAGCCTCTCAGAGGATTAATACTGATGCACCTAGTCCTTCTAAAAATAAATAAAAATGATAGGACTCTGCATACCTCTAGTGAACCTGAGATACAAAAACCTCCTGAGAATAATGATGTCTCTATTTCTGATGGTGAAACTCAATCTTGTAATGAACATTCACCCAGTGATAATGAAAATGATAATGATGATGTTCATGAGGATGCTCAACCGAACAATGATAAAGAACCAGATAATGATGTTGAAATAGAACCTGCTATTGATCTTGATAACCCACAACCTAAAAATAAACGATATGATAAAAGAGACTTTATGGCTAGAAAACATGGTAAAGAAAGAGAACCATGGGTTCAGAAACCCATGCCCTTTCCACCTACACCATCTAAGAAAAAGGATGATGAAGAATTTGAACGCTTTGCTGAAATGATTAGGCCAGCCTTTTTGCGCACCCGCTTAACTGATATCTTAAAGATGACCCCTTATGCAAAATACATGAAAGACATCATAACTAATAAAAGAAAGATACCTGAAGCTGAAATATCCACCATGCTTGCTAATTATTCTTTTAAGGATGGAGTACCTAAAAAACTTGGAGACCCGGGAATACCAACTATACCTTGATCCATTAAAACAAATTATGTCAAAACTGCCTTGTGTGATTTGGGAGCTGGTGTTAGTGTTATGCCTTTCTCCTTATATAAAAGACTTGATTTGAATAGACTCACACCTACTGAAATATCATTGCAAATGGCTGACCAATCAACTGGCATACCTATCGGTATTTATGAGGATGTGCCCATTGTTGTTGCAAATGTTACTATCTTAACGGAATTTGTTATTCTTGAGATGCCCGAGGATGAAAACATGTCGATTATCCTTGGTAGACCCTTTTTGAATACTGCAGGGGCTGTTATTGATTGCAATAAAAGCAAAGTCACTTTTTATATCAATGGTAATGAGCATACGGTGCACTTTCCGATGAAACAATTCCAAGTGAATGGTATAAATTTTATTGAAGAATCTCCGACAATCACTATTGGAAGTTTTCAACTACCTCTACCTACTGCCAAAAAGAAATATGACATACTTTTTGTTGGGGATATGCATATCCCCATTGAGGTAACTTAGTGTTTTACGAAAGTTCTTCGGTTTCATGCTAATCGGAAGTGGTTGTTAATAAGACTTGATCAACCTTATTAATGGATCATTTTTGAGAGGTATGAAGTTGATGAATCTAGTAGGCACAATCTTCTGCTCCCACCTTTTATTTTCTGTTTTACTTAGTCAAATAAAATAAAATGCCATGTTTACCCTGTTTTCTCTTTTCTCCGTGCAATAAAAAATGACCCAAAAATAAAAGTTCTCGGAATGTTCTGAAAATTTGATACGATTTTTTCTGAATATTTGGTGCAAATAACATCAGAGGGGGGTGCACCTAGTGCCCACAAGACACCAGGGCGCGCCAGCAACCCCAGGCGCGCCCTGGTGGGTTGTGGCCCCCACGTGGGCCCCCTCACTTATCTCTTTAGCCCATGTCATCCCCTACCTCCGGAAAAAAATCACCATAGCTCCCATTCCCGTGTTCTTGCTCTCAAACCTGCGGATTTCGATCTCGTTGCTTGAAGCTCCATTTTTGAAACTGTTTGGGGGGATTGCTACTTGGTATGTGACTCCTCCATTGCTCCAATTAGTTTGTGATTTAGTGGGTTATTTTTAGAGTAATTAGCTACACTTGGTGCTGCTGTAGATGAGCTTGCATGCTGAATTCTTAGAGTTCTAAGTAGTTTGAATGCTTAATATGGCCTCTATGCATCTTTAGGAGTAGTTGCTATCAATCTTACGAAGTTTTGTTGGCAAAAAATTTGTAGACTAAAATTTTCAGAATTTTTATTATAAGAATAAGATGGATTTCTTTAGGAAGTTTTCCTCCAAGAAAAATGCCAAAGGATTCATTGGGGAATCACCGGACAATGACCTCCACACCCTGAGAACGGTGGAGGTGCGGCCGTGCGAATGGCCGCATGATGCCTTCATGGTGGAGGCCGGGTTCCATCAAGAGTTTGCTCAATTCGTTGAAAATGCTGGGCTGACCGAGTTCTTTGCAGCTAAGTGTGACCAACACCACATCCTTACAAATTCCTTTTTGCAAAGTTTTCATTTTCTGAGTAGGAATAATCCTCCTGAGGTGCAGTTTAAGCTATATGCTGAAACTCACAAGATACCGCTCACTGACTTTTGCGACATATGGTTGATCCCTTCTGATGGGAAATTAAGAGAGCCTAGACCAGGGGAGTTTGAGGACTTTCTCCTCACTTTAACAGTGGGTGAAGATAGAGGCGTGTCAAAATCTACTGCTACCAGCTTGCAATTTCCTTCTGTGCACTACTTTGCTTTATTCATCACGAAGTGTTTAACCGCTAGGGAGAAGGTTAGCGCACTCAGTGCCCCCGACTTCACCGTTTTACGCCGTGCACTTCACTGTGATCACACCTTTAGCATGGGGGCTATTATTGCACGTCGCTTACACCTTAACATGACTAAGGGAAGGATACATGGTGGTATTTATGCTACTCGCTTAGCGAGACACTTTAATGTTCATATTCGCCCACATGATTATCCCTTGTCCCAAGTTTATCCAGATCACAAGGCGTTGCAGGATCACCAATTTATTCAGGCAACTGATTCTTTCCATAACATTCGTTACAACTTAGTATTCAGCGTCGAAACCTGTGATGTTATCCCGTTGCCTGCACCTGCTCTGTTTGATTCTATTGCCAGGAACGGATACAAGATCATGCCAGAGGACATTACAGCCTACCGGAATAACCTAACAGTTGCTGAGGAGGAGCCCCACGAGTGGGACGCTAATGACCCACAAGTATAGGGGATCAATCGTAGTCCTTTCGGTATGTAAGAGCGTTGAACCCAATGAGGAGCAGAAGGAAATGACAAGCGGTTTTCAGCAAGGTATTCTCTGCAAGCACTGAAATTGTAGGTAACAGATAGTTTGATAGCAAGGTAATTTGTAACGAGCAAGTAACGGTAACGGTAAACAAGGTGCAGCAAGGTAGCCCAATCCTTTTGAGGCAAAGGACATGCCAGAACAATCACTAGTAATAGGCAAAGTGTTCTTGAGGGTACACGGGAATTTCGTCTAGTCACTTTTATCATGTTGGTTTGATTCGTGTTCGCTACTTTGATAATTTGATATGTGGGTGGACCGGTGCTAAGGTGATGTTCTTACTTGAACTAACAACCTACTTATGATTAACCCCCTCGCAAGCATCCGCAACTACGAGAAAAGTATTAAGACAAAGTCTAACCATAGCCTTAAACATGTGGATCCAAATCAGCCCCTTACGAAGTAGCGCATAAACTAGGGTTTAAGCTTCTGTCACTCTAGCAACCCATCATCTAATAACTACTCCACAATGCATTCCCTTAGGCCCATGAATGGTGAAGTGTCATGTAGTTGACGTTCACATGACACCACTAAGGGAATCACAACATACATATCATCAAAATATCGAACACATATCAAATTCACATGATTACTCGCAACATGATTTCTCCCGTGACCTCAAGAACATAGGTAACTACTCACAAATAATAATCATGCTCAAGATCAGAGGAGTAATGAATAGCATAATGGATCTGAACATATGATCTTCCACCAAATAAACCATATAGTAATAAACTACACAAGGTAATCAACACTACTAGTCACCCACAGGTACCAATCTGAGGTTCCGGTACAAAGATTGAACACAAGAGATGAACTAGGGTTTGAGCGGAGATGGTGCTATTGAAGATGTTGATGAAGATTGGCCTCCCAAAGATGAGAGGGGTGTTGGTGATGACGATAGCTTCGATTTCCCCCTCCGGGAGGGAAGTTCCCCCGGCGGAATCGCTCCGCCGGAGGGCAAAAGTGCTCCTGCCCAAGTTCTGCCTCGAGGCGGCGGCGTTTTGTCCCAAAAGTATTCCTCCTAATTTTTTTAGCTTTTTTGGGAATTTATACCAGAAGATGGGCTCCGGAGGTGGGCCTGGGTGAGCACCACCCACCAGGGTGCCCCGGGAGGGGGCTGGCGCGCCCTGGTGGGTGCTGTGCACCCTGGGCCCCCTCTCCGGTGATTTCTGGCTCTAGTATTTATTATTAATTCCAAAAATAATCTCCGTAAAGTTTCAGCTTCATTGGAGTTGTGCAGAATAGGTATCTCTGGCGTGCTTTTCTTGGGTCCAAAATTCCAGTTGCCGGTATTCTCCCTCTTTATGTAAACCTTGCATATTATGAGAGAAAAGGCATTAGAATCACTCCCCAAAGCATTATTATTCAACAAAACAAAGTAAATAATAGTAGGAAATCATGATGCAAAATGGACGTATCAACTCCCCCAAGCTTAGACCTCGCTTGTCCTCAAGCGAAAGCCGATATTGAAAAGCATGCCCACATGGTTTGAGAGAGAGAGAGAGGTGTCGATAAAAACAAAATACGGACATAGAAGCATCATGCTTATTAACATAACAGCAACAAACTCAAACATAAGAACTTATTTCAATATATTTTTATCATATAGCTTCTCATGAACAAGTAACAATTCATCACAATATAGAAGTAAGAAGCATAAACCTTATTGGGAACCAACAGACTATGTTTTCAGTCAACTTTGCAACTACAATTCATCATATTTTCAGGAAGGGTCTCATGTCGGAGCCTTTTGGCAAGTCCACATACTCAACCATCATTTAGTCTTCTATGATTGCTAACACTCACGGCATACCCATGAACAAAAAGTTTCAACCGGACACATAGGAAGATAGGGGCTTATAGTTTTGCCTCCCAACGTATTCACCTCAAGGGTGATGTCAACAATAATAACTCATGACCACCCATATCCAACTGGATATATGTGCCTCGATCTTTCCTCACCACATGATGCTTGCAAAAGAAAAAGTAAAAAGAAATAGGGAAGAATACTTTGACTCATGCATAAAAGTAAGTGCATAAAAGTAAAAGATAGGCCCTTCGCAGAGGGAAGCAGAGGTTGTCATGCGCTTATTGGTTTGTATGCCCAATCCCTTAATGTAAAAGAACGTCACGCTATATAGCCCCCTATGATAGCAACCTTTATTATGCAGTCCGTCACTTTTATTACTTTGCCATCATAAGTTCGTATAACGCTCAATTTTCTCTTACACTAATTGATCAAAACACTTTTAGAAGCAATTTTTATTGCCTTATTGCACCGATGACAACTTACTTGAAGGATCTTTCTCGATCCATAGGTAGGTATGGTGGACACTCAAGGAAAGAGTTTGGGTTTGGGTTTTTGGATGCACAAGTAGTATCTCTACTTAGTGCGGAATTTTTGGCTAGCAAAGATATTGAGCAAGCACCACATGTTAAAGGATCTATGACAATATAACTTCTATGTAGATATGAACAAACATAAATCATTACGTTGTCTTCTATGTCCAACGTCAACAATTTTGACCTATAATATTTGATGGGGGCTCACAATCATAAAAGATTTCCAAGATAGTGTATTTGCATGTGAATATTCTCTTCCCTAATTAATTCTTTCATGAATTGCATCATTGACCAATGCTATGTTTGTCAATATCCAATAAATTTTACTACTTATACTTTTCCTTATGTGATGTCATTACTCACCATAAGATTAGCATATGATTCTTTTCATTTATTTGTCTTTCCTTTATTTGATTGCAACAAGAAAGTAGAGAAGCAAAAACTCAAACTAAACTTTATTATATAACTTTCACACGATTACATAGATAGGTAGGCCACAAAACTAACACACAAAAATAGATCTCGCTAAACTTTTATTCGACTAAGGCAAATGGAAACTAAAGATAAAACTAGAATAGGTAAAGGTGAATAAAAGTGGTGGTGATACGATACCGGGGCACCTCCCCCAAGCTTGGCTCAAGCCAAGGGGAGTGCCCATACCCATGTACTCAAGTCTCCTTTGGTGGTGGTGATGAAGAAGGTGGAGGTGTTGATGTAGGTGGTGGTGATGTGATGTCACACTTTAGCTTCAGAAGATGCTCCAATTTGCGGATGACTCTCCTAAGATTGTCGATGTGTTCTTGCAACAAGATATTTTCACGGATGAGATATTTATTCTGAACACGAACCGCTTCGAAGGCTCTAAAGGCTTCGATTTCAATAGGGGTGAGATGACTGTAATAAGGTTGAAGGATATCATCTTCTTCTCCCTCCTTTGCTGGCATAGATTGATCTCCTTTAGGAAGATAATCCACCTTAACTTCATTGTCCTTCTCCTCCTTGTAGGCTTCTTCCGGATCCTCCCTCTTCAACTCTATCTTCATTAGCCATGCATCTTCTTCCACATTGTTAGGAGAGGGGGAAGACATGATGCCTGACTTGATAGATATGATAGGAACACAACAAGAAACAAGAACAAAGGATTTTTCTGCGATGCGGTCGTCAAAACAGTCGGGGGTATATATAGAGAATTTTTATTCTTGGGAAACAAGTATTTGGAAGGAAAACGGAGTCGGGAAGGCATCCGAGGTGGGCAGCACCCACCAGGGCGCGCCTAGAGGTGCCTGGCGCGCCCTGGTGTATCGTGCCTGCCTCGATCACCTTCCGGTTTATTTTTTTATTCCTAAAATTCTAAAATATTCCAAAACTGACAGAAAATATTTTTGCGGATTTTCGGAGTCCGTTTACTTACCGTATCACGTACCTCCTATTTTTAAATATTCTGGAGTGTTCCGGAAGGTTTCTTTTATGTGTTCCTCCAGTGTCATGGTTTGGATAACATTGCTTTCAACGTTAATAGGCGTACCTGAGATATAATGCTTAATTCTTTGGCCATTGACCACCTTCGGGTTAGTACCTTCGGCGTTATTAATCTTGATAGCTCCAGAACGATAAACCTCTTCAATAATATATGGTCCCTCCCATTTGGAGAGAAGCTTTCCTGCAAAGAATCTTAAACGAGAGTTGAATAAAAGAACATAATCTCCTATTTTGAATTCCCGCTTTTGGATTCTTTTGTCATGCCATATTTTTACTTTTTCTTTGAATAGCTTGGCATTCTCATACGCTTGGGTTCTCCATTCATCTAGTGAGCTAATATCAAATAGCCTCTTCTCACCGGCAAGTTTGAAATCATAATTGAGTTCTTTAATTGCCCAAAATGCTTTGTGTTCTAGTTCTAGGGGCAAATGACAAGCTTTTCCATACACCATTTTATATGGAGACATACCCATAGGATTTTTATAAGCTGTTCTATAGGCCCAAAGTGCATCATCTAATTTCTTAGACCAATTCTTACGAGACCTATCGACAGTTTTTTGTAATATTAATTTTATTTCTCTATTGCTAAGTTCTACTTGACCACTAGATTGAGGATGATAGGGTGATGCAATTCTATGGTTAACATCATACTTAGCAAACATCTTACGGAAAGCACCATGAATAAAGTGTGAACCACCATCGGCCATTAAAAATCTAGGGACTCCAAACCTCGGGAAGATAATCTCTTTAAGCATTTTAATGGAAGTGTGGTGATCAGCACTACTAGTTGGAATAGCTTCTACCCACTTAGTAACATAATCAACCGCAACTAAAGTATGAGTGTACCCCTTATAGGAAGGAAAAGGCCCCATGTAATCAAAACCCCATACGCCAAATGGTTCAACAATAAGTGAATAATTCATAGGCATTTCTTGATGCTTACCGATATTACCAATTCTTTGACATTCATCACAAGACAAGACAAACTTACGAGCATCTTTAAAAAGAGTAGGCCAATAAAAACCAGATTGCAATACCTTATGAGCAGTTCTATGTCCTGCGTGATGTCCTCCATAAGCTTCAGAATGACATTTCCGTAGGATCTATTCCTGTTCATGCTCAGGTACACAATGCCTAATAATACCATCTACTCCTTCTTTATAAAGATGTGGGTCATCCCAAAAGTAATGTCTCAAGTCATAGATTTTTTTTCTCTTTTGTTGGTATGTGAAACTAGGTGGTATATATTTAGCAACAATGTAATTAACATAATCAGCATACCAAGGTGTGTTGTGTGAGACACTTATTGCAACTAGTTGTTCGTAAGGGAAACTATCATCAATAGGTAGTGGGTCATCAATGATATTTTCTAACCTAGACAAGTTATCAGCTACGGGGTTCTCAGCTCCTTTCCTATCAACGATATGTAAGTCAAATTCTTGAAGAAAGAGAACCCACCTAATGAGCCTAGGTTTAGCATCTTTCTTTTTCATAAGGTATTTTATAGCAGCATGATCGGTGTGAACAATAACTTTGGAGCCAACAATATAGGATCTAAATTTATCACAAGCACACACAACTGAAAAAATTCTTTTTCAGTAGTGGCATAATTTCGTTGGGCACTGTCTAGAGTTTTACTAGCATAATGGATAACATTCAATTTCTTATCAACTCTTTGTCCTAGGACAGCACCAACAACATAATCACTAGCATCACACATAATTTCAAAAGGCAAGTTCCAATCAGGTGGTTGAACGATAGGTGCAGAGGTTAAGGCTTTCTTGAGTGTTTCAAAGGCTTCCACACAATCATCATCGAAAACAAAAGGAATATCCTTTTGGAAAAGATTAGTAAGAAGCCTAGAAATTTTAGAGAAGTCTTTAATGAACCTCCTATAAAAACCAACATGACTAAGGAAACTTCGAATACCTTTAATATCTTTAGGACATGGCATTTTCTCAATTGCATCAACCTTAGCTTTATCCACCTCAATACCTCGTTCAGATATTTTATGCCCCAAGACAATACCTTCATTAACCATAAAGTGGCACTTCTCCCAATTCAAGACAAGATTAGTTTGTTCACATCTCTGCAAAACTCGATCAAGGTTGCTTAAGCAATCATCAAAAGAAGTTCCGTAAACAGAAAAATCATCCATGAAAACCTCCACAATCTTTTCACAAAAATCAGAGAATATAGCAGTCATACATCTTTGAAAGGTAATAGGTGCATTGCATAAACCAAAAGGCATACGTCTATAAGCATAAGTTCCAAAAGGGCAAGTAAAGGTGGTTTTCTCTTGATCGGATTGTGACACAGGTATTTGAGAGAAACCAGAATATCCATCTAGGAAACAAAAGTGTGTGTGCTTAGATAGTCTTTCTAGCATTTGATCAATGAAAGGCAAAGGGTAATGATCTTTCCTAGTAGCTTTATTTAATTTTCTAAAATCAATTACCATTCTATAGCCAGTGACAACTCTTTGTGGAATGAGTTCATTCTTATCGTTAGGAACAACAGTAATACCTCCTTTCTTAGGGACACAATGAACGGGACTTACCCATCTACTATCAGCTATGGGATAGATTATACCTGCTTCCAGAAGCTTTAATATTTAAGTTCTCACCACTTCTTTCATCTTAGGATTCAATCGCCGTTGGTGATCAACAACGGGTTTAGCATCTGGTTCCATATTGATCTTGTGCTGACTTAGAGTGGGACTAATGCCCTTAAGATCATCAAGAGTATATCCAATAGCAGCCCGGTGCTTCCTTAGAACTTTCAATAATCTTTCTTCTTCATCTTCTGAAAGGTTAGCACTAATAATAACAGGATATATCTTTTTCTCATCAAGATAAGCATACTTCAAAGTGTCAGGCAATTGCTTCAATTCAAACACAGGATCACCTTTAGGTGGAGGAGGACCTCCAAGAGTTTCAATAGGAAAATTGTGTTTCAGGAGAGGTTGTTGTTCGAAGAAAATTTGATCTATTTCATTTCTTCGCGCATGTGCATTTCATTTTCATGGTCGAGCAAATATTGTTCTAAGGGATCAGTAGGAGGCACAACAATAGAAGCAAGACCAACTATTTCATCTTTGCTAGGTAACGCTTTATCACGAGGTTGTCTACTAAACTTGGAAAAATTAAACTCATGAGACACATTACCAAAACTGACACCGACAGTTTGTTTTTCACAATCTATCTTAGCATTGACGGTGCTCAAGAAAGGTCTACCAAAGATAATGGGACAAAAGTCATCTTGTGGGGAGCCAAGAACTAGAAAATCACTAGGGTATTTTACTTTCCCACACAAGACTTCAACATCTCTAACAATCCCAAGTGGTGTGATAGTATCTCTATTAGCAAGTTTAATAGTAACATCAATATCTTCCATTTCAGCAGGTGCTATTTCATTCATAATTTCTTGGTATAAGGTAAAAGGGATAGCACTCACACTAGCACCTAAATCACATAAACCATGGTAGCAATGATCTCCTATTTTAACTGAGACAACGGGCAAGCCTTCTATAGGTCTATGGTTATCTTTCTTATCAGGCTTAGCGATTCTAGCAGCTTCATCACAAAGGTAGATGACATGCCCATAAATATTTTCTTCCAAGAGATCTTTAACCATAGCAACACTAGGTTCTACTTTAATTTGCTCAGGGGGTTTAGGTGCTCTTATATTACTCTTACGAACCACGGTTGATACCTTAGCATGTTCCTTTATCCTAACAGGGAAAGGTGGCTTTTCAATCTAAGTAGTAGGCACAACTGGATCAACATTGTAAAAATGGTTTCTTCTTTAGCTCTGACTGGTTCTTTGATTTATTCTTTAATAGGGGGATGATATTTAAACCACTTCTCCTTAGGGAGGTCAACGTGAGTAGCAAATGCTTTGCAGAAAGAGGCTACTATCTTAGAGTCAAGTCCATATTTAGTGCTAAACTTGTGAAAAGTATCGGTACTCATAAAAGATTTAACACAATCAAATTCAAGTTTTATACCTGACTCATTACCTTCGTCGAGTTCCCAATCTTCAGAGTTGTGTTTAATTCTTTCCAAGAGATCCCACTTGAAATCAATAGTCTTCTTCATATAAGAACCAGCACAAGAAGTATCGAGCATGGATTGATCATTATGAGAAAGACGAGCATAAAAATTCTGAATGATAACTTCCCTCGGAATGTCATGATTGGGGCATGAATATAACATTGACTTAAGCCTCCCCCAAGCTAGAGCGATACTTTCTCCTTCACGAGGCCAAAAATTATATATATAATTCCGATCACGATGAACTAGATGCATAGGATAAAACTTTTGATGGAATTCCAATTGCAATCGATTCCAGTTCCAAGATCCAAGGTCATCACATAGCCTATATCATGTCAATGCTTTTCCCTCCAAAGATAAAGGGAAAACCTTCTTCTTAACTTCATCTCCGGGTAAACCTGCAAGCTTAAATAATCCACATATTTTGTTCACATATAAGAGATGCATATCAGGATGTTCAGTTCCATCTCCTGCATAAGGTTTAGCAAGCAAGTGTTCTACCATACCAGAAGGAATTTCATAAGTAACATTTTAAGTAGGTGCTGTAGGTTGAGGGGTAACTAATTGTGGTTCCGATCGAGGTGAAGATACCCCGAACAAACCCCTCAAAGGATTGTTCTCCATAGTAGCAAGTAGCAATAAATTTCAGCACGCAGTATAAAATTTTCCTTACCGATTTCCACTTACCAAGAGTGCTTCACTCCCCGGCAACGGCGCCAGAAAAGAGTCTTGATGACCCACAAGTATAGGGGATCAATCGTAGTCCTTTCGATAAGTAAGAGTGTCGAACCCAACGAGGAGCAGAAGGAAATGACAAGCGGTTTTCAGCAAGGTATTCTCTGTAAGCACTAAAATTGTAGGTAACAGATAGTTTGATAGCAAGGTAATTTGTAACGAGAAACTAACGGTAATGGTAAACAAGGTGCAGCAAGGTAGCCCACTCCTTTTGAGGCAAAGGACAGGCCAGAACAATCACTAGTAATAGGCAAAGTGTTCTTGAGGGTGCACGGGAATTTCGTCTAGTCACTTTTATCATGTTGGTTTGATTCGTGTTCGCTACTTTGATAATTTTATATGTGGGTGGACCGGTGCTAAGGTGCTTTTCTTACTTGAACTAACAACCTACTTATGATTAACCCCCTCGCAAGCATCCGCAACTACGAGAAAAGTATTAAGACAATGTCTAACCATAGCCTTAAACATGTGGATCCAAATCAGCCCCTTACGAAGTAGCGCATAAACTAGGGTTTAAGCTTCTATCACTCTAGCAACCCATCATCCAATAACTACTCCACAATGCATTCCCTTAGTCCCATGAATGGTGAAGTGTCATGTAGTCGACGTTCACATGACACCACTAAGGGAATCACAACATACATATCATCAAAATATCGAACACATATCAAATTCACATGATTACTCGCAACATGACTTCTCCCGTGACCTCAAGAACATAGGTAACTACTCACAATTTTTTTTCTCGAATATGCACGAGCGTGCATATCATATATTAAAGAAGAAAAGGCAAAGAGAGCCTTCAGCCGAGTTTACAAGCATGTCGGTTACAATCCACCCTCCACCCTCATGCATACATCACTACTCCTCGCTTGTCGTCGACCTTGCTATTCTACCAAAGAAAGGATCCATATCCCTCTTGAATATCCCTGCTAGCGTCCATACCATGCCTTCAGACCTCACTCTACCTAGAAGTACTTCAATCGACGGTGATGCGACATCGAACACAATAGCGTTCCTATGTTTCCACAATTCCCAGATCGTCAACATTACGATGGTTCGGAGGTCTTTCCTGTGCATATCGTTGCGCCTGTCCATATTGCATAGCCATGTTTCAAGCGTGTCTTGTGGTGTCGGGGTCCACTCCGGTTTCTCCAAAGCTCCACATATCGCCGCCCACGCCGTCCTAGCAAACACACATGTAAGTAGAACGTGGTTTATAGTTTCCTCCTCCTGGTCACAAAGAGGGCAGGCATCCTGGTCCGGTAGCCCTCTTCGGGCGAGACGATCCGAGGTCCAACATCTATTCTTAAGGGCCAGCCAGGCAAAGAATCTGCACTGAGATGGTGCCCTCGACTTCCAAGTCAGCTCCGCCGTGGGTATGACTTCTCTTCCCCAGAACTTGGCGGCGTATGCCGACCGCACAGAGAACTCCCCATTAGCCTCTCAAGACCAGGATACCGTGTCAGGCCCATCCATGGCCGGCTCCCAAACGGCTATCCTCTGCCAAAGTGAGAGGAATTCCTGAAGATCTTCAACCCCAATGTTGGGGCCGATGTCCATAGCCCATGCCCCTTCCTCTAGTGCATGGGCAACTAGCCTTGTCGATCGTATCCGTGGTGGGATCTTGTCATATAGCGATGGGGCAATCTCCTGAGGTTCAAATAATAATCATGCCCAAGATCAGAGGAGTAATGAATAGCATAATGGATCTGAACATATGATCTTCCACCAAATAAACCATATAGTAATCAACTACACAAGGTAATCAACACTACTAGTCACCCACAGGTACCAATCTGAGGTTCCGGTACAAAGATTGAACATAAGAGATGAACTAGGGTTTGAGCAGAGATGGTGCTGTTGAAGATGTTGATGAAGATTGGCCTCCCAAAGATGAGAGGGGTGTTGGTGATGACGATAGCTTCGATTTCCCCCTCCGGGAGGGAAGTTATCCCGGCGGAATCGCTCCGCCGGAGGGCAAAAGTGCTCCTGCCCAAGTTCCGCCTTGAGGCGGCGGCGCTTCATCCCGAAAGTATTCCTCCTAATTTTTTTAGCTTTTTTGGGAATTTATACCAGAAGATGGGCTCCGGAGGTGGGCCTGGGTGAGCACCACCCACCAGGGTGTGTCGGGAGGGGGCTGGCGCGCCCTGGTGGGTGCTGTGCACCCTGGCCCCCCTCTCCGGTGATTTCTGGCTCCAGTATTTATTATTAATTACAAAAATAATCTCCGTAAAGTTTCAGCTTCATTGGAGTTGTGCAGAATAGGTATCTCTGACGTGCTTTTCTTGGGTCCAGAATTCCAGTTGCCGGTATTCTCCCTCTTTGTGTAAACCTTGCATATTATGAGAGAAAAGGCATTAGAATCACTCCCCAAAGCATTATTATTCAACAAAACAAAGTAAATAATAGTAGGAAATCATGATGCAAAATGGACGTATCAGACGCTCAGGTGCCACCTCCACCTCACTTCGACTTAGGGCCGGATGGTTACTATGGATGGTGATTACCAAGCTAGGCCAAAAGCCTAAGCTTGGGGGAGTACGTATATCCACCGACATTATATTCATGTTTACACGTTTCATCCCAGTTGTTGGTGTCTACACTTTTTCATTGTATTATCCATGCTAGATTTATTTTCTTGCTTTCTTCTTGCGTGTTTGAAAAACTTTGAGAAAATCCAAAAATATTTCCTACTTCTTTTCAGCTTTTCTTTCTAGCTTAAATTAATTATAGTATCAAAAGAAAACCCAAAAAGATTTCTCATTTCTTCTTTTACTTGTTGGGAGCTTTCCCGTGTAAATAATTTTTCTTGTTTTTTGTTTTTCCCTCTCTATTTTTCTTTCTTCAAGAAAAACCAAAAACTCCAAAAATATTTCAGTGTGTTTCTCTGAAATTCTTTTCCTTTTATTTGAGTCGTACCAAGGAGAAGACGAGGATGAAAATGTTGAGTGGCTCTCATATGCACTATTGTTAATCTAACAAAGAGCCCATGTTACCTTGTCTTCTCCTCTTGAATAAAATGTTTGCAGATTCCAGCTTAGTCCACGGCACTCTTGCACTATTATTATTTTCATATCGTTCGGTCATGCAAGTGAAAGGCAATAATGACGAAATTTGATGAAGTGGTTGTGGTAGAGAAAAGCGGGTATGAACTCAACTTGTTTTTGTTTTTGTAAATATGTTTAGCCTAGTATCCTTGATTCATCATATTATGATCAAACATGTTTGCAATGACAATTAGAGATTATAGTTGCTCATGCCATGCTTAAGTAGCTAGAAGTGGATAATGATTTATCTTGCATGTCAACATGCATTAAAATGATTGTGATGTGGTATGATGATATGGTATCCACCTCCGAATGTTTCAAGTGGCTTGACTTGGCACATGTTCACGCATGTAGTTGAATCAAAACCAACATAGCCTTCATGATATTTATGTTTATGGTGTCCATATCCTACTCATGCTAGTATTCAATGTTGATTATTCGTAATGCAAGTTCATGACCGTTTTCGCTCTCTAGCTGGCCGCTTCTCAATCTATTTGCTAGCGTTCGCCTGTACTAAGCGGGAATACTGCTTGTGCATCAAAATCCTTGAACCAAAGTTATTCCAGATGAGTCCACTATATCTACTTATATGCGGTATTACCCTGCCGTTCCAAGTAAAATTGGATGTGCCATCTCTAAAAATTCAAATGAACATATGTTTTGTGTGCCTGGACCGCTCATGGAGTCACTATTGTCATATTATATCATGATTGTTTTGACAAAGTGTTGGCGCTTGAGATATTTTGTTATTGCTCGCTAGTTGCTTATGTCATTGATATGAGTTCATATAATTTCTAAGAGTTATTGCTGGCATGGTTAGTCATAATCTTTGCTAAAAACCTGGGTGCTACTTAAGCATATATATGTAAACAAGAACAAAAGAGTTCATAAAAGTTTTTCTTTATCACTTTTGGTTTGTCAATTGAATTGCTTGAGGACAAGCAATGGGTTAAGCTTGGGGGAGGTGATACGTCTCCGTCGTATCTACTTTTCCTCATACTTTTGCCCTTGTTTTGGACTCTAATTTGCATGATTTGAATGAAACTAACCCGGACTGACGTTGTTTTCAGCAGAACTACCATGGTGTTGTTTTTGTGCAGAAATAGAAGTTCTCAGAACTGGATGAAACTTTTTGGAGATTTATTTTACAATAAATAAATAATACTGGAGCCAAGAACCACCGGAGGGGGAGCCCTGGCTGGGCACGATACACCAGGGCGTGCCACCCCTCCAGGGGCGCCCTGGTGGCTTGTGACCACCTCGGGGCCCCACTGACCCTAATTCCAACGCTATAAAATCCTATTTTTGGAGAAAAAAAATCAAAGAGAAAGTTTCATCGCGTTTTACGATACGGAGCCGCCGCCACCTCCTGTTCTTCACCGGGAGGCCAGATCTGGAGCCTGTTTGGGTCTCCGAAGAGGGGAATCTTCGGTCTTCGTCATCATCAACCCTTCGTAGGCTACTCCCCACCAGGAGTGAGTAATTCCTTCGTAGGCTTGCTGGTCGGTGAGGAGTTAGATGAGATTCATCATGTAATCGAGTTAGTTTTGTTAGGGCTTGATCCCTAGTATCCACTATGTTCTCAGATTGATGTTGCTATGACTTTGCCATGCTTAATGCTTGTCACTAGGGCCCGAGTGCCATGATTTTAGATCTGAACCGTTTATGTTATCACCGTTATATCTATGTTCTTGATCCGATCTTGCTAGTCATACGCACCTATTACGTGTTATGATCCGTAAACCGCGGAGTGACAATAGTCGGGATACTTTCCGGTGATGACCGTAGTTTTTTTTGAAGCTCTAGAGTGTGGGGCACCCCACTGACTTTATATTACTGGGCCAAGAGTACACAAAAGATTACATGGTGTGTGAGAGTGGTGGGAGAGAGGGGGGAAGAACCTACCCAAGAAGAAAAACTATACAAGAGGGGGAGGAGTTACAGAGAGGAAATTAAGAGGAGGATAAAGGGTCATAGACTCTCTTTAGAACGATATTTCATCATCCCAAAGTCCGTTATGAATCTTTGCTTCCAGCTTTCCATGGTTGGCATCACACCTCGGAAGTGTTTATTGTTTCTCTCTTTCCATATGCTCCAACAGGCTACTATAACAACTTCCATGAACATGGGCCTCGACCATCTGCTCTTAGCCCCGTGCAGCATCTGCAATCTGTCCCCTGTCCCATCCTAGCGGACTTCAAGCTTGTCCCAACATTGAGTGCTAAACGGACATCGAAAAACAGATGTTCGATCGTTTCCTCCGGGGGGTCCACACACAACAGGCATGCATAGTTATTGTCCGGGAGCACCATGTTCCGCCGCCTTAACATGTTGTGTGTGTTCAACCTATCCGCGAGCAGGTGCCACGCGAACACTATCCATTTATTCGTGCATTTAGATTTCCATATCCATTTGAAGGCCTCGTCAGCAGCCATGTCCCGGAAGCAGTATCGGTAGTAACTACTGGCCTTAAATTCCGACGTGCCCCAGACACATTTCCACCGATCTTTACTCCCTGTCAACTCTGTGGTCGCCGTGGACATTTGCAAGTCCAACAACTCTTCCCTAGCCTGGGTGGACAGGGGCAAGTGAAAATTTTGACCCAGCGAAGGGACCGTCAGCAAACCTTGCACCGAGACATCCTCCCATCTCGCAAAAGAAAAGAGGCGGGGGTGGCTGTCCGCAATGATATCATCATGCCACATATCTTTCCAGAACAGCGCCGTATTGCCATCTCCAATCTCCACCTGGGTGACCCCTCTGGAAATGTCAGAGAGTTGCATAACGTCGCGCCACCAAAATGATCCACACGGGTCCATCGCATGCGGTATCACACCATCATAGTACGTGAACCAGACCAGATTCACCCACGGTACATCCTCCCGGTTGTAGAATTTGTGTAGCTGTTTAAGCAACAGACCCTGGTTTTGGACTTCCAGATTTATGATACCCAAACCTCCATTGCTCTTCGGTCTGCACACGAGGTCCCATGCTGCCAATGAATTTGCCCTATTCCCATCATCAGTTTTCTTAGTCCAGAGGCATAATCTCCGCAATTTATCCAAGTGACTCAGAATCCTTGGGGGAATTTTGATGGAGCACATTGCATAAATTGCCAGGGAGGTGACAACCGAGTTAACCAAGGTAAGTTTGGAGCCATAGTCTAGCAGCGATGTGGCAGTGGACAATCTTCGCTCAACAGATGCAACTAAGGGCATCATATCAAGCAACGTTGGTTTCGTAGTCCCCATGGGTAAGCCGAGGTAAGTGAAAGGCATAGTACCAAAGGAGCACCCAAAGGCCTCTGCCAGCTCAGCGGTACGTTCCGCCCCAGTGGTAACCGTGATGAGGGTAGATTTCTAGAAATTGATTCGAAGCCCCACCGAGGTCGCATAGTCTTGCATGATGTTTTTCATGTGTTCGGCTTGCCTTAGATCCACTGGTATGATGACGATCGTATTGTCAGCATACTGGATGACAGGATACTCATCTTACGGCACTGGAATGGGTAAGCTCAGCCTCCCATCACTATACGCATCATTGATGGCAGCTTGCAGCAAGTCTGCCGCCAACACAAAAATAAGTGGCGATAGTGGATCCCCTTGGCGCACACCTCGTCTACAAATGAATTGTCTTCCCGGAGTGCCGTTGAGAAGCACCGACGATGAAGCATTTGAAAATAGGAGTCGATCCATCCCAGCCACTTTGCATCAAAGCCCATGTACTTCATAATCTCCAGCATCGGTTGGTGTTCAATGGTGTCAAACGCTTTCGCGAAGTCTAGTTTCAGCATAACAATCTCCTTCCCCGATGCCTGACACTGGTGTATGTATTCGAACGCCCATGCCAAGTAGTCCTAGATCGATCAATTCTTGAGGAAGCCATACTGGTTACGATGAATGATCCGGAGTACAACTTTCTGAAGACGGTTAGCCAACAGTTTAGTTATCAGCTTGAGGCAGCAATTGAGCAATGTAATCGGCCGATAATCATTCACTGTCTCTGGCGATTGAATCTTCGGGATCAACGTGATGAAGCCAGTGTTCAAGCTCTCGAGATTCAGGTTACCAGCATGGAAATCGAAACATAGACGATAGAAGTCTTCTTTCACAATGTGCCAACATGATTTCAAAAATCCTCCACTAAACCCATCCGGACCGGGAGCGCGATCCGAGGGCATCTCCCTGACCACTTGATTGATTTCTGCCTTTGTGAAGGGGGCCGATAGCACCTCCAAACCATCAATTTTTTTATGATATGGGGCAAGTCAAAGCACATATTAGTTGGGTCCAATCGACCCAATCTTTCTTTATAAGTGTTGAAGAGAACATCCTCTTTGGCCACATGATCATGAACCACTGAATCGTCGGGAAGACGTAGCGAGGCGATGGAATTCCTCCGGTATCTCTCCGTGGCTACTCTATGGAAGAATTTGGTGTTACCATCACCATATTTGAAATACTTGATCGTGCACCGTTTCTTCCAATAGAGGCGTTTGTGGTTTAGCAGTGCGAGGAGATGTTCCTTAAGAATTGTTCTGAAGTTGATTTCAGGCACCGTGAGTTGTCTTTTGTCATCCAGACCATCCAGTTCCAGAAGGGCTTTGTTGCTGTTATCAATCATGTTTGATAACTGGGAAGTATGCTTACTCCATTGCTTCAGGGTGTACCGCAGATTTTTCAATTTCTTACACACCAAGGCTGCCGAGTTTGGGTCATAGCAGTGCCTATTCCAAGATTGCTGGACCACATCAAAGAAACCAGGCATATTGGGCCAATAATCCTCAAATCGGAAGAGCTTGGACTTGGGGATTTTAGACTGGATGCTCACATAGAAAGGGGTGTGGTCAGAAGTAGGTTTCCCTAAAGGCATAACAACTGAATTTGGGTATTTGGCCGCCCAGTTTACAGAGGTGAAATACCAGTCCAATTGTTCCAACAAAGGCTCAGTTTGCATGTTACTCCATGTGAACGATCTCCCTTTGATGGGGAGCTCAACTAGCGACTGTGTTCGGATGAATTCGTTGAAAGTAAGCATATCATTAGCATCACCACTGCCTCTATTTCGGTTATCTGGGGCTCGGATGTAGTTGAAGTCTCCTACGATCAGCCAATCTTTAGAGCTAGGGATCACCAAGTCAAACAGCCAAGCAGTGAAAACAACCCTGTTAGGACCAGAGCAAGGCCCATAGACATTAATCAGAGTCCAGGAATCCCCTGATTGTGCGGAAGCAAATTTGACACCAAGGGCATAAGATTCGGCGGGGACAGAAACAACAGAAAAGACAGAGCTCATCTAGGCCAAAAACAAACCACCAGAGTTGCCATTAGAAGGCACAAATTCAAACATATCAAATTTAGGAGGGCAGAAAAGCTTAACAAAAGCAACATCAAAATAAGTACGCTTGGTTTCCTGGAGACAAACTACCGAACAACCACTATAGTCGATCGCATTATGAATAGCTAACTGTTTTTATCAGAATTAATACCACGGATATTCCAGGAGAGCACATTCCATTGCTTATTGGCCGGCATGGGGGTGATCAGATTTGCTCGTTTCCTGCAGGCTGAGGGCTTGCAAGAAGCTTTTGGGCACTAAGATCCGCTGCGGGAATTCCACATAGGTAAACACCCACATGCTGGATTGTAGTGATCGCTGTTGGAGGGGGGCACTCAGGTGCAGGATCAGGGCCCAACAAAAAACCAGAGGCACGTGGTGCAGTCGTCGCCGAGGTAATTGTTAGAGCTGGGGCAGTCCTGGGCCTGACCTTGGACAGGCGCTGCTTCACATCATTGATTTGCGGTACTTTGAAACCATCATAACTCGTGGATCGGGTGCTGCGGCGGAGACGGGTAGTGTCAATTGGCGCCTTCTCATACCTTATCAGCCTCTGAATATGCTTGGTACAGGGCGCAACAAGCACATCGATAGTCCCAGACATCTTGGAGAAGAGAGCCGCTTGGCTCGAGCTCGCCTCCCCTCCAGCAAGAATATCTCCAAGTACTATGCTAGGTTGTTCGGCAAAACCAGACCAAATACCAGCCGGTATGAAGATCATAGCTGGTAGGCGGCGAAACAAACCATGCTCAGGTCCAACACTACTAGTGACAGCAGTGCACACCGATTGCATTATGGCGTCTAGTACTGCGCGATAGAACTGCAGTGGGTTCAGAGGAAACTGGCGCCGCTCTTGTCCAAGGGTGTCTGATTCAGTTATGCACCGGGTGTATCGGCCAAAAGAGATGAGCCAAGGGAAGTGTAGAAGCCCATTGTCCATGTGAATTGATAGATTCACCGAGTCCCCCGTAGCACGAACAAACTGGATTGTTATGGCTGGAGAACCATTGACCAGGGCATCAGCTGCATCATCAATATCGGAGTACATAGACCATTCATCCTGGTGGTCATCTGAGAAGTTGCTGGCATGCTCCACACCATCCATCAGCGACGGGCCCGTGTACTGGAAATAAGTTCTGAAACTAAAACCTCTGTACGGCTGGGGTTGGATGGGCCATGCAGCCCAGCCATCTTCAACTTGCGTCGGGGGCTGTTGTTGCGCCAGCTGATCCCAGGCTGCGTCAACCTGCTGCTGTAGCCACTGCTGATGGTCCAACGCCCATTGCTGGGCAGCAGATAGATACGGTAACTGGAGCGGATGAGGAGATGCATTCATAGGGGGCAGAGGATCTTCATTACCAAGCAGTCCAGGAATAGTATTTCTACCATTGAGAATGAAAACGGGGACAGACCAAGATCGGCCCATACCAGGCAGAGTACCAATTCTCCTAATGACCATGCTGTGTGGGACTTGCATAGTGTCATTGATGAGAACGCGGACCAGAACATGTTCTTTATTGTGGCCGGGCCTGCGCCATAGATCCGGCTTACCAAAACAAGAAACCGCCTTGTTAATGTAATGCTCTGTTTGGTAATCCATCGGAAAGGCAAGAAAAAGCACCCAAGCAGAGAACTGAAAAGGACATTGGCGCATATTTTCACCCTCATCATGCGACATGAAAGAGAAAGTCATCTCCTCGTCCAAGGGGTCTAGTTGATGCGGGCTCTCTCCAATGTACTGATCCCTTAATGCCACATCCGCAAAAGCAACAATGCCCACACCAATCGGATACAGAAAAGCTTCAGGCACCTCTAGCTGGAAATCCTCCACCATGATACGAACCACCTCATCTAGGACCATCTGCTTCCGATGATCCAGAACTGGGGGATGGATTGTCACAAGGGCGTACCTCTCATGGCTGAGGGGAGGATCATCCACCACCATCATGCTGCGCGCCAGACGATGCTCCAGGCCCTGCTCAAACTCAGCTCCCGCCGGCGCAAACTGGAAGGGGCGAACCGGGAAGTTGGCCATGGCGGTGGGCGGCAAGAGCTTCGAAACAGAGGTGGAGGCGAAAGTGGAGATAGATGGCAGGGTGGAGGAACAGTGGCAGTCTTGGAGCGGAATCGTCAGGGTTGCAACACTAGTGGAAGGAAACCCATTTACCGATTGTTGCTGAACAGGGCGCCATATCTTATTATTTTTTGGCAGGGCAGGATCATGCCTATGGCTAGGAGGCAAGCGCTGAAGTATCGTATCTGCAGAAACCGAAGCTTGCCGTTTCAGCTTCTTTTGATGCCAAAAAACCTGGAGAGCACGAGAGGATTTACAATCCCTTGTAATGTGGCCCAGGGAGAAGCATCTGTCACACCGGAACTAGGACGGGCAACTTTTTTTGCGATGGGCTGGGCTGTTGCAAATGAGACAAGTAGATAAGTTGTGGGCCTCGAAAGAAGGCTTACAACAACAGGATCTCAAAAAGTTACCGCACCCACAACAAATGACGGCCTTGCACTGCTGCATAGAATGACCAATAGGAAAGCATCTAGTGCACCGGCCCAACAGGTCATGAATGAAGTGTGACGGTGGCAGCTCAGAAAAATAATTTAAATCAACAATCGTTTTAATGTCAGTCTCCCCGTAATCAGCTTGACGGAGGTCAAGGATATGTAATAATTTATCATGGGGAATATGTCTCCAGGAGTTATTGACATGATTCTTGCCCTTGAAAATGAAAGCCATCAATGGCGAAAACTCCGTGGGGACATCAACATTGAAGTTACCAAACGATATCTTATGACCCAAATAAGAGTCCGAAAATTGCTCATGCTTATGAACCTGTGTATCCGGCGGATGAGCGTCTGATTTGTGATGAACAACCTTATCAAATGAACTCAAAAGATTAACCGGCTGCGCATAAGACAAACCAAATTTCCCAAGTTCAGCAGATGATGATGATGAGTCCTGGATAGCATTGTCCTCCAGAAATTGCAAATTGGATCGAACCACCTTGGGTGATCTTAAAGACAATTCGGTAATCTGCTTATTAGCACTCCAACCAGGAAAACCAGCCGAGGGTAGATTCCACAGACTTTTAAAAAGACTGAAATGACAAATAAAGTCCGGCCATATATGATCTCTCAGATTATAAATGAAATGTCCAACTTTGTTCGAATCCAGAGAGAAACGATAATTCCGATCACCGATATGTTTCACATTGAAGCCCAAAGCAATCCCACCAATACAACATTGTAAGGCCAAAGCAACCGAGGAACACGAGAGAGGGAAGGAGACCGAGAAGAAGGTGACCACCAAAAAGAATTCTTTGGAAGAACGGCTGGAGGAGAAATGAACCGTCGAACGAAAGCGTCTACGAACCTGGTCCTCGACCGCAAGGCCAGGGTTGAAGTCCCAGTGGAGCAATCCTTCCATGGTGTGCTAGGTGGCATCATGCTCGCCGGCGTGAAGGTTGGGTGGTGGTCTAAGGTGGGAGGAGGAGGGAGGTGGGAGGAGCCATCTCGCCAAAGGTGGGAGGTGGGAGGGAGGTTGCGAGAGCTGATTAGATGATGACTGTAGTTTGAGTGCTTTGTTCCGGCTCTCTATTAAAAGGAGGCCTTAATATCCCTTAAATTCCTTATGGACCCTGCTGCCACGGTAGGGTAGGACAAAAGATGTCATGCAAGTTCTTTTCCATAAGCACGTATGACTATTTACGGAATACATGCCTACATTTAGGACAGTAAAACTGAGCACTATCCCAGCCCTCTCACGTTCTCAACATCCTGACCGTTCGTTTTCGTGTGCTGACCCTTTCTGGCCGTTTGATCTTCTTCAATGCCACGTTTTTTCGCGAGATGGGCTATCTGTCCGAGGGGCAGCTATTCCGGTAGCCTATTTGGAGCCCTGTGGTTAATTGGGCTGGTATTGGGTTGTTTGGCCCGTTTTCTGTGCTCAACCCTGGTCCCCTTCCTCTCGCTCTCAGCCCTCCATGAAACCAGCAATGCTGGCGGCGGATGTGGCGACTTGCCCGATGCCATGGCACGCGCGACGGCTAGGTTGGAGGAGGCTGGCTCACCGGCCGTGCTCGGATCCACCGTGTCAACGCACGAGCACCAAGCGCAGCGACAGAAAACGCATCGTGCCCCCTCCTCTCTGCAGATGCAGATGCTAGGGTTTCCTCCCCGCCCTTTCCCCCAGCCGACGCTGCTCTTCCCGCAACCGTTGCTACCCTCTCCGAGACAATGTACGGCGGAGGACGATGACCCGTGGCTCCTCCTCCCTTTCTCGGTCGACACGCGACTGCAACTCCCCGTCTCATGCGACCCACAGCTGTGATGAGCCACGTCTGAGAAAGACAACCTGCGGCTCCGACCACCCGCGGCTGCAACTCCCCAACCCATGTAGCGACCCGACCTCAAACGGTCAAGCCTCTGTGTGTTCTGTGCCATCCCTGGATCAGTATGCTGGCACACACAATACATCAATGTATATATAAAGTGCAATCACATGTAAATAACGTAAAACTGATATATACCTCAAATCTCAGCGGAAACAGTCTACGGGAGTGGAGTCCCAATAAACACCAATGGCAGGTTGAGTGTAGACCGTAACCCTGAATCGTACTCTTACTCGTCGTAGAAGAATATCTGCAACATGAGACGTTGCAGCCGTGTAGGTCAGCATATTGAATATGCCGGCAAGTCACAAAAGAGAGAGGTGAAAATATCATCTATACTATATGCATTTATGGCAGGTGGGGTTGTAAGTTTAAGTTCTGCGTAAAGCAAGTTTTTCCTACAACAAGAGACGGGGCAAAGCAAAAATCATTACTACAATGTTGGTTGTTTAATGAGAAGGTTCCACCAACCAATTCTCATACCCAAGTTAACAATAATACCCTCATCATTATAATTATTTGTGTTGAGAATTTCTGATAGTTTCAGTTCCTTTGGCTCAAGTTGTCCATGACCGTGGACACGGCTAATCGATTAGGTTTGGTACTCTGCAGAGTTTTGCACACGTTCCCCACAAGATTTGATCGCCTCCGTTGACGTCCTCGCACTTCAGGGTGTTTGAGAACCGGATGATCAAAACATGGTCTTCCAAAGGGTTTCTCTGAGCCACTATCGGTGCCCATCCTTTCCTACCATTCTTCTACATCTCGTAGCACCGCCCGTCCAGAGTCGCCACGATGTCCAACCAAGCCAGAGCCCATAATGGCTTGTGGCTGTGCAGGTAAGCCTCGGGTCTTGAAGTATCCATCCATCTCTTCGTGCCTGGGTGGACCTTTCCGCGTGAATACTGGCGCTTCTCCAGCATCACCTAGGCAAATCCACTGGTTTCTCCAGGGTGCCGTTCAACCATCATCCACCCAGAGGTGTATTGCATCGTCAGGTATTGAGGCCTTGATCATCAATTAATTCTCACAACTCTCGTGATAAACACTCAACCAAAACCCCGTCTACTAAAAGCATAGCAAAAAATAAAATAGAACGTCCCGGTCCAAAGTAACAAGGGAATTGGGGTGCCTACCACATGATACTACTCAAGTAACCAAGTTTCCAAGTACCTACTTTGCATGCAATGGGTGGAAGGTTGAACTAATGCAAATTGAAAACATAGGTAATAACATGATCAACGTGAACTTGCCTGGTAAGGTTGATGAAGATAGAATCGCTCTCAGAAAATAACTTGATAGAACTATTCGTCACTCTCCGATGAAAAATCTATATAATAAAGCATTGCATTCATAAGCAAACACTTCTAGCAATCAATACTATCAAACAAAAAGCAACACAAAAATAAACACAATAGGGTTGTGATGAAGGAAATACTTAAGACAAAGGTTAAAACAACAAAACTTCATCAAAACAACCAAAGTAGTTTTCCCTACAAATAAATTCTATTTTCAACAGGAACAAGACAACAACAAAGTAAAATCTAACAAAAGTATTTTAGCAAATATTTTACTAGCAAAAAGAATTACTTTTGAAGAGCAACTAAAGAATTATGAAAACAATACACCAAACAACATAAGTGGTTGTCTAATAAACTTAACAACAATAAAAACAATAAAAAATACTAAAATAACAGAGAACAAAAATATAAAACAAAGAAATAACATAAAGTATTTTCTCATAAACTTTTATTTAACAAAAGGAACTAATTGTCAAGCTATTATTAAACACCTCCAATGACCTAAACAAGAATTTACCTAGAGTTAAACCACAAACAATTTCAACTATAATACAAATTGTTTCTGGTCTAAACAGAATAATAAATCTACAAAACAACTTATTGAAAATATTTTCAAATAGGAAATCAAACTAGCATTGAAATAAATTTGCAAGTTATGATTTAACTAGAATTGATTTCATGCAAGCAAAAATAATAAATAACATAAAAATAAACTTGGTTGAAATACTACTGCTAACTAAGAGAAAACAAAGTAAAACTTGTCAACTAATATAAAAGAAAATAAATTTAAAACAATAAAAACAAAAGAAATAGAAATAAACCTAAAAAGAACTAAAACAGAATCTGTTTTGCTTGAAACCCTAATTTAATATATTCTAAAAATTCTCAAATCGAACAGGCTGATAAATATAACTAATACAAACCAGTAGCAGAAAGATTCACACAAAAATATATTTTTAATCTCAAGTTATTCAAGTTTTAATGTTTTGAGCAAATTCAAATAAATTCAAATTTAAACAGATCAAATTTGAAATCTAAAAGTTCTACCAGATACTTCCTAATTTTTGTGAGCTACTACAAAAAGAATCACTCAAAAACATTAAACAGATTAAAAGATATTAAGCTTTTAAAAAAAGGAACTACTCTGTTTTCAGAAACAGAAACAGAAAAAAGAAAAAAAAATCCTATTTAGTGAACAGGGGCTACGTGGCCGCTTCTGGTTGGCTACTGGTGTGCACTGCGGGGCTAAGCTAGCGGGCGTTCGCTAAGTAAGAAAAACGGTTCGGTTAATAAAAGAAAACAGAAAAACCGGCCGGTTCACCTAAAATAAACCGAATCGGTACGGGCTTCTAATCTTAGACGTTCAAATCAGATCGGACGGAGGAGGGCATCACCAGGACTTACAGAGGGGAGATGGGATCTCCGGCGATGGCAACGGCGAGGCAGAGACGCGGTGGTGCTTGGGGACGGCGCTCCGGTGGTCTTCAGCGGCGGTGGAGGTGTCCAGTCGACGACGGCGAACCTCCGGCGACGGTTGGCGGTGTCGTCAGAGCTTGGGGGCGTCGGAGGCGAGCTCCTCGAGCTCGTGGAGCTTCGGGTCCAAGTAGAGCTCCGGCGAGGCGGTGGTGGGGCGTTCTGGCGAGGGGATTCGTGGGGTTTGGGAGGGAACGGAGTGCGGGGAGGCTCCGGCTTTTATAGAGGGGGTCGGGGGTGAAGAATAGGCAAGGGAGAGAGAGATCGAGGTGGATCCGCGGCGGCTACGGCGAAGGAAGGTGGAGGTGGGGGAAAGGAAGGAGATGACCGGCGGGGTGCGGGATCGGGCAGTGGGGCCCGCGTGTTAGCGGCACGGGAGAGGTGCGCGGTGTATCGGGCGATCTTCCCGAATCATTTTCGGATCCGGCTGGGCAGATTTGGGCCGATTCCTTCCAAATGGCCTCGGGGTGTTTCCTAATAAAGCGCATTTTTCCTTTTTATTAAAAACAGGAAAGAAAAGTTAAAAAGTAAAATAAATATTACTCCAAATACGGCATTATTATATACCACAATTATCAGAAAAATAAATCCAATCTGATGAACATTTTTCCACGGCCAAAATAAATACTTTAAAAAAAATATGTTTCAGAAAATGCCTAAATTGTTTTATTTCTTTTTGCAAGTATTTTTCAAATAACCCCCCTAGGTTTTAGGGTTCAAATAATTCCCAAAAATACCTCTGGTTTGGAGGGTAATTTTCCTCCTCTCAAAATTTTGAATTTAGGTAGGGGTGTTTGAATTCACTCAAACTTTAAAATAGGACCAAAATGAAATGATTTCCAACTAGAATTTTTAATAGGTTTTGCAAATCCAAAATTTCAATCCCATCATTTGAAGAAGTCATGTCATCTTCTCTCAATGTTTTGCATTGGATGAAATTTGAATTCAAAAACAAGGGGAAAGTCATTTTATTCCCTCTCATTCAAAGTTTCAAAAAGTTTCAAATTTCACTCAGATTCAATCACTCAATCAAACAAACAATCATTCATCTATTTATTATAACATTCCAAAATTTGGGATGTTACAACCCAGGATTTTCTCCGCCGGTGCAGCAGGCTGGTCCTCCACTCTGCAGCTCTACCCATCGTCCAGGGAGGTTCTGCATATTACTTGTAATGTTTGCTACCTTCTCCTTTGGATCTGATGGCCAACTGACTGACCAGTGTTTCATCATCTGCAACAGGGTCAGATTAAGACCCGGCTCCCTGCTGCTCAGAGCGTCTTGCCAGGTACAATAAGGCAAGTACTAATCCTGTAATTCTTGTAGTTGATGAAGCAATATCCAGATAGTACTTTACTAAAAAAATAAAAAATATTTATGCAGATATTTTGCTCTCCAAAACCTTTTTGCAAATGATTAAATAAACATTTCATATCATGGTTCATTATTCTATTTATAGTCTAATCTGTCCATTTAAGTATCTTGTTCGTGTATTTATCTTTGACAATATTTATCTCCGCAAAATCATGCTAAGAGTTACTTTTTCCTATTGAACAATTTCTTTGCTGTTTCTAATTTCTCACCACTATGAGGCACCCTTGGGTTAGAGATAAGTTTAGATAGTAACATTGTTTGATAATGTGAGTTGCAAGGTTTCAGCCGAAAATAATCAATTATTTCATTTATATGCTCGAATGGGTTTCAGTGAAATGGGTCTTGTCTTCATCCTCACCGTAAAATTCCTACATTTGGCCAGAACTGCCATGTAGAATGGGTCTTCATCTTACCATTCTAAGGCTTAAACAAAAGCTTCAAAGAACGTCGTCTCTTTACTATGGGTAAGTCACTCAGATTTACCATTCCAAATAGCAAGAGAAATGATAAGAGTAAGTCGTCATGGTGATCAATCCATTCCGCACCCAAATCATTACTCTGTATAAGGTTTAGCGAATCTTGTATTCTAACACTTGGGATTCCTCACAAGCATTGCAGAATTTCTCTTGTCCATGAACGAAGTTCGGTTAAATCCATTGATTCTGCAAGCTGAACAAAACATCTATCGTTTCTTCACATCTCTCGGGTTTTCGTATCCTCCTAGGAAAAACGTTTGCTGAACAGTCACAGCTTCTTCCAAGTTCCTTCTTTCATATAGGTAGGGATTGATCCTTATCAATCCCGAGGTCTGTGAGCTCACTTGAATACTTGTACAGCTTTTAACTCACCCTTGGGGTTACTATCGTTTCATAGTCCAACATTACTTCAATTCATTCCATCATACCTCCGGGGTAATAAATCACAGACTTATTCTGGTTACAGACTCCACTCCGTGGAATTTCATTTTCCTTTCCATTGGTCTGTTTACCCTTAGGTATTGGTTCATCATAATCATTCCTTCATTTCATCCTTATTCTATTATCAAAATTCCAACTTCAAAAGTACTTTGTTGCAAATGTTGTCATCCACATAGTTTGATATGGTCCAACATTTCCTTCATTTCACCCATAGTGTCCAGACTCCTTGGCATGAATGGTACATTCTTTTTCCTTGGATCATGTGGTTTTAACGGTTACTACCACACTTAAAATGAAATGTACACATGCCTGCATAGACCATATTTTCTCATATCCTCGAAAATGGTCGGAGATCTTTGTTCATAGAGTAACAACTCATACAATTCAACATAGGAAATCATGACACAATAAATTCTATTGATTCATGAAGTTATTACAATCTCTGAGACTTCCGTTACATAATCCAACTTCATAACTTCAAGAAAAATAAGAGAGCTTCCTATTACATTTATTACTTCCAAAATCCAAAACTCAACTACTCATGTTTAGTCTTCTTCTCCTGGCAGGTATAGGAGTAGTGTCCGGTCTTGTTGCACCGATGACAAGTGATGTGGCTCAGATCCTTCCGTGTAGAAAACCACGGAGTCCTCTTCTTCTTCTTGGGTTGGGTTCCTTTCCTGATGCTTGGCTCATACCTGTTGCAAAAAAAAGTGTGGCCTCTCCAAGCTACAATGCAAACATCTGATGCCTCCGCTTACTTGGCCTTTCTTCTTGTCCAGGTTGATCATTCCTTCTATCTCCTGAGGATCATATTGCACTTCTTCTATCGGGAAGTCTCCTAGATACTCGTTCGGACAATCCTGAGAAATATGTCCTTCTTCTCCACATGAATAACATGACTTGGTATCTATGTTTGGGTCTGGTATATCTTCCATCATCATGGGTCCTTCTAACTTTTTCCCGAAGGCTTCTTTCATTGCTTCCTTCTGCTGCTTCATGACTTCTTGTACCTTGGGGTAGAGTTGACATTGTGCCGGAAAATGAGTGGTTCCTTCACACAAGAAACATGTCACCTGCCCAGTTGGGCATTCCTCAGCAGGGTGATTTCCTTCACAATGTGGGCACCCTTCCTTGTGTTCTTCTTGGGTGTGTCCTATCTCTCCATAGATCTTGCATGCACAAGGCTTCTTTATCGGGTTATCACAGTGCTTCTGAATGAGACGTGATCTTAACAGAGTCCTCTTGAATTCTTCCCAAGTTTTTGCTCCATTAAATCCTTGTATGGCGTGATGCATTTTCCACCAGATAGCAGCACTTTGGGTAAAGTACCGAAGAGCGTGTGGAACCTTATACTTCCTTGTAATCAAATTGCTCCCGAAGTGGTTCTCCATGTTCTGAAACCATATTTCAGCCTCCAGCTGGGTCATTGGTCCGGAGAAAACAAGTCCAGCTTCATATGCCATCTATTGGGTCCAAGGTTCTGGGGGTGAGATGGGTAAGAGAGATAAAGAGAAGGGATACAAACAACTCAAAGACACAAAACATCAAACTCAAGTCCACACATTCATAAAGTTCAATCAATACTATAGTATCGCCATCCACATAAGGTTGGTATGGTCGATCACACAAATCGCAAGAACGTTTATCTTTATTCTCTCATGGTGGGGCTACTACTAAGCTAGCTTATATCATGTCTTCATCACAGGTGGGCTTCTTTTGGTCATTCTTGATCTTCTCAAGTTCTTCTGCCAAATTATCCCTGTTGACGCGGAGTTTCCGATGTCGTCCCTGTAGTTCTAGGAGTTGGTTCTTGAGATTCTGGATTTCAACATCACCAGCAAGTGCCATGACCTATCTGTTCTTCAAGTCTTGACGAAGCTTCTGAATCTTGGGATCGTGTTTCTTCAGATTGGCTACCTTCAGCTTCTCGACCTTGAGGTTCTCACGAAGTGCTTCGTTCTCAAATAACTCTGAGAGAAGGTCCATTTGAAGTTTCTTGACGTACTCCTCCAGTTCTTGATTATACACCAGTACAGGTGAACACTTCCTCTTCTGTTCGTTTGTCAGGATGATGTATGCTCCATCAGGCTTCTGCCATCCGAGCCTTCCAAAATAGTGGGTGCCTAACTCAGCATGATGACGATAGCTCAAGCGTGCGATAGCATCATGGACGGCAGTGTTCATGTCCATCTCACATTCATGGTTCAATGTGCCATAGTTGATGTCTTCGGTCTTGGTGTCTTCTTTACGTCCAAACACTTTAGTTCTGACGCCCCAAAATCCAGACTTCCTCTTAGTCACCTTGATCTCAGGTATTGGCAGCTTCATCATCTGTACCAGCTCCATGAGGAATGGACCTCTGAGAACATCCTCGTAGTCCTCTCTTTTGTTCAGGATGTAGCTCTCCATCTATAGTTTGAAATAAGGAAGGTTCAGTAAAAGAATTAAGAAGATAACGAGAGTAGTGAAAACAAAAGTTGTTCCAATCAAGGTCTTCATATTTCTAAGTCATTTCCTAGGGTCACGTCCTACAGTCAACATGTGCTCTGATACCATTTCTGTAGCGACCCGACCTCAAACGGTCAAGCCTCTGTGTGTTCTGTGCCATCCCTGGATCAGTATGCTGGCACACACAGTACATCAATGTATATATCAAAGTGCAATCACATGTAAATAACGTAAAACTGATATATACCTCAAATCTCAGCGGAAATAGTCTACGGGAGTGGAGTCCCAATAAACACCAACGGCAGGTTGAGTGTAGACCGTAACCCTGAATCGTACTCTTACTCGTCGTAGAAGAATATCTGCAACATGAGACGTTGCAGCCGTGTAGGTCAGCATATTGAATATGCCGGCAAGTCACAAAAGAGAGAGGTGAAAATATCATCTATACTATATGCATTTATGGCAGGTGGGGTTGTAAGTTTAAGTTCTGCGTAAAGCAAGTTTTTCCTACAACAAGAGACGGGGCAAAGCAAAAATCATTACTACAATGTTGGTTGTTTAATGAGAAGGTTCCACCAACCAATTCTCATACCCAAGTTAACAATAATACCCTCATCATTATAATTATTTGTGTTGAGAATTTCTGATAGTTTCAGTTCCTTTGGCTCAAGTTGTCCATGACCGTGGACACGGCTAATCGATTAGGTTTGGTACTCTGCAGAGTTTTGCACACGTTCCCCACAAGATTTGATCGCCTCCGTTGACGTCCTCGCACTTCAGGGTGTTTGAGAACCGGATGATCAAAACATGGTCTTCCAAAGGGTTCCTCTGAGCCACTATCGGTGCCCATCCTTTCCTACCATTCTTCTACATCTCGTAGCACCGCCCGTCCAGAGTCGCCACGATGTCCAACCAAGCCAGAGCCCATAATGGCTTGTGGCTGTGCAGGTAAGCCTCGGGTCTTGAAGTATCCATCCATCTCTTCGTGCCTGGGTGGACCTTTCCGCGTGAATACTGGCGCTTCTCCAGCATCACCTAGGCAAATCCACTGGTTTCTCCAGGGTGCCGTTCAACCATCATCCACCCAGAGGTGTATTGCATCGTCAGGTATTGAGGCCTTGATCATCAATTAATTCTCACAACTCTCGTGATAAACACTCAACCAAAACCCCGTCTACTAAAAGCATAGCAAAAAATAAAATAGAACGTCCCGGTCCAAAGTAACAAGGGAATTGGGGTGCCTACCACATGATACTACTCAAGTAACCAAGTTTCCAAGTACCTACTTTGCATGCAATGGGTGGAAGGTTGAACTAATGCAAATTTAAAACATAGGTAATAACATGATCAACGTGAACTTGCCTGGTAAGGTTGATGAAGATAGAATCGCTCTCAGAAAATAACTTGATAGAACTATTCGTCACTCTCCGATGAAAAATCTATATAATAAAGCATTGCATTCATAAGCAAACACTTCTAGCAATCAATACTATCAAACAAAAAGCAACACAAAAATAAACACAATAGGGTTGTGATGAAGGAAATACTTAAGACAAAGGTTAAAACAACAAAACTTCATCAAAACAACCAAAGTAGTTTTCCCTACAAATAAATTCTATTTTCAACAGGAACAAGACAACAACAAAGTAAAATCTAACAAAAGTATTTTAGCAAATATTTTACTAGCAAAAAGAATTACTTTTGAAGAGCAACTAAAGAATTATGAAAACAATACACCAAACAACATAAGTGGTTGTCTAATAAACTTAACAACAAGAAAAACAATAAAAAATACTAAAATAACAGAGAACAAAAATATAAAACAAAGAAATAACATAAAGTATTTTCTCATAAACTTTTATTTAACAAAAGGAACTAATTGTCAAGCTATTATTAAACACCTCCAATGACCTAAACAAGAATTTACCTAGAGTTAAACCACAAACAATTTCAACTATAATACAAATTGTTTCTGGTCTAAACAGAATAATAAATCTACAAAACAACTTATTGAAAATATTTTCAAATAGGAAATCAAACTAGCATTGAAATAAATTTGCAAGTTATGATTTAACTAGAATTGATTTCATGCAAGCAAAAATAATAAATAACATAAAAATAAACTTGGTTGAAATACTACTGCTAACTAAGAGAAAACAAAGTAAAACTTGTCAACTAATATAAAAGAAAATAAATTTAAAACAATAAAAACAAAAGAAATAGAAATAAACCTAAAAAGAACTAAAACAGAATCTGTTTTGCTTGAAACCCTAATTTAATATATTCTAAAAATTCTCAAATCGAACAGGCTGATAAATATAACTAATACAAACCAGTAGCAGAAAGATTCACACAAAAATATATTTTTAATCTCAAGTTATTCAAGTTTTAATGTTTTGAGCAAATTCAAATAAATTCAAATTTAAACAGATCAAATTTGAAATCTAAAAGTTCTACCAGATACTTCCTAAAATTTGTGAGCTACTACAAAAAGAATCACTCAAAAACATTAAACAGATTAAAAGATATTAAGCTTTTAAAAAAAGGAACTACTCTGTTTTCAGAAACAGAAACAGAAAAAAGAAAAAAAAAATCCTATTTAGTGAACAGGGGCTACGTGGCCGCTTCTGGTTGGCTACTGGTGTGCACTGCGGGGCTAAGCTAGCGGGCGTTCGCTAAGTAAGAAAAACGGTTCGGTTAATAAAAGAAAACAGAAAAACCGGCCGGTTCACCTAAAATAAACCGAATCGGTACGGGCTTCTAATCTTAGACGTTCAAATCAGATCGGACGGAGGAGGGCATCACCAGGACTTACAGAGGGGAGATGGGATCTCCGGCGATGGCAACGGCGAGGCAGAGACGCGGTGGTGCTTGGGGACGGCGCTCCGGTGGTCTTCAGCGGCGGTGGAGGTGTCCAGTCGACGACGGCGAACCTCCGGCGACGGTTGGCGGTGTCGTCAGAGCTTGGGGGCGTCGGAGGCGAGCTCCTCGAGCTCGTGGAGCTTCGGGTCCAAGTAGAGCTCCGGCGAGGCGGTGGTGGGGCGTTCTGGCGAGGGGATTCGTGGGGTTTGGGAGGGAACGGAGTGCGGGGAGGCTCCGGCTTTTATAGAGGGGGTCGGGGGTGAAGAATAGGCAAGGGAGAGAGAGATCGAGGTGGATCCGCGGCGGCTGCGGCGAAGGAAGGTGGAGGTGGGGGAAAGGAAGGAGATGACCGGCGGGGTGCGGGATCGGGCAGTGGGGCCCGCGTGTTAGCGGCACGGGAGAGGTGCGCGGTGTATCGGGCGATCTTCCCGAATCATTTTCGGATCCGGCTGGGCAGATTTGGGCCGATTCCTTCCAAATGGCCTCGGGGTGTTTCCTAATAAAGCGCATTTTTCCTTTTTATTAAAAACAGGAAAGAAAAGTTAAAAAGTAAAATAAATATTACTCCAAATACGGCATTATTATATACCACAATTATCAGAAAAATAAATCCAATCCGATGAACATTTTTCCACGGCCAAAATAAATACTTTAAAAAAAATATGTTTCAGAAAATGCCTAAATTGTTTTATTTCTTTTTGCAAGTATTTTTCAAATAACCCCCCTAGGTTTTAGGGTTCAAATAATTCCCAAAAATACCTCTGGTTTGGAGGGTAATTTTCCTCCTCTCAAAATTTTGAATTTAGGCAGGGGTGTTTGAATTCACTCAAACTTTAAAATAGGACCAAAATGAAATGATTTCCAACTAGAATTTTTAATAGGTTTTGCAAATCCAAAATTTCAATCCCATCATTTGAAGAAGTCATGTCATCTTCTCTCAATGTTTTGCATTGGATGAAATTTGAATTCAAAAACAAGGGGAAAGTCATTTTATTCCCTCTCATTCAAAGTTTCAAAAAGTTTCAAATTTCACTCAGATTCAATCACTCAATCAAACAAACAATCATTCATCTATTTATTATAACATTCCAAAATTTGGGATGTTACAACCCAGGATTTTATCCGCCGGTGCAGCAGGCTGGTCCTCCACTCTGCAGCTCTACCCATCGTCCAGGGAGGTTCTGCATATTACTTGTAATGTTTGCTACCTTCTCCTTTGGATCTGATGGCCAACTGACTGACCAGTGTTTCATCATCTGCAACAGGGTCAGATTAAGACCCGGCTCCCTGCTGCTCAGAGCGTCTTGCCAGGTACAATAAGGCAAGTACTAATCCTGTAATTCTTGTAGTTGATGAAGCAATATCCAGATAGTACTTTACTAAAAAAATAAAAAATATTTATGCAGATATTTTGCTCTCCAAAACCTTTTTGCAAATGATTAAATAAACATTTCATATCATGGTTCATTATTCTATTTATAGTGTAATCTGTCCATTTAAGTATCTTGTTCGTGTATTTATCTTTGACAATATTTATCTCCGCAAAATCATGCTAAGAGTTACTTTTTCCTATTGAACAATTTCTTTGCTGTTTCTAATTTCTCACCACTATGAGGCACCCTTGGGTTAGAGATAAGTTTAGATAGTAACATTGTTTGATAATGTGAGTTGCAAGGTTTCAGCCGAAAATAATCAATTATTTCATTTATATGCTCGAATGGGTTTCAGTGAAATGGGTCTTGTCTTCATCCTCACCGTAAAATTCCTACATTTGGCCAGAACTGCCATGTAGAATGGGTCTTCATCTTACCATTCTAAGGCTTAAACAAAAGCTTCAAAGAACGTCGTCTCTTTACTATGGGTAAGTCACTCAGATTTACCATTCCAAATAGCAAGAGAAATGATAAGAGTAAGTCGTCATGGTGATCAATCCATTCCGCACCCAAATCATTACTCTGTATAAGGTTTAGCGAATCTTGTATTCTAACACTTGGGATTCCTCACAAGCATTGCAGAATTTCTCTTGTCCATGAACGAAGTTCGGTTAAATCCATTGATTCTGCAAGCTGAACAAAACATCTATCGTTTCTTCACATCTCTCGGGTTTTCGTATCCTCCTAGGAAAAACGTTTGCTGAACAGTCACAGCTTCTTCCAAGTTCCTTCTTTCATATAGGTAGGGATTGATCCTTATCAATCCCGAGGTCTGTGAGCTCACTTGAATACTTGTACAGCTTTTAACTCACCCTTGGGGTTACTATCGTTTCATAGTCCAACATTACTTCAATTCATTCCATCATACCTCCGGGGTAATAAATCACAGACTTATTCTGGTTACAGACTCCACTCCGTGGAATTTCATTTTCCTTTCCATTGGTCTGTTTACCCTTAGGTATTGGTTCATCATAATCATTCCTTCATTTCATCCTTATTCTATTATCAAAATTCCAACTTCAAAAGTACTTTGTTGCAAATGTTGTCATCCACATAGTTTGATATGGTCCAACATTTCCTTCATTTCACCCATAGTGTCCAGACTCCTTGGCATGAATGGTACATTCTTTTTCCTTGGATCATGTGGTTTTAACGGTTACTACCACACTTAAAATGAAATGTACACATGCCTGCATAGACCATATTTTCTCATATCCTCGAAAATGGTCGGAGATCTTTGTTCATAGAGTAACAACTCATACAATTCAACATAGGAAATCATGACACAATAAATTCTATTGATTCATGAAGTTATTACAATCTCTGAGACTTCCGTTACATAATCCAACTTCATAACTTCAAGAAAAATAAGAGAGCTTCCTATTACATTTATTACTTCCAAAATCCAAAACTCAACTACTCATGTTTAGTCTTCTTCTCCTGGCAGGTATAGGAGTAGTGTCCGGTCTTGTTGCACCGATGACAAGTGATGTGGCTCAGATCCTTCCGTGTAGAAAACCACGGAGTCCTCTTCTTCTTCTTGGGTTGGGTTCCTTTCCTGATGCTTGGCTCATACCTGTTGCAAAAAAAAGTGTGGCCTCTCCAAGCTACAATGCAAACATCTGATGCCTCCGCTTACTTGGCCTTTCTTCTTGTCCAGGTTGATCATTCCTTCTATCTCCTGAGGATCATATTGCACTTCTTCTATCGGGAAGTCTCCTAGATACTCGTTCGGACAATCCTGAGAAATATGTCCTTCTTCTCCACATGAATAACATGACTTGGTATCTATGTTTGGGTCTGGTATATCTTCCATCATCATGGGTCCTTCTAACTTTTTCCCGAAGGCTTCTTTCATTGCTTCCTTCTGCTGCTTCATGACTTCTTGTACCTTGGGGTAGAGTTGACATTGTGCCGGAAAATGAGTGGTTCCTTCACACAAGAAACATGTCACCTGCCCAGTTGGGCATTCCTCAGCAGGGTGATTTCCTTCACAATGTGGGCACCCTTCCTTGTGTTCTTCTTGGGTGTGTCCTATCTCTCCATAGATCTTGCATGCACAAGGCTTCTTTATCGGGTTATCACAGTGCTTCTGAATGAGACGTGATCTTAACAGAGTCCTCTTGAATTCTTCCCAAGTTTTTGCTCCATTAAATCCTTGTATGGCGTGATGCATTTTCCACCAGATAGCAGCACTTTGGGTAAAGTACCGAAGAGCGTGTGGAACCTTATACTTCCTTGTAATCAAATTGCTCCCGAAGTGGTTCTCCATGTTCTGAAACCATATTTCAGCCTCCAGCTAGGTCATTGGTCTGGAGAAAACAAGTCCAGCTTCATATGCCATCTATTGGGTCCAAGGTTCTGGGGGTGAGATGGGTAAGAGAGATAAAGAGAAGGGATACAAACAACTCAAAGACACAAAACATCAAACTCAAGTCCACACATTCATAAAGTTCAATCAATACTATAGTATCGCCATCCACATAAGGTTGGTATGGTCGATCACACAAATCGCAAGAACGTTTATCTTTATTCTCTCATGGTGGGGCTACTACTAAGCTAGCTTATATCATGTCTTCATCGCAGGTGGGCTTCTTTTGGTCATTCTTGATCTTCTCAAGTTCTTCTGCCAAATTATCCCTGTTGACGCGGAGTTTCCGATGTCGTCCCTGTAGTTCTAGGAGTTGGTTCTTGAGCTTCTGGATTTCAACATCACCAGCAAGTGCCATGACCTATCTGTTCTTCAAGTCTTGACGAAGCTTCTGAATCTTGGGATCGTGTTTCTTCAGATTGGCTACCTTCAGCTTCTCGACCTTGAGGTTCTCACGAAGTGCTTCGTTCTCAAATAACTCTGAGAGAAGGTCCATTTGAAGTTTCTTGACGTACTCCTCCAGTTCTTGATTATACACCAGTACAGGTGAACACTTCCTCTTCTGTTCGTTTGTCAGGATGATGTATGCTCCATCAGGCTTCTGCCATCCGAGCCTTCCAAAATAGTGGGTGCCTAACTCAGCATGATGACGATAGCTCAAGCGTGCGATAGCATCATGGACGGCAGTGTTCATGTCCATCTCACATTCATGGTTCAATGTGCCATAGTTGATGTCTTCGGTCTTGGTGTCTTCTTTACGTCCAAACACTTTAGTTCTGACGCCCCAAAATCCAGACTTCCTCTTAGTCACCTTGATCTCAGGTATTGGCAGCTTCATCATCTGTACCAGCTCCATGAGGAATGGACCTCTGAGAACATCCTCGTAGTCCTCTCTTTTGTTCAGGATGTAGCTCTCCATCTATAGTTTGAAATAAGGAAGGTTCAGTAAAAGAATTAAGAAGATAACGAGAGTAGTGAAAACAAAAGTTGTTCCAATCAAGGTCTTCATATTTCTAAGTCATTTCCTAGGGTCACGTCCTACAGTCAACATGTGCTCTGATACCATTTCTGTAGCGACCCGACCTCAAACGGTCAAGCCTCTGTGTGTTCTGTGCCATCCCTGGATCAGTATGCTGGCACACACAGTACATCAATGTATATATCAAAGTGCAATCACATGTAAATAACGTAAAACTGATATATACCTCAAATCTCAGCGGAAATAGTCTACGGGAGTGGAGTCCCAATAAACACCAACGGCAGGTTGAGTGTAGACCGTAACCCTGAATCGTACTCTTACTCGTCGTAGAAGAATATCTGCAACATGAGACGTTGCAGCCGTGTAGGTCAGCATATTGAATATGCCGGCAAGTCACAAAAGAGAGAGGTGAAAATATCATCTATACTATATGCATTTATGGCAGGTGGGGTTGTAAGTTTAAGTTCTGCGTAAAGCAAGTTTTTCCTACAACAAGAGACGGGGCAAAGCAAAAATCATTACTACAATGTTGGTTGTTTAATGAGAAGGTTCCACCAACCAATTCTCATACCCAAGTTAACAATAATACCCTCATCATTATAATTATTTGTGTTGAGAATTTCTGATAGTTTCAGTTCCTTTGGCTCAAGTTGTCCATGACCGTGGACACGGCTAATCGATTAGGTTTGGTACTCTGCAGAGTTTTGCACACGTTCCCCACAAGATTTGATCGCCTCCGTTGACGTCCTCGCACTTCAGGGTGTTTGAGAACCGGATGATCAAAACATGGTCTTCCAAAGGGTTCCTCTGAGCCACTATCGGTGCCCATCCTTTCCTACCATTCTTCTACATCTCGTAGCACCGCCCGTCCAGAGTCGCCACGATGTCCAACCAAGCCAGAGCCCATAATGGCTTGTGGCTGTGCAGGTAAGCCTCGGGTCTTGAAGTATCCATCCATCTCTTCGTGCCTGGGTGGACCTTTCCGCGTGAATACTGGCGCTTCTCCAGCATCACCTAGGCAAATCCACTGGTTTCTCCAGGGTGCCGTTCAACCATCATCCACCCAGAGGTGTATTGCATCGTCAGGTATTGAGGCCTTGATCATCAATTAATTCTCACAACTCTCGTGATAAACACTCAACCAAAACCCCGTCTACTAAAAGCATAGCAAAAAATAAAATAGAACGTCCCGGTCCAAAGTAACAAGGGAATTGGGGTGCCTACCACATGATACTACTCAAGTAACCAAGTTTCCAAGTACCTACTTTGCATGCAATGGGTGGAAGGTTGAACTAATGCAAATTTAAAACATAGGTAATAACATGATCAACGTGAACTTGCCTGGTAAGGTTGATGAAGATAGAATCGCTCTCAGAAAATAACTTGATAGAACTATTCGTCACTCTCCGATGAAAAATCTATATAATAAAGCATTGCATTCATAAGCAAACACTTCTAGCAATCAATACTATCAAACAAAAAGCAACACAAAAATAAACACAATAGGGTTGTGATGAAGGAAATACTTAAGACAAAGGTTAAAACAACAAAACTTCATCAAAACAACCAAAGTAGTTTTCCCTACAAATAAATTCTATTTTCAACAGGAACAAGACAACAACAAAGTAAAATCTAACAAAAGTATTTTAGCAAATATTTTACTAGCAAAAAGAATTACTTTTGAAGAGCAACTAAAGAATTATGAAAACAATACACCAAACAACATAAGTGGTTGTCTAATAAACTTAACAACAAGAAAAACAATAAAAAATACTAAAATAACAGAGAACAAAAATATAAAACAAAGAAATAACATAAAGTATTTTCTCATAAACTTTTATTTAACAAAAGGAACTAATTGTCAAGCTATTATTAAACACCTCCAATGACCTAAACAAGAATTTACCTAGAGTTAAACCACAAACAATTTCAACTATAATACAAATTGTTTCTGGTCTAAACAGAATAATAAATCTACAAAACAACTTATTGAAAATATTTTCAAATAGGAAATCAAACTAGCATTGAAATAAATTTGCAAGTTATGATTTAACTAGAATTGATTTCATGCAAGCAAAAATAATAAATAACATAAAAATAAACTTGGTTGAAATACTACTGCTAACTAAGAGAAAACAAAGTAAAACTTGTCAACTAATATAAAAGAAAATAAATTTAAAACAATAAAAACAAAAGAAATAGAAATAAACCTAAAAAGAACTAAAACAGAATCTGTTTTGCTTGAAACCCTAATTTAATATATTCTAAAAATTCTCAAATCGAACAGGCTGATAAATATAACTAATACAAACCAGTAGCAGAAAGATTCACACAAAAATATATTTTTAATCTCAAGTTATTCAAGTTTTAATGTTTTGAGCAAATTCAAATAAATTCAAATTTAAATAGATCAAATTTGAAATCTAAAAGTTCTACCAGATACTTCCTAAAATTTGTGAGCTACTACAAAAAGAATCACTCAAAAACATTAAACAGATTAAAAGATATTAAGCTTTTAAAAAAAGGAACTACTCTGTTTTCAGAAACAGAAACAGAAAAAAGAAAAAAAAATCCTATTTAGTGAACAGGGGCTACGTGGCCGCTTCTGGTTGGCTACTGGTGTGCACTGCGGGGCTAAGCTAGCGGGCGTTCGCTAAGTAAGAAAAACGGTTCGGTTAATAAAACAAAACAGAAAAACCGGCCGGTTCACCTAAAATAAACCGAATCGGTACGGGCTTCTAATCTTAGACGTTCAAATCAGATCGGACGGAGGAGGGCATCACTAGGACTTACAGAGGGGAGATGGGAGCTCCGGCGATGGCAACGGCGAGGCAGAGACGCGGTGGTGCTTGGGGACGGCGCTCCGGTGGTCTTCAGCAGCGGTGGAGGTGTCCAGTCGACGACGGCGAACCTCCGGTGGCGGTTGGCGGTGTCGTCAGAGCTTGGGGGCGTCGGAGGCGAGCTCCTCGAGCTCGTGGAGCTTCGGGTCCAAGTAGAGCTCCGGCGAGGCGGTGGTGGGGCGTTCTGGCGAGGGGATTCGTGGGGTTTGGGAGGGAACGGACTGCGGGGAGGCTCCGGCTTTTATAGAGGGGGTCGGGGGTGAAGAATAGGCAAGGGAGAGAGAGATCGAGGTCGATCCGCGGCGGCTGCGGCGAAGGAAGGTGGAGGTGGGGGAAAGGAAGGAGATGACCGGCGGGGTGCGGGATCGGGCAGTGGGGCCCGCGTGTCAGCGGCACGGGAGAGGTGCGCGGTGTATCGGGCGATCTTCCCGAATCATTTTCGGATCCGGCTGGGCAGATTTGGGCCGATTCCTTCCAAATGGCCTCGGGGTGTTTCCTAATAAAGCGCATTTTTCCTTTTTATTAAAAACAGGAAAGAAAAGTTAAAAAGTAAAAAATATATTACTCCAAATACGACATTATTATATACCACAATTATCAGAAAAATAAATCCAATCTGATGAGCATTTTTCCACGGCCAAAATAAATACTTTTTTAAAAAATATTTTTCAGAAAATGACTAAATTGTTTTATTTCTTTTTGCAAGTATTTTTCAAATAACCCCCTGGGTTTTATGGTTCAAATAATTCCCAAAAATACCTCTGGTTTGGAGGGTCATGTTCCTCCTCTCAAAATTTTGAATTTAGGCAGGGGAGTTTGAATTCACTCAAACTTTAAAATAGGACCAAAATGAAATGATTTCCAACTAGAATTTTTTTAATAGGTTTTGCAAATCCAAAATTTAACTCCCATCATTTGAAGAAGTCATGTCATCTTCTCTCAATGTTTTGCATTGGATGAAATTTGAATTCAAAAACAAGGGGAAAGTCATTTTATTCCCTCTCATTCAAAGTTTCAAAAAGTTTCAAATTTCACTCAGATTCAATCACTCAATCAAACAAACAATCATTCATCTATTTATTATAACATTCCAAAATTTGGGATGTTACAACCCAGGATTTTCTCCGCCGGTGTAGCAGGCTGGTCCTCCACTCTGCGGCTCTACCCATCGTCCAGGGAGGTTCTGCATATTACTTGTAATGTTTGCTACCTTCCCCTTTGGATCTGATGGCCAACTGACTGACCAGTGTTTTGTCATCTGCAACAGGGTCAGATTAAGACCCGGCTCCTTGCTGCTTAGAGCATCTTGCCAGGTACATTAAGGCAAGTACTAATCCTGTAATTCTTGTAGTTGATGAAGCAATATCCAGATAGTACTTTACTAAAAAAATAAAAAATATATATGCAGATATTTTGCTCTCCAAAACCTTTTTGCAAATGATTAAATAAACATTTCATATCATGGTTCATTATTCTATTTATAGTGTAATCTGTCCATTTAAGTATCTTGTTCGTGTATTTATCTTTGACAGTATTTATCTCCGCAAAATCATGCTAAGAGTTACTTTTTCCTATTGAACAATTTCTTTGCTGTTTCTAATTTCTCACCACTATGAGGCACCCTTGGGTTAGAGATAAGTTTAGATAGTAACATTGTTTGATAATGTGAGTTGCGAGGTTTCAGCCGAAAATAATCAATTATTTCATTTATGTGCTCGAATGGGTTTCAGCATTCCTTTACTTTGATAACACATTTTCTTGCTGAAGGTTCCTTCTGTACTTTCCAATGGAGTGACTGTTCAGATTTGAAATAGCCAATGTTTTCAATAGCTGAAGACATATTATGTGTGGAAGGCATACAAACAAAACACTTGTTTTATTTAACTAAGCTGAAACAATGCCAATGGTTACGTGACTACATTAATGTAAATGCCATTAAATCTACTAAGTACTTAGAACCTGCATCTTGCAAACACAAGATTTCTTGTCTTATAATTCATTTATTTGTCCTCATTTGCGGATGATCCTCCACCTGTATTTGCTTTATGAAAGCAGGGCAGGAGAGCCTTTACGATCCTCCAACTTGCCCCTCTGTTCAATCATACTGAAATAGATGAAGGGAAGGCGAATCATGGGAAGAGAGGAGTTCTACATGTGAGGTTGGTCCATGGGAAGTAGGACAACCATGATTGGTACCTAATAATATGTGTACTCTTTGAAGGGAGATAGAGAGCAATGTGGTTGATGTTGCAAATTTTACTTATTTCTAGATCAGCCGATTAGCTACAGATATGCTAATCACAATCTCTAATAAGATAGTTCATATAAGTTTCTTTTGTCATTGTCGTCATATATATTTGTTTATTAAACAACTCTTCTTGAACTAACTCAAACATACCATCTTGTAGGAACCTCTTGTTTCGAATTATGTCACTGCTTTATGCTGACACTGCCTTATAAACCACTTTGAGTGGACTATAATATGCCGAGTTCGATTGAATACCATCCTTTGAAGTTATAGCAATATCGATGTGTTCAACATTATCAATTGTTTCTCGGTATGTGTCGAAACCATCGTCTTATTATCAGCTAATATCTTATCTTCAGTGTTTCATGCTTCAAAATACTAATACAAATTTATCTCTTTTTATTGCACGAATGGATGAGTGCAGCAACCGCGATCTTTCTTGTGGCTCCTTGAGAACAGTAGACAACGCCAACTAATCACACCCTACTATTCTTTAGTTACCTAGCCCAGCTAGAGTTGATGTACGCCCTCTGAATTAGCCAGCCTTGCGACCATCCAGGGGAAGATCTCCATAGTTCTTGGGACTATCTTGATAAGTAAGACCCAGCTAACTTTCCTATCCCAGAACCATAATAATAACAATAACAATGTGTACATCAGCTCATGATCGTCGTTTTATCCATGTATACAGCATTGTTGCTGCTCATAACAGTGTTCCCGGACCAGGATGGGCAGCTCTTCGAGTTAGCTGGCACCAAGTTATGATCAGAATCGCCACTCAACCAGCGACTGAAATCGGCGTGACCCTGGCCCGTAAGGGAGCGCCCACGTCTGCCAACTGTTGCCGCAACCGGTGTATTTGCACGCACACATCTACTGCGTGTATAAAATATTTGGCTCTCTGAACTGGAACTGAACCCTGCCAGGCTTCTATAATGTGGGTCTGCTTCATGAGAGCAACTCTAGCAAATTCTCTAAATCCTCTTTTCTAGAGTCTATATTGTTTTCCTGAATATGTTTCAGATTGAAATGCAGTCCAATGAGATACTTGCACCCCATCTTCACTTTGTTTCTGGGCGCTCTATACATAACTTGCCTCCATAATATTAACCATATGTGGAGGCCTAACTCTGGAATAAAGTGCACATGCATTGGGCAGTCATCAAAGTACATAAGAGAGATGCCCATTTCTATTGGTAAAGCTGCATGTCTTTCTTAATTCTTACTGATAAAATTACCTTTCTCACAAGGATATCAAAGGAGCAATTATATTTGTAAATCCTAATGGTAATATCAAAGGAGCAATTATAATATACTGTGTTAATGATCTGTCATTTCTTTTATTTGTACAGTCATTACTTTATTTTATATGTATTATACTAATAGATGTCAGCATTCAGATCTATCAAATTCTTCAAAGAGAGCTCCTATGGAGTGGATCAAGGCTACTGACGTTTTTTGATGTATTTACCCCTGTAAGTTGAATATAAACCCATGTCTATTCATTTTCCAGGTTATCATGAATACCAATGGTCAATGGTTATAGTCCTTGGTTGCACCATTCTTGAGATAACAACTGCTAGGTCTACGTGGAGTCTGTACTAAGGGAGTGAGTTTGTCATCTACATATCCAGGGCTTGAAATCCCTCACTAGAAAGTAAGAAAAACATCTCTAACAAGATTGTAGAAATTGCACATATACATGTTCTATATATCGACAAATGATATTCCATAAATTATGATTAACTTAGAGGACAAAGGGATCTCCTTTTTCTACATCTTCCCCTTGGATGTATCTACCCCGTCCTTGTACAATTTCATGAAATGAGTTGTATAATTCTAAACGAATATTTTTTTATCTATTTTGAGGCATCTAATTCAGTTTTATATATACCCTCAGATTTTGTTCAGAATTTATATTGTTTTTGTCAAAATGGATGGGCGCGGCAACGCGCGCCACCAATGATCTAGTTACATTTATGAACTGGAGCTAGTTTGGTTGCCCTAGGTTATGACTGTTATATGATGAATATCATCCAACGAGTTCACCGATCTAGTGCCTACGAGTTTTCCACCTATTGTTCTTGCTAAGTTACTACTGCTGCTGCTACTATTACACTTGCTACAAAACTATTGATATCATTGCTACTTTTACCGTTACTGCTACTACTGCTATCCAAACTATCATACTACTGTGCTACTGATCACTCTGTTGCAGATATTTAATCTTCAGGTGTGGTCGAATTGACAACTCAGCTGCTAATACTCGCAAATATTCTTTGGCCCCCCTTGTGTCGAATCTATAAATTTGGGTTGAATACTCTACCCTCGAAAACTGTTGCGATCCCCTATACTTGTGGGTTATCAGTCAGCACAAGATTAATATGGAACCTCATGCTAAACCCGTTGTTGATCACCAATGATGATTGAATCCTAAGATGAAGGAAGTGGTAAGAACTGAAATATTAAAGCTTCTAGAAGCAGGTATAATCTATCCCATAGCTGATAGTAGGTGGGTAAGTCCCGTTCACTGTGTCCCTAAGAAAGGAGGTATTACCGTTGTTCCTAATGATAAAAATGAACTCATTCCACAAAGAATTCTCACTGGATATAGAATGGTAATTGATTTTAGAAAATTAAATAAAGCTACTAGAAAAGATCATTACCCTTTGCCCTTCATTGATCAAATGCTAGAAAGATTGTCTAAGCACACACACTTTTGTTTTCTGGATGGATATTCCGGTTTCTCTCAAATACCTGTATCACAATCCGATCAAGATAAAACCACCTTCACTTGTTTGTTTGGAACCCATGCTTATAGGCGTATGCCTTATAGTTTATGCAATGCACCTGCTACCTTTCAAAGATGTATGACTGCTATATTCTCTGATTTTTGTGAAAAGATTGTGCAGGTTTTCATGGATGATTTCTCCATTTACGGAACTTCTTTTGATGATTGCTTAAGCAACCTTGATCGAGTTTTGCAGAGATGCGAACAAACTAATCTCGTCTTGAATTGGGAGAAGTGCCACTTTATGGTGAATGAAGGTATTGTCTTGGGGCAAAAAATATCCGAACGAGGTATTGAGGTGGATAAAGCTAAAGTTGATGCAATTGAGAAAATTCCTTGTCCTTAAGATATTAAAGGTATTCAGAGTTTCCTTGGTCATGCTGGTTTCTATAGGAGGTTTATTAAAGACTTCTCTAAAATTTTGAGGCCTCTTACTAATATTTTACAAAAGGATATTCCATTTGTTTTTTATGATGATTGTGTTGAAGCCTTTGAAACACTCAAGAAAGCCTTAACTTCTGCACCTATCGTTCAACCACCTGATTGGAACTTGCCTTTTGAAATTATGTGTGATGCTAGTGGTTATGCTGTTGGTGCTGTTCTAGGACAAAGAGTTAATAAGAAATTAAATGTTATCCATTATGGTAGCAAAACTCTAGACAATGCCCAATGAAATTATGCTACTACTGAAAAATAATTTTTATCAGTTGTGTTTGCTTGTGATAAATTTAGATCTTACATTGTTGACTCCAAAGTTATTGTTCACACCGATCATGCTGCTATAAAATATCTTATGGAAAAGAAAGATGTTAAACCTAGCTAGACTCATTAGGTGGGTTCTCTTGCTTCAAGTATTTGACGTACATATCGTTGATAGGAAGGGAGCTGAGAACCCCGTAGCTGACAACTTGTCTAGGTTAGAAAATATTCTTGATGACCCACTATCCATTGATGATAGTTTTCCTAATGAATAGTTAGCTGCAATAAATGTTTCTCAAAACACTCCTTGGTATGCTGATTATGCTAACTACATTGTTGCTAAATATATACCACCAAGTTTCACATACCAACAAAAGAAAAAATTCTTCTATGATTTAAGACATTACTTTTGGGATGACCCACATCTTTATAAAGAAGGGGTAGATGGTATTATTAGACGCTGTGTACCTGAGCATGAACAGGAACAAATCCTATGGAAATGTCATTCCGAAGCTTATGGAGCACATCATGCGGGAGATATAACTGCTCACAAGGTATTGCAATCTGGATTTTATTGGCCTACTCTCTTCAAGGATGCCCGTAAGTTTGTCTTGTCTTGTGATGAATGTCAAAGAATTGGTAATATCGGTAAGCGTCAGGAAATGCCTATGAATTATTCACTTGTTGTTGAACCATTTGATGTTTGGGGTTTTGATTACATGGGACCTTTTCCTTCCTCTAATGGATACACTCATATTTTGGTTGTTATTGATTATGTCACTAAGTGGGTAGAAGCTATTCCAACTAGTAGTGCTGATCACAACACCTCCATTAAAATGCTTAAAGAATTTATCTTCCCGAGGTTTGGAGTCCCTAGATATTTAATGACTGATGGTGGTTCACACTTTATTCATGGTGCTTTTCGTAAGATGCTTGCTAAATATGATGTTAACCATAGAATTGCATCACCCTATCATCCTCAATCTAGTGGTCAAGTTGAACTTAGCAATAGAGAAATAAAATTAATACTACAAAAAACTGTCTATAGGTCTCGAAAGAATTGGTCTAAGAAACTAGATGATGCACTTTGGGCCTATAGAACAACTTATAAAAATCGTATGGGTATGTCTCCATACAAAATGGTATATGGAAAAGCTTGTCATTTGCCTCTAGAGTTAGAACATAAAGTATTTTGGGCAATTAAAGAACTCAGTTTTGATTTCAAACTTGCCGGAGAGAAGAGGTTATTTGATATTAGCTCACTAGATGAATGGAGAACCCAAGCTTATGAAAATGCCAAACTATTCAAAGGAAAAGTAAAAAGATGGCATGACAAAAGAATCCAAAAGCGGGAATTCAAAGTAGGAGACTATGTTCTTTTGTACAATTCTCGTTTAAGATTTTTTGCAGGTAAGTTTCTCTCCAAATGGGAAGGACCATATATTATCGATGAGGTTTATCGTTCTGGAGCTATCAAGATTAATAATGCCGAAGGTGCTATCCCGAAGATGGTCAATGGACAAACAATTAAACACTATATCTCAGGTACGCCTATTAATGTTGAAAGCAATGTTATCCAAACCATGACACCGGAGGAACACATAAAAGTAACCTTCCGGAATACTCCAGAATTCTGAAAAAGAAGAGGTACGTGATACGGTAAGTAAACGGACTCCGAAAAATCCACAAAAGTATTTTCTGCCAGTTTTGGAATATTACAAAAATTAGGAAAATAAGAAATAAACGAGAAAGCAACCGAGGTGAGGACGATACACCAGGGCGCGCCAGCCCTACCAGGCGTGCCCTGGTGGGTTGTGCCCACCTCGGACACCATCCCGACTCTGTTTTCCTTCCATATTCTTGCTTCCCAAGATAAAAAATTCTCTATATATGCCCTCGATTGTTTTGACCACCGCATCGTAGAAAAAATCCTCTGTTCTTGTTTCATGCTGTTTTTCCTATCAGATCTATCAAGCCAGGCATCATGTCTTCTCCCTCCTCCAATAACGTAGAAGAAGATGCCTGGCTGATGAAGATGGAGCTGAAGAGAGAGGAGCCAAAAGAAGCTAATAATGAAGACAAGGGCAAGGAAGTTATGAAGGATCATGCCCAAGAAGGAGGGCAATTCATGCTAACAGAAGAGGAGGAAGAAGAAGATATCCTTCAACCTTATTACAATCATCTCACCCCCACTGAAATTGAAGCTTTTAGGGCCTTCGAAGCGGTTCGTGTTCAGAATAAATTTCTTACTCGTGAAAATATTTTGCTAGAGGAGCACATCATCATCCTTCGGAGAGTCATCCGCAAATTGGAGTACCTATTAAGTCTAAAGTCCGATACTTCATCACCACCACCTTCATCATCTTCACCACCAAAGGAGACTTGAACACACGGGTATGGGCACTCCGCTTGGCTTGAGCCAAGCTTGGGGGAGGTGCCTCGGTATCGTATCACCATCACTTTCATTCACCTTTACCTATTTTAGTTCGATCCTTAGCTTTTTCGTGATTTAGTTGAATAAAAGTTTAGTATGATCTATTTTTGAGTGTTAGTTTCGTGATATATCTATCTATGTAATCGAGTGAGAGTTATATAATAAAGTTTAGTTTGAGCTTTTGCTTCTTTACTTCCTTGTTGTAATCAAAATGAGAAGGAAATAAATGGAAAAGAATCATATGCTAATCTTATGGTAATTAATGACATCACATAAAGAAAAGTATAAGTGGTAAAATTTGTTGGAGATTGACAAACATAGCATTGGTCAATGATGCCATTCATGAAAGAATTAATAAGGTAAGAGAAGATTCACATGCAAATATACTATCTTGGACATTTTTTATGATTGTGAGCCCCCATTAAATATTATATGCCAAAATTGTTGACGTTGGACAAGGAAGACAACGTAATGATTTATGTTTGTTCATATTAACATAGAAGTTATATGGTCATAGATCCTGCAACATGTGGTGCTTGCTCAATATCTTTGCTAGCAAAAAATTCCGCACTAAGTAGAGATACTACTTGTGCATCCAAAAACCCAAAACCCAAATCCATGTTTTGAGAGTCCACCATACCATCCTACGGATCGAGTAAGATCCTTCAAGTAAGTTGTCATCGGTGCAATAAGGCAATAAAAAATGCTTCTAAATGTGTTTGATCAATTCGTGTAAGAGAAAATTGAGCGCTATACGAACTTATGATGGCAAAGTAATAAAAGTGACGGACTGCATAATAAAGGTTCCTATCATAGGGGGCAATATAGCGTGATGTTCTTTTACATTAAGGGATTGGGCATACAAACCGAAAAGCGCATGACAGCCTCTGCTTCCCTCTGCGAAGGGCCTATCTTTTACTTTTATGTATTTACTTTTATGCGAGAGTCAAAGTATTCTTCCCTATTCCTTTTTACTTTTTCTTTTTGCAAGCATCATGTGGTGAGGAATATCTAGGCACATATATCCAGTTGGATGTGAGTGAGCATGAGTTATTATTGTTGACATCAGTCTTGAGGTGAGTACGTTGGGAGGCGAAATTATAAGCCCCTATCTTTCTATGTGTCCGGTTGAAACTTTTTGCTCATGGGTATGCTATGAGTGTTAGAAATCATAGAAGACTAAAATGATGGTTGAGTATGTGGACTTGCCAAAAGGCTCCGACACGAGACCCTTCCTGAAAATATGATGAATTGTAGTTGCAAAGTTGACTGAGAACATAGTTTGTTGGTTTTCAATAAGGTTTATGCTTTATACTTCTATGTTGTGACGAATTGTTACTTGTTCATGAGAAGTTATATAATAAAAGTTATGTGAATAAGTTCTATGATAAAGTTTGTTGCTGTTATAATAATAAGCATGATGCTACTATGTCCGTATTTTATTTTTATCGACACCTCTCTCTCAAAGCATGTGGACATGCTTTTCAATATCGGCTTTCGCTTGAGGACCAGCGAGGTCTAAGCTTCGGGGAGTTGATACGTCCATTTTGCATCATGATTTCCTACTGTTATTTATAATGTTTTGATGTACAATAATGCTTTAGGGAGTGATTCTAATGCCTTTTCTCTCATAATATGCAAGGTTTGCACAAAGAGGGAGAATACCGGCAGCTGCAATTCTGGACCTGAAAAAGCACATCAGAGATACCTATTTTGCACATCTCCAAATAAGCTGAAACTTTACGGAGAATTATTTTGGAATATAAAAAAAATAGTGGAGCAAATAACTACCGGAGGGGGCCACCCCGGTGAGCACAAGACACCAGGGCGCGACAGGCTCCCCAGGTGCGCTCTGGTGGGTTTTGCCCAGCACGGCCCACCTCTGGTGCCCATCTTCTGATATATAAGGTCTTTTGACCTAGAAAAAAATAAGGAGATGACTTTCGGGACAGAACGCCACCGTCTCGAGGCAGAACTTGGGCAGGAGCACTTTTGCCCTCCGGCGGAGCGATTCTGCCGGGGGAACTTCCCTCCCGGAGGGGGAAATCAAAGCCATCGTCATCACCAACACCCCTCTCATCTTTGGGAGGCCAATCTTCATCAACATCTTCAACAACACCATCTCCTCTCAAACCCTAGTTCATCACTTGTGTTCAATCTTTGTACCGGAACCTCAGATTGGTACCTGTGGCTTACTAGTAGTGTTGATTACATCTTGTAGTTGATTACTATATGGTTTATTTGGTGGAAGATTATATGTTCAGATCCATTATGCTATTCAATACCCCTCTGATCTTGAGCATGAATATTATTTGTGAGTTGTTACCTTTGTTCTTGAGGTCACGGGAGAAGTCGTGTTGCAAGTAATCATGTGAATTTGATATGTGTTCGATATTTTGATGATATGTATGTTGTGATTCCCTTAGTGGTGTCATGTGAACGTCGACTACATGACACTTCACCATCCTTGGGCCTAAGGGAATGCATTTTGGAGTAGTTATTAGATGATGGGTTGCTACAGTGATATAAGCTTAAACACTAGTTTATGCGCTACTTCGTAAGGGGCTGATTTGGATCCAAACGTTTAATGCTATGGTTAGATTTTATCTTAATACTTTTCTCGTAGTTGCGGATGCTTGCGAGGGGGTTAATCATAAGTGGGAGGTTTGTTCAAGTTAGAATAGCACCCAAGCACCGGTCCACCCACATATCAAATTATCAAAGTAGCGAACGCGAATCAAACCAACGTGATAAAAGTGACTAGATGAAATTCCCGTGTACCCTCAAGAACACTTTGCCTATTATAAGAGATTGTTCTGGCCTGTCCTTTGCCACAAAATGATTGGGCTACCTTGCTGCACTTTATTTACCGTTACTGTTACTTGCTCGTTACCAATTATCTTGCTATCAAACTATCTGTTACCTACAATTTCAGTGCGTGCAGAAATTACCTTGCTGAAAACCGCTTGTCATTTCCTTGTGCTCCTCGTTGGGTTCGACACTCTTACTTATCAAAAGGACTACGATTGACCCAATATACTTGTGGGTCATCAGGTAGATGTTCATATTTTTTGATATAAATTTGGTCAAACTTTCTGTAGTTTGACTTTGACCAAATCTTATATGCGGAGTAAAAAGAAACGAAGGGAGTACATGATCCATTCTTGATGTATTTCCTTGCCGTGGAGGACTATTTCCGGGATTTCTTTGTCTTGCGTCATCTACTCCGCAATTAACTCTGCCAGGGCTCTGCTCTGTATGGTTGCTGTGCTTTCAAAACTCATGTCAAAGCTAGCCAGCTCCAACACCCACTCGACAATCCTACCGGTTGCCTATGGATTCCTCAGAATGCGTTGCAAAGGAAAATGAGTGACGACAGTGATGTGATGTGCTTGGAAGTAGTGGCGCAGCTTCCAGAAGGCCATGAGAAGGATGAAAAGTAGTTTCTGCACCCATAGTACCTTGACCTAGCCCCCTGCAAGAGAGAGCTAACAAAGTACACTGGTCGCCGCAACATCTTGTTCTTTTGCACAGTCTGTTGCTCTACCTTTTGCGCCGTGCTTGTGTTGTTGGCTCCCTGGCGTGCCGGGGCTGACTCTGGTTTGCCGGTTGCTGGCTAAGGGGTTACCGCTTCATCCTCCTCAGATTTCCTCTCTGCCACGAGTGCAGCACTAACCACTTGGTTCGTAGCCGCCAAGTATAGCACCAACGGTTCTTTTGGTTTAGGTGCGACTAAGATAGGCATTGAGGAAAGGTATTTCTTCAAATCTTGCAGCGCTGCCTCCACTTCTGGAGTCCATGTCATTGGGCCTGCCTTCTTTAGGATTTTGAAAAACGGCAGGGTGCGCTCTGCAGATTTGGAAATGAACCTGCTAAGGGCGGCAATGCAGCCCGCCAAGCGGCGTACGTCCTTGACACGCTTTGGTGCCTCCAACTGCTCTATTGCCTCAATCTTGGCGGGGTTGGCTACTATCTCGTGCTGAGGCACAATGAACCCAAGGAGCTTTCCGGATGGGACTCCAAACACACACTTCTCGGGGTTGAGCTTCAAGTTGATCTTGCGCAGGTTTGCAAAGGTTTCTTCTAGGTCTTCAATCAGCGTGGCCTTGTCCTTGGTCTTGACTACAATGTCATCCATGTATGCCTCCACATTTCTATGCAACTGCGGCCCAAAACCAATCTGGACGGCCCTCGCAAATGTTGAGCCAACACTCTTCAGCCCAAATGTCATGCGCTTAAAGTAGTACATGCCGCGAGGAGTAATGAATGATGTTTTCTCTTCGTCTTCCTTGGCCATGAAGATCTGATGGTAACCAGACTATGCGTCAAGTAAAGACAACAGGTCGCAGCCAGCGGGTTGAATCCACTATCTGATTGATGTGCGGCAAGGGGAAAGGGTCCTTCGGGCAAGCCTTATTGACATCAGTGAAGTCGATGCAAAGTCTCCACTTCCCGTTCGCCTTGCGCACTACTACAGGATTTGCCAACCAGGTTGGGTGGATCACACCTCTGATGAGGCTTGCCGCTTCCATTTCTTGATTTCTTCGGCAATAAACTCTTGTTGCTCCAGGGCTTGTTTTCGGACCTTCTGCTTGACGGGGCGTGCATGAGGGCAAACGGCAAGGTGGTGCTCGATCACCTCCCTGGGAACACCGGGGATGTCGGATGGTTGCCAGGCAAACACATTGACATTCTCCTGCAGGAAGGAGACGAGCATGCTTTCCTATTTACTGTCGAGTGTGGCACTTATGGTGAAAGTGTCACCCTCGCCGTCCTCCTGTGCAACCACTTGCTTCATCTTGGGAATGGTCACCTTGTTTTTCTTTCTCCTGGCGGCAGAGGTCTCTGGTAAGTCCTCGACGGGCGTGCTGCACTCCGCGCCGTGCTTCCCGGAGTCCTTACGAGATTTGCCGGAACTATTGCTCTTATCCTCCCTACGGGAGCTTCGTCGGTAGGAGTGAGTGCCTTGTCGGCAGACGCTGCCACCGCCTCCCAGAAGAGCTTGTCGACGCAGAGGATTGCCTCTTTGTTGTCAGCATGGATGGTGATGACGCTCATCGGCCCTAGAATCTTGAGTGTGTTGTAGGCGTAATGAGATGTCGCCATGAACTTTGCCAGTGCCAGTCGGCCTAAAATTTCATTGTATGGCAGTGACATCTCTGCGACATCAAAGACAATCCTTTGTGTCCTGAAGTTGAGCTTGCTACCAAATGTGACCGACAGAGTTATCTTCCCCTTAGGTTGAGATCTTCCCGGGTTCACCCCTTGGAAGGACTCTATTGGTTTGAGATCCGAGTCGGGAATTTGCAGCCGTTTGATCACGTCAGGTGATATCAGATTTAGACCGGCTCCACTGTCGACCAACATCTTCGTGACCTTGAGGTTGTGGATCGTTGGTGATACCAATAACGGCACACACCCGACAACAGTGATGGGGTCAGGGTGATCGCCAGCATAAAAATGATGGGATTGTTGGACCATTTGAGGGGTTTCCTTGCCTCTACCACTGACTCAGCCCGTTGATTTCACGGGCCCACCGCTTGAGCTGCCGGTGGGAGGAGTGCAAAGATGCGCCTCCGTCAACACACATAGCATCCATAACCTTATGGAATTCTTGACCATCAGATCCCTCTTCATCTCCATCCTCATCGTCGTCTTCATCATCAGACTTCTTGTCTCGGCCCCTAACAAGCTTCTCTTTCTGCTGTTTGGCCTTGTCACGGCGGCCGCCACGGCCACCACGGTTCTTCTTGCCGGAGCCATCCACACCATCTTAGCCCTTCTCCTTGTCGTGCCTTTTGTACTCTTGCCTCTGCTTCTCCGGAAGCTGTTCTACTTGGCGGCATTCAGTGATGTCATGGCTCTTAGTGAGGTGGATCTTGGAGTATGGCCTACCGGCCTTTTGTCCTGCCGCGGCCTCTTCGTCTCTGGAGCAGGCGGCAACCTTCTTGCTGGATCCTTCGGACTTGGCCTTCTTGCCGGTGTTAGAGTTTCCGGTCCCTTCGACGACCATGACTGCTTTGCCCTTGCGCTTTCGGTTGCGCTTCCGGCCCTTTTTCTTGGAGGCAGACGCATCTTCGTCGTCGTCAGAGTCGACTTCTGCGCCAGCATCCTCTCCGGGGAGTCTTCTCCCCTCTTCAACACACGCACACTTATCAGCCAAGGCGTAGAGCTCGACGACATTCTGCACCTTTTTTTGATGCTCATCTCTTCGTGCATCCGCCGGTTGCGCATGTTTGTATGGAACGCCGAAATCACTGCAGAAGGATGGATGTCGGGGTTGTTGTGCTGTACGCGGCTGAACCTTTGGATGTACTTGCGGAGGGATTCGCCATCTCTCTGGGGAAGCACATGCAGATCGCTGGGATGCCCTGGGAGTTTGTAGCCCTCATGGTATGCGCCAACGAACTAGTTGCACAGATCCACCCAAGAGGAAATGGACCCCTCCGGCAAGTTCATCAGCCAACTCCTCACATTGGGCTTGAGCGCCAATGGGAAGTAGTTGGCGAACACTTTCTCATCGTGTCCCCCGGCGGCTTGTACAGCGATGGTCTAGATGCCGAGGAACTCATATGGGCTGATCTTGCCATCGCATTTATCGAGCAGTTCAGACTTGAAGGCTCTGCTGGAGGGCTAGTGGACTTGCCGCAGCTCATGAGTGAACGACGGCAAACCTATCTTATAAGGTAAGTTGTCGGGAACCACTAGCGCAGGCTCGTCGATGGCTGGGTCTGCACGGTCGTTCGATCGGCGATGTGTCTCCCGTCGCCTCTTGATGGTGGTGCGGGCGTCCTCCTTGCGCCCGTCGTTCAAGACTTGGCGCTGATCTCGTTGTTGTCACGAATTCGTTGATGCGTAGGACACTTCGTCCTGCACGTCGGTCCGACGAGAGGCTTGTTGCTGTTGTGGGGGCGACTGCACCATGTGTGCTCCGCTAACGTCGCGCCCGGCAGTAGGCCTCGTGGGAGCCACGTGGCGCGTGCGTGAGGGACCTGCCACGTCTGGCTTGTCGCGGTTTGCGTAGCTCAGCAGGCTCTGTATAGTCGCTCTCCAGTCCTCCGTCTTCTCTGGCGCAGGCGGAAAGTTCAGCAGCAGGTGGGCCTGCGCCAGGGATTCCTCCATGGTCTTGGGCATGGAGCGGTGCGAGGCGTGGGTGGCGCTCTTGCTCGTGACGGAGTCAGGGAGAGCACTCCCCCGTCCCGTCGCGCGTCATCCATCTTCTCCAGGAGGCTGACGAGGAGCTTGTCCCTGCGCATTGTGGCAGTGATGCATAGGGGACTTGTCTGCATGCCGTCCGGGGTCGCCACCCTGGGGGCATTGGTCGCGGAGGAGGTCCCGTTGCCGCCGCTGTTGCTGCCGCAGCTGGTGCTGCTGTTGCGGATGCTGTCACCGCAATGTTGTCACCGGTCGCCGCCGGCGCGTCTCACGCTGTCACGACGGCAGGGTCCGGGTCACAGCTCCTGGAACTCCGCGCGCTGTTGTGGCTGCGCTCGCCGGTGTGATGAGCACAGGGGTCGCCTTCGTTATCTCTGCCAGTGACCGCTTGTGAGGGCAGCTTGGACGAAGTCGGCGCAGGTGTCGACGTGCCCTTTGCACTCTTGGGAGGTATGGGTGTCGATGAAATTGTAGGTGTTGACACACAGAAATCAGCGAAGGTTCACGCACCGGAACCCCCTACCTGGCGCACCAAAGATGTTGGGCGTACGACGATCAATGGAACCAGTGGGGTCCCTTTGCGGTTCAACCGCCGGGTTCTTGGGCACAAATAGCATCACCGATCCATGCGTGCTCAGGGGTTTAGACAGGTTCGGGCCGCTCAGGAGCATAAAACCCTACATCCTTTGTTTGGTGGATTATGTGAGTTCATTGTATAAGAGCGCTACAGCCCGGCAATGGGTGCTCTAGGTGTGTGGCTACGCCTGCCAATGAACAAGGTGTTGACCTTTCTAAAGGTAGCCACGGGCCTCCTTTTATAGACTAAGGGGCTACCACAGTGGCTAAAATGGTAATTACATGGGTAAACAGTGTACACTATAGCTGCCAAAACTACTAGCAAGAGCTATATTGGGAAATACCTAACTCTGAAGGACTAGGACATGCGCATTGAATGCGTAGTGAGGTGTCACGCTGGCAATGTCTCCCGGCAAGGATCGTCTCTCCTTCTGTGTCTTTCGCCCAGCTACCCCTTATTCCGTTGCCACGCCGTAGGACGGGTGTCATTACAGCTACTGTAAATGCACCGAGCTGCCACGTGCCCAGACCAGCTCTACCTAACCGCCTGCCTGCTCGACACCTAGCTGATGTAGGCAGCCAGCCTGGCAACGTGGAGCGACGGCTTGGCAGGCGGAGATCTTGTTGGGAGCGCTCGCAGCCGGGTCTTCTCTACCGGCAAGAGGCTTGCCGGTTGCTTCGGTCTTGGCTTGATGTTGCTTGGAGGTTGGCATTCGTCCGGCAAGTTCTTGCCGGTCTGGAGGCCGCGACCATCTGTGTACAAGTCCGGATACTAAGACGCCCCGTTTCTTAGTACACCAACACTGAGTTCCTCTGGTAACCAATTCTTCTAGTGTGAACAGCAGCATAAAAAGAGTAGAAGAAATCTAGCAAGTTGTGAGGAAAATACAGCTCCATGACCATCTCATGAGAGTTAACCTGTGTAAAAGAGAGATGTCCACTGTGCACCCCATTGAGAAGATTGTCTCCAGCCTTTTCAACCATCTAAACATGTTCATTCCAAAGCCTCAAACCATCATGATGACAAGAATCTTCTATTTGAATACCATCCATCATAGAGGGCCCCTTATAACCTGTAAATTGTATGTAGCTAAAACCCTGATAAGGGGCTGGTACTGGGGGTAGAACAGGCCATGCCCCCAACCCTGCTAAGGAGAAGCAAGAGCAGGATTTGGTGTTGCCTCCCAGGCATTAGCAGCATTTTTCATTTGCCAAACCTGGGCATCATGTTGAGCCTATTGCATAGCATTCAGAAAATGGCGGCTAGTCTGCATGTGGAGAATCCCGCATAGGTGGAACTTCATCTTCATTCCCTAGAAAACCTTGACTAGCATCTCTTCCATTGAGCACATACACAGGTACAGTCTAGGATTGCCCCATGCCACTGATATCAGTAAATCTCGTAACAATAAGACTGTAAGGGACCAACGCAAGTTCATTAATCAGCACTCTAACTAGCACCCGAGACTTCTTGTAGCCAGGCCTATGCCAAAACATGCATCTACCAAAACAGGACACGACTTTGATAATGTAGTGCTCAGTTTGATAGTTGAGCGGAAACCCTAGCAACATTACCCACACTTCTCTCTCAATCACCGGCCGCCACATATTAGGCCCTTCATCATGGCGCAATAAATAGAAAGTGGAAGGCTCTTCGAGAGCTTGTTCCCTCTAATCAACCATGGCTTCTCTAATTAAGCGATCAGTAAAATGAACCAGACCCACACAGAAGGGATAAATTTTCCATCTAAAGTTTCCGCACCATGGTCATCTGCTAAAACCCTCCTAACCTCAGCTAACACAGCTTCCCATTGCAGATCTGGCGGGGATGGAACAACAAATGCCAATGCTTGCTGAGCATGATCGAGCGGCAGCTTGTCGACGAGCACCATGTTCCTCTGCAGCCGGCAATGTGGACTCTGTTGGATGTTCATCACCCCCGGCACAAACTGGTATGCCATCACCGGAATAGTGGCCATTGCTATGGTTGCGGAGCGCTGGAGAGGACTAGGATCCACAGATGATGGGGATGACGCCAAGGAGATGAGCTGGAACCGACAAGAATCGTCGGACGAATGAGTAGAGGGAGGATGGACTTGGGCAGGGAGGTGGTAATGGTCTGACGGCCTGTCAGCGATTAGACGTGAAGGAGATGGAACAACCGGGGTAGTATCAAAAACTAGCAAAACCGGTGGGATAACATCCTTTATCTTATTGTTTGCAATCCATCTTTTTTCCCCAACGTGCCCTTGGGAATCCGTGATGCTCTGTTTTGGTCGCCAAACCTTCCGCTACGCCATTTTTTGGTCAAACAAAAAAATTGAAGGAGCTACACTCTTGCCATCTTTTTGTATCCAATCTATGGGCTTGCGATTTATCTGAGTCAAGCACTCCCAGTCCATATGGCCCAACCGACGACACGAGCGACACCTAAGCCCAATAGTGCATGCCCTTTTCTGGTGACCGAATGATAAACATTGAGTGCAATAACTTTTTCCTTCAGCCAAATCATCGTGACGATCACAAGTATAACCAAGGCAGATACAACTTGAACAAGAAATACCTGGTCATTTGGAGGCAAGATGACCCCTACGAAAGCAGGTCTCACACCTATTAAGTTTGGAATAAATAAAATCCTTGGATGGAACGGACTTGATATTTGTACACTTCTTAACTTGATCGTTTGAATACCCCGCCTGCCCAAAATCCAGGATAGCCTCCAATGTATCCAGCGGAATAATATCCCAATAATTTTGCTAGAAGTCAGTACCTTCAAAACATTTATAGTTTTCAGCAACATGAATTGAGTCACATGATTGGATCGTAAAATTGCCAAACACCAGTTTCTCAGGGGACGGAATCTAAATCGAAGTAGAAGCCAAAGACGTGGAATAAGGAATATTTGCACTAAAATCAAATTTGGCCAATTAGAGGTCGCCAATGGATCTGCATGGGCGTTTTGACGTAAAAAATTAAGAGATGACTTGATTGCCATAGGAGTTCTAGCCATCACCTCCGGGATATAATGGTCTAGGTGCCATTTGTCATCATCAAAAGAGTAATATACATAATTCTTAAACAGTCTGAAGTGACAAACAAAATTTGGCCAAATTCTATCCTTCAAACCATAGATATAGTGTCCCACACGATTAGATGCAACTGAAAACTTGAAGCTCCTCGAGCCCAATTGCAGAACCTTGAAACCCAATGCATTACCACCAATGCAACATTGTAAAGCAATTTCAACAGCCTCCTCAGAAAGAGTGAAAGATGCCAAAGAGAAAGAAACCACCAAGAAAAATTCCTTGGTACCCGTAGAAGGGTCAAAATGAACCGTAGATCCAAACCTAGCACGAACCTGATTTTCCACCTTGATGCCTGGGGCAAAGTCCCAGTGGAGAAGACTTGCCATCTAGAGATCCTAAGAGGCTTTTTAGAGGGTGCAGATCGTAGCACGAGGGCTAGATCCAAGGTCGCCATGGGAGAGGTGGGAGGAGGGTGGGAGGTGGAGGACGCCATTCCCCTCTACTTTGTTCCTAAGGCATACCCAGTTGCAAGCACACAAAATTCTGAAAGCAAAACAAGCACTTGAGAAATGATAACCACATGCTGCAGGGCACGCAGCGAGTACACTTAGTGTGGTGTTTGTGCCCTGGTAAGTGCAAATGAGCAAGGGTTGTGGTCCTTGGTCTCTCATGGCACGTAACTGGTCCGGTAAAGGAACTGAAAGTACCCACACCTATTTTCCCAAAGAGGTCACCTTGGGTTATCGAACACGCAAGAGGAAGGTTCCCTTGAAGCGATGGTCTCTAGCAAGATTCTACCAAAGAAACAATTCAAGCTTTTGACTAGATCAATCAAGCTAGTTGTGATGGAACACTTATAATAAAAATAGGTACGGGTATGACGTCTTAATGCATATAACCATGTATTTGCGTTGGGATCAAATATGATCTTAATTTATGTGCTCGAACTCACCCATCGAGATGTGCTTATTATAAACCAAAGTGGGGATGTGTCCAAATAATATCTTGTCTGGCACGAGTCCTGCATCAAGAATTAGTTGTCAAACCGAAGGCCCTATTCGTCATGCGTGGTTTCCTCGACAATTAAGATTATAATAATTAGACAAGAGCTTTGGGCGTTTAATGACTACACCTCATGAATCCCCAAGGATTGGATCTGTGTTGCCGTACTAAACCCTTATGTCACTGGTGTTCAGAATAACACTTCACGTTCTCCCAGCCCTTAGCCTCTCCGCGGCTTAATCTCCATGATCCTGGGTACCTGCAGGGATGAAGATCACGGACGATACAAGAGACATCAACGGAACAATTTTATTTCTCACATATGGGACATTAATTCAAAGCTCTTCCATTGATCCCTACAACAAATACAACCGGTTGCAAGGCCTATGCCTCAACTATACCTTACCGAACTACTCGCACATGAAGATCAGATCGCAAGAAGATACAGTGAAGAACAGATCTTGAAGATCGATTGATTGATAATATGTCTTACAATGGATGCCTTGTGCGATGCACGATTACAAGTATGATCTAGATAGGAAGCACTATGGTGGTGGTGATGGCTATGGAGATGGAAATGACGGCGGCTAGGGTTGATGAGAGGGGATGAAGATGGCTCTGTTCTGGCATCGATCACGTATGTTTTGTTGAATTTTCAATGTGCACTGGTGCATCGACGTGCCTTACAAACAATTTTTAACCCCTTTCCACGAAGTAAATTTAAACCGTCGCCTTGCCTGTGTGGGCGATAGGGGGTCCATCCCAGATGACACAGAAATCGTCTGAGATGGTGACCGATGGTGCACACGCTCTCCCAAATATAATTGTGTGTGACGCAGTAACGTATCGCACACACTATACTTTGGGCACACGTGTGGGGTTTGGGGACTAATCGCACACGCCTATCACGACTGAAACACGTCTAATTGCTCTTGGAAAACAAACGGTGTTTGTCCTTTAACAGTGTGTAAAATATTTGATAAGTCACACGAGCCATCATAGAAACTGTGTGTGATGTACGCATCATCGCACACAAGTTTTCTCTAGAAACCCTCTGCCATGCATGATATCACCGCACACGATTATTGAATAATTTACGCGTGGGATTGATCTTTGCATCGGGTACACTTTCCTGTTGGCTCACATGTGAGATAAGGTGTTATCGCAAACGATTAAGGAGCTCCTAGCACACGTAGAAGTGCTGCAAATCGTCCGCGATTTCTTATGTATCACGAATGTTTCAGTTTATATATTGTCGTGGGAACAAGCCTGACAGTAGATGGTAGGGGTACGAATGGAGAGGGCAGAGTCCTAGCTACGGCGAGGATGTACACACAGATGTATGAGTTCAGGCCTCACTCGGAAGTGATAACAGCCCTACGTCTCAGTGCTTCGGAGAGCTCTCTACTCTGTCGAGTGAAATATGTGTGTTGTGTTACAAAGGGTTGCGAACCCTTGTGCCAGAGGGGAGGGGTGGCTTATATAGAGTGCGCTGCCCCTCATAAGTGTCCGGCATCCAAGGGTTTAATCGTGGTCATAAAGGGGTGAACGTTACTGGTAACGTACACAATAAATGCTATTAATGGTCTTGATGAATGCCTGCCCGTTAGCCTCCCTGGGGTGACTTCTGGGCTTCTGTGGTCGACTGTCTTCGGGTCCTTCCGAGTGAAAGGGTAAGCGTCGAGTGAAAGATATCTCCGAGTGTATATTGTCGAGTGACTCATGCATCAGGGTGATTTCAGTCGGAGATTTCCTCGTAGCCTTTAAGCTTTCTGGGGCAGTGTCCTTGGGTAGGGTATGTAGGTCAGGCCTATGACCCTACCCTAAGTACATATCCCCATCATTAGCCCCCGAATGGATCGGGGTTCGAGGGTAAAAGGTGTCAATGCAGGTTCAGACGAGACACAAAAATTCCGAGTATATTTTGAGGCTTCCCAGAAATCTGCGTCGATTGAAACCTTAATCGTCCGCCCTGATCAATTCTGTCTTGGAGTGTGTCCAAGTAAAACTGAACTCGAAAACTGGTCCGAGTGAAACTGAGCTCAAAGTCAGGTTCGAGTGATCTGCAGAATCTTCCGACGAGACGGTTTGCCCCATCGGGTCCGAGTCTCACGGGTTTTGAAATTTGGATAAGAGCGCGCGCGCGGAGCGGAGATGGCGTAACTGCCAAGGCAAGTGCAGGAACGACGCCTCGATTATCGCGCCGCCCATATCGTCACGTATCGCCCCTCCTCTGATTTCGGGATATCCAGATACCCGGCGGGCTCGCAGGTCAGTGGCTCACACGAGCGGGTATAAGAGGCAACGACGCCGGTGCTGGTACAGTATTCTTCCCCAAATCTACTCTTCTCCTCCTCTTCCTCCGCCCTGCTCTGCTTCACTGACCGCCGCCGCCATGACGAAGGGCAAGACGGAGAAGCTTGAGCGCGCCAAGAAGGGAGGAGCCAAGGTGAAGAAGCCGTCGGGCGCCCGGTCGACGGTGCCGCCAGGGTGGATCCAGGGGGATTTTCTCCAATCGACGGTCACGGCGGAAGATGTGGACAAACTCGTCGTCGACGGGTTGATAGCTGCCGATTCCTGGCGGTTGCCGAAGGGGGAGGTCGAGCCGGAGCCACGCGACGGCGAGCGAGTTCTGCTTCTCACCCACATCGAGCGAGGTTTCTCCATGCCTCCCCATCCGTTCATCCGTGCTTTCTTGAACTATTTTGGAGCGCAACTCCACCACCTTCCTCCGAATGCAATTGCCTATCTTTCCTGCTTCGTAACCTTGTGCGAATGTTTCCTGGGCTGTCCCCCACATTGGGGTTTGTTCAAGCACATATTCTCTGTCAGATCCCAAGCCGTCAAGAAAGCCAATCCCAAAGATAGCAAAACCAATGTGATCCAACTGTGTGGTGGCTTAGGGATTCAGAAGAGAGGTAGGAGTGCGTTCCCCTCTATGACCTTTCCCGACTCCGTTCGGGGTTGGCAGTCGACCTGGTTTTATTGCAAAGATGTTGCATCACCAAATATGTCGACTGGACTTCCTCCTTTCACCCTGGATCGACCTGTTACTCCCAAACCGCTGTACGTGACAAAGGTAGAGAAAATCCAGGTAGGGATCTTAGTGAATGCTATATCTGAACTGATCCGCGGTGGAGTGACTGGTTTGGACCTCCTTGAAACGTTTCTGAGTCGACGGATTCAGCCTCTCCAAGCTCGGGATCACACCATGTGGCATTATTCGGGCCCTGAGGATACCACTCGGACTCATCCTGAGGAAGTTTCCGATCAGACTGTTTCTCAGTGGCTCAGAAGCATCACTGGAGCCTGCGATAACCCAGAAGGATCCAAACGAATTCCGCCTTTCTCCTCTTTGAACCCGCCAAAGAACTTGGTGAGTTATATATTTGTCGATTGTTTTAATATTTTGCCGAGTAACTGAATCTTCGGTCGACTGAATTTGAAGCTTGAATCTCGCAGGAATTTACGAACATGTACTCGCATGTACCCAATGGAGAACATCCTGATGAAGAGGAAGGGAGCGTCGACGGTAGCGCAGACGGCGATTATGCTGACGACAGTGAGAGCAGCGACGACGATCTGGATGAAGACGAGGTGGAGGCTCCGGTCCCTTTGCGCACCGATCGTCGGGCCAAGCAGCAGAACGACCTGGAGGTCACCCCGAGCAAAACTATGGCGTCAAGCACAAGGAACCCAAAACGTGACCGTGTCGCGACATCGGGGTCGACTGAAAAGGCCGCGAAACAGCTCAAGCCAGACGAGCCAAAGCCTCGGAAGGCCCTGCCTCGAATCAAGATAACCGTGCCTGTTGCCTCCACGTGAGTGTTCATTTTCCTTATCCTGCTGTTGAAGAACTTTATGTTGATGTTGACCGAGTGAAATTTATTTGCCAGAGCCGCTACCTCCGTAACGTCGCCCCATCGGGATGATGGAGACCATATGGAAGTAGACACTCCTGATGCGGCCACCTCCCAACGAGGTATGACAATTCCACACTTTACTCTGCTTGCTGAAGAATAATTGTCGAATTGTCGACTGCAGCTGACGAAGTCATCGAACTGGAAGATGATGAGGAGCCGCGGCAGGGAGCGGGGGGTGAAGCTGTGCTTCCGGAGGCTCCCCGCGTGGGCACTCGGGGACCACCGTCTGTCCAGACGCCCCGTGGGACGACTGCTGCGACGCCTCCAACCCTTGTAACTCCGCTGTCGAGTGCTCCGCCGGCTACTTCTACTCTGGTGGCTTCGACGCTGATCGGACAATCTCAAGCACCTCCAGCTGCTCCAGTGACTACACCAACTCACTCGACGCCTGCATACCCTTTGTACCATGTCCCGGAGGACCAAACCGGAGCTGCCAAGGAAGCCATGATCCAGGCTGGGCAGATGATCTACGAACAAAGGAGGCGTATGAAGCCAGCAAGTTAGCCTATGATGCCAGCTCAGCGCTTCAGGCCAACGTCCGAGTAAGTGGTATTGTAAGTTCATTTCCGATTGAATTCCTGTCCGTCTTGATTTTACACCCACTGGGGTGTTTTTCTTCGCCAGTAGACCAAGTAGTTTCTGGTCCAGTGGGGGCACGCTGAGTGCACCCACTGGGTGTAGTCCCCGAGACCGCTGTCGAATGACGAAGGCATCGGCGGGGGTCTTAATATTGTTTCCATTCAACAAGGCAGACCTTGTCGAGTAAAAGTAGGTCCAGTGGGGGCACGCTGAGTGCACCCACTGGGTGTAGTCCCCGAGGCCGCCGTCGAGTGCTTGCTTCGGCGGTGGTCTGATAAGGACGATGTTTGGTTGCTTGCTTCTTTCTTTTATACTCGGACAGGCCAGACCTGGTCGGGTGTTTTTGTTTCCAGTGGGGGCACGCTGAGTGCACCCACCGGGTGTAGTCCCCGAGACTACTGTCGATCGTTGACGATGGGCAGTAGTCTTTAGAACCATTCTGCAGGTTTCATGGACATCATTTCCATCAACCATGATATGTGCTTGTTTAGGGTTGTGGGGTCGGGCGGCGGGCCGCCTTTCAGTCGACTGTAGTTGAACTTTTCCACTCGGGAGTAGAGAAATTATTATGTCGACTGAACCCCTATTTTTGCTGATTTCAGAAAGCCTGTGGGCTCGGGACCAAGTACGTCGAGCTGGAGAAGGAAAAGAACCGACTTCTGCTGGATCTGGAGCTGACGAACAACAACCTGGACCGTGCACAGACCAAACTGAAGACTTTGGGAGGTAATCTTTGTTGATCAATTGTATTATCACTTTCAATTTCCATCCTTTGAACCGAGTGAATCCACTCGAACAGACGTACGTGATGAAAACCGTCGTCTCCGAGTGCGCCTCAACAATGCTATTTCTTTAGATACCATGAAGAAGGCGCTCGAGGACAAGGACAAATCACTTGCTGATGCTCAGAAGGAAGCGAAGGAGAAAACTGCAGCTGCTGAGAAGAAACTTGCAGCAGCCAGTAAACTGGAAGAGGAGAACACCAAGCTCAAGCAGGAACGATCCGAATGGATCAAAAAACTCGAAGTGCAGACCAAGAGTAAGACCGCTCTGGAGAAACACTTGGGAGACTTTGCGAAGAAAATGTTCAGCATGCTCGAAGGTAACCTTCATCTGTCGAATGAATTTCTTCGGTTTTTCCAGAATGGTATTGTGATCACCCTTTCACTTTCTCTTCATGCAGAATTCTGTCAAGACTTCGAAAAAGAAACTGAAGAAATTGAACCCAATCTGGACCCCACAAAGTCTCTCGTCGGAGACGCCGTGGCCATCGATATGTTTCGTCTCGAAGCTCGTCTTAAGAGCGTCCAAGGATTCATCACTCGGCTGAGAGCTGCATTTGAGAAGGTCGACAAGGAACTGTGGCCTGAAGATCCTCTCCAGACTGAACTCGAGTCAATGATGACTCGGCTCAATGAGATTCCCAATCGAGTGCAATCGTGGAAGAAATCTGCTGCCCGCTGTGGTGCTGACGTGGCACTTTCACTCGTCAGGGTTCATTGCAAGGAAGCTAGAGAGGACAAACTGAAGGATCTCCGAGTGACCAACACGAAGAAACTCAAATTTGAAGATTTCATGGAGACATTCATCGATGCTGCCACCCGGATCGCCGACGGGATCGACCTGGATACCTTCGTTGAGCCTTCAAGTCCTGCTGGAGCTTAAATTGGTACTTTGCTTACGGTAAAAACTTTATTTGCCTCGGTATGCCGAGTGTTGGTGTAACCGAGTAAACTTCGTTCAGGCCTTAGGCCTGAGAACTTCCCTTTGCGCGAACAAATTTCTGCTACGCCAGAGATTTTAGTCTTACTCGCATTTCGCTTTCCGACATTTAGCTTGGATGAATTTATTTAATTCTCGAATGGAATGGGCGTTCAACACTCGAAAGAATTTAAGGCTTAGGCGAAGAATGGTTCGCGGCTAAGTCTCCGAGCGTACTGTATGTCATACACTCGGAAAGGTTTTGAACTTAGGCGAGGACTGGCAGCTAAGCCCCCGAGAGAGAGGATCGCTCTTCACTCGGAGTAATTTTCGAACTTAGGCGAGGACTGGCTCGCAGCTAAGTCTCCGAGTGTACTAAATGTCATACACTCGGAAAGATTTTGAACTTAGGCGAAACGGATTCGCAGCTAAGCCCCCGAGAGAGAGGATCGCTCTTCACTCGGAGTAATTTTGTCTCCGAGTGTACTGAATGTCATACACTCGGAAAGGTTTTGAACTTAGGCGAAACGGATTCGCAGCTAAGCCCCCGAGAGAGAGGATCGCTCTTCACTCGGAGTAATTTTGTCTCCGAGTGTACTGAATGTCATACACTCGGAAAAGTTTTGAACTTAGGCGAAACGGATTCGCAGCTAAGCCCCCGAGAGAGAGGATCGCTCTTCACTCGGAGTAATTTTTGAGCTTAGACGAGGACTGGCTCGCAGCTAAGTCTCCGAGCGTACTGAGTGTCATACACTCGGAAAAGTTTTGAACTTAGGCGAAACGAATTCGCAGCTAAGCCCCCGAGAGAGAGGATCGCTCTTCACTCGGAGTAATTTTGTCTCCGAGTGTACTGAATGTCATACACTCGGAAAAGTTTTGAACTTAGGCGAAATGGATTCGCAGCTAAGCCCCCGAGAGAGAGGATCGCTCTTCACTCGGAGTAATTTTCGAACTTAGGCGAGGACTGGCTCGCAGCTAAGTCTCCGAGCGTACTGAATGTCATACACTCGGAAAAGTTTTGAACTTAGGCGAAACGGATTCGCAGCTAAGCCCCCGAGAGAGACGATCGCTCTTCACTCGGAGTAATTTTCGAAGTTAGGCGAGGACTGGCTCGCAGCTAAGTCTCCGAGCGTACTGAATGTCATACACTCGGAAAAGTTTTGAACTTAGGCGAAACGGATTCGCAGCTAAGCCCCCGAGAGAGAGGATCGCTCTTCACTCGGAGTAATTTTTGAGCTTAGACGAGGACTGGCTCGCAGCTAAGTCTCCGAGTGTACTAAATGTCATACACTCGGAAAGGTTTTGAACTTAGGCGAAACGGATTCGCAGCTAAGCCCCCGAGAGAGAGGATCGCTCTTCACTCGGAGTAATTTTGTCTCCGAGTGTACTGAATGTCATACACTCGGAAAAGTTTTGAACTTAGGCGAAACGGATTCGCAGCTAAGCCCCCGAGAGAGAGGATCGCTCTTCACTTGGAGTAATTTTCGAACTTAGGCGAGGACTAGCTCGCAGCTAAGTCTCCGAGTGTACTGAATGTCATACACTCGGAAAAGTTTTGAACTTAGGCGAAACGGATTCGCAACTAAGCCCCCGAGAGAGAGGATCGCTCTTCACTCGGAGTAATTTTTGAGCTTAGACGAGGACTGGCTCGCAGCTAAGTCTCCGAGCGTACTGAATGTCATACACTCGGAAAAGTTTTGAACTTAGGCGAAACGGATTCGCAGCTAAGCCCCCGAGAGAGAGGATCGCTCTTCACTCGGAGTAATTTTCGAACTTAGGCGAGGACTGGCTCGCAGCTAAGTCTCCGAGCGTACTGAATGTCATACACTCGGAAAAGTTTTGAACTTAGGCGAAACGGATTCGCAGCTAAGCCCCCGAGAGAGAGGATCGCTCTTCACTCGGAGTAATTTTTGAGCTTAGACGAGGACTGGCTCGCAGCTAAGTCTCCGAGCGTACTGAATGTCATACACTCGGAAAAGTTTTGAACTTAGGCGAAACGGATTCGCAGCTAAGCCCCCGAGAGAGAGGATCACTCTTCACTCGGAGTAATTTTCGAACTTAGGCGAGGACTGGCTCGCAGCTAAGTCTCCGAGCGTACTGAATGTCATACACTCGGAAAAGTTTTGAACTTAGGCGAAACGGATTCGCAGCTAAGCCCCCGAGAGAGAGGATCGCTCTTCACTCGGAGTAATTTTCGAACTTAGGCGAGGACTGGCTCGCAGCTAAGTCTCCGAGTGTAATGAATGTCATACACTCGGAAAAGTTGTGAACTTAGGCGAAACGGATTCGCAGCTAAGCCCCCGAGAGAGAGGATCGCTCTTCACTCGGAGTAATTTTGAATGTAAAACTGTGCGATCGGAATCGACAATAGACTGCGGGAGTCTTCATTTAACAAATAACATTGTCCGGGGTACTCTTATTACATCAAAGCAACTCTGTTATCAAGAATAAAAACGTCGAAGCAGGTCTGCATTCTAGGCGCGTGGCTCGTCAATATTCTTCTTCAAGTTGAAAAGATGATAGGCCCCATTGTTAAGCACCTTGATGATGACGAATGGGCCTTCCCATGCTGGGGCCAACTTATGAGGTCGCTGCTGATCCACTCGGAGCACCAAATCACCTTCGTGGAACGAACGGCTCTTGACATGTCTTGCATGGAAGCGGCGAAGGTCTTGTTGATATGCAGTTGATCGGATCAGGGCCATCTCACGCTCTTCCTCTAGGAGATCCACTCCGTCTTGTCTTGCTTGCTCAGCTTCGTCTTCAGAGTAAAGATCCACTCGAGGAGAATTGTGAAGGACGTCACTCGGCAATACGGCTTCAGCTCCATATACAAGGAAGAAAGGAGTGCGTCCAGTCGACCGGTTGGGAGTTGTCCTCAGGCCCCACAGAACAGACGGTAACTCAGTGACCCAAGCTCCGGCAGCATGATCAAGATCTCGCATGAGCCGAGGTTTCAATCCTTGGAGGATAAGGCCGTTCGCTCGCTCAGCTTGACCGTTTGACTGGGGGTGCGCAACGGATGCGTAATCCACCCGAGTGCCTTGAGAAGAGCAAAAGTACCTGAACTCTTCCGAGTCAAAGTTAGAACCATTGTCTGTAATGATACTGTGGGGGACCCCATACCGGAACGTTATCTCTTTTATGAATTTGATGGCAGTGCGGGCGTTCAGCTTCCTGATAGGCTTAGCTTCGATCCACTTAGTGAACTTGTCGACTGCAACCAGTAAATGAGTAAACCCACTCTGACCTGTTCTAAGGGGTCCAACCATATCCAAGCCCCACACAGCGAACGGCCAGACGAGTGGAATGGTCTTCAAGGCAGACGCAGGTTTGTGTGATAGGTTCGAGTAAAACTGACATCCTTCGCAGTGATCGACAATATCCTTAGCCATCTCATTGGCGCGTGGCCAGAAGAAACCAGCCCGGTAAGCTTTGGCAACAATCGTCCTAGAGGACGCATGATGGCCACAAGTTCCCGAGTGAATCTCCTCCAGAATCAGTCGACCTTCTTCAGGAGAAATGCACCGCTGAGCTGCACCAGTCACACTTTCTCTGTAGAGTTGTCCATTGATTACAGTAAAAGCCTTGGATCTGCGGACTAACTGTCGAGCCTCATCTTCATCATCTGGGAGCTCTCTTCTGAGAATGTACGCAATATATGGTACAGTCCAGTCGGGCGTGATTACCAAAATCTCCATGACCAGATCAATGACAGCTGGGACATCAACTTCAGTCAGATCAGAGGTGCTCTTTGCTTGCGGGGGCTCTTCAGTGAAAGGATCTTCCTGCACCGAAGGAGAATGAATGTGCTCGAGAAATACGTTGCTGGGGACAGGTTTCCGAGTGGATCCAATCTTTGCCAACTCATCAGCTGCTTGATTCTTCACTCGGGGAACATGATGGAGTTCCAAACCTTCAAATTTCTTCTCAAGTTTTCTTACTGCATTGCAGTATCTAGTCATAGCGGGGCTCCTGACATCCCACTCTTTCATCACTTGATTAACCACCAAATCAGAATCGCCATATACCATCAGGCGTCGGACGCCGAGTGAAATGGCCATACGCAATCCATACAAAAGTGCTTCATATTCAGCTTCATTATTGGAGGAATCAAAGTGAATCTGTAAGACATAACTGAGTTTATCGCCTTTTGGGGATACCAGTACGACGCCAGCGCCAGATCCATTCAGCATCTTTGAACCATCAAAGAACATGGTCCAGTGTGCCGAGTGAAGTTGGATTGGCTGCTGTTGCTCGATCCACTCGGCGAGGAAATCAGCAAGCGCTTGAGACTTGATTTCTTTCTTTGCTTCAAATTTGATATCAAGATAAAGGAGTTCAATAGCCCATTTGGCCACTCGACCAGTCGCATCTCGATTATTGAGAATTTCAGATAACGGAGCATCACTGACGACTGAAATTGAGTGATCCTGAAAATAATGTGCCACCTTCTTTGCAGTCAGATATATACCATATACGAGCTTCTGGTAATGTGGATATCTTTGCTTCGACGGAGTCAACACTTCAGAAATATAGTAAACCGGGCGTTGAACTTTGTAAGCCTTGCCTTCCTCTTCCCGCTCGACAGTTAGTACTGTACTGACGACCTGATTAGTGGCCGCGATGTACAATAATAATGGCTCTTTGCTGTGCGGAGCAGCAAGCACCGGCTGGGTGGTAAGCAGGGCTTTGAGCTCGACAAACGCTGCTTCAGCTTCTGGAGTCCACTCAAATGTATCAGACTTTTTCATCAGTTGGTATAAAGGCAATGCCTTCTCACCGAGACGAGAAATGAATCGACTCAATGCTGCCAAGCAACCTGTGAGCTTCTGTACATCGTGCACACGCTCAGGGCTTTTCATTCGGACGATGGCGCCGATCTTTTCAGGGTTAACGTCGATTCCTTTTTTGGAAACGAGAAAACCGAGTAATTTTCCACCGGGAACGCCGAAAGTGCACTTAGTCGGATTTAACTTAATATCATACCTCCTCAAATTGGCGAATGTTTCAGCCAAGTCAGACAACAGGTCGGAACCTTTGCGAGACTTGACTACGATATCATCCATATACGCTTCAATGTTCCGAGGAATCTGATCGAGCAAACACTTCTGAATCATGCGCATGAAAGTAGCGCCAGCATTCTTCAAACCAAAAGGCATGGTGATATAACAGAAACACCCGAAAGGGGTGATGAAGGCTGTCTTTATTTCATCCGGACCAAACAGACGGATCTGATGGTAACCAGAATAAGCATCAAGAAAAGCTAGACGCTCACATCCCGCAGTTGAGTCGACAATCTGATCAATGCGGGGGAGTGGGAAATGATCTTTCGGGCAGACCCGATTGATATGTTTGAAATCAATACACATGCGGAGTGACTTGTCCTTCTTAGGGACCATGACGATGTTCGATAACCACTCGGAGTGGTAAATCTCACGTATAAACTTGGCCGTCAAGAGACGAGCCACCTCTTCGCCGATTGCTCTTCGCTTCTCTGTTGCCGACCGACGCAAGTGCTCCTTCACAGGCTTGGCCTTCGGATCAACCCTCAAACGGTGCTCAGCCAGTTCCCTGGGTACACCAGGCATGTCAGCGGGCTTCCATGCGAAGATGTCCCAGTTCTCACGGAGGAACTGGATGAGCTCGGCTTCCTATTTGCTGTCGAGTGTTGTTGAGATGTTGGTCGGGGCAGCAGTTGGATCTGTCGGGTGAATGTGCACCTTCTTCACATCTCCTGCCGACTGAAAAGCTGACTCAGAAGCGGGCTTCTTAGCACGCAACAGATCGACAGGATCAACGTTCTTCTTGTATTCTTCCAACTCAACCATAGCCATCTGCTGGTCGGCGATCTTGGAGCCCTGCTGGAGGCAGTCCTCAGCCCTCTGTCGGTTGCCAGTGACTGTGATCACACCCTTTGGTCCAGGCATCTTCAACTTGAGATACACGTAACATGGTCGGGCCATGAAACGGGCATAAGCTGGTCGACCAAGGATGGCGTGGTATGCACTCTGGAAGTCTACCACTTCAAACGTCAGTTTTTCTTTGCGAAAATGCTTGTCGTCACCAAACACCACATCCAACGCTATCTGGCCGAGTGAACGGGCCTTCTTCCCAGGGATTACTCCATGAAACTGCATGTTGCTTTCACTGAGCCGGGACATCGGAATGCCCATCGCCTTAAGGGTATCAGCATACAGGATGTTCAGGCCGCTCCCGCCATCCATCAAAACTTTGCGGAGTCGAGTGCCTCCAACCACTGGGTCCACCACCAGCGCTTGCCGCCCGGGGGTAGCAATGTGCGCAGGGTGATCTGACTGATTAAAAGTGATAGCAGTCTGAGACCACTTGAGATATGCTGGGGTAGAGGGAACCGCCATGTTAACCTCCCTGTTGATAACTTTCAGTCGACTCTTGCTCTCAACATCAGCAAAAATCAACAAGGTGGCATTGACTTCAGGGAACTCTTCTTTTTCTTCCTCAGTTTCTTTCTCAGGGTCCTTCTCACTCGACTGGCCCTCTTTGAATGACTGGATCAACAAACGGCACTGTCGAGTGGTATGCTTTGGCAATATCAAATTGCCCTCTTCGTCTTTCCTCGTGTGGATTGCACATGGTAAATCCAAAACATCAGTACCCGACTGATTCTTTGACTTCTTTGGGGTGAACTTAGCCTTGGACTTTCCTTTACTCTTGCCTTGTGCCGCCACGGCGGCCGCTTCTGCCTGAGCAGGAGGATCAGCTTTGCGCTTCTGTTTCCGACTGGAATTCCCACCTGCGTTATTGTCGACTATTTTGGCTTTACCGCTTCGGAGGCGGTCTTCTTCTTCTCCATTGGCGTACCGAGTGGCAATCTCCATCATCTTGCTCAGAGAAATATCACCGGTGCGACCAAACTGCAGATAGAGCTCTCTGTATCTAACCCCAGCCTTGAAGGCACAAACAGCTTGATGTTCGGAAACATTCTCCACCGTGTGATGCAAGGTGGACCAGCGCTGAATGTAATCTCGCAAGGTTTCATTGGGCTTCTGGACACAGTGCTGCAAATCAATCAAACCAGCTGGACGTTTACAAGTGCCTTCAAAGGTTCTGATAAACACTCGGGCCAAATCTTCCCAGCAATAGATGATAGATGGAGCCAAACGATTCAACCAAGCTCTGGCCGAACCATCCAACATCAAGGACAGATGCTTCATGGCTATGTTGTCGTTACCTCCACCAATCTGTACAGCCACTCGGTAATCATCCAACCAAGTTTCAGGCTTTGACTCGCCAGAAAACTTGCCAATTCCAGCCGCCAACCTGAAGTTGGGGGGAATCTCTGCAGAGCGAATGGCTCTGCTAAAACACTCAGGCCCAGAAACAACAGCACTGCTTCCACTCGGATAGTCTCCGTTATAACCATCTCTGTGGGCTCTGCCTCTGTCGACTCGCCTTTGAGTAAGGACATTTCTTGCGTCAAATCCAGGATTCCGCTCGTCGCCGAACGGGCGCCTATCATCATTGTGCCGGGGCACATATGAACCACTCCGCGGAGGAGAAAACACTCGACAGCGGTCATCGCGGTGATAACGGGGAGCAAACTGATCTCGCCCCTGATCTCTGTACCGATCATCACGGTAACTTCCGCCTCTGTGACGCGAAGGTGACCCAGGACTGTGAGCCGACTGAACTGTTTCTGCCCTGGGAGAATTGCCGTGTAACCTGTTCTGCGACTGAGAAACAGCCGCATTCTGCTGCTGCGCTGCCTCAAGCAATGTCTTGATTTGCTGCAAACCTCTACCAGCCTCTGATCGTGACGGTTGAATAGAATCTGCAATCCTAGCAGCCGCTGCAACATTCAAAACTGGAGTACGAAATACCTCGACGTTATTTCGAGATCCACTCGGAAACAACTGTCGCTGATGTCGATTAGGACGTGGTGGACGCTGCCCAGCACGCTCATCGAGTGCCTCCTGCATCTCTTTGAGCCGAAGGCGTGTAGCCTCCATGGCCTGGGCCTCAGCAGTTGTACCGACGATGGGAGTATGGAGAACATCCTCATCCCGGCGCTGCTGTTCATTCGACGTTCCACCAATCTCGCGCCTGGAGTGGTTGAAGCCGGGCGGCGGACTCTGATGAGAGCCAGCCATAAAAACCTCCGCCGCAGGGTCGCAGCTCTCGCACTCGGAAGGAATGTTGGAGCGGTCCGATGCCGAGTCGAACACGCCGTGAAGTGACTCGGCGGGCTCGATGGCTGCAATCTGCGGGGACGAAATCTGGCGTGCCGCCGCATGTCGCACCCAGCGCTGTAGCCGCGAGCGACCAGATCGCTTGCGACGACGAACAGCAGGAAGGACCGACATATACGGAGTCGACGGCTGAAGGAGAAGAACACCGCAGGAGCTTGCACAGAAGTGTGTCGCCCCGCGAATCGGGAGCGCCTCCACGTCCAAAGGCGCTTCCTGGAGCCATGCCGAATCGTCGGCGATGAAGGTGAGCGCTCCGAGACGGATCTCGCGGCCCAGGAACAAATCACCGCCGGAAGACATTACGAAGGAGAAAATATGCAACCTCGCCGGAAGTCGCTTAGACGCCTGCCCCACGGTGGGCGCCAACTGTCGTGGGAACAAGCCTGACAGTAGATGGTAGGGGTACGAATGGAGAGGGCAGAGTCCTAGCTACGGCGAGGATGTACACACAGATGTATGAGTTCAGGCCTCACTCGGAAGTGATAACAGCCCTACGTCTCAGTGCTCCGGAGAGCTCTCTACTCTGTCGAGTGAAATATGTGTGTTGTGTTACAAAGGGTTGCGAACCCTTGTGCCAGAGGGGAGGGGTGGCTTATATAGAGTGCGCTGCCCCTCATAAGTGTCCGGCATCCAAGGGTTTAATCGTGGTCATAAAGGGGTGAACGTTACTGGTAACGTACACAATAAATGCTATTAATGGTCTTGATGAATGCCTGCCCGTTAGCCTCCCTGGGGTGACTTCTGGGCTTCTGTGGTCGACTGTCTTCGGGTCCTTCCGAGTGAAAGGGTAAGCGTCGAGTGAAAGATATCTTCGAGTGTATATTGTCGAGTGACTCATGCATCAGGGTGATTTCAGTCGGAGATTTCCTCGTAGCCTTTAAGCTTTCTGGGGCAGTGTCCTTGGGTAGGGTATGTAGGTCAGGCCTATGACCCTACCCTAAGTACATATCCCCATCATATATCGTTTGGTTTTCCTATAGATCAGATGCGGTTGCGCTATGAGTTACATGTGCTTCCATTCCGGATTGCACACACTTAGTTGCTTGAACCGTGTGCGCTTAAATGGACAGGTTATTGTCAAATATCGCATTTGAATCACCCTGCGAATAGCAAATTCGCCACAAGATGGAGTCGAACAAATAGTGTCAACATGAAGAACATTCATCTTAATTCACCACAATATGCAATTGAACAAATAGTGTCCACAGGAAGACCATTCATGAAAATTCGCCACAATATGCAATTGAACAAATAGTGTCCACATGAAGAACATTCATCAACATTCACGACAATATGCAAATGAACAAATGCTAGCTAAATTCCACAGATGTATGGACATATGCAGTACATAATCATAGTGTATGAAATACGAAGACATGATCACCACCAGACCACATCCTCATCTATATTACATCGATGGAGGGAGTTGCAACAACTTGGCTAGCATAGAGATGGTGGAGAAGTTGTCTTTCACCACCAAACCACATCCTCATCCATATTACATCCAATGGTTCAACAATAATGGCAAGGTTAAGGTAACACGTACTGTTCGTGTGCATTTTAGCATTGCTACATATTCTGGTTATGTTGATTGTGATGTGGTACCCATGCAAGCATGCTCCGTTTTACTTGGTAGACCATGGCAATTTGATAAAAATTCTATACACCATGGTAGGACAAATAAGTATACTCTTGTTCATAAGGATAAAAATAAAACTTTGCTTCCTATGTATCCTAAACATATTATGAAAGATGACAATGCTAGAGCTAGTGAAGCAAAACAGGAGCAAAGTAAGAGTGAAAATCAGATTGTGGCAAAGGAATTTGAGCAACATAATAAGCCTAATCAACCATCATCTAGTGTTGCATCCGAAATAAAATTGAAGAGTGGATGTTTACATGCCACTAAATTTGATATTACTAATTTGGATGTTACTACATCTGTTTGCTATGTTTTTGTGTGCAAAGAGGTATTATTTTCGTTCGAGGACGTGCCTCCCTCTTTGCCTCCGGCTGTCACTAACATCTTGCAGGAGTTCGCTGATGTCTTTCCATAAGACGTGCCACCGGGATTACCACCTATTAGAGGGATTGAGCATCAGATTGACTTAATTCCCAGTGCATCGCTACCCAACCGTGCGCCATACCGTACCAATCCAGAGGAGACGAAGGAGATTATGCATCAAGTACATGAGCTGCTCGACAAAGGTTATATACACGAATCCCTTAGCCCTTGTGCTATTCCTATTATTCTAGTGTCAAAAAAGGATGGTACATCGCGTATGTGTGTTGGTTGAAGAGGCATTAATAATATTACTAATCGTTATCGTCATCCTATTCCTAGGCTAGATGATATGCTTGATAAATTAAGTGGCTCTACAATTTTCTCCAAAGTTGGTTTGCGTAGTGGATGCCATCAAATTCGTATGAAATTGGGAGATGAATGGAAAACGACATTTAAAACTAAGATTGGATTATATGAGTGGTTAGTCATACTTTTGGGTTAACTAATGCCCTCGTACTTTCATGAGATTAATGAACGAGGTTTTACGTGCTTTCATTGGACGATTTGTGGTGGTCTATTTTGATGATATACTGATTTATAGTAGATCTTTGGAGGAACACTTGGAACATTTACGGGATGTTTTTATTGCTCTACATGATGCACGTTTGTTTGGTAACCTTGGGAAGTGCACCTTTTGCATCGACCGAGTATCTTTTCTTGGCTATTTTGTTACTCCACAGGTAATTGAAGTTGATAAAGCCAATATTGAAGCTATTGACAGTTGGCCGCAGCCCAAAACGGTCACACAAGTGAGGAGTTTTCTTGGCCTCGTTTGTTTATATAGGCGTTTTGTGAGAGATTTTAGCACCATTGCTGCACCTCTCAATGAGCTTACAAAGAAGGATGTGCCTTTTGTTTGGGGCACCGCACAGGAAGAAGCCTTCACGGTATTGAAAGATAAGTTAACACATGCCCCTTACTCCGACTTCCTGATTTTAATAAGACGTTTGAGCTTGAATGCGATGCTAGTGGAATTGGATTAAGAGGTGTGTTATTACAAGATGGTAAACCAGTTGCATACTTTTCTGAAAAATTGAGTGGGCCTAGTCTGAATTATTCTACTAATGATAAGGAATTATATGCTCTTGTTCGGACTTTGGAAACATGGCAACATTATTTATGGCCCAAAGAATTTGTTATACATTCTGATCATGAATCTTTGAAACATATTAAAAGTCAAGCAAAACTGAACCGCACACATGCTAAATGGGTTGAATTCATTGAGACTTTCCCTTATGTCATTAAACACAAGAAGTGTAAAGAAAATGTTATCGCTGATGCTTTGTCTCGTCGTTATACTATGCTTTCACAACTTGACTTTAAAATATTTGGTTTGGAGACCATCAAAGATCAATATGTGCATGATGCTGAATTTAAAGATGTGTTTGCAAATTGTAAAGAAGAGAGAACATAGAACAAGTTCATCATTAATGATGGATTTGTGTTCCGTGCTAACAAGATATGCATTCCAGCTGGCTCCGTTCGTCTTTTGTTGTTACAGGAGGCGCATGGAGGAGGATTAATGGGACACTTTTGCGTGAAGAAGTTGGAGGGCGTACTGGCTACTCATTTCTTTTGGCCAAAGATGCGACGGGATGTTGAGCGTTTTGTTACTCGCTCCACTACATGTCAAAAAGCTAAGTAACGACTCAATCCTCATGGTTTATATATGTCTTTGCCTGTACCTAGTGTTCCTTGGGAGGATATGTCTATGGACTTTGTTTTAGGTTTACCTCGAACAAAGAAGGGGAGGGATAGCATATTTGTTGTCTTGGATAGATTTTAAAAAATGACACATTTTATACCATGTCGTAAAAGTGATGATGCTGCTAATGTTGCTAATTTGTTCTTTCGTGAAATTGTTCGCTTGCATGGTGTGCCAAATACAATAGTTTCAGATCATGATGCTAAATTTTTTAGCCACTTTTGGAGATGTTTATGGGCTAAGTTTGGGACTAAACTGCTTTTTAGTAATACATGTCACCCCCAAACTAATGGACAAACTGAAGTAGTTAATAGATCATTGTCTACTATGCTTAGGGCTGTTTTGAAGAATAACTTGAAAATGTGGGAAGAATGATTGTCTCATATTGAATTTGCTTATAATCGTTCATTGCACTCTACTACTAAGATGTGCCCTTTTGAAATTGTATATGGTTTCTTACCTAATGCGCCTATTGATTTGTTGCCTCTTCCATCTTCAGAGAAGGTAAATTTTGATGCTAAACAACGTGTTGAATTGATCTTAAAAATGCATGAGGTAACTAAGGAAAATATTGAGTGTATGAATGGTAAATACAAACTTGCTGGAGATAAGGGTAGAAAACATGTTGTCTTCGCACGTGGAGATCTTGTTTGGTTACATTTATGTAAGGGTAGATTTCCTGATTTGTGCAAGTCAAAGCTATTGCCATGTGATGATGGTCCTTTTAAGGTGTTAGAGAAAATAAATGATAATGCATTTAAACTTGAGATGCTTGTAGAGTTTAGGGTTAGTCCCACTTTTAACATTGCAGATTTTAAGCCTTACTTGGGTGAGGAAGATGAGCTTCCGTCGAGGACAACTTCATTTGAAGAAGGGGAGGATGATGAGGACATCAATACCATTATAACACCCACAACACCTGCTGCTATACATACTGGACCAATTACTAGGGCTCGCGCACGCCAATTAAATTATCAGGTACTTTCGTTTCTTGGAAATCCTTCAAATGTTCATGAACATATGATACTGCCTAAATTAGATACTTTTGTTTTACTTATGAATGAAGGACCTAGCATAGACAAGAAGGATGACTGTTGGAGTGGGAACAAGCATGGAAAAGAAGATGCGCGCGCGGGAGAGAACAATGGAGATTCCAGTGGTGATTTTCGCACTTTGAAACCACCATAATGGGAGAATGGAGGCTTGGACGAAATATTCAAGATGCCACTTTATAAATTTCGTCCATAGGCTATTATAGGTGTTGCGCCACCTTATTTTTGGGCCAGGCCCATGTAATTTCAAAATACCACATTATAGGCTGTTTTTAGAGTCTGTATGTGTGGGGAAACTGAGTTAGGGTTGGTTCGGACCCCTCCTCCAAGGGGTCACGAAATTCCCCTCTACTACCCCATATATTCGCAATATCTAGATTGCACTCTTAGTTTCTTGCTTGTTCTTCGTTTGCATGCAGGAAACAGACCCTCATGGTCAGGTTGATCGTGCTCCGGCGAGGTCAATATGTTGGGGAACGTTGCATGGGAAACAAAAATTTTCCTACGCACACGCAAGATCTATCCATGGTGATGAGCATCTACGAGAGGGAGAGTGGATATACATACCCTTGTAGATCGCTAAGCGGGAAGCGTTAAGAAACGCGGTTGATGTAGTCGAACGTCTTTGCCATCCAAATCGCCGAGCATCCCGCGATCCAATCACGATCTAGTACCGAACGGACGGCACCTCTGCGTTCAGCACACGTACAACTCGATGACGATCTCCGCCTTCTTGATCCAGCAAGAGGGAGAGGAGAGGTAGATGAGTTCTCCGGCAGCGCGACGACGCGGTGGCGGCGGTGGTGGAACTATTCCAGCAGGGCTTCGCCTAAGCACTGCTGAAAACTAAAGGAATCAATCTATCGGGAGAGAGGACTGCACTATGGCCTTTTTGGGTTGAAGTGCTTTTGCCCTCTCTCCCTCTAGTATATATAGGAGGGACGTGAGGGAGGCCGGCGCCCCTAGGGCTGCCTCTTTGGTGCGACCGAAGTGGGAGGTGGAGGAGTCCTACTCCAATCCTACTAGGAGTAGGATTCCTCCTCTCCACTTGGAAACCCTTTCCACCTTTGGGTTTTTCCCACCCCTAGCCGCATGGGCCTTAGTGGGGGATTCGGCCAGCCCACTAGGGGCTGGTTTGACTCCTCCCACAGCCCATGAGACCCTTTGGGGCGAGAGGCGCCCCCCCCCCCGATGGTCCCCCGGTACCCTCTCGGCACTCCCGGTACACTACCGAAGTACCTGAAACTTTTCCGGTGACCAAAACGGGACTTCCTATATATCAATATTTACCTCCGGACCATTCCGGAGCTCCTCGTGACGTCCGGGATCTCATCCGGGACTCCGAACAACCTTCGGTCACCACCATACATAACTCTATGTCAAGGATTCAGTTAATCCCGTACGATGTTCCCTTTGTTCTTCGGTATGTTACTTGCCCGAGATTCGATCGTCGGTATCTCTATACCTAGTTCAATCTCGTTACCGGCAAGTCTCTTTACTCGTTCCTTAATACAAGATCCCGTGGCTAACACTTTAGTCACATTGCTTGCAAGGCTTGTTGTGATGTTGTATTACCGAGTGGGCCCTGAGATACCTCTCCGTCACACGGACTAACAAATCTCGGTCTTGATCCATGCCAACTCAACAGACACCTTTGGAGATACCTGTAGAGCATCTTTATAGTCACCCAGTTACGTTGCGACGTTTGATACACACAAGGTACTCCTCCGGTGTCAGTGAGTTGCATGATCTCATGATCTCATGGTACTATCATTATTAACTTTGCATCTTTTGGCATCAATATTATGAACATGTGTATTACTACGATCGAGATTCAATAAACCATTCTCATTGGGTGCATGACCATTGAAGGTATTATTCATGTAAACAGAATAACCATTATTCTCTAACTTAAATGAATAACCGTATTGTAATAAACACGATCTAATCACATTCATGATCAACGCAAACATCAAATAACATTTATTTAGGTTCATCACTAATCCTGAAGGTAGATAGAGCGTGCGATGGTGATCACATCAACCTTGGAAACACTTCCAACACACATTGTCACCTCGCCCTTAGCTAGTCTCCGTTCATTCCGTAGCTTTTATTTCGAGTTACCAACGTTTAGCAACTGAACCGGTATCTAATACCCAGGTGCTACTAGGAGTACTAGCAAGGTACACATGCATAAAACGTATATCAAATATACTTCTGTTGATGTTGCCAGCCTTCTTATCTACCAAGTATCTAGGGCAGTTCCACTTCAGTGACCGTTCTCCTCATAATAGAAGCACTCAGTCTTGGGTTTGGGGTTCAACCTTGGGTTTCTTTACTAGAGCAGCAAATGGCTTGCCATCCATGAAGTTTCCCTCCTTGCCCTTGCCCTTCTCGAAACTAGTGGTTTTACTAACCATCAACACTTGATGCTCCTTCTTGATTTCTACCTTCGCGGTGTCAAACATCGCGAATAGCTTGGGGATGATTATTTCCATCCCTGGTATTTCATAGTTCATCACGAAGCTCTAGTAGCTTTGTGGCAGTGACTTGGAGAACTATATCAACCACTATCTTATCTGGAAGACAAACTCCCACTCGATTCAAGCGATTGTAGCACCCAGACAATCTGAGCACATGCTCACCGACTGAGCTATTCTCCTTCATCTTGCAGGCAAAGAATCTTGTTGGAGGTCTCATACCTCTCAACACGGGCACGAGCCTGAGATCCCAATTTCAGCTCTTAGAACATCTCACATGTTCCGTGACGTTCAAAACGTTTTGGAGCCTCAATTCTAAGCCGTAATGCATGACGCACTGAACTATCAAGTAGTCATCAGAACGTGCCTGTTAGATGTTCACAACATCTACAGACGACGCTTGAGGGGGTGGCGTACTGAGCGGTGCATTAAGGACATAAGCCTTCTGTGCAGCAATGAGGATAATCCTCAGATCATGGACCCAGTCCGCATTATTGCTACCATCATCTTTCAACTCTATTTCTCTAGGAACATATAAAAATTCAAGGGAGCTACAGCGCGAGCTAGTAATCTACAACATAATTTGCAAAGACATTTTGACTATGTTCATGATAATGAGTTTAGTTAATCATATTACTTAAAAACTCCCACTCAAATTGACATCCCTCTGGTCATTCGAGTGTCACATGATCCAAATTCACCAACCCAAGTCCGATCATCACGTGAGATGAGGTGGTTTCAATGGTGAACATCTTCATGTTGATCATATCTACTATATGACTCATGTTCGACCTTTCGGTCTCTTGTGTTCCGAGGCCATGTCTGTACATGCTAGGCTCGTCAAGTTTAACCCGAGTGTTCCGCATGTGCAACACTGGCTTGCACCCGTTGTATGCGAACGTAGAGTCTATCACACCCGATTATCACGTGGTGTCTCGAAACGATGAACTTTCGCAACGGTGCACACTCAGGGAGAACACAATTTTATCTTGAAATTTTAGTGAGGGATCACCTTATAATGCTACTGTCGTCCTAAGCAAAATAAGATGCATAAAAGGATTAACATCACATGCAAATCATAAGTGACATGATATGGCCATGAACTTGTGCTTTTGATCTCCATCTCCAAAGCACCGGCATGATCTTCATCGTCACCGGCATGACACCATGATCTCCATCATCTTGATCTCCATCAATGTGTCGCCATGAAGTTGTCGCGCCGACTGTTGCTTCCACGACTATGGCTAACTCATAGCGATAAAGTAAAGCAAAACGGCGAAAATAATTAAAGACAACCCTATGGCTCCTGCCGGTTGCCGTACTCATCGACATGCAAGTCGTGATATTCTATACAATACATGATCATCTCATACATCACATATATCTCATCATGTAATTGGCCATATCACATCACAACATACCCTGCAAAAACAAGTTAGACGTCCTCTAATTGTTGTTGCATGTTTTACGTGGCTGCTACGGGTATCTAGCAAGAACAATTCTTACCTACGCAAAAACCACAACGGTGATACGCAAATTGCTATTCAACCTTCTCAAGGACCGCCTTTGTCGAATCCGATCCAAATAAAGTGGGAGAAACAGACACCCGCCAGCCATCTTTATGCAACGAAGTTACATGTCAGGTGATGGAACCGGTCTCTCGTCAGCGTACGAGTAATGTTGGTCAGGGCCGCTTCATCCCACAATACCGCCGAATCAAGAAAAGACCAAGGGAGGAAGCAATCTGAATATCAACGCCCACAAACTCCTTTGTGTTCTACTCGTGATCTCATCTACACATAGACCTAGCTCATGATGCCACTGTTGGGGAACGTTGCATGGGAAACAAAATTTTTCCTACGCACACGCAAGATCTATCCATGGTGATGAGCATCTACGAGAGGGAGAGTGGATCTACATACCCTTGTAGATCACTAAGCGGGAAGCGTAAGAAATACGGTTGATGTAGTCAAACGTCTTCGCGATCCAAATCGACGAGCGTCCCGCGATCCAATCACGATCTAGTACCGAACGGACGGCACCTCCGCATTCAGCACACGTACAGCTCGATGACGATCTCCGCCTTCTTGATCCAGCAAGAGGGAGCGGAGAGGTAGATGAGTTCTCCGGCAGCGCGACGGCGCGGCAGCGGCGGCGGTGGAACTATTCCAGCAGGGCTTCGCCTAAGCACTGCTGAAAACTACAGGAATCAATCTATCGGGAGAGAGGGCTGCACTATGGCCTTTTTGGGTTGAAGTGCTTTTGCCCTCTCTCCCTCTAGTATATATAGGAGGGAGGGGAGGGAAGCCGGCGCCCCTAGGGCTGCCCCTTTGGTGCGGCCGAAGTGGGAGGTGGAGGAGTCCTACTCCAATCCTACTAGGAGTAGGATTCCTCCTCTCCACTTGGAAACCCTTTCCACCTTTGGGTTTTTCCCACCCCTAGCCGCATGGGCCTTAATGGGGGGTTCGGCTAGCCCACTAGGGGATGGTTTGACTCCTCCCACAGCCCATGAGACCCTTTGGGGCGAGAGCCCCCCCTTGATGGTCCCCCGGTACCCTCCCGGCACTCCCGGTACACTACCGAAGTACCCGAAACTTTTCCGGTGACCAAAACGGGACTTCCTATATATCAATCTTTACCTCCGGACCATTCCGGAGCTCCTCGTGACGTCCGGGATCTCATCCGGGACTCCGAACAACCTTCGGTCACCACCATACATACCTCTATACTACCGAAACGTCACCGAACCTTAAGTGTGCAGACCCTGCGGGTTCGAGAACTATGTAGACATGACCGAGACACCTCTACGGTCAATAACCAATAGTGGGACCTGGATGCCCATATTGGTTCCTACATATTCTACGAAGATCTTCATCGGTTGAACCTCTATGTCAAGGATTCAGTTAATCCCGTCCGCTGTTCCCTTTGTTCTTCGGTATGTTACTTGCCCGAGATTCGATCGTCGGTATCTCTATACCTAGTTCAATCTCGTTACCAGCAAGTCTCTTTACTCATTCTGTAATACAAGATCCCGTGGCTAACACTTTAGTCACATTGCTTGCAAGGCTTGTTGTGATGTTGTATTACCGAGTGGGCCCTGAGATACCTCTCCGTCACACGGAGTAACAAATCTCAGTCTTGATCCATGCCAACTCAACAGACACCTTCGAAGATACCTGTAGAGCATCTTTATAGTCACCCAGTTATGTTGCGACGTTTGATACACACAAGGTACTCCTCCGGTGTCAGTGAGTTGCATGATCTCATGATCTTACCCCCAGATCCATTTTGCACATCTCGGGCTTCGTCGCCCTTTGTGAGATGTTCTTGGGATGCGAGGCCCATTTCGAATTGTGGAGAAAATACTTCTGCCTTGTCCCCCGCAACCGGGGAGAGACAATGTTTGAGGTAGGTGGAGCTGAAGTGTGGCGTATAACCGGGACGGGGTGCCCTATAGGGACTCTGAAGAAGGATCCCAAGTTTTGGAGCTCGGAATGGTTTTATATCGAGGACGTTCCCCTTTTTTATCCAACTCAGAGGGGTTTGGCCGAATACTCAAATGCTCCTTTGAAGAAAAGGTTCAACTGGCGACTGAAGATTCATTCCCAAGAGGAAAGCTGATAGAGGCGAAGTTGTCCCTGTCTTTCGATGAGATGTGGATATCGTTTATGGTAGAGTCAACTTTGACGATCCGACTACGAACATGCGAGGACGTCAAGCCTTAGCAATCGCTAAACCAACTCCGAGAGGTTATTGACCACGCCGGAGCACGATCAACCTGACCACGAGGGTTTGTTTCCTGCAAGCAAACGAAGAACAAGCAAGAAACTAAGATTGCAATCTGGATATTGCGAATATAAGAGGAAATCTTTATTGATGAAGTGGGGTTCTGTGACGCCTTTGTCTGGTCGTGGAACACAAACAAAGAACGCGAAGTTGCAACTATGGCTAACTTTCAATCTAAACAAAACCCAAGTCTAAAACGACGCCCTAAGGGCTGTATATATGGGGAAATAGAGGGGGATTTCGTGGCCCTTGGAGGAGGGGTCCGAAACCAGCCCTAACTCAGTTTCCCCACACATACGGACTCTAAAAACAGCCTATAATATGGTATTTTGACATTACATGGGCCTGACCCAAAAATAAGGTGACGCAGCACCTATAATAGCCTATATGGACGAAATTTATGAAGTGGCATGTTGTATATTTCGTCCAAGCCTCCAAGCATTCCTTATGGTGGCTTCAAAGTGCGAAAATTACCACTAGAAAGTCCATTGTTCCTCCCCGCGTGCGCCCCTTCTTCTCCATGCTTGATCCCACTCCAATGGCCATTCTTCTTGTCCATGCTAGGTCCGTCATTCACAAGTAAAACAAAAGTATCTAATTTAGGTAGCATCATATGTTCATGAACATTAGAAGGATTTCCAAGAAACGAAAGTACCTGATAATTTAATTGGCGTGCGCGGGCTCTAGTGACTGGGTGGGGATGTGGGTGTAACATTAGTAGGGATGTCCTCATCATCCTCCCCTTCTTGAACTGAAGTCGTCCTCGATAGAAGCTCATCATCCTCACCCAAATAAGGCTTCAAATCTGCAATGTTAAAAGTGGGACTAACCCCAAAATCAGCAGGCAGCTCAAGTTTATATGCATTATCATTTATTTTCTCTAACATCTTAAAAGGACCATCAGCACGTGGCATTAGCTTCGACTTGCGCAATTCAGGAAACCGATCCTTACGCAAATGTAACCAAACAAGATCTCCATGCGCAAAGACAACATGTTTTCTACCCTTATCTCCAGCAAGTTTATATTTAGCATTCATACGCTCAATGTTCTCCTTAGTTAACTCATGCATCTTTAATATCAATTCAGCACGTTCTTTAGCATCAAAATTAACCTTCTCCGAAGATGGAAGAGGCAACAAAACAATAGGTGCACGAGGTAAGAAACCATACACTACTTCAAAAGGGCACATCTTAGTAGTAGAATGCAGCGAACGATTATAAGAAAATTCAATATGAGGCAAGCATTCTTCCCACATTTTTAGGTTATTCTTCAAAACAGCCCTAAGCATAGTAGACAATGATCTATTCACTACTTCAGTTTGTCCATCAGTTTGGGGGTGACTTGTAGTACTAAAAAGCAGTTTAGTCCCCAACTTAGCCCATAAACATCTCCAAAGTGGCTAAGAAATTTAACATCACGATCTGAAACAATTGTATTTGGCACACCATGCAAGCGAATAATTTCACGAAAGATCAAATCAACAACATTAGCAGCATCATCACTTTTATGACATGGTATAAAGTGTGCCATTTTCGAAAATCTATCCACGACAACAAATATGCTATCCCTCCCCTTATTTGTTCGAGGTAAACCTAAAATAAAGTCCATAGATATATCCTCCCAAGGAACACTAGGTACAGGCAAAGGCATATATAAACCATGAGGATTGAGTCGTGACTTAGCTTTTTGACATGTAGTGCAGCGAGCAACAAAACGCTCAACATCCCGTCTTTGGCCAAAAGAAATGTGTAGAAAGTACGTCCTCCGTCTTCTTCACGCCAAAGTGTCCCATTAATAGTCCTCCATGCGCCTCCTGTAACAACAAAAGACGAACGGAGCTAGCTGGAATGCATAGCTTGTTAGCGCGGAACACAAATCCATCATTAATGACGAACTTGTTCCATGTTCTCCCTTCTTGACAATTGTCCAACACATTTTTAAATTCAGCATCATGCATATATTGATCTTTGATGGTCTCCAAACCAAATATTTTAAATTCAAGTTGTGAAAGCATAGTATAACGACGAGACAATGCATCAGCAATAACATTTTCTTTACCCTTCTTGTGCTTAATGACATAAGGGAAAGTCTCAATGAATTCAACCCATTTAGCATGCCTACGGTTCAGTTTTGCTTGACTTTTAATATGTTTCAAAGATTCATGATCAAAATGTATAACAAATTCTTTGGGCCATAAATAATGTTGCCATGTTTCCAAAGTCTGAACAAGAGCATATAATTTCTTATCATAAGTAGAATAATTCAGACTAGGCCCACTTAGTTTTTCAGAAAAGTATGCAACAGGTTTACCATCTTGTAATAACACGCCTCCTAATCCGATTCCACTAGCATCAAATTCAAGCTCGAAAGTCTTATTAAAATCAGGAAGTTGGAGTAATGGAGCATGTGTTAACTTATCTTTCAATACCGTGAAGGCTTCTTCCTGTGCGGTACCCCAAACAAAAGGCACATCCTTCTTTGTAAGCTCATTTAGAGGTGCAGCAATGGTGCTGAAATCCCTCACAAAACGCCTATGGAAACCAGCGAGTCCAAGAAAACTCCTCACTTGTGTGACCGTTTTGGGTTGCGACTAACTCTCAATAGCTTCAATCTTGGCTTTATCAACTTCAATACCCTGTGGAGTAACAACATAGCCAAGAAAAGATACTCGGTCGGTGCAAAATGTGCACTTCCCAAGGTTACCAAACAAACGTGCATCACGTAGAGCAATAAAAACAGCACGTAAATGTTCCAAATGTTCCTCCAAAGATCTACTATAAATCAGAATATCATCAAAATAGACTACCACAAATCGTCCAATCAAAGCACGTAAAACCTCGTTCATTAATCTCATGAAAGTGCTAGGTGCATTAGTTAACCCAAAAGGCATGACTAACCACTCATATAATACAAACTTAGTTTTAAATGCTGTTTTCCATTCATCTCCCAATTTCATATGAATTTGATGGTATCCACTACGCAAATCAACTTTGGAGAAAATTGTAGAGCCACTTAATTCATCAAGCATATCATCTAGCCTAGGAATAGGATGACGATAACGAATAGTAATATTATTAATGCCTCTACAATAAACACACATACGCGATGTACCATCCTTTTTAGGCACTAGAATAATAGGAATAGCACAAGGACTAAGGGATTCGCGTATATAACCTTTGTCGAGCAGCTCCTGTACTTGACGCATAATCTCCTTCGTCTCCTCTAGATTGGTACGGTATGGCGCACGGTTGGGCAGCGATGCACCGGGAATTAAGTCTATCTGATGCTCAATCCCTCGAATAGGTGGTAATCCCGGTGGCACGTCTTGTGGAAAGACGTCAGCGAACTCCTGCAAAATGTTAGCAACAGCAGGAGGCAAAGAGGGAGGCATGTCCTCGAATGAAAATAATACCTCTTTGCAAACAAAAGCATAGCAAACAGATGTAGTAACATCCAAATCAGTAATATCAGATTTAGTGGCAAGTAAACAACCACTCTTCAGTTTTATTTCAGATGCAACACTAGATGATTGTTTATGAGGCTTATTATGTTGCTCAAATTCCTTTGCCACAATCTGATTTTCACTCTCACTTTGCTTCTGTTTTGCTTTACTAGCTATAGCAATGTCATCTTTCATAATATGTTTGGGAGACATAGGAAGCAAAGTTATATTTTTATCCTTATGAACAAGAGTATACAGATTTGTCCTACCATGGTGTACATAATTTTTATCAAATTGCCATGGTCTACCAAGTAAAACGGAGCATGCTTGCATGGGTACCACATCACAATCAACATAATCTGAATGTAGCAATGCTAAAGTGCACACGAACAGTACTCGTTACCTTAACCTTGCCACTGTTGTTGAACCACTGGATGTAATAAGGATGAGGATGTGGTCTGGTGGTTAGAGGCAGCTTCTCCACCATCTCCATGCTAGCCAAGTTGTTGCAACTCCCTCCATCGATGATGACACGAACATAACGCTCCTTCACAACTCCCTTTGTATGGAACAAGTTGTGCCTCTGATTTTGCTCAGCCTGTGTAACCTGCACACTCAGAACACGTTGAGCAACTAAACTTTCATACCTGTCAGCGTAGTTAACAGCCATGTAGTGTGTCTCTTGTTTAGTCTCCTCTACACCTTGTTCTTCACTCGCAATAAGAGCCAGGGTCTCCTCATCATAATCACTAGCGGAGTCATATCCACCATCCTTAGTAACAATCATCACACGCTTGGAAGGGCATTCTCTCGCATAGTGACCTCCACCCTTGCAACGACGACATATAACCTCATGTGTTTTCCCTGTGGATGCAATGGATGAAGAAGAGATCTGTGTAGGCCCGGAAGGTGTGCTCCTCGCGGAGGGTGGGCCGGGGGCCTGTTTCCTGGTATCGCGGTTGGAGTTGGTGGCTGAAGTAGGCGGTGTTGCAGCAGGACGTGTGGAAGTAGATGGGGTACGTGGCGTCCATGATGAAGTGCGACCTGCAGAAAAATTAGTTCTTGCCAATGCATGTCGATCGTGCACTTCACGTTCAGCTTTGCAAGCAAGATGGAATAAACGAGTGATAGTGTTATAATCCTTATACTCTAATATAGTCTGAATATCTCTATTTAATCCACCCATAAAACGTGCAAGCATAGCTTCATTCTCCTCAACAATACCACATCTAATCATGCCAGTTTGTAATTCCTGATAATATTCCTCTACAGAATTTTTTCCTTGTCTTAAACGCTGCAAATTTTGAAGCAATTCACGTTGATAATATGGTGGAACCCAACGATTACGCATAGTAGTTTTCAAAGCAGCCCAAGTAGTAGGGATATTATCATGATGTATTCTACAATGTTCAGACCACCAAACACAAGCAAAACTAGTAGAAGCACAAACAGCAGTAGCAACACGTCTATCCTCAGGAAATTGTAAGCATGTAAAACGTTGTTCTGTTTCTAACTCCCAAGTAAGATATATATATCAGGAATATATCTACCCTCAAATGTCAGAATATTCAATTTTATCTTAGGGAGATGATCATGATCCCGTACCTGAGGTGGTGGTGCAGCCCTACCATTGCGATGGTAAACATGCGGACGACCCGGTGCTTGTGGTGGTGGTTGCCCCTGGGGCTGATCGGGAGCAATCTCTCCCTCATCATCGTAATCACCCTCATAATCCTCATTCTTCTCAACGACAGTAGCAGCAGCAGCAGCCACAGAAGCTTCAGTAGTAGCAGCAGTAGCAATGGCACCAGAATATTGGCCTTGGTCGAGAGGCACACGTTGCGCTCGTCCCGCGAAATTTGGGCGTTGTTGGTGTTGTTGTTGCCGAGGTACGACAGGTACAACTGGTGGAGGTAGACGTGCAAGCACCTCATTGATCTTAGCGTCCAGCTTGGTGTCGAATGTCTTCTCCAAAGCACCTAGCTTCTCCATAGCCTCTCCAAGGCTGGTCACGACGTCTTGTACCTGGTCAGCCATCATTTGCTGAAATTTATCATGGAGCTCCTTGTTCGTCATGCCATCCCAGTTGATCTCGTCGGCTTGTGATCCTATCATGGTTAGCAGCAATAGGAACACACAAGAATATGAACCTACAGACTACTAGGAAGTGGTGGTGGTGGTGGTGGTGTGTCACAAAGCCGTCAAGCGAATCTCAAATCCTTACCAGTTCTTACCAAGAAGCAGGCGGTGATCGGCAACCGTTGTAGTCAAAACTCTCAAAGCTTGGATAGAGCGATTACCAGGAAGAGTCAAATGCACGACGTAGATGTATGTGGAGCTAGGAAGGCTTATAATATGGTAGCAAAAGGGGTCAGCAATAATCAGTTCAGAGATGCAAAGTTGAAAAGACGCTCAACGACGGTACTGTGCTGGTCCTAGGCTAGACCGTGCTATAGACGCGAGCCTAAAACACCAACAAAATCACGACGTTACACGTAATCAAGGGAAGAGCACACTCTGATTTTTTTGGCGCCTCTTCTTTTTTTTGCGCTATTTTTTTCCTCAGAAAATCACTATAATGGCGAGTGTCTCAAAACTCTTCCCAAGTCGTATAAACAGGATAGGTACAAAAAAAAATTGACTATTTTTTTTCAGGACCGATCCGGGGCTGCGACGACCAAAAAATGCGACAAAAATCACTATGATGGCAAGTGTCTCAAAACGCTCCGGAAAGCCAGAAAATAGGATCGGGAAAAAATATTTCCAACCGCATAAATTTTGGCCTAGAAAGTGCTCTGAAAAGCGTGCCAGACTCTTTTTTTCCGAAACCTACTCAGGCAAGGAAACATGAAACCGAAAACAAGAGGATCTCGAAACTAAACCTAATATGTAAAGGACTCGAACTGGTGGTGGATATGTGGTGGTATATATGGATACTAGATGACAGATTGTGGGTGGTAATATATGGCAAGGAAGACAACGATGGTGGGTGATGGTATATGACAGCGGTGATGATGGTGGTGGATGATGGTATATGGCAGCGGTGAAGATGGTGCGGTGGCGGCGTGACAACTTGTGAACATAACTCGAAACTCTAAAAGACTAGACGCTAAGACCAGCAACTTGACACGACGATGCAACCGCAAATTCAACAAAGCAAACACCGAACAGAAAATTGCAAAGGCTCAGATTGGTTCGGATATGAAGATCTAACCCTAATTTTTTTGTGGCTTTTTCGTGGACTTTAGGTATGAAGAACATATGCGATCTAACTATGAAAAACTGGAAATCTCACCGAGCAACCTGGCTCTGATACCAGTTGATAGAGGCGAAGTTGTCCCTGTGTTTCGATGAGATGTGGATATCGTTTATGGTAGAGTCGACTTTGACGATCCGACTACGAACGTGCGAGGACGTCGTGCCTTAGCAATCGCTAAACCAACTCCGAGAGGTTATTGACCACGCCGGAGCATGATCAACCTGACCACGAGGGTCTATTTCCTGCAAGCAAATGAAGAACAAGCAAGAAACTAAGATTGCAATCTGGATATTGCGAATATAAGAGGAAAGCTTTATTGATGAAGTGGGGTTCTGTGACGCCTTCGTCTGGTCGTGGAACACAAACGAAGAACGCGCAGTTGCAGCTATGGCTAACTTTCAATCTAAACAAAACCCAAGTCTAAAACGACGCCCTAAGGGCTGTATATATGGGGAAATAGAGGGGGATTTCGTGGCCCTTGGAGGAGGGGTCCGAAACCAGCCCTAACTCAGTTTCCCCACACATACAGACTCTAAAAACAGCCTATAATATGGTATTTTGAAATTACATGGGCCTGGCCCAAAAATAAGGTGACGCAGCACTTATAATAGCCTATGGACGAAATTTACGAAGTGGCATGCTGTATATTTCGTCCAAGCCTCCAAGCACTCCTTATGGTGGCTTCAAAGTGCGAAAATCACCACTAGAAAGTCCATTGTTCCTTCCCGCGCGCGCATCTTCTTCTCCATGCTTGATCCTGCTCCAATGGCAATCTTTCTTGTCCATGCTAGGTCCTTCATTCACAAGTAAAACAAAAGTATCTAATTTAGGTAGCATCATATGTTCATGAACATTAGAAGGATTTCCAAGAAATGAAAGTACCTGATAATTTAATTGGCGTGTGCAAGCTCTAGTGACTGGTCCAATATGTGTAGAAGGTGGGGATGTGGGTGTAACATTAGTAGGGATGTCCTCATCAAAAGCGAAGAAGTGAAGCGCATGGCCAGTCGAGTGAGGTTGTTAGCTCAGAACAAGCTAACCATCATCGATGTGAAGGCCGCTGCCATTACTCAGTGCGTCCAACCCCTTGAACAGAGGATACACCCTCTATGGCAGTATAACGAGACAAACGACATGACCCGCTATAGGTAGCAAGGGCCTGCTAACCCAGTGGCTTTTGCGGCCATACTGGCCGATCTCTTTAAAGGAGAAGAAGAAGAGTTTGCTCGCCTGAGTACCAAGGATGGATACTCAATCCTAGGGATAATTGAATTTATGCCCCTAGTTGGGTCACACTCGGCAGGTTTACCCCTAGTTTTCGAAAACACTCGTTCCCGCCCACACCACTTTGGTTCTCTTATGCTTTTACCCTTTGACCATTTGACTTTCACTTTGAAAACTTCATAAAATATTCATACTAACTCACAAAAATTCAAATAAGATATCAAAATGTTCAAAAAAACATCACCTATATGTGCATGCAATTTGCATTCTTGACAAAAATGTTGGAAAGTCCCCATTCTTGACTTGAACTCAAACTCAAATGGGAACTTTCCAACATTTTTGTTGTGAATGCAAATGACATGCACATATAGGCTATGTTTCTCTGAACATTTTGATATCTTATTTGAATTTTTCTGAGTTACTATGATTTTTTATGAAGTTTTCAAAGTGATGGTGAAACGGTCAAAGGGCAAAAGCATAAGAAAAACGAAGTGGTTTGGGCAAGAACGAGTGTTTTCGGAAACTAGGGGTAAACCTACCGAGTATGACCCAACTAAGGGCACCAAATTAATTATCCCAATCTATAATCCCATTGAATGGGTAAGTTCAACTATATTTCCATACTTCGTGTATCATATCTGTTTTCGCTGATCGAATGCCTCAACCTCCCGAACAGGACTGGAGGCGCTGGATCGAGACAGTCAGCTGCCCTCCTCCTCATCCAGAGAATTACTCTCGTGACGACGAGCCAGGGTTCCACGATGATCCGGGGACGTCGCCAGTTTTGAGGATGAGGTCTTTTACCAGGAGAGTCTTGATCGCTCTAAGGTGGCCCTTGTGGCCGATCATCCTGGGACACTCCCTTCCTCCACTGTAAGTAATAAGAAGACTTCTTCCCGAAAGGGGCGTTTGTCTCCCGCCATTCCGAGCACACTGGCTTCTACTCCCAAGTGTCGTCACACCACGCATTGAACAACGGTGAGGGCGACGCCAACCATACCTGCAACAAATGGCGATGGAGCTTCCAAGCATGCGGGGGCCTCAGGAACTGCCTCAATCGCTCCCCCGAGAAAGAGGTAATATTTTGAACCTATAGGTCAGCTTTTGTTATTGCCACAGAGAGCACTTACGATCGTTGCCGACCTTTGCAGGAGACGGGCACAACTGTCTCCGTCCGAAGACATCCGAGGAGAGACCGACGGCTATCCCGATCCTAGGTCTTCGGCAAAGGCCGGGATTAGTGCAGAGGTACCCGCAGCAGACCAACTTCCCTAGGAGGTCTCGTGTACCAATTCTGAATTCGAAAGTGTTACGAATCGCCGTCGGCGGAAGAAATCACCGTGTCACCCCGCATTTTCCAAACTGGAGTTTAACACCCTTAATTCGGTAGACGCTTTTCTTGGAGCAGCCCAAACTAGTCTTGAGGGAGGTGCCAATCTTTTGTCGGCCAGCCTGCAGGTGAGTAATTGGTTTTAATCAACCGCACATAAATCCTAACCCGGTAGCCCCTGACCCTTAAGCTGGCCGGTACGGCCGAGTTAAGGGTCTGATTAACGTCATAAATGATGCAGGCCTCGAGGGAGCAAAACAAAAAGTTGTCCTACTAGCTGGAGTTTAACCAAACCGAACTAGCAGCAGTAAAGGCTGAGCTAGAAGATATCAAGAAGTTCACTAGGGAGACGCACGATGAGTAAAAAGGTTTAACAGGCAGAACTGCTTGTGGCACCCCTTCTAATGAAAGATTCCCTTATAGCAGCCGAGTCCATAGGTCAGCGGCAGAGAGGCCTTGATGAAGCCAGGGAAGCTCAAAGGTACGCCGAGTCTCAGCACGAGGCTGGTTGCCGGGTACTGAGACGTAGTTATGAAGAAAAGAACGAGCTCAAAGAGGCAAACCAGCGACATGCTGAAGAAATCAAGAGTTTAAAAACTCATCTGGCACAAATGCATGAGGAGAACCAAAGATTGAAAGGTGGCATGTTCGGTAAGTGAAATTTCAATTTGAAATTCCTTATGGTGCGCGTAGTGAGCTAACATAAGGATCATTCCATGCCTCTTTGTTAGTCCTCCTTACCGGGCATCCCAAGGAAGAGAGCAGCTCGTTCGGAGGGAACCTGCTCAAGGAACTATCCATCATGCACGAGCGGGCTCGGAAGGTCATGAAGAACATGGTCAGGGCATTATGGACGGCCGAGACGCCTTCAGAAGGGATGGCCGAGCTACCGGATCGATTCAAAGGAGCTCAGCGTCGATTCGAGCTATGGAAGACATCGACTTGTAAAGAGGGAGCGCGGGAGGCATGGGCAATGGTGAAGACCCACTTTACCAAACTTGACCCAGAGCATTTAGCTCGGGTTGGGCCGGTAGGGCCGGATGGTCAACAGGAGCCGCTTCATTTGGTGTATGACCAAGTGTTGCCAGCTGCTCGCATCTCCCAAGAAGACTGTGCCCTGGATACCATAATAGATAATCTTGACAAGTAGCCTTGTGTTTCATTCTATGTAACTGTGTACTTTACATCAAAAGACTCCAGCCGTATTGTAAATGCTGTCTAAACCGGCCATCGGCTTCTACCTCCCCCGCCAGTGGCCAAGGAGTGTTCCATACTGAGCGTCCTGACTTAACAGGGGATCAATAGGAGGAACTGGGCAATCCGGCCATACGGTGCGAACAGACAGAACGTGTACGGGTGGTTATGTCATATTACTATTTAATGTAAGAAACATCTTTCGAAGAAAATAGTTCCTCCATGGGTTCCAATCTTTGGGTTGCTACGTTAACCTTAGACGTTATAACAGAATACCGGCAGTATGCAGGTGTTGGTTACTTCGGGAAAAATGATCTCGGGTTTTGGTGATGAACACCAATTATTTTCACTTCCCTCGTGGCCGACCAATTGTATTCTTAAGAACGCTAGCTTTCGGCTTTACCAGTCTGAGGTACGTACCCGGGTGACCCGGTCGCAACAATCATAGAGGTGCTCCTTTTACCCCTAGACGAACAATCGGGAACGTAGAGGGTAAGCATAGGAACAAGGCAACTCAGCTTGGCTAAATTTAAGTTAAATTGATGCATATAGTGGCTTAAAAACGATACCAGAAGGGTGTCCGCACGATAAATACGAATAGATGCAAGAGTTTATTGATCGGCTTCATTAAGAAGCCCCGAGGTGAGACCGGGTAAGACATTTGAAGATGAATCCGAACGTAGCTCGGTTTAGCCGAACACGTCCTGAGAAATGCTAACCATTCCAAAAAGGCGTAAAAGGGAAAAGGAAAAACAAAGAAGAAAAAGGACTCGTGAGGGTGATCACACCGGTCTAGCCGTAGAAGCGCTAAAGACGAGCTGTGTTCCATGGGTTTGGCTCGTGGCGATTGTTCGGTGGGTTTGAAGGCGATATGCTCGTCCTGCAAGCACTTCATCAATTATGAAAGGACCCTCCCATTTAGGCGAGAGTTTATGCTTCTGCTTATCTGGGAGGCGGCGAACAAGTTTGCCCACATTATATGCCTTTGCCTGAACTTCCCTGCTCTGGTAGCATCGAGCCTGTTGTTGATAAAAAGTAGAGTGGGCCCGAGCTATGTCGTTCTCCCCTTCCAAGGCGTCTAGGTCGTCCTGCCGATCTAGCTCGGCATCCTTTTCTTCGTACATGCGCACCCTAGGTGCATCGTGGATAAGATCGCAGGGGAGGACTGCTTCTTCCACATACACCATAAAGAACGGTGTGTATCCCGTTGACCGGTTCGGGGTGGTGCACAGGCCCCATAATACGGAGTCAAGCTCGTCCACCCAATGGCAGTCATATTTTTGTAGGGAATGGACCAGTCGGGGTTTAATACCGCTCATAATAAGGCCATTGGCCTGTTCGACCTATCCACTGGTCTGTGGGTGATATACTGAGGCGTAATCAAGCTTGATGCCCATGTTAGCGCACCGGTCTTTTACCTCCTGGCCTGTGAAATTCGATCCATTGTCTGTTATTATACTGTGGGGGACACCGTAACGGTGAACCATACCGGATATAAACTCGATGACCGGTCCGGACTTAGCTGATGTTACCGGTTTTGCTTCAATCCACTTGGTGAATTTGTCGACCATAACCAGGAAATATTTCTTTTTCTTGGTCCCCCCTTTGAGTGGTCCGACCATGTCCATCCCCCAGACCGCGAAAGGCCAAGTAATCAGTATCGTCTGAAGGGCCATAGGGGGCATGTGACTTTGATTTGCAAAGTGCTGACATCCAACACAATGCTGAAAGAGTGTGTGGGCCTCATCGCGAGCAGTGGGCCAGAAGAATCCGGCTCGAAATGCCTTGCTTACCAGGGCCCGAGCTGCTGCGTGGTGACCGCCCATCCTGCATGTATCTCCGCCAAGAGCTGCCTCCCTTCTTCTTCGGATATGTACCGTTGGAGGACTCCGGTGGTGCTTTTCTTTGGAAGCTCTCCCACATGGACCTTGTAGGCCTTGGAGCGCCGCATTATGCGTCTTGCCTCAGTCTAGTCATCGGGGAGTTCCTGGCGGAGAAGATATGCAAGGAATGGTTCGGTCCATGGCGCGATTACTGCCATGACTTCGTGAGCCGAAGGTGTTTCTTCGAGCGTCGAACCGCTGATGATTTGTTCGTCTGGTTTGATGATAGAATGGATGGTCTGTTCCGGGCCATTGACTCAGCATCCTTGTCCTCGTCCTGCCATACCACGGATGTCTTGAAAAGCCATTCCAGAAAGGTGTTTTGGGGGACGTGGTCGCGCTTGGCGCCCATGCGGGCGAGGACATCAACAACTCGATTGCTTCTCTGGAGACATGCTAGAATTCTAGTCCTTTGAATCGTGCAGATATCTTGAGGACGGCATTTCTATATACTGCCATCTTCAGGTTTTTGGCGTCGAATTCGCCGTTGATTTGAGAGATGGTGAGGTTAGAGTCTCCCCTTACCTCAAGCCGTTGTACACCCATCGATGCTGCCATCCGAAGCCCATGCAACAGAGCCTCGTATTCAGCCGCATTATTGGAATCGATGTACATGATCTGCAATACGTTCCGGATGTTGTCGCCCGTTGGGGATGTAAGTATAACTCCAGCCGAGCGTTTTGGACCCGTCAAAGTATGTGGGAGTATGTACTATACTCTCAGGGCAGCTCGGCCTCCGTCCATTCGGCGAGGAAATCGGCCAACACCTGAGATTTAATAGCTCAGCGTGGTTTGTATGCGATTTCAAAAGGAAGGAGTTCGATTGCCCATTTGGCTATGCGGCCAATGGCGTCCCTGTTATTGATTATATCATTTAATGGTACTTCAGATGCCACTGTGACCGAACACTCTTGAAAGTAGTGTCGGAGCTTTCGAGATGCCATGAAAATTGTGTAGGCTATCTTCTGGTAATGTGGATACCTTGACTTGCACGGGGTGAGGACCTCTGATACATAGTATACTCTCTTCTGTACCCGGAACTTGTGAGCCTCAGCCTCTCGTTCAACAACGAGAACCGCGCTAACCACTTAGTTTGTGGTTGAGATGTACAACATCACTGGTTCACCTATGCCGGGTGCTGCTAGTTTAGGGTTGCTGGCCAGTAGCATTTTGATTTCTTCCAACGCGGCCGTTGCTTCATTGGTCCACTCAAAGTTCTGGGTCCATTTGAGCAGTCTGTAGAGTGGTAGTGTCTTTTCACCAAGGCGGGAGATTGACGTGGCTTGAGACTGCGTCGATATTTCCCCAAAGAGGAAGGGATGATGCAACACTGCGACGGTAAGTATTTCCCTCAGTTATGAAACCAAGGTTATCGAACCAGTAGGAGAACCAAGCAATACTATGTAAACGGTACCTGCACACAAAGAACAAATACTTGCAACCCCACGCGAAAGAGAGGTTGTCAATCTCTCCACAGTAAAAAGATAGATTAGATTGTAATAGATTGGATAGATAGATCGCACAAGAACACAAAATAAAAGAGGCAAATAAAAAGCGCAACAAGGTATTTTTGGGTTTTTTGGAATAATAGATCTGAAAACGAAAAGCCACAAAAGATAGATCGGAAAGCAATATGTTGGAAAAGTAGACCCGGGGGCCGTAGGTTTCACTAGTGGCTTCTCTCATGAGTATAGCACACGGTGGGTAAACGAATTACTGTTGGGCAATTGATAGAAGATCAAATAGTCATGATGATATCCAAGGCGATGATCATTATATAGGCATCACGTCCACGATTAGTAGACCGAAACGATTCTGCATCTACTACTATTACTCCACACATCGACCGCTATCCAGCATGCATCTAGTGTATTAAGTTCATGGAAAAATGGAGTAATGCAGTAAGAATGGTGACATGATGTTGACAAGATCTATTCATGCAGGAATATACCACATCTTGTTATCCTTAATAGCAACAATACATGCGTGCCTCGCCGCCCCTTCTGTCACTGAAAGAGGACACCGCAAGATCGAACCCATCACAAAGCACCTCTTCCCATGGCAAGAAAAATCGATCTAGTTGGCCTAACTAAACCAAAGATTCGAAGAAGAAATATGAGGCTATAAGCAATCATGCATATAAGAGATCAAAGAAGACTCAAATAATATTCATGGATAGAAACTGATCATGAACTCAAAATTCATCGGATCCCAATAAACACACCGCAAAAGGTCATTACATCAAATAGATCCCCAAGAGACCACTATATTGAGAATCAAAACAGATAGAGAGAGGAAGCCATCTAGCTACTGCCTACGGACCCGTAGGTCTATGGTGGACTACTCACGCATCATCGGAGAGGCACCAATGAGGATGATGAACCCCTCTGTGATGGTGTTAGATTGGATCTCGCGGTTCTGGAACTTGCGGTGGCAGGAATTATTTTTCGTCGACTCCTCTAGGGTTTCTAGAATATTTGGGTATTTATAGAGCTCAGAGGCGGTGGAGGGGGTTCCCGAGGCGGCCACAACCCACCAGGGCGCACCCGGGGCCTCTCGCGTGCCCTGGTGTTTTGTGGGCCGCCAGGGCTCCCTCCTGGGTACTTCTTTGGCCCACTGGGTTCCTTCTGGTCCAAAAAAATCTCCAAAAAGTTTTGTCTCGATTGGACTCCATTTGGTACTGATATTCTGCGAAGTAAAAAACAAGCAAAAAACAGCAACTGGCACTTGGCACTATGTCAATAGGTTAGTTCCAAAAAATGATATAAAGTTGCTATAAACTGATTGTAAAACAGCCAATAATGATAATATAACAGCATGGAACAATCAATAATTATAGATACATTGGAGACGTATCAGAGAGAAAGCGGCTTAAAGCCGCCACGCAGCCTGCCAGCTTTTGAACGTGCTTCAGTTCTGTAGGGATTGCTAGTTGGGATAGAGCCCGGATCTTTGCCGGTTTGGCTTCTATACCTCTATGGGAGACGATGAATCTGATCAATTTACTGGTGGGAACTCCGAAGACGCAGTTATCCAGATTGAGTCGTATATCATAGGCCCGTAAATTATCAAAGGTTTGCCGGAGGTCATCCACCAGCTGGCTGACGTGCCTGATCTTGATGACCACAACGTCCATGTATGCCTCGACCGTTTTTCTGATTTGATTTTCCAGGCATGTCTGAATCATGCGCTGGTATGTGGCGCCTGCATTCTTTAACCCGATGGGCATTGTGTTGAAGTAGAATGGACCGTAGGGGGTGATAAACGCGGTCGCGGCCTAGTCGGACTCCTTCATTTTGATTTGATGATATCCGGAGTAAGCATCGAGAAAGCAAAGTGAGTCATGCCCAGCGTTGGCGTCGATGATCTGGTCAATGCAGGGTATGGGAAAGGGATCCTTAGGACATGCTTTATTTAGGTCTTTGAAATCGACGCACAGCCGCCAGGATTTGTCCTTCTTCGGTACCATGACCAAGTTTGCCAACCACTCAGGGTGTTTAATTTCTTGGATGAATCCGGCTTAGAGTAGTTTTGCTAGTTCTTTACCCATAGCTTGACGCTTGGGTTCAAAAAATCGGCGTAGTGCCTGTTTGACTGGCTTGAAGCTTGTAATTATGTTCAGGCTATGCTCCGCCAGTCTTCTGGGATTCCTAGCATGTCTGAAGGGTATTAGGCAAATATTTCCCAATTTTCGCGTAGAAATGTGCACAATGCTTTGTCCACCGCGTGGTCCAGCTGAGCTCCGATGGACGCCGTTGGGGTCTGTCGGATGCACTTGAAATTTGACGATTTCATCTGCTGGTTTGAAGGATGTGGATTTGGGCCTTTTGGTGAGGATTATATCATCCCTATCCACCATTGAGCGGAGTGTTGTTAATTCTTCTGCCGCGAGAGCCTCGGACAGTGCCTCGAGGACGAGCAAAGCTGTTTTGTTTTTGGCCCGAAGAGCTCTATCCGGGTCACTTGTAATTGTGATCACGCCGTAGGGACCTAGCATTTTGAGCTTCATATACCCGTAATGTGGTATGGCCTGAAATCTTGTGAAAGCATCACGCCCCAATAGGGCGTGATAACCGCTGTGAAAGGGCACAATGTGGAAGATGAGTTCTTCGGACCTATAGTTCTCAGGGGTGCCGAATACCACATCGAGAGTAACTCGCCCGGTGCAACATGTTTTTTTTCCGGGAATGATTCCTCGAAAAGTGGTATGGCTTTGTTCGATGCGAGCTATGTTGAATTGCATTTTGTCCAAGGTATCCTCATAAATGAGGTTTAAACCGCTACCACCGCCCATTAGCACCTTATGGAGTCTGAAGCCGTCAACAATGGTGTTGGGGATATGCCCCACGGGTATGACCCGCCCAATATGTGACTCGGCAACTGTCGGGCGGCCCATAAGGGAGATTCCTACTAGAAACACAAGGCCCAGAAGGCGGCTCATGTTAAGGCCGGCTCATGGAACGTCGCGTGGCGAGCCGGCTCACGAGAGAAGACAAGAATATTCCTTTACTTAAGAAACAAGATGAGTAGGTGGAATTAGGTTGGGTCACGGGTTGTACTTTGACCCAGACTCCATTGTACTCTCAGGGCCTCGACCTGTATATAAACGAGAGCCCCCGAGGTAGAAAGATCATGTAGGAAAGAAACCCTCGAGGGCTAGGTTAGCGATTCCGCACCCTTGTAATCGAGATCATCTTCAATATACACAAAGCAGGACATAGGCTTTTACCTTCATCGGAGGGGCTGAACCTGGGTAAATCCTCGTCTCTCATTCCCAAATCAACCACTTCGAGTTGCCACCTAGCTGCGATGGCCTCACACCCAAGTTCCCGCATGAGGACATGTGCCGTGACAAAACCACGACAGTTGGCGCCCACCGTGGGGCTATCGCACGGTGGAGTTGAGTTCTCGGAGGGAGCTCTCCCAGGGTTCGGGAGATACGCGGTTGGTTAGATGACCATGAGCCGCCGTGGCAAGATCTACATCGATGACTCAGGCTGGGGCCCCGAGGCCGGCTCGATCGAGTACGGGCATCGGGTCCCCTTCGGCAAGATCCAAGTCTTGATCGGCGAGATCGGCACATTAGGACCGGAGCCGGACATCTGCACCGACATCGTCAAGCCGGCTCGGTGTGCTCAACCTGGCCGGTGTCAAGCCGGTCGGCGTCACGTTTTTGTCGGCTTTACTCAAGGGATCGAGCTGGCAGATGAAGTGGCAGGCAGCAGGGACACACTCATCAACTCCGATGGCGCGTCATCCATGGGGGATACCGAGTCGATCTGTCCGCTTTTCGATGGTAGGCTTGGGGGCTGCTCAGAAGATGAAACCACCAAGGAGTCCCACGAACTACCTCGACAAGCCGCCGTCTTCATGGCCGGTACAGCAGCGGCTCATGTCTCGACCATGGAGGGTGCGACGACCAGAACCGGCCCAACCTCAGGAGCGGCAGGTTCAAGGAAAACGCCGGCTCAGGCCATGGCCGACCTGATGGCAGAGATGACAAAGCTCCTCGGAACACCAGTGACCGTGGAGAATCAGGAGGAACGCAATACGATTCTAACCATGCTTCATGGATAGATGGCTAATATTCAGGAGGAAATAGATGCCGAAAACACTCGCATGACGGAGTTACAGTCTCACATCCACAGCGAAACTCAGCGCCTTCATGTAGAAGCCTGACGGCTGGGCCTTCGGTGAGACGCCTCCGACGCAGTCCATCAGAGCAGGCATCTGAGCCGCCTTCCCCCCAATCCCGAGCCTTCACGGTTATTTGTCACACCTCAGAACATGCCGATAGCCGGTCAGCCACGCCTGGATCAGGCACTTGAGCCGCCGCGTCAGATGCCGACTCAGTCGCCGACTTAGCGTTTCCAGACACCGGCGGGTCATTTTTCCAATCCAGTGGACAACATGTTGGCAGCTACTCATAACCTTGAGGCGCTTCTCATCCATGGAAATACTCCAATTGAGGTTGAGGCTAGTAACGCTATTGAGATGCGAAAAACTGCGGTGACACAGCAGGCGCAGTACTCTTACAACGATCGGATGCACTCTACACCTTACACAAGCTGTAGTAAGAGCCGTCATGTGGACTCTCTGGCAGTTTCTAGTAGCGAGGGCATGCAGCAACCTCAGAATTACACAAATCTACCAGTATTGTCAGCCGCACAGGCTGTCGTCGACGTGGCCCGAGCTACGCGACAAGCAGAAGCGGAAGCAGCAACGGTAACGGCGGGTCAGCGACCTCCCACCAGTCCCGAGCCAACAACCATGGGGGTTGGAGTTAGCAGCAGAATGATCGGCATCCCGTGTCTAGATCCGGTTCTCCGCAGTGAGCGTATGCCCAAAAATTTTAAGGGTCCTCGCAAGGTTCCCAACTACACGACTGACCTTGAGCCGGCAGCGTGGATCTAAAGCTATGAGTTAGGAATGGACATGCTCGATGTCAGTGATGCTGTGTACGCCAAGTACTTAACCATGATGCTAGAAGGACTGGCTCGAACGTGGTTGAAGAACCTTCCCCCCAATTTGATTAATACTTTGGTAGAATTGAAGGAACATTTCATCAAGAATTTTCAAGGTACTTGCAAACATCCCATGACGATCGTTGATCTGCAGCACTGTATCCAGCATACAGATGAATTTGCCCACCACTGGACCCGCCGGAACACTGAGATCATCCACTCTTTTGATAGCATTACGGCCGCCCAAGCTGTCTTGATCTTGCTGAAAAACTATCATTTTCAACCACTTGTCCAGAAGCTAGGATGCCTCAAGAGAAAGGTTCAGGATATGGGGGATCTCATGGACGTTCTTACTAGATATGCAGAGTCTGATGGTACAAAGGATCCCGGCTCAGACGAGGAGAAGGCTGGCAAGAATAAGAAAAATGATAGTGGCAAGGGTCATCAACAAAACCATGGTCACAATGGGAATACGGGTAGCCAAGGCAATAATGGTAAGCGCGGACACCCTGATGGCGGGTCAGATGTTGTCGCCAACACCAACATTGGGTTCAAAAATCAGCGGTGAAACAACAATTTTGGCAGGCCTTATCATGGGAATAAACCTTGCAACTATGAGGAAGCACTTAAAGGTTCTTGCCCCAAACATAGTTTCCCAGATAAGCCGGCCGCTCATTCATGAGAGAACTATCACTTCATGCAGGAGTTCCGAAATCAGGCTTTCCATAATTTTCAAAGAGGCAACGACAGTGGACCTTCAGGTCATCCAGGCGGGTCAGGCGCTGGCTCATCTGCTGGTTTTGCGGGTTCAGGTTCCCATGCCCCTGGTGGCTCAGGGGCTAGTTATCCGCATCACCATAATAATGGCAATGGACAACAACGTACGGGGCAAGGAGGGCAGCAGCATAACAACAACCAAGCCGGTTTTCAAAGCAATCCTAAGCAATTGATCAATGGGCAATATCATGTGTTCACCACCAGCACTTGCAGATGAGATCGCAAGTTGAAACATCGGGCTATCAACATGGTCTAGCCAGCTGTCCCAAGGTATTTAAACTGGTCTGAGCAACCAATCACGTGGAGCAGAGAAGATCATCCCCCTGGGTTGATAACCCAGGTGGCCTGGCCCTAGTGGTGGCACCTCAAGTTGGTGGTTATACTCTGTCAAAGGTTCTCATGGATGGAGGCAGCAGTACCAACATATTATATTATGACACTTTCCGGAGAATGAATCTCTTTGAGCGCAAGTTGCAACCGTCAACCACAGTATTCCATGGAATCGTCCTCGGAAAATCAGCTTACCCAATCGAGCGGCTCAAACTCGACGTTGCTTTCATGTCTAAATATAATTACAGATGTGAGTTCCTAACCTTTGAGGTGGTAAAAATCAAGAGTCCATACCACACCCTCTTTGGACGGCCGGCTTTTGCTCAGTTTATGGCCCGACCTTCCTATGTTTACCTTAAACTCAAGATGACCGGACCAAACGGCACCATTACTATGGATGGAAGCCTGAAAATATCTCAGGAATGTGAAGAAGGGGACGCAGCTTATGCTGAATCTACTTGTGCCACAGAGGAATTAAAGTTTTACACAGCCAATGTTGACCCGGCAGATATGACCCTGATACGTCTCCATTGTATCTATAATTTTTGATTGTTTCATGCCAATATTCTACAACTTTCATATACTTTTGGCAACTTTTTATACTATTTTTGGGACTAACACATTGATCCAGTGCCCAGTGCCAGTTCCTGTTTGTTGCATGTTTTTTGTTTCGCAGAAAATCCATATCAAACGAAGTCCAAACAGGATGAAAACTTACGGAGATTTTTTTTAGAACATATGTGAATTTTGGGAAGTGGAATCAACAGAAGGCGGTGCCCGAGGGGCCCACAAGCCAGGGGGCGCGCCCTGGGGGGTAGGGCACGCTAGGGTGGCTTTTGGTCACCCCTTAAGGCGGTTGGTTCCCTTCTTTCGCCGCAAGAAAGCTAATATCCGGATAAAAATCTTGTTAAAATTTCAGCCCAATCGGAGTTACGGATCTCCGGGAATTTAAGAAACGGTGAAAGGCCAGAATCTGGGAACGCAGAAACAGAAGGAAACAGAGAGAGAGAGATACAATCTCGGAGGGGCTCTCGCCCCTCCGCCGCCATGGAAGCCAAGTACCAGAGGGGAAACCCTCCTCCCATCTAGGGGGGGGGGGGGTCAAGGAAGATGAAGAAGGAGGGGGGCTCTCTCCCTCTCTCCCCCGGTGGCACCAGAACGCCGCCGGGGCCATCATCGTGACGGCGATCTACACCAACAACTTCGCCGCCGTCATAACCAACTCTCTCCCCCTCTATGCAGCGGTTCAACACCTCTTCTCCCCGCTGTAATCTCTACCTAAACATGGTGCTCAACGCTATATATTATTTCCCAATGATGTATGGCCATCCTATGATGTTTGAGTAGATCCGTTTTGTCCTATGGGTTGATTGATGATCATGATTGGTTTGAGTTGCATGTTTTATTATTGGTGCTGTCCTATGGTGCTCTCCGTGTCGCGCAAGCGTGAGGGATCCTCGCTGTAGGGTGTAGCAATGTGTTCATGATTTGCCTATGGTGGGTTGCTTGAGTGACAGAAGCATAAACCCGAGTAGGTGGGTTGTTGCATATGGGAGTAAAGAGGACTTGATACCTTATAATGCTATGGTTGGGTTTTACCTTAATGATCTTTAGTAGTTGCGGATGCTTGCTAGAGTTCCAATCATAAGTGCATATGATCCATGTAGAGAAAGTATGTTAGCTTATGCCTCTCCCTCATATAAAATTGCAATAATGATTACCGGTCCAGTTATCGATTGCCTAGGGACAAATAACTTTCTTGTGACAAAAAGCTCTCTACTAAGACTATCTTAGTTGCTTCTTCATCTAAACAGCCCCTAGTTTTTATTTACGTGCTCTTTATTATCTTGCAAACCTATCCTACAACTCCTACATAGTACTTCTAGTTTCATATTTGTTCTAGGTAAAGTGAACGCTAAGCGTGCGTAGAGTTGTATCGGTGGTCGATAGAACTTGAGGGAATATTTGTTCTACCTTTAGCTCCTCGTTGGGTTCGACACTCTTACTTATCGAGAAAGGCTACAACTGATCCCCTATACTTGTGGGTTATCAAGACCTATTTCTGGCGCCGTTGCCGGGGAGTAATAGCGTGGGGTGAATATTCTCGTATGTGCTTGTTTGCTTTATCACTAAGTAGATTTTATTTGCTGTTCTAAGTTGTTCTCTATCTTTAGCTATGGATATGGAACACGAAATACCAAAAAAATTAGGTGTACTTTCTACTCATGGAGATGGGGAACCTCCTAAAACCCTCGATGCTCGTTATGTGGAAAATATTATGCACTACTTTGATAATCCTGAGAAAACCCCATTCAACTTGATAATGGGATACACGTTGGATCAACGTGAATACTTTAGGGATTATCGCTTGACTCAAAAAGGGAAACACTTATGGGATCAAATTAGAATACTGGAATGGTTTGCTTGGGATGCATGCTCGAGATGTGACTTTACTTGTTGCTCTAATATAGAAGCTCGACACCTTCCCTTTCAATGCAAATTTAATGATAATGAAACCTTAGCTTCTTATGCTAAAGGTATTTATGATTACTATGATGTGGAACGAATAGAAGAATTTGTTGTTTTTAAAGGTGCTTATGAAATTGCTTCTTTGCTTGAAAAGTATGATGATGATGTTCCTTACGAATCTGAAATTTTTATCATACTTAAATATTGCTATGAGAATTATGATTGCAATGCTGATATTATTGAATTTATTGAAAGAATGACCGCTGCTTTGGAAGAGACTAATAGTTTGCAGGAACCTATGGAAGAGGAAGTTGCTGAAATTGTGAGCTCATTAGATGAAAAAGATGAGGAGGAGAGCGAAGAATAAAAGGAGGAAGAGCGGATTAGCTACCCGTGCCCACCTTCTAATGAGAGTAACTCTTCAACTCATACATTGTTTAATTTCCCTTCATTCTTATCAAAGGATGAATGCTGTGATAATAGCTATGATCCCTTGGATTCGTTCGAAATATCCCTTTTTGATGAACTTGATGCTTGCTATGCTTGTGGCCATGATGCCAATATGAATGATGCTTATGGAGATGAACTAGCTATGGTTCCTTATGTTAAACGTGAAATTGTTGCTATTGCACCCACACATGATAGTCCTATTATCTTTTTGAATTCTCCCAACTACACTATATTGGAGAAGTTTGCACTTATTATGGATTATATAGATGGGTTGCCTTTTACTATTACACATGATGATTTTGATAGATATAATATGCATGTTCTTGCTGCTCCTACTTGCAATTATTATGAGAGAGGAACTACATCTCCGCCTCTCTATGTTTCCAATACGATAAAATTGCAAGAAACTGTTTATACTATGCATTGGCCTTTACTTTGTGTGCATGAATTGTTCTTTTATGACATGCCGATGCATAGGAAGAGAGTTAGACTTCGTTGTTACATGATATATGTTACTTTGCGCTCACTACTAAATTACAAATCATTGTTAATTAAAATTGGCTTTGATATACCTTGGGATCCGGGTGGATCCATTACATGAGCACTTTATGCCTAGCTTAATGGCTTTAAAGAAAGCGCTGCCAGGGAGACAACCCGGAAGTTTTAGAGAGTCATTTTATTCTGTTGTGTGCTTTTATATAATTAAAAACAAAAAAATAAAGTGGGGAACATAAAACTTTTTCAAAAAGAGAAGTGAAAGTGAGAAAGACGAGCATCGTTGAAGTGGGGGCTAGCCTTGAACTTTGTTCATGCCCATGGAAACTTTGTGAATCTTGATTACAGAAACTTTTCAACAAAAATAATTATCCCCTTGTATAAATCCATTGTATTATAAAAATAATGTGCCAAGAATTACCTTTAGGGTGTTTAAATTGCTTGTTTGATATGTGCTGTGTAAAAACAGAAACTTTTGCTGCAGTGTTTGAATTTTAATATTTTACTGGAGCATGCAAAAATACTAAATTTTTTACAAAATACTATTATACAAATTCTTGACCATGTCCTAATTTTTCAGAATTTTTAGAGTTACAGAAGTATGGTGAATGTTCAGATTACTACAGACTCTCCTGTTTTTGACAGATTCTGTTTTTGATGCATTGTTTTGCTCGTTTTGATGAAACTATCGATTCTATTGGTGGTATAAGCCATGGAAAAGTTATATTACATTAGCTACAATGCAAAAAAATAATATGAATTGGTTGGCAACAGTACTTAAAGTTGTAATTTGCTTTATTATACTAACGGATCTCACGAGGGTTTTGTTAAGTTTTGTGTGTTTGAAGTTTTCAAGTTTTGGGTGAGATCACGATGGATGAAGGAATAAGGAGTGTAAAGAGACCAAGCTTGGGGATGCCCGAGGCACCCCAAGGTAATATTCAAGGACTCCCAAGAAACTAAGCTTGGGGATGCCCTGGAAGGCATCCCCTCTTTCTTCTAACAACCATCGGTAATTTTACTTGGAGCTATATTTTTATTCGTCACATGATATGCGTAAATCTTGGAGCGTCGTGTGCTTTTTTTTTTTTAATAATGCACCATGCAGGTATCATATAGTCCTTGGTCGATTTATATAATGCTTCATGCACTTCACTTACATCTTTTGAGTATGGCTTTATAGAATGCTTCATGTGCTTCACTTATATCATTTGAAGTTTGGATTGCCTGTTTCTCTACACATAGAAAACCGTTATTTGTAGAATGCTCTTTTGCTTCACTTATATTTGTTAGAGCGTGGGCATATCTTTTGTAGAAAGAATTAAACTCTCATGCTTCACTTATATCTATTTAGAGAGTCAACAGGAATTGGTCATTCACATGGTTAGTCATAAAATCCTACATAAAACTTGTAGATCACTGAATATGATATGTTTGATTCCTTGCAATAGTTTTGCGATATAAAGATGGTGATACTAGAGTTATGCTAGTGAGTAATTGTGGATTGGTAGAAATACTTGTGTTAAAGTTTGTGATTCCCGTAGCATGCACGTATGGTGAACCGTTATGTGATGAAGTCGGAGCATGATTTATTTATTGATTGTCATCCTTTGTGTGGAGGTCGGGATCGCGCGATGGTTAACTCCTACCAACCCTTCCCCTAGGAGCATGCGTGTAGTACCTTGTTTCGATGACTATTAAATTTTTGCAATAAGTATGTGAGTTCTTTATGACTAATGTTGAGTCCATGGATTATACGCACTCTCACCCTTCCACCATTGCTATCTCTAGTACCGCGCAACTTTCGCCGGTGCATTAAACCCACCATATTCCCTTCCTCAAAACAGCCACCATACCTACCTATTATGGCATTCCCATAGCCATTCCGAGATATATTGCCATGCAACTTCCACCATTCCGTTTATTATGACATGCACCATCATTGTCATATTGCTTTGCATGATCGTAAGATAGCTAGCATGATGTTTTCATGGCTTGTCCGTTGTTTGATGTCATTGCTATGCTAGATCATTGCACATCCTAGTACACTGCCGGAGGCATTCATATAGAGTCATATTTTGTTCTAGTATCGAGTTGTAATTCTTGAGTTGTAAGTAAATAAAAGTGTGATGATCATCATTATTAGAGCATTGTCCCATGTGAGGAAAGGATGATGGAAGCTATGATTCCCTCACAAGTTGGGATGAGTCTCCGGACTTTACAAATAAATAAAAGAGGCCAAAGAAGCCCCAAAAAAAAAGAAGCCAAAGAAGCCCACCAAAAAACACAAAAACAAAAAAAAACAAAAAAAAATGAGAGAAAAGACTGAAGGGGCAATGCTACTATTCCTTTTTCCACACTTGTGCTTCAAAGTAGCACCATGATCTTCATGATAGAGAGTCTCCTATATTGTCACTTTCATATACTAGTGGGAATTTTTCATTATAGAACTTGGCTTGTATATTCCAATGATGGGCTTCCTCAAATTGCCCTAGGTCTTCATGAGCAAGCGAGTTGGATGCACACCCACTTAGTTTCTTTTTGAGCTTTCATACACTTATAGCTCTAGTGCATCCGTTGCATGGCAATCCCTACTCACTCACATTGATATCTATTGATGGGCATCTCCATAGCCCGTTGATACGCCTAGTTGATGTGAGACTATCTCCTTCTTTTTGTCTTCTCCACAACCACCATATTCTATTCCACCTATAGTGCTATATCCATGGCTCACGCTCATGTATTGCATGAAAGTTGAAAAAGTTTGAGAATACTAGAGTATGAAACAATTGCTTGGCTAAAACCAGGGTTGTGCATGATTTAATACTTTGTGTGATGAAGATGGAGCATAGCCAGACTATATGATTTTGTAGGGATACCTTTCTTTTAGCCATGATATTTTGAGAAGACATGATTGCTTTATTAGTATGCTTGAAGTATTATTTTCTTAATGTCAAATGATAGACTATTGTTTTGAATCACTCGTGTCTTAATATTCATGCCATGATTAGATTATATGATCAAGATTATGCTAGGTAGCATTCCACATCAAAAATTATCTTTTTTATCATTTACCTACTCGAGGACGAGCAGGAATTAAGCTTGGGGATGCTGATACGTCTCCGTCGTATCTATAATTTTTGATTGTTTCATGCCAATATTCTACAACTTTCATATACTTTTGGCAACTTTTTATACTATTTTTGGGACTAACATATTGATCCAGTGCCCAGTGCCAGTTCCTGTTTGTTGCATGTTTTTTGTTTCGCAGAAAATCCATATGAAACGAAGTACAAACGGGATAAAAACTTACGAAGATTTTTTTGGAACATATGTGAATTTTGGGAAGTGGAATCAACAGAAGGCGGTGCCCGAGGGGCCCACAAGCCAGGGGGGCGCGCCCTGGGGGGTAGGGCATGCCAGGGTGGCTTGTGGTCACCCCTTAAGGAGGTTGGTGCCCTTCTTTCGCCACAAGAAAGCTAATATCTGGATAAAAATCGTGTTAAAATTTCAGCCCAATCGGAGTTACGGATCTCCGGGAATTTAAGAAACGGTGAAAGGCCAGAATCTGGGAACGCAGAAACAGAAGGAAACAGAGAGAGAGATCCAATCTCGGAGGGGCTCTCGCCCCTCCGCCGCCATGGAAGCCAAGGACCAGAGGGGAAACCCTCCTCCCATCTAGGGGGGGGGGGGGGTCAAGGAAGATGAAGAAGGAGGGGGGCTCTCTCCCTCTCTCTCCCGGTGGCACCGGAACGCCGCCGGGGCCATCATCGTGACGGCGATCTACACCAACAACTTCGCCGCCGTCATCACCAACTCTCTCCCCCTCTATGCAGTGGTTCAACACCTCTTCTCCCCGCTGTAATCTCTACTTAAACATGGTGCTCAACGCTATATATTATTTCCCAATGATGTATGGCTATCCTATGATGTTTGAGTAGATCCGTTTTGTCCTATGGGTTGATTGATGATCATGATTGGTTTGAGTTGCATGTTTTATTATTGGTGCTGTCCTATGGTGCTCTCCGTGTCGTGCAAGCGTGAGGGATCCTCGCTGTAGGGTGTTGCAATGTGTTCATGATTTGCCTATGGTGGGTTGCTTGAGTGACAGAAGCATAAACCAGAGTAGGTGGGTTGTTGCATATGGGAGTAAAGAGGACTTGATACCTTATAATGCTATGGTTGGGTTTTACCTTAATGATCTCTAGTAGTTGCGGATGCTTGCTAGAGTTCCAATCATAAGTGCATATGATCCAAGTAGAGAAAGTATGTTAGCTTATGCCTCTCCCTCATATAAAATTGCAATAATGATTACCGGTCTAGTTATCGATTGCCTAGGGACAAATAACTTTCTTGTGACAAAAAGCTCTCTACTAAGACTAACTTAGTTGCTTCTTCATCTAAACAGCCCCTAGTTTTTATTTACGTGCTCTTTATTATCTTGCAAACCTATCCTACAACTCCTACATAGTACTTCTAGTTTCATATTTGTTCTAGGTAAAGCGAACGTTAAGCGTGCGTAGAGTTGTATCGGTGGTCGATAGAACTTGAGGGAATATTTGTTCTACCTTTAGCTCCTCGTTGGGTTCGACACTCTTACTTATCGAGAAAGGCTAAAAGTGATCCCCTATACTTGTGGGTTATCAAGAGACCCCCCTCAAGAAACCCACCACTGAGTCTGAGCCTCAACTAAAGTTCTAGCCGGCTGAGGATAATAAACAAATTGACTTTACTCCTGGCGACGCATCTTAGCAGTTCACTATTGGGACAGACCTGGACCCCAAATAGGAAAGCGCGCTCATCGAGTTCATCCGTGAGAATTGGGACATCTTCGCATGGAAACCTTCTAACATGCCTGGAGTACCGAGAGAACTCGCTGAGCACTGACGTGGCTTGAGACTGCGTCGGTATTTCCCCAAAGAGGAAGGGATGATGCAGCACAACTATGGTAAGTATTTCCCTCAGTTATGAAACCAAGGTTATTGAACCAGTAGGAGAACCAAGCAACACTATGTAAATGGTACCTGCACACAAAGAGTAAATACTTGCAACCCGACGCGTAAGAGAGGTTGTCAATCTCTCCACGGTAAAAAGATATATTACTTTGTTTGAGATTGGATAAATAGATTGAACAAGAACACAAAATAAAAGATGCAAATAAAAAGTGCACCAAGGTATTTTTGGGTTTTTGTAATAATATATCTGAAAACAAATGCGAAAAAGATAGAACGGAAAGCAATATGTTAAAAGAATTGACCCGGGGGCCGTAGATTTCACTAGTGCCTTCTCTCAAGAAAATAGCACACGGTGGGTTAACAAATTACTGTTGGGCAATTGATAGAAGATAAAATAATCATGAAGATATCCAAGGCAATGATCAATATATAGGCATCACGTCCAAGATTAGTAGACCGAAATGATTCTACATCTACTACTATTACTCCACACATCGACCGCTATCCAGCATGCATCAAGTGTATTAAGTTCATGGAGAAAAGGATAATGCAATAAGAACGATGACATGATGTAGACAAGATCTATTCATGTAGGAATAGATCCCATCTTGTTATCCTTAATAGCAATGATACATGCATGCCTCGCTGCCCCTTTTGTCACTGGGAGAGGACACCGCAAGATCGAACCCATCACAAAGCACCTCTTCCCATGGCAAGAAAAATCGATCTAGTTGGCCTAACTAAACCAAAGATTCGAAGAAGAAATACGAGGCTATAAATAATCATGCATATAAAGATCAAAGAAGACTCAAATAATATTCATGGATAGAAACTGGTCATGAACTCAAACTTCATCAGATCCCAACAAACACACCGCAAAAATTCATTACATCAAATAGATCTCCAAGAGACCATTGTATTGAGAATCAAAAGAGAGAGAGAAAGCCATCTAGCTACTGCCTACGGACCCGTAGATCTATGATGGACTACTCACGCATCACCGGAGAGGCACCAATGAGGATGATGAACCCCTCCCTGATGGTGTTAGATTGGATTTCTTTGTTCTTGAATTTGCGGCGGCTGGAATTGTGTTTCGTCGACTCCCCTTGGGTTTCTAGAATTTCTGAGGATTTATAGAGCTGAGAGGCGGTGGAAAAGACCTCTCTGGGACCCACGATACATCAGGGCGCGCCGGGGACCTCTGGCGCGTCCTGGTGTATCGTGGGCCCCACGGGCCTCCCCCCATGTGCTTCCTTGGCTCCCAAGTTGTCTTCTGGTTCAAAACAAATCTCCACAAAGTTTCGTGGCAATTGGACTCCGTTTGGTACTGATATTCTGGGAAGTAAAAAACAAGCAAAAAACAACAACTACACTGGGCACTATGTCAATAGATTAGTCCCAAAAAATGATATAAAGTTGCTATAAAATGATTATAAAACATCCAAGAATGATTATATAACAACATGGAACAATAAAAAATTATAGATATGTTGGAGACGTATCAACATCCCCAAGCTTAATTCCTGCTCGTCCTCGAGTAGGTAAATGATAAAAACAGAATTTTTGATGTGGAATGCTGCCTAACATGTTCATCGCATATTCTTTTCTTTTGTAGCATGGACATTTGGAATTTTAGATGGTTCAAAGAAATAGTCTAGTTTTGCATGAAGACCTTAATACTCAAGCATATCAATAAGCAACCATGTCTTTCAAAATATCAACACTAAAGAAAGTTATCCCTATCCCATCATGCTCAATCATTGATCCATTCATGAAACACACTCGAATATTAGCTACACCCAATGCACAAGTATGATCATAGTGCCCCCTAGTTGGTGCTTTATAAGAGAAGATGGAGACTCAAATTAAAAATAAAAATTGCATAAAGTAAATAGATAGGCCCTTCGTACAAGGAAGTAGGGATTTGTAGAGGTGCCAGAGCTCAAAGCTTAAATTGAGAGAGAAAAATATTTTAGGTGGCATGCCTTTCCTGTCAACGAAAACGACCGAGTAGTTCTCAATACTTTCCATGCTAGATACATCATAGGCGGTTCCCAAACATAAAATAATTTTTATTCCTTTTTCCACCATTCTTACACAATCCATGGCTAGCCGTATCCACGGTTGCCTTCCATACCAATACTTTCCAAGGAATTTATTATTTCACAACATAAAGTAAATTTCTTTTTCATTTCGGGACAGGGCATCGCTATTACCGCCGTACTCCTGTGCAATGACAAGGGAATAAACACTCATCTTGAGAATAACACGTCTAGCATGGAAAAATATTGGCCACCCCCTACCGCTTCATGAGCGGTACGAGCACACAAAAAGGAAATTCATTTTGAAAATTAGAGATGGCACATACAAATTTGCTTGGAACGGCACGGAAATACCGCATATAGGTAGGTATGGTGGACTCATATGGCAAAACTGGGTTTAAGGATTTTGGATGCACAAGTAGTATTTCTTCTTAGTACAGGTGGTGGCTAGCAAATAGATAGAGAAGCAACCAACCAAGAAACAAAAATTCACATAAACGGGCATTAAGCATAACTAACACCGAATAATGCACCACAAGTAGGATTTAATTTCATTGCATAACTATTGACTTTCGTTCTTGCATAGGGAATCACAAACCTTAACACCAATATTCTTACTAAAGCTTAATTACTCACCAGCATGACTCACATATTACTATCATCATGTCTCAAAACTATTACAAGGAATCAAGTTTAATTTGTCCAATGATCTTCATGAAAGTTTTTATTATATCCCTCTTGAATATCTATCACTTTGGGACTAGTTTCATATATTGCCATTGCTTTTGACAAGCTCAAATAAATTTAACTGAAGAACGTGAGCATAAAATTTTCATCTCTCAAAATAATATAAGTGAAGCATGAGACAATTTCTTCAAAATTTACTAACTCTCAAATTAATCTAAGTGAAGCATGAGAGTATTTCTTCAAAAATTTCCAAGCACACCGTGCTCAAAAATATATAAGTGAAGCACTAGAGCAATTCCATAGCTCAAAAAATTTAAGTGAAGCATATAGAGCAATTCTAACAAATCATAGCATAATTTTGGCTCTCTCAAATAGGTGTGTCCAGCAAGGATACTTGTGCCAAACTGAAAAGCAAATCAAGCAAAGACTCATATAATACAAGACGCTCCAAGCAAAACTCATGATATGTGACGAATAAAAATATAGCTCCAAGTAAAATACCGATGGTCGTTAGAAGAAAGAGGGGATGCCACTCGGGGCATCCCCAAGCTTAGTTGCTTGTTTCTCCTTGGATATTATCTTGAGGTGCCATAGCATCCCCAATCTTAGCCTATTTTCACTCCTTATTCCTTCATCCATCGTGATCTCACCCAAAACTTGAAAACTTCAATCACACAAAAATTAACAAAACCTTTGTGAGATTCGTTAGTATAATAAAGCAAACCACCACTCTAAGTACTGTTGCAAACCTATTCATATTTTATTATTGCATTATATCTACTGCATTCTAACTTTACCATGGCTTATACCCTCCAATACAAACCATAGATTCATCAAAATAAGCACACAATGCAACGAAAACAGAATCTGTCAAAAACAGAACAGTCTGTAGTAATCTGTACTCTAACCATACTTTTGTAACTCTAAAAATTCTGAAAAATTAGGACACCGTCGGCAATTAGTATATCCATCTTGTGTAAAAACTCAGAATTTTATGCCGCTTCTGTGATTTTTGAAAATTCTGCTACTAGAAGCAAAAGTTTCTGTTTTTCAACAAGATCAAATCAACCATCACCCAACATGATCCCAAAGGCTTTACTTGGCACAAACACTAATTAAAACATTAAAAAACAATCATAACAGTAGGATAATTGTGTCAACACTCAAGAACAGAAAGAAAAAGGTAAAAATAAATTTTATTCATTGGGTTGCCTCCCAACAAGCGCTATTGTTTTATGCCCCTAGCTAGGCATAATGCATGGATTCAAGTGTTTCATCTTTAGTTTCCAACTCCTCAATCACACAACTAGATTTCTTCAAGAATTTAGCATGCACACTTTCAATGACAATACTTCTAGGAATAAGACAAAAAATTCATTCTTGTAAGTAGGGTCTTCTGCTATTTCAACAAAATTGGGATATACACTAATCATTTTAAGATCTTCCTTCTGGCTATTTTAAGATCTTCCTTCTGGCTATTAGTGACTTGTGTAGACTTGCAAATTTTTACGAGAGTTTTTTCAATAGTTTTAACAGAAGAAAAGGCCGAGCTCAAGTTACTAAAAATTACTTCCAACGTATCAATTCGAGAGGGACTTTCTTCTACTCTTTCGTTAACTACGACTTCCTTTTCCTTTAATAATTTAAAGACATCCCCCGCTTTTGACCCAATTTTATTAGCAAGATTATGTATTTTCTTATCTAAATTTTCAAGATGTTATTTGGTAATCATCTTCTTTTAAATAGCATCTCGCCTTTCCATAACATGTTCGAGAGTTAAAGTTGTTTCTTTAATCATGAGAGCTGGTGAATGATACGTCCATTTTGCATCATGATTTCCTACTGTTATTTGTAATGTATTTATGCATAATAATTCTTTAGGGAGTGATTCTAATGCCTTTTCTCTCATAATATGCAAGGTTTACACAAAGAGGGAGAATACCGACATCTGGAATTCTGGACCTGAAAAAGCACATCAGAGATACCTATTCTGCACATCTCCAAATAAGCTGAAAGTTCACAAAGAATTATTTTGGAATATATAAAAAATACTGGAGCAAATAACTACCGGAGGGGGCCCACCTGGTGAGCACAAGACACCAGGGCGCGCCAGGTCCCCCAAGCGCGCCCTGGTGGGTTGTGCTCAGCACGGTCCACCTCCGGTGCCCATCTTCTGGTATTTAAGGTCTTTTGACATAGAAAAAATAAGGAGAGGACTTTCGGAACGGAACGCCACCATCTCGAGGCGGAACTTGGGCAGGAGCACTTTTGCCCTCCGTCAGAGCGATTCTGTCGGGGGAACTTCCCTCCCGGAGGGGGAAATCGAAGCCATCGTCATCACGAACACCCCTCTGATATTTGGGAGGCCAATATTCATCAACATCCTCAACATCACCTTCTCCTCTCAAACCCTAGTTTATCTCTTATGTTCAATCTTTGTACCGGAACCTCAGATTGGTACCTGTGGGTGACTAGTAGTGTTGATTACATCTTGTAGTTGATTACTATATGGTTTATTTGGAGGAAGGTTATATGTTCAGATCCATTATGCTATTCAATACCCCTCTGATCTTGAGCATGAGTATTATTTGTGAGTAGTTACCTTTATTCTTGAGGTCACGGGAGAAGTCATGTTGCAAATAATCATGTGAATTTGATATGTGTTCGATATTTTGATGATATGTATGTTGTGATTCCGTTAGTGGTGTCATGTGAATGTCGACTACATGACACTTCACCATCCTTGGACCTAAGGGAATGCATTGTGGAGTAGTTATTAGATGATGTGTTGCTAGAGTGACAGAAGCTTAAACCCTAGTTTATGCGCTACTTCGTAAGGGGCTGATTTGGATCCAAACATTTAATGCTATGGTTAGATTTTATCTTAATACTTTTCTCGTAGTTGCGGATGCTTGCGAGGGGGTTAATCATAAGTGGGAGGTTTGTTCAAGTAAGAACAACACCCAAGCACCGGTCCACCCACATATCATATTATCAAAGTAGCGAACGCGAATCAAACCAACATGATAAAAGTGACTAGATGAAATTCCAATGTACCCTCAAGAACACTTTGCCTATTATAAGAGACTGTTCTGGCCTGTCCTTTGCCACAAAAGGATTGGGCTACCTTGCTGCACTTTAATTACCGTTACCGTTACTTGCTTGTTACCAATTATCTTGCTATCAGACTATCTGTTACCTACAATTTCAGAGCTTGCAGAAATTACCATGCTGAAAACTGCTTGTCATTTCCTTCTGCTCCTCGTTGGGTTCAACACTCTTACTTATCGAAAGGACTATGATTGACCTCCTATACTTGTGGGTCATCAAGACTCTTTTCTGGCGCCGTTGCCGGGGAGTGAAGTGCTCTTGGTAAGTGGAAATTAGTAAGGAAAAACTTATACTACGTGCTAAAATTTATTGTCACTTGCTACAATGGAAAACAATCCTTTGATGGGTTTGTTCGGGGTATCTTCACCTCGACGGGAACCACAATTAGTTGCCCCTAACCTACTGCACCTACTGAAAATATTGGTTATGAAATTCCTTATGCAGGAGATGGAACTGAACATCCTGATATGCACCTAATACATGTGAATGAAGTTTCTGGATTATTTAAGCTTGCGGGTTTACCCGGAGATGAAGTTAAAAAGAAGGTTTTCCCTTTATCTTTGAAGGGAAAAGCATTGACATGGTATAGGATATGTGATGATATTGGATCATGGAACTCGAATCGATTGCAATTAGAATTCCACCAAATTTTTTATCCTATGCATCTAGTTTATCGTGATCGGAATTATATATATAATTTTTGGCCTCGTTACAGAGAAAGTATCGCTCTAGCTTGGGGGAGGCTTAAGTCAATGTTATATTCATGCCCCAATCATGATATCCCGAGAGAAATTATTATTTGGAATTTTTATGCTCGGCTTTCTCATAATGATCAATCCATGCTCGATACTTCTTGTACTGGTTCTTTTATGAAGAAGACTATTGACTTCAAGTGGGATCTCTTAGAAAGAATTAAACGCAACTCTGAAGATTGGGAATTTGACGAAGGTAATGAGTCAGGTGTAAAGCTTAAGTTTGATTGTGTTAAATCTTTTATGAACACCGATGCTTTTCACAAGTTTAGCACTAAATATGGACTTGACTCTGAGATAGTAGCCTCTTTCTGCGAATCATTTGCTACTCATGTTGATCTCCGAAAGGAGAAGTGGTTTAAATATCATCCCCCTATTAAAGAAGAAAGCAAAGAACCGGTAAAAGCTTAGGATGAAACCATCATTTACAATGTTTATCCAGTTGTGCTTACTGCTTATATTGAAAAACCACCTTTCCCTGTTAGGATAAAGGAACATGCTAAGGTATCAACTGTGGTTTGCAAGAGTAATATTAGAGCACCTAAGTCCTATGAGCAAATTAAAGTAGAACCTAGTGTTGCTATGGTTAAAGATCTCTTTGTAGAAACTATTGATGGGCATGTTATTTACTTTTGTGATGAAGCTTCTAGAATTGCCAAACCTGATGAGAAAGATAAACATAGACCCGTAGTAGGCGTGCCTGTTGTCTCATTCAAAATAGGAGATCATTGTTATCATGGTTTATTTGATTTGGGTGCCAGTGTGAGTACTATTCCTTTTACCTTATACCAATAAATTATGAATGAAATAGCACTTGCTGAAATAGAAGACATTGACGTTACTATTAAACTTGCTAATTGTGACACCATCACACCACTTGGGATTGTTAGAGATGTTGAAGTCTTGTGTGGGAAAGTAAAATATCCTACTGATTTTCTAGTTCTTGGTTCCCCACAAGATGACTTTTGTCCCATTATCTTTGGTAGACCTTTCTTGAACAACGTCAATGCTAAGATAGATTGTGAAAAACAAACTGACGGTGTCAGTTTTGGTGATGTATCTCATGAATTTATTTTTTCCAAGTTTACGGCGAACAGTCTGGCCGAACGGGTGCCGGTAAAGGCCACTTTGCCGTCTGCTGGCAGACGGCAAAGAAGCCAAGCTCTTTGCCGTCTGCTGGCAGATGGCAAAGCCCCTGGACGGCAGACAAAAGGTGCCAGCCCTGTTAGGGGGCTAACGGCGCTCTTTGCCGTCTGCCAGCAGACGGCAAAGAGCTGCAGCTGACGTCAGGCGTCAGCTGGGCCAGCGCAGGCTCTTTGCCGTCTGCCAGCAGACGGCAAAGAAGAAAGCTCTTTGCCATCTGCTCGCAGACGACAAACAGGCCAAATAGGCCAGCCCAGATTGCACAGGCTGCTGTCACGTGGCCTATTTGCCGTCTGCTAGCAGACGGCAAACCTCTTTGCCGTCTGCTAGCAGACGGCAAAGTGGCTATATAGCCCCTGTTTTTACTGTTTTCTCTTATATCAATTCATTTGCACATAAATTCACACACATATATATATATTCAGAATCACATAATAAGGCAAACATTATGTCTAGTCCATCACATAAAATGTCTCATCCACCACATAATAAACAACACATATGCAACTAATATGCAAGCCATATGGATATGATCATCCAACACATACCAAATCAAAACATATGCAAGTCTCATCCATACATATGCAAGTTTCATTCATCTATACATACATATGCCAGTGTCAATTGTTGATCCTACAAAATCAAAACAAAATGGAAGGACAAGGACTCCATGAACGCAAGCTTCCGTGAAGTGAATCAAATCTGCAAAATGGGAAAGAAGGAAGTTAGAAGAAGAAGAAGACTAGAAGAAGAAGAAGAAAAAGAAGAAGAAGAAGACTAGAAGAAGAAGAAGAAGAAGAAGAAGAAGAATTTTTATTCTCTTTCTTTTTCTTCTTCTTATTGCTTACTTGTGTCATTTTAGAGCTAACCTAGTTAAATAGGCCATTTTTGACCTAAATATGCTAAGTATGTCATAAATGAACTAAATAAGCTAAGTATAGGTCATTTCAGAGCTAACCTAAGTAATTATGCCATTTTGAGCTAATTAAGCATATTAAGTCATTTTGGAGCTAAATAGGTCATTTTTGAAGCATATTATGTCATTTTTGAGCTAGCTAAGCATATTGAGTCATTTTGGAGGAATAAATGCTAAGTATAGGTAACTTTAGAGCTATCCTAGGTTAAATAGTTCATTTTTGAGCTAATTAAGGTTATTATGTCATTTTTGAGCTAGCTAACCATATAAATTCATTTTTGGAGGAATAAATGCTAAGTATATGTCATTTTAGAGCTTTCCTAGGTTAAATAGGTCATTTTGGAGCTAAATAGGTGATTTCTTAAGCTAAGCTAAGTATAGGTCATTTGAGAGCTATCCGTGGTAAAATTGGTCATTTTGGAGCTAATTAAGGTTATTATGTCATTTTGGAGGAAATAATGCTAAGTACAGGTCATTTTAGAGCTAAATATGTCATTTCTTAAGCTAAGCTAAGTATAGGTCATTTGAGAGCTATCCATGGTAAAATTGGTCATTTTGGAGCTAAGTAAGGTTATAATGTCATTTTCGAGGAAACTAAGCTAAGTATACGGCATTTTGGAGATAAATAGGTCATTTCTTAAGCTAAGTACGCATTTGTTATGCTAAACACTTGCGAAAACTTACCGTCATCACGGAGGTGTAGTTGTAGGTGTAGTTGTAGGACCGGTCGCGCCAGTGGCTGACGGAGGAGGATCGGTCGATGCTTGTCGGGAGTTATGCTGCACCAAAGATCATTTCCAATGTATCGTTAGCATGATGCAACTCAAATGTGAAGACTAGTAACTAATGACAATTCAAATGAAACTCACCGTGCCCGCCGGAGCAATGACTCGCATCGGCGGAGGGGTCATGCCGCTCTTCTCGCACAGGGTCTGCACATTTGGTTTTGACGAGTCAGTCATATTAGATACTACTGTAAGGAACATTACGTGCATGATTTGGCTAATATGCAGAAGAAACTTACCGCGAACATCTCGTATAGGGCCCGGTTAGCCATCATGTTCCGGTTCCTCTCCTCCTCCAACGCATTAGCCGTCCTGTCCTCAAGCTCCCTGTCCCTCTCCGCCGCCTGCCGGTCCCTCTCCTCTAGAATCTCCTGGGTCTTCGCTCTCTCTTCCTCAATAGCAGCCTGGGTCTTCGCTCTCTCTGCCTCAATAGCAGCCTGCAACACCACTCGTTAGCATTGTAATCATCGACGGCCGCACACACAATGTAATGAAGGAAAGGTATCTGAGTCCGTATAACTAACCTTGAATTCGAGCTCCACTGGCCGTGCACGAGGCAATATCTCAGGATCGGAGCCGGTCTGGTGCTTCTTGATCCGCGGGAGAGTGCTACTACAACGTATCAGTCCATCCCCAATGGCTAACGAGCCATGGGGCCTCCCGCCACCAGATATCATCACCTGCTCTGGATCAAGAGGTTGCTGGCTCGGGTTAAAGTCCGGCCCTTTCCTCGCCTTCCCCTCATCTCTGTACCTCACAAGCTTGTGGTGGGAGGCGCGGTTGGTGAATTTCTTTGGATCATCGAGGTCAGACTCAGAGAATGCCTTGGCCTTCTTGTACGAGGCAGTATTGGACATGGCATAGAGGTCGAACAGCTGTGGCACTGGAGCCTTGTTCTCTCGCGCCTAAAAGAGAGGAACAGACTATTAGTTGAGGGCTCAAGCTAGCATGAAGAATAAATTTGCATGAATCATGAAGCAAACCACATACCCAGTTTTCCCCGTACTGATGTAGGTTGACGCTGCCTAGATGGTGTGGGACACCTTTCATTTTGCCACGCTTGTCCTTTGCAGTGTCGTGGGTGGAGCGCCATTGGGGAGAGCACCACTCATCCACCAACGCCTCCCAACAGTCCATCCTATCCGCACACCATCTCGGGGGCACCTAAGTTAAGCAAGAGAAATTTGAGCGCTACACCTACGAATCAAATCAAGGAAACTAAGTACAAGGCCTTAAGAATAGGTAATTACCTTCATGTACTTCTCCTTACTCAGAAACTTCTCGCGGCACTTCTCTCTTTTCCTCCTAATACCAGCCGAGGCGAAGTAGTCTCAAATAGCCTGCGTCCGAGCCTCGTGCCGAAAGTTTTGAAGTAGGCGCCTGCACTCGTTGTCGATAACCAGAGCCGCGGCCTCCTCCTGTCCCTCAGCACACCTGTAGAAGGTCTGCAATAAAACAAGAAAACACGGATTAGTACAATCACTAGGGTTGCCAATCAAAGAAGGAAACACAACGTAGACGGCAAAGGAGAAATTACCCAAAACGTCTGGATCACAATGTCGGCCACCTTGTGGCACTCGACATCGCCGATCCTATGCCCCGACAGGGCCGGGGCAGCCAAGTAGTGCTCCCAGGTCATTCCTAACTTTGTAACCCGGCCCTCACCGGGCAACGTGACCCACCCCGGGAAGCTCTGGCGACAAATCACACCAAGGACACTGTTGGACCTGCGGACATGAGGCTCGTGTGTCCAAGACCTGCAGTATGACAAGGCCAACGCATTAGATATTCGAAGAAACGTGAAGGCAAAAGGTTAAACAAGAGTAAATGCACTTACTTGGCCCCGTTAGGCACAATTAACCACCTCTGGTCGGGGGTCGCCGGGGTGGGCGGGAGCTTTGTACCACCACGCTGGTAGACTTTGCGCCCCTCAACCCACTCACCCTCGCTATAGCTATCAGAACTATAGCCACCCTCAGCACGGCCACTTGACTCCGTCGAGTTCCGCTGCGACTCAGCGTGATCCCTGCTGAGCTCCGGAGTCTCGTGGGACGGAGTCTCGTGGGACGAAGGCTCGTCGGCCCGACGCTCGTCGGCCCGAGGCTCGTCGGCCGTTGGCGCGTCTGCCATAGGCTCGTCGGCCCGAGGCTCGTGGACTGGAGTCCGAGACGGGTCCACCTCAGGCGGCTCCATCTCAGACGGAGCACTCCTGTGGTCGGGTGAATCAGCTGGGGGTGGCGGCGAGGAAGGCGTAGTAGCAGCGTTCCTACCTCTCCCGCCGCCACGTCCACCTCTACCAGCCTTCTTCCCCCCCGACCTCTCCCGGCCGAAGAAGAAGCGACCGCCGGTGGTGTCTGCATACTGAGATCCAGCGCTCTCCGGAGGCTATGGGGTGGAATGGAACTACCCCTCCCACCACGCGCCGAGGTAGGAGCCTCGGAGCGCTCTCGACCCGCGCCCACCATCTGTCAACACCTGCAATGACAAAGAGTAAACGAAATTAGTACAACATAAAAAGAATGAATACCTGACATGAATAATATGTATATAATTTAAGTGTATCATCATCATGAACATAATAAAAAATTGAATACCTAAAAAATTGAATATATACTTAATTTAAGTGTCGGGGTGTCGTGTCGGGGTCGGGGTGTCGTGTCGGGGTCGGGGTGTCGGGGTGTCGTGTCGGGGTCGGGGTGTCGGGGTGTCGGGGGTGTCGTGTCTGGGTGTTGTGGTGTCGGGGTGTCAGGGGTGTCGGGGTGTCGGGGTCGGGGTGCCGTGTCGGTGTCGGGGTGTCAGGTCGGGGTCGGGGTGTCGGGGTCGGGGTGTCGGGTCGTGGTCGGGGTCGGGGTGTCGGGTCGGGGTCGGGGTCGGGGTTTTTCCTCTTTTTTTTCTTTTCTTCTTCTTCCTCTTCTTCCTTTTCTTCATTTTCTTCCTTTTTTTCCTTCTTCTTCTTCTTCTTCTTCTTCCTCCTTTCCTTTTTCCTCTTCTTCTTCTCCTCCTCTCCTCTTTTTTCTTCTTCTCCTCCTCCTAACCTAATTAACCTAATTGATGTCGAAACCAGTAGCATCTAACTAATTAACCTACTCAAAAAACCTAATTAACAACATCTAACTAATTAACCTAATTGATGCATCTACTTTCTACTAACAGTAGCATCTATATATATCTATAATCATGATATAAAAAAAAGGAAAAAAACAGAAAAACAGAAAAAAAAGGGCAGAGGTGGGGGAGCTCACCGGAGGGGGTGCCGCCAGGGGGCTCGTCGAGGGGGTGCCGTCGGGGGGGCTCGCCGGGGGGTGCCGCCGCGGAGGGCTCGCCGGGGGGGGCTCGACGGGGCGGCGGCGCGAGGCCGCTGCAACAGACTACAGGGCGGCGGCGCGGGGCAGCGGAGGTGCGGGGCGGCGGCGCGGGGCAGGGCGGGGCGAGGGCGGGGGCAGGGCAGGACGGGGCGGCGGGGGCGGCGGGGGCAGGGCGGGGGCAGGGCAGGACGGGGCGGCGGGGGCAGGGCAGGGCAGGGCGGCGGGGGCGGCGGCGGCGCTGAGACAGAGAGGGAGAGAGAGATGTGTGTGAGAGAGAGAGAGGCTTTGGGCGCGGATGCGAAAATTAAGCCCCCCTCTTTGCCGTCTGCTGGCAGACGGCAAAGAATTCTTTGCCGTCTGCCAGCAGACGGCAAAGACGGTGACCGTTAGCCCGCCCCCGCCCTGACATTGTGGGCCCCACCCTCACCTCGTTGCCGTCTGCTGGCATACGGCAAAGAAATTTTTGCCATCTGCCAGCAGACGGCAAAGAAGTGGCAGATGGAAAAGAGCTTGACCTAGCCAGTGCCGTGCCCCGTGGGGCCCACTTTGGTCTTTGCCGTCTGCTGGCAGACGGCAAAGAACTCTTTGCCGTCTGCCAGCAGACGGCAAAGAAGTGCAGATGGCAAAGACCCTCTTTGCCATCAGCTGGTTCTTTGCCGTCTGCTTTGGCAAGACAGACGGCAAACAGCCTCTTTGCCATCAGCTGGCAGACGGCAAAGAGCTGGCAGATGGCAAATAACTGAATTCCAGTAGTGCTTGGGGATGATAATTTTGTCATGTCCACTTCTTATTGCAATGATCATGATTGGGGTGATAATGCTTCTTATGATCTTGAAAAAAGGAAAAAAACAGAAAAACAGAAAAAAAGGGCACAGGTGGGGGAGCTCACCGGAGGGGGTGCCGCCGGGGGGCTCGTCGAGGGGGTGCCGTCGGGGGGGCTCGCCGGGGGGTGCCGCCGGGGAGGGCTCGCCGGGGGGGGCTCGACGGGGCGGCGGCGCATGGCCGCTGCGGCAGACTGCGGGGCGGCGGCGCGGGGCAGCGGAGGTGCGGGGCGGCGGCGCGGGGCAGGGCGGGGCGGCGGCGGGGGCAGGGCAGGGCAGGGCAGGGCGGCGGCGGGGGCAAGGCAGGGCAGGGCAGGGAGGCGGCGCTGAGACAGAGAGGGAGAGAGAGATGTGTGTCTGAGAGAGAGAGGCTTTGGGCGCGGGGGCGAAAATTAAGCCCCCCTCTTTGCCGTCTGCTGGCAGACGGCAAAGAATTCTTTGCCGTCTGCCAGCAGACGGCAAAGACGGTGACCGTTAGCCCGCCCCCGCCGTGACATTGTGGGCCCCACCCTCACCTCGTTGCCGTCTGCTGGCAGACGGCAAAGAAATTTTTGCCATCTGCCAGCAGACGGCAAAGAAGTGGCAGATGGAAAAGAGCTTGACCTAGCCAGTGCCGTGCCCCGTGGGGCCCACTTTGGTCTTTGCCGTCTGCTGGCAGACGGCAAAGAACTCTTTGCCATCTGCCAGCAGACGGCAAAGAAGTGCAGATGGCAAAGACCCTCTTTGCCATCTGCTGGTTCTTTGCCGTCTGCTTTGGCAAGACAGACGGCAGAGAGCCTCTTTGCCATCAGCTGGCAGACGGCAAAGAGCTGGCAGATGGCAAATAACTGAATTCCAGTAGTGATGACTGCTATATTCTCTGATTTTTTTCAAAAGATTGTGGAGGTTTTCATGGATGATTTCTTCGTTTACGGAACTTCTTTTGATGATTTCTTAAGCAACCTTGATCGAGTTTTGCAGAGATGTGAAAAAACTAATCTCGTCTTGAATTGGGAGAAGTGCCACTTTATGGTTAATGAAGGTATTGTCTTGGGGCATAAAATATCTGAACGAGGTATTGACGTTGATAAAGCTAAATTTGATACAATTGAGAAAATGCCATGTCCTAAATATATTAAAGGTATTCGGAGTTTCCTTGGTCATGCTGGTTTCTATAGGAGGTTCATTAAAGACTTCTCTATAATTTCTAGGCCCCTTACTAATCTTTTACAAAAGGATATTCCATTTGTTTTTGATGAGGATTGTGTAGAAGCCTTTGAAACACTCAAGAAAGCCTTAACTTCCGCACCTATCGTTCAACCACCTGATTGGAACTTGCCTTTTGAAATTATGTGTGATGCTAATGCTAGTGATTATGCTGTTGCTGCTGTTCTAGGATGAAGAACTGGTAATATCAGTAAGCGCCAGGAAATGCCTATGAATTATTCACTTTCTGTTGAACCATTTGAAGTTTGGGGTTTTGATTATATGGGACCTTTTCCTTCCTCTAATGGGTACACTCATATTTTGGTTGCTGTTGATTATGTTACTAAGTGGGTAGAAGCTATTCCAACTAGTAGTGCTGATCATAACACCTCCATTAAAATACTTAAAGAAGTTATCTTCCCGAGGTTTGGAGTGCCTAGATATTTGATGACTGATGGTGGTTCACACTTTATTCATGGTGCTTTCCGTAAGATGCTTGCTAAATATAATGTTAACCATAGAATTGCATCACCCTATCATCCTCAGTCTATTGGTCAAGTTGACTTCGCAATAAATAAATAAAATTAATATTACAAAAAACTGTCAATAGGTCTTGAAAGAATTGGTCTAAGAAACTAGATGATGCACTTTGGGCCTATAGAGCAGCTTATAAAAATCCTATGGGTATGTCTCCATACAAAATGGTATATGGAAAAGCTTTTTATTTGCCTCTACAGTTAGAACATAAAGCATTTTGGGAAATTAAAGAACTCAATTATGATTTCAAACTTGCCAGTGAGAAGAGGTTATTTGATATTAGATCACTAGATGAATGGAGAACCCAAGCTTATGAAAATGCCAAACTATTCAAAGAAAAAGTCAAAAGATGGCATGACAAAAGAATCCAAAAGCGGGAATTCAAAGTTGGAGAATATGTTCTTTTGTACAACTCTTGTTTAAGATTTTTTGCAGGCAAGCTTCTTTCCAAATGGGAAGGACCATATATTATCGAAGAGGTGTATTGTTCTGGAGCTATCAAGATTAATAATGCCGAAGGTACTAACCCGAAGGTGGTAAATGGACAAAGAATTAAATACTATATCTCATGTACACCTATTAATGTTGAAAGCATTGTTATTCAAACCATAACCCCAGAGGAACACACAAAAGAAACCTTCCGGAACACTCCAGAATTTTGAAAAAGAGGAGGTACGTGGTACGGTAAGGAAAGGGACTCCGAAAAATCCGCAAAAATATTTTCTGTCAGTTTTGGAATATTACAAAAAATAGGAAAATAAGAAATAAACGAGAAAGCAACAGAGGTAAGCACGATACACCAGGGCGCGCCAGCCCTGCCAGGCGCGCCCTGGTGGGTTGTGCCCACCTCGGACACCTCCCGACTCCGTTTTCCTTCCATATTCTTGCTTCCCAAGATAAAAAATATTTATATATACTCCCGATTGTTTTGACCACCGCATCGCAGAAAAATCCCCTGTTCTTGTTTCGTGCTGTTTTCCTATGAGATCTATCAAGCCAGGCATCATGTCTTCTCCCTCCTCCAATAACGTAGAAGAAGATGCCTGGCTGATAAAGATGGAGCTGAAGGGAGAAGAGCCAAAAGAAGCCAATAATGAAGACAAGGGCAAGGAATCTATGAAGGATCAAGCTCCAGAAGGAGGGCAACCCATGCTAATGGAAGAGGAGGAAGAAGAGGATATCCTTCAACCTTATTACAATCATCTCACCCCCACTGAAATTGAAGCTTTTAGGGCTTTCGAAGCAGTTCGTGTTCAGAATAATTTTCTCACTCGTGAAAATATTTTGCTAGAGGAGCACATCATCACCCTTCGAAGAGTCATCCGCAAATTGGAGAACCTATTTAGCCTGAAGTGTCACACTTCATCTCCACCACCTTCATCATCTTCACCACCAAAGGAGACTTGAGTACACAGGTATGGGCACTCCCCTTGGCTTCAGCTAAGCTTGGGGGAGGTGCCCCGGTATCGTATCACCATCACTTTTATTCACCTTTACCTATTTTAGTTCGATCCTTAGCTTTTTCGTGAATTAGTTGAATAAAAGTTTAGTATGATCTATTTTCGAGTGCTAGTTTCGTGATCTATCTATTTATGTAATCCAGTGAGAGTTATATAATAAAGTTCAGTTTGAGCTTTTGCTTCTTTACCTTCTTGTTGCAATCAAAACAGAAAGGAAATAAATGAAAAAGAATCATATGCTAATCTTATGGTAAGTAATGACATGACACAAGGAAAATTATAAGTGGTAAAATTTATTGGAGATTGACAAACATAGAATTGGTCAATGATGCAATTCATGAAAGAATTAATAAGGGAAGAGAAGATTCACATGCAAATACACTATCCTGGACATCTTTTATGATTGTGAGTCCCCATTAAATATTATATGCCGAAATTGTTGACGTTGGACAAGGAAGTCAACGTAATGATTTATGTTTGTTCATATTCACATAGAAGTTATATTGTCATAGATCCTTCAACATGTGGTGCTTGCTCAATATCATTGCTAGCCAAAAATTCCGCACTAAGTAGAGATACTACTTGTGCATCCAAAAACCCTAAACCCGAACTCATGTTTTGAGAGTTAACCATACCTACCAATGGATCGAGTAAGATCCTTCAAGTAAGTTGTCATCGGTGCACTAAGGCAATAAAAATTGCTTCTAAATGTGTTTGATCAATTAATGTAAGAGAAAATTTAGCGTTGTACGAACTTATGATGGCAAAGTAATAAAAGTGATGGACCGCATAATAAAGGTTTCTATCATAGGGGGCAATATAGCGTGACGTTCTTTTACATTAAGGGATTTGGCATACAAACCAAAAAGCGCACAACCTCTGCTTCCCTGTGCGAAGGGCCTATCTTTTACCTTTATGTATTTACTTTTATGCAAGAGTCAAAGTATCCTTCCCTATTCCTTTTTTATTTTTGTTTTTGGAAGCATCATGTGGCGAGGAAATATATAGGCACATATATCCAACTGGATATGAGTGAGCATGAGTTATTATTGTTGACATCACCCTTGAGGTGAGTACGTTGGGAGGCGAACTATAAGCCTCTATCTTTCTATGTGTCCGGTTGAAACTTTTTGCTCATGGGTATGCTATGAGTATTAGCAATCATAGAAGACTAACTAGTTGAGTATGTGGACTTGCCAAAAGGCTCCGACACAATACCCTTCCAGAAAATATGATGAATTGTAGTTGCAAAGTTGACTAAGAACATAGTTTGTTTGTTTTCAATAAGGTTTATGCTTTATACTTCTATGTTTTGATGAATTGTTACTTGTTCATGAGAAGTTATATGATGAAGTTATATAATAAAACTTATATGAATAAGTTCTATGATAAAGTTTGTCGTTGCTATGATAATAAGCATGATGCTGCTATGTCCGTATTTTGTTTTTATCGACACCCCTCTCTCAAACCATGTGGACATGCTTTTCAATATCGGCTTTCGCTTGAGGACAAGCGAGGTCTAAGCTTGGGGGAGTTGATACGTCCATTTTGTATCATGATTTCCTACTGTTATTTATAATGTTTTTATGCATAATAATGCTTTAGGGAGTGATTCTAATGCCTTTTCTCTCATAATATGCAAGGTTTACACAAAGAGGGAGAATACCGGCAGCTGGAATTCTGGACCTGGAAAATTACATCAGAGATACCTATTCTGCACATCCCCAAATAAGCTGAAACTTTACGGAGAATTATTTTGGAATATATGAAACTACGGGAGGGGCCACCCTGGTGAGCACAATACACCAGGGCGTGCCAGGCCACCCAGGCGCGCCCTGGTGGGTTGTGCCCAGCACGGCCCACCTCTGGTGCCCATCTTCTGGTATATAAGGTCTTTTGACCTTGAAAAAAATAAGGAGAGGACTTTCGAGAAGGAACACCGCTGTCTCGAGGCGGAACTTGGGCAGGAGCACTTTGGCCCTCCGGCAGAGCGATTCCGCCGGGGGAACTTCCCTCCTGGAGGGGGAAATTGAAGCCATCGTCATCACCAACACCCCTCTCTTCTTTGGGAGGCCAATCTTCATCAACATCTTCAACAACACCATCTCCTCTCAAACCCTAGTTCATCTCTTGTGTTTAATCTTTGTATTGGAACCTATGATTGGTACCTGTGGGTGACTAGTAGTGTTGATTACATCTTGTAGTTGATTACTATATGGTTTATTTGGTGGAAGATTATATGTTTAGATCCATTAGGCTATTCATACCCCTCTGATCTTGAGCATGAATATTATTTGTGAGTAGTTACCTTTGTTTTGAGGTCACGGGAGAAGTCATGTTGCAAGTAATCATGTGAATTTGATATGTGTTCGATATTTTGATGATATGTATGTTGTGATTCCCTTAGTGGTGTCATGCGAACGTCGACTACATGACATTTCACCATCCTTGGGACTAAGGGAATGCATTATGGAGTAGTTATTAGATGATGGGTTGCTAGAGTGACAGAATCTTAAACCCTAGTTTATGCGCTACTTCGTAAGGGGCTGATTTGGATCCAAACGTTTAAGGCTATGGTTAGATTTTATCTTAATACTTTTCTCGTAGTTGCAGATGCTTCCGAGGGGGTTAATCAGAAGTGGGAGGTTTGTTCAAGTAAGAACAGCACCCAAGCACCGGTCCACCCGCATATCAAATTATAGAAGTAGCGAACGCGAATCAAACCAACATGATAAAAGTGACTAGACGAAATTCCCGTGTACCCTCAAGAACACTTTGCCTATTATAAGATACTGTTCTGGCATGTCCTTTGCCACGAAAGGATTGGGATACCTTGCTGCACTCTATTTACCGTTACCGTTACTTGCTCGTTACCAATTATCTTGCTATCAAACTATCTATTACCTACAATTTCAGTGCTTGTAGGAATTACCTTGCTGAAAACCGCTTGTCATTTCCTTCTGCTCCTCGTTGGGTTCGAAACTCTTACTTATCGAAAGGAATACGACTAACCCCCTATACTTGTGGGTCATCAAGACTCTTTTCTGGTGCCGTTGTCGGGGAGTGAAGCGCTCTTGGTAAGTGGAAATCGGTAAGGAAAAACTTATTCTATGTGCTGAAATTTATTGTCACTTGCTACTATGGAAAACAGTCCTTTGAGGGGTTTGTTCGGGGTATCTTCTCCTCGACCGGAACCACAATTAGTTGCCCCTCAACCTACTGCACCTACTGAAAATATTGGTTATGAAATTCCTTCAGGTATGGTAGAACAACTGCTAGCTAATCCATATGCAGGAGACGGAACTGAACATCCTGATATGCACCTAATACATGTGAATGAAGTTTGTGGATTATTTAAGCTTGCAGGTTTATCCGGAGATGAAGATAAGACGAAACTTTTCCCTTTATCTTTGAAGTGAAAAGCATTGACATGGTATAGGCTATGTGATGATATTGGATCATGGAACTAGAATCGATTGCAATTAGAATTCCACCAAAAGTTTTATCCCATGCATCTAGTTCATCGTGATTGGAATTATATATATAATTTTTGGCCTCGTGTAGGAGAAAGCATCGCTCTAGCTTGGGGGAAGCTTAAGTCAATGCTATATTCATGCCCCAATCATGATATCCCGAGAGAAGTTATTATTCAGAATTTTTATGCTCGACTTTCTCATAATGATCATTCCATGCTCGATAATTCTTGTACTGGTTCTTTTATGAAGAAGACTATTGAATTCAAGTGGGATCTCTTAGAAAGAATTAAACGCAACACTGAAGATTGGGAACTCGACGAAGGTAATGAGTCAGGTATAAAGCTTAAGTTTGATTGTGTTAAATCTTTTATGAATACCGATGCTTTTCACAAGTTTAGCACTAAATATGGACTTGACTCTGAGATAGTAGCCTCTTTCTGTGAATCATTTGCTACTCATGTTGATATCCCTAAAGATAAGTGGTTTAAATATCATCCCCCTATTAAAGAAGAAATTAAAGAACCAGTAAAAGCTAAAGATGAAACCATCATTTACAATGTTGATCCAGTTGTGCCTACTGCTTATATTGAAAAACCACCTTTCCCTGTTAGGATAAAGGAACATGCTAAGGTATCAACTGTGGTTCGAAAGAGTAATATTAGAGCACCTAAGCCCCCTGAGCAAATTAAAGTAGAACCTTGTGTTGCTATGGGTAAAGATCTCTTGGTAGAAAATAATGATGGGCATGTTATTTACTTCTGTGATGAAGCTGCTAGAATTGCCAAACCAGATGAAAAAGATAAACATAGACCCGTAGTCGGCATGCCTGTTGTCTCAGTCAAAATAGGAGATCATTGCTATCATGGTTTATGTGATTTGGGTACTAGTGTGAGTGCTATTCCTTTTACCTTATACCAAGAAATTATGAATGAAATAGCACATGCTGAAATAGAAGACATTGATGTTACTATTAGACTTGCTAATTGAGACACCATCACACCACTTGGGATTGTTAGAGATGTTGAAGTCTTGTGCGGGAAAGTGAAATATCCTACTGATAATCTATTTCTTGGTTCCCCACAAGATGACTTTTGTCCCATTATCTTTGGTAGACCTTTCTTGAGCATCGTCAATGCTAAGATAGATTGTGAAATACAAACTGACGGTGTCAGTTTTGGTGATGTGTCTCATGAGTTTAATTTTTCCAAGTTTAGTAGACAACCCCGTGATAGAGAATTATCTAGTAAGGATGAAATAATTGGTCTTGCTTCTATTGCCGTACCTCCTACTGATCCACTAGAACAATATCTTCTAGACCATGAAAATGATATGCACTTGCGTGAAAGAAATGAAATAGATAAAATTTTCTATGAACAACAGCCTCTCCTAAAACACAATTTACCTATTGAAACCCTTGGAGGTCTTCCTCCACCTAAAGGTGATCCTGTGTTTGAATTAAAGCAATTTCCTGATACTTTGAAGTATGCTTATCTTGACGAGAAAAAGATATATCATGTTATTATTAGTGCTAACCTTTCAGAACATGAAGAAGAAATATTATTAAAATTTCTGAGGAAGCACCAGGCTGCTATTGGATATATTCTTGATGATCTTATGGGCATTAGTCCCACTCTATGTCAGCACAAGATTAATATGGAACCTGATGCTAAACCCGTTGTTGATCATCAACGGCAATTGAATCCTAAGATGAAGGAAGTAGTAAGAACTGAAATATTAAAGCTTCTTGAGGCAGGTATAATCTATCCCATAGCTGATACTAGATGGGTAAGTCCCGTTCATTGTGTCCCTAAGAAAGGAGGTATTACCGTTTTTCCTAATGATAAGAATGAACCCATTCCACAAAGAATTGTCACTGGCTATAGAATGGTAATTGATTTTAGAAAATTAAATAAAGCTACTATAAAAGATCATTACCCTCTGCCCGTCATTGATCAAATGCTAGAAAGATTATCTAAGCACACACACTTTTGTTTTCTGGATGGATATTCAGGTTTCTCTCAAATACGTGTATCACAATCTGATCAAGAGAAAACCACCTTTACCTGTCCTTTTGGAACTTATGCTTATAGACATATGCCTTTTGGTTTATGCAATGCACCTGCTACCTTTCAAAGATGTATGACTGCTATATTCTCTAATTTTTGTGAAAAGATTGTGGAGGTTTTCATGGATGATTTTTCCGTTTATGGAACTTCTTTTGATGATTGCCTAAGCAACCTTGATCGAGTTTTGCAGAGATGTGAACAAACTAATCTCGCCTTGAATTGGGAGAAGTGCCACTTTATGGTGAATGAAGGTATTGTCTTGGGGCATAAAAAATCTGAACGAGGTATTGAGGTGGATAAAGCTAAAGCTGATGCAATTGAGAAAATGCCGTGTCCTAAAGATATTAAAGGTATTCAGAGTTTCCTTGGTCATGCTAGTTTCTATAGACGGTTTATTAAAGACTTCTCTAACATTTCTAGGCCTCTTACTAATCTTTTACAAAAGGATATTCCATTTGTTTTTGATGATGATTGTGTACAAGCCTTTGAAACACTCAAGAAAGCCTTAACTTCTACACCTATCGTTCAACCACCTGATTGGAACTTGCCTTTCGAAATTATGTGTGATGCTAGTGACTATGCTGTTGGTGCTGTTCTAGGACAAAGAGTTGATAAGAAATTAAATGTTATCCATTATGCTAGCAAAACTCTAGACAGTGCCCAACGAAATTATGCTACTACTGAAAAAGAATTTTTAGCAGTTGTGTTTGCTTGTGATAAATTTAGATCTTACATTGTTGACTCCAAAGTTATTGTTCACACCGATCCTGCTGCTATAAAATATCTTATGGAAAAAGAAAGATGCTAAACCTAGACACATTAGGTGGGTTCTCTTGCTTCAAGAATTTGACTTACATATCGTTGATAGGAAGGGAGCTGAGAACCCCGTAGCTGATAACTTGTCTAGGTTAGAAAATATCCTTGATGACCCACTACCTATTGATGATAGTTTTCCTGATGAACAGTTAGCTGCAATAAATGTTTCTCAAAACACTCATTGGTATGCTGATTATGCTAACTACATTGTTGCTAAATATATACCACCTAGTTTCACTTACCAACAAAGGAAAAAATTCTTCTATGATTTGAGACATTACTTTTGGGATGACCCACATCTTTACAAAGAAGGAGTAGATGATATTATTAGACATTGTGTACCTGAGCATGAATAGGAACAAATCCTACGGAAATGTCATTCCGAAGATTATGGAGGACATCATGCGGGAGATAGAACCGCTCACAAGGTATTGCAATCTGGATTTTATTGGCCTACTCCCTTCAAGGATGCCCGTAAGTTTGTCTTGTCTTGTGATGAATGTCAAAGAATTGGTAATATCGGTAAGCGTCAGGAAATGTCTATGAATTATTCACTTGTTGTTGAACCATTTGATGTTTGGGGTTTTGATTACATGGGACCTTTTCCTTCTTCTAATGGATACACTCATATTTTGGTTGTTGTTGATTATGTCACTAAGTGGGTAGAAGCTATTCCAACTAGTAGTGCTGATCACAACACCTCCATTAAAATGCTTACAGAAGTTATCTTCCCGAGGTTTGGAGTACCTAGATATTTAATGACTGATGGTGGTTCACACTTTATTCATGGTGCTTTCCGTAAGATGCTTGCTAAATATGATGTTAACCATAGAATTACATCACCCTATCATCCTCAATCTAGTGGTCAAGTTGAACTTAGCAATAGAGAAATAAAATTAATATTACAAAAAACTGTCAATAGGTCTCGAAAGAATTGGTCTAAGAAACTAGATGATGCACTTTGGCCTACAGAATAGCTTATAAAAATCCTATGGGTATGCCTCCATACAAAATGGTATATGGAAAAGCTTGTCATTTGTCTCTGGAATTAGAACATAAAGAATTTTGGGAAATTAAAGAACTCAACTATGATTTCAAACATGCCGGTGAGAAGAGCTTATTTGATATTAGCTCACTAGATGAATGGAGAACCCAAGCCTATGAAAATGCCAAACTATTCAAAGAAAAAGTAAAGAGATGGCATGACAAAAGAATCCAAAAGCGGGAATTCAAAGTTGGAGACTATGTTCTTTTCTACAATTCTTGTTTAAGATTTTTTGCAGGTAAGCTTCTCTCCAAATGGGAAGGACCATATATTATCTAAGAGGTCTATCATCCTGGAGCTATCAAGATTGATAATGCCAAAGGTACTAACCCGAAGGTGGTCAATGGACAAATAATTAAACACTATATCTCAGGTAGGCCTATTAATGTTGAAAGCAATGTTATTCAAACCATGACACCAGAGGAACACATAAAGGAAACCTTCCGGAACATTCCAGAATTCTGAAAAAAAGAGGAGGTACTTGATACGATCTAGATCTCCATGGTTCCACCAAGCTCCTCCAAGGCCAAGTTCTTCGAGAAGGTCATCAACCCGTACTTGCCGGAGGTGATGAAGCACCCTCAAGCCATTGAGATGCGTGAGGGGGTGCTCCACATCCACGATGTTCAGGGACCCAAGAGGACGGGAAGCATGGAGGCTAGGCTTGAGGCGGTGGAACAAGACATCTTCAAGTGCCAAAATATGGTGGAGCGTGGACTTAGTGCCAATCACTCCATGATCACGGAATTCACCCATGATCAGATGGTGGATGGCCGGTCTATGAAGGACATCGTCTTCACCTTCAACGAGCAAATCAATTTTCTGCAAAGCCAAATTTATGATCTTCAAAACCAAGTTTTTGAGTATGAAGCAAGATTTAAAGGTATGAGTTTAGCTGCTAGTTGCAGGACTATGGGGACTCGTGCGTCAACTTTTGATGGTGAGCCCTTGCCCTGGAAGCCGGAGGACAAACCTACCGCTTCGTCACAACCACCTTCATCATCTTCACCACCAAAGGAGACTTGAGTACACTGGTATGGGCACTCCCCTTGGCCTAAGCCAAGCTTGGGGGAGGTGCCCCGGTATCGTATCACCATCACTTTTATTCACCTTTACCTATTTTCGTTCGATCCTTAGCTTTTTCATGATTAGGTTGAATAAAAGGTTAGTATGATCTATTTTCGAGTGTTAGTTTCGTGATCTATCTATCTATGTAATCGAGTGAGGGTTATATAATAAAGTTTAGTTTGAGCTCTTGCTTCTTTACTTTCTTGTTGCAATCAAAATAAAAGAAAAGAGAAATAAATGGAAAAGAATCATATGCCAATCTTATGGTAAGTAATGACATCACATAAAGAAAAGTATAAGTGGTAAAATTTATTGGAGATTGACAAACATAGCATTGGTTAATGATGCAATTCATGAAAGAATTAATAAGGGAAGAGAAGATTCACATGCAAATACACTATCTTGACATCTTTTATGATTGTGAGCCCCCATTAAATATTATATGCAAAAATTGTGGACGTTGGACAAGGAAGACAACGTAATGATTTATGTTTGTTCATATTCACATGGAAGTTATATTGTCGTAGATCCTTCAACATGTGGTGCTTGCTCAATATCTTTGCTAGCCAAATATTCCGCACTAAGTAGAGATACTACTTGTGCATCCAAAAACCCAAAACCCAAATCCATGTTTTGAGAGTCCACCATACCTACCTACGGATTGAGTAAGATCCTTCAAGTAAGTTGTCATCGGTGCAATAAGGTAATAAAAATTGCTTCTAAATGTGTTTGATCAATTAGTGTAAGAGAAAATTGAGCACTGTACGAACTTATGATGGCAAAGTAATAAAAGTGACGGAGTGCATAATAAAGGTTGCTATCATAGGGGGCAATATAGTGTGACGTTCTTTTACATTAAGTGATTAGGCATACAAACCAAAAAGCGCATGACAACCTCTGCTTCCCTCTGCGAAGGGCCTATCTTTTAATTTTATGTATTTACTTTTATGCAAGAGTCAAATTATTCTTCCCTATTCCTTTTTACTTTTTCTTTTTTGCAAGCATCATGTGGTGAGGAAAGATCTAGGCACATATATCCAGTTGGATGTGAGTAAGCATGAGTTATTATTGTTGACATCACCCTTGAGGTGAGTACGTTGGGAGTCCAAACTATAAGCCCCTATCTTTCTATGTGTCCGGTTGAAACTTTTTGCTCATGGGTATGCTGTGAGTGTTAGCAATCATAGAAGACTGAATGATGGTTGAGTATGTGGACTTGCCAAAAGGCTCCGACAAGAGACCCTTCCTGAAAATATGATCAATTGTAGTTGCAAAGTTGACTGAGAACATAGTTTGTTGGTTTCCAATAAGGTTTATGCTTTATACTTCTATGTTGTGATGAATTGTTACTTGTTCATGAGAAGTTATATGATGAAGTTATATAATAAAAGTTATATGAATAAGTTCTATGATAAAGTTTGTTGCTGTTATAAAAATAAGCATGATGCTAATATGTCCGTATTTTGTTTTTATCGACACTTCTCTCTCAAACCATGTGGACATGCTTTTCAATATCGGCTTTCGCTTGAGGACAAGCGAGGTCTAAGCTTGGGGGAGTTGATACGTCCATTTTGCATCATGAATTCCTACTGCTATTTATAATGTTTTGATGTATAATAATGCTTTAGGGAGTGATTCTAATGCCTTTTCTCTCATAATATGCAAGGTTTACACAAAGAGGGAGAATACCGGAAGCTGGAATTCTGGACCAGAAAAAGCACATCAAAGATACCTATTCTGCACATATCCAAATAAGCTAAAACTTTACGGAGAATTATTTTAAAATATATAAAAAATACTGGAGCAAATAACTACCGGAGGGGCCCACCCTGGTGAGCACAATACACCAGGGCGCTAGGCCCCCCAGGCACGCCCTGGTGGGTTGTGCCCAGCACGGCCCACCTCCGGTGCCCATCTTCTGGTATATAAGGTATTTTGACCTATAAAAAATAAGGAGAGGACTTTCGGGACGGAACTCCACCGTCTCGAGGCGGAACTTCGGCAGGATCACTTTTGCCCTCTGACGGAGCGATTCCGTCGGGGGAACTTCCCTACTAGAGGGGGAAATCGAAGCCATCGTCATCACCAACACCCCACTCTTCTTTGGGAGGCCAATCTTCATCAACATCTTCAACAACACCATCTCCTCTCAAACCCTAATTCATCTCTTGTCTTCAATCTTTGTACGGGAACCTCAGATTCGTACCTGTGGGTGACTAGTAATGTTGATTACATCTTGTAGTTGATTACTATATGGTTTATTTGGTGGAAGATTATATGCTCAGATCCATTATGCTATTCAATACCCCTCTGATCTTGAGCATGAATATTATTTGTGAGTAGTTACCTTTGTTCTTGAGGTCACGGGAGAAGTCATGTTGCAAGTAATCATGTGAATTTGGTATGTGCTCGATATTTTGATGATATGTATGTTGTGATTCCCTTAGTGGTGTCATGTGAACGTCGATGATAACCCACAAGTGTAGGGGATCGTTTGTAGCCTTTTCGATAAGTAAGAGTGTCGAACCCAACGAGGAGCTAAAGGTAAAACAAATATTCCCTCAAGTTTTATCGACCATTGATACAACTCTACGCACACTTTAACGTTTTCTTTACCTGGAACAAATATGAAACTACTTTGTGGGAATAAAACTAGAAGTACTTGGGAAGATAATAAAGAACGTGGAAATAAAAGTTAGGTGCTGTTTTAATAAAATAACAAAAAGAGTGAACAACTTAGTAGAAAGCTTTTTGTGTAACGCAAGAGAAAGATTGTCCCTAGGCAATTGAATATAATATGATAGATACTTGTCATATGCAATGGGGGAGAGGCATACGCTAACACACTTTCCGTACTTGGATCATATGCACTTATGATTGGAACTCTAGCAAGCATCCGCAACTACTAAAGATCATTAAGGTAAAACCCAACCATAGCATTAAGTATCAAGTCCTCTTTACTCCCATACGCAACAACCCACCTATTCGGGTTTGTGCTTCTGTCACTCACGCCACCCACCATAGGCAAATCATGAACATATTGCAACACCCTACAGCGGGGATCCCTCATGTTTGCGCGACACAGAGGGCACCATAGGACAGCACCATATCAACATACAACTCACATCCATAACATCATACCACAATTAACCCATAGGACAAAAGAGATCTACTCAAACATCATATGATAGCCAAATATCATTGGGAAATAATATATGGAGTTGAGCACCATGTTTAAGTAGAGATTACAGCGGGTAAGAGAGGTGTTATACCGCTGCATAGAGGGGGGGGGAGAGTTGGTGTTGACAGCGGCAAGATTGTTGATGTAGATCGCTGTCACGATGATTGCCTCGGCGGCGTTCGGGCGCCACCGAGAGAGAGGGGGAGAGAGCCCCCCTCCTTATTATTCTTCCTTGGCCTCCCCCCTAGATGGGAGGAGAGTTCCCCCTCTGGTCCATGGCCTCCATGGCGGCAGAGGGGCAGGGGCCCCTCCTAGATTGGATCTCCCTCTCTGTTCTCTTCTGTTTCGCGTTCCTGTTTTCTAGCCGAAAACCGTTTCTTATATTCCCGGAGATCCATAACTCCGATCGGGCTGAAAATTTGAGGGGATTTTTATCCAAAAATTATCTTCCTTGCGCCCGAAGGAGAGCTCCAACTGACTTACGAGGTGGGCACAACCCACCAGGGCGCGCCTGGGCCCCCCTAGCGTGCCCTGGTGTCTCGTGGGGCCTGTGGACCTTCGTTTGCGTTGATTCCACTTCTCAAAATTCGTAAATATTCCAAAAGAAATCTTCGTAAATTTTTATCGCGTTTGGACTTCGGTTGATATGGTAATTCTGCGAAACAAAAAACATGCAAGAAACAGGAACTGACACTGGGCACTGGATCAATAGGTTAGTGCAATAAATCATATAAAATGTTGCCAAAAATATGTGAAAGTTGTATAATATTGGCATGAAACAATCAAAAATTATAGATACGACGGAGACGTATCAGCATCCCCAAGCTTAATTCCTGCTCGTCCTCGAGTAGGTAAATGATAAAAAAGATAATTTTTGATGTGGAATGCTACCTAGCATAATATTGATCATATATCTAATCATGGCATGAATATTAAGACACAAGTGATTCAAAGTAATAGTCTAGTTTTGACATAAAGACATCAATACTCTGGCATCCCAACAAACAATCATGTCTTTTAAAATATCATGGCTAAAGAACGCTATCCCTACAAAATCATATAGCCTTGTCATCCTTTGTCTTCTTAACACAAAGTATAAATCATGTACTACCCCGGTGTCAGCCAAGCAATTGGTTCTTACTTTTTAACGCGCTTCAGCATTTTCAACTCTCACGCAATACATGAGCGCAAGCCATGGATATAGCACTATGGGTGGAATAGAATATGGTGGTAGGTTTCAAAGGGGTAAAAGTGGAGAAGTAAGTCTCGCATCAACTCAGCGTATCAACGGGTTATGGCGATGCCCATCAATAGATATCAATGCGAGGAGTAGGGATTGCCATGCAACGGATGCACTAAGAGCTATAAGTGTATGAAAGCTCAATATGAAAACTAAGTGGGTATGCATCTAACTCTATAATGAAAAATTCCCACTAGTATAGGAAAGTGACAACATAGGAGACTCTCTATATGAAAAACATGGTGCTACTTTGAAGCACAAGTGTGGAATTAGCATGCCCCTTCTACTTCTTTCATTTTTTTCTTTCCTTCTTTTTTTCTTTTTCTTTTTTTCTATATTTTTTCTTTTTTTTCTTTCTTTGCCCGGAGCCTCATCCCGACTTGTGGGGGAATCATAGTTTCCATCATCCTTTCAGCACTGGGGCATGCTCTAAGAATGAATAATGATGATCATCACACTTCTATTTACTTACAACTCAATATTACAACGATAGTAGAACAAAGTATGACTCTATATGAATGCAATGATCTAGCATAGCAAAGATATCAAAAAACGGGCAAGCCATGGAAACATCATGCTAGCTATCTTACGATCATGTAATGCAATATGACAATGAATGCTCAAGTCATCAAAACGGAGGCGGTGGAAGTTGCATGGCAATATATCTCGGAATGGCTATGGAAATGCCATAATAGGTAGGTATGGTGGCTGTTTTGAGGAAGATATAATAAGGCTTATGTGTGATAGAGCGTATCATATCACGGGGTTTGGATGCACCGGAGAAGTTTGCACCGACTCTCGAGGTGAGAAAGGGCAATGCACGGTACCGTAGAGGCTAGCAAATTGCGGAAAGGTAAGAGTGCGTATAATCCATGGACTCACATTAGTCATAAAGAACTCACATACTTATTGCAAAAGTTTTATTAGCTCTCTCGAAGCAAAGTATTACAACGCATGCTCCTAGGGGCGAGGTTGGTAGGAGTTAACCATCGCGCGCCCCCGACCTTCACACAAAGATAGACAATCAAGAATAAATTGTGCTCCAACTTCCTAGCATAATGGGAGACTATACGTGCATGCTTCGGGAATCACAAACCTTAACACCAATATCTTACTAAACACGATCATCCAGTAGTCCTCCCACATATTATCATCTCTATATCGCAAAACTATTGCAAGGAATCAAACATATCATATTCAGTGATCCCTAAGTTTTATGTAGGATTTTATGATTAACCATGCAAATGACCAATTCCTGTTGACTCTCTAAATAGATATAAGTGAAGCAAGAGAGATTAATTCTTTCTACAAAATACCATGCTATAATAAATATAAGTGAAGTAAAAGTGCATTCTACGAATAACGGTTTTCTATGTGAAGAGAAACAGGCAATCCAAACTTCAAATGATATAAGTGAAGCACATGAAGCATTCTATAAAGCCATACTCAAAAGATATAAGTGAAGTGAAATGAGCTTTCTATAAATAAACCATGTACTATCTCATACCATCATGGTGCATAAAAGAAAAGTGAAAACTAAACACAAAAGACGCTCCAAGATTTACACATATCACATGAACGAAACGAAAACGAAAACATACCGATACTTGTTGAAGAAAGATGGGATACCTTCCGGGGCATCCCCAAGCTTAGACGCTTGAGTCTCCTTGGATATTTACTTGGGGTGCCTTGGGCATCCCCAAGCTTGAACTCTTGCCTCTCCTCCTTCTCCTCATATCGAGACCTCCTCGATGTTCGAACACTTCATCCACACAAAACTTAACAGAAGACTGGTGAGATCCGTTAGTATAATAAAGCAAATTCCTATGTTAAGTACTGTTGAAAACCCATTCATATTTTATATTTGAATTATCCCTGCTGTATTATAAATTTTCCATGGCTTATACCACTGATAAAATCGATAGTTTCATCAAAACAAGCAAAACAATGCATCAAAAACAGAATTTGTCTTAAACAGGACAGTCTGTAGTAATCTAAACTTTGACCATACTTCTGTAACTCCAAATATTCTGAAACATTAGGACGAAATAAAAATTTTGTATAGAAATACTGCTTCAAAATTTCAGAAACTTTTGACGTTGCAGTAAAAAATGAAAATTCACGCACTACAACCAAAGTTTCTGTTTTTACACCACACATACCAACAGGCAATCTAATCATCCTAAAGGCAAATCTTGGCACATTATTTTTATAATACAATAGATTTGTACAAGGGGATAATTATTTTTGTTGGAAAAGTTTCCATGATTCAAGACTCAGAAATTTCCATGGGCATGAACAAAGTTCAAGGATATCTCCCACTTCAACGATGCTCATCATCTCTCTCACTTTCACCTTTCCTTTTGTGAATTTTTGGGTTCCCCTCTATATTTTTTTGTTTTTAAACTTTATAAAAGCACACAATAGAAATAAATGACTCTCTAAAACTTCCGGGCTGTCTCCCTGGCAGCGCTTTCTTTAAAGCCATTAAGCTAGGCATGAAGTGCTCAAGTAATGGATCCACCAGGATCCCAAGGTATATCAAAGCCAATTTTAATTGACAATGATTTGTAATTTAGTAGTGAGCACAAAGTGATATATATCATGTGACGACAAAGCCTAACTCTCTTCCTATGCATCGGCATGTCATACAAGAACAATTCATGCACATTAAGTAAAGGCCAATGCATAGTATAAGTAGTTTCTTGCAATTTTATAGTATTGGAAACATAGAGAGGTGAAGATTTGGTTCCTCTCTCATAATAATTGCAAGTAGGAGCAGCAAGCACATGCATATCATATTCATTAAAATCATCATGTGTAGTAGCAAAACGCATCCCATCAATGTAATACTTAATAAGAGCAAACTTCTCCGATATAGTGTAGTTGGGAGAATTCAAAAAGATAATAGGACTATCATGTGTGGGTGCAATAGCAACAATTTCATGCTGCACATAAGGAACTATAGCAAGTTCATCTTCATAAGCATAATTCATATTGGCATCATGGCCACAAGCATAGCAGGCATCAAGTTCATCAAAAAGGGATATTTTAAATGAATCCAAGGGATCATAGCAATCATCATAGCATTCATCATTCGGTAAGCACAAAGGGTAATTAAACATTGTATGAGTTGAAGAGTTACTCTCATTAGAAGGTGGGCACGGGTGATCAATCCGCTCTTCCTCCTTTTGTTCTTCGCTCTCCTCCTCATCTTTTTCATCTAATGAGCTCACAGTTTCAGCAATTTCTTCTTCCATAGATTCCTGCAAAATATTAGTCTCTTCCAAGGCAGCGGTCTTTCCTTCAATAAATTATTTAACATAAGCATTAGAAGCATAGTTTTCATAGCAATATTTAAGTATGGCAAAATTTTCATATTTGTAAAGAGTAGCATCATACTTTTCAATCAAAGAAGCAATTTCATATGCACCCTTAAAAGCAACAAATTCTTCAATTTGTTCAACATCAAAATAACAATAGTCTTCCTTGGCATAAGAAGATAATATTTCATTATCATTAAACACACATTGGTAGGGAAGGTGTTTTTTAGTTTCTTCAGAACAACAAGTAAAATCATGTATTTCTCATAAATTCCAAGCATAGCAACACAAAGTATTAATTTGATGCCACAAGAGTTTCCCTTTTTGAGATATGCGGTGTTGCACGTAATAAGCATGCTCATTTAATGATTTTCCCTCAACTAAGCTAGTTGGGTTTTTAGCACGAGCACGAATGGATCGAAGATGATCCAAGTAATATTCTTCGGTAGTACGGAACACTAGTGGTTCCTCAACTTTTGGAGCAGCAAGTACATCTAATTTTTTTGGTATTTTGAATTTCCTACCCATATCTAAATATAGAAAACAAGAGCACAAAATAAAAACTACTTAGTGATAAAGCAAACAAGGACACACGAGAATATTCACCCCACGCTATTGCTCCCCGGCAACGGCGCCAGAAAAGGTCTCGATAACCCACAAGTGTAGGGGATCGTTTGTAGCCTTTTTCGATAAGTAAGAGTGTCGAACCCAACAAGGAGCTAAAGGTAGAACAAATATTCCCTCAAGTTCTATCGACCACCGATACAACTCTACGCACACTTTAACGTTTGCTTTACCTAGAACAAATATGAAACTACTTTGCGGGAATAAAACTAGAAGTACTTTGCAAGATAATAAAGAACGTGGAAATAAAAGTTAGGTGATGTTTTAATAAAAGAACAAAAAGAGTAAATAACTTAGTAGAAAGCTTTTTGTGTTACGCAAGGGAAAAATTGCCCCTAGGCAATTGAATATAATATGATAGATACTTGTCATATGCAATGGGGGAGAGGCATACGCTAACACACTTTCCGTACTTGGATCATATGCACTTATGATTGGAACTCTAGCAAGCATCCACAACTACTAAAGATCATTAAGGTAAAACCTAACCATAGCATTAAGTATCAAGTCCTCTTTACTCCCATACGCAACAACCCACCTATTCGGGCCTGTGCTTCTGTCACTCACGCCACCCACCATAGGCAAATCATGAACATATTGCAACACCCTACAGCGGGGATCCCTCATGTTTGCGCGACACAGAGGGCACCATAGGACAGCACCACATCAATATACAATTCACATCCATAACATCATACCACAATTAACCCATAGGACAAAAGAGATCTACTCAAACATCATAGGATAGCCAAATATCATTGGGAAATAATATATGGAGTTGAGCACCATGTTTAAGTAGAGATTACAGCGGGGAAGAGAGGTGTTACACCGCTGCATAGAGGGGGAGAGAGTTGGTGTTGACGGCTGCAAGATTGTTGATGTAGATCGTCGTCATGATGATTGCCCCGGTGGCGTTCCGGTGCCATCGAGAGAGAGGGGGAGAGAGCCCCCTTCCTTCTTCTTCTTCCTTGGCCTCCCCCCTAGATGGGAGGAGAGTTCCCCCTCTTGACCATGGCCTCCATGGCGGCGGAGGGGCAGGAGACCCTCCTAGATTGGATCTCCCTCTCTGTTCTCTTCTGTTTCGCGTTCCTGTTTTCTGGCCGAAAACCGTTTCTTATATTCCCGGAGATCCGTAACTACAATCGGGCTGAAATTTTGAGGGTATTTTTATACAAAACTTAGCTTCCTTGCACCCGAAGGAGAGCTCCAACCGACTTAAGAGGTGGGCACAACCCACCAGGGCGCGCCTGGGCCCCCCAGGCATGCCTTGGTGTCTCGTGGGGGCTGTGTGCCTCCGTTTGCATTGATTCCACTTCTCAAAATTCATAAATATTCCAAAAAAAATCTCCGTAAAATTTTATCGCGTTTGGACTTCGTTTGATATGGTAATTCTGCAAAACAAAAAACATGCAACAAACAGGAACTGGCACTGGGCACTGGATCAATAGGTTAGTCCAATAAATCATATAAAATGTTGCCAAAAATATGTGAAAGTTGTATAATATTGGCATGAAACAATCAAAAATTATAGATATAACAGAGACGTATTAGTCGACTACATGACACTTCACCATCCTTGGTCCTAAGGGAATGCATTGTGGAGTAGTTATTAGATGATGGGTTGCTAGAGTGACAGAAGCTTAAACCCTAGTTTATGAGCTACTTCGTAAGGGACTGATTTGGATCCAAATGTTCAATGCTATGGTTAGATTTTATCTTAATACTTTTCTCGTAGTTGCGGATGCTTGCGAGGGGGTTAATCATAAGTGGGAGGTTTGTTCAAGTAAGAACAGCACCCAAGCACCGGTCCACCCACATATCAAATTATCAAAGTAGCGAACGCGAATCAAACCAACATGATAAAAGTGACTAGACAAAATTCCCATGTACCCTCAAGAACACTTTGCCTATTATAAGATACTGTTCTGGCCTGTCCTTTGCCACAAAAGGATTGGGCTACCTTGCTGCACTCTATTTACCGTTACTGTTACTTTCTCGTTACCAATTATCTTGCTATCAAACTATCTATTACCGACAATTTTAGTGCTTGCAGGAATTACCTTGCCGAAAACCATTTGTCATTTCCTTCTGCTCCTCGTTGGGTTCGACACTCTTACTTATCGAAAGGACTACGATTGACCCCCTATACTTGTGGGTCATCACGCCCTGGTGGGTTGTGCTCAGCACGGCCCACCTCCGGTGCCCATCTTCTGGTATTTAAGGTCTTTTGACCTAGAAAAAATAAGGAGAGGACTTTCGGTACGGAACTCCGCCGTCTCGAGGCGGAACTTGGGCAGGAGAACTTTCGCCCTCTGGCGGAGCGATTCTGTCGGGGGAACTTCCCTCCCGGAGGGGGAAATCGAAGCAATCGTCATCACCAACACCCCTCTCATCTTTGGGAGGCCAATCTTCATCAACATCTTCAACAGCACCATCTCCTCTCAAACCCTAGTTCATCTCTTGTGTTCAATCTTTGTACCGGAACCTCAGATTGGAACCTGTGGGTGACTAGTAGTGTTGATTACATCTTGTAGTTGCTTACTATATGGTTTATTTGGTGGAAGGATATATGTTCAGATCCATTATGCTATTCAATACCCCTCTGATCTTCAGCATGAATATTATTTGTGAGTAGTTACCTTTGTTCTTGAGGTCACGAGAAAAGTCATGTTGCAAGTAATCATGTGAATTTGATATGTGTTCGATATTTTGATGATATGTATGTTGTGATTCCCTTAGTGGTGTCATGTGAACGTCGACTACATGACACTTCACCATCCTTGGGCCTAAGGGAATGCAGTGTGGAGTATATATTAGATGATGGGTTTCTAGAGTGACAGAAGCTTAAACCCTAGTTTATGCGCTACTTCGTAAGGGGCTGATTTGGATCCAAATGTTTAATGCTATGGTTAGATTTTATCTTAATACTTTTATCGTAGTTGCGGATGCTTGCGAGGGGGTTAATCATAACTGGGAGGTTTGTTCAAGTAAGAACAACACCCAAGCACCGGTCCACCCACATATCAAATTATCAAATTAGCGAACGTGAATCAAACCAACATGATAAAAGTGACTAGATGAAATTCCCGTGTACCCTCAAGAACACATTGCCTATTATAAGAGATTGTTCTGGCCTGTCCGTTGCCACAAAACAATTGAGCTACCTTGCTGCACTTTATTTACTGTTACCGTTACTTGCTTGTTACCAATTATCTTGCTACCAAACTATCTGTTACCTACAATTTCAGTGCTTGCAGAAATTACCTTGCTGACAACCACTTGTCATTCCCTTCTGCTCCTTGTTGGGTTCGACACTCTTACTTATCGAAAGGACTACGATTAACCCCCTATACTTGTGGGTCATCAGTGAACCCACTAGATTTCCCATAGCATTAAAAGCATCCAAAGATGGACACATCAAGAAATTCCCACCGGTAATCGTATCAAGGACGAATCTATACCAAGTGGTGATGCCCACATAAAAACTGTGAAGAAGAACAATGGTAGATTGCTTATGAATAGATCTATTATGAGCATTGCAAATTCTATACCAAGCATCTTTTAGGTTCTCCCCTCCCCTTTGCTTAAAGTTGAGAACTTCATTCTCGGGAGTACACGCAATAGAGGAAGAACTAGCCATAACCACAAGGTTGGCAAACAGGAGATCTAACGAGAAAAAGGCAAAGGAAAAAGAGGGCGAATAAAAGCGGCAAATTTTTGTGAAGTGTGGGAGATGAAAATGAGAGGCAAATGGAAAATAATGTAAATTACAAGGAGATGAGATTTGTGACTAGGAACCTGATAGTTGTTGATGATGTCTCCCCGGCAACGGCGCCAGAAATTCATTTGACGTGGCTTGAGACTGCGTCGGTATTTCCCCAAAGAGGAAGGGATGATGCAGCACAGCTACGGTAAGTGTTTCCCTCAGTTATGAAACCAAGGTTATCGAACCAGTACGAGAACCAAGCAACACTATGTAAACGGCACCTGCACACAAAGAACAAATACTTGCAACCCGACGCGTAAGAGAGGTTGTCAATCTCTCCACGGTAAAAAGATAGATTAGTTTGTATGATATTGGATAAATAGATCGCAGAAGAACACAAAATAAAAGATGCAAATAAAAAGTGCAGCAAGGTATTTTTGGGTTTTTGGAATAATAGATCTGAAAACAAATGCGGAAAAAGATAGATCGGAAAGCAATATGTTAAAAGACTAGACCCGGGGGCCATAGATTCCACTAGTGGCTTCTCTTAAGAAAATAGCACACGGTGGGTAAACAAATTACTGTTGGGCAATTGATAGAAGATCAAATAATCATGGTGATATCCAAGGCAATGATCAATATATGGGCATCACGTCCAAGATTAGTAGAACGAAACGATTCTGCATCTACTACTATTACTCCACGCATCGACCGCTATCCAGCATGCATCTAGTGTATTAAGTTCATGGAGAAACGGAGTAATGCAATAAGAACGATGACATGGTGTAGACAAGATCTATTCATGTAGGAAAAGACCCCATCTTGTTATCCTTAATAGCAACGATACATGTGTGCCTCGCTGCCCCTTCTGTCACTGGGAGAGGACACTGCAAGATCGAGCCCGTCACAAAGCACCTCTTACCATGGCAAGAGAAATCGATCTAGTTGGCCTAACTAAACCAAAGATTCAAAGAAGAAATACAAGGCTATAAATAATCATGCATATAAGATATCAAAGAAGACTCAAATAATATTCATGGATAGAAACTGATCATGAACTCAAACTTCATCGGATCCCAACAAACACACCACAAAAAGTCATTACATCAAATAGATCCCCAAGAGACCACTGTATTGAGAATCAAAAGAGATAGAGAGAGGAAGCCATCTAGCTACTGCCTACGGACCCGTAGGTCTATGGTGGACTACTCACACATCATCGGAGAGGCACCAATGAGGATGATGAACCCCTCCGTGATGGTGTTAGATTGGATCTCGTGTTTCTGGAACTTACGGCGGCTGGAATTGTGTTTCTTCGACTCCCCTAGGGTTTCTGGAATTTTTTGAGGATTTATAGAGCTGAGAGGCGGTGGAAAAGATGTCCGTGGGCCCCACGATACATCAGGGAGTCGGGGGCCTCTGGCGCGCCCTGGTGTATCGTGGGCCCCACGGGCCTCCCCCCATGTGCTTCCATGGCTTCCAAGTTGTATTCTGGGCCAAAACAAATCTCCAAAAAGTTTCGTGGCAATTGGACTCCGGTTGGTACTGATATTCTGCGAAGTAAAAAACAAGCAAAAAACAGCAACTACACTGGGCACTATGTCAATAGGTTAGTCCCAAAAAATGATATAAAGTTGCTATAAAATTATTATAAAACATCTAAGAATGATAATATAACAGCATGGAATAATAAAAAATTATAGATACGTTGGAGACGTATCAGAATCCCCAAGCTTAATTCCTGCTCGTCCTCGAGTAGGTAAATGACAAAAACAGAATTTTTGATGTGGAATGCTGCCTAACATGTTCATTACATATTCTTTTATTTGGTAGGATGTACATTTGGACTTTTAGATGGTTCAAAGCAATAGTCTAGTTTTGACATGAAGACTTTAATACTCAAGCATATCAACAAGCAACCATGTCTTTCAAAATATCAACACTAAAGAAAGTTATCCCTAGCCCATCATGTTCAATCATTGATCCATTCATGAAACACACTCGAATATTAGCTACACCCAATGCACAAGTATGATCATAGTGCCCCCAAGTTGGTGCTTTATAAGAGAAGATGGAGACTCAAATTTAAAATAAAAATTGCATAAAGTAAATAGATAGGCCCTTCGCAGAGGGAAGTAGGGATTTGTAGAGGTGCCAGAGCTCAAAGCTTAAATTGAGAGAGAAAAATAGTTTAGGTGGCATGCCTTTCCTATCAACGAAAACGACCGACTAGTTCTCAATACTTTCTATGCTAGATACATCATAGGCGGTTCCCAAACATAAAATAAAGTTTATTCCTTTTTCCACCATTCTTTCACAATCCATGGCTAGCCGTATCCACGGTTGCCTTTCATACCAACACTTTCCAAAGAATATTATTTTACAACATAAAGTAAATTTCTTTTTCATTTCAGGACTGGGCATCCCTATTACCATCGTACTCTCGTGCAATGACAAGTGAATAAACACTCATCTTGAGAATAACACATCTAGCATGGAAAAATATTGGCCACCCCATGCCACTTCATGAGCGGTACGAGCACACAAAAAGGAAATTCATTTTGAAAATTAGAGATGGCACATACAAATTTGCTTGGAACGGCACGGAAATACCGCATATAGGTAGGTATGGTGGACTCATATGGCAAAACTGGGTTTAAGAAATTTGGATGCGCAAGTAGTATTTCTACTTAGTACAAGTGGAGGCTAGCAAATAGATTGAGAAGCAACCAAGAAAGAAAATTCACATAAATGGGTATTAAGCATAACTAACACCGAATAATGCACCACAAGTAGGATGTAATTTCATTGCATAACTATTGACTTTCGTGCTTCCATAGGGAATCACAAACCTTAACACCAATATTCTTACTAATGCATAATTACTCACCAACATGACTCACATATTCCTATCATCATGCCTCAAAACTATTATAAGGAATCAAGTTTAATTTGTCCAATGATCTTCATGATTTTTTTTATTATATCCCTCTTGAATATCTATCACGGACTAGTTTCATATATTGCCATTGATTTTGACAAGCTCAAATAAATTTAAGTGAAGAACATGAGCATAAAATTTTCATCTCTCAAAATAATATAAGTGAAGCATGAGAGAGTTTCTTCAAAATTTACTATCTCTCAAATTAATCTAAGTGAAGCATGAGAGTATTTCTTCAAAAAATTAAAGCACACCATGCTCAAAAAGATATAAGTGAAGCACTAGAACAATTCCATAGCTCAAAAAATTTAAGTGACGCATATAGAGCAATTCTAGCAAATCATAGCATAATTTTGGCTCTCTCAAATAGGCGTGTCCAGCAAGGATACTTGTGACAAACTGAAAAGCAAATCAAGCAAAGACTCATATAATACAAGATGCTCCAAGCAAAACTCATGATATGTGACGAATAAAAATATACCTCCAAGTAAAATACTGATGGTCGTTAGAAGAAAGAGGAGATGCCACTCGGGGAATCCCCAAGCTTAGTTGCTTGTTTCTCCTTGGATATTATCTTGGGGTCCCATAGCATCCCCAAGGTTAGGATCTTTTCACTCCTTATTCCTTCATCCATCGTGATCTCACCCAAAACATGAAAACTTCAATCACACAAAACTTAACAAAACCTTCGTGAGATCCGTTATTATAATAAAGACAATCACCACTCTAAGTATTGTTGCAAACCCATTCATATTTTATTATTGCATTATATCTACTGTATTCTAACTTTACCATGGCTTATACCCTCCAATACAAACCATAGATTCATCAAAATAAGCACACAATGCAACGAAAACAGAATCTGTCAAAAACAGAACAGTCTGTAGTAATATGTACTCTAACCATACTTCTGTAACTCTAACAATTCTGAAAAATTGGGATAACATCTGAAATTTGTATACAAATCTTGTTGTAAGAAATTCAGAATTTTTCGCCGCTTCTGTGATTTATGAAAATTCTGCTACTGGACGCAAAAGTTTCTGTTTTTCAACAAGATCAAATCAACTATCACCCAACATGATCCCAAAGGCTTTACTTGGCACAAACACTAATTAAAACATAAAAACACAATCATAACAGTAGCATAATTGTGTCAACACTTAAGAACAGAAAGAAAAAGGTAAAAATAATTTTTATTCATTGGGTTGCCTCCCAACAAGCGCTATCATTTTATGCCCCTAGCTAGGCATAATGCATAGATTCAAGTGTTGTCATCTTTAGTTTCCAACTCCTCAATCACACAACTAGATTTGTTCAAGAATTTAGCATGCACACTTTCAATGACAATACTTCTAGGAATAAGACTGAAAAATTCATTCTTGTATGTAGGGTCTTTCGGTATTTCAACAAAATTGGGATAAACACTAATCATTTTAAGATCTGCCTTGTGGATATTAGATGTGGCACCTTTGTTCTTAGTGACTTGTGTAGACTTGCAAATTTTTACGACAGTTTTTTCATCAGTTTTAACAGAAGAAAAGGCCGAGCTCAAGTTACTAAAAATTTCTTCCAACTTATCAATCCGGGAGGGACTTTCTTCTATTCTTTCGTTAACTATGGCTTCCTTTTCCTTTAATAATTTAAAGGCATCCCCCGCTTTTGACCCCATTTTATTAGCAAGATTATGCATTTTCTTATCCAAATTTTGAAGATGTTCTTTGGTAGTCATCTTCTTTTCAATAGCATCTAGCCTTTCCATAACATGTTCGAGAGTTAAGGTTGTTTCATTAATCATGAGAGCTGGTGAACCCACTAGATTTCCCATAGCATTAAAAGCATCCAAAGATGGACACATCAAGAAATTCCTGCCGGTAATCGTATGAAGGACGAATCTATACCAAGTGGTGATGCCCACATAAAAACTGCGAAGAAAAACAACTATAGATTGCTTATGAATAGATCTATTATGAGCATTGCAAATTCTATACCAAGCATCTTTTAGGTTCTCCTCTCCCCTTAGCTTAAAATTGAGAACTTCATTCTCGGGAGTACACACAATATAGGAAGAACTAGCCATAACAACAAGGTAGGCAAAGAACAGATCTATCGAGAGAAAGCCAAACGAAAAAGAGGGCGAATAAAAATGGCAAATTTTTTTGAAGTGTGTGAGATGAAAACGAGAGGCAAATGAAAAATAATGTAAATTGCAAGGTGATGAGATTTGTGATTAGGAACCTAATAGATATTGATGATGTGTCCCCGACAAAGGCGCCAGAAATTCCTTTGACGGGCTTGAGACTGCGTCGGTATTTCCCCAAAGAGGAAGGGATGATGGAGCACAGCTACGGTAAGTATTTCCCCCAGTTATGAAACCAAGGTTATCGAACCAGTAGGAGAACCAAGAAACACTATGTAAACGGTACCTGCACACAAAGAACAAATACTTGCAACCTGACGCGTAAGAGAGGTTGTCAATCTCTCCACTGTAAAAAGATATATTAGTTTGTATGAGGCACAAGAACACAAAATAAAAGATGCAAATAAAAAGTGCAGCAAGGTATTTTTGGGTTTTTGGAATAGTAGATCTAAAAAAAATGCGGAAAAAGATAGATCGGAAAATAATATGTTAAAAGAATAGACCCTGGGGCCGTAGATTTCACTAGTGGCTTCTCTCAAGAAAATAGCACACGGTGGGTAAAGAAATTACTGTTGGGAAATTGATAGAAGATCAAATAATCATGATGATATCCAAGGCAATGATCAATATATAGGCATCACGTCCAAGATTAGTAGACCAAAATGATTCTGCATCTACTACTATTACTCCACACATCGACCGCTATCCAGCATGCATCTAGTGTATTAAGTTCATGGAGAAACGGAGTAATGCAATAAGAACGATGACATGATGTAGACAAGATATATTCATGTAGGAATAGACCCCATCATGTTATCCTTAATAGCAACGATACATGCGTGCCTTGCTACCCCTTTTGTCACTGGGAGAGGACACCGCAAGATCGAACCTATCACAAAGCACCTCTTCTCATGGCAAGAAAAATCGATCTAGTTGGCCTAACTAAACCAAAGATTCGAAGAAGAAATACGAGGCTATAAATAATCATGTGGATAAGAGATCAAAGAATACTCAAATAATATTCATGGATAGAAACTGATCATGAACTCAAACTTCATCGGATCCCAAGCAACACACCGCAAAAAGTCATTACATCAAATAGATCTCCAAGAGACCATTGTATTGAGAACCAAAAGAGAGAGAGAGAAAGCCATCTAGCTACTTCCTACGGACCCGTAGGTCTATGGTGGACTACTCACGTATCATCGGAGAGGCACCAATGAGGATGATGAACCCCTCCGTGATGGTGTTAGATTGGATCTCGTGGTTCTGGAACTTGCGGCGGCTGGAATTGTGTTTCGTCGACTCCCCTAGAGTTTCTGGAATTTTAGAGGATTTATAGAGCTGAGAGGCGGTGGAAAAGACCTCCATGGGCCCCACGATACATCAGGGCGCGCCGGGGGCCTCTAGCGCGCCCTGGTGTATCATGGGCCCCACGGGCCTCCCCCCAGGTGCTTCCTTGGCTCCCAAGTTGTCTTCTGGTCCAAAAAAATCTCCAAAAAGTTTCGTGGCAATTGGACTCCATTTGGTACTGATATTCTGTGAAGTAAAAAAACAGCAAAAAACAGCAACTGGCACTGGGCACTATGTCAATAGGTTAGTCCCAAAAAATGATATAAAGTTTCTATAAAATGATTATAAAACATCCAAGAATGATAGCATGGAACAATAAAAAATTATAGATACATTGGAGACGTATCAAGAACCACCTTAATGTGGATCCAAAGATGAAACCAGTGCGGCAATACCTCCGTCATTTCAATGAGGAGAGACACAAGGCTAATGGAGAAGAGGTGGCCCGGCTCCTGGCTGCCGGGTTCATCATTGAAGTTTTTCACCCTGAGTGGTTGTCAAATCTGGTGCTTGTTCTGAAGAAGAATGACACTTGGCGTATGTGTGTTGATTACACAGATCTCAATAAAGCATGTCCGAAAGACCCGTTTGCTCTTCCTCGCATCGACCAGATCATTGATTATATAGCTGGTTGTGAGAGTTTATGCTTCTTGGATGCATACTCCGGCTATCATCAGATTAAGATGGCCGTTGAGGACCAAGAGAAGATGGCATTCATCACCCCCTTCGGCGCTTTCTGCTACGTTTCTACGCCTTTCGGGCTTAAGAGCGCGGGGGCTACTTATCAACGATGCATTCAGAACTGCCTCCACCCATAGATCGGACGCAACATTCATGCCTATGTGGATGATATCATGGTGAAATATCAAAAAAAGGAAACCTTATTGGATGACCTCATGGAGACATTCGATAACCTTCGGGTGTACAAGATGAAGCTCAACCCGGCAAAATGTGTTTTTGGTGTTCCTGCAGGCAAGTTACTAGGTTTTCTGGTCTCTGAGCGTGGCATAGAGGCCAACCCAGATAAGATCAAGGCGGTGACCTCACTTGCAAAGCCAGCCAACATCAACTAGGTTCAGCGCATGGCGGGTCGCATTGTGGCTTTAAGCCGGTTTATAAGCCACCTGGGAGAAAAGGCAATTCCTCTGTACCAATTGTTGAAGAAAACAGACAACTTTCTCTGGACCGATGTTGCCAATGAAGCCTTCGAGGCACTTAAGAGACAGTTGGTTGAGCCGCCAATCCTAGCCACCCGACTGAAAAAGAGCCTATGCTCCTGTACATTGCTGGCAATTCTAAAGTGGTAAGTGTTGCAGTTGTTGTTGAGCGCAAGGAGGTAAGAAAGGAGTACCCAGTACAACGGCCTGTTTATTTTGTCAGTGAAGTTTTGACATTATCAAAACAGCGGTACCTACATTGGCAGAAGTTAGTCTTCGGTGTTTTTATGGCCAGCCGAAAGCTTAAACATTATTTTCAGGTGCATCCGATTACTGTGGTCAGTTCAGCCCCTCTTGGAGATATTATACAGAACCGAGAGGCTACTGGGCGGATTGCTAAATGGGCTATTGAGCTCGGTCCTCATCATGTGAAATATGTCCCCCATACATCCATCAAATCCCAGAGGCTCGTGGATTTTATCAACAACTAGACAGAGCTACAAATCCCTAAGGACAAACTAGATAACACATACTGGACCATACACTTTGATGGATCCGGAGAATTGGAGGGCTCGGTGGCTTGGATTATCTTATCTTCCCCAAGAGGTGACAAATTATGTTATGTCTTACGGCTCATGTTCCCTTGTACTAACAATGCAGCTGAGTATGAGGCTCTCCTACATGGGCTCCGAATGGGTAAGGAGATGAATTTAGCCGCGTCACATGTTTGGGCGATTCAAACCTGGTGGCTCAGCAAGTTTTAGGAACTTGGGACTCTAAGGACCCCCTGATGGCAGCTTATCGTTGGGCAGTCTCAGACATTGCAGGTCATTTTCAAGGTTATCAGGTTGATCATCTTGATCGCCGGCTTAATTAGATAGCAGATGCCCTATCACGTCTCAGCTCCCAGCGTAAGCTTGTTCCTCCCAATGTTTTCCTTGATGTGCTTCATTGACGTGGCTTGAGACTATGTCTGTATTTCCCCAAAGAAGAAGGGATGATGCAGCAAATCGACGGTAAGTATTTCCCTCAGTTATGAAACCAAGGTTATCGAAGCAGTAGGAGGATCACCACCACCCAATAAGCAGCACCTGCACACAAACAACAAATACGTGCAACCCGACGCGAAAGAGAGGTTGTCACTCTCTCTACGGTAAAAAGATAGATTAGGTAGTGATAGATAGGAGAGATAGATCTCCCAAGAACACAAAATAAAAAGAGCAAATAAAAATACACATCAATATGTTTTTGGGATTTTTGTTTTGTAGATCTGAAAACAAAGAGGCAAAAAGATAGATCGGAAAGCAATATGTTGGAAAAGTAGACCCGGGGGCCGTAGGATTCACTAGTGGCTTCTCTCAGGAGTATATCACACGGTGGCTGAACAAATTACTGTTGGGCAATTGATAGAAGCTCAAATAATCATGACGATATCCAAGGCGATGATCATTATATAGGCATCACGTCCAAGATAAGTAGACCGACTCCTGCCTGCATCTACCACTATTACTCCACACATCCACCGCTATCCAACATGCATCTAGTGTATTAAGTTCATGGAAAAACGGAGTAATGCAATAAGAACGATGACATGATGTAGACAAGATCTATTCATGTAGGAATAGACCCCATCTTGTTATCCTTAATGGCAACGATACATGCGTGCCTTGCTACCCCTTCTGTCACTGGGAAAGAACACCGCGAGATCGAACCCATTACAAAGCACCTCTACCCATGGCAAGAAAAAGCCATCTAGTTGGCCTAACTAAACCAAAGATTCGAAGAAGAAATATGAGGCTATAAGTAATCATGCATATAAAAGATCAAAGAAGACTCAAATAATATTCATGGATAGAAACTGATCATGAACTCAAAATTCTTCGGATCCCAACAAACACACCGCAGAAGTTTATATCAAATAGATCTCCAAGAGACCATTGTATTGAGAATCATAAGAGAGAGAGAGAGGAAGCCATATAGCTACTGCCTACGGACCCGTAGGTCTATGGTGGACTACTCACGCATCATTGGAGAGGCACCTATGAAGAAGATGAACCCCTCCGTGATGGTGTTTAGATTGGATCTCGAGGTTCTGCAACTTGCGGCGGCTGGAATTGTGTTTCGTCGACTCCCCTAGGGTTTTCGGAATATTTGGGAATTTATAGGCATCAGAGGCGGTGCAGAGGGGCCCCGTGGAGGGCACAACCCATCAGGGCATGCCGGGGGGCCCCTCGCGCGCCCTGGTGGGTTGTGCTCTCCACAGCCCACCTTCCTGGCTCTTTTTTGGCCCACTGGGTGTCTTCTGGTCCAGAAAAAATCTCCAAAAAGTTCCGTCGCGATTGGACTCCGTTTGGTATTGATATTCTGCGAAGTAAAAAACAAGCAAAAACAGCAACTGGCACTTTGGCACTATGTCAATAGGTTAGTCCCAAAAAATGATATAAAGTTGTAATAAAATGACTGTAAAACATCCAAGAATGATAATATAACAGCATGGAACAAGCAAAAATTATAGACACGTTGGAGACGTATCAGCATCCCCAAGCTTAATTCCTACTTGTCCTCGAGTAGGTAAATGATAAAAACAGAATTTTTGATGTGGAATGCTGCCTAACATGTACATCTCATATTCTTTTCTTTTTTATAGCATGGACATTTGGACTTGTAAATGATTCAAAGCAATAGTCTAGTTTTAACATAATGACTTCAATACTCAAGCATGCCAACAAGCAACCATATCTTTCAAAATATCAACACTAAAGAAAGTTATCCCTAGCCCATTGTGCTCAATCATTGATCCATTCATGAAACACACTCAAATATTAGCTATGCCCAATGCTCAAGTACGATAGTAGTGCCCCCTAGTTGGTGCTTTAAGAGAAGATGGAGACTCGAATAAAAATTGCATAAAGTAAATAGATAGGCCCTTCGCAGAGGGAAGTAGGGATTTGTAGAGGTGCCAGAGCTGAAGGTTTAAATTGAGAGAGAAAAAATATTTTGGGTGGCACGCCATTCCTGTCAATGAAAACGACAAAGTAGCTCACAATACTTTCCATGCTAGATATATCATAGGCGGTTCCCAAACAGAAAATAAAGTTTATTCCTTTTTCCACCAAACTTTCACATTCCATGGCGGGCCGTATCCACGGTTGCCTTCCATAGCAACAATTTCCAAGGAATTTATTATTTGACAACATAAAGTAAATATTTTTTCTTTTTCATTTCGGGAATGGGCATCCCTATTACCGCCGCACTCTCATGCAATGACAAGTGAATAAACAACCATCTTGAGAATAACACATCTAACATGGAAAAATATTGGACACTCCCCACCGTTTCATAAGAGGTATAGGCACACAAAAGAGAAAATTTATTTTGAAAATTTAGAGATGGCACATACAAATTTGCTTGGAACGATATGGAAATACCACATATAGGTAGGTATGGTGGACTCATAAGGCAAAACTTGGTTTAAGGATTTTGGATGCACAAGTAGTATTTCTACTTAGTACAAATGGAGGCTAGCAAATTGATTGAGAAGCAACCAAACCAAGAAACAAAAATTCACATAAGCGAGCATTGAGCATAACTAACACCGAATAATGCACCATAAGTAGGATGTAACTTCATTGCATAACTATTGACTTTCGTGCATGCATAGGGAATCACGAACCTTAACACCAATATTCCTACTAAAGCATAATTACTCACTTACATGACTCACACATTACTATCACCATATTTCAAAACTATTACAAAGAATCAAGTTTAATTTGTCCAATGATCTTCATGAAAGTTTTTATTATATCCTCCTTGTATATCTATCAGTTTGGGACTAGTTTCATATATTGCCATTGCTTTTTGACAAGGTCAAACTAATTTAAGTGAAGCACATGAGCACAAAGATTTCATCTCTCAAAATAGTATAAGTGAAGCATGAGAGGATTTCTTCAAAATTTACTAACTCACAAATTAATCTAAGTGAAGCATGATAGTATTTCTACAAAAATTACAATGTGCTCAAAAAGATATAAGTGAAGCAGTAGAGCAATTCTATAGCTCAAAAAGTTTAAGTGAAGCACATAGAGAAATTCTAAAAAATCATATCATAATTTTGGCTCTCTAAAATAGGTGTGTCCAGCAAGGATACAAGTGTCAAACTAACAAGCAAAGCAAGCAAAGATACAAGACGCTCCAAGCAAAACTCATGATATGTGACGAATAAAAATATAGCTCCAAGTAAAATACCGATGGTTGTTAGAAGAAAGAGGGGATGCTACTCGGTGGCATCCCCAAGATTAGTTGCTTGTTTCTCTTTGGATATATCTTGGGGGTGTGGTAGCATCCCCAAGCTTAGGCTCTTTTCACTCCTTATTCCTTCATCCATCGTGATCTCACCCAAAACTTGAAAACTTCAATCACACAAAATTCAACAAAATCTTCGTGAGATCCGTTAGTATAATAAAGCAAATCACTACTTTAGGTGCTGTTGAAAACCTATTCATATATTATTATTGCATTATACCTACTGTATTTTAACTTTACCATGCCTCATACCCTTCAATATAACCCATAGATTCATCAAAACAAGCACACAATGCAACGAAAACAGAATCTGTCTTAAACAGAACAGTCTGTAGTAATCTGTACTCTAGCCATACTTCTGTAACTCTAAAAATTCTGAAAAATTAGGACAACGTAAGGAATTTTTATAGAAACACTGTGTTAAAATTTCAGCTGAAGATCACGTTCCAGAAAAAAATGAAAATTCATATACTGGACGCAAAGTTTCTATTTCAGATTCAGCATCACTTCTACTTATCCTATGAATCATCCTAACGGTTCTACTTGGCACAAACACTAAATAAACCATAAAAACACAATCAGAATAGAGGCATAATTGTGTCAACACTCAAAAACAGAAAGGAAAAAGCAAAAATTTATTTATTCATTGGGTTGCCTCCCAACAAGCGCTATCGTTTTATGCCCCTTGCTAGGCATAACACATAGATTTCAATGATGCTCACATAAAAAGTAGTAATTGAAATATGCAAGAGAGCATCATGAATCTTAGGACAAGCACATTTAAGTCTAACCCACTTCCTATGCATAGGGATTTTGTGAGCAAACAACTTATGAGAACAAGAATCAACTAGCATAGGAAGGCAAAACAAGCATAACTTCAAAACTTTGAACACATAGAGAGGAAACTTGATATTATTGCAATTCTTACAAGCATATGTTCCTCCCTCATAATAAATTTCAGTAGCATCATGAAGGAATTCAACAATATAACTATCACATATATCATTCTTTTCATGATGCACCAACATAGAATTTTCATTACTCTCCACATAAGCAAATTCCTTTTCATCCATGGTAGTGGGGGCAAACTCAACAAAATAGCTATCATGAGACACTTGATTGACATAACCACATTGCAAATTAAAATCATGATGATAAGTTTCATGGTTATCATTACTCATTATAGCATACATATCATCACCATCATCATGAATAGGCGGCAGGCAATCATCATAATAAATTTGCTCATCAAAACTTGGGGGACTAAAAATATCATCTTCATCAAACATAGCATCCCAAGCTTGTGGCTTTGCATATCATTAGCATAATTGACATTAATAGAATTTATAGTAACATCATTGCAATCATGCTTTTCAATCAAGGAGTTCTCATGAATCACCTTATAAATTTCTTCTTTCAACACTTCAGTAAAAATTTTAGATTCATGATTTTCAAACAAACCTTCATAAAGATAATCAAGTGCACTCAACTCACTAGCAATTGGTTCATCATAATTTGGTCTTTTGAAAATATTAGCAAGTGGATGAGGATCCATATCAATAGATTTTTAGCAAGCAAAGATGCAAGCAAATAGAAGGCACGTGGCAACACAAGCACAGATAGCAAACAAGCAAACGAAAAGAGATCCGGCGACAAAAAGGCAAACGAAAAAGAGGGCGAATAAAACGGCAAATTTGTGAAGTGGGGGAGAGGAAAATGAGAGGCAAATGGCAAATAATGTAATTGCAAGGAGATGAGATTTGTGATTAGGAACCTGGTAGATGATGATGGAGTCCCCTCGGCGCCTACGATAGGCATGTAGAAGAGTCATTTCCTCCCTGGCAACGGAGCCAGAAATTCCTTTGACATGGCTTGAGACCGCGTCGGTATTTCCCCAAAGAGGAAGGGATGATGCAGCACAGCGACGGTAAGTATTTCCCTCAATTATGAAACCAAGGTAATCGAACCAGTAGGAGGATCACCACCACCCAATAAGCAGCACCTGCACATAAACAACAAATACTTGCAACCCGACGCGAAAGAGAGGTTGTCAATCTCTCTACGGTAAAAAAAATAGATTAGGTAGTTATAGATAGGAGAGATAGATCTCTCAAGAACACAAAATAAAAAGAGCAAATAAAATATGCAGCAATATGTTTTTGGGTTTTTGGTTTTGTAGATCTGAAAACAAAGAGGCAAAAAGATAGATCGGAAAGCAATATGTTGGAAAAGTAGACCCGGGGGCCGTAGGATTCACTAGTGGCTTCTCTCATGAGTATAGTACACGGTGGGTGAACAAATTACTGTTGGGCAATTGATAGGAGATCAAATAATCATGACGATATCGAAGGCGATGATCATTATATAGGCATCACGTCCAAGATAAGTAGACCGACTCCTCCCTGCATCTACCACTATTACTCCACACATCGACCGCTATCCAGCATGCATCTAGTGTATTAATTTCATGGAAAAATAGAGTAATGCAATAAGAACGATGACATGATGTAGACAATATCTATTCATGTAGGAATAGACCCATCTTGTTATCCTTAATGGCAACGATACATGCGTGCCTTGCTGCCCCTTTTGTCACTAGGAAAGAACACCGCAAGATCGAAGTCATCACAAAGCACCTCTTCCAATGGCAAGAAAAATCGATCTAGTTGGCCTAACTAAACCAAAGATTCGAAGAAGAAATACGAGGCTATATGTAATCATGCATATAAGAGATCAAAGAAGACTCAAATAATATTCATGGATAGAAACTGATCATGAACTGAAAATTCATCGGATCCTAACAAACACACCGCAAAAGTTTACATCAATTAGATCTCCAAGAGACCATTGTATTGAGAATCATAAGAGAGAGAGAGGAATCCATCTAGCTACTGCCTACGGACCCGTAGGTCTATGGTGGACTACTCACGCATCATCGGAGAGACACCTATGAAGTCACACTGGGCATAAAACCCGATACCCGAAGCCCGAACCCGAAAAACCCGAACCCGAACCCAGATAGCCCGAACCTGAAAAACCCGAGCACTAATTCGGGTATCAAATCTGAAAACCCGAAATTAATTAGGGAAGTTCGGGTTTTAACTCCCGGAACCCGAATAACCCGAAAATTCCGAATTAAGTGTGCAGCCCATGAGCCCAATAGAGCGCTGCATGTTTTTTAGCCCACCAGAAGAAAATCCCACAGCCCAACGCCATCCACCAGGCAACCAGCGACCTTATCCACAGAAACAAGCAATCAACGATATGAAAAAAGTCAACCAACCATATTCGTCTCCTCAAGCGCACCTCCTCCTCTCAACTCAACTCGCAACCTCCCCCACCACTCGATCTATTCACAGCGGCGGCGCCACCTGCTAGTCTGCTACGACGCGGTCGAGTGCCTCCCTCCATCCCTTGTTTCTCTCCAGGCCACCGCCATCGTGAGAGCAGCACTGGGCAGCGCCGCGCCAGCCACCTTTGCCGCCTCCCTCTGGCGAGGCCACAACCATGGCGGCATGGAGGGATGCAGCGCCGCCCTCGACCGACTTCTCAGTCCCTTGGCCACCTGCCCCACGAAGACTACTCTCTACTCCACTGCGTGGACGTTCTCTAGATCCACATCTAGCGCCCCAACCGCAGAATATCTTCATTACTCTTCCAATTTTATGCACTTCGGGTAATTCGGGATAACCCGAACCCGAACCCGAACTTTTGGGTACCCGAATTGTCGGGTATCAAAAAATTCAGGCAAATTTCGGATACCATTTCTAACAACCCGATTTTTCAATAGCCCGAATTACCCGACCCGAATTTTCGGGTAAACCCGAATGCCGAGCGTGACTATGAAGAAGATGAACCCCTCTGTGATGGTGTTTAAATTGGATCTCGAGGTTCTGGAACTTGTGGCGGCTGGAATTGTGTTTCGTCGACTCCCCTAGGGTTTTCGGAATATTTGGGAATTTATAGGCATCAGAGGCGGTGGAGAGGGGGCCCGTGGAGGGCACAACCCATCAGGGCATGCCGGGGGCCCCCTGGCGCGCCCTGGTGGGTTGTGCTCTCCACATCCCACCTTCCTTGCTCTTTTTTGGCCCATTGGGTGTCTTCTGGTCCAGAAAAAATCTCCAAAAAGTTTCGTCCTGATTGGACTCCGTTTGGTATGGATATTCTGCGAAGTAAAAAACAAGCAAAAACAGCAACTGGCACTTTGGTACTATGTCAAAAGGTTAGTCCCAAAAAATGATATAAAGTTGTTATAAAATGATTGTAAAACATCCAATAATGATAATATAACAACATGGAACAAGCAAAAATTATAGATACGTTGGAGTCGTATCATTCATTACCCGTCAGTCAAGTTGCTGTCGGAGGAAGATATCGTTATTCCAGACCCGGAGACACAATTGGTGGCGGCTCTCCATGCTATCCCTGATTGGACAATACCATATTTGGTTTATCTTACTCATGGTGAACTTCCAGCTGAGGAAATAACGGCTCGACATATCATCAGGCGGTCGAAGTCGATGTCCATAGCTAATGGCGAGTTACACCGTTAAAGCAGCTCCGGTGTGTTGTTTTCTCCCGAGGAAGGCCAAGAAATTCTCAATGAAATCCATGCAGGCGATTGTGGTCTTCATGCCAGCTCATGGTCCTTGGTGGACAAAGCTTTCTGACAGAGGTTTTATTGGCTAACGGCTCATGGAAATGCAGAGTAGATTGTGCGTAAATGCGACGGATGCCAAAAATTTGCTCGTCAAGCTCAAGTGCCGGCTCAAGAGTTGCGTATGATTCCCATAACCTGGCCGTTTGCAGTTTGGGGGCTTGACATGGTAGGCCCGTTCAATCCGTCTTCTGACAAGAAAACTCACCTCTTGGTAGCAGTTGATAAGTTTACCAAGTGGGTCGAGGCAAAACCTGTTAGTAATTGTGATGCAGAGACAACCGTCAAGTTTTTGAAGAAGTTGATATTCCGCTTTGGATATCCACACAGTTTCATCACTGATAATGGAACTAATTTATCCAAGGGAGCAATGGAGCAGTTCTGTCAACGCGAACATATCCGGCTTGATTTGGCTGTGGTTGCACATCCACAGTCTAATGGACAGGCTGAGCGAGCTAATCATGAGATATTGAGAGGAATCAAAACTTGGCTCATGGTTCCACTTCAACGAACCCCTAGCTGTTGGGTTGAAGAACTCCCCTTGGTGCTTTGGAGCATATGAACAACTCCCAACATATCCACTGGCTATACACCGTTCTTTCTGGTTTACGGTGCCGAGGCTGTGCTGCCAAGTGATATTCGCTATCATTCCCCTTGGGTTACTGCATATGATGAAGCAGACAATGATCAGGCGCATCAAGATTCTTTGGACGCCTTAGAAGAAGAACATGACTTAGCAGCCGCACGATCAGCCATATATCAACAAGACCTACGTAGCTATCACATCCGTAGAGTCCACAACTGAACTTTCCAAGAAGGCGACTTAGTGCTCTGTCTGATTCAAGATCAGACAGGGATGCATAAGCTTTCACCACCTTGGGAAGGGCCTTTCGTCATCAGCAAAAACATCAACAAATGGGTCATATTATCTGATTAACATACGAGAACACAAGGAGTCACTCACTTCAGAGGAAGAGACTAACAGGCCCTGGAATATTGCTCATCTTCAGCCTTACTTCACTTAGAGCCATTGGCTCCCAATCATTGTACATACTCATGTATATACTTTGTGTTCAATATAATAAAACCGGCACCCCCGAAACTCAGGGTCTCTATCGTTTCATCTACAAAAATTGCATGAGTCTTTATTCTTTGAACACAAGTCCCTTGGGGGCTCCCGACTCAACGAGTTAGCCATTCATAATATCCCTCTTGACCCGGCTAAAAGCCATTAATTTTTTTGGTTAAACCTGCCTATTTGCAATATGCTCCTCCGAACAAAGTGACACCGTGTACTTTCGAAAAGTTAATCCATATGGACCCTGAACTTATCCAGGTTAAAACACCGGCTTTAGTCACGTGAGGGTCGGCTTACAGAAAGCGAGGATAAACCATTGGCAATCATGCCTGCTTCATTGAAGTAAGACTAAAAGTCTTTATATTAATTTAAAAGCCAGCTTATTATATTCTTTTGCATTTTTTATTGCATCATATTTTTTTGTCTTCAGGAATTACATTGTTTAATTTTTACCGGATTAAAATCCGGCTCATAACTATGGATCATATGATGATCAGGTATTTTGGATACATCCATCAAATGCAATCTTGATTGACCTTATTTTACCGGCTCATTTTGCACAAGATAAGGGCGGCTCATGGATGAGAACACATAGATGTCAAAGGAAAATCGTTGGAAAGCTGCAGCAAAAGATATCATACGTTGAAAGCATAGCGTGCGAGATGGCACAGCAGGCGGGTCAAGAGTTTCTATCTCTATTAAAGGCTCTCATCAGGAACCACAGAATATCACAAGTTTTTTATACAGACCAAATTGTTGCTCCTAGAAGACCGGCTTATACGTCCTGCCTGGCAGCTTCTGTGCCTTCACCCGTAGCTTCTTGCTCCATTTGCTCCGGCTCATCGTCTTGGATCTGGTGGCCCTTTTGCACCCACTGAATTGTGGTCAAAGCTTTGAAGTTTGAGTCGCCAGGCACAATAACGGACGGGTCAACATCAGGAGCAAAAGAATGCCTAAACCGGGGGGGGGGGGCAAGTTCAGAAAATTGGTCTTTTGGCGGGTCCATGCAATTGTTGTCCATGGAGTAGGCAGCTTGGTATTTTTTCAAATTCAGTTCGTCCACAAGAAGTGTTGCTAGTGGGCGGGTCTGTTTTACGCATGCGGCAAAGTCTCTTTCTGAAAACTCAGAGCCATCAATCTTATACTATGGAAACCCGCCCGCCAATGCTGAGAGGTCTAATTTAGGCAGATAGGCTTTTGCCCTTGCAAGCCCCATATTAGCTCCCATTCAAGCCGCTGACCTTTTGATCTCCTCCACCCATTGAGGGATTGTAGATTGAGTATTCAACATATCTTTAATGTTTGTTAGAGGATGCTCAAGGTTCTTCACTGCCCTAATTGCATACACAGAGCCTATAAACAACTGCTCCACATATGTGAAGATTGCCTTGAGCTTGACTATGGGTTTCTGCACCAGATTGCGATCTTTTTGACCTGCACAAAGAGGATAAAAACATCAATATAAGTTGCCAAAAGTGCTGACTCGGAATTTACACAACAAAGGGATTCACAAAATGTACCAAAGATGGCAGTAACCATTTCATTAAGTTGTTTCTTCAGCATCCACAACTCATCGGTTACAAGCCCAAGTTTTTTCTCCGCGTCTTCGGCGCGCTTCAGAAGGGCGGCTCTTTCTTTTTCAAAACTGGCCTTGGCTTCATTGAGGAGTTCATTTGCTTGACATGAAGAATCTTGGAGACGAGCCGCCGGATGGTTTGCGTCAGCCTTAAGCTTTTTCTCCTGTTTCACCCGCCTCTGTAAATCGGCCACGATTGATCCTATCTCGTCTAATGATTCCTGCATAAACAAGGCATGAGAACAAGTATCCGAGCCGGCACAGGTAGATGACTCGGCACTTGGGGCTATATCTTTCACAAAATCAGTTTCTTATAAGTCCCATGCAGTTGCAAGCAATCTACATGTTACTTGGGGGGCTAATGCATGTTGCTTATCTACAAATCAGAAAAGACCCGGCTATCTAAAATAGATGAGCCGGCCCTTGAAGGCTACAAGAGACATTTTTTGGACATTCTATCAAGAACCGACTCATTATCATCATAATGACCCGGCCTTGGGGGCTACAGGAGACAAATCTTTATCCTTATACTACCATAAAGATCCGACTCATTATTATAATAATGACCTGGCCCTTGGGGGCTACAGTTGTTTCTTACACCTACATTAAAAGACCCAGCTCACTATTTCATACCAAGCTGGCCCTTGGCGGCTATAAGAGTATACATGCATGAGATAAAAAGGTAAAATTTTTACCTCATATTTTTGCTTCATAGTACTGACCAAGTTCATCTCAATCTCACGGCTCTCAGACATCCGGGTTAGATATTGCTTATATAAGCTGTCAGTTTCGAAGGCAGAGAATTCTGGGAGTTCCAGCTTCATTTTTCCTTTCTCCAACATCTCCGGCTCATCTTTGGTCATAACTTTAGCCAAAGCTGATGAAGTACCAGGAGCTTGGAAACTTTCGTTCACAATGACAACTCTGTGGCATCTTTATCGGTTGATGGAGTGGCATCACCAATGTTGGTCGCAGGACTTTTAGGATTAGGACTTGGTGGTTGAAAGGCCATTTCAGTTGACACGCCTTAGTTTTCAGCCGCCGTTTCCATGAAAACCGGCTCATCAGTATGGGTCATCTCCACATCAGGGGCCGGCTCATCCCTCAAATCTGGGTTATTTTCAACAGAAGCTTCAGCATGAACAAAAGCCTCATCCGGTGGCGGGTTTGGGATATGATGATCTGCAAGAGTGGAGGATGAGCCAGCCATTTGTTTCCTCAACACAGCTTTAGCTCTGCAGTCATCAACACCAAAGTGTGGAATTAAGAAAAAAGATAGGTCATGACAGTATAGACAACAATAGTTCAAACAGAATCTTACCCACAATTGATGATAAAAGGTGGAAGCTGTGTTGCCATTGAGTCGCCAGAAGAGGGCGGCGATTCCTGATAAAGCGAATTAGAAGGACTAAGAGGTTTCTTAAAAAGGCCGGCTTTCGGACGAGAGGCAGTTGGACTATGCGGGACCTCAACACATTGCTTACGGGTGCCCGGCTCAAGAGATAAGCCGGGCGCTAACTCGCCCGAGCTACTTTGGGTCTTGCGCTTTGACTGGCCGGTGTTTTGTGTTTTCTTCAAAATAAAGGTGGGGTCTAAGTGAGCATCCGGGTGAGAAAACTTAAATTTCCTTGGCTTCCTTATGATATACGTTTCTGATGAGTTGGAGGAAATCAAAATTACCTCAACATTGCCGGCTTGACTAGTTTCGGTGTTATCCTAAGAGGAGGATGCATCAGCAAGTGCAATACGACCAAGTGAGTCGAGTTCTACCTCAGATTCTTCTCCTGAGGACGATTCATGAGACGGGTCATCCATTTGACCTGATGAAGGAGCAGGAGCCCATGGCATGGCTTTCCAAAAATCAGAGTTTGCCTGCAGTAATACAAGCCGGATAATAAGTATGATGGACAAAATAAAGTTCACAAGACATGAAACAGATTTTATAAGAAGCATACCGAAGGTACAAATAGAATGGAGCCAGTCCGGTCATGCTACAGTTCTCTTTTGAGTCGCTAAAGATTCTTTTGGTAGCCTTGTTGTTATCACTGTCAGACAGTTCCTTCCCGCTGAACCGTTGAACATCTCTTAACTCACCAGTATAATTTAACATCGAGTCGCCCCTCACGCTAACGGGGTGGATCCGCCAAGTTATCCAACACTAGATCAGGTCGATTCCGTTAAGGCCATGAGCAATCAAAGACCTTAGTTTTGAGAGCATAGGTGTTAGCAATTCTCTCTCCTCTTCAGTTGGCCAACCCGGGAAATCAGCACTGGCGTTAAACCGTTCCAATCGGTAACCCGACAAAGGATTTTGCCCTACAGGGGCAGTGTTTTTACAATAGAACCAGGTTCTGTTCCATCCTTTAGGATGGCTCGCCATTTTCGACTCTGGGAAAGGACTGTCTTTCCTTTTCTGAATAGAGATGCCATGAAGTTCCACACTGGAGCCATGCTTGGTCTCAGTCTGACGGTTAAGATAGAAAAACTCCCTGGAGAGGGTCACATTACTCTTATAAGCCCTTTATGTGTCGTCGGTCAGACGCCCGACTGCGGCATGCATGTGGTTTACTTTATCATATAAGCCCTTTATGTGGTGTCGCTCAGACGCCCGACTGTGGCATGCTTGTTATTTATTTTCTTTATAAGCCCTTTATGTGGTGTCGCTCAGACGCCCGACTGTGGCATGCTTGTTATTTATTTTATAAGCCCTTTATGTGGTGTCGCCCAGACGCCCGACTGTGGCACGCATATTATTTATTGTTCCTTATAAGCCTTGCGTCATGAATTTTATTTTGTGACTGACTAAGTGATCGTGGATTATTTCTGTGCATGATTATCATCTGTTATATTATACCTGTTTTCATGATGTTTGCGAGTACATTCAAAGTACTCACTGGCTTGTCCCTGGCTATTGTCTTGGCCAGATTTCTTGCTTGGAGAGGAGCGCAACGACGACAGCCCGGAACCTAGGCATCGAAGATAGCAGATACGCGAAGATAGGAATTAACCAGGTCAGCTGTTCCTGTGGGAAATGGAGTCCCATAGACGCTGCTGATCCGCAAACCGCTTCCGCCTTCAACCACTAGAAACCTTTTGTTGTACTCATAGGCCAGAATGGTCTTGTACTACATATTTTGTATTTGCTTGGAATTTGTGTATCAAGATTGTGTCTCATCAGCTAACAGTAATCCTGGGGCTGGTGAGCACAAGGGCCATTTACTGGGAAATTAATCACCTGGAAATCCGGTCCTGACAACCTTGGTATCAGAGCCAGGCTGACCATTGGCTAATCCTATCTTAGCCAGGTCAATAAACCTAGGTTAACCCACCCACCAGACCTTAACCTAACCCCAGCCAAGCTTCTCGTGTACGATAGCCACACAGTGACCCCGACACCTTTTGGCAGTCGGTGCCCAACCTATCAGCCTAGCTTGTCGATCACGCGTCAGTGATCGACACCTAATTTGTCTCGTTCGCAAGCGTGCGAAGGAAGACTCCGTTTTCTTTTGCTATAAAAGGGAATGCTAGCCCCAACCCAGCACAGCACAGCCTCCGCCCCAAAACCAAGCCAAAGATGCCTGGCCCCATTGTTCACAATGAGACCACAGCAACCAACCTTGGAGGTTTTGTCACCGTGCTAGCAAACCTCACCCATCGTGCCTTTGAATTAGAAGAGCCCCCAGAATATGTTGTGTACCAAGGGCTCATGAGCGGTGAGAGCCGCCAATTCTGGGCCACGGTAAACGTCTATGGTAGGGGTATAGCGCCAGAACGCCCCTACAGGTTCACCGGAAGGACAACTACCTTTGAGCCACAAGCCATCCAGCTAGCTGCTCGAGAGGCTATAGTTCAGCTCCGGCACCTGTCGCCAAGAGTTAACTGCCGCTCGTTCTACTACTACCCCAGCCGTGACTGGTATAGTAGGCCACCCCAGGTTGCCAACGGAGACCATGAGACGGACCCTGCATTGCTGCATCTGGTGCGCTATGTAAGTGCACTAGAGGCATTGTTCGATCAGGTCACTCTTGATCTGATCGCAGCCCATGGAGAACTTGCCCGTCGAGCCCCGGCAAGAGGAGAAGATGTGACCGACGCCGACAACCCAGTCGTGCTGTTCGGACAGCCGATTGAGTCCTTGAGGGCTGCCCCTGCAGCCGACCGGAATGCATTTGTATCCCCGGAGGAGCTTCGTCGCCTTTTGGGGACACGCTCCAACGGGATTGTGACCACCAACCCCCGCGATGGTCATCATCGCTACCCCGACCCTACAGCCCCTCAACCCATCCATCTAACCCCGACGGTGAAGCCCATGGAGAAGCCTCGACGTCCGCAAGGCACGCACGACTTGATATTAACGAGGTAGACTAAGTCACTCGAGTAGTACCGAGTCTTAGTATACTACGCCTTGTAACAGTGTGACCTTGTAATCGCCATGAATAAAATGCAGACTGCTTGTGTGCCCTTGTTTTGAATAGTAGCCACGCATAAGTATGTTGGCGCTCGGTTGCATATTAAATTCCGGGCGTAGCTACCAAAAACCACCTCCAGACGACACCCACAGTAATACGTCACGTTTGTGAGATATGTATATCCGTGGCTTTGACCCCATAGAGCAGAACCGTCAAACTAGTTTGCCCCCACACCGCAATAGGTAACCCAGCCCTGATGTTATATAAGAGGCCACTCCGTGACCTTACCAAGCACCCCTCACTTTGTGCACAGCTCTTACAGCCATTTTCGCCATGCCGAGCCCTAGTATTCATCTGAGAACTCCAGATGCAACCCCAGGTAGTTTTGTTAAAATACTGTGGGACTTTACCTGCAGTACCATGAGTTCTACCCATCCACCCCAGTACGAGCTGCTCAAAACGAGGATCACCCCAACTACCTCGAAGTATTGGGCAGTAGTGCACATCCCTCCTGCAAACCCGAACCAAGACCCAACGAAAGTCTCCTTCGTGGGGAAATCTATGCCGACCCCACAAATGGCCATAGAAGCTGCTGCGTACGAAGCGCTTGCTCGCCTTCGATTCGCAGTACCCTATGCCAGCGAAAGGGGGTATTATTACTTCCCGAGTCGTGCAGCACCCGGAGAAGTAGCATCTTTTCCCGGTGGGCGAATTGAGAGGGACCCGGTACTGGCCAACCTTGCCCAGTACGTCATCGCGCAAGAGCGTTTGACCCAACAAGTAATGGGTTATCTCCAGAGCCACACTGATTTGAATCCTCAGATCGCCATTGGCAGACCACTAAGGCCAAACCAGGAAAGGCGCGTTCTTCGACTGGTCAATCCGCTTCCACCGGTAGAAGAAGAATGTGTCCCAGTGCCGGAGACATTTTCTCAGGACCCAGCCCATCTTTCGTTTACGTTGTAGACGCCACTACTATGTTTGTTAGCCTTGCGTTTATTTTTGTGATGCAGCTTATGCGTTGTATCCTAAGTTTGTGCTATGAATAAACTATTTGGTTTTAATTGATCGTGAGTAAATTTTTACTACTGTGATTTTTGATCAACTGCTTTCTCTCACAATAAATCCCGAGGTGGTATTTTCCTTGAGCAATTGCAACAAGCATTTCTCCGTGGCATAGATTTAAATTCGCGCAGCACCACAACAGCAGGCTCACAGCCACAACCACTCGATGACAAGCACTAATAGCAACACCACACCTTTTGCACCTCACTGATCACCGCACTAACACACCACAGTTTCTAAAAGAGGAATTTGTGGGTAATTATTCCGGTGCAAGTTGCCTCCAGCACACTGACAGCAGTTAGCACCTGACACCGACGCTTAATCCTCATGATCACCGCCGCCGCGAAGAGCCAACACTCGAGCAACAGCATCACGACGATCATCGAGGATCATCGCGCACAAGAGCACGGAGAACCCCAGCACTGCCGCCAACCCTCCGCACATCAGGATCGTGTACCAGTCCGGCATCACCTCCGCCATTAGAGCCTCGCCTTGAGCTCCTGCAAACAGAAATGGAGGAGAAGGAAGGAGAAGAGGAAACGAGGCCAGGTGTGAGGAAGAAGAGAGAAGCACCGCGGTCATTTTATAGCTCGAGATCGGTGTACGGTGAACGAAGTCCACCAGCGCCGCTCGTCGCTCGATCGCCGGTGTTCGGAGGCGAATCCGCGAGCAGTGCCGACCGCGCACTGGCCCGCGAGTTGAGTGCACGCTGCGCCGGCAGCTAGCACGCCGTGCACTACCGCAGTATGGCCTAGAGGCCCTACGCGCTAGACGCCGCCGGTGGAAAAAGTGCGGGAAAGCGCGCGAGAGAGAGGAAGAGAGGAGAGCCAGAGGAAGAAGAAGAGACTGACAGTGGGCCCCGGGTCCACCTATTAGCCAGAGAGAGCACTATGCACTCGGGTACGACCAGCGTAATTTGTAAATTTAGATATTTATTCTAAATTTACCGTAGCCATAAGTAGAAATCTCTCGGTTTCCCCAACCGTAGATTTTTCCACGCAGCGCCAGTACACCACTGTAGTGCACCAATTATTTGTCCACTCGCTGTAGCCACGTCTTGTTGCATGAGTAGGAAAAATACTTTTTGTGATATTACTTTGTGATAGTAGGAGTAATATTTTTGAAACCGTCCATAGCAAATCTCGAGGACGAGATTTTTCTTAAGGGGGGTAGTGTTGTAACACCCCAAAAATTTGACCATGTTTTATTAATTAAAATTTTGCCAGGAAATTAATTTTTTATTTTCTGGATCATCTATTGATTTCAGGATCACTTCTTTCTTCTGAGTTGTGGAGTTTTCTCTCCAAGTAGAAACTTTTCAAAAATATTTTTGGACTTGAGTGCCTACTCAAGAGCATTTCATTTTTATTATATATGATCAGTGGAAATATTTCTATAATTATTTTCCTGAGCTTTATTTCTTTTAAAATGGTTTCTCATAATTTTAGAGCCTCTTTTGCACTACAACCAGTGGATAACTTCATTTAAAAATTCTACAAAAATTTGTAGAAGACATATGAGGGTCCTACATCACTTTTATGCAAAGATACAACTTTGTGTTTCGAAAATTTTGAGCAAACCATCGTCATCTTCATTCTGGTCCAGTTTGGTAGTTTGTACTGCAACCCCATTTTATCTTGCCCTATTGCCCATGAGATTTCTCCTGCTTGTAATTTACCCTACCAAACTCTTAAGTCCAGGAGATTAGAGCCAGTAGAAGAGTTTAAGCACATGCAATAATAGCCTTTATATTCTGTCCAGAACTGTAGATTTGCAAAACTTGTACTAACAAGTTTCTGTTTTTCTCAAACTAAGCTTGCCATCCTCTTTATCATCTAAAGAGACTCTGATCTGGAGATTTTGGCCACCAGAAAAGATGCCTAGATGCCCAAGGCATTTTGTCGAGCACCTAGTGTTCATGAACAGAATTGGCATGGAAATAGGTTTACATTATGAGCTTACCCCAATGACCAAACCAGCATGTCACATAGCTCTACCTTGGCCTGAAACCTCACCCTACTAAACCCCATGTGCATTAGAGTCTCCTGGAGGGCCTGGTCATTTCGCCGAGCACCTGGTAGGCGTGCGCTGGGCGCGCCCAGAGCGCGTCTATTGCAGACAAGCGCACCCGAGCCGCCGCGCCCCACCTACCCCATCCCTGGCCCTTCCCTGCCCGTAGGGTCACGCGCTCGACCCCTCCAGAGCCGCAGAGGTACCCGGGCCACCCCCTGACTCACCACAGCGCCGCCGTCAGAACCTTCTTGGCAGCACGCCGGCGGTAGCAGCCGGCCCCCACCGCCGCAGCGCCGCCCAAGCAGCCTCAGGACGCCAGCTGCCCTCTGGTACAGGACGATCTCATCCTCGAGGCCGTCCGCTAGCGCCGACCAGCGCCACGTCACCCTGCTAGCAACAAAGCGGCAGTTCGCCGGCGTTCTTATCCGCAGCCGCGGAACCGACCTAGCCGTGCTATAAATAGGAGTCCCCAAGCCCCTAGCCGAGGCATGAGCCCTCCACTAACCCTCGAGATCCCTCTGGGACAGCTAATTGACCGGAAGCTCACTTCTTCCTCGCCTCCGGTGAGGACGACCATCGCGGACACTTCGTTAAATTCGTCACAACCAGGACCCCCCCATTACCCCTCTCTCCACCAGAAGTCTTCCTCTGACCCCGCGAGGCGATTCCCCCTCCCATTTTAGCCTAGGAGCCACCGTAGGCGGAAGGCCATCTCCGGCCGTAACCACCGTCCGCCGGAAGCCGCGTCACCGTCTCCCATGTCCACCTCCCCGCCCTGGGAGACCATCGAGTGGTTGGCCAAGACCTTCTGGATCCATTCCCAACTCCGGGGCCCCGTAGGGAGCCGCCGTTCGCCGGCGAAGAGCGCCGGGGCGCCGCTACGGTTCGGCCGCGGGAGGAAGAAGACGACCGACTAGTCAAATATGACTAGTGGGCCCGACGGCCCCAATGTCAGCGAAGCAACGCTGTGTTAGCCGTCTTGAGTGAAGGCGCATTCTCAGAAGTACGTTTCCCTCTGCTGAAAGCGTATTCTGATTCGAACCATTTTCTTTTTCTGATTTATATTAAAAACAGACTTTGACTACATGTTTGACTGGTCATATCTTTTAAACTAAAACCCCTTTTGACTTGATTCTTTTTCTGTTACTTCTCAGATTTCATCTAGTTTATTGTCATATTTTTTGAAAAAATTTCCAACAACTTTTCAGTACTATTTTGAACTACATGTTAATTTGAATATTTTCAAAACTAGGATTTGGAGTGAAGATAAAAACTTTCAAAAGTTCTGGAGTGCTCATCACCTACCTACCCATGGAAGGCAAGCATTCTGAACCCTGGCATAAGATATGTTGTGTGTTGTTTGATGTGACTACAACACCAAGTTGACTTGAAGTATGCGTTATTTCATGTGATGAGGTGATCACGTTTACTAATGCGTGATGATAATTCCTTGCTGTTGGAATTGATATGCTTGTGACAGTATTCACCCTCGTATGCCTTTCATGCCTACCGGAAGGAATCCGGGAAAGTCTCTGTCTTGGGTAGACACGAGTTTGTTACTGATATTTCGTGGAGACGAGTATATTCAGTAAGGCATGGTGAGGTATGATGAGTGGTGATTCTGTCTGTTGGTGTGGACATATCTGTTATGCTAATCATAAAGGAACACTTAAACCTTCTGAGTCGACCGTAGATCGAGTCTTGTGCCAGTAACCCCCATACTTGCTTCGTGCTACCACTTGTCCCTACTGCAGGTAGGGTATGGTTCAGTAAGTTGTCAACCCCTTTCTTAGCACACATCGTACAGAGAGGCCATGGTGGAAGATACCGGCTGCATCCGGTAGGCATGCCACCTGGTCCGGGGGCATGGGTGTTTCCGGTTGGAGCCGAGGGGGTAGCTTCCCTAGTTTGCGCGCGTTATAAATTTTGTGATCCCATGCTAGTCGAGGTTGTAGCCTCCCCACTTAGAGTTTTGCTTAACAGGTGTCGTGGGTGATTCCAGACACCGGTAAGTTAAGCTGGTGTGTGCGGGTCAGGTGTGTTTTCAATTCAAAGACCGTAAGCAGAATTAGTCCCGGTGGACTAAAGGAATCCGTTACTTGTGGGTAAAGAGTACACCCTCTGCAGAGTTTATATCTATTTGAATAGCCGTGTCCGCGGTTAAGGACTACAGTCTGGGATGGCTCAAGTGTCGGTCTTAGAGTCGGTCTTCGGAGGAAAACTTCTAAACCGGAACATTGATCTTGGCATGTGACAAATGATGATTATGATTGTTATTATTGTGGACTAACCATTCATATTATTTGAATTATTGAATATCCCTGGGATGGTTCTACCTCCTGGATACTCACTGTGATTACTCTTATAAGCCCTTTATGTGGCGTCGCTCAGACGCCCGACTGCGGCATGCATGTGGTTTACTTTATCATATAAGCCCTTTATGTGGTGTCGCTCAGACGCCCGACTATGGCATGCTTGTTATTTATTTTCTTTATAAGCCCTTTATGTGGTGTCGCTCAGACGCCCGACTGTGGCATGCTTGTTATTTATTTTATAAGCCCTTTATGTGGTGTCGCCCAGACGCCCGACTGTGGCACGCATATTATTTATTTTTCCTTATAAGCCTTGCGTCATGAATTTTATTTTGTGACTGACTAAGTGATCGTGGATTATTTCTGTGCATGATTATCATCTGTTATATTATACTTGTTTTCATGATGTTTGCGAGTACATTCAAAGTACTCACTGGCTTGTCCCTGGCTATTGTCTTGGCCAGATTTCTTGCTTGGAGAGGAGCGCAACGACGACAGCCCGGAACCTAGGCATCGAAGATAGCAGACACGCGAAGATAGGAATTAACCAGGTCAGCTGTTCCTGTGGGAAATGGAGTCCCATAGACGCTGCTGATCCGCAAACCGCTTCCGCCTTCAACCACTAGAAACCTTTTGTTGTACTCATAGGCCAGAATGGTCTTGTACTACATATTTTGTATTTGCTTAGAATTTCTGTATCAAGATTGTGTCTCATCAGCTAACAGTAATCCTGGGGCTGGTGAGCACAAGGGCCATTTACTGGGAAATTAATATCCTGGAAATCCGGTCCTGACAACTTCACACAAAACTTGAAATTGACAGATATTGGTCATGGAATTGGGACCAATATCCTTAGGCCTGAGGTCGAAAAAGTGTAAAACATCCCTGAGGAATTTCGAGCCGGGTGGTCAAAAGTCCCTACGCAAATGGTCAGAAAAGATGACAATTTCTCCTTACTTAGGCTGAGGATAGGATTCTTCTTTAGGTGCCCGCCTACTTATAACCTTTGGAGCCGGCAAAAGACCTTGACTTACAAAGTTTTGTAAAGTGAGTCTTGACTCCTGAGATCTAACCCAACCATAGATCTCGGTGTTCTTGGGGGCCATGGCGTCTTACAAATCAGCTACAAGCGAAATAAGAAAAATGAGATGGTGTACATTTTGAGCCACCAATAAGAAGATAAATTGATAAGCTGATTTAAAAGTTTGGAGTATGAGACAATGATTTAAGGTGCAAAAGAGAATTGATATTTCATTAATAAGTCGGCGGTTGCGTGATGCGAAGACAAGTTGGACAATGCATGAGCCGGTACAATTAGATAAGATGGACAAATAACGAGATGGTGGGTGATAAAATGAGCCGACCTCGGCATAAGCCGACAAGAAGATAACACAAGTGACCAAAAGACTTGGTAATTTTCTCCATATTAGCAAAACAACTTTCTGAACGAAGCAGGGGAACAAACGGATATAAATAATGCGCAAAAAGAATAACAATATGCCCTAGCTAGCGGAGTAATCTAAAACAAAGCATCTACGGAGATTGGAGTACAACCATTATGGATCTGCAGTATTACGAGGTGATAGCGGTGGCGAAAACGCGCAAGATTGAAATTTCTATGAATATTAATAAGATATGTGACCGGATATTTAAACGAGAATCGAAGAACTCAGATGAACTACTGATGAACTCCGAAAACCTAATGAGGAAGAAAGGGATTCACGTGACCCTAGACAAAAAGACGCTGGAGTGTTGGGCTCCTGAGGAAGACCACTGGCGACGCAAGGAAAATCCGGTGGTGATGGCGCGAGGATGGAGTCGTCTGCAGATGGAGGGCGCCGGCGAGCTCGCGGTCGAACACTGGAGACGAGAGGAAGAAGACGAGGTAAAAAAGTGAATCTGGGGACTTCGGGCCTATTTATAATGAGACGGGGCCCGAAGCGACGCCGTAAAAAATGGAACGGCCACGGTAATTTGTGGCTAAAAAGATGCCTGTTTTTTTTGCGCCAGACCGGATTTGGCGATTGTTTCAAAAAGATTCGCCATGATGGCTTGAAGGCGACAACAGGCAGCAGGATGACATCATGAGGATATTGATTGAGAAATACTGAGTCTTGAAATGAAGGAGGATAACCCAGCAGAAAGTTAACCCGGATAGAAGCTTGATATCAGATGAAAGACGAGGCTTGGTTTGGCCCTTCTCAGCTGAAATGTTTTTTATTGAGTTTAACATGGATATATCCAAATTAAACTAGGGGCTAATGTTGGGGATATGCCCCACGGGTATGACCCGCCAAATATGTGACTCGGCTACTGCCGGGCGGCCCATAAGGGAGATTCCTACCAGAAACACAAGGCCGAGAAGGCGGCTCATGTTAAGGCCGCCTCATGGGACGTCGTGTGGCAAGCCGGCTCACGAGAGAAGACATGAATATTCCCTTACTTTAGAAACAATATGAGTAGGTAGAATTAGTTTGGACCATGGGTTGTACTTTGACTCAGACACCATTGTACTCTCGGGGCCTCGACCTGTATAAAAAGGAGAGCCCCCGAGGTAGAAAGATCAAGTAAGAAAGAAACCATCAAGAGCTAGGTTAGAGATTCCGCGCCCTTGTCATCGACATCATCATCAATATACACAAAGCAGGACGTAGGCTTTTACCTCCATCAGAGGGGCCGAACCTGGGTAAATCCTCATCTCTCATTCCCAAATCAACCCTTCGAGTTGCCACCTAGCTGCGATGGCCTCACACCTAAGTTCTCGCATGAGGACATATGCCGTGACAAAACCACGACAAATGGGGTTGAGGACCAGGGCCGCAGGTGTTTGGTCGAGGCGGATTCATGGCTGGTCTTCTTCGTCGAAGGTGACGGGTGTGTTCGTCCATGAGTTCACCGCTGCCACTTGGCATATTTGGTTGAGTTCTTGATGAGCTCTTTTCCTCTGACTATTTGAGGGAAACGTCTTGTAGATCGTTAGGATCTCGGCGTTGTTATCTGGTGGCGTTGGTGATCGTCTGCTTCAGGTTGAGATCGTAAGGATGGTCTCTCCACTCTTTGTGACTTGCCTGACGACCCAGTAAGCTCGCAGGCTGTGCGTCGGGTTCGTGTTCAGTAGGACAGTGAATGTAGCACAGATTATCTAATAAGTCGTCCAGGACGGTTCTGGATCCTGCAAGGGGTTTGTTCATTTTCTCGGCGGGCTCATGCTCGGTCAGACGTTGTGTAGTTGCGTGCCTCCGCCGAGGTCTCCTAGGTTCTTCGGCATGGATTGACTCCATGCGCATCTGTTAAGCCTGCTAGGTACTTTCCATGGCGTAGTGGAGCAGGTCCAACAAATCGGCGAAGTTTTGTACATGGCGACGGGAGAGAGCGTTCAGGAATCCTTCATTGCTGCAGTTATACCGAAAGGTTGATAATGTCTTGATCGCTGCAATCTGCCATCCTGTTTTTGACAAGGAGGAATCTAGCCCAGAAGTGGTGGACCATTTCCCCTGGCTGTTGTTGGACGTACATTCGGTCCCATATGTCAGGTATTCCCGAATTACTTGGAGAGTACTCAACGTGGGGGGTGTGTAACGCCCAAGATGCGGTCCTATCCCTATTAAGGCATGAGGGCCTCGACGGGGATAGAAGTGCATCTAGTCGTTTCGCAAGTACAGAAATCATTGCATACATGTAGGAAGATATGAGTATATGAGTTGGCTTACACTCGCCACATGCTATCTTACAAGTCCACACAATTATTCATACATTCATCCAGAAGGCAGGGTCCGGCTACGGACAAAATCAAACGATAAAAGAAAGCAATGAAACTGTCTTGCTATCCCAGGAACACCACCACGAAGCTCCCCTACTCATCAGGATACGTAACGTACATACGCCTACGTTCTTCATCGTACTCCCACTGGAGCTGAGACACATCATCTGGCATGTACTCGTCGACACCTGTACCTGTATTGTTGTAATCTGTGAGCCACAGGGACTCAACAATCTCATAACCCGGGTATCGAAACTATGTAAGCCTATAGGTGAGGAATGGTTAAGTAGTGAGGCTATAGCAAGCACTAAGCATGTATTTGGGTGGCTAACTTACGAGAACAAGAATGTAAATATGGTGGCCTACGTATGACGGTCGTGAACTAGCATGATCACTAAGTGATCCTGAACACCTACTTACGTCAATCATAACCCCACCGTGTTCTCTCTTGGTTCATGTTAACGAGGAGAGACATTCACGGTTACGCACATAGTTGGTTTATTTTATTTGAGTTTACTTTAAGTTAACTATAACTGGGTGTTAAACAAATTCCAAGTTTCCACATAACCACGGGCATGGCTTCTCGAAAAGATTTAACCCTGCAGGGGTGCTCCAACTCATCCATCACAAACTAACCACACGCCGCGGGAATAACCTCGACCACGGATCCCACGATCTCCTAGGAAATTCTGGAAGATCTCAACCTCGAGATAGCCCAAAGTATCCTCGGAATTCCTCGCGCAAGACATTCGTGAAAGGTAAAACAAGTCCAGCAAGACCACCCGACGTGTCGACGAACCCGATAGGAGCCGCGTATCTCATTCTCAGGACGCGATCGGATGAGTACAATGTACAGTGGCCTGATAGAGATCTCCCGAGTTGCCCCGGGTTGGCCCCGCACATGACTCTAGTTTGGACCAACACTCATGAGGAGCACTGGCCCGGGGGTTGATTAATTATCCACGGGGTACCTAAGCCCTATGCATTTTAATTAGGTTGTTTAGCAAATGTAGTACCAAACTTGGGTCTTGCTAGACAAGTTTTAATCTAAAACGAATGGTCAAGGGGGTCCCCATAACAACCCCGAGCATGTTAGGAGCGCAAAATATGGAACATAACACCGGTACTCGGAACTAGTGCGGCAAAAGTGGAACAAAACACCGGGCAAAAGGCCAAGCCTTCCACCGTTGCCAGATATATATGTGCATTAATTTAAATAACAGTAAATAAGGTGATAACTCCAAATATCCATGTTGGCACATGGAAACAGCTTGCACCTGCAACTAGCAACGCTATGAGATAAGGGTTGAGCAGCGGTAACGTAGCCAATCAATGTTTTGCTAGGAAGTGGAGCGGTTAGAGGATTTCATGGCAATTTGGGAGGTTGACAGTTTAAGTGGTAGGCAACGAGACATAATGGTAAAAACGAGACATCTAGCATAGCAAAAAAAGTATCGGGATCCGGGTACGGTCATCTTGCGTGTTAGGTCTTCAGAGGGACAAAGAGCTGGGTCCTCGTAGTTGTACTCTCCAGGATCCTCATACTCAGGCTCGACACTCGGGTCTACCCAAAGAGAAACATCACCAAATAAAACATACAAGCAAAGTGCAATGCGCAAACAAGATGATGCATGACCAAGTTGAAGTATTTAACATGGCAACCCTATTCTAGTCATGTTTCTCATGCAATTATTAAGTTCTTTAGTATTCTGTACAGAACCTCAAGATTAGTTATTTGAACATGCATGATCATGGCAAATATGAATGCTCCACGTAAAAACGATGCAAATGCATATGTAGATTGTTGCAAACAGAGTAACGAAGCTCACGGTACACTCACGGCAAGGTACGAACGTTAACGGAGACAAAAACAAAGATGAGGGAGGCCATGGGCTATTCCTTGGTATCCCAAGGATGCCACTGGATAGGAAATGAAGATCTAGCAAGAATAGAGATAAAGTTCATGCAAAACAATGGAGTATAGCTCCCACAAGTCACAAAACATTCAAACACACAATCTGTCCACAAACATCAACATGTCATCTTGTAACACACATAACCAGAGCTACAACAAGTTTTAAATCACAACCAAGGCATGGACATGAAGTACACATCATGCTTAACACTTCCTCTGTTCATAGGATCATGAAAGGAAGCATGGATCATTGGCAAATGAGCTCACAAGATGGCATGTTGAAACAGTTTTCACGGACTTAGAGAAAATTCCAGTTTTTGTAGAATCTGAGTTAACATGATGGCATCTTGGCAGCAACTTTTATATATGCTACATGAACTTTCATGGCATGATAATTAAAAGATTGATAGAGGACAATATGTACTTCACTTAACTACATTATGGCAACATCAAAATATGCATATATCAATAGCTAGCATCCTCACAATATGACATATTGAAAATAGCAGATTCACAGACTTAGTGAAATTCAACAAGGGCAAATAGGGCACTTATTAATAGATGGCATGTTAACAGCAAGTTTTATATAAGATGCATTAGCTTGATCTACAAGAACTGGGCACAAAACAATAGAGGATGACAAGCACAACAATGCATTCCATTGTGCCAACTCCAAAGGAGCAACATATGCATGGGAATCATCTAGATAACATGGCACAAAATAACAGATTTGAACACTTAGAAATATTTGGGCATTTGGAACATTATTTTGGTGACCCGTTGACAACAAGAATGCCACTCATAACATGATCTATCGTGGCAAGCAAAAATACCAGGGGCTAGAGCACACACTAATGGACATATTTCATGTTGACAATTATCATATGATGCAAGAATTAATTCATGTGAAAAGGACAAAATGGCAAATTATTACAAAATAACATTTTTGCAAACTTGCTCAAAAGATAAATCTAATGTCACCAATGGATTCACTGCATTTTTCTACCCCAAAATCACCTATCACATGCCTATGTTACTGTTGATAAAACTCACACAATTGCATTCACAAAATGACATAGCCACTCATAAGAATCTATATGCCAAATTTGGCATGTCCTAAGTACCGACAGATTTGGAATAAAACAAATCTGGAAACTTTCCTTAAAAGGAAATAACCAGAAAAACATAGAAACTAATCAAACAAAACAAAAACAAAATGTAAAAAAGGGGGCCACATGGCAGTGAGCCAGGGGCCCTGTGGGGTTGACTGGTGGGCCATGGGCCCATTGTCACCGCTGTTGGCTAAATAAATTGGAAAAGGGGGGGAGCCGAGGATTGAACCCGCGACCTCTCGGTCGTCTCCCCTACGCGCTACCACTGCGCCACTAGCCGGTTGCTCGACAAAAGGGGGGGGGGGCGTGCAGCTCTAATATAGACAACAAGGGGCGGCTTTCTCTGCCCGGCGACAAAGGAGAGGTGATGGCGCCGGTGAGCCTTCCGGTGATCGCTGGGGCCAGCTAACGGCGGCGGGGCTGCGGAACCTAACGGGGAATCCATCCCGACGGTTTTTGAAGCGGCGGCGCGGCGAGCAAGGTGGCACTCGAGCGCGAGCAGAAGCTCGGCTCGGGGCCATGGCACAGAGAGGCGAAGCGGGGCACTGAGAGGCTGCCGCTAGCGCGCGCGGGCTGCGCTCTGCGGGGTTTTGCGGGCACCAGGGCATGCGCTCGAGGGATCCGGAGCGGGGCACTCGTTCAACTCACGACACAAGGAGGCAGCAAAAAAAAACAATGCTTTGCCAGAGCACCGAGAGCACAAGCATGCCACGGACATGGCGGCGTCTACATGATACATCAGACCACAAGAAAGGGCAGGGAGGATGAGAAGCTCACCTAGTGTCCACTGGACATGTAGGTGTGGCCGGGAGGAGGATGGAGGCGTCGCGAGGAAGCGCCCAAGTGCAGCTCGTCTTGGATCCGAACCCTGGGAAGAAGATGGCGACGGTGAAGGAGTTTCGGGGTTGCTGGCGTCGCATGCGTAGAGGTAGAAGACGGCAGGGACTACAGGGCTCCGATCCATGTCTTCAGGAAGGTCGTAGATGAGGCGAGGGTGCTACTCCGAGCTCAAGCGCGAGCTCGGCCAGTTCATGGCGACAGGGCGATGGCTATGGCGAGGGAGAGACTTACCTGCGGCGGCAAGGCGAGGAGAGGGAAGGATGGGGAGAGGGCTCAACCTAGGGCACCGGGGACACTACTTATAAGCGGCTCGGGCTTTCTCCGGCCGTCAAATCAACCGGAGGGGTGACGTGGCGCTCGGGATGGGCGCCGTATAGGAGGTGGCCGACGAACACGTCGGGGAGGCCGGCTGGGCTGCGGCTGGCGCTGGGCTACGCACTAGGTGGGCCACGAGGGGAGGCAAGGCCCAACTAGGCACTGCTCTCTCTCTCCCTCTCAGAAAAAAGGGTTTTCTTTTATTTAAAATGAGAGAAAGAAAAAAAAATCATAGAGAAAAGAGAGAGATGTTTGGGAATGAAATAAAAATATATTTGAACTCACAAAAATATGCTCTATTTAATAAAAATGGAGTTGGCATTTTTAGAGCAAACACAATAAAACATATTTAATTAAATTGGACTCTGACTTGCAAAGATTTAAAAGACAATTATTCTACAAACATGGAGACGGCGACGAATTCCAGGCTTCCAAACCGTATCTCCTGACTGGGGGTCAAGCATCCTATCTGGCCAAGATAGCCAATCGGACCGGCGTGCAGCACGATGCTGCTGAATGCAAAGATCTGTCCAGGAAGGAAGATGTCCCCGTTACAGACGCCATTGCCGATGATCAAACATGCCATCAATCCTTTTGGTGATCCTACAGCGAAACTCTCATTGAAAGCACCAATGTCAGTATCAAAACCAGCAGATCTTGGGTAGGGGGCCCCAAGCTGTGGATCTTGGATCAAGGAACAGGAAACAGGGAGACAATGTTTACCCAGGTTCGGGCCCTCTCGAAGAGGTAAAACCCTATGTCCTGCTTGATTGTATTGATGTGTGTATGACGATTACAGAGTCAATCTACCACGAGATCAAATGAACTAAACACTAGATGTGTCAGAATAATGGTTCTCCCCTTCTACATACTAAACCCTCCGGTTTATATAGACACTAGGGGTACCTAGGGTTATACATAGTCGGTTACCATCAAGGATAAACGCGCCGGTCTTGCCGTCTTGACTTGGAGGGCACACCAAGGCACTGCAGGTCTCCTTCCCGAATACGAGGTTGTCTTATAGTTCGGCTTCCATGTGATGGGCACAGAGCAGCCCACCTGTCCGGCCCATAAGAGATAGGCCGGAGGCCCGAGGACCCTGATGACCCACAAGTATAGGGGACCTATCGTAGTCCTTTCGATAAGTAAGAGTGTCGAACCCAACGAGGAGCAGAAGGAAATGACAAGCGGTTTTCAGTAAGGTATTCTCTGCAGGCACTGAAATTATCGGTAACAGATAGTTTTGTGATAAGGTAATTCGTAACGGATAGCAAGTAACAAATGTAACAAAGGTGCAACAAGGTGGCCCAATCCTTTTTGTAGCAAAGGACAAGCCTGGACAAACTCTTATATAAAGCAAAGCGCTCCCGAGGACACATGGGAATTTCTGTCAAGCTAGTTTTCATCATGCTCATATGATTCGCATTCGTTACTTTGATAATTTGATATGTGGGTCGACCGGTGCTTGGGTGCTGTCCTTACTTGGACAAGCCTCCCACTTATGATTAACCTCTCTCGCAAGCATCCGCAACTACAAAATAAGAATTAAGATAAATCTAACCATAGCATGAAACATATGGATCCAAATCAGCCCCTTACGAAGCAACGCATAAACTACGGTTTAAGCTTCTGTCACTCTAGCAACCCATCATGTACTTATTACTTCCCAATTCCTTCCTCTAGGCCCAAATAATGGTGAAGTGTCATGTAGTCGACGTTCACATAACACCACTAGAGGAGAGACAACATACATCTCATCAAAATATCGAACGAATACCAAATTCACATGATTACTTATAACAAGACTTATCCCATGTCCTCAGGAACAAACGTAACTACTCACAAAGCATATTCATGTTCAAAATCAGAGGAGTATTAATTATCATTAAGGATCTGAACATATGATCTTCCACCAAGTAAACCAACTAGCATCAACTACAAGGAGTAATCAACACTACTAGCAACCCACAGGTACCAATCTGAGGTTTTGAGACAAAGATCGAATACAAGAGATGAACTAGGGTTTGACAGGAGATGGTGCTGGTGAAGATGTTGATGGAGATTGACCCCCTACGATGAGAGGATCGTTGGTGATGACGATGGCTTCAATTTCCCCCTCCGGGAGGGAAGTTTCCCCGGCAGAACAGCTCCGCCGGAGCCCTAGATTGGTTCTGTCCAAGTTCCGCCTCGAGACGGCGGCGCTTCGTCCCGAAAGCTCCCTTATGATTTTTTCCAGGTCAAAACCCTCCATATAGCAGAAGATGGGCACCGTAGGCCTGCCAGGGGGCCCACAAGCCACAGGGGCGCGCCCAGGGGGGTAGGGCGCGCCCCCCTGGCTTGTGACCTCCTGGTGGGTCCCCTCTGGTATTTCTTTCGCCCAATAATTTTTATATATTCCAAAATAATTCTCCGTAACTTTTCACGACTTTTGGAGTTGTGCAGAATAGGTCTCTCATATTTGCTCCTTTTCCAGTCCATAATTCCAGCTGCCGACATTCTCCCTCTTCATGTAAACCTTGTAAAATAAGAGAGAAAAGGCATACGTATTGTACCATAATGTGTAATAACAGCCCATAACGCAATAAATATCAATATAAAAGAATGATGCAAAATGGACTTATCAACTCCCCCAAGCTTAGACCTAGCTTGTCCTCAAGCGAAAGCCGAAATCAATAAATATGTCCACATGTTTAGAGATAGAGGTGTCGATAAAATAAAATACGAACATGGGAGCATCATGATCATCTTTAGAACATCAATACTTATTGATATATAATTTATTATACTAGAGTAACAATTCATTCACAAGGTAAAGTATGAATCAAGAACTCTATTGAGAACCAACAAACTACGATCTTAGTCATTGAAGCAATTCCAATTTATCATAACGTCGGAAAGAGTCAATATAAGAGCTTTTAAAGCAAATCCACATACTCAATCATCTTTTAGTCTTTCATAATTGCTAACACTCACGCGGTACCTATGAGGTCAAAGCTTCAATCGGACACAGAGAAAGATAGGGGCTTATAGTATTGCCTCCCAACTATTTACCTCAAGGGTAATGTCAACAGAAATAACTCATGCTCACCCACATCCGAGTGGATATATGTGTCTAGATCATTCCCCAACACATGACGCTTGCCAAGAGATAAAGGCGAAATAAAGGAAGTGGTGAAGATCACCACGACTCTTGCATAAAGGTAAGTACTAGAAAGTAAAGGTAACAGATAGGCCCTTCGCAGAGGGAAGCAGAGGTTGTCATGCGCTTTTATAGTTGGATGCGCAATCCCTTAATGCAAAAGAACGTCACTTTATATTACCCCTTGTGATAAAGAACTTTATTATGCAGTCTGTCGCTTTTATTTCTTCCATATCACAAGTTCGTATAAAGTTTATTTTCCTCACACTAATAGATCACACATATTTAGAGAGCAATTTTTATTGCTTGCACCGATGACAACTTACTTGAAGGATCTTACTCAATCCATAGGTAGGTATGGTGGACTCTCATGGCAAAACTGGGTTAAAGGTGTTTGGATGCACAAGTAGTATCTCTACTTGGTGCGGAAGTTTTGGCTGATATGGGGTGGAAGCAAGCGACACATGTTAAAGGATCTAAAACCATATAACTTCTATTCGGAAATAAGCAAACATAACCCATTATGTTATCTTCCTTGTCCAACATCAACTTCTTAACATATAATATTTTAATGAGTGCTCACAATCATAAAAGATGTCCAAGATGATATATTCATATGTGAACCTCTCTTTCTTTATTACTTCCTTTTAATTGCAACAATGACCAATAGCTTTGTTTGTCAACTCACAACAAATTTCAATCGACATACCTCTTATACGTGAAGTCATCACCCCCCATAAGATCATCATATATACTCTTTGCTTTTATTCTATACTTCTTTCTATTTCTTTTTCTCAAGATCATAGCAAGCAAGCAAAGCCCTCAACTCAAAACTACTCTTTATTATATAACTCCCGGACTTGCTTACATAGGGGGAACATAAAGCAAAACTCAAAACTAGATCACACTAAAGACTTTATTGTACTAGATCAAGATATAACCAAAAGGGTCGAACTAAGAAAAACGATAAAAGTAAAAGATGTGTTGCTGATACGATACCGGGGCACCTCCCCCAAGCTGGGCACAAGCCAAGGGGAGTGCCCATACCCATGTGTTTAGTTGTCTTTCTTCGGAGGTGGCGATGTTGGAGTTGTTGATGAGGTTGGAGGCTTGTCCTCTGTCTTCCAAGGCATGGGCTCACCATCGTAAAAATATGAACGAGTCTCCGGGATCCTCAAATCTGCAGCCAAACTCATTCTCTTAAATCTGTATTCATACTCATAGTTTTGGTTTTGCAGGTCATAGATCTGGGCTTGGAGATGCTCGATTTTCTCGTAAAGCTTGAAGATGTGCTCCTCGATGTCCTTGGCGTCCAGCTTGTGCTTATGGGTAAACTCCGCGATCATCATGTGATTGGCATTGAGTCCTCGTTCCACCATCCCTTGGCACTTGAAGACTTGTTGCTCCATTGCTTCGAGCCTTGTCTCCACGCTTCCGGTCTTCTTTGGCCCCTCAACATCACGGATGGGCAGCACCCCCTCATGCATCTCAATGGTTTGAGGGTGTCGCAGCACCTCCGCAAGGTAGGGGTTGATGACCTTCTTGAAGAGCTTGTCCTTCGAAGCACTTGGGGACGTCATGTCGATCTAAATCTGCTGCAGAAATAGCTCAAAATGAAAACAGGAGGTATTGTCGTGTTACGAAGGTCAAAACCTTCGGGAGATTATATAATGAATTTTTACCGACCCGAAGGAGTATACCACAAGAAAACGGAGTCCGGAGGGTACACGGGGTGGCCACAAGCCACAGGGGTGCACCCAGGGGGGTAGGGCGCGTCCCCCTGGCTTGTCGCCTCCTCGTGCACTCTTCGGACTACTTTAAATTTTCCTAATTTATTAAATAATCCAAAATGGATAAAAATTGCTATTGGAAAAGTTTTGGAGTCGGTTTGCTTACCGTAACACATACCTATTCCTTTTCGGAGTCTGAAACGTTCTGGAAGGTCTCCCTAATGTACTCCTCCGGAGTCATGGTATTGATAATATTGGTTTCAACATTTATGGGAGTACCTGAGATATAATGTTTAATTCTTTGCCCGTTTACCACCTTAGGATTTGTGCCTTCAGCGTTGTTGATCTTGATGGCACCAGAACGATATACTTCCTCGGTAATGTAAGGCCCTTCCCATTTAGAGAGAAGTTTTCCTGCAAAAAATCTTAAACGAGAATTGTATAGCAAGACATGGTCACCTACATTGAATTCACGCTTTTGTATCCTTTTATCATGCCATCTCTTAACCTTTTATTTAAACAACTTGGCATTCTCATAGGCATGGGTTCTCCATTCATCAAGCGAGCTAATGTCAAATAACCTCTTCTCACCAGCATGTTTGAAATCATAGTTGAGCTCTTTAATTGCCCAACAAGATTTATGTTCTAGTTCAAGAGGTAAGTGACATGCTTTACCATAAACCATTTTATACGGAGACATACCCATAGGGTTTTTGTAAGCAGTTCTATAAGCCCATAGTGCATCATCAAGTTTCTTAGACCAATTCTTTCTGGATCTATTAACAGTCTTCTGCAAGATCAATTTAATTTCTCTATTGCTCAATTCTACTTGACCACTAGACTGAGGATGATAAGGAGATGCAATTCTATGATTAACATCATACTTAGCAAGCAATTTACGGAAAGCACCATGAATAAAGTGTGAACCACCATCAGTCATGAAATATCTAGGGACTCCAAATATAGGGAAAATGACTTCTTTTAAGCATTTTAATAGAAGTGTTATTATCAGCGCTACTAGTTGGAATAGCTTCTACCCACTTAGTAACATAATCAACAGCAACTAGAATATGAGTATACCCGTTAGATTGTGGAAAAGGTCCCATATAATCAAAACCCCAAACATCAAATGGTTCAATAACAAGAGAGTAATTCATAAGCATTTCCCGACGTCTACTAATATTACCAATTCTTTGACATTCATCACAAGACAAGACAAACTTACGAGCATCCTTGAAGAGAGTAGGCCAATAAAAACCAGATTGTAATACCTTATGTGCAGTTCTATCTCCAGCGTGGTGTCCTCCGTACGCCTCGGAATGACACTTGTGAAGGATCTATTCCTGTTCATGCTCAGGCACACAACGTCTAATAACACCATCTACTCCTTCTTTATAAAGGTGTGGGTCATCCCAAAAGTAATGTCTTAAATCATAGAAGAACTTTTTCTTTTGTTGGTAGGTGAAACTAGGCGGTATAAATTTAGCAACAATGTAATTAGCATAATCAGCATACCATGGAGCATTGCGCGAAGCATTTATGACAGCTAATTGTTCATCAAGAAAGCTATCATCAGTAGGTAGTGGGTCATCAAGAACATTTTCTAACCTAGACAAGTTGTCTGCTACGGGGTTATCGGCACCCTTTCTATCAATAATATGCAAATCAAATTCTTGAAGCAGAAGAACCCATCTAATAAGTCTAGGTTTAGCATCTTTCTTTTCCATAAGATATTTATTAGCAGCATGATCAGTGTGAACAGTTACTTTGGAATCAACAATATAAGGTCTGAACTTATCACAAGCAAACACAACTGCTAAAAATTCCTTTTCAGTGGTAGCATAGTTTCTTTGAGCACTGTCTAGAGTTTTACTAGCATAATGGATAACATTTAATTTCTTATCAACTCTTTGTCCTAGAACAGCACCAACGGCATAATCACTAGCATCACACATAATTTCAAAGGGTAGGTTCCAATCAGGTGGTTGAACAACAGGGGCAGAAATCAAGGCTTTCTTAAGAATTTCAAATGCTTCTACACAATCATCATGAAAAACGAATGGAACATCCTTTTGCAAAAGATTAGTGAGAGGCCTAGAAATCTTAGAGAAGTCTTTAATAAACCTCCTATAGAAACCAACATGACCAAGGAAACTTCTTATACCTCTGATATCCATAGGACACGACATTTTTTCAATAGCATCAACTTTAGCTTTATCCACCTCAATACCTCTTTCGGAGATTTTGTGCCCCAAGACAATACCTTCATTAACCATAAAGTGGCACTTTTCCCAATTCAAGACAAGATTAGTTTCTTCGCATCTCTGCAAAACTCGATCAAGGTTGCTCAAGCAATCATCAAAAGACGTTCCGTAAACGGAAAAATCATCCATGAAAACCTCAACAATCTTTTCACAAAAGTCAGAGAATATAGCCATCATACATCTTTGAAAGGTAGCAGGTGCATTGCATAAACCAAAAGGCATGCGTCTATAAGCAAAGGTACCGAAAGGACAAGTAAAAGTGGTCTTTTCTTTATCCTCTTTTGACACAGGTATTTGAGAGAAACCAGAATAACCATCTAGAAAGCAGAAATGCATATGTTTGGATAGTCTTTCTAGCATTTGATCAATAAAAGGTAGAGGGTAATGATCTTTCCTAGTAGCTTTATTTAATTTCCTAAAATCAATTACCATTCTATATCCTGTAACAACTCTTTGCAGGATCAATTCATTTTTATCATTAGGAACAACGGTAATACCTCCCTTCTTAGGGACACAATGAACGGGACTAACCCATCTACTATCAGCAATAGGATAAATTATACCTGCCTCCAGAAGCTTTAATATTTCATTTCTTACCACCTCTTTCATTTTAGGATTTAACCGTCGTTGGTGATCAACAACTGGTTTAGCATCAGGCTCCATATTAATTTTATGCTGACATAGAGTGGGACTAATGCCCTTAAGATCATCAAGAGTATATCCAATAGCAGCACGGTGCTTCCTCAGAGTTTTCAATAATCTCTTTTCTTCATGCTCTGAAAGGTTAGCACTAATAATAACAGGATATATCTCCTTTTCATCAAGATAAGCATATTTCAGAGTATCAGGTAATTGTTTAAGCTCAAACACGGGATCACCCTTGGGTGGAGGAGGATCCCCAAGTATTTCAACAGGCAGGTTGTGTTTCAAAATAGGCTGCTGATCAAAGAAAATCTTATCTATTTCATTCCTTTCATTCATATGCCTATCATTTTCATGGTCTAGCAAATATTGTTCTAAAGGATCAGTAGGAGGCACAGCAATAGAAGCAAGACCAATAATTTCATCTTTACTAGGCAATTCTTTGTCATGGGGTCGTCTACGAAATTTAGAGAAATTGAACTCATGAGACACATCCCCAAAACTTACAGTAACAGTTTCTTTCTCACATTCTATCTTAGCATTAACAATATTCAAGAAAGGTCTACCAAATATAATGGGACAAAAATCATCTTGTGGGGAACCAAGAACAAGAAAATCAGTAGGGTACTTCACTTTCCCACACAAGACTTCAACATCTCTAACAATCCCAATTGGTGCTATAGTATCTCTATTAGCAAGCTTAATGGTAACATCAATTTCCTCTAATTCAGCTGGTGCAATATCATTCATAATCTCTTGGTATAAGGTAAAGGGAATTGCACTCACACTAGCACCCAGATCACATAAGCCATGATAACAATGATCTCCTATTTTAACAGAAACAACAGGCATGCCAACAATAGGTCAATGTTTACCCTTAGTATCAGGTCTAGCAATTCTAGCAGCTTCATCACAGAAATGAATAACATGCCCATCAATATTATCAGCCAAAAGATCTTTAACCATTGCAATACTAGGTTCAACTTTGATTTGTTCAGGGGGTGTAGGTGTTCTAGTATAACTCTTACGAACCACAGTTGAAGCTTTAGCATGTTCCTTTATTCTAACAGGGAAGGGTGGTTTCTCAATATAAGCAGCAGGAATAACAGGATCAGCATTATAAATAATAGTTTCTTCTTGAACTTTAATAGGTTCAACTGCTTTCACTTCAATGGGAGGATGATATTTAAACCACTTCTCCTTGGGGAGATCAACATGAGTAGCAAAATATTCACAGAAAGAAGCTACTATCTCAAAGTCAAGTCCATATTTAGTGCTAAATTCACGAAAAGCATCAGTGTCTATAAAGGATTTAACACAATCGAACTTAAGGTTTATACCTGACTCCTTACCTTCGTCGAGTTCCCAATCTTCAGAGTTGCGCTTAATTCTTTCCAATAAGTCCCATTTGAATTCAATATCTTTCTTCATAAAGGAACCATCACAAGAAGTATCGAGCATGGATTGATCATTACGAGAAAGCCGAGCATAAAAATTCTGAATAATAATTTCTCTCGGGAGCTCATGATTGGGGCATGAATATAACATTGACTTAAGCCTCCCCCAAGCTTGAGCGATTCTTTCTCCTTCATGAGGCCAAACATTATAAATATAATTCCGATCACGATGAACCAGATGCATAGGATAAAACTTCTGATGAAATTCCAATTTCAATCGGTTGTAGTTCCATGATCCAATATCATCACATAGCCTATACCATGTCAATGCCTTCTCCTTCAAAGATAAAGGAAAGACCTTCTTCTTGACATCATCCTTGGGCAAACCTGCAAGCTTAAATAATCCACAAACTTCATCCACATAGATTAGATGCAAATCAGGATGTAGTGTTCCATCTCCTGCATAAGGATTAGCTAGCAGTTTCTCTATCATACCCGAAGGAATTTCATAATAAATATTTTCAGTAGGTGCAGTAGGTTGAAGAGAATCTCTTTGTGCTTCCGGTCAGGGTGAAGATACCCCGAACAAGCCCCTCAAAGGATTATTTTCCATAGTAACAGGTGACAGTAAATTTCAGCACAATATATAAATTTTTCCTGACCAAGCTCCACTCACCAAAGGTGCTTCACTCCCCGGCAACGGCGCCGGAAAAGTGTCTTGATGACCCACAAGTATAGGGGATCTATCGTAGTCCTTTCGATAAGTAAGAGTGTCGAACCCAACGAGGAGCAGAAGGAAATGACAAGCGGTTTTCAGTAAGGTATTCTCTGCAGGCACTGAAATTATCGGTAACAGATAGTTTTGTGATAAGGTAATTCGTAACGGATAGCAAGTAACAAATGTAACAAAGGTGCAGCAAGGTGGCCCAATCCTTTTTGTAGCAAAGTACAAGCCTGGACAAACTCTTATATAAAGCAAAGCGCTCCCGAGGACACATGGGAATTTCTGACAAGCTAGTTTTCATCATGCTCATATGATTCGCATTCGTTACTTTGATAATTTGATATGTGGGTGGACCGGTGCTTGGGTGCTGTCCTTACTTGGACAAGCCTCCCACTTATGATTAACCTCTCTCGCAAGCATCCGCAACTACAAAAGAAGAATTAAGATAAATCTAACCATAGCATGAAACATATGGATCCAAATCAGCCCCTTACGAAGCAACGCATAAACTAGGGTTTAAGCTTCTGTCACTCTAGCAACCCATCATCTACTTATTACTTCCCAATTCCTTCCTCTAGGCCCAAATAATGGTGAAGTGTCATGTAGTCGACGTTCACATAACACCACTAGAGGAGAGACAACATACATCTCATCAAATTATCGAACGAATACCAAATTCACATGATTACTTATAACAAGACTTATCCCATGTCCTCAGGAACAAACGTAACAACTCACAAAGAATATTCATGTTCAAAATCAGAGGAGTATTAATTATCATTAAGGATCTGAACATATGATCTTCCACCAAGTAAACCAACTAGCATCAACTACAAGGAGTAATCAACACTACTAGCAACCCACAGGTACCAATCTGAGGTTTTGAGACAAAGATCGAATACAAGAGATGAACTAGGGTTTGAGAGGAGATGGTGCTGGTGAAGATGTTGATGGAGATTGACCCCCTCTCGATGAGAGGATCGTTGGTGATGATGATGGCTTCGATTTCCCCCTCCGGGAGGGAAGTTTCCCCGGCAGAACAACTCCGCCGGAGCCCTAGATTGGTTCTGTCCAAGTTCCGCCTCGAGACGGCGGCGCTTCGTCCCGAAAGCTCCCTTGTGATTTTTTCCAGGTCAAAACCCTCCATATAGCAGAAGATGGGCATCGGAGGCCTGCCAGGGGGCCCACAAGCCACAGGGGCGCGCCCAGGGGGTAGGGCGCGCCCCCTGGGTTGTGACCTCCTGGTGGGTCCCCTCTGGTATTTCTTTCGCCCAATAATTTTTATATATTCCAAAATAATTCTCCGTAACTTTTCAGGACTTTTGGAGTTGTGCAGAATAGGTCTCTCATAGTTGCTCCTTTTCCAGTCCAGAATTCCAGCTGCCGGCATTCTCCCTCTTCATGTAAACCTTGTAAAATAAGAGAGAAAAGGCATAAGTATTGTACCATAATGTGTAATAACAGCCCATAACGCAATAAATATCGATATAAAAGCATGATGCAAAATGGACGTATCAGACCCCTTAGTCCCGGACTCCCTCCGTAACCGCCGTACTAGCGTCCAATGCCGGGATCCATGATTCTCAGCAGTTCGGCTTACAGGGCAAGTTCTTCACCCCTTCTATGTTCGGCTGGTACTAGTTCGGCCACCGATGATTTCCCGATTTTTGAAGCGTCGCGGGGGCCACAACATTGACTTTCCTGATTAAGTTTAATGACACCCTTCGATTCCCGTGCGTCGCCAGGAGGTTAACGGCTCGACAGTCTTTTACAGAAATGCCCTTTGTGGTGTTGGAGGAAAACATCTATTTAAACAGGCCGAGCGTGACATGAACAACGCATCTCGTTCCCCAGTGATTAAGAGAAGAAAATTACGGGAGCCCAGAGACATGGACAGCGCCCCAGGCGCATCCTCCCACCCTCACAGCAAACTCCGAGGCGACTAGGCAAGCTGTGTGGTTTCACGCTTCCGATTGTGCGACCTCGAGACGCAAGGGTACCTCCCTGCCTCAGATCTGGCTCCCACTCGTTCCGGGTTAACTTGCACGAGTGGCGAGGCCTTCGCCGAAAACTTCCCCTCCCCACACAAGGAGGAGCGGGTATGCTTCGTGCCCTTCCAATTATGAGGGTTGGGCTTCCCAATTCACCCCTTCTTGAGGGGCAGCTGGAATTCTACGGGATTCAACTTCATCATCTTACCCCGGATCCATTTTGCACATTTCAGGCTTTGTCGCCCTTTGTGAGATGTTCCTGGGCTGCGAGGCCCATTTCAAATTGTGGGGAAAATACTTCTGCCTTGTCCCCCACACCCGAGGAGAGACAATGTTGGAAGTAGGCGGAGCTGAAGTGTGGCGTATAGCCGGGACAATGTACCCTATAGGGACTCTGAAGAAGGATACCGACTTTTGGAGCTCGGAATGGTTTTATATCGAGGATGTTCCCCTTTTTGATCCAGCTCGAAGGGGTTTGCTCGAATACTCCGATGCTCCTTTAAAGAAACGGTTCAACTGGCGACCGAAGAGTCCTTCCCAAGCGGAAAGCTAAGAAGTGAAGCGCCTGGCCAGTCGAGTGAGTTTGTTAGCTCACAACACGCTAACCATCATAGATGTGATGGCCGCTGCCATTACTCGATGCGCCCAACCCCTTCAACAGAGGATAAACCCTCTATGGCAGTACAATGGGACAAATGACACGACCCGCATAGACGGCAAGGCTCTGCTAACCCATTGGCTTTAGCGGCCATATTGGACGATCTCTTTAAAGGAGAAGAAGAAGAGTTTTCTCACCTCAGTACCAAGGACGGCTACTCAAGCTATAATCCCATCGAATGGGTAAGTTCAACTATATTTCCATAGTTCTGGTATCATATCTGTTTTTGCTGATCGAATCCCTCAACCTCCCAAACAGGACTGGAGGCGTTGTATCGAGACAATCAGCTGCCCTCCTCCTCAACCAGAGAATTACTGTCATGATGACGAGCCAAGGTTCCACGACGATCCGGAGACGTCGCTTAGTTTTGAGGATGGGGTCTTTTACCAGGAGAGTCTTGATCGCTCTAAGGTGGCTGACGGGGTTATTACCGCCGGGTAGGCCAAAGCTGTGGGGTCCTCCCCCCCGTTTGAAGAAAATCAATGCCGCCGGCCGGTCCACGGCCGGCTGGCGGGCCGCCGGTTGCCCCAAGACCGGCTGGCGGGGCACCGGTAGGTCCGCTTCCGGCTCGCTCACGGCCGGCTGATCGAGGGGCCGGTCGTCTAGCTTGCGGCCGGCTGCATGCCCCCAGGCCGGCTCTTCCGCTGACCTTCGGACGGACCAACTCCTATCCCTTCCCTCTGCGCACCTGCGCGGCAACAAGACAAGACTCCCATGACGGATCCCAGCATGGCCACAGTGGTCACTGACACGCGGGCGCGCGTGGCCACAGTGGCTGCTGACCTCGGCCGACCGCGACAGGGCTTCCAACAGTGCCGGCACGCCCTCAACCACTCCATTACCTGCCCCGGCGTGGCTACAGTGCAGCCGGCCATACCGCTGACCTCGGCCGGTTGCCACAAGATGACACCCTCGAAGGACGACCCGTGCCGGGACGTGACCGTCACGGGGACCCACCGTGCGGGCCCCGCCGGGACCCTGCAGCCGGCGGACCCCACCAGCGACGGGACCCCTTAGCCGGGGGCCCCATAGCCGGCCCGAGAGGCTGCCGGCTGGGGCCCCCCTGAGATCTCTTATTCATATTGTACTCCGGGGGGTTGGCCTATAAAACCCCCCGGGCCTCCCCCATGCAACGGGTGGACTCTCCATACACACCACACGCACATAGAGAGGCAGCAAGGGCAGCCCAGCCCTTTCTTCCTCCTCTAGCCATACAGCTCCAGGAGCACCATTGTAACCTCACCATTGTCTCAACTAGATCGAGCAGGACTAGGGTTGTTACCTCCCACGGAGGGCCCCGAACCTGGGTACATCGTGTGTCTGCCACCGCTTGTGCCCAACCCCGCTCCCGGAGCCCGTCGGCGTCCTTCGGCCCCAACCACTCTCGATAAGCCTACCCATGGCATCTGCCATAACGAAACGACGACAGTTGGCGCCCACCGTGGGGCTCTCCGCGGCGCCGGCCGGAGTCACGCTCCGGGCGGGGCCCTTCACCACCTCCCCCGGCCGCCCCGCGTCCGGGCAGAACTGCATGCTCGTGGGGCTTGCTCCGGCAGGCCCTGCAGGCAACGTTGCGGGCCTCTCCAACGAGTGCCTCGGCCGCGACTCCGCATTCGACGTCACCGCGCTCGCCGAGCGCTTCGGCAAGCTAAGCCTCGCCGGCGAGCCGGCGGCCGACGAGTACCCTAGCTAGGTGCTCGACTGCACCGATCCCCCCACGTCCGTGGGTGCACTCACCACGGGCGAAGCTGACGGCTCCCACGTTTGCGTGGGTGTGATGGTCACCGCTTCCTCCACAACTTCGGGCCATGCGCGGGCCGAGGCCGACGCGGCCGCTGCCCGCGCCGGTACCTCCAACCCGCTCGCCGCTACCCTCCGGGGTCTGAGCACCCCCATTGCACCGACGGCGGACCCGGCCACCGCCAGAACCGAGCTGGAGGCGGCACGCCGCCTGCTATTCGAAGACGCCAGCGCCCTCGCGACCGAGCGGCGCCGGATGGAAGCCGCGCAGCAGGAGTACGCCTCCGCGTATGGTCTCAGCCCGGCTGGCACCGAGCCCTGCCGGCGTGGGGCTGTGCGTGACCGCGGCCGCGTGGTCGCGGAAATACTTGGCGGCCACCTTCCCGTCTACGACACCCCCGCGGCCAACCTGCGGGCCGCCAAGGTAACCTACGAGGATCTGGCTACCTTGGTGGGTGAGGAGCGTGCCGCGCGCGAGCGGCACTTCAAGGACCTCATCAACACCGCCAACGCGCAACAAGTCGGTTTCGCCCCAGGCGGAGCCGTCTCCGAGATTCCCCGTCCCGAGGGCGAGGACGCTGGGGCTGCTGACCGTCGGCCGGCTCAGCACTCTAGCGCCCCTCGTCCCTCCGACCGGCACGCCGAGGGAAGCAACATTCGGCGTTCCCAGTCATGCGGGAACGAGCAGCCGGCCGTGAACAGCCGGCGCAACAACAACCCGGCTGGCGGCAACCGCCGCGACGAAGCGCCGGTTGGCGGTAGCCGGCGCTGCCGCGGACACACTCCGCCTCCACGACAGGAACCGGCGCGATCCATCCCGCCGGCTGTCCGCCCCGAGCTTGCGGCCCGGCTCGGGCCGCGGGTCCCCCACAGCGAAAACGATGTGCGGCTCCGCCTCGACCGGCTGGTGCAGTCGGCTCTGCTCGAGAAGGAGGGCTCGATTGGCCCGGCGTGCTTCGGCCCCCGGATCCGAAACAAACCATTCCTGCCCGGCTTCACGCTTCCCCGCGACACCCCGAAGTACAACGGGCCTGCCAAGCCGGAGGACTGGCTGATCGACTACACCACCGCAGTCGGCATCGCCAGGGGGAACAAGCGAGTAGCCGTTCGCTACGCTCCCCTTATGCTGATCGGCTCGGCCCGTACCTGGCTGAACAGCCTGGCAGCCGGCAGCATCAACACCTGGACAGACTTTGAAGAAGCGTTCGTCCGCAACTTCACCGGCACCTACAAGCGGCCCGGCCGGCCCCGCGAATTGGCCATGTGCGTCCAAGGGCCGGAGGAACCTCTCCGCGAATACCTCACGCGTTGGACCGAGCTCCGCAACTCCTGCGAAGGGGTGCGCGAGGTGCAGGCCATCCAATACTTCATCGAGGGTTGCCGAGACGGCACCCACCTTAAGCACAAGCTCCTGTGCTCCGAGCCGGCTACCCTGGCGGACCTAATGGCCAAGGCGGACAAGTACGCCATGGCCGACTCCGCCATGCGGATGAAGGTCGCCACGCCAGCCAAGCCGGCTCCACCGCCCGCCATGCCGCGGGCGGCCGCCGACAACCGGCAGCAGCAGAACAACAAGCGCAAGGCCGACCAGCCGGATCCCCGCTACGGGAGCCGGCAGGTTGCCTCAATCGAGGAAGAGCAGCCGGCTGCCCAGGCGTCCAGCCAGCGTCAGCGCACCGACAAAGCTGCCTGGCAGCCCAAGCTCACGTTCGAGCAGATGCTCGACCTCCCCTGTAAACACCATTCCGGTGCGAAGCCGGCCACGCACACGCTCCGGCAGTGCAGCTTCTCGCAGCGGCTGGCCCGGGGCGAGGGTCTTCCGACTCCTCCCCCGCCGCCTCCTCGCGCGTCGGCTCCGCCTTCGGCTCCCCCTCCGGCTCAGGCCCCGGCTCCGGCTCAGAACGACGGCCGGCTGCTCGATCAGTTCCCCGCCCAGGACGGTTCCTACGTCGTATTCACCTGTGAAGAGACGGACAAGCACGCTCAGCGCCGGCTCCGCCGCGAGGTGAATGCCACTATGCCCGCGACTCCCCAGTTCATGCACTGGTCCGAGAAGCCGGTCATCTGGAGCCGGGCTGACCACCCGGCTGTGATGCCAAGCCCGGGCAGCTACGCCCTCGTCCTCGATCCCACCATCACCTCCGAGAGGCGCTCGTGCCGCTTCTCGCGGGTGCTGATCGATGGGGGCAGTAGCATCAACATCCTTTACCTCGATACGATGCACAAGCTGGGACTCAAGGTGGAGGACCTGCAAGCGAGCCGGACGGTTTTCCATGGCATCGTGCCGGGAAAATCCTGCACCCCCGTCGGCAAGATCAAGCTCGACGTCCTCTTCGGCGACCACAGCCACTTCCGCCGCGAACCAGTGTGGTTCGAGGTAGTGGACCTCGACAGTCCTTACCACACACTGCTGGGCCGGCCGGCTCTCGCCAAGTTCATGGCAATCCCCCATTACGCCTACCTCAAGCTCAAGATGCCGGGTCCCAAGGGTATCATCACCATAGCCGGCGACTACAAGATGTCGATCGCGTGCGCGCGAGACGGCAGCCGGCTGGCCGAAGCCCTGGAGATAGCAGAGGAGAAGCGGCAGCTTGACTGGCTCGTGGCCCACACCTCTGGCCAGCCGGCCATGCCGGCTCCTCCATCCCAAACGGTCGGCGAAGCCTCGTTCCAGCCGTCCAAGGACACCAGGCAGGTGTCGCTTGACCCGGCTAACCCCACCCAGTGCGTCACCATCGGCTCCCGCCTCGACAGCAAATAGGGAAGCGAGCTCGTCGACTTCCTCCGTGAGAATCGGGACATCTTCTCATGGTCTCCCAAGGACATGCCGGGTGTTCCGAGGAAGTTCACCGAGCACAAGCTTCATGTACGACCGGACGCGAAGCCGGTCAAGCAACCCCTGCGCCGTTTCTCTGAGGAGAAGTGGCGTACTATAGGGGAAGAGATTGCCCGGCTGCTCGCAGCCGGCTTCATCATGGAAGTATTCCACCCGGACTGGCTGGCCAACGCAGTCCTGGTGCTGAAGAAGAACAAAACCTGGCGCATGTGTATCGACTACACCAGCCTGAACAAGGCATGCCCCAAGGACCCGTTCGCCCTGCCGTGGATCGATCAAGTCATCGACTCCACGGCCAGCTGTGACCTGCTGTCTTTCCTGGACGCCTACTCCGGCTACCACCAGATCAAACTGGACCCCACCGACCGGCTGAAAACCTCGTTCATCACCCCTTTTGGGGCCTACTGCTACATCACCATGTCCTTCGGCCTGAAGAATGAGGGCGCCACCTTCCAGCGCTGCATGCAGAAGTGCCTCCTGCCTCAGATAGGCAGGAACGTCCACGTCTACGTTGACGACATCGTCGTCAAGTCCAAGAAGCATTTCAGCCTCCTTGACGATCTCCGGGAAACATTCGCCAACCTGCGCGAGTACAAGATCAAGCTCAACCCGGAGAAGTGTGTCTCCGACGTTCCAGCCGGCCAACTCTTGGGTTTCTTCGTGTCTGCCCGCGGCATCGAAGGTAACCCCGAGAAGATCAGGGCGATCGAGCGCATGCCCAAGCCGACCCGGCTCCGCGACGTCTAGAAGTTCATCGGCTGCCTCGCCTCCCTCAGCCGGTTCATCAGCCGGCTGGGCGAGAAGGCCCTGCCCCTCTACGGGCTCCTGCGTAAGACGGCTCTGGTCGAGCCGGGCCGCGATCCCTCGAAGAAGCCGGCCATTTTCGACTGGTCCGACGAGGCAGACGAGGCATTCCGCGGCCTCAAGCGGGCCCTCACCAGCGCGCCCATCCTGGCTGCGCCGGCTGAGAAGGAGCCTTTGCTCGCCTACATCGCAGCGACCACGCGCGTCATCAGCATCGTCCTGGTGGTGGAGCGACCGGAGGAGGGAAAAGCGTTGCCAACCCAGCGTCCCGTCTACTACCTCAGCGAGGTCCTCTCCGCCTCCAAGCAGAACTACCCGCACTACCAGAAGATGTGCTATGGCATATACTTCGCCGCCCAGAAGATCAAGCAGTATTTCCAGGAGCATGTCATCACTGTGGTCAGCACCGCGCCGCTGGGCGAAATCATGTGCGGCCGGGACGCCACCGGCCGGATTGCCAAGTGGACCATCGCCCTCGCCGACTACGAAATACGGTATGAGCCGCGCACCGCCATCAAGTCACAAGCGATGGCCGACTTCCTCGTCGACTGGGCCGAATCCCAGTTCGTGCCGCCTCCACCCGACTCCACACATTGGCGTATGCACTTCGACGGCTCGAAGATGCGAGCCGGCCTGGGAGCCGGCATCGTCTTGTCATCCCCGAGGGGAGACCAGCTCAAGTACGCGCTCCAGATCCATTTTGCCGCCTCCAACAACGTGGCCGAGTACGAGGCCCTCGTCCACGGCCTCCGGCTTGCCAAGGAGATCGGCATCCAGTGCATCATATGCTTCGGCGACTCCGACCTCGGGGTGCAGCAAGTCTCTGGCGAATGGGACGCCAGGGACGCCAACATGGCCAGCTATCGCTTTCTCGTCCAACAGCTCACCGGCTCCTTCGAGGGCTGTGAGTTCCATCACGTCCCCCGTGCGGACAACGAGGCGGCTGATATGCTGGCAAAGATCGGCTCCACCCGGCAGGCCATCCCAGCCGGCGTCTCCCTCGAGCGGCTGCTCAAACCTTCGATCAAGCCTTCTCCCGAATCGGAGTCCATCTTCGTGCCGGCTAACGCAGCCGGCCCACCGGCAGACCCGGCTGCCCAGCCGGCCCCGCCGGCTATGGCAACTTCGCCGGCTCCGCCACCTCCGGCTGCCCAGCCGGCGCCACCCGCTCCGGCTGTCGAGCCGGCCACATCCGCAACGACCGGCTCTGAGCCCGCGGCCGTCATGATGGCAATCGACGCTCCTTCCACCAGTTCACTCCCGGGGGCTAGCGAGCCGGACCCGGGGGCTGGCGAGCCGGTCCCGGGGGCTGGCGAGCTGGCCGCGAGGACTGTTGAGCCGGTCCCGGGGACTGGTCTTCCGGACCCGGGGGCTGCTGCCGCCACCAACATCCCGCACGAGCCCGAGCCGGCTCCCGTCTCGGCTCCCTCATGGGCCCAGCCCATCCTGGCGTTCCTCCTACGCGGCGAGCTCCCCTCTGATGAGGCCACGGCAAGGCAAATCCAGCGCCGAGCCCCGGCCTACAGCATCATCAACCACGAGCTGGTTCATCGCAGCACCACCGGCGTTTTCCAACGCTACGTCGAGCCGGAGAAAGGACAAGAAATCCTTCTCGACATCCACCAGGGCAAGTGCGGGCATCACGCTGCCTCCAGGTCCCTGGTGGCCAAGGCATTCCATCACGGTTTCTACTGGCCGACTGCTTTGGAGGCGGCCAAGAAGCTAGTTGACGAGTGCGAAGGCTGCCAGCGCTTCAGCACGCAGAGCCATCTTCCGGCTACGGCCCTCCAGACCATCCCCCTATCATGGCCCTTTGCCGTCTGGGGGCTGGACATGGTGGGACCCTTCAAGACCACACGAGGCGGCATGACGCATCTACTGGTAGCCGTCGACAAATTCACCAAGCGGATCGAGGCCCGGCCAATCAAGAAGCTGGACGGCCCCACGGCCGTCCGGTTCGTCGAAGACATCACGGTCCGCTATGGCGTCCCCCACAGCATCATCACCGATAACGGCACGAACTTCGCCAAGGGCGCGCTAGCGCGTTTTTGCTCCAAGCAGGGCATCCGGCTCGATTTGGTGTCTGTCGCCCACCCCCAGTCAAACGGACAGGTCGAGAGGGCCAACGGCCTGATCCTGTCCGGCATCAAGCCCCGGCTCGTGGCGCCACTGGTCAGGTCAGCCGGCTGCTGGATCAAAGAGCTACCGGCTGTCCTCTGGAGCCTCAGGACTACACCCAACCGGTCGACCGGCTACACCCCGTTCTTTCTCGTGTATGGGTCCGAGGCAATCATCCCCACCGACATCGAGTTTGATTCGCCTCGGGTTACCCTGTACACGGAGAAGGACGCGAAGGAAGCAAGAGAAGACGGCGTCGACCTCCTCGAGGAGGCCCGCGAGCTGGCCCTGAGGCGGACGGCCATCTACTAGCAGAAGCTCCGGCACTACCACAACAAGCGGATCCGACCACTCTCCTTCCGCGAAGGGGACTTGGTGCTCGGACGGATCCAACGAACTGCCGGCCAGCACAAGCTGTCCTCCCCATGGGAGGGCCCGTTCATCGTCAGCAGGGCGCTGCACAACAACGCGTACTACCTAATAGACGCCCAGAAGCCGCAGAAGCGCAAGAGAGACGCCTCCGGCGAGGAGACGGAGCGCCCATGGAACGCGGCGCTCCTCCGTCCATTTTACTGCTGAAAACCAGTGTATGTATATATCCTTCCCTTTTGGGCTTATGAATGCAATGGGGGCCCCAAGCCGGCACATGGGGCACGCCACTTTTTCGATCCTTCCAAAGTTTTCTCATTATTTAAAGCGCGTCACCCGGGTCCGGCTCCCTGGCCCGGGGGCTCGCCGGCTCCCCTCCTAGGCGGATAAGTAATGTGAGCAAGCAACCCTTCGCTACCCCCTAACCAGCCACAGACCGGCTCCCGGCTGTCCGGCTGACGGGACCACGGGGTACGAGGGAACTTCTCACAGGAAGGTCGGCCAACGAGTGGCAGCCGGACCGACCCAACCGAACTATGTTATTTCTAGCAAACCGGCCACTGCCGGCTCGACCTAGCCCGAGCCAGATGACTCTAAGTGGCGCGCTTGTTTTCCCCAAGGACGACGCCTCGTCCCTACCCCAGACCGGCTCCCGGCTGGCTGGCAGGCGGGGCGGAAGCCGGAAGGAATCCCGGCGTGCGACGCAAGTCAAAAGGCAAAAGGCGAAAGAAGAGCCGGCCCGCACAAATTTTTAACGGCACAAGTTAAAACGATAAACGGCCGCAGGCCAAAGATTCATTACAATACACCCACACCCAGTGGGTGGAAAAATGTCTTAAACATAATGTTGCGGCAAAAGAAACAGGTAAATATGCGGGGCGGCTCAGGCCACCGGCGCGTCGTCAGCCGGCTCGACGGTCCGCCCAGAAGAAGCTGCGGCCTTCGGGTCCGCCTCCGTGGTTTCTGTGGCGCCGGTGACACCATCGGTGCTGGAGGCGGTGCTCTCGTCGGCGATCTCATCGTCCTCCGGGCCTTGGGGGTTGCCGAAGGAGTCTTCAGCGGCCGGCTCGCCATCCTCGCCAAGTGCCGGCAGAAGCTTGTCCGGGTCGACATACGAGGCAAGCTCGTTGGCCCGGCGGACAAGGGCACCTTCACGGGCCGCCCGCTCCGCCGCCGGGACATCACGCATCGTGGACAGCCGGTCTAAGTTGACACCGGTATACCACGACGTGACGAACCGGAGCGCCATCTGCGCACCAGCTCGAGCCGCCGACGCCTTCCAGACCTCGAGCCAGGCCTTGGCGTTCTCCAGCCACAGCGCCACGCGGTTCTTCGCGGCCCCACGACCCGGCCACAAGGCGGCGATCATCTCCTTGCTGGCCGTCTTCAGCCGCTCCACGCTGCGCTGGAGATGGATCAGCCGGTTTTCCACGGCCAACCCAAGCCCATCCACGTCCCAGCCGGCATTCTCCTCGCGCTCCCGCCCGCGCTGCCGCAAATCCTCCCGGTGGCCCGCCACGGCTCGCTCAGCACAGCGCTGGGTTTCCGGGAAATGCTCTGAAGAAAGAAAAGTTGGAATCAGAAAACACCTCGAGGGCAAGAAAAACACGGATGGCTGAGAAGAAGATCAAGGCTTACGCTGGAAGGCGTCGTCCATCTCGATGGCGAACTGCAGCGCCGCCTCCTTCTCACTTGCCAGTGCCGTCTCCGCCTGGGCAAGGGCGGCGCTACGCGCCTCAAGCGCCTTCTCGAGGCGGGTCACCTTGACTTCGAGTGTGGCGGTCTGTTGGGCGGCATCAGCCGCCTCCTTGACAGCGCCTTCCTTGGCCGTCACCTCCCGCTGCAGCTCCTCCCTCAGACGCTCTTGGTCCGCCTGCCCGTCCACCAGCAGGCCGGCCAGCCGGTCCCGCTCCGAGGTGATCGCCTGGACGTACCGCGCCAGCCGGTCCCGCTCGGAGGCCACCTCATCCCTGTTCTCCCGGATGGAGGCCAGGGCGTCCAGGTCCCCTGCAGAAATATCGACCGCAATCAGCAAAACGCACAAGACCCGTGCCGGCTACCGAGCAGCCGGCCCGACTCTCGGGGGCTACACCCAGTGGGTGCGCTCGCGCGCCCCCACTGGAACTGACGTACCTTGCGCCTTCTTCAGCTCCTCCTCCAGACGGTAGTAGCCGCGCTTGCCATGATTGTGGATAGCGACCGCCTCGTCAAAGACCTCCCGCCGCCTGGAGTTCCCCTCCTGCTCCGAGAAACCAGTCAAGAATATGCAAAGAAAGATCCGGCCCGGTTGCCTCGCAGCCGGTTAGCCGGCCCGCATCTTGGGGGCTACACCCAGTGGGTGCGCTAGCGCGCCCCCACTGGAAATTCGACGAGGACCAGAAAGGTTTACCTCTGCGCGCTGCAGGGCGCTGTCGGCCGCTTCGGCAAACTTGGCCAGCTCCTCGCGGCACCGCGCCAGGACGCTACCCAGCTCGTCGAGCGCCGGGACCGGGCCGCCGACCGATAGAGGCACGACGGCTGGAACGCGGGCCAGCGCCTCCCAGTCCCGAGTCACGTCCAGCATGGTCCTCCCGGACCGGCTCCCCCCGCCGTTCGCTCCGGCATCCGCCGCGGCGCCGGCTGCCGGGGGGCGATCGCTGACCACAAGGGCTCGGGAATCAGTTCCCGGCTACCCCACGTCCGGCGCCGTTGCCTCCTCTCCCGCCCGGCTCGACGGGACGGTCGCGGCGGCCGGCGTTCCCGTCTGCGTGGACGGCACCTCTGGTGCCGCCTCCGGCGCCGCCGGGGCCTTCGACACGACGACCGCGGCCGGCTTGGTGACGGGCGGCATTACCACCGTCTTCGCCTGCCGGGGCCCCTCCGGTGCCGGCCCGGGGTTTGCTCCCCCCGGCCGGGCCACTTCTGCCCCGATCGAAGCCGCGACCGCCTCCGTAGCCGGCCTCCGCGGCTCGCTCGGCGGAGGTCTCGACATGCGAGCCGACTCCACCGCCGAATCCGATGCCCGCGCGGGCTCCGCGGACCGCCTCCGCCTCCCGCCGCTCGAGGCCCCGGAGTGCGCGGTCCCGCCCTGGGCTCCTGACTTCGAGGCTCGTAGTTCCGCGAGCCTCCTCTTCTCCTCACGCAGCATGGCTGCGTGCTCCAGGGCCAGCTAGCTGGCAGGCTCCACCGGGCCGGCTGTCGACTCCACATCGTGGAGCTCAATGGGGTCCCTGGAACAAGCAAACACTCAGCCGTCTGCCGGCACGAAACTAACTGAGAGAAACACCTCCAAGAACCGAGGTACTTACCCGGCGACGACAGGAATGACCCGCCTGGCCCGCGCCGGCGGCTTCGCTATGACCGCCTTCACCCGTTTGCGAGCCGGCGGTTGGGCCGCCGGCTCCTCCTGAGCCGGCCTCTTCTCCCGATGGGAGGTCCCCGCCGCCCGGCTGTGGGACGGCCGCTCCTCGCTCCGCCCGCGCGGGCTCCGCTGAACTGCGGGCGGAGGCTCGTCCAGGATCCGGACATCATCATCATCATCGTCATCATCATCGCTCCAATCTTTGATCATGGGGCCGGAGGGGAACTCACCAGCCGGTCGGGACCCGCCGGCTCCCGGGTCGCCCCCCGCCTCGGCCTCTCCCGAGGAGTCGACCCCCTCTTCGGGTCCGGCCCCCGGCTCGAAGTCCTCGGGGTCGGATTCGGCGCGCTCCGCCTCGAAAATCTGGGGGTGCGGGCCATCCGGCGTGTTCTGTCAGACGAAAAGCTGCGGTCAGCGCGTCGGGTGAGATCGGGTGCCGGCCGGAAAGATCCAAAAAGGAAAAGAAAATTCACCTCAACAGGGCGTACCAGGGGTGCCGGATTGAGCCGGCTGTACTGCTCCTTGCCTAGGGACCAAGTCCCCGGCACCAGCTTGAAGGTCGTGATGGCGTTCACCCGCTTCGCCACTTGGGCCGATGTCAGCTCGACGGTGGACAGCCGGCAGGGGTCCCGCCGGCCGGACATGTCGCAGATCCGGTGCGGCCTCAACTGGAGGGGCAGCACCCGGCGCGTGATGAAGGCGGCCACCAGGTCGGAGGCAACAAGCCCCTCTCCGCTCCTCATTGCCTGGAGCCAGCCCAGCTCTCCGAGCACGGCCCCGCGCGGTCCGGTCCCCGACCAGTTCACTCCGGAGGACGGGGCATTGACAAACGCCGGCAGCCGGATGTAATCCTGCTGCGGGTCGGCGTTCTTCACATAGAAGAACGTCCGATTCCACCACTTGACGGAATCGATGAGGTCGATGCGGGGAAACTGCGGGTCGCGGCAACACACCACCGCGCCCCCGCAGGCATACGGCACCTCGTCCTTGTTCTTCAGGGCCTTAAGAAAGAAGAGCTTCCTGAAGAGCTCCACGAAGGGAAGCATCCCAAGATACCCCTCGCACAAGGTCACGAAGCTCGCGACGTAGAGAATGGCGTTGTGGCCGAGGTGGTGCGGCTGGAGATCAAAGGTGTCCATCAGGAGACGGAAGAAGAGGCTCACCGGCACGCCGAAGCCGCGCAGGAAGTGACAGGCGAAGACGACGTGCTCCCCCGCCTACGGTCTGGGTACCACCTCGCCGCCTGGTGCGCGAGCGATCAGGCGCTGTTCCGACGGCAGCATGCGGGCGCAGCGGAGCTTCGCGATGTCGTCCTCCGTGACAACAGAGCCTCCCCAGCTACAATGCGGGCCGTCAGCCATCGCTGCGGCGGGGCGGCACGAAAGCGGCGAGCGGACGGAGCTGCGGCGCGAGGCGAGCGGGGAAAGCGAAGAGGAAGAAGACGAAGTGGGCAAGAGGAGCGCAACTGCCTCCGCCCCTCGCCCTTCCCTTTTAAATAAGGGGGCGACGCCTGGGGGAGGTAGGGATTAACTGCGCCCACTCCCCTGGGATACCCGCCAAATCGTGGGCGCCTCGGGTCGCGACCGCTGCGGTCTGGGCACAGAAGATCTCGGCCTGCGGCCCGAGGCCTACTAGGCTATGGCCGCGGCCTCGCGGGCTAGGCCCAGGGCGACGTCCCGTCTGCCCACGCGCGCGGGCCCCACGGCTACACTGCGCCCCGCGTGGCGCGCCGCAGGCCGACGCGAGGCCCGGGGCGACGCGACGGAGCCCGAGGCGTCGGGGGCGGCCACCGCCTTGCCCGGCCGTTCGCCTCCGCACGGACGATAAAAACACCACCTGAAGGAAGCCGCCGGCTCCCCCTCGTCGGGCGGATGTGGGCCCCCGCCGGCTTCGGGGACTGCTGACGAGGTTATTACCCCCGGCTAGGCCAAAGCTGCGGGGTCCTCCCCCCCGTTTGAGGAAAATCAATGCCGCCGGCCGGTCCACGGCCGGCTGGGACACGGCCGGCTGGCGGGCCGCCGGTTGCCCCAAGACCAGCTGGCGGGGAGCCAGTGGGTCCGCTTCCGGCTCGCTCACGGCCGGCTGGTCGAGGGGCCGGTCGTCTAGCTTGCGCCAGCTGCCCCTCGGCCGGCTCTTCCGCTGACCTTCGGATGGACCAACTCCTGTCCCTTCCCTCTGCGCACCTGCGCGGTGACAAGACAAGACTCCCATGACGGATCCCAGCGTGGCCACAGTGGTCACTGACACGCGGGCGCGCATGGCCACAGTGGCTGCTGACCTTGGCCGACCGCGACAGGGCTTCCAACAGTACCGGCACGCCCTCAACCACTCCATTACCTGCCCCAGCGTGGCTACAGTGCAGCCGGCTGTACCGCTGACCTCGGCCGGTTGCCACAAGACGACGCCCCCGAAGGACGACCCGTGCCGGGATGTGACCGTCACGGGGACCCACCGTGCGGGCCCCGCCGGCTCCCGACGAGACCCTGCAGCCGGTGGACCCCACCAGCAACGGGACCCCTCAGCCGGGGGCCCCACAGCCGGCCTGAGAGGCTGCCGGCTGGGGCCCCCTGAGATCTCTTATTGATATTGTACTCCGGGGGGTTGGCCTATAAAACCCCCCGGGCCTCCCCCATGCAACAGGTGGACTCTCCATACACACCACACGCACATAGAGAGGCAGCAAGGGCAGCCCAACCCTTTCTTCCCCCTCTAGCCATACAGCTCCAGGAGCACCATTGTAACCTCACCATTGTCTCAACTAGATCGAGCAGGACTAGGCGTGTTACCTCCCACGGAGGGCCCCGAACCTGGGTACATCGTGTGTCTGCCACCGCTTGTGCCCAACCCCGCTCCCGGAGCCCGTCGGCGTCCTTCGGTCCCAACCACTCTCGATAAGCCTACCCATGGCATCTACCGTGACGAAACGACGACAGTGGCCCTTGTGGCCGATCACCCAGGGACACTCCCTTCCTCCACTATAAGTAATAAGAAGACTTCCTCCCGAAAGGGGCATTTGTCTCGGGCCATTTCGAGAACGCTGGCTTCTACTCCCTAGGGCCGTCGCACCACGCGTCGAACAAAGTGAGGGCGGCGCCAGCCATACCTGCACCAAATGGCGGTTGAGCTTCCAAGCGCGGGGGGGGGGGGGCTCATGAACTGCCTCGACCTCACCCCTGACAAAGAGGTAATATTTCGAACCAATTGGTCAGCTTTTGTTATTGCCACAGCGAGCACTTACGACCATTGCTGACCTTTGCAGGAGACGGGCACAACCGTCTCCGTCCGAAGACATCCGAGGAGTGCCCGATGGCTATCCCGATCCTAGGTCTTCGACAAAGGCCAGGATTAGTGCGGAGGTACCCGCAGCATACCAACTTGTCGAGGAGGTCTCATTTACCAATTCCGAATTCGAAAGTGTTATGAATCACCGTCGGCCGAAGAAATCACTACGTCACCCCACGTTTTCCGAACTGGAGTTTAACACCCTAAATTCGGTAGACGCATATCTTGGAGCGGCCCGAACTAGTCTTGAGGGAGCTGCCAATCTTTTGTCGGCCAGCCTGCAGGTGAGTAATTGGTTTTAACCAACCGCACATAAATCCTAACCCAGTAGCCCCCGACCCTTAAGCTGGTCGGGACAGTCGAGTTAAGGGTCTGATTAACGCCATATAATGATGCAGGTCTCGAGGGAGCAAAACAAAAAGTTATCCGACGACCTGGAGTTGAACCAAAACAAAGTAGCTGCAGTAAAGGCCGAGCTAGAAGATGTCAAGAAGTTCACCAGGGAGGCGCACGATGAGTAAAAAGGTTTAACAGGCAAAACTTCTTGTGCCACCCATTCTAATGAAAGATTCCCTTATAGCAGCCGAGTCCATTGGTCAGCTGCAGAGAGACCTTGATGAAGCCTGGGAAGCTCAAAGGTATGCCGAGTCGCAGCACGAGGCTGGCTGCCGGTTATTGAGACGTAGTCATGAAGAAAAGAACGACCTCAAAGAGGCAAACCAACGAGGCTGTAGAAATCGAGAGTTTAAAAACTCAACTGGCACAAACCCATGAGGAGAACCAAAGATTGAAAGGTGGCATGTTCGATAAGTGAAATTTCAATTTGAAATTCCTTATGGTGCGCATAGTGTGCTAACATAAGGATCATTCCATGTCTCTTTCTTAGTCCTCCTGACCGGGTGTCCCGAGGAAGAGAGCAGCTCGTTCAGAGGGAACCTGCTCAAGGACCTGTCCATCGTGCATGAGCAGGCTCGGAAGGCATGAAGAACATGGTCAAGGCATTATGGCTGACCGAGAGGCCTCCAAAAGGGATATTCTAGCTAGCGGATCGATTCAAAGGAGCTTGGCAACGATTCGAGCTTTGGAAGACATCGGCTTGTCAAGAAGGAGCGCGGGAGGCATGGGCAATGGTGAAGACCCACTTTACCAAACTTGACCCAGAGCATTAAGCTCGGGTTGGGCCGGTAGGGCCGGATGGTCAAGAGGTGCCGCTTCATTTGATGTATGACCAAGTGATACCAGCCGCTCGCATCTCCGAAGAAGACTGCGCCCTTGATACCATAGTAGATAATCTTGACAAGTAGCCTTGTGTTTCATTCTATGTAACTATGTACTTTACATCAAAAGACTCCAGCCGTCTTGTAAATGCTGTCTAAACCGACCATCGGCTTCTACCTCCCCCTCTAGTAGCCGAGGAGTGTTCCATATTGAGCGTCCTGACTTAATAGGGGCTCATTGCGAGGAACCGGGCAATCCGGCCATACGGTGCGAACAGACAGAACGTGTACGGGTGGTTATGTTATATTACTATTTAACGTAAGAAACATCTTCTAAAGAAAATAGTTCCTCCATGGGTTCCTATCTTCGGGTTGCTACATTAACCATAGACGTTATAACCGAATACCGCCAGTATGCAGGTGTTGGTTACTTTGGGGAGAAATGATCATGGGTTTTGGTGATGGCCACCAATTATTTTCACTTCCCTCGTGGCCGACCAATTGTATTCTTAAGAACACTAGCTTTCGGCTTTACCCGTCTGAGGTACGTACCTGGGTGACCCGATCGCAACAATCATAGAGGTGCTCCCTTTACCCCCTAGCCGAACAATCGGGAACGTAGAGGGTAAGCATAGGAACAAGGCAACCCATCTTGGCTACGTCTTAAGTTAAATTGATGCATATAGTGGCTTAAAAACGATACTGGAAGTGTGCACGCATGATAAAGACAAATAGATGCTCGAGTTTATTGATCGGCTTCGTTAAGAAGCCCCCCAGGTGAGACAGGGTAATACATTTGAAGATGATTCCAAACGTAGCTCGGTTTAGCTGAACACATCCTGATAAATGCTAACCATTCGAAAAAAGGCATAGAAGGGAAAAGGAAAAACAAAGAAGAGAAAGGACTCATGAGGGTGACCACACCGGTCTAGCCATAGAAGCGCCGAAGACGAGCTGCGTTCCATGGGTTTGGTTCAAGGCGATTGTCCGGTGGGTTGCGAAGGCGATATTCTCCTCCTGCAAGCACTTCATCAATTATGAAAGGACCCTCCCATTTAGGTGAGAGTTTATGCTTATGCTTATCCGGGAGGCGGAGAACAAGTTCGCCCACATTTTATGCCTTCGCCCGAACTTCGCTGCTCTGGTAGCGTCAAGCCTGTTGTTGCTAAAAAGTAGAGCGGGCCCAAGCTATGTCGCGCTCTCCTTCCATGGCGTCTAGGTCGTCCTGCCGATCTAGCTCGGCCTCCTTTTCTTTGTACATGCGCACCCTAGGTGCGTCGTGGATAAGATCGCAGGAGAGGACTGCTTCTACCCCATACACCATAAAGAATGGTGTGTATCCCATTGACCGGTTCGGGGTGGTGCGCAGGCCCCATAATACAGAGTCGAGCTCCTCCACCCAATGGTAGTCAGATTCTTTTAGGGAACGGACCAGTCGGGGTTTAATACCTCTCATAATAAGGCCATTGGCCCGTTCGACCTGTCCATTGGTCTGTGGGTGATATACTGAGGCGTAATCAAGCTTGATGCCCATGTTAGCGCACTAGTATTTTACCTCCTGGGATGTGAAATTGGATCCATTGTCTATTATTATACTATGGGGGACACCGTAACGGTGAACCACACCGGATATAAACTCGATGACTGGTCCGTACTTAGCTGATGTTACCAATTTTGCGTCAATCCACTTGGTGAATTTTTCGACCATAACAATGAGATATTTCTTTTTCTTGGTCCCCCCTTTGAGTGGTCCGACCATGTCCAGCCCCCAGACCGCGAAAGGCCAAGTAATCGGTATCGTCCGAAGAGCCGTTGGGGGCATGTGACTTTGATTTGCAAAGAGCTGACAGCCAACACAGTGTTGAACGAGTGTGTGGGCGTCATCGCGTGAAGTGGGCCAGAAGAATCCGGCTCGGAAAGCCTTGCTAGAAGGGCCCGAGCTGCTGCGTGGTGAGCGCCCATGCCTGCATGTATATCCGCCAAGAGCTGCCTCCCTTCTTCTTTGGATATGCACCGTTGGAGGACTCCGGTGGTGCTTTTCTTGTATAGCTCTCTCTCATGGACCTTGTAGGCCTTGGAGTGCCGCATTATGCGTCTTGCCTCAGTCTAGTCATCGGGGAGTTCCTGGCGGAGAAGATATGCAAGGAATGGTTCGGTCCATGGCGCGAATACTGCCATGACTTCATGAGCCGAAGGATCTGTTCCGGGCCATTGACTCCAATGTCCTTGTCCTCGTCCTGCCATACCATAAATAGCTTGAAAAGCCGTTCCAGAAAGGTGTTTTGGGGGACGGGGTCGCGCTTGGCGCACATGCGGGTGAGGACATCAGCAGCTTGATTGATGTCTCTGGAGACATGGTGGAATTCTAGTCCTTCGAACCGTGCGGATATCTTGAGGACATCATTTCTATATGCTGCCATCTTCAGGTTTATGTCATCGAATTCACCATTTACTTGAGAGATGGCAAGGTTAGAGTCTCCCCTTACCTCAAGCCATTGTACACCCATCGATGCTGTCATCTGAAGCCCATGCAACAAAGTCTCGTATTCGGCCGCATTGTTGGAATTGGTGTACATGATCTGCAAGACATACCGGATGTTCTCGCCCGTCGGGGATGTAAGTATAACTCTAGCCCCCAATCTGGCGAGCGTTTTGGATCCGTCAAAACACATCGTAGAGTGGGAGTATGTACTATACTCTCTAGGGAGCTCGACCTCCGTCCATTCGGCGAGGAAATCGGCGAACACATGAGATTTCATAGCTCGACGTGGTTTGTATGCGATTTCGAAAGGAAGGAGTTCGATTGCCCATTTGGCTATGCGATTAGTGGCGTCCCTGTTATTGATTATATCATTTAATGGTACTTCGGATGCCACTGTGACCAAACACTCTTGAAAGTAGTGTTGGAGCTTTCGAGATGCCATTAAAACTATGTAGGCTATCTTCTGGTAATGCGGATACCTTGACTTGCATGGGGTGAGGACCTCTGATACATAGTATACTGGCTTCTGTACCCGGAACTTGTGACCCTCAGCCTCTCGTTCAACAACGAGAACCGCGCTAACCACTTGGTTTGTGGTTGAGATGTACAGCAATAGGTTCACCTATGTCGGATGCTGCTAGTATAGGGTTGCTGGCAAATAGTGTTTTGATTTCTTCCAATGCGGCCGTTGCTTCATCGGTCCACTCGAAGTTTTGGTTCCCTTTGAGTAGTCTGTAGAGTGGTAGTGCCTTTTCACCAAGGCGGGAGATAAATCGGCTTATAGCCGCCACACAGCCTGTGAGTTTTTGAATGTGCTTTAGCTCAGTAGGGATTGCTAGTTGGGATAGAGCTCGAATCTTTGCCGGGTTGGCTTCTATTCCTCTATGGGAGACGATGAATCCGAGCAATTTTCTGGTGGGAACTCCGAAGTCGCATTTATCCGGATTGAGCCATATATCATTGGCCCGTACATTATCAAAGGTTTGCTAGAGGTCGTCCACCATCTAGTTGATGTGCTTGGTCATGATGACCACGTCGTCCACGTATACCTCAACCGTTTTGCCAATTTGATTTTCCAGGCATGTCTAAATCATGTGCTGGTATGTGGCGCACGCGTTCTTTAAGCCGAAGGGCATTGTGTTGAAGCAGAATGGACCGTAGGGGTGATAAACGCGGTCGCGGCCTGGTCGGACTCCTTCATTTTGATCTGATGATATCTGGAGTAAGCATCGAGGAAGCAAAGTGAGTCGTGCCCGGTGGTGGCACCGATGATCTGGTCAATGCGGGGTACGGGAAAGGGATCCTTAGGACATGCATTATTCAGGTCTTTGAAATTGACACATAGCCTCCAGGATCTGTCCTTCTTCGGCACCATGACGAAGTTTGCCAACCACTCAGGGTGTTTAATTTCTCGGATGAAATCGGCTTCGAGTAGTTGTGCTAGTCATTCACCCATAGCCTGACACTTGGGTTCGGAAAATCGGCGTAGCGCCAGTTTGACTAGCTTGAAGCTTGTAATTATGTTCAGGCTATGCTCCACCAGTCTTCGTGGGATTCTTGGCATGTCTGAAGGGTGCCAGGCAAATATGTCCCAATTTGCACGCAGAAATGTGCGCAATGCTTCGTCCACCGCGTGGTCCAGCTGAGCTCTGATGGACGCGGTTTTATTGGAGTCCGTCAGATGCACTTGAAATTTGATGATTTCATCTGCTGGTTTGAAGGATGTGGATTTGGGCCTTTTGCTGAGGATTATTTCATCCCTATCCACCATCGAGCGGAGTGTGGTTAATTCTTCTGCCGCGAGAGCCTCGGACAGTGCCTCAAGGGCAAGCGAAGCAGTTTTGTTTTCGGCCCGAAGAGCTCTATCCGGATCACTTGTAATTGTGATCACGCAGTTGGGACCTGGCATTTTGAGCATCATATACCTGTAATGTGGTATGGTCTGAAATCTTGTGAATGCATCATGCCCCAATAGAGCGTGATAACTTCTGTGAAAGGGCACAATGTGGAAGATGAGTTATTCGGACCTATAGTTCTCAGGGGTGCCGAATACCACATCAGGAGTAACTCGCCCGGTGCAACGTGCTTCTTTTCCGGGAACGATTACTCGAAAAGTGGTATGGCTTTGTTCGATGCGAGATATGTCAAATTGCATTTTGTCCATGAGGTTTAAACCACTGCCGCCGTCCATTAGCACCTTACGGAGTCTGAAGCCGTCAACAATAGGGTTGAGGACCAGGGCAGCATGTGTTCGGTCGAGGCGGATTCGTGGCTGGTCTTCTTCGTCGAATGTGATGGGTGTGTTTGTCCATGAGTTCGCCGCTGCCACTTGGCGTATTTGGTCGAGTTCTCGAAGAGCTCTTTTCCTCTGACTATTTGAGGGAAACGTCTTGGAGATTGTTAGGATCTCGGCGTTGTTATCTGGTGGCATTGGTGATCGTCTGCTTGAGGGTGAGATCGTAAGGATGGTCCCTCTGCTCTTTGCGACTTGCGTGACGACCCAGAAAGCTCGCTGGCTGTGCGTCGGGTTCTTGTTCAGCAGCACAGAGTGAATCGGGCACGACTTATCTAATAAGTCGTCCAGGACGGTTCTGGATCCTACAAGGGTTTGGTTCTTTTCTCGGCGGGCTCATGCTCGACCGAACATCGTGTAGTTGCGTGCTTCCGCCGAGATCTCCTAGGTTCTTCGGCGTGGATTAACTCCGTGCGCATCTATTGAGCCTGCCAGGTACTTTCCATGGCACAGTATTTGTGGACCAGGTCCGACAACTCAGCGAAGTTTTGGACGTGGCAACGGGCGAGAGCATTCAGGAATCCTTCGTCGCAGCAGTTGTACCAGAAGGTTGATATTACGTCCTGATCATTGCAATCTGCCATCCTGTTTTTGAGAAAGAGGAATCTAGCCAAGAAGTGGTGGACCATTTCCCCTGGTTGTTATTTAACGTACATTAGGTTCCACATGTCAGGTATTCCCGAATTACTTGGAGAGTACTCGACGTGGGGGGTGGGTGGGGGAAAACTTTGCATCCTTGTGGGGTGTGAGCTCAAAACATTGGTGGCCGTGTCTTGTTCCGTAGTGAATCTGGTGCGGCGGGTTCAGGGTCCGGATTATCAGCCGAGCACTGCCGCACAAACTCCAGGTCGTGTGTCGAATCGGGGTTCGATCCCGAACTTCCTCCGGGGAAGGGTCCAGATTCCATACCAGGGATTGATCCTAGTGATCGGGAACCCGGACATACACCATCCTTAGCTCCGGTGGCTGGAAGGGTGAACCATCGGCCAAGTCCTCGATTGTTGCAACCAAGTGTGTGATAGGTGGGATATTAATTTCCATGTCATCGGGTTTAAGCCCGATCTGATTATGGATCGAGGGTTGGCTGTTGGTTATCCCTATGGCTTGGATCCGATCGAGTAGCTCGTTCAATGACAAGAGGTCTGCGGGATCCATGCTCCCGGAGGGCATAGGGTCGATCCGTAGTGCTGAAGCTTCGGGGGTGTTTAAAACCGCGCCTAGGCAGTGTGCGGCTGAAATCGGTCCGGGCGCCTCGACTAGATCAGGCTTTAAGGCCGGACCCGGGGTGGAAGCTGCCTCGATGGCAGGGTTCACTGCTTCTGACGTTGAAGCGTCAGGACTCGGGAGCTCCTCAAGGGGGGCCGAGAGCTTCGTCAGAAAGAGATCTCCTCTGGAGTCAGCGACGAATTCCAGGCTTCCAAATCGGATCTCCTGATTGAGGGCCAAGCATCCGATCTAGCCAAGATGGCCGGTCGGACCGGCGTGCAGCACGATGCCGCCGAACGCAAAGATCTGTCCAGGAATGAAGATGTCCCCGTTTCAGATGCCGTTGCTGATGATCAAACGCGCCATCAATCCTTTTGGCGATCCTATAACAAAACTCTCAATGAAAGCACCTATGTATAACCCTCCTCCTTACCCACGTACAACTCCTCCGCCGCCGCATCGTCGGCATGAATCTCGGCCTCCGTAGCCGCCGCCTCTTCGGACATGGAGTGCTCGCTAGATTCCGGGGAAGCCTAGAGTATCTTTGTGTGGGCGTTCTCGATATTGGCTTGGATTGCCTCGACTCGGGCTAGGGCAACCTCCGCGGCACGGTACGCTGCTCGAGCGCTCTTGGAATTTGCAACTGCCATCGCAACAGCTGCAAATGTCGTCTCCGCGGCTACAGACGCTCTTTGGGCCGCCGTAGAGGCGCACTACTAGGGAAAAGCCTAGCAGTAGCACGGGTTAGACGCCTAGTAGTAGCGCGGGCACCCGCTCTACTGGCCTGATGCTACAGCTAACTTTTAGTAGTAGCACGGGTGCACCCCGCTACCATATGTACCAATAGCGCGTTTTACCTAACAGCGCTGCTGCTAAAAGCTGCAGCGCTGCTATTTAGAGCGTGCTACTGCTAAAGCCTCGCTGCTGCTACACACATACCCCGCGCTACTGTTATTATTTTCTGAATTTTTTTTGCAGCATATTTCCTCTGTAATTCAACATGTTTTATACAATACTCTCTATCAAACATCACACACACAATTGTCTTATCATATCATACACATACAAATTTAATCATATAATACACATACAAATAGTCTCATCAAATCATGTCATCATCATAATGATCATCCAACTCAAATGATGTCTCTCATCATCTTCACGAAATAGCGATACAGGTTATGACATGTCTCGAATACATGCAACTACATCGTCATCCATCTAAACGATGATATAGAAGAGAAGAGCTATCACTGTGAGTAAGAGTGGAATTATTCAGTACATGAGGCGTCGGTTTTGATTCCTCACCCGTGCTAGCGTCCACCTCAAGTAACTAGCTTCCGCTCGCTTTTGCTATGAAACCTTTTCTGGCTGCCACCCTAGAGGCGATACACTTGGGCCTGGCACTCTGGCCACTCGTCGTACACTCCCGGAACCCTCCCTATGTACACGACATATCACTTCTTCGCCATCAAGGACCTATGTACCTGTTAGACATGCATCTTCATCAAGCGAATTCAACAATAATATGCAACATAATATACTTGAGCCACACGAAAAGAAAGAGTTACCAAATAGATGCAACATTTAGTAAACATAATTAATCAACGTAGGTTCATCGTACCCAAACTAGTTCACTAGATGTACGTAGGTCATCGTACCCAAACTAACAAACTAGTGTTACGCAAGTTCAGCAGGACCGTTTACATCACAGAGTTTCGTTGATATAGAAAGTACACATTCAATCCATGCATCATCATCGGCATCGTCAACCACTCCATGTTCCATCCATCCACATCCGGGAGGACGCAACCCAACTTCGTGAACATCGTCATATCTAGACATTGCATGGCTATGTGAGTTCGGACATCAGCTCGTGATATAGGGCTTTGGTGGAACATCCCATTCTCTTCGATGGCATCTTTCATGATGATCATTGCAATGTCCCTCTAGATGCGAAAGAAGTCATCTATGAGTTTATAATCCGCTTCATCTCCTAGTGATTGTGCCCATTTGTGGATATGGTCATCGTTTCTGCTTGTCATGCAAAGTTGTTGGCAATCCCTTCTGAACTCCATCATGAGGTAGATGACGTAGAATCCATAGTTTTTACTTGCTATTGGTTGATGGACACAACAAAAGTTAGTTTTATGCGTGAAACCCGGTGCGCCCTTCCTTGTTTTCCTGATCTCGATGTGGCCACCCCTCAGGCTGAGGCCCTGCAGAGCACTATCCAGAATTGCCATTACGTCGGTGTAGTCCTTCTTCTTGAAGTTTGTGGTTGAGTCGAAATACACTACATGGGAGACTCGCGGGAAAAGAACGATAAGGACGGCGCTGTCGTCGCTGCAAAATATAAATACACCTCAAATTAGCCTTCATATGAGCGAAGGAATGATTGAAATGTACAAAAGGGCTATCCGACATTGACTTACTTTGGATGATAAGGCAGGAGCACCATTTCCTTGTCCTTATTCGTTACTATGAACTCTTCGATGTAATCCCTAGTAGTGCCACGTTCAAAGTCACCGAGACTCAAGAAGGACTCAAGCATGTAGTATGGATCCGCCACCGAGATATGCGGGCTTTGGTCTCTCCCGATGATAATTCATATGTACGCAAAAAGGCAGATGATCGTAAAATCGAGCCGCCTCGAGAGAAACATTTCACAGATGTTATGAAACCGCAGGAAAAACACATCTGCGGGGGGTCTGTCGACGTAGCGATTGGCCTGAGGCACACGAACCGCGTAAAGCGAGTATCCTGGATCCTTTGAGGTGAGAAGGCTATTCTATGTCGACAACACATGGTCGTGCAGTCTCCTGAGATCTCCTGATATGCCCTCTAGTGGTTTCGGCGGTAGGATCGGCTTGCCCGCAACATGGATATATGCCACACCTTTGGCCGGTACACGGTCTTCAAAATCGATGAGCGAACCCGACTGGCTGCTAGAAGCTTTGGCAGCTTTGGCGGCAGCAGAGCCTCTCTTCGGTGGTCTCCTCCTCTCCTTTCTCTTGAGTTCACCTTCTAGATCCTTCCTTACCCCCACCATCAGTGTTTTCGGGAAAAGCACTGTACGACCCTCAACTAGTTGACCCTACGTTGAGGCGGCATCTGGAGGCATGACCCATGAGGATTGCATGAAGAGAGACTTCTTGCAATCAACCCTAGGACGTTCCTACTCTGGCATATCATCCATCTCCTCATCCACAGGCTCATAGCCCGAGTCATATGGCTGACCCATCATTTGTCCGTCGTCATAGGCGCCAGTATTAAGGAACTGAAGAGGCTCCTCCTCCTCCATCTCATCATCCATTTGTTGTTCCACGGGGCAACTACATCATCCACTATTGGCCCCCTTCCTCGTGTCGTCTGCCGCTCTCACCCGGCATGAGATTAGGCACTGGTAATTGCGTAGGCGGGGTGGTGTTCATACCTTGCTGATGTGATGTTGTCGTTGGTGTGCTCTCGGCCGCCTCCACACGAAGAAGATTCTTCGACCACAACAACATCCAACACTTGCATTGTCCAAGGAGCATCAGGTCTTGTCCTCCTCTCCCCCAAGCCGTACTGGAGGAGCCAAATCCTTGTGGCCCGCTTTGACACTCGTCAAGGAAACCCTGAAGGTGCCACTGGGGATCGGCTGGCCGTGGAACAAGCATTCCATGGGCTTCTGTATCATCGCGGTTCCCACGTCCACCTTCTGGCTATTGACCATGTACATTACGGTGCACAGAATTTCGTAGGCCTGCAAAGACATGTCTGCGGCGTCAGACATCAGAAAGTCAACGGAAGCAGAAGATTATAGATATGTTGGTGTGACGCGTAATTACCGTGAGGGCGTCGAGCTCTGCCAAAGTTGAAGCCCCGCCTCGCACGCCACAGCTGGAGGACGGGCTACTATGAGCGGGTGATGAGGATGCCTACCCTGGGTAGGGTCGTAGACCTGACATCTGGGGCCCACCGATGGCCCTTCAATGTCTTTAAAGCCCTTGGGCAAAGACTCATTCGGATGAATAGTCGTTCACTCAGGTGACTCATTTCACTCGGACTACACGGCGCCATTCGGACAGACGGAAGCTCAGGCGACCAAGAATACAAAGCCTCAATGGAATCCGAGTAGTCACACGTTATGAGTTAATACGCCATTACCAGTAACGGCAGGATAATCAGACGTTCCTGTAACATAGTATTCATTGACATTTATTGCCTAATCATGGCGCTCGGCCGGTGGTGGCGCACTCTATATAAGCCACCCCCGGGCACCGTGGCAAGGGTTCCAACCCCCTGTAATCTTCTACCACCATAAGCAAACACAACAGCCTCCGGGCACCGAGACGTAGGGCTGTTATCACTCCCGAGTGAGGCCTGAACTCGTACAAACCGAGTGCACACTTGATCCGTAGCTAGACCTCGCCCCTTCATTCGTACCCCCTAGTACTATTGTCAGGATCATTCCCACGATAGTTGGCGCCCACCGTGGGGCTGCGCGTCTAGCGAATTCCGGCGCAGGTGGAATTTCCATTTTCTCGTTCATCATGAACACCTTCGGCGGCGAGATCCTCTTCGGGTCCCTCAGCTTCGCCATCGACGATTCGGCATGGCTATAGGAGGCACCGCTGGACGCTGAGGCACTGCCCGCCCGGGGTGCGGTACACTTCAGTGCGACGACGTTCGGAGTTCTCCTCCGGCAACCATCTACACCATTTCGACCGACTTCTCCACTCGCCTTGCGGCTTGTTGCCGGCGCTCCGGGCGCTCACGGCTACAGCATTGGATTAAGCACGCTGTGGCAGCTCAGGCCGCAGGACAGCAAGTGGATGCACACGAAGCCGACGAGTCAATCCATTGCCTCTTCCCGTCTTCGGATGACAATTCCTCCGATGCTGCCGGGCTCGAGAGCAGCGGCGACGTGGCGGAGGTCTTGATGGCCGGTCCAGCCCGAGACATTGCTCCTCCGGGGCATTCGGCGGGAGACACCCACGATCGGGATGGCGACCGCCGTAACGCCAGCACCGATGGCTACGTTCCTCGGCCTCTCACCCGGGAGCAATGGGGGGAAATCAGGCGCAGGAATGACCAGGTCCTTTAGACGCCCATAGCGGGGAACACCCCCGAAGAGATAACCCTGGAGGCTGCTCGCCAAGCCACCCTGGCTGAACGCGAGCGTCTTGAGTGGCTACAGCATTCACTCGATGAGCGTGCGGCAAGAGAGCTTCCCAGTTCGAGCCGTAGCCGTCGCCAGTTGGTGTTCATGAAGGATCGTCCATACACCATCCGGGTGATGCGCACGCCTTTGTTGAATCTAGCCGCAGTCAATCAGATTGCAGATTCGATCCAGCCATCCGACTCGGCGACAGGCGAGGGCATTCGGCAAATCCAGGCTTTGCTGAAAACCACCCTACAACAAAACTCGGAGGTATCACAATCTCATCAGCGCATTCACAATGAATCTACTCGGGCAGATACTGTGCAGTCAGCTCACAGTCCGCTCGCGCCGAGGATGGACCCGCGAACTCCTCCTCATCCGAGAGGCCCGTACGAAGGACGCGGACGCGAAGACCGCAATTTCAGTCGGACCCCCCCCTCCGAGAGGCGGTCTGCGTGGCCAACGTCCATATGACGGAGGCTACCCACTCAGGAGAAACCGCGAGCTGAGCCCTGTTCGGCACAGAGGCTACGATGCCCGATCTGACATCACTTAGTGAGTGGTCGATCGGAACAGATATGACAGAGACCAAGCGAGCGGCTGGGGAGTTACCGGCCTCGGGTGTTTCAACAGATACATCTGAGAGGCAGAAATACCCCCCAATTACCGACTGGCAACCGGAATTGGAAAGTTCAATGGCGAATCCAAGCCAGAGACTTGGCTCAAAGATTATTGAGTCGCTGTCCAGATCGGCGGCGGCGATGATTTCGTTGCCATGAAACACCTTCCGCTCATGTTGGAAGGGTCCGCGCGGGCGTAGCTAAATCAGTTACCTGCCAACTGCATCTACAATTGGGAAGACTTGGCCCGAGTGTTCGTCAAAAAATTTGAAGGCACCTACAAGCGCCTGGGTGGATTGACAGAGCTACAGCACTGCGTTCAGAAGAACAATGAAACTCTCCAAGAGTACATTCAGCGCTGGACCACGTTGCACAACACCGTGGAAAATGTCACCGAACACCAGGCCGTGTGCGCCTTCAAGGCAGGCACTCGATATCGGGAGTTGGTCTTGAAGTTCGGTCGGTCTGGGGATCTGTCCCTCAGTCGGTCCATGGAGATTACGAACAAGTACACCAATGGCGAGGAAGAAGACAGCCTCCGTAGCGGCAAAGCGAGAGCTGGCAACGCCCCTCAATCGGGAGGCAACGCCGGGAAAAATCAGAAGCGGAAGGCTGACGCCTCTGGCAAGGCGGAGGTCGCAGCCATCCAAGGGCAAGGACAAGGCAAGCCGAAGCCCAAGAAAAAGAAGAAAGAATGGATTCCCAAGAAGAAGTCCGAGTACAAATCCGACATTCTCGACCAACCGTGCCAAATTCACACCAACACGGATGAACAAGGCAACGTTGTGCTCCTGAAGCACACCACTCGGGAATGTCGCCTGCTCAAGCAGGAGATGGGTGCTGAGCCCTCGAGTGAAAAGGTCGATGTCGAAGATGAGGAAGATACTTCCGAGTATCCGAAAGTCGATAAAGTCCTCAATGTGATCTTTGCCGATGTTGAGAGCAAGAGGCAGCTAAAAGTAATCAATCGGGAGGTCAATATGGCAGTTCCGACTGCTCCCAAGTACCTCAATTGGACGAAGACGCCTATCACCTTTGACCAGTCTGACCATCCACCTCACGTTGCCATCCCCGGGAGGCAGGCGTTGGTCGTTGACCCGACAGTAGGCAGCGTCCGACTGCGCAAGGTCCTAATGGACGGAGGCAGCGGGCTTAATATCATATATGTTGACACGCTCAAGGCCATGGGCATCCCGATGTCTCAATTGAGCAAGAGCAACATGCATTTCCACGGGATCGTCCCCGGGAAGAAAGCAGAGTCACTCGGTCAGATCGCGCTGGACGTAGTATTCGGAGGCGAGAAGAATTTCCGAAAGGAAAGGTTAACCTTTGAGGAGGTTGACTTCCGCAGTGCTTACCACGCCATCCTGGGTAGGCCCGGCTATGCACGTTTCATGGCCAGACCATGTTACGTGTATCTCAAGCTCAAGATGCCAGGACCTAAGGGTGTGATTACAGTCACTGGTGACTGGAAGGTCACCGAAGAGTGCCTTCAGCAGGGCACAAAGATCACCAACGTATCAAAGCAGCCGGCTTCAGAATCAGCCTTCTAGTCGGCTGGCGAGACTAAGCTAGTCCATGTTCATCCGAGTGACTGATACGTCTCCAACGTATCTATAATTTTTGATTGTTCCATGCTATTATATTATCTATTTTGGATGTTTTATATGCATTAATATGCTATTTTATATTATTTTGGGGACTAAACTATTAACCTAGTGCCCAGTGCCAGTTTCTGTTTTTTCCTTGTTTTTGAGTATTACAGAAAAGGAATATCCAACGGAGTCCAAACGGAATGAAATTCTACGATGATTTTTCTTCGCCCAGAAGGAACCCAGGAGACTAGGAGAAGAGGCCAGAAGACCCACGGGTGGGCCACAAGCCACCTGGGCGCGCCCCTAGGGGGGGTGCCCCCCTAGCTTGTGGGCCCCCCGTAGCTCCTCCAACCCTAATTCTCCGCCTATAAATTCAGAAATATTCCCCCAATACCTAAAAGAGCCACGATAATACTTTTCCGCCGCCGGAAGCCTCTGTTCCCGTGAGATCCCATCTTGGGGCCTTTCCGGTAATCTGCCGGAGGGGGATTCGATCACGGAGGGCATCTACATCAACTCCATTGCCCCTCCGATGATGCGTGAGTAGTTCACCTCAGACCTTTGGGTCCATAGCTAGTAGCTAGATGGCTTCTTCTCTCTCTATGTTCTTCAATACCATGTTCTCCATGATCTTCATGGAGATATATACGATGTAATACTCTTTTGCGGTGTGTTTGTCGAGATCCGATGAATTGTGGATTTATGATCAGATTATCTATGAATATTATTTGAATCTTCTCTGAATTCTTATATGCATGATTTCATATCTTTGCAAGTCTCTTCGAGTTATTGGTTTGGTTTGGCCAACTAGATTGGTAATTCTTGCAATGGGAGAAGTGCTTAGTTTTGGGTTCAATCTTGCGGTGTCCTCACCCAGTGACAAAGTAGGGGTAGCAAGGCACGTATTTGTATTGTTGCCATCAAGGGTAAAAAGATGGGGTTTTCATCATATTGCTTGAGTTTATCCCTCTACATCATGTCATCTTACTTAATGCGTTACTCTGTTCTTCATGAACTTAATACTCTAGATGCAGGCAGGAGTCGGTTGATGTGTGGAGTAATAGTAGTAGATACAGAATCATTTCGGTCTACTTGATACGGACGTGATGCCTATATGCATAATCATTGCCTTGGATATCGTCATAACTATGCGCTTTTCTATCAATTGCTCGACAGTAATTTGTTCACCCACCGTATTATTTTCCTTCAAGAGAGAAGCCTCTAGTGAAACCTATGGCCCCGGGTCTATTTTCCATATTATATTTTCAGATCTATAAACAAAAAATACCAAAAATACTTTGCTGCAATCTATTTACTTTTATTTTAGTTTTACTTTTAGCAATCTTTTATATCTATCTCTATCAGATCTCATCCTTGCAAGTAATCGTGAAGGGATTGACAACCCCTTTATAGCGTTGGGTGCAAGTGTTTGATTGTTTGTGTAGGTGCCAAGATTTGGGCCTTGCTTGTACCTCCTACTGGATTGATACCTTGGTTCTCAACAACTGAGGGAAATACTTATCTACTTTGCTGCATCACCCTTTCCTCTTCAAGGGAAAACCAACGCAAGCTCAAGAAGTAGCAAGAAGGATTTCTGGCGCCGTTGCCGGGGAGGATTTCTGGCGCCGTTGCCGGGAAGGATACATAGCAAGTCAAGACAAGAACTCTCCCGTCAACCTGCCAATTTTTGGCGTGGTTGTCGAAGAGATCTACTCAAGCCTACCAAGTACCCATCACAAACTCATCTCTTGCAGTTACATTATTTACCATTTGCCTCTCGTTTTCCTCTCCCCCACTTCTAAAACGATGTTCAGAAAAAACCAAAAAGATTTGCCTTTTTATTCGCCCTTCTTCCGTTCGTCTTTTCGTTTGCTTTTTGTTTGCTTGTGTGCTAGATTGCTTGCTTTGTCACGATGACTCAAGCGAATACCAAGTTGTGTGACTTCTCCAATACTAATAATAATGATTTTATTAGTACTCCAATTGCTCCCGCCACTAGTGCGGAATCTTATGAAATTAATGCCGCTTTGCTTAATCTTGTTATGAAAGAACAATTTTCTGGCCTTCCTAGTGAATATGCCGCATCCCATATAAATACTTTCGTTGAGTTGTGTGATATGCAAAAGAAGAAAGATGTGGATAATGATATTGTTAAATTAAAGCTATTTCCGTTCTCACTACGAGATCGTGCTAAAACTTGGTTTTCATCTTTGCCTAAAAATAGTATTGATTCATGGAATAAGTGTAAAGATGCTTTTATTTCCAAGTACTTTCCGCCCGCTAAGATCATCTCCCTTAGGAACGATATAATGAATTTTAAGCAACTTGATCATGAGCATGTTGCACAATCTTGGGAGAGGATGAAACTAATGATTAGAAATTGCCCCGCACATGGTTTGAGTTTATGGATGATTATACAATTTTTTTATGCGGGATTGAATTTTGCTTCTAGAAATCTTTTAGATTCCGCCGCGGGTGGTACTTTTATGGAAATCACATTGGGAGAAGCTACTAAACTCCTAGATAATATTATGGCAAATTACTCTCAATGGCATACCGAAAGATCTCCTACTAGTAAAAAAGTGCATGCTATTGAAGAAATAAACACTTTGAGTGAAAAGATGGATGAATTAATGAAATTGTTTGCTAGTAAGAGTGCTCCTATTGATCCTAATGATATGCCTTTGTCTTCTTTTATTGGAAATAATAATGAATCTATGGATGTGAATTTTGTTGGTAGGAACAATTTTGGTAATAACACGTATAGAGGTAATTTCAACCCTAGGCCGTTTCCTAGTAATTCCTCTAATAATTATGGTAATTCCTACAACAATCCTTATGGAAATTATAATAAGATGCCCTCTAATCTTGAGAATAAAATTAAAGAATTTATTAGCTCGCAAAAGGTTTTCAATGCTACGATTGAAGAAAAATTGCTCAAGATTGATGATTTGGCTAGGAACGTTGATAGAATTTCGCTTGAGATTGATTCTTTGAAAATTAGATCTACTCCACCCAAGCGTGATACTAATGAGTCTTTAAAAGCTATGAGAACTTCTATTGATGAGTGTAAGGAGAGAACCGCTAGAATGCGTGCTAAGCGTGAATGGCTTGAAAAAGTGTGTTCTCGTGAAAATAATGATGAAGGTCTTAAAGTGATTGATGTGACTCCTATTGAATCTTTGTTTTCTAATACAAATCTTGATAAAGATGGGACAGGAGATAAGTCAACTTTAGTTAAAAGTCGTCCCAATGATTCGGAGTTTATAGATCTTAATGATAAAATTGATAAAAGTGGGATTGAAGAGGTCAAAACTTTAAATATAAATGAACCCACTCTTTTGGATTTCAAGGACTTTAATTATTATAGTTGTTCTTTGATTAATTGTATTTCCTTGTTGCAATCCATGTTGAATTCTCCACATGCTTATGATCACAATAAAGCTTTTACTAGACATATTGTTGATGCTATGATGAAATCTTTTGAAGAAAAACTTGAGTTGGAAGTTTCTATACCTAGAAAGCTTTATGATGAGTGGGAACCTACTATTAAGATTAAAATTAAAGATTATTAGTGCCATGCTTTGTGTGATTTGGGTGCTAGCGTTTCCACGATTCTGAAAACTTTATGTGATGTGCTAGGTTTCCATGAACTTGATGATTGCTCTTTAAATTTGCATCTAGCGGATTCCACTATTAAGAAACCTATGGGAAGGATTAATGATGTTCTTATCGTTGCAAATAGGAATTATGTACCCGTAGATTTCATTGTTCTTTGTAACACCCCCAGGGATTAACTACAGTGACCACATGCTAATCATGCCATGTCATCGAATTTTACTAAACCAAAATGCCATTAGTCTCAAATCAAACTTAAATTTGAATTCAAATATAAGTCAAATTATTATTTCCTCAAAATATGAAAAGTAAAGTGTTCATAGTTTTGCAAATAATCAGTAGGTAATTATCTTGAAGGAACCAACATTAATTGAATTATTTAAGTGACCTTAATTACCTAAAACGGTACCAAAACAGCTCCATTTAATCCATTTTCATTTAATGAAAATTCAAATAAAATCATTTTGTCTCCAAACCTTTTTCTGGCGGTGTTAAATATTGTATAATATTTATTGAGAAAAGATACACATTTTACAACAGTCTTTTTGGAGCTAAGATAAAATGCAGAATAGAAATACAAAAGAAAACAGAAAACGAGAAAAAGAAAAAGGCCCACTGTACCTGGGCCTCAAGTGCACAGGGAGGCCCATCCCGCCCAGCGCCGTCATCCCCTTCCTCCTGCTCATCGAGGGGGGTGTGGACGCCGGCCGTGCGTCCATGACGATGGAGGCCACGCGCCGACCATCCAGGCCCCCCTGAACGCCTACAAGGACCCCCGCTCCTCCCCCGCAGCGAACCCTAACCCTAGATCGCCCTACCCTCATCCCTATCCTCTTCCCCGAGCTCGGGCTCGAGCTCACCCGAGGTCGCCGCACCGCTGCCGGACCCCGCCATCGCTGTCGTCCTCGAGCTCCTCCCCAACGGCTCCAACGAGCCTCGCCGACCTTCCTCTCTGCAACGCAGGTGAGCTCCGGGCGCCTCTCCTCTCCTCTGCTCCCGCCGTTCCTTGCTACTGCCGCCCCCCTAAGCTCGCCGGAGCGCCTGCTGCCCCTTGCTGCTCCCCGCGTGGCTCAGCTACGCGCGCACGCTCGCATCGTTGCTCCGCTGCTCCTCAGGCCCCCACTAGCCGCTCGCAAACGCTCTGTCGCCGCAATCGCCGCCGCGCCCGAACGGCCACCGTCACCATTGACGATGGTGTGCTCGCTCCGACCGTTCTCCGCTTGCGTAGAGGGTGGGAACGGGTCCGCCACGGTGCCCGCATCACGTAGGGCCCAACGGCCGTCCATTTGGTCGCCGAGATCGATCGCCGGCAACCTGCCGCCGCCGCCTGCCGTTGCGGCAGCGGCCATCTCCGGCCATCCCCGACACTAGCCACGGCCACCATCGTACGCGGCGCGTCGCGCCCGTCCCGTAGGACGAAACCGCGGGCCGAATGCCCCTCTGTGCGCTGTTTTTGTGCGTCGCCGCCATCTCTGGTGGTCGCCGGAGCGCCCGCCGGCGTGAAACGCCGGCCGGCCGACGTGGCAGCTGCGGGCCCCGCCCCCGTGCCGCTGACTGTGGGCCCTGTGGGCTCCGTTAACCAGTCAGCGCTGCTGACTGGGCTGCTGACTCAGCTCAGTGGCCCCACATGTCAGCCTCTGTGGGCTGGCCATTGACTGGACCTTTGACCCAGTCAAAGGGCCCACTGGTCAGCCTCTGTGCTGGTCAGCTGGGTACATTTTCTGGGTACACTTAGCATTTCTAGTTACTGTTGAAATTCGAATTTATTATTTAAATTAATTTCAGAAATTCCAGAAAATCATTTAAACTTTAGAAAATCATATCTTTTAAACCGTAACTCGGAGTGAAATAATTTATATATGAAAAATGATCAGAAAAATATGACGAATCCGAATATGCTAACCACATGCCTGTCAGGTGCCTCTAACTACCTGAACATGCAACTTTTTGCCTGTTTCTGATAAATGAATAGTGCATAACTACCGACTATTAATTCCAACTTTAATCCTAAAATAGCTAAAATGGTTTAGACATGATTTTAGGCAACCCTGCACTGCATCCAAGCTGTCACATGCCTCTAACACCGCAAACCTGGAACATTCCCCCCCTCCGGTCATCTGTCCGACATTTGTCCGGAACCGGGAAAACTTTCCCGGATGGGTTCCCCTTCATTGGTATCGAGTAACACTGCGTTAGGTCACACCCGGCACAACTTATTGCCATGCTATGCTTTGTGTTACATTGTTTGCTTTGTATTTACTGTTTCTTTCCCCTCCTTCTCTCTCGATAGACGCTGAGACTACCGATGATACTGTTGTGTACGACTACGTTGTCGACGGCCCTTCCCTCCCAATAGAGCAACAAGGCAAGCAAAACCCCCTTGAGCATTCCGATATCACCTATTCTTCCTTCCTCATGCTTGCATTAGATTTTACTACTGTATTTAAACAAGCACCTATTCCGATGCATAGCCTGTTTTTGAATACTGCTTTCATACCTGCTTTCATACAATGTCATAGTATAGGTATGGCTAGTGTCCCCCTGTGACTCCCATTTTACTATTGTCGTTGCCCCTGCTTTCATCACCGTCGACATCGAGGACTTGAAGACAGAAGACTCAGTCATCAGGACTGACAAGCCGTTACCGACACATCACTGCACATTCCGCGAGTGTGATATATCGAGAGTGATTCCTCAGATATCCACTTGGAGCACTGACACACAGCCACTTTGACTTGTTACTGAATTACATGTGAAAGACGGGACTGAAGGGACAGGCGGTACCACTCTGTTGAGGTGGACCTGGGTTCCCTATAGTCTTGAGACGGGTCGGCCCCAAGGGTACCCGTGAGTAAGATGTGGTGGGATGCACTGGTAAGGCATCCAAAGGGTTATTACGAGGCGTGGCCGGACAGAGATGTCCTTGCCACAAGTATCGAGACGGGGCGACGGGATGGTGGGACCGACCGTCTCCGCAAACTATAAAGTCACTAACGGGTTTGGATATGTGATCTGAGAAGGCCTCTGGCCACTTTCGCACTAACCACCACGCGGGAATAAAAGTGGGCACTCTACGGCGTACATTCTCCCGAAAGCTCTTCAGATGTCACATTGTTCGACTCGCGCCCGGGTGGTCTGGAACGCAGGGACCTTGACGGAAGGCGTGCTAGGACTGATCCCGGCCGACGGCGTAACGTGCAGGATGGCGAGGGCGATGGCCCAAGACCCCAAGCCATTAGGATGTAGACCGGCGTGCTGGCCTCTCTGTTGAGCCTAGGTAGGACTACGTCGTGTCGATGGATGAGGCCGGGTATGACCCGAAAATTGTATCCGGCCAGAGTTTATCGAGCGTGTTGGGTAAGTTTGTGCACCCCTGCAGGGAAGTTAAACTAATCGATTAGCCGTGTCCGCGGTAATGGACGCTCAGAGTTGTATCCGGGTCTATGATAACTAGAACTGGATACTTATGTTGGTACTTGAATTATTGGCTCCGGGATTGCTTTCTCGCAGGGAGTCGAGGAAGAATCTCTGGGCCTTGCTAACTTACCCCTGTTAATAAAATATGCTGCTCTCAACTCTCTTCTCATGCTGCAAGACGCTGAAGATGCTAGTCTTCGATAGGACTAGACCTTCTTCCCTCTCCTGGCATTTCTGCAGTTTAGTCCAAAGATATAGCCCCATTCCTTTGATACTGGTGCATATCTAGCATAGTTCTGATGTAAGTCTTGCGAGTACTTTGGATGAGTACTCACCGTTGCTTTGCTCCCTCCTTCCCCTTGATACGATACCGCGGTCAGATGATGGAGCCCAGAAGACCCAGGATCCAGCTTACCCGGTGGACAACTACAGCTAACCCAATGGAGGCCACTTCTACCAGGATGGAGCCTACTACGACGTAGACTTCTCCGACGTCGAGGAGTAGTTAGGAGGTTCCCAGGCAGGAGGCCTCGCCTCTTTCGATCCGATGCTTATGTTTGTGCTAGCCTTCTTAAGGCAAAACTTGTGTACCTTTATGTCTGTACTCAGATATTATTTGCTTCCGCTGACTTATGCTCGTCGAGCTTTGTATTTGAGCCCTCGAGGCCCCTGGCTTGTAATATGAAGCTGTATGACTTTAAATTTGTGTTTAGAGTTGTGTTGTGATATTGATTAGTGAGTCCCTAATCTTGGTCGTACGCATTGCGTGATTGTTTAGCGTACGGTCGAGGATGGGGGCGTCACAAGTTGGTATCAGAGCCGACTGCCTGTAGGTAGCCCCTTTCCAACTCCTTGGCCGAAGTGGAGTCTAGACATTGAAAAACTTTTACTAACACTGATGCTGTGGCTTACGGGCCCACATCTCAATCGGGTGGTATTAGGATCTTTTATTCCTCATCTATACTCTGGGTTCTGATCTCTCGTCTATTTCGGGTTAAAGATTTTACTAACTCTAACCTTAGGTTCTCGTAACTACTTTCTCCCGGAGAGCCCCTCATTCCAGATGATGGCTTGATTCATCAGAAGACACCGAAGATACTCTTCGATGTTCTTCCGAGAACTTGTGCCCATCACTTTTACGATTTCCTTCCACCGTCAAACCCTATGGATAGCTGCATACAACTGTCATACATACAAGGGATTCGTTTGTCCCTAATTGATCTTGTGTTTCACAAAATCCTTTGAATTGCTATTCGATCTTCCAAACTCTCAATAGCCTTTGACTCTTGACTTTCCTTACCTGCTTGCATTATGGATAATTCTAGATGTCTAGTAATGTTCATTAAAATCCTTTGTGATTGTCATCTGATTTAATGGATTCAACCTGTGTGTGTGAATGCATGCAGTCCTCAGTTGAACCTTATAAATTATCTTTTGGGCTCAGACGTCTTTCTAAACATGAGTTGGTTCCCGACAAATCAACCTTGATTGATTACCCATCTAAGTCCTTTCATCTTACTTGTATTTGATCGGGACATCTGTTTCCGATACACCAATTTGGAAATCTTAATTCCTTTGGTTAATTAAGCATCAAAGTATTTGGATGTTCTTGATCTGATGCCTTGCATTCTTTCTCCCTCTGTTTGAGTACCGATACTCACATCAGGTCCTTTGTGGACCGCCAGACCCATTCATGGGTTATTATCCGATAGCATCCTTCACCTTCTAAATTCTTATGGTGTTCTTCCCCCGATACCTGATGCCATTGGTGAATTGTGTCTTCTCCCTCTGATAAGTTGTATCCTATGATGTTATCAGCCATGCTCTATTGTCAAGCATGTGTTAATTACTCTTGAAGCTTGTGGTATATGTTCCTAAGATGCCCCTATGGGTTGAACCTATGCCTTCCTTAATTCGTGTGAACTCAAGAGTATTCACGAGTCCTACTCTTCTGGTGTTTTGCCAGATAATCTTTCAAAATACAACTTTATCAAAGGCGAGGAGTAAATGGAAGGTAATGCATTGATGAAGTGGGAGTCGACCTTGAACTTTGTGCTCATGCCCATGGAAGCAATGTTGATCTTATCATAGTAGCTTCTCGTAACGATATATTGCTCTTGGTATAATTTGATCCGGTATTTGTGACCTTGTCCTTTACAATCATGGCTCCGACCATGACTGTTCTTCTTTGATCCCATTTTTAGACCAATTTTAGCACTTGTCTTCTGCGGATCAATACATCGGTCCAAGCTTTAATTCTGATCTACATCCGAGTATTACCCTGGTATCTCGAGAAAATCATGGAGCTGCATAGCTTCTTATAAGCTCCTCATCAGTTATGTTTCCTTTCATGGATTCCAGTTTCCTCGTGTTTTGAGTTGTTGGACACTCAAGGACACCGATAATTGAATCGAGTCCGCATTGCGATTCAACAACTCTTAGTGATCTTCTTTGCTTATAAGTGTGTACTTGATCATGTCATTCCCAGTTGATTGGCTACATCATCATCGTCATGCTGAAGCTTGACCATGCTACCTAAGTCCTTCATCCCCGGAACACCATTCCAACAGTGCGCTAAGCTTACACCGAGTTTTCAACATCATGATTAGTTGTCTTGAAGGACAATATCGATTTTGAGCTAGCAATTTTATCTGTGGTTCCGATAACCTTTCGCTTCACCATTCCTTTGCTTGATGTCGTCGCTGATCGATTACATCTTCATGAAACTTCTCGACAAATGTGTCGTGATCATCATCAACATTTTGAGCTCTCCCAAGTATCAACCGAATTCATGAGGAAAAATACCATCCTTACCCCCTCGATGATTTCTGTTATCATCGACAACATTATTTCCTTTCCTCCAACACAAACTTATTCATGTTTTATGTTGTATCTTGAGGTCCTTGCTATCCAGCTTATATTCTGTTCTAACATTGATCGTGCTACCCCATCCTTATTACTAGGTGCACTTTTCTATCAATATTTAAATGGTGGATGTTCTCCCCGAACATTCATTGTTATATCATCTGCTGTGACCAATGCTAGCGCCTTGTTCACATAATTCTGGAAATCCATCTTTATGGAATCCCGATGAATTGTTGCTGAGCCCATCGGCCACATTCTCATCTTCTCCATGGTTAAGGGTGAACTCCTGTTTCGGAGCTTGCTTCCGTATTCCATGTTCTGAGATTCTTGCAATGTGATCTTGTCGATTTGTGTTGCATCCCTTTTCCTTCTCAGGCCTGCTAAGTCTGAGGTATCGAAATACCAAACATATCTGAATCTCAGTCAGATATGATGGTTGGAACATCTTCCAAGAATTATAACATTGGTCTCTCGGTACCCGATAAGGTGATGTCATGTCGGACACACGTGGCCGGATGACCTATTGTTATAATGCCTTGTTCAGCAAGAATTGCAATTCTTCCATGGGGAAATTATAAGACTCATTTTATAAGTTGTTCCTACTGGATCCTTGTGTAACCAAAGTCTGACCTTTACCTGGTGACCATGTCTTTGCTATCTCGAAGCATGTCTATGGTACACCGATCCTCAAAACAAGAACATTGGAGGCATAATGCTAAATGTTTCTTGATCAATTATCCAAACATCGTTGTATGGGTAAACATCATAAATTCCTTGCCCTTTGTCTTAATGGTTACCTACCTGGAGCCTTGTCATGATTATCTCGCTCGGCTTGCTCTTGGAAAGGATATACACCTAATGCTCGTGTATACACTTTTTCCTTTCCATTGGTCTGTTTAATGTGATAATCACATTTTCCTTTCCATTGGTCTATTTAACCTTTCTTGAGATTTATTTGATCTGAGCAGTGATAATTCCCTGCTTAGGTAAATACCTCGGTGTACTACTCTGTCAGTAAGACCCTGTTACTATTGTTGTTGACATTTCGGTAACCACCGGTGGACGAGAACTTTGCCTATTGGTCCGCCTCGTTTTGACGAGCAGGAAGATGGTTCTCTTCGTCCCCCGCCCTTGGTACAGATGTTGTTGCCGACATAGTTGACAGACTTTCCCCTGACTTGTCTTGCTAGCATGACCGTGCAAGATGTCACCGCTCTTCCTACTCTTAACTCACATGATGGGCCCATAACCCATAGTTCCACAGGATCGAAACCTGACTCTCCTGTACCACTTAGATGCCAAGGTATCTTTTGCACTTGGCTTCGTATGTAATTCCCGAGCCACCGCCTAAGGGATGATCTATTCTTGTGTCAGACGCAATATTTGTTTCATTGCTCTGAACCCCTTTTCATCTTCTGATCAGGCATCGAATGATTGCCTACCCATTTGAAACTTTTGTACCATAGCTTTTGCTCTAAATGAATTCCCAGCCTGCGTTCACTATCAGATATCCAACTTTGTGGAGATACGTCTTTTTAGAGTTTTCCCTCTTATCACATTCGTAGGACGATAAAGATCCTGAAGAAAGGATGACGACTTCATCATGATGTCCTGATACAGCAAGTTAAAGACAACAATGAAAGGGATCAACCTCTTCGATGAGATCAACAAGAACAAGAAGATTCGTTAGAATTACGTGGCCGAACCTTTTCCCCCTTACTCTACCTCTTAATTCTCGGGACAAGAATTTTTGTTAGACGAGGAGAGTTGTAACACCCCCAGGGATTAACTACAGTGACCACATGCTAATCATGCCATGTCACCTAATTTTACTAAACCAAAATGCCATTAGTCTCAAATCAAACTTAAATTTGAATTCAAATATAAGTCAAATTATTATTTCCTCAAAACATGAAAAGTAAAGTGTTCATATTTTTGCAAATAATCAGTAGGTAATTATCTTGAAGGAACCAACATTAATTGAAATATTTAAGTGACCTTAATTACCTAAAACAGTACCAAAACAGCTCCATTTAATCCATTTTCATTTAATGAAAATTCAAATAAAATCATTTTGTCTCCAAACCTTTTTCTGGCGGTGCTAAATATTGTATAATATTTATTGAGACAGGATACACATTTTACAAAAGTCTTTTTGGAGCTAAAATAAAATGCAGAATAGAAATACAAAAGAAAACAGAAAACGAGAAAAAGAAAAAGGCCCACTGTACCTGGGCCTCAAGTGCACAGGGAGGCCCATCCCGCCCAGCGCCGTCATCCCCTTCCTCCTGCTCATCGAGGGGGATGTGGACGCCGGCCGTGCGTCCATGGCGATGGAGGCCACACGCCGGCCATCCAGGCCCCCCTGAACGCCTACAAGGACCCCCGCTCCTCCCCCGCAGCGAACCCTAACCCTAGATCGCCCTCCCCTCGTCCCTATCCTCTTTCCCGAGCTCGGGCTCGAGCTCACCCGAGGTCGCCGCACCGCTGCCGGACCCCGCCATCGCTGCCGTCCTCGAGCTCCTCCCCCAACGGCTCCAACGAGCCTCGCCGACCTTCCTCTCTGCAACGCAGGTGAGCTCCGAGGGCCTCTCCTCTCCTCTGCTCCCGCCGTTGCTTGCTACCGCCGCCCCCCTAAGCTCGCCGGAGCGCCTGCTGCTCCCCGCGTGGCTCAGCTACGCACGCACGCTTGCGTCGTTGCTCCGCGGCTGCTCGGGCCCCCGCTAGCCGCTCGCAAATGCTTTGTCGCCGCAATCGCCGCCGCGCCCGATCGGCCAGCGTCGCCATTGACGATGGTGTGCTTGCTCCGACCGTTCTCCGCTTGCGTAGAGGGTGGGAACGGGTCCGCCGCGGTGCCCGCATCACGTAGGGCCCAACGGCCGTCCATTTGGTCGCCTGCATCGATGGCCGGCGACCTGCCGCCGCCGCCTGCCGTTGCGCCAGCGGCCATCTCTGGCCATCCCCGATGCTAGCCACGGCTACCATCGGATGCGGCGCGTCGCGCCCGTCTCGTAGGACGAAACCGCGGGCCGAATGCCCCCCTGTGCGCTGTTTCCGCGCGTCGCCGCCGTCTCTGGTGGTCGCCGGAGCGCCCGCCGGCGTGAAACGCCGGCCGGCCGACGTGGCAGCTGCGGGCCCCGCCCCCGTGCCGCTGACTCTGGGCCCTGTGGGGTCCGTTAACCAGTCAGCGCTGCTGACTGGGCTGCTGACTCAGCTCAGTGGCCCCACATATCAGCCTCTGTGGGCTGGTCGTTGACTGGACCTTTGACCCAGTCAAAGGGCCCAATGGTCAGCCTCTGTGCTGGTCAACTGGGTACGTTTTCTGGGTACACTTAGCATTTCTAGTTACTGTTGAAATTCGAATTTATTATTTAAATTAATTTCAGAAATTCCAGAAAATCATTTAAATTTAGAAAATCATATCTTTTAAAACGTAACTCGGAGTGAAATAATTTATATATGAAAAATGATCAGAAAAATATGACGAATCCGAATATGCTAACCACATGCCTGTCAGGTGCCTCTAACTATCTGAACATGCAACTTTTTGCCTGTTTCTGAAAAATGAATAGTGCATAACTACCGACTATTAATTCCAACTTTAATCCTAAAATAGCTAAAATGGTTTAGACATGATTATAGGCAACCCTGCACTGCATCCTAGCTGTCACATGCCTCTGACACCGCAAACCTGGAACATTCCCCCCCTCCGGTCATCTGTCCGACATTTGTCCGGAACCGGGAAAACTTTCCCGGATGGGTTCCCCTTCATCGGTATCGAGTAACACTGCGTTAGGTCACACCCGGCAAAAGTTATTGCCATGCTATGCTTTGTGTTACATTGTTTGCTTTGTATTTACTGTTTCTTCCCCCTCCTTCTCTCTCGATAGACGCTGAGACTACCGATGATATTGTTGTGTACGACTACGTTGTCGACGGCCCTTCTCTCTCAATAGAGCAACAAGGCAAGCAAAACCCCCTTGAGCATTCCGATATCACCTATTCTTCCTTCCTCATGCTTGCATTAGATTTTGCTACTGTATTTAAACAAGCACCTATTCTGATGCATAGCTTGTTTTCGAATACTGCTTTCATACCTGCTTTCATACAATGTCATAGTATAGGTATGGATAGTGTCCCCCTGTGACTCCCATTTTACTATTGTCGTTGCCCCTGCTTTCATCACCGTCGACATCGAGGACTTGAAGACAGAAGACTCGGTCATCAGGACTGACAAGCCGTTACCGACACATCACCGCACATTCCCCGAGTATGATATATCGAGAGTGATTCCTCGGATATCCACTTGGAGCACTGACACACAGCCACTTTGACTTGTTACTGAATTACATGTGAAAGACGGGACTGAAGGGACAGGCGGTACCACTCTGTTGAGGTGGACCTAAGGTCCCTACAGTCTTGAGACGGGTCGGCCCCAAGGGTACCCGTGAGTAAGATGTGGTGGGATGCGCCGGTAAGGCATCCAAAGGATTATTACGAGGCGTGGCCAGACAGAGATGTCCTTGACACAAGCATCGAGACGGGGCGACGGGATGGTGGGACCGATCGTCTCCGCAAACTATAAAGTCACTAACGGGTTTGGATATGTGATCTGAGAAGGCCTCTGGCCACTTTCGTACTAACCACCACGCAGGAATAAAAGTGGGCACTCTACAGTGTACATTCTCCCGAAAGCTCTTCAGATGTCACATTGTTCGACTCGCGCCCGGGTGGTCTGGAACATAGGGACCTTGACGGAAGGCGTGCTCGGACTGATCCCGGCCGACGGCGTAACGTGCAGGATGGCGAGGGCGATGGACCAAGACCCCGAGCCATTAGGATGTAGACCGGCGTGCTGGCCTCTCTGTTGAGCCTAGGTAGGACTACGTCGTGTCGATGGATGAGGCCGGGTATGACCCGAAAATTGTATCCGGCCAGAGTTTATCGAGCGTGTTGGGTAAGTTTGTGCACCCCTGCTGGGAAGTTAAACTAATCGATTAGCCGTGTCCGCGGTAATGGACGCTCAGAGTTGTATCCGGGTGTATGATAACTAGAACTGGATACTTATGTTGTTACTTGAATTATTGGCTCCGGGATTGCTTTCTCGCTGGGAGTCGAGGAAGAATCTCAACTCTCTTCTCATGCTGCAAGACACTGAAGATGCTAGTCTTCGATAGGACTAGACCTTCTTCCCTCTCCTGGCATTTCAGCAGTTTAGTCCAAAGATATAGCCCCATTCCTTTGATACTGGTGCATATCTAGCATAGTTCTGATGTAAGTCTTGCGAGTACATTGGATGAGTACTCACCGTTGCTTTACTCTCTCCTTCCCCTTGATACGATACCGCGATCAGATGATGGAGCCCAGGAGACCCAGGATCCAGCTTACCCGGTGGACGACTACAGCTAACCCGATGGAGGCCACTTCTACCAGGATGGACCCTACTACGACATAGACTTCTCCGACGTCCAGGAGTAGTTAGGAGGTTCCCAGGCAGGAGGCCTCGCCTCTTTCGATCCGCTGCTTATGTTTGTGCTAGCCTTCTTAAGGCAAAACTTGTGTACCTTTATGTCTATACTCAGATATTATTTGCTTCCGCTGACTTATGCTCGTCGAGCTTTGTATTCGAGCCCTCGAGGCCCCTGGCTTGTAATATGAAGCTGTATGACTTTAAATTTGTGTTTAGAGTTGTGTTGTGATATTGATTAGTGAGTCCCTAATCTTGGTCGTACGCATTGCGTGATTGTTTAGCGTACGGTCGAGGATGGGGGCGTCACATTCTTCATATAGATTGCAATCCTACATGTCCTATTATTCTTGGTAGACCTTTCCTTAGAACGATTGGTGCAATTATTGATATGAAAGAAGGAAACATTAGATTCCAATTTCCATTAAGGAAAGGCATGGAAAACTTTCCTAGAAAGAAAATTAAATTACCTTATGAATCTATTATGAGAGCTACTTATGGATTGCATACCAAAGATGACAATACCTAGATCTTTTGCGTTATGCCTAGCTAGGGGCGTTAAACAATAGCGCTTGTTGGGAGGCAACCCAATTTTATTTCTGTTTTTGTTTCTGTTATTGAGTGCTTTACACATTATTACCTCTGTAGTAATTGTGTTTTAGTGTTTTAATTAGTGTTTGAGCCAAGTAATACCTTTGGGATGGTCTACGGTGATTGTTGATTTGATTCTGCTGAAAAACAGAAACTTTTGCGCTCAGTCCAGGAATTTTATAAATTCACCAGAGCGTCGAATGAATCTGAAATTTTTACACAAGATTTATATACAAATTTCCCAGATTGTCCTAATGATTAAGAATTTTTGGAGTTACAGAAGTATTTGAAGTTTACCGATTGCTACAGACTGTTCTGTTTTTGACAGATTCTGTTTTCTTTGTGTTGTTTGCTTATTTTGATATATCTATGGGTTGTATCGGGGGGTATGAACCATGGATAAGTTGGAATACAGTAGATATTACACCAATATAAATAAATAATGTGTTCACAACAGTACCTAAAGTGGTGATTTATTTTTCTTATACTAACGGATCTCACGAGTTTTCTGTTGAGTTTTGTGTTGTGAAGTTTTCAAGTTTTGGGTAAAGATTTGATGGACTATGGAATAAGGAGTGGCAAGAGCCTAAGATTGGGGATGCCCAAGGCACCCCAAGGAATATTCAAGGATACCAAAGAGCCTAAGCTTGGGGATGCCCCGGAAGGCATCCCCTCTTTCGTCTTCAATCCATCGGTAAATTTACTTGAGGCTATATTTTTATTCACCACATGATATGTGTTTTGCTTGGAGCGTCTTGTATGATATGAGTCTTTGCTTTTTAGTTTGTCACAATCATACTTACTGTACACATCTTTTGAGAGGGACACGCATGAATCGTGAATTTATTAGAATACTCTATGTGCTTCAATTATATCTTTTGAGCTAGGCAATTTTGCTCTAATGCTTCACTTATATCTTTTTAGAGCACGGTGGTGTTTTCATTTTATAGAAATAATTGAACTCTCGTACCTCACTTATATTATTTTGAGAGTCTTTAAACAGCATGGTAATTGGTTTAGGTTGTGAATTTAGTCCTAATATAATGGGCATCCAAAAGGGATATAATAAAAACTTTCATATAAAGTGCATTGAATACTATGAGAAGTTTGATTCCTTGCATATAGTTTTGAGATATAAAGATGGTGATATTAGAGTCATGCTAGTGAGTAATTGTGGATTGGTAGAAATACTTGTGTTAAAAGTTTGTGATTCCCGTAGCATGCACGTATGGTGAACCGTTATGTAACGAAGTCGGAGCATGATTTGTTTATTGATTGTCATCCTTTGTGTGAGGGTCGGGAGCGCGCGATGGTTAACTCCTACCAACCTCTCCCCTAGGAGCATGCGTCTAATACTTTGCTTCGATAACTAATAGACTTTTGCAATAAGTATGTGAGTTCTTTATGACTAATATGAGTCCATGGATTATACGCAGTCTCACCCTTCCACCATTGCTAGCCTCTCTAGTACCGCGCAACTTTCGCCGGTGCATTATACCCACCATATACCCTTCCTCAAAACAGCCACTATACCTACCTATTATGGCATTTCCATAGCCATTCCGAGATATATTGCCATGCAACTTCCACCGTTCCATTTATTATGACACGCACCATCATTTTCATATTGCTTTGCATGATCGTAAGATAGCTAGCATGATGTTTTCATGGCTTGTCCATTTTTTATGTCATTTGCTATGCTAGATCGTTGCACATCCCGGTACACCGCCGGAAGCATTCATATAGAGTCATATTTTGTTCTAGGTATCGAGTTGTAATTCTTGAGTTATAAGTAAATAAAAGTGTGATGATCATCATTATTAGAGCATTGTCCCGTGAGAGGAAAGGATGATGGAAGCTATGATTCCCTCACAAGTTGGGATGAGTCTCCGGACTTTACAAATAATAAAAGAGGCCAATGAAGCCCAAATAAAAAAAAGACAAAGATGCCCACCAAAATAAAAAATAAAAAAAAGAGAGAAAAGAGAGAAGGGACAATGCTACTATATTTTTTTTCCACACTTGTGCTTGAAATAGCACCATGATCTTCATGATAGAGAGTCTCCTATTTTGTCACTTTAATATACTAGTGGGAATTTTTCATTATAATGCACACCCACTTAGTTTCTTTTTTAGCTTTCATACACTTATAGCTCTAGTGCATCCGTTGCATGGCAATCCCTACTCACTCACATTGATATCTATTGATGGGCATCTCCATAGCCCGTTGATACGCCTAGTTGATGTGAGACTATCTTCTCCTTTTCCTAACAACCTCCACCATATTCTATTCCACCTATAGTGCTATATCCATGGCTCACGTCATGTATTGCGTGAAAGTTGAAAAGGTTTGAGAACATAAAAGGTGTGAAACAATTGCTTGACTTGTCATCGGGGTTGTGCATGATTTAAATACTTTGTGTGGGGAAGATGGAGCACAGCCAGACCATATGATTTTGTAGGGATAACTTTCTTTGGCCATGTTATTTTTAAAGGACACAATTGCTTTGTTAGTATCCTTGAAGTATTATTATTTTTATGTCAATATTAATCTTTTGTTTTGAATCTTATGGATCTGAACATTCATGCCACAATAAAGAAAATTACATGGATAAATATGTTAGGTAGCATTCCACATCAAAAATTCTGTTTTTATCATTTACCTACTCGAGGACGAGCAGGAATTAAGCTTGGGGATGCTTGATACGTCTCCAACGTATCTATAATTTTTGATTGTTCCATGCTATTATATTATCTATTTTGGATGTTTTATATGCATTAATATGCTATTTTATATTATTTCTGGGACTAACCAATTAACCTAGTGCCCATTGCCAGTTTCTGTTTTTTCCTTGTTTTTGAGTATTGCAGAAAAGGAATATCCAACAGAGTCCAAACGGAATAAAATTCTACGATGATTTTTATTGGACCAGAAGGAACCCAGCAGACTTGGAGAAGAGGCCAGAAGACCCACGGGTGGGGCCACAAGCCACCTGGGCGCCCCCCTGGGGGGGGCGCGCCCCCCTGGCTTGTGGGCCTCCCGTAGCTCCTCCAACCCTAATTCTCCGCCTATAAATTCAGAAATATTCCCCCAATACCAAAAAGAGCCATGATAATACTTTTCCACCGTCGGAAGCCTCTGTTCCCGTGAGATCCCATCTTGGGGCCTTTTCCGGTAATCTGCCGGAGGGGGATTCGATCACGGAGGGCATCTACATCAACTCCATTGCCCCTCCGATGATGCGTGAGTAGTTCACCTCAGACCTTCGGGTCCATAGCTAGTAGCTAGATGGCTTCTTCTCTCTCTATGTTCTTCAATACCATGTTCTCCATGATCTTCATGGAGATCTATCCGATGTAATACTCTTTTGCGGTGTGTTTGTCGAGATCCGATGAATTGTGGATTTATGATCAGATTATCTATGAATATTATTTGAATCTTCTCTGAATTCTTATATGCATGATTTCATATCTTTGCAAGTCTCTTCGAGTTATTGGTTTGGTTTGGCCAACTAGATTGGTAATTCTTGCAATGGGAGAAGTGCTTAGTTTTGGGTTCAATCTTGCGGTGTCCTCACCAAGTGACAAAGTAGGGGTAGCGAGGCACGTATTTGTATTGTTGCCATCAAGGTTAAAAAGATGGGGTTTTCATCATATTGCTTGATTTTATCCCTCTACATCATGTCATCTTACCTAATGCGTTACTCTGTTCTTCATGAACTTAATACTTTAGATGCATGCAGGAGTCGGTCGTTGTGTGGAGTAATAGTAGTAGATGCAGAATCGTTTCGGTCTACTTGATACGGACATGATGCCTATATGCATAATCATTGCCTTGGATATCGTCATAACTATGCGCTTTTCTATCAATTGCTCGACAGTGATTTGTTCACCCACCGTATCATTTTCCTTCAAGAGAGAAGCCTCTAGTGAAACCTATGGCCCCCGGGTCTATTTTGCATATTATATTTTCAGATCTATAAACCAAAAATACCAAAAAAACTTTTCTGCAATCTATTTACTTTTATTTTAGTTTTACTTTTAGCAATCTTTTATATCTATCTCTATCAGATCTCATCCTTGCAAGTAACCGTGAAGGGATTGACAACCCCTTTATAGAGTTCGGTGCAACTGTTTGATTGTTTGTGTAGGTGCAAAGATTGGGGCCTTGCTTGTACCTCCTACTGGATTGATACCTTGGTTCTCAACAACTGAGGGAAATACTTATCTACTTTGCTGCATCACCCTTTCCTCTTCAAGGGAAAACCAACGCAAGCTCAAGAAGTAGCAGTGACCCAAGTGCCGCTCCGACGAACATCTCCACTTCACTCGGAGATAAATAGGAAGCCGAACTCATCCAGTTCCTCCGTGAGAACTAGGACATCTTCGCATGGAAGCCGTCTGACATGCCGGGTGTTCCCAGGGAACTGGCTGAGCACCGATCCCGAACTGATCCCAAGGCCAAGCCAGTCAAGGAGTACTTGCGCCGATCCTCCGTCAAGAAGCGCAAGGCGATTGGTCAAGAGATAGCTCAGCTCCTCGCCGCCGAGTTCATTCGCGAGATTTACCACTCCGAGTGGCTCGCGAATGTCGTCTTGGTACCGAAGAAAGACAAGTCACTCCGAATGTGTATTGACATTAAACATCTCAATCGGGCCTGCCCGAAGGATCATTTCCCTTTACCTCGGATAGCTCAGATAGTAGACTCTACTGCCGGATGCGAACGTCTGTCGTTCCTGGATGCGTACTCCGGGTACCACCAGATCCGAATATACGGTCCTGATGAAATAAAAACAGCCTTCATCAACCCATCCGGGTGCTTTTGCTACGTCACGATGCCATTCGGCTTGAAGAATGCTGGAGCCACTTTCCAGCGCATGATCCAGAAGTGCTTGCAAGAGCAAATCAGTCGGAACGTGGAGGCTTATATGGACAATATCGTAGTCAAGTCTAGGAAAGGTTCCGACCTCCTGACTGACCTCGCCGAGACCTTCGCGAACCTGTGGCGCTTTGGGATCAAGCTGAATCCAGCTAAGTGCACATTCGGAGTGCCTGCCGAAAAGTTACTCGGTTTTCTCGTTTCCGAACGAGGGATCGACGCTAATGTCGGTTCTTAATCCGGCATATCTCGTAGTAGGGGTCCTAAGCTAGGCGTCTTGGAATGATGGTAACATGGACACAGGAGTTTACCCAGGTTCGTGCTCTCTCGAGGAGATAATACCCTGCGTCCTGCTTTTGATTATATTCATATGGGGGATAGTACATAGTACAGGTATCTACCACGAGATTGTAGTAATGAATATGAGATTGAGGTTGTCTATTTTCTAGCCTGGCCTCGGTTTATATAATGCACCGTAGGCCTAGGGTTTAGAGGAGTCCTTGTCCTGTGCGCCAAGTGTTGTGGAATTTCCCTTGTATGCATCATGGGCTGCCCGAAGTGGCCCATTAGTGAATCACCCTGGGGGTCCTCGGCCCGACCCACTGGTCGGGAGACGACGTGGTGAGTACCCCCTAGTCCAGGACACCATCAGTAGCCCCCTGAACCGGTCTTCAAGTTAGGGACGCTCCTCGGTTCTTCCGAACTGTGCTCCGTCTTCAGACGCCGGTCTTGAAAACTGGTTCAACAAATCTTCCTATCTCCGATCTTGAGGATCGCTGAGGTGTATCTGAAGAGTTCACATGTCGGGCATCTGAGGAGCCCCTTTAAGTTCTCGGCCTTTATCAATGCCTTGTAATATTTACGCCACACCTCGGGCTCAAAGTGTTTCTCGTGTGGCGGTCTCCTCTCGCATCCGAGCTCCAACGCCGGACTACATCCGAGGTGTCTTTTTACAGCCGAGCTCCAACACCGGTATGCATCCGAGGTGTCATAGATTACCTCGGTCTTGAAAAAGTTGAAGGAGTTCATCCGAGCTTAATGCCGGAAATGCCCTTTATGGAGCCAGCCACTTGCATCCAAGCTTTATGCCGGACTGCTTCCAAGGTGGTGCACCACCTCGGTCTCAGGCTGTTTTTTGCAGGATTTATTTCCGATCGGCGCAATTTATTTACTACCGAGATGTATAGCCAGTAGCCCTCAAGGTGTGTGTCGGTCTAAAACCCGAGATGCACCTGAAGGAAATAATAAAACCACAGATCCCAGTAGCCCCTGAGACTTAGGTCGATTTGTGAAATCGGCCCGAGGATCAAGTCCTTGCTCGGCAGCATAATTAGGAACAGAAACGCGGTGCGCCATAGTTTCCGAGACTCAGGTTGGGTGCGGCCGACCAACCTGAGGATCGAATCTCCTTGGAAACCGTATTGCACTTTGAATTTTTTGCATTGAATAGGTAATGCAGTAGCCCCCGAGCCTTAATTTGGGCACGGGTGGTCGAATTAAGGATCGACATTTGTTTGACACAAACGTTGTTACGTTCGACACAATTTATGTATAATGATTCTATGTATCCAATTACTTTACATCATTAATTCTCGGATCCGCATTGTACAAGACTTTGATGACCGACCATCGGCTTCAACCTCCTTTGCCAGTAGCCGAGGAGTGTTTGTCCTCCTTTATAAAGCCTTTATAAGGGCAAAGATTTACGGCAAACAAGGCAATCCGGCGACATGGTTTTATAAACAAAGGTTCGCGGAGAGATATGTTATACATTACTATTTAACATAAGAAACATCTTCTGGGAAAAATAGTTCATTTATAATTTCCTTTTCCCAGGATATCATGTTGAACAAGATCGTGAAACCTCAACTCCGATCAATGTGGGAGGGTGATATTGAGGATTTAGTTCGGGGAATGTTGTCAAACTCAGTGGTCTTTAATGAACCGAGATTTTCACTTCCATCGTTCTCGACCAATTATATTCTTAAGATGGCTAGCTTTCGGCTTCACCTAGTGTGAGGTACTAACCTAGATGACCCGGAAGTAACAATCACAGAGGTGCCCCCTTTACCCTCTAGCCGAACAATAGGGAACATAGGGAGTAAGAACAGGAGCCAGGCAATCCAGCTTGGCTAAAATCTTAAGTCAAATTGATGCATATCTATGGCATTATAATGATCACTACGGAAAGCAGCTTTCGTATATTAAATACAAACGCAGATGATATGTTGGGCTCTCCAGGAATCCCGATGTATCTATGCCGAGGTGCCACAAGGAACCCTCGGTATGGTTTATTTTGACTCTGTCGCGACTGTTTATAATCTAAAAGTGGCCTATCGTTGGCTTCCACCCCTTTGTAGATGCTATGCAGGGTGTTTTCGTACAAACAAGACAACCCTTAGCCGACATCTCGGTGCCCGGAGGCGGTTGTGTTAGTGGAAATGAGGCAATCAGATATGGAGGCTTTATAACTTTCACTTAGTCATAGGAGCATATGTTTGGGGGCAACTTAATAGCCCCCGGTATACGTCGACTCCTCGGATCATTTGAGGTCGAACCACCCACAACTTGGCCTTTTCAAGAAAGAGGGGCCCTTCGTTTTACTCGGATAACCTCGATCGGCTATATTTGGTTGAACACCTCCTACGGTTCGCTGATCGATTTACGCTTGTTGTGACTGTCAGCTTTCGGCTTTCTCCAACTGAGGCACTTAACCAGTTAAACCAGAAGTGACAATCGCAGTGGTTCTCCCTTTACCCCTTAGCCGAACAAAGCGGAAACGTATGGGGTAAGCACAGGAGCCGGGCAATCCAGCTATAGACCAAAGACATAACTCGAAATCAATGCATATAAATGCGAAATACTGAGGACATTTTGCCGAGGACTGCATGGAGTACCTTGGTTTTTGGTGGGTTCGGTGCTAACCGCAGACCCCCTTTAATATTGCCGATGCATGAAATGCATCTGGCGTTGTCCTGCGAGAGTTATGCTCGGAAATATCAAAAAACTTATGCAAAAAACTTTATATTTAGATAACAGAAAATTGTGCCAATCCGAAATTGGTCTAAAATTTAATTTGTGCTTCGATCGTGTTTTGACATGATACATCCGATCTCCGGACTCCAATCGAGTCAGCCTTTGGCTTCAACCTCCATATCCCGAAGGCGGACTGTTTCTTCGAGGCCTGTTTAGCGAACTAAACTCGAGCGGCTTTAGAAAGAAACCAGGCTATCCGGCTATTGACCACACGCTAGTGTCGAAAAAAGGAGTAGTAGAAAAAGGCTTTGCAACGACCAAGAAGAAAATACATTTATTATAAAACGACTCATATAAATTTAAGAGCCCCCGGTTAACTTTGAGGAAAGGAAATTGTTTTTTGTTTAACAAAAAATATAATGTTTGGTTGAACCGAACAAAAAGTAAAATTTCAAAAAGAGCTAAGCACGAAAACGACTTAGCTGGTTAATGTGCTCGGTGCTGTCCGGGGTTGTGGCTAGACGGAGACGTAGTTATCGGCATGGCCGAGGTCCCAGCCCCCAAGCCTGAGGTAATCGAGCGAAGAGCTCGAGTCGAGAAGTGGCAACGCAACACGATTGTTGCGGCGAGGTGAAGCCTCCAGTCCGGCCGAGGAGACAGAGTAGTTTGGCAGCGTGATGGCGAAGCCCTCACGTCAGTCGATCATGTCGATGACGCAATTTGGCTGATGGAGGCGGGATGACGATGTCGGCACGCCGAGGTGACCGCATGATGCAGTCGAAGTCAATTACGTGTGCACACAATACAGTGCAAGCCAAGAGTAATAACAAAGAATAATAAAATGAAAATCCTACTTAATTAACTTAAGTGAAGTAAATATGGAGAAAACATATAGCCTGTGGGCCGAGGTCGGCAGGGGCGGGATGACGACGTCGGCTCGCCGATGTAACGGCATCGTGTTGTCGAGGTCGATTATCTGGCACGAGGTCGATGACGACACAGGTCGGAAATCCACAAGAAGTTGGCCAGACCGACGTCATACACGAATATCAATAGAATATCCCTGCAAAAATAATGCAATACAAAACCAACAAAAAATATTCTGTGCATAATTATAATTTTATGTTTTGAGGGAATAGTCAGGAAAAACAAAACCTGATATTCACCCGATGTAACGCCCCTTGGTTTGACTTTCTTGGCATTAATCTCTCGTATGATGACAAGTGACTCTCCATGGAAAAGAGAATCAACTTCATTGCTGCTCCAAGGAAATCAAGTGTGCGTTTGTCGCGCAGTGCAGCCGTATATAGTTAGCTGATGCCTTTAGGCGTCGAGCTTGCAGTAGCCTTTAGGGGAAGCTCGATGATCCCCGGCGCCTGAGCACATGGAACGTACACGGCCAAGGTCGAGCCTCGGTCTTCGGACGTAGTGATCGGACCCGAGCTCGAAGCCGAATCCTGGGTAAGGGTCGAGCCCAGGTTTCCGGACGTAGTCATCGGATCTGAGCTCAAAGTCGAATCCAGGATAGGGGTCGATCCGGAAACGGGGTCGAGGAGGAGGCCCGAAGTTAAAGCTTCGGAATGTCCAGGCTCATCGGGTGAGGCCGTGAACTCGACAAGGAACAGATCGCCCTAGGCGTCGGCGGCGTACTCTAGGCTGCCAAACTTGATCTTCTATCCTGGGGCGAGGCTATCGATCTGTTCAAGATGATCGGCCGCATGGCGTGAAGCACGATGCTGCCTGATGCGAGGAGCTGGTCGACTGGTGAAGATGAAGTCCTGAGAGTAGATTGATGAAGAGATGGTGAAACCCCCAGTCTAGCTGAGGTGATGAAGAAGTCGGTAAAGTGACGGTAGAGCCCCCATGCCAGCCAACGTGTCAAAGCAGGTCGGCGTGATGGACCTTATCTTGAAGAAGCGACAGTGCGGCGAAGCCGCCACAGGTCAGAATTTGTGACACGGTCAATGCTGGCATGCTAAAAGTGATCGCGCAGTGATGGCAGTGTGCCCAATCCATTTAATCCATGGGGCGACGATGTTGTCTTGATTAATAGTTGTCCTTCAAGATGCCAAACACTTGGTCGGCTCGTCGAGGTGATGATCCGAGGTGGTTGTCGATGGCTCGATGGAGCGACGGCGCAGTCGATTTGGCGCAGGTCGGTAGCCATGGAGCAACGTGGTCGGGCCGGTTTGACATCGGGGCGACGGTGAAGATCGACTCAAAAAAGACTTAAAATTTATGGGGCACGTGTTTGAAAACAACACACAATACCCTAGAAAAAAATCTCTAGAAAGATGTCCAATATCCCATTCATGAAGAAAGATGAATTCGAGTCGGATTCGTTTTCGCGCAGAAAATAGATTCGAAAATTGATGTACTCATCGGACGTTTCCTGGAGTTTGGTCGGTCGGATTGAGCTGAAATTTTGAGTGGTGATCGATATGAGAATTCCGCAGCCAATGAACGGTGGGATCTTGCAAAAGATCTCCGAGCTAGCCGCTGGACTCCTCGCCCTACACTCGTCCAGATTCGACAAGGCTCCGGTAGATCAGAGTTTGCCGGAGATTCCTCAATCTGAATATGATGAAATTTTACAGGGTTATTCTAGACCCAATTCCACACAATTCCACCGAAGCAATCATCAAAGCGACGCTCGAGGAAGCGGGGATGACGAACATGAGTTGCTGTCCAGAAAAACTGCACGGTTGCCCGAGGACGATGTTAACATCGAGCCCCCGAGCTCCATGGATGATTCCTCGTGATCTTGATAGAGATTGGATATGATGACGACGAAAGTATCCGTCCGATCTTGACGATCCGACAGGGAGCGCAGTCCTCGGTCCAGCCAAGGTGACCAGTCGAGCCGGCGACGAAGATGCCGACATTGACAACAAAGCTCGGTTCCAACGCGTAGATCGCGTCGAAGACGATCCGAATTCCCATCGCACAACGGTGACCGCCAGCAGGCTATCAATGAAAGCACCAATGTCGATTCTTAATCCGGCATATCTCGTAGTAGGGGTCCTAAGCTAAGCATTTTGGAACGATGGTAACATGAACATAGGATTTTACCCAGGTTCGGGCTCTCTCGAGGAGATAATACCCTACGTCCTTCTTTTGATTATATTCATATGGGGGATAGTACATAGTACAGGTATCTACCACAAGATTGTAGTAATGAATATGAGATTGAGGTTGTCTATTTTCTAGACTGGCCTCGGTTTATATAATGCACCGTAGGCCTAGGGTTTAGAGGAGTCCTTGTCTTGTGCGCCAAGTCTTGTGGAATCTCCCTTGTATGCATCATGGGCTGCCCGAAGCGGCCCATTAGTGAATCACCCTGGGGGTCCTCGGCCCGACCCACTGGTCGGGAGACGACGTGGTGAGTACCCCCTAGTCTAGGACACCATCAGGTAACCCAGACAAAATCGGCGCTATAGTCCGAATGAAGCAACCAGAGCGCTTACACGACGTGCAAAGGCTGACAGGATGCCTTGCGTCCCTGAGGCGATTCATTTCAAGACTCGAGAGAAGGCACTCCCTCTCTACCGACTGATGAAGAAGTCCGACAAGTTCGAGTGGACCAATGAAGCGCAAGCCTCATTCGAAGAACTCAAGGCATTGCTTTCCACCCAGCTGGTGTTAGCTGCTCCGGGCAGCCAGGAACCTTTACTCCTGTACATTGCGGCGACTAGCCAGGTGGTGAGCACAGTCCTTGCAGTGGAGCGCGAAGAGCCAGGAAAAGCATTCAAAGTTCAAAAACCCATATACTACATTTCAGAACTGTTAACCCCTTCCAAGCAAAGGTACCCACACTACCAAAAGCTGGTCTATGGTATTTACCTGACTGCTAAAAAGGTGGTTTATTACTTCCAAGATCACTCGGTCATGGTCGTCAGCAACGCTCCCTTGTTGGAGATCCTGCATAACAGGGACGCTGGTGGCTGAGTGGCAAAGTGGGCAATTGAACTTCTTCCACTGGAGATCAAGTTCGAAGCCAAGAAAGCAATCAAGTCCTAGGCACTCGTCGATTTTATGGCCGAATGGATCGAGCAAGAGCAGCCAATTCCGAGTGTTCCCGAACATTGGACCATGTTCTTCATGGATCCAAGATGCTCAATGGCTCGGGAGCTGGTGTGGTTCTTGTCTCTCCTAAAGGAGACCGGCTGAACTATGTCCTCCAAATCCATTTCGACTCATCAAATAATGGGGCCGAATATGAAGCCCTCCTGTACGGGCTCCGCATGGCCATATCACTCGACATTCGTCGTTTGATGGTCTACGGCGATTCGGACCTCGTTGTCAAGCAAGGGATGAAAGAGTGGGATATTCGAAGCCCAGCAATGACCGGCTACTGCAACGCGGTCAGAAAGCTGGAGAAGAATTTTGAAGGTCTAGAACTGCATCACATTCCTCGCGCAAAGAATCAAGCAGTAGACGACCTGGCAAAGATTGGGTCCACTCGGCGAGCGGTCCCGAAAGACATATTCCTTGAGCATCTGCGCGCCCCAACAATCGCAGAAGATCCTTTCATAGAGGAGCCCCCGCAAGCAGTCGGTCCATCCGATCCGACTGAGGTTGAAGTTCCAGCTATAGTGGATCTGGTCCACGAAATGCTGGTAATCACTCCCGAGTGGACTCAACCCTATTTGGCATACTCTCTCAGGCAAGAACTCCCCAAAGACGAAGAAGAAGCCCGTCGGATCGTCTGTCGGTCCAAGTCATTCGAAGTTATGGGAGACTAAGTATACAAGAAAAGCAGCACAGGAGTCACCCAAAAATGCATCTCCCCAGAGGAAGGGCTACAAATCTTATATGAAATCCACTCGGGAACTTGCGGGCACCATGCGTCCTCTCGGACTTTGGTTGCTAAGGCTTTCCGAGCGGGTTTTTATTGGCCCCGAGCCAATGAAGCAGCAAGGGACCTGGTGGACCTGTGTGTTGGGTGTCAGTTGTACAAGAATAAGTCCCGCAAGGCAGCGTCCGCGATCAAGACGATCCCGATCACCTGGCCGTTCGCAGTATGGGGCCTCGAAATGGTCGGTCCCCTGCGGACTGGGTCAAGTGGATTCACACATCTGCTCGTGGCAGTTGACAAGTTCACCAAATGGGTCGAACCGAAGCCCATCAAGAGTTTGGATGTAGGTACTGCCGTCAGTTTCATTCGGCAGATCATTTTCAGATTCGGCGTGCCGCATGATATCATCACGGATAATGGGAAGAACTTCGACTCGGACGAGTTCCGTGAATTCTGTTTCTCTCAAGGCACTCGGGTTAATTATGCCTCAGTGGCTCACCCGCAGTCGAATGGACAGGCAGAGCGCGCAAATGAAATGATTCTGCAAGGTCTAAAACCCCGATTGATGAGAGACTTGAAGTATGCTGCTGGAGCCTGGGTTGAAGAATTGCCATCTGTCTTATGGGGCATTCGGACAACCCCAAACCGTTCTATGAAGCGCACACCTTTCTTCATGGTGTACGGATCAGAGGCTGTGTTGCCGAGTGATCTTCAACACAATTCCCCCCGAGTGGAACTCTATGATGAAGCTGAAGCTGAAGCCGCACGGCAAGATGGGCTTGACCTTTTAGAGGAAGAGAGAGAGCTGGCCCTCATCAGATCGACGCTCTATCAGCAAGATCTGAGGCGTTACCATGACAGACACATCCAGGGCCGAGCTTTTCAAGAAGGGGACCTAGTCCTCCTACTGGATTAGCAGAAACCCCACAAGCAAGCGCCTCCGTGGCAGGGGCCGTATGCAATCTCCAAAGTCTTGCACAATGGAGCCTATCAGCTCTAAAATATTGAAGATGGCGTAGAAGAGCCCCGGACTTGGAACGCGGACCTGCTTCGCAAATTCTACACCTAGAACATAACTACTTTAGTTTGTCATTCTAGTAATGAATCTGAGTGATCTCGATGAATAAAGTTTAGTTTCTTTATATTTTGTCGAAATTTAACTCTTGTCACTCCGATGAATCAGTGTCCTATGTCACCCCCAGTGGGTGTAAAAACGCTTAGCTGCGATTCCGCATCGCCTAAGTTAAAAACTATTTCGAGTGGGACATCCTCCACACTCGGACTTTAAGATGGACAGAACCATCATTACTAAGATGGACAGGACCATCATTGTTCTCTTGAACAATTCCGAGTGCGGGCCACACCCACACTCGGGGGCTTAGCTGCGATTCCGCATCGCCTAAGTTAAAAACTATTTCAAGTGGGACATCCTCCACACTCGGACTTTAAGATGGACATGACCATCATTACTAAGATGGACAGGACCATCATTGTTCTCTCGAACAATTCCGAGTGCGGGCCACGCCCACACTCGGGGGCTTAGCCGTGATTCCGCATCGCCTAAGTTAAAAACTTTTTCGAGTGGGACATCCTCCACACTCGGACTTTTAGATGGACATGACCATCATTACTAAGATGGACAGGACCATCATTGTTCTCTTGAACAATTCCGAGTGCGGGCCACGCCCACACTCGGGGGCTTAGCTGCGATTCCGCATCGCCGAAGTTAAAACTATTTCGAGTGGGACATCCTCCACGCTCGGAATCTAAGATGGACAGTACCATCATTATTAAGATGGATAGGACCATCATTGTTCTCTCGAACAATTCCGAGTGCGGGCCACACCCACACTCGGGGGCTTAACCGCGATTCCACATCGCCTAAGTTAAAAACTATTTCGAGTGGGACATCCTCCATGCTCGGAATCTAAGATGGACATGACCATCATTACTAAGATGGACAGGACCATCATTGTTCTCTCGAACAGTTCCGAGTGCGGGCCACGCCCACTCTCGGGGACTTAGCTGTGGCCCTGCGTCGCCTAAGTTAAAAACTATTTCGAGTGGGATATCCTCCACACTCGGATTCTGAGATGGACAAGACCATCATTGACTTAGCTGCGATAGCTCATCGCCTAAGTTTAAAAGCATTCAGAAATCAAAGATCGAATAAAACCAAGACAGATAAGAACCGCGTCATTCGAAACGAAAGTATGGATAAAGGTTCAGACGGCGGGAGCCTTAGCCTCATTTAAAGTTTCACAGTTACAGCAACCACTCGGCATTCCGAGGCAAAAGTTGAAAGAGTTTTAGACCCGACACTCACTCGGGCTGAGGTACTGCTTCAACAAAGGTGTCCAGGTCGATGCTGTCTGCGATCCGAGTGGCAGCTTCCATGAACATCTCCATGAAGTCTTCAACCTTAGCATGCTTCCTGTTGGCGACCTCCAAGGACTTCAGCTTGTTCTCATCCACTCCCTTACAGTGGACGCGGACGAGTGAGAGGGCAATGTCGGCTCCGGCCCGGGCTGTAGATTTTTTCCAAGTTTTCACTCGGCTTGGCACATCCCTCACTCGGGTCAGAGCTGATTCCGGGTCCTTCGAGGGCTCTTCTTCAGGGAAGACATCATGATCAATTTCCGAGACGGCAGTGCTGAGCCTCTTCATGTACGAGGTCACTTGATCGACACGTTCCTCCACGCGAAGAATGGCCAGAGCATCACTATCCTTGAACAGCTCCCGGGACGGGTCCAACTCCTTCTCGATCTTGTCAGTCTCCTCAGCGACATCGTCACAGAAATCTGGGTTTACGACAGATGAAGAAAAGAGTTAGGATTGATCATAATACATTCGGCCAGATTATGATCACTCGGGAACTGTACCTTTGAGTTTTTCGCTCACGGAATCGCCATACTCCTCGACAAACTGCTCCAGTTCATCCTTCTTCTCGGCGATTTGCTTGAGTTTGTTCTCCCACTCGGAGTATGTTTTCTTCAGATCAGCGAGTTCCTCCTTAGACTTCGTCGCGGCAGCTTCGAGAGCCTTCTTCTCCTCCTCTAGCTTCCCGACTGTCTTCAGCTTCGCTTCGGCCTCCTTGGCCTTTCGGCTGGCTTCCTTCTAAGCAGCCGCCAATTCCGTGTCCTTCTTCTCGAGGGCCATCTTCACGGTTTCTAAAGAAATAGAATTCTTCAACCTCTCGACAAGTTTACGATTTTTGCCACGAAGATCTGACGAAATAGACTCAGTCGGACAGGGAGGAATGACAGTTATCGCAACAGTCGGACAAGATGAGCATACCTTCAATTGCCTTCTTCTCCTCTTCCAGTCGCAGATTCTTGGCCTTCTCGGTCTCAAGGCTAATGCGCAGGTCCTGCACCTCCTTCTCCAGAGTTTTGTAGTGGCTTCCGAGCTCACAAACAGACTGCAAACAAAGATATTGGTCAAAATTTTGACTCGGACTCTAAGACTCCCGCCGACTGCTTCAGTCGACGGTAGCCTCGGGGACTACACCCAGTGGGTGCGCTCAGCGTGCCCCCACTGGAAAATCAAATACAAATTTTTTTGGTCCAGACTTAACAAGATGGAGTGAGCATTATATTCATTCGGACTCTAAGACTCCGGCCGACTGCTCCAGTCGACGACAGTCTCGGGGACTACACCCAGTAGGAGCGCTCAGCGCGCCCCCACTAGAACTCAAACACACCCAGCCGGTGTGCTCAGATGCAAATCTTCACAAGACAGAAATAAAAGTTCTGACTGAGAAAGGCACTTACAAGAGTACTTACTCGGACATTCTTCTTCAACGCCTCGCTTGCGTCGTACGCCGTCTTCAGTCGCTCGCTCATCACCTCTATCTGGATTAACGCCTCTTTGCTCGCTCCCACTTGGTCCTCCGGGACATAATGTAGCGCAAAGATGTCAGTCGCAGGAGGAGTCTGCAAAGAAGATGATGTGCCAGTGCCGAGTGCCGCCCCGGCTCCCGAGCTGGCCTCTCGCGTTGGCACAAAGGTTTCGGCAAGTGATGACTCCTGCATCACAATGTCCGTGTTGGCCGGAGGGTTCGACAGATCAACCTTGTCATCTGCGTCAATGTCGATCAATTCACGTGGAGCTGCAAGCGTTCAAGGCACTCGAAGATGAGTAAAGATACAACACTTGGAAATGTTCAGAGTTACCGAGTGAGGCTGGAACTTACCTTTTGAAGATGCAACATCGGCGTCAGCCCGCTCTTTCTCCAGAGTTTGAGGATCGGGAGATGCAGTCGAAGTATCAGCACTGCAAAGGAAACACACGGATCATTTCGTCACTCGGACAAGTATAGACAACAACTGTTAGAATGGAAACACTTACGCTGAGGCCACAAGGATGGCCATCTTAATCTTCGGGATGAGGACCGCCTTCCGAGGTTTGGTTGTAGCGACTTTGGGCTGCATCGTCGTCTTCTCGGGTGAAGAGACAAGCTCTCCTTGCCCGCACTTTGAACTGCGGGTTGGAAGGACAGATCCAGTCGGTTTGGCAGCTCTCGGTCCTTTGGGACCACCGCCGCGGACTCCCGAGTCATGGCGCGCTTTGGAACGGGCTTCAGGCACTCGGTCTTCTGAGCGCGACGACTCCACCTTGTCGCCATCTTCCGAGCCTTCCTGTTCGTCTTCCTCATCGTCCTCGTCGTCATCGGGCTCTTCATACTCTCCTGCTTCGGCCGAATCATCTCGGTGGTCGGTGTCGCTCGCAACGTCGACCGGTGCCCTGTGCACGAGTGGCACCTGGCTGCTCATTTGCGTGAAGGCCTGCCGAATGAAGAACAGGATCAGTCAGATCAATTACAACAAATATGCAAATGTCACTCGGATGATAAACCTTTGGAATTTACCTCATTCGGCGGGTTCTCTAATGAGAGTGGAGCCACCTGCTTGCTCCCCCTGGGGTTACCGCGCGCTGGGGTGATCGCCTTGATCTTGGCCTCCACCTTATCCTCCTTGAGCTCCTCCGGGTGAGTTCGAGTAGGATCACTCGGACCGGAGTATTCCCACATGGGGTGAGCCCTGGCTTGCAGCGGTTGGATCCTCCTATGGAGGAAAACCTCTAGCAGGTCGAGGCCATTGACGCCCTTCTGCACGAGAGCTGCCAGCGCTATCACTAAGATGTCCACTTCGGTCTTCCCCTCTTTGGTCACTGTTAGCCGGGGAACTGGCCGAATGCGCTCGGAAGTATACGGTGGGAGTCCCGACTGACCCGCGCCGACTACAATGTCATGGCAGTAGAACCAGTTTTCCTGCCACCCCTTTACCGAATCGGGAAACGTCATCTGCGGTAAACAAACTTTGCCCCGCAGTTGGATTCCAAGACCCCCACACAACTGGGCCACATTCGTCTTGTCTTTCGACCGAGTGGGTTTTTTCACGGTCATCACTCGGCAAGTGAAGAGGTGTTTAAACAAACCCCAATGAGGATGACAGCCCAAGAAGTTTTCACAAAAAGAGATGAAAGCGGCCAAGTAAACAACATCATTCGGAGGGATGTGATGGAGTTGAGTGCCAAAGAAACCCATGAATCTTTGGAAGAAAGGATGGGGCGGCAGAGAGAAACCTCGCTCGAGGTGAGTCACCAGGAGCACGCGCTCGTCTCCCTTCGGCGAAGGCTCCTCCTCGCCCGCTCCCGGCAACCACCAGCTCCCCTCGGGTACGAATCCTTGGCCCTCCAGCTCGAGCATCCAGGCCTTGGTCACCCGCGACGGCAGCCACTCGCCCTGCGTCCATCCAGCTGGTGCTCCGGCGCTGGAGGAGGAGGCGCATGAGCTCTTCTAAGCCCGCTCGGCCTTCGTGGTCGCAGACGCTGCGTGCATCGTCGCCGGCGAGCTCGGAACGGCCTTTGGCTATGGAGAGGTGGAAGAGGCGCGGGTGGGCGTCAGAGAAGACGAGGGAAAAGGGGGAAAGTGAGATCTGTTCTCGCCCCCAACATGACTTCCAGTTTATATATCGAGAATCTGGCACAATCTCTGGCCGTCAATCCGCAAACGGAGCGAGATCCGTGGATCTACTGTTCGGGACCTCGTGGACATGTGAAGAAAGTCCCGGCGCGGTTATCGAGGCGTCGTGCCCACTGCCCCAGATTATTGGGATGTGACCGTTCCACTGCGCGCCCACGCGCAGTTTTGGCAATTTCGAACACGCGGAAACTTCTCTGTGTTACGAATGAGGCGTGCTCCACGTTGCGAAGACTTTGGCGACTCCCTCCTACGAACCGAGTGAATGGCTCACGCCAGCTGAACACTCGGATTAAGCGGCAAAATAGTTTGATCTAAGACGTCAATCCTGAATCCATCTTGGTTTGAAGCCGAGTAAGGAACGACATGATCGTTTCTCGAACTCTTCTGAGAGATCACCGACGCTTCTGGGTGTCAGTCACTCGACTAATAAAACCTCATAGATTCGGGGGCTACTGATAAGGATGCCTACCCTGGGTAGGGTCATAGACCTGACATCTGGGGCCCACCAATGGCCCTTCAATGTCTTTAAAGCCCCTGGGCAAAGACTCATTCGGATGAAGATAGTCGTTCACTCGGATGAAGATAGTCGTTCACTCGGATGACTCATTTCACTCGGACTACACGGCGCCATTCGGACAGACGGAAGCTCAGGCGACCAAGAATACAAAGCGTCAATGGAATTCGAGTAGTCACACGTTATGAGTTATTACGCCGTTACCAGTAACGGCATGATAATCAGACATTCCTGTAATGTAGTATTCATTGACATTTATTGCCTAATCATGGCGCTCGGCCGGTGGTGGCGCACTCTATATAAGCCACCCCCGGGCGCCGTGGCAAGGGTTCCGACCCCCTCTAATCTTCTACCACCATAAGCAAACACAACAGCCTCCGGGCACCGAGACGTAGGGCTGTTATCACTCCCGAGTGAGGCCTGAACTCGTACAAACCGAGTGCACACTTGAGCCGTAGCTAGAACTCGCCCCTTCATTCGTACCCCCTAGTACTATTGTCAGGATCATTCCCACGACAGTTTGCGGGACCTTGTGTGGCAGCGGCAACAGGTGCTGGTGGTGCGATGTTCACTGAGTTGCTCCCGACAAAGCTGGGCATGGGAAAGTCTTCTGGCCCTGTGTTTGGGTTTTTCTTTGCAAAGTCGAAAATAGCTGGAACCAAGACATTAACCGAAGATACCAATTCAACTCTGCAGGCAGCTAATGACCCACAAGTATAGGGGATCAATCATAGTCCTTTTGATAAGTAAGAGTGTCGAACCCAATGAGGAGAAGAAGGAAATTATAAGCAGTTTTCAACAAGGTATTCTCTGCAAGTGCTGTTAGTAGCAATGATAGATAGTTTTGCAGCAAGATAATTCGTAACAAGTGACAACTAACAATAGTAGCAAAGGTGCAAAAAGGTGGCCCAATCCTTTTTATAGCAAAGGACATGCTTGAAAGTACACTTATATGAAGAATGTGCTCCCAAGGACACATGGGAATATCTCTCTAGTCATGTTCATCATCTTGTGTTGATTCGCATTTGTTACTTTGATAGGTTGATATGTGGGCAGACAGGTGCTAAGGTGCTATTCTTACTTGAACAAGCAACCCACTTATGATTACCCCATCTAGCAAGCATCTGAAACTACGAAAGAATAATTAAGATAAATCTAACCATAGAATGGAAAGTATGGATCCAAATCAGCCCCTTATGAAATAACGCATAAACTAGGGTTTAAGCTTCTATCACTCTAGCAACCCATCATCTACTTATTACTCCACAATGCCTTCCGTTAGGCCCATTAGATGGTGAAGTGTCATGTAGTTGATGTTCACACGACACCACTAAATGAGGCAACGACATACATATCATCAAAATATCGAACGAATACCAACTTCACATGATTACTTATAACAAGACTTCTCCCATGTCCCCAGGAAGAATAGTAACTACTCACACATCATCAGTGTGTTCAAGATCAGAGGTGTAATAATGATGATTAAGGATCTAAACATAATATCTTCCACCAAATAAACCAACAAGCATCAACTACAAGATGTAATCAACACTACTAGTAACCCACAGGTACCAGTCTGAGGTTTTGAGACAAAGATTGAATATAAGAGATGAACTATGGTTTAGATGAGATGGTGTTGGTGAAGATGTTGATGAAGATTGGTCCTACCATGAAGGAGGAAGCATTGGTGATGATGATGGCTTCGATCTCCCCATCCCGAAGAGAAGTTTCCCCAGCAGAATCGGCGTGCCGGAGTGCGAAAGGGCCTCTGCCTAGGTTTCTGCCTCGAGACGGCAGCGTTTTGCCCCGAAAGTTCCTCCTTTATTTTTCCTCATCAGATGTGAATTACAGGACTGGAATTAGGACCGGGGGAGCCATGTGGGCCCCATGAGCTAACAAGCCATGCCAAGAGGGGGTGGACGCGCCCCGTTGGGTCGTGGCCCACAGGCAGCCCCCCTCCGGCAGTTCTTTCCTCCATAATTCTTCATATATTCCAGAAATAATTCACAAAAAGTTTCATGTCATTTTGAGACCAGTGAATTTTCACCATTTTTCTTATTTTTCAGGTCGAGAATTCCAGTTCTCGGCAATTTCCCTCCTTGTGATGTACCTTGTAAATTCAGAGAGAAAAGGCATAAGAATTGTATCATAAAGTGGAATAATGAACAAGAATAGAATAAATATCAATAGGAAATCATGATGCAAAATGGACATATCAACTCCCCCAACCTTAGACCTTGCTTGTCCTCAAGAGAAAGCCGAACCCGATAATAATGACCACATAATTTGAGAGAGAGGTTTTGATAAAAACAGAATACAAACATGAGAGCATCATGAATATTAACATAGAAGCAAGTTTTTCATCATATAGCTTTGCATAAACAAATAACAATCTATCCACAACATTGAATTATGAAGCATATACTTTATTGACAATCAAGAAACTATGTTCTCAGCCATTCAGACAATGAATTCATCATATTTCGGAGAAGAGTCTATGTAAGAGCTTTCAATTTAGCAAGTTCACATGCTCAACTATCATTTAGTCTTCTATGATCTCTGACACTCATTGCATATTTTTGGAGCTAATGTTTAAATGGGACACATAGGAAGATAGGGGCTTTATTATTTTTGCCACCCAACTTATTTGCCTCAAGGCTAATGTCAACACTAATGACTCATGATCACCTACATCCAACTGGATATATATATCTGGATCTTTCCCCAAAACATGATGCTTGCCAACTAGAAAATTCATAGGTTGGAATAGGGATAAACATTATTGACTCTTGCGTGAAAGTAAATGCATGAAAGTAAAATATAGGCCCTTCGCAGAGGGAAGCGAAGGTTGTCATGTGCTTTTTAATTTTTGGATGTGCAAGCTCTTAATGTAAAGGAACATCACTTTATATTGCCCCTTATGATAGTAACTTTATTATGCAGTCTGTCGCTTTTATTTCTTTGCAATCACAAGATCGTACAAAGCTTATTTTCCTTACAATAAAAGATCATACATATTTAGGAGCAATTTTTATTGCTTTGATCCACCGATGACAACTTACTTGAAGGATCTTATTCAGTCCATAGATAGATATGGTGGACTCTCATGGCAAGAGACTGGGTTTAGGGGTTATGGATGCACAAGTAGTATTTCTACTTAGTGCGGAATTTTTTGCTAGAAAAAGATCTAAAGCAAGCACCACATGTTAGATAATCCATGACAATATAACTTCTATGTGTATGTAGACAAACATAACTCATTACATTGTACGTTGTCTTCCTTGTCCAACATCAATAGTTCGATCATTATATAATATTTGATGGGGGCTCACAATCATAAAAGATGTCCAAGATAGTGTATTTGCATGCGAATCTTCTCTCCTCTATCATAATTTGCATGGATTGTATCAATGACTAACACTATGTTTGTTAACTCCCAACAACTTTTATCACTTATACTTATTCAATGTGAAGTCATTACTCCCCATGGGATTTGCATATGTTTTTTATTTCTTTTATTTCAATGCCATGATGATTGATGCATGAGAGTAAAGAAAGCAAACTCAACTAATCTTTATTATATAAATCTCACACTCGATTACAAAGATAGGTAGATCAAAAAGCAAACACTCTAAGCAAAGCAAAACTAAATTTTATTCCTCTAAATCACGAAATACCTAAGGATCGAACTAAGATAAATGATAATGGTAGAAGTGATGGTGATACGATATCGGGGAACCTCCCCCAAGATTGGAACAAGCTAAGGATGGTGCCCATACCCATGTACTCAAGTTTCTCTCTTGGGTGATGGTGGTAATGATGTAGTGGGCTTGTCCTTTAAGAGATGCTGGAGATTATCGATTATTCGTTGAAGGGTCTGGTTTTATTCTTACAGTAGGATAACTTCTTCAGTGAGAGCTATATTTTGAGCATAGATGGACTCCATAACATTCAACACAGTAATTTCAGGTAAGGAAATATCATCATAAAGATGTAATGGCACATCTCCCTGGGTTGAATCCTCTGAGAGGTGGGTAGCGTTCTTTCTTTCTGATCCTTCGGCTTCTTCCTTATCATTGTTCATAGAATCTTCTGGAGCCTCCGATGCATCATCTTCTCCACTTGACAATTCATAATAGACCTCGCTGTAAGGGCGTTTGCCTGGCAAAGGTTGGACTATGCGATGCTTCTTGCGGAGAGCCAAGGGAGCCATGGGTGCTTCGCTGAATTAGGGATCCTGACAGAAAAATAGCCTGAAACAAGAACAGAGGAGAAACCTGCGATGTGGTGGTCAAAACATACGGAAGTATATATAATGATATTTTTGAGGTCAGAATACGTGTCGAGGAAGAAAACGGAGTCCGGGAGGCACACGAAGGGCCCACGAGCTAACAGGGCGCGCCTAGGGGGTGGGCATACCCTGTTGGGTCGTGGCTACCACTGACTCATTTTTATTTTTGTAATTTTTCGAAAATACCAAAACCAACAAAACTTATTTTTATGGAATTTTTGGAGTCGCTTTACTTACCGTATCACATACCTACCCCTTTTTCAGGTGTCTAGAGTGTTCTAGATGGTTTCCCTTGTGTGTTCTTCCGGTGTCATTACTTGAATAATATTAGTTTCAACATTAATGGGCATACCTGAGATGTAATGTTTAATTCTTTGCCCATTAACCACTCTCGGGTGTGTGCCTTCAGAATTATTGATCTTGGTAGTACCGGAGCGATAAACCTCTTCGACGATATAAGGTCCTTCCCATTTTGAGAGAAGCTTACCTGCAAAGAATCTGAAACGAGAATTGTACAAAAGAACTAGATCTCCTACATTGAATTCCCATTTTTGAATTCTCTTATCATGCCATCTTTTAACTTTTTCTTTAAATAACTTGGTATTTTCTTAGGCTTGTATCCTCCATTCATCTACTGGGCTAATATCAAATAACCTGTTTTCATCGGCAAGCTTAAAATCATAGTTAAGTTCTTTAATTGGCCAATAAGCTTTATGTTCTAACTCAAGAGGTAAATGACAAGATTTTCCATAAACCATTTTATATGGGGACATCCCCATTTGATTTTTATAAGCAGTTCTATAAGCCCACAAAGCATCATCAAGTTTCTTAGACCAATTCTTTCTAGATCTATTAACAGTTTTTTGCAAGATTAAATTTGTTTCTCAGTTACTCAATTCAACTTGACCGCTAGACTAAGGATGATATGGCGATGCAATTCTATGGTTAACATCATATTTAGCTAGAAGTTTACGGAAAGCACCATGAATAAAATGTGAACCACCATCAGTCATTAGGTATCTAGGGACTTCAAACCTCGGGAAAATAATCTCTTTAAGCATTTTAATAGAAGTGTTATGATCAACCCTACTAAATGGAATAGCTTCTACCCACTTAGTAACGTAATCAACAACAACTAAAATATGAGTGTACCCATTAGAGGAAGGAAAATGTCCCATATAATCAAAGCCCCAAACATCAAATGGTTCAATAGGAAGTGAATAATTCATAGGCATTTCCTGACGTCTTCCAATGTTACCAATTCTTTGGCACTCATCCCAAGAAAGGACATACTTACGAGCATCTTTGAAAAGAGTAGGCCAATAAAATCCAGATCGTAATACCTTGTGTGCAATTCTGTCACCAACGTGGTGCCCTCCGTAGGCCCTGGAGGGACACTTCCATAGGATCTGTTCCTGTTCATGCTCAGGTACACAACGTCTAATAAAACCATCCACTCCTTCTTTATAAAGATGTGGGTCATCTCAAAAGTAATGTATTAAATCATAGAAGAATTTTTTCTTTTGTTGATAGGTGAAACTAGGTGGTATATATTTAGAAAAATGTAATTAGCATAATCTGCATGCCAAGGGGCACTACGGGAAGCATTTATAAAAGCTAATTGCTCATCAAGAAAATTATCATCGATAGGCCCTGGGTCATCAAGAACATTTTTTATTCTAGACAAGTTATCTACGACAGGATTTTCAGCTCCCTTTTCTATCAACAATATGCAAATCAAACTCTTGAAGTAAAATCACCCACCTAATCAGTCTAGGCTTAGCATATTTCTTTTCCATAAGGTATTTAATAGTAGCATGATCAGTGTGAATAGTAACTTGGGAATCAACAATATAAGGTCTAAACTTATCACATGCAAACACAACTGCTAAAAATTCCTTCTTAGTAGTAGCATAATTTCTATGAGCATTGTCTATGGTCTTACTAGCATAATGAATAACATTCGATTTCTTGTCTACTCTTTGCCCTAGAACAACACCAATAGCATAATCACTAGCATCACACATAATTTCAAATGGTAAGTTCCAATCAGGTGGTTGAACAATAGGTGCAGAGATTATGGATTTCTTAAGTATTTCAATGGCTTCTACCCAATCATCATCAAAATCAAATGGAATATCTTTTTGAAGAAGATTATTTAATGGCCTAGAGATCTTTGAGAAATCTTTAATAAAATGCTTATAGAAACCAGCATGACCAAGGAAACTTCTTATACCTTCAACATATTTAGGACATGGCATTTTCTCTATTGCATCAACTTTAGCTTTCTCTACCTCAATACCTTATTCAGAAATTTTATGCCCAAGTACTATACCTTCATTCTCCATAAAGTGGCACTTCTTCCAATTCAGGACAAGATTAGTTTCTTCACATCTCTGCAAAACTCGATCAAGGTTGCTTAAGAAATCATCAAAAGAAGTCCCGTAAATGAAAAAATCATCCATGAAAACCTCAACAATCTTTTCACAAAAGTCAAAGAATATAGCAGTCATACATCTTTGAAAGGTAGAAGGTACATTGCATAAACCAAAAGGCATATGTCGATAAGCATAAGTTCCAAACGGACAAGTAAAAGTAGTTTTCTCTTGGTCCTCTTTTGCCACAGGTATTTGAGAAAATCCAGAGTATCCATCAAGAAAGAAAAAATGTGTGTGCTTAGATAATATTTCTAACATTTGATCAATAAAAGGCAGAGTGTAATGATCTTTTCTAGTAGCCTTGTTTAATTTCCTAAAATCAATTACCTTCCTATAATGAGTTACTATCCTTTGTGGTATGTCTTCATTTTTATCATCAGGGACAACAGTTATACCTCCTTTCTTAGGAACACAGTGAACATGGCTTACCCATCTACTATCATCAATAGGATAAACTATACCTATAGATCATCAAGAGCTGACATATTAATCTTGAGCTGACATAGATTGGGACTAATGCCCTTAAGATCATCAAGAGTATATCCAATAGCAGCCCGGTGCTTCTTCAGAGTGTTGAGTAACCTCTTTTCTTCATGCTCTGAAATGTTAGCACTAATAATAACATGATATATCTTCTTTTCATCAAGATAAGCATATTTATAATTAAATTAATGAGACACATCACCAAAGCTTACTTTAACCTTCTTAGTAACACAATTAATTTCAGCATTAACGGTATTCAAGAAAGGTCTACCAAATATGATGGGACAAAAACTATCTTGTTGTGAACCAAGTACTAAAAAATCAGTAGGGTACTTCATTTTTCCACACAAGACATCAACATCTCTAACAATCCCAAGCGGTGAAATAGTGTCTCCGTTTGCAAGTTTAATAGTGACATCAATATCTTAAATTTCAGCGGGTGCTATGTCATTCATAATTTCCTGATATAAGGTAAAAGGTATAGCACGAACTCTAGCACCACTGTCACATAAGCCATGATAACAATGATCTCCAATCTTAATAGAAACAATGGGATATGCCAATAAACAGGTTTATTTTTATATAACTCATCCCGCTTGTTTCTAACCGGTTTTGCAATTCTTGTACGTAGCTTCATCACAGAAATAAATAACCTGTCCATCAATATTATCAACTAGGAGATCTTTAACCATAGAAATATTAGGCTCAACATTTATTTTTTAGAAGGTTTAGGTGTTCTAATATAACTTTTATTCACCACAATTGCAGCTTTAGCATGTTCCTTAATTCTAACAGGAAAAAGTGGTTTCTCAATGTAAGCAGTAGGAACAACATGATCAACATGGCTAACAATTATTTCCTCCTTAACCTTAACGGGTTCATCTAATAAATCTTCAATAGGTGGATGAAATTTAAACCACTTCTCCTTAGGGAGATCAACATGAGTAGCAAATGATTCACAGAAAGAAGCTACTATCTCATAGTCAAGCCCATATTTATTGCTAAACTTATGAAAAGTACCAGTTTCCATAAAAGATTTAACACAATCAAAATCAAGCTATATACCTGACTTTTTACCTTTGTTGAGTTCCCAATCTTCAGAGTTGCGTTTAATTCTTTCGAGAAGGTCCCATTTGAATTCAATAGTTCTCTTCATATAGGAACCGGTAGAAGAAGAATCGAGCATTGATTGATCATCATGAGAAAGCCGAGCATAATTTTTTTGTATAATCATATCTCTTGAGAGCTCGTGGTTGTGGCAAGTGTGCATCATAGATTTAAACCTCCCCAATGCTTGAGCGATGTTTTCTCCTTGGCGAGGCCAAAAATTATATATGTAATTCTGATCACGATGCACTAGATGCATAGGATAAAACTTCTGATGAAATTCTAGCTTCAAGCGATTCTAGTCCCATGATCTAATATCATCCAATAGCCTATACGAAATCAATGCCTTTCCCACCAAAGATAAAGGTAAAACCTTCTTCTTAACTTTGTCTTTGAATAAACCTGCAAGCTTAAATAATCCACAAATCTCATCTACATATATCAAGTGGTAATCAGGATGAGTTGTACCGTCTCCTGCATAAGGATTAGCTAGCAGTTTCTCTAACATACCCGAAGGAGTATCATAATAAATATTTTTAATAGGTTCAGTAAATTGAGGAGAAACTTTTTCAACTTCAGTTCAAGGCGAGGATGCCTCGAACAAACCGCTCAAAAGGATGATTATCCATAGTAACAAGCAACAGTAAATTTCTGAATGTACTGAAAATGTTTCCTTACCAAATTCTACTAACCAAAGTCACTTCACTCCCTGGAAACGATGCCAGAAAAGAGTCTTGATGACCCACAAGTATAGGGGATCAATCATAGTCCTTTTGATAAGTAAGAGTGTCGAACCAAACGAGCAGCAGAAGGAAATACTAAGCAATTTTCAGCAAGGTATTCTCTGCAAGTGTTGTTAGTAAAAATGATAGATAGTTTTGCAGCAAGATAATTCATAACAAGTGACAATAGTAGCAAAGGTGCAACAAGGTAACCCAATCCTTTTTATAGGAAATGATAGGCCTGAAAGTACTCTTATATGAAGCTTGGAATATCTGTATAGTCATGTTCATCATGTTGGGTTGATTCACGTTCGTTACTTTGATAATTTGATGTGTGGGTGGACCGGTGCTAAGGTGTTGTTCTTACTTGAATAACAAACCCACTTATGATTACCCCCTCTCGCAAGCATCCGCAACTACAAAAGAAGTATTAAGATAAATCTAACCATAGCATGAAACGTATGGATCCAAATTAGCCCTTTGTGAAATAACGCATTGATACGTCTCCAACGTATCTATAATTTTTTATTGTTCCATGCTGATATATTATCATTCTAGGATACTTTTTGGGTCTTTATTTACCAATTTATAATATTTTTGAGCACTAACCTATTGACCCAGTGCTAGTTGCTATTTTCTGCATGTTTTTCACTTCTGAGGTTTACAGTACCATACGAAATCCAATTGCCATGAAACTTCTTCATGATTTTTTCTGGACCAAAAGAAGACCTGGGAGATTCGGAAGAAGGCTGGGGCCACACCAGGTTCGCACAAGCCAACAGGGCTCCGTTCCGGCACCCCGCCGGAGTGTGGATCGATCACGGAGGGCCTCTTCATCAACCTTGCTCCCCTCATGATGATGTGTGATTAGTTCACCACAGACCTACGGGTCCATAGCTAGTACCTGGATGGCAATCTCTCTATCTCTTGATCTTCAATACAATGATCGTCTCATCTTCGCTTTGATCTATCCCAGTGACAGAAAGGGACAAGACACGTCTTTGTGTTGTTGCTACTAAGGATAATACGATGGGGTTTATTCATATTGCTTGAGTTTACTTTTTCTACATCATGTCATCATTCTCCATGCATTACTCTGTTTTACTTAATACTCTAGATGCATGCTAGATAGCGGTCGATGAGTGGAGTAATAGTAATAGGTGCAGGAAGGAGTCAGCCTATTTGTTTATGGACGTGATGCCTATATACACAGGATCATTGCCGTGAAAATCGCATAACTATCCACTTTTCTATCAATTGCCCAACAGTAATTTGTTCCCACCGTATGCTACCTACATGAGAGATGCCGCTAGGGAAAACTATGGCGCTCGGGTCTATTCACTTATAAATTCATAAACGTTACTATTACCTCGCTACCTTTTTTTATCTTTTATTTTATTTACAATTATCTACATTTATATACACAACTCATTTACTTCCAAATAACGAGATCAAAGGGATTGACAACCCTCTTGTCCGCGTTGGGTGCAAGTTGTTTGCTCTTTTGTGTGCAGCCGCTGAAGACGGTTGAGGATTGATATTCCTATTGGTTCGATAAACCTTGGTTTCATAACTGAGGGAAATACTTACCCACTTTGTGCTGCAATTACCCGTTCCTCTTCACGGAAAACCCAACGCAGATCACAAGTATCACGCACAAACTAGGGTTTAAGCTATTGTCACTCTAGCAACCCATCATCTACTTATTACTCCACAATCCATGTAACATCCCAAAATTCTAAATTTTGGAATGTTATATTAAATAAGTTATTATGATTGCTTGTTTGATTGTTGTGCAATTGATTTTATGAAACGTAGTAGAATTTTAAACTTTTTGAAAATTTAATGAGAGGGAATAAAAGGTCTTCCCCAAAAATTTCCATTTGAATCCCTATTCAATTTTCAGTTTGAATCCTTTCAAAACCCTCTGATAAACAGATAAAATGAGAGGAGTAAAATGACACTCCAAAATCAGAGACAATGTTTTGATTCAAATATTAAAATAGAAACTATTTGCAATTTATTTGAAAGTCAAATTCCTTTTGGATTTATAGCAAAAAACTGATTTTTATAAAATATTTTACTTGGACTTGAAAATATATTCATATTGTAGGAAATTTTCTTCTGAAATTTTGATATATAATATGCCTATATAAATTTTTTTATTTTTCTTATAGGTTTTTCCTCGCTGTTTTATAAAGAAAAAGAAGAAAAAAATCGCTGGCCAGGCCAATCGGCCCAACCAGCGGCAGTGCTAGCGCATGCACTATGCGCGCGTGGCCAGCCGAAGGCCTATATTCCCATGCGGCTCCTCTTTTCTCTTTTTCCATGTTTCGTATATGTTTAGTCCCACCTCGCCTATCCTTAAACCTTTGGACCTCCTTCCCACCTATAAATATAGACCCATAGGAACACCCAAAAATCATCCAATTCGGGTTAAATCAATTTTTTGTGTTTGACTAGGTTTATTAAATAAAAATATTTTCTTCTCACCGGCGGGATTTCTGGAAGTCGTCTCCTCTTTCGAATTATCTCTTCTCTACATTCTAAAGGTATTCTCTTCATATTTTCTTTTATACTCCTGTAGTTTAGTATTTCTAGACTAGTATATGATAGAGTAATTAGATTATCAATTAGTCTCCATATTTACACATTAGTATTAGAATTATTTTATAAATAGCTCTTTCTCTTCTGTAAAACAGCTTGGCCCTGATTTTTCAAATAGTCATAACTTTTTACTCGTTGATCCAAATTAGATGAAACCAACGCCTAGATTTTCATCTTGACCTCACCTATCTAGTGAACCTATCACATCACCTTTTAAAATTTCAGATTTCAAAATTTGTTTGCATTCATATTCAAACTTCTTTTGATCACATCTTTTTATCTGTAGCTCTGTTTCTGATGAATCCAATTGTGTCGGATTCATATCGAAGAAATCTTTCCGTTCATACCATTAAAGATATCTTTTCAACATATAATTTTGATCATAGTCAGATTACTCCACTAGTCCACATTAGTGTTGCCACACAACGTTCTAACTAGATTCAAAGCCATATTGGATTACTTATATCTTTTGATCCGATATTTTTAACCTAGTAATTCTTTTTTTCCACAGGTTCATATTGACCTCCCATTTCCAGTAACATCATTAGTTTCAACCTTTGAACCTTTCAAATTTGAGCGATTCAAATTTGAATTCAAACCTTCATTTGATCATATCTATCAAACCGTAGCACCTTTTCAATTGATTCCTTATAATCCTAAACACTTGTGTTATGTACTTTCTATTCATAACCGCCATGCTCCAATTCAAACACTTTTGACCTTTCTGAATTCAAATTTAATCCATACCCCAATTCGCTATAACTTCTGTTGTTGTGCTCCATTTCAATTGATTCTTTTTGCAAATAAATTCTGATGTCATCTTTCAAAGAACATTCATGATGTTCTTTTGATCATATTTCATAGCATATCAAACCTAAGCTTATACATCAATATTTCATCGTCCAGTAACTCTTTTGAGTTGATTCCTTCACCTTCACTTTACAACCCCATAAGAACTTATCTTCTTCTTATTAAACCTTAGTATGTTGTTATGTTCGCATTAAGATTTATTTTGCTCCTGTGTTCGTTTGGTTCTTCCTTTTTGCATGGTTATTTATTGAATTTTATTTGTTTACGATAGATTGCTCGGAGTGTGACGAGTAGAATTATCAGGATTGTGAGCGCGACTATCTTCATCAAGTAATACCGGGCAAGTTCACTTTGACCATGTTGTTCATACCTATGATTTTATTGCATTTAGTGTCACCATTTCACCATCTCCTCCAGTAGTAATATTGAATCTTGTAGTTGAGTAGAATGCATGATGTAGGAACCCATCACCCTGTTATCAAGCCTCGGGACGTTGTTTATTTTGATGCTACGCTTGAGTAGACGGGGTTGGTATGACTGCTTGGGAGTGGTGTGAGAAGAAGGATTCTACGTCAATGACGACATCTCCATGACGGCATCTTCAAGACCTCAAGACTTCGAGACTCGAGACAAGATTTTCAATACACACTACTGGGTGAAGGATGGATTTGATGGGCACCCTGGAGAAACCAGTGGATGGCCGGGATGCATGGAGAAGCGCCATGACATCTTGCGGAAAGCTTCACCCAGACTCAAAGAAACGGATGAATACTTCATGCCCAGAAGCTTACCTATGTAGCCACAAGTCATGATGGGCTCTGGCTTGGTTGACCTTAGTTGTGACTCTGGCTGGGACGGTGCTAGCTAATGTAGAACTACGATAGGGTTGGATGGGCACCGGACAGTGGTTAGGGGAACTCTTTGGAAGACCATGTTTCGTTCGTCCTATTCTCGAACAACTGGTAGTGCGAGGACTTACCAGGAGGCAACGAATCTTGTGGGTAAAGTACACAACACTTTGTAGAATTAAAACCTAATCGATTAGCCGTGCCCCCGGTTACGGAAAATTTGAGCCTGTGGACTTGGATCTATATATGAACTCTCAACACTGGACTGATAAATAGTTGTGGGCAACTTATGATGATTTTTGGCTATGATAACCCACAAGTATAGGGGATTGCGATAGTCTTCACGGGTAGTATTTCACCCTAATTTATTGGTTCAACACAAGGGGAGCCAAAGAATATTTACTGGCCTTGACAGTTGAGTTGTCAATTCAACCGCACATGGGATATCTCTCTGCGCCAAAAGTTTAGTAGCACAACAAATAGTAGTAGTAAAAGTAACGGTAGTAGTGACAGCAGCAATTTTGTAGCAGTTGTGACAGTAGCAGTAGCAATAGTAACTTAGCAAGATTCAGTATATGTAAAGCGTAGGCACGTGGATCGGTGATGGATAATGATTTAGATGACATTGATCCTGTAACAGTTACAAACTAGGGCGACATAGAACTAGCTCCAGTTCATCAATATAATGTAGGCATGTATTCCGTATATAGTCATACTTGCTTGCGATAAGAACTTGCATGACATCTTTTGTCCTACCCTCCCGTGGCAGCGGGGTCCTGTTGGAAACTAAGGGATATTAAGGCCTCCTTTTAATAGAGAACCGGAACAAAGCATTAAAACATGGTGAATACATGAACTCCTCAAACTACGGCAATCACCGGAAAGAATCCCAATTATTGTCACCTTGGGGTATGCGGATCAAGACACGTAATAGGTGCATACAACTTGCAGGATATGATCCAAATCACTATTATATTCATAAAAACATAATAGGTTCAGATCTGAAATTGCACTCGGGCCCTAGTGATAGGCATTGAGCATAGCAAAGTCATATCAACATCAATCTCAGAACATAGTGGATACTAGGGATCAAGCCCTATCAAACTTAACTCGATTACATGATTAATCTCATCCAATCCCACCACCGTACAGCAAGCCTACAAAGGAATTACTCACTCCCGGTGGTGAGCATCATCGCGGTGTTGATGGAGAAGTGTTGGCGATGACGACGGCGACGATTTCCCCTCTCCGGAGCCCCAAACGGACTCCAGATCAGCCCTCCTGAGGAAGAACGAGAGGTGGCGGCGGCTCCGTCTCGTGAAACGCTATGAAAACTTGTCTCTGATTTTTTTCTCCGAAGATGTGATTTTATAGGACTGGAATTAGGGTCGGAGGGGCCACGAGGGCCCCACAAGCCATCAGGGCGTGACCTAGGGGGCACCCTGATGTGTGGTGCCCCCCTGGCACACCCCTCCGGCAGGTCTTCGCTCCATAATTCATTATAATTCTCAAAAATAATTCACAAAAAGTTTCGTCCAATTCCGAGAACTTTTATTTCTCCACAAAAATAACACCAAGGTAGTTGTGTTGAAAACATCATCAGTCCGGGTTAGTTTCATTCAAATCATGCAAATTAGATGTCAAAACTAGAGCAAAAGTGTTTGGAAAAGTAGATACGTTGGAGACGTATCAACTCCTCCAAGCTTAACTCATTGCTTGTCCTCAAGCAATTCAGTTGTAAAACTGAAAGTGATAAACAAAACTTTTACAAACACTTTTGTTCTCGTCGTTATACACATGCTTAGCTAGTGTTCAAGTTTTCAGCATAAATTATAAATAACCACATCAATGATAGCAATTAGGCATCATATCAACTAATGGCAATACATAACCAACTAGCAAGCAAATAATAAGATATCTCACATGCCAACAATTTATCAAAATGATCATGATATAATATGGTGACATGGTATTTCGCTAGCCCTTTCTGAGACTGCAAAACATAAATGCGGAGCACCTCTGAGGTTCAATCAGGGACTAAACATTATAATTCAAAATAGAAAAGATCCAATCATGCTCGTATCCAATATTAACTAGACTCAATGCATAAAAATGACAATAGTGCTCTCTGGTCTGGTGCTTTTAGTAAGAGGATGATGACTCAACATAAAAATGAATAGATAGGCCCTTCGTAGAGGGAAGCATTGATTTGCAGAGGTGCTAGAGCTCAAGTTTCAAAACAGAATCAGAATATGGTTTTGAGTGGTGCACTTTACCTGTCAACGTTACGACAAAGGTTTTCAATATCTTCCATGCTAAACTCATTATTGGCGGTTCCCAAGTAGAATAGTAAAGTTTACTCCTATCCACCATTCATAAACAAACCATGGCTGACGGGAATCCATGGATGCCTACCAACATGTCAATTGTCCCAAGGAGTTTTGTTTAATTAATTTTGGTTTTGCAGGACTGGGCATCCTTTTCTACCAGCCTCTCTAGTGCAATGACGGCGAATAAACGACCGTCTTTGAGAATAACCCAATTAGCATGGAAAATACTGACCACCTCGTCGCTCCATGAGCGATATGCGTGCACAAAATAGATGTTTATTTGAATGTTTAGAGATGGCACATGAAAATTTACTTGGAACGGTAGGGTAATACCACATATAGGTAGGTATGGTGGACTCATGTGGAATAACTTAGTTTAAAGGTTTTGAATGCACAAGCAGCATTCCCGCTTAGTATAGGTGAAGGCTAGCAATAGGTTGGGAAGCGACCAGCTAGATAGCGAAAACGGTCATGGGCATGCATTGCGAAAAATTAACATTGGACATAGCATGAGTAGGATATGAACACTCTGAATTTAAACATCATGAAGGCTACATTGGTTTTGAATCAACTACATGTTTGCACATGGGCCAAGTCAACCCGCTTGAATTTTCCAGAGGGAAATACCATACTACCATACCACATCATAACCATTTTAATGCATGTTGATCTATAAGATAAATCATTACTCACTACTGGCTGTTTAAGCATGGCATGAAAAGCTATAATCTCTAATTGTCATCATGAACATGTTCACTCATAATATACTGAATCGAGATCAAACGAGCTAAACATATTTACAAAAATTAGAAACAAGAAGAGTTCATACGAGCTTCCCTTGCCACGATTACTTTGTCAAATAATGTCATTATTGCCTTTCACTTGCATGACCGAATGATGTGATAATAATAATAGTGCAAGAATACCGTGGACTAAGCTGGAATCTTCAGGGCAGTTTTAGACAAAGGAGAAGACAAGGTAATATTGGCTCTCAGTGAGATCATTAATAAAGCGTATAAGAGCCACTCAACATTTTTATCGTGGCCTTCTCCCTTCAAAGACTCAACAAAAAGAAAATAAATTCAGAGAAACACACTGAAATATTTTTGGAGTTTTTGTTTTTCTCAAGCAAGCAAATAAACTAAGGGAAAATAAGAATGAGAAAAATTATGTACACGGGAAAGCTCCCAACATGCAAAGGAAATCTTTTTGGGTTTCGTTTTTAGTACTAAGATAATTAAAATGGGAAAATAAAACTTAAAAAAGCGAGAAATATTTTTGGGTTTTCCAAAGTTTTTCAAACACACAAGAAGAAAGCAGAAAAATAAAACTAACACGGATATACAATGAAAGAGGATGAACGTCAAGAATTTACATGAAGTGTGTATATGAATGTAATGTCAGTGAGAAATACGTACTCCCCCAAGCTAGGCGTTTGCCTAGCTTGGTGATCACCACTAATAGTCTGGAAAATGGTTAAAATGATAGCGTGTGTTGGCGTTCCTAGCCGACTCCTCCGCTAAACGAGTAGCCTCCTCTGCAGCTTTGTATTCCCGCACCTCCTCCTTAAGAACATAATAACGCCATCGAGCCTGAAAATCAAAGAGTGCACGTGCAGGCAAAGTGATAGACACATGCGTATATTTCCCAAATATGAAATTATATTCATAACCCCTAGCACGGTTTACAATAAACTCATGGTAACGCATAGTGTCAAAGTCTAAATATCTTTTAGGTAGGATAGGATCATCAGGTTGAGACGACACTCCCAGCTTTGCAGCTACGCGGGAGGCATAAATCCCTCCATACAAATCACCGTTCCTAGAGTTAGAATTCAGCCTTCGGGCAACAATTGCACCAAGGTTATAGTGTTGTTCACCAGTTACAGCAGTGTGAATAAGGCTTAAATCAGGGGCACATAAAGCACTACAATCTTGTTTCCCTACTACGCATATCCCATTAAGCAGTGCAAAGTAATGGCTAGAGGGAAACTGTATGCTTTTAATTCTTGCATGTGTTACCCCTATCTTCTCCAACGCATAGACTCTCGAGAAACATATCATAATTAGTTTTTGAAGGTTTCTCGGTTGAGCCAAAAAGTGGAAGTTTGCAAGCAATAGAGAAATCTTCTAGAGTCATGCTAAAGGATTTATCATAAAGTTTAAATAACACTCTAGAAGCATGCGATTGATAACGAAATCCTTGCGTAAATGTATGGGTAAGGTCATAGTGTTGGACACACTTATCTGCAAGGAAATCGGTGAGGCCGATATTATAAATGAATTGATCGAATTCATCCTTAATGCCTGCACCTATCATGAAATCTTCACTTGGCCATCGACATGATTTGGCGTAAGCCATGACTATCTGGTTATCTCGAGGCTCGATGTAAGCTTGCCGCACTGAGTTCCCACTAGATGACTCACTTGAGGTGAGTCTTCTTGAAGATCTCCTCCTAAAGAAACTCATCTTCCCAAGCACAAATTTCTGAAATTTTTGAGCCACAAGTTCATGTCAATAGAACTTTGCAAGATTGATAGCAACTACTCATATGAGTGCCTAGAGGACATATCAAGCATTCATACTACTCTGAATCAAAGAATTCAACATGCAAGCTCATTTTATGTAGCACCAAGTGCAGCACATTATGCAAAATATAAACCACTAAAACAAAAACAAATTGGAGGAGTGGAGGAGTCACATACAAAGGAACAATTCCTCAAAACAGTTTCGGAGTTCCTAGCAAAAAGATAGACAATTTCACTTTCTGGGTGAAGAACACGGGAGAGAGATGGCTAGAATTTTTTTGCTGGAGGTAGGAGAGAGTGTGGGACTAAGGGATAAGGCAGAGGGCCCCTGTGGGCCCCACAAGCCATCAGGGCGCGGCTTAGGGGGGGCGCCCTGATGTGTGGTGCCACACAGGTGCAGTCCCCTGCTGTTATTTTTATGCAATTTTTTTTGTTTATTCCAGAAAAATTCATGTTAAAATTCGGTGGCAATCTGGGACTTTTTATTTTCTGACATTTTTCTACGCACGGGAAAAACAGAGAAACGGAAAATCATGCTAATTTATTTTCTATAAACTGAAAATAACAGAGGATAAACTTTTGGTATAGAGAGTTGTGAGTACTAAATTCATCAATCACATGACTTCCGAAAAGTATCCATTAATAAGATTGATCAAGTCTTATTAACAACCACTTCCGGTTAACACGAAACCGAAGAATTTTCGTATGTCACTAGATTACCTCAATGGGGATTTACATCTCCCCAACAATAAGATTATAACATTTCTTCTTGGTAGTAGGTAGAAGAATTGCAAAGCTTCCAATGATAACCGTGGGGGTAGGCTCAATGACATTAATATTATTAACCAAAGTTTGATTCTTCGGAAAATGCACGGTATGTTGCTTTCCATTGACGCGAAAGGTAACCTTGCTTTTATTGCAATCAATAATAGCCCATGCAGTATTCAAGAATGGTCTACCAAGGATGATCAACATATTGTCGTCCTCGGGCATATCAATAATAACAAAGTCTGTCAAGATAGTCACATTTGCAACCACAACAGGAACGTCCTCGCAAATTCCAATAGGTAAAGCGGTGGATTTATCAGCCAGTTGCAAAGATATCTTAGTAGGTGTAAGCTTACTCAAATCAAGTCTTTTATAAAGGGAGAAAGGCATAACACTAACACGGGCTCCTAAATCACGTAAAGCAGTTTTAACATAGTTTCTTTTTACAGAGCAAGGTATTGTGGGTATGCCAGGATCTCCTAGCTTCTTAGGTATTCCTCCATCAAAAGAATAATTAGCAAGCATAGTAGCAATTTCAGTTTCAGGTATCTTTCTTTTGTTGGTAATAATATCCTTCATATACTTAGCATACGGAGGCATTTTCAATATATCGGTCAACCGAGTACGCAAAAAGATGGGTGTAATCATTTTAGCAAAGCGTTCAAAATCTTCATCATCCTTATTCTTAGAAGGCTTACGAGGGAATGGCATGGGTTTTTGAACCCATGGCTCTCTTTCCCTCCCATATTTCCTAGCAACAAAGTCTCTCTTATCATAGCGTCTATTTTTAGGAGGTGGGTTATCAAGATCCTTCGTAGGTTCTATCTCTACATCATTATCATGTTCTTTATTAATATCAGGTTGAGCATCTACATGCACATTATTACTTTCATCTTCATTTTTATTAACATTAGGTGCATGTTTGCTACCGGATTGTGTCTCAGCATCAGAAATAGAAACATCATTATGTTTCTCAATAGGTGTTTCTATAATAGGTTCACTAGATGCATGCGAGTTCCTATCATTTTTCTTCTTCTTTTTATTATTAGAGGAACTAGGTGCATGTTCATTAATTCTCTAAGAATCCTGTTCTATTCTTTTAGGATAACCCTCTAGGCAGAGAGGTTCCTGGGTCATACGACCTCCCCTAGTCATTACTCTAAAAGCATGATCATTCATATTATTATTTATCTCAGCAAGCAAAACATTTTGTGACATAGCAACTTGGTCTAGTTGGGTATGAACCATAGAAGCATGTTTACCTAGACCTTTTACATCATTAGCAATTCTAAACATCAAGTCACTTAAGCGGTCTATCATCATGGCATTACGTCTCAATTGACCTCTAACATAGTTGTTGAAGTGTTCTTGCTTAACAATATAATTTCATATTAATCCATTTCAGGACTCTTATTGTAAGGTATATCATTTTCACTAAAGGAACGGAGAGAGTTTACCTCTACTACTTGTGTCGGGTTATCAAGTCCATGTATTTTTGCAATAGGTGGTAATTTATTGATATCCTCAATTTTAATACGTTTCCCCTTCATAGATCCTTTTGCTCCTTGCATATCTTCAGGGTTGAGGAATAGAATACCTCTCTTCTTTTTAATAGGTTCCGGAGGTGGTTCAGGAAGTGTCCAATCATCGGCATTTTGCAATATGTTATTCCATAATTCTTTGGCTTGACCGACAGTTCTTTCCCTGAAAACACAACCAGCACAACTATCTAGGAAGTCCCTAGAAGCATCGGTTAGTCCATTATAAAAGATATCGAGAATTTCATTTTTCTTAAGAGGACAAGCAGGCAAAGCTCTAAGTAACCGGAGAAGCCTCCCCCAAGCTTGAGGGAGATTCTCTTCTTCAATTTGCACAAAGTTAAATATTTCCTGTAAAGCAGCTAGTTTCTTATGAGGAGGAAAATATTTTGCAGAAAAATAATGGAGCATATCCTGAGGACTACGCATACAACCAGGAGCAAGAGAAAGAAACCATTCCTTGGCCTCGCCTTTTTGCGAGTGACGTGGCTTGAGACTGCTTCGATATTTCCCCAAAGAGGAAGGGATGATGCATCACAGCTACGGTAAGTATTTCCCTCAGTTATGAAACCAAGGTTATCAAACCAGTAGGAGAACCAAGCAACACTATATAAAAGGTACCTGCACACAAAGAACAAATACTTGCAACCCGACGCGTAAGAGAGGTTGTCAATCTCTCCACGGTAAAAAGATAGATTAGTTTGTATGAGATTGTATAAATAGATCGCACAAGAACACAAAATAAAAGATGCAAATAAAAAGTGCAGTAAGGTATTTTTGGGTTTTTGAAATAATAGATCTGGAAATAAATGCGGAAAAAGATAGATCGGAAAGCAATATGTTAAAAGAATAGACCCGGGGTTCGTTCATTTCACTAGTGGCTTCTCTCAAGAAAATAGCACACGGTGGGTAAACAAATTACTGTTAGGCAATTGATAGAAGATCAAATAATCATGACGATATCCAAGGAAATGATCAATATATAGGCATCACGTCCAACATTAGTAGACCGAAACTATTCTGCATCTACTACTATTACTCCACACATCGACCGCTATCCAGCATGCATCTAGTGTATTAAGTTCATGGAGAAACGGAGTAATGCAATAAGAACGATGACATGATGTAGACAAGATCTATTCATGTAGGAATAGACCCCATCTTGTTATCCTTAATAGCAACGATACATGCGTGCCTCGTTGCCCCTTCTGTCACTGGGAGAGGACACCGCAAGATCGAACCCATCACAAAGCACCTCTTCCCATGGCAAGAAAAATCGATCTAGTTGGCCTAACTAAACCAAAGATTTGAAGAATAAATACGAGGCTATAAATAATCATGCATATAATCGATCAAAGAAGACTCAAATATTCATGGATAGAAACTTATCATCAAATAGATCTCCAAGAGAACATTGTATTAAGAATCAAAAGAGAGAGATGAAGCCATCTAGCTACTGCCTACGGACCTGTAGGTCTATGGTGGACTACTCATGCATCATCGGAGAGGCACCAATGAGGATGATGAACCCCTCCGTGATGGTGTTAGATTGGATCTCGTGGTTCTAGAACTTGCGGCGGCTGGAATTGTGTTTCGTCGACTCCTCTAGGGTTTCTAGAATTTCTGAGGATTTATAGGGCTGAGAGGTGATGAAAATACCTCCGTGGGCCCCACGATACATCAGGGCGTGCCGGGGGCCTCTAGCGTGCCCTGGTGTATCATGGGCCCCACGGGCCTCCTCCCAGGTGCTTCCTTGGCTCCCAAGTTGTCTTCTGGTCCAAAAAAATATCCAAAAAGTTTCGTGGCAATTGGACTCCGTTTGGTACTGATATTCTACGAAGTAAAAAAACAAGCAAAAACAGCAACTGGCAATGGGCACTATGTCAATAGGTTAGTCCCAAAAATGATATAAAGTTGCTATAAAATGATTATAAAACATCCAAGAATGATAATATAACAGCATGGAACAATAAAAAATTATAGATATGTTGGAGACATATCAGCATCCCCAACCTTAATTCCTGCTCATCCTTGAGTAGGTAAATGATAAAAAAAGAATTTTTGATGTGGAATGCTGCCTAACATGTTCAGCGCATATTCTTTTCTTTGGTAGCATAGACATTTGGACTTTTTAGATGTTTCAAAGCAATAGTCTAGTTTTGACATGAAGACTTTAATACTCAAGTATATCAACAAGCAACCATGTCTTTCAAAATATCGACACTAAAGAAAGTTATCCCTAGCCCATCTGTCGATGCACTAGAACAGGGGTATCCAGTGCCCCTGACTTATGCACAGGCAGTAGTAGCAAAACCCGTCGGGAAAAGCTACCACACCACCAAGCAAGCATTCAAGAAACAGCACCCGGCAGCAATGACCTGCAGGAAGCCAAGCAAACACCGGCAACACCAGCACAACAGCCCGGGAGGGGCCCAAAGCGTGCCAGCCGCGTCTCCGGAGCCTGCCGGGGACCGAGGCGCGCACGTCTCAGGAAGACCCGGCAAGCCATTCCCCGGCAGGCACGAGCTAACCAGTCACCGCTGCACAGCATCGCTACGCCAGTCACTTGTCGATGTGGTGTCGAGCCCTCAAGAGGCTAAGTGGCTCTCGCTAAGCACGTGGCGACGCACCGGGAGGCAGATTATACCAAGTTGACAGCCGTCCCGCACCGTGTCAAGACCTTAAGCAACAGATAGCTAGGCGGTGGCAAGAGCTTGCTGGGGATGCACCCCCGAGCGCCACCTAGTCTAGTAATCATGGTATTTTGTCCTAAATGCCAGAGTTAGGTATGATAGCTCTGCTAAGCTATCTAATCGACAGATAATGACTATTTTGCCATTGTGGTTGCCCCTTGCACTATAAGAGGAGGCCCGAGGCAACCAAGCTCAGGATTCAGACCTTTGGACACTTGTACTCGCGTAGTAGCTCACCCCGACAGCAACCCTTGCCGGGAGTTGAGCGCTGCGTATTCGTCGTGTTCCTTCGATAAATCCACCAAAAGCAGGAGTAGGGTTTTACGCTTCACAGCGGCCCAAACTTGGGTAAAAATGCCAGCAGCCTGATCGTCACGCTGTCTCATGGTCTCCGCTCTTCGTGCAACGTGACCCCCCTGCCGAACCAAAAGGGGCCTCTAGTCCCATAGGTGATCGCGAGAATCTGTGTTCCGACATCTTTGGCGCGCTAGGTAGGGGGTGTGCATCATTTGTGCGAACCCACGTTCGTGAACAGCGAGTCGATCTTCATCATCATCTTCTTCATCCATGGCTCCTATGAAGAAGCTCGTCACGGCCACGCATCCCTCCACTTCAAAGGCTCCCTCGCTTGCAGCCGCAGGCGCAGCGGGCGTTACGGCAGCTAAGAGTGGGGAAGGCGTCGTGGGCGACGTGGCTGGCGCAGGCGGCTCCACCATCGTGTCCCCCGCGGCCCTAGTTGGGGCCAGGAACGCTGGAGAGGAGCAACAACAACAACAACGCCTTGGCGAACGCGCCCCTGGTGCCGAGGATGGAGGGTACGACCGATCACCGCCTCCTCGCCATGCGGATGGCCGTGGTCGTCATGGCGGCGCACACTCCGGAGCAAGCCGCGACCCCCCGTTTGCACCCATCACCAGCGGGGCTACTGGACGCACGCCTCTTCCAGAACAAGACGGAGCGACGAGCGGGGCCGCAACCCTGTGGACTCGGCCTCCTGTAACACCCCAAAATTTTGACCATGTTTTATTAATTAAAATTTTGCCAGGAAATTAAATTTTTATTTTCTGGATCATCTTCAGATTTCAAGATCACTCATTTCTTCTGAGTTGTGGAGTTTTACCTCCTAGTAAAAACTTTTCTAAAATGTTTTTGGACTTGAGTACCTACATAAGAGCAATTCTTTTCATTCTGTATGATCAGTGGAAATAAATTTTTTATTATTATTATTCTTCTAAGCTTTATTCCTTTTTAATTGGTATCTCACAATTTTCAGAGCCTCTTTTGCACTACAACCAGTGGATAACTTCATTTAAAAAGTCTACAAAAATTTGTAGATGACATGTGATGTTCCTACATCACTTTTATGCAAAAATCTCTCTTAGTCATTTGGGGATTTTGAGCCCTACCTCAAGTTTTCAAATCTAGTTCAGTTTGTAGTTTGCACTAGAACCTATTTATATATTTCTTTAATAATTCCATAAAAATTTGGAGATGTTAGTAGAAGTATCTAATTCATTTTTATGCAAAAACCCATTTGTGTTCTTTGGAAAATTTGAGCAAACCATCCTCATATTCATTCTGGTCCAGTTTGGTATTTTCTAGTACAACCCCTTTTTATCTTGCCCTGTTGCCAATGAGATTTTTCATACTTGTATTCCACCCTACTAAACTCTTAAGTCCAGGAGATTGAGACCATTGGAATATTTTTGACACATGCAATAATGGCATATATTTTCTGTCCAGATTTGGTTTTCTCAAAAACTTGCACTAGAAAGTTTCTGTTCTTCTCATGATAACCTTGCCATCTTCCTTTGGATCTAAAGAGACCCCAACCTGGAAAGTTTGGTGGCCAGCACAACACTCTTGATACCCCTGGCATTTTGACAAACAGGTTGAGGGCATAGCCAGATTTGGCATAGCTTTTAGTTTACTTTGTGGAACTGCCTTTAGTGCCAAACCAATATGTCTAGGAGAACCAAAGTGACCACCCGAGCTATCCTGTGAAGTCCCACTTGAAGCCAAGCCCCCTAGAGTACTCTGGCAATTCGTCGAGCACCCTGGGTGCGTGCCCAGAGCACGGCTAGAGCGCGCTTATTGCAGCCAGTGCAACCGAGCCGCCGCATCGCACCCACCCGCGCACCCTTGCCCTTATCCGCTCGAAGGGTCGTGCAGTAACCCCAGCGCCACCTCACCCAGCCGCTAGCACCGCCCGTGACCCCCACAGCACCGCTGCAGCGAGCTTCTTGGTGGCAAGCCTTCGGCTACAGCTCACCCGTGCCATTGTCGGAGCCTCCCCAGCCACCCCCGCGCGACAGCTCACCCCTGGAGCAGGCCGAGCTCATCCACGAGCTCGTCCACTAGCACCCGTCGCAGTCACGTCGCTCCTGCAACAGTCCGCCGGAGTTATCCACTCCGCCGCGGGAACCGACCTACTGGCACTATAAATAGCGCGGCATCGAGACGCAGCACACTGCAGGATCGGTGCCACCTCCGTAGAAAGCCCCCGCAGCAACCAGAACGACCGGGAGAGGTCATCCTCCTCGCCTCCGACGAAGATGACCGCTGTAGCCTCCCAGTTAAATTCGTCGCAACCAGGACCCCTCCGCTCTCCCTCTCTCCACCAGAAGCTTTCCTTTGACCCCGCGAGGCAATTCCCCCTCACATTTTAGCCAGGGAGCCACCGTAGGCGGAAGGCCATCTCCGGCCGTAACCACCGTCCGCCGGAGGCCGCGTCACCGTTGACCATGTCCACCTCCCCGCCCTGGGAGACCGCCGAGCGGTTGGACAGAACCTGCTGGACCCATTTCCGTGCTTGGTACCCCGCGGGGAGCAGCCGTTCGCCGGCAGCGCTCGCCGGAGCTCGCCTCTGCCTCTTGGCCAGGAATGCGGGAGGGAGGGGATGAACCCGACAGGTGGTACCCACCTGTCGGTGAGCCAGCTCTCGCTCCAGTGGCGCAACCCCGGTGAAGCGTTTCTCTCTGAGGAAAGCGTATTCCAGTAAGTGCGCGTCCGTTTTCTGTAGACGTATTTCTGTCAAACCGTTTTCCTTTTTCTGATTTATTAAAGTCAGAAGTTTGACTCCACTTTGACTGGCTATAACTTTTAAAATATAACTCCAATGGACCTGATTCTTTTTCTGTTGTCTCCCAAATTCCATCTAGTTTATTTTCATATTTATTTGAAAATTTTCCAAACAACTTTTATGTGCTATTTTTGAATTATGTGTTAAACCGAAGTATTTTCAAAATAGGAATTTGGAGAGAGAAGAAAACTTTCGAAAGTTTTGTGATGCACCCTACCTCTCCACAACTTGAAGGCAAGCATTCTGAACCCTGGTCTAATGGTTGTTGTGTGTTGTCTGTTGTGATTACAACACTGAGTTTACTTGAAACATGCGTTATTTTATGTGACGTTATGATCATACTCTTGAGTGCATGATGGAAATTCCTTGCTGTTGGAATTTAAATACTTGTGACAGTACTCATCTCCTTATACCTCTCGTGCCTACCGGAAGGAATCCGGAGAAGTTTCTATCTCAAGCAGACACGAGTTTGGTGCTGACATCTCGTTGGAGCGAGAATGGTCAGTGAGGCATGAAGGGGTATGATGAGTGGTGATTTCTGTCTGACGTGTGAAATATATTTGTTGAGATAACCATGCAGAGAATACATAACCTCCTGAGTCGACCGTAGATCGAGTCTTGTGCCAGTAACCCCCATACTTGCTTCGTGCTACCACTTGTCCCTGCCTCAGGTAAGGTACGGTTCAGTAAGTTGTCAACCCCTTTCTTAGCACACACCGTACAGAGAGGCCATGGTGGAAGATACCGGCTGCATCCGGTAGGCATGCCACCTGGTCCGGGGGCATGGGTGTTTTCCGGTTGGAGCCGAGGGGGTAGCTCCCCTAGTTTGCGCGCGTTATAAATTTTGTGATCCCATGCTAGTCGAGGTTGTAGCCTCCCCACTTAGAGTTTTGCTTGACGGGTGTCGTGGGTGATTCCAGGCAACGGTAAGTTAAGCTGGTGTGTGCGGGTCAGGTGTGTTTTCAATTCAAAGACCGTAAGAGGAATTAGTCCCGGTGGACTAAAGGAATCCGTTACTCGTGGGTAAAGAGTACACCCTCTGCTGAGTTTATATCTATTCAAATAGCCGTGTCCGCGGTTAAGGACTACAGTCTGGGATGGGTCAAGTGTCGGTCTTAGTGTCGGTCTTCGGAGGAAAACTTCTAAACCGGAATATTGATCATGACGTGTAACAAATGATGATTTTGATTATTATGATTGTGGACTAACCATTTATATTATTGGAATTATTGAGTATCCCTGGGATGGTTCTACCTCCTGGACACTCATTGTGATTATTCTTATATAAGCCCTTTATGTGGTGTCACTCAAACGCCCGACTGTGGCATGCTTGTTATTTATTTTCTTTATAAGCCCTTTTCGTGGTGTCGCTCAGACGCCCGACTGTGGCATGCTTGTTGTTTATTTTCTTTATAAGCCCTTTATGTGGTGTCACTCAGACGCCCGACTGTGGCATGCTTGTTATTTATTTTCTTTATAAGCCCTTTATGTGGTGTCGCTCAAACGCCCGACTGTGGCATGCTTGTCATTTATAAGCCCTTTATGTGGTGTCGTTCAGACGCCCGACTGTGGCACGCATGTTATGTATTTTTCCTTTTAAGCCATGCGTCATGAATTTTATTTTGTGACTGACTAAGTGATCGTGGATCATTTCAGTGCATGATTACCATCTGTTATATTATACCTGTTTTCATGATGTTTGCGACTACATTCAAAGTACTCACTGGCTTGTCCCTGGCTATTGTCTTGGCCAGATTTCTTGCCTGGAGAGGAGCGCAACGACGACAGCCCGGAACCTAGGCATCGATGATAGCAGTTGCGCGAAGATAGGAATTATCTAGGTCAGCTGTTCCTGTGGGAAATGGAGTCCCATAGACGCTGATGATTCGCAAACCGCTTCCGCCTTCAACCACTAGAAACCTTTTGTTGTACTCATAGACCAGAATGGTCTTGTACTACATATTTTTGTATGTTGCTTGGAATTTCTGTATGAAGATTGTGTCTCATCAGCTAATAGTAATCCTGGGGCTGGTGAGCACAAGGGCCATTTACTGGGAAATTAATGTCCTGGAAAACCGGTCCTGACAACCTTGGTATCAGAGCCAGGCTGACCATTGGCTAATCCTATCTTAGCCAGGTCGATAAACCTAGGTTAACCCAACCACCAGACCTTAACCTAAACCCAGCCAAGCTTCTCGGATACGATAGCCACACAGTGACCCCGACACCTTTTGGCAGTCAGTGCCTAACCTACCGGCCTAGCCTGTCGATCACGCGCCAGTGACCGACACCTAATTTGTCTCATTCGCCAGTGTGCGAAGGAAGACTCCGTCCGCTTTTTCTATAAAAGGGAATGCTAGCCCCAGCACAGCACAGCCTCTGCCCCAAACCAAGCCAAGATGCCTGGCCCCATTGTTCACAATGAGACCACAGCAACCAACCTTGGAGGTTTTGTGACCGTGCTAGCAAACCTCACCCGTCGTGCCTTTGCATTAGAAGAGCCCCCGGAGTATGTTGTGTACCAAGGGCTCATGAGCGGTGAGAGCCGTCAATTCTGGGCCACGGTGCACGTCTATGGTAGGGGTATAGCGCCAGAACGCCCCTACAGGTTCACTGAAAGGACAACTTCCTTTGAGCCACAAGCCATCCAGCTGGCCGCTCGAGAGGCTATAGTTCAACTCCGGCACCTGTCGCCAAGAGTTAACTGCCGCTCGTTCTACTACTACCCCAGCCGTGACGGGTATAGTAGGCCACCCCAGGTTGCCAACGGAGACCACGAGACGGACCCTGCATTGCTGCATCTGGTGCGCTATGTGAGTGCACTAGAGGCATTGTTCGATCAGGTCACTCTTGATCTGATCGCCGCTCGTGGAGAACTTGCTCGTCGAGCCCCGGCAAGAGGAGAAGATGTGCCCGACGCCGACAACCCCGTCGTGCTGTTCGGACAACCGATCGAGTCCTTGAGGTCTGCCCCTGCAGCCGACCGGAATGCGTTTGTATCCCCGGAAGAGCTCCGTCGCCTTTTGGGGACACGCTCCAACGGGATTGTGACCACCAACCCCCGCGATGGTCATCACCGCTACCCCGACCCTGCTCAACCCAATCCAGCAAACCCCGATGGTGAGGCCCATGGAGAAGCCTCGACGTCCACAAGGCACGCTTGTTTAGATATTAACGAGGTAGACTGAGTCACTCGAGTAGTACCGAGTCTTAGTATTCTACGCCTTGTAACAGTGTGACCTTGTAATCGCCATGAATTAAATACAGACTGTTTGTGTGCTTGTGTTATGTATAGTAGCCATGCATAAGTATGTTGGCGTGCGATTGCTTATTAAATTCCGGGCGTAGCTACCAAAAACCACCCCAGACGACACCCACAGTAATACGTCACTTTTGTGAGATATGTATATCTGTGGCTTTGACCCCGACCCCCCCATAGAGCAGAACCGACAAACTAGTTTGCCCCCACACCGCAATCGGTAACCCAGCCCTGATGCTATATAAGAGGCCACTCCGTGACCTTACCAAGCATCCCTCATTTTGTGTACAGCTCTCACAGCTGTTTTTGCCATGCCGAGCCCTAGTATTCATCTGAGAACTCCAGATGCAACCCCAGGTAGTTTTGTAAAAATATTGTGGGACTTTACCTGCAGTACCATGAGTTCTACCCATCCACCCCAGTACGAGCTGCTCAAAACGAGGATCACCCCAACCGCCTCGAAATATTGGGCAGTAGTGCACATCCCTCCCGCAAACCCGAACCAAGACCCAACGGAAGTCTCCTTCGTGGGGAAATCTATGCCGACTCCGCAAATGGCCATAGAAGCTGCTGCGTACGAAGCGCTTGCTCGCCTTCGATTTGCGGTACCCTATGCCAGCGAAAGGGGGTATTATTACTTCCCGAGTCGTGCAGCACCCGGAGAAGTAGCATCTTTTCCCGGTGGGCGAATTGAGAGGGACCCGGTACTGGCCAATCTTGCCCAGTACGTCATCGCACAAGAGCGTTTGACCCAGCGAGGAATGGATTATCTCCAGAACCTCACTGATTTAAATCCTCAGATCGCCATTGGCAGACCATTGAGGCCAGACCAGGAAAGGCGTGTTCTTCGACTGGTCAATCCGCTTCCTCCGGTAGAAGAGGAATGTGCCCCAGTGCCTGAGACTTTTTCTCAGGACCCAGCCCATCTTTCGTTTACGTTGTAGACGCCACTTCTGTATTTGTTATCCTAGCATATATTTATGTGTTGCAGCTTATGCGTTGTATCCTGAGTTTGTGCTATGAATAAATTGTTTGGTTTTTATTGATTGTGAGCAATTTTACTGCTGTGATTTATTTTTTTGATCAACTGTTTTCACTCTCAGTATATCTCGAGGTTGGTTTTCTTTTCTGGGAACCATTGCGACAAGCATTTCTCTGTGACATAGATTTAAATTCACGCAGCACCACAACAGCAAGCTCACAACCACAACCACTCGACCACATGCACTAATTGCAAATCACGTACACATTTTACACCTAACCGATCACCGCACTAACACACCACAATTTCTGAAAGAGAAAACTTGTGGGTAATTATTCTAGAACAGATTGCCACCAGCACACTGACAGCAGTAGCAGTTAGCACCTGACACTGACACTTAATCCTCATGATCACCGCCGCCGCGAAGAGCCAACACTCGAGCAGCAGCATCACGACGATCATCGAGGATCATCGCGCACAAGAGCACGGAGAACCCCAGCACTGCCGCCAACCCTCCGCACATCAGGATTGTGTACCAATCCGGCATCACCTCCGCCATTAGAGCCTCGTCTCGAGCTCCTGCAAACAATAATGGAGGAGAAGGAAGGAGAAGAGGAAACAAGGCCAGGTGTGAGGAAGAAGAGAGAAGCACCGCGGTCATTTTATAGCTCGAGATCGGTGTACGGTGAACGAAGTCCACCAGCGCCGCTCATCGCTCGATCGCCGGTGTTCGGAGGCGAATCCGCGAGCAGTGCCGACCGCGCACTGGCCCGCGAGGTGAGTGCACGCTGCGCCGGCAACTAGCACGCCGCGCACTACCGCAGTACGGCCTAGATGCCCTACGCGCTAGACGCCGCCGGTGGAGAAAGCGCGGGATAGCACGCGAGAGAGAGGAAGAGAGGAGAGCCAGAGATAGAAGAAGAGACTGACAGTGGGCCCCGGGTCCACCTGTCAGCCAGAGAGAGCACTAAGCATTGGGGTACCGTTAGCGTAATATGGAAATTTAGAAATTTTATCTAAATTTACCATAGCCAATAGTAGAAATCTCTCGATTTCCCCAGCCGTAGATTTTTCCACGCAACGCCAGTACCCCACACTGTAGTTTCCCCAGTTATTTGCCTTTTCACTGCAACCGCATCATATCGCGTGGGCAGGATTTTTTTTTATTTTCAGATTCTTATTACTTGATAGCAGGAGTAATATTTTTGAAACCGTCCTTAGCAAATCTCGAGGACGAGATTTTTCTTAAGGGGGGTAGTGTTGTAACACCCCAAAAATTTGACCATGTTTTATTAATTAAAATTTTGCCAGGAAATTAAATTTTTATTTTCTGGATCATCTTCAGATTTCAGGATCACTCCTTTCTTCTGAGTTGTGGAGTTTTCCCTCCTAGTAAAAACTTTTCTAAAATGTTTTTGGACTTGAGTACCTACTCAAGAGCAATTCTTTTCATTCTGTATGATCTGTGGAAATAAATTTTTTTTATTCTTCTAAGCTTTATTCCTTTTTAATTGGTATCTCACAATTTTCAGAGCCTCTTTTGCACTACAACCAGTGGATAACTTCATTTAAAAAGTCTACAAAAATTTGTAGATGACATGTGATGTTCCTACATCACTTTTATGCAAAAATCTCTCTTAGTCATTTGGGGATTTTGAGCCCTACCTCAAGTTTTCAAATCTGGTTCAGTTTGTAGTTTGCACTACAACCTATTTATATATTTCTTTAATAATTCCATAAAAATTTGGAGATGTTAGTAGAAGTATATAATTCATTTTTATGCAAAAACCCATTTGTGTTCTTTGGAAAATTTGAGCAAACCATCCTCATATTCATTCTGGTCCAGTTTGGTATTTTCTACTACAACCCCTTTTTATCTTGCCCTGTTGCCAATGAGATTTTTCATACTTGTATTCCACCCTACTAAACTCTTAAGTCCAGGAGATTGAGACCATTGGAATATTTTTGACACATGCAATAATGGCATATATTTTCTGTCCAGATTTGGTTTTCTCAAAAACTTGCACTAGAAAGTTTCTGTTCTTCTCATGATAACCTTGCCATCTTCCTTTGGATCTAAAGAGACCCCAACCTGGAAAGTTTGGTGGCCAGCACAACACTCTTGATACCCCTGGCATTTTGACAAACAGGTTGAGGGCATAGCCAGATTTGGCATAGCTTTTAGTTTACTTTGTGGAACTGCCTTTAGTGCCAAACCAGTATGTCTAGGAGAACCAAAGTGACCACCCGAGCTATCCTGTGAAGTCCCACTTGAAGCCAAGCCCCCTAGAGTACTCTGGCAATTCGTCGAGCACCCTGGGTGCGTGCCCAGAGCGCGGCCAGAGCGCGCTTATCGCAGCCAGTGCAACCGAGCCGCCGCGTCGGACCCACCCGCGCACCCTTGCCCTTATCCGCTCGAAGGGTCATGCAGTAACCCCAGCGCCACCTCACCCAGCCGCTAGCACCGCCCATGACCACCACAGCACCGCCGCAGCGAGCTTCTTGGCGGCAAGCCTTCAGCTACAGCTCGCCCGTGCCATTGTCGGTGCCGCCCCAGCCACCCCCGCGCGACAGCTCACCCCTGGAGCAGGCCGAGCTCATCCACGAGCTCGTCCACTAGCGCCCGTCGCCACCACGTCGCTCCTGCAACAGTCCGCCGGAGTTATCCACTCCGCCGCGGGAACCGACCTACTGGCACTATAAATAGCGCGGCATCGAGACGCAGCGCACTGCAGGATCGGTGCCACCTCCGTAGAAAGCCCCCGCAGCAACCAGAACGACCGGGAGAGGTCATCCTCCTCGCCTCCGATGAAGATGACCGCCATAGCCTCCCAGTTAAATTCGTCGCAACCAGGACCCCTCCACTCTCCCTCTCTCCACCAGAAGCTTTCCTCTGACCCCGCGAGGCGATTCCCCCTTCCATTTTAGCCAGGAAGCCACCGTAGGCGGAAGGCCATCTCCGGCCGTAACCACCGTCCGCCGGAGGCCGCGTCACCATCGACCATGTCCACCTCCCCGCCCTGGGAGACCGCCGAGCAGTTGGACAGAACCTGCTGGACCCATTTCTATGCCTGGTACCCCGCGGGGAGTAGCCGTTCGCCGGCAGTGCTCGCCGGAGCTCGCCTCTGCCTCCTGGCTAGGAACGCGGGAGGGAGGGGATGAACCCGACAGGTGGTACCCACCTGTCGGTGAGCCAGCTCTCGCTCCAGTGGCGCAACCCCGGTGAAGCGTTTCCCTCTGAGGAAAGCGTATTCCAGTAAGTTCGCGTCTGTTTTCTGTAGACGTATTTCTGTCAAACCGTTTTCCTTTTTCTAATTTATTAAAGTCAGAAGTTTGACTCCACTTTGACTGGCTATAACTTTTAAAATATAACTCCAATGGACCTGATTCTTTTTCTGTTGTCTCCCAAATTCCATCTAGTTTATTTTCATATTTATTTGAAAATTTTCCAAACAACTTTTATGTGCTGTTTTTGAATTATGTGTTAAACCGAAGTATTTTCAAAATAGGAATTTGGAGAGAGAAGAAAACTTTCGAAAGTTTTGTGATGCACCCTACCTCTCCACAACTTGAAGGCAAGGATTCTGAACCCTGGTCTAATGGTTGTTGTGTGTTGTTTGTTGTGATTACAACACCGAGTTTACTTGAAACATGCGTTATTTTATGTGACGTTATGATCATACTCTTGAGTGCATGATGGAAATTCCTTGCTGTTGGAATTTAAATACTTGTGACAATATTCATCTCCTTATACCTCTCGTGCCTACCGGAAGGAATCCGGAGAAGTTTCTGTCTCAAGCAGACACGAGTTTGGTGCTGACATCTCGTTGGAGCGAGAATGGTCAGTGAGGCATGAAGGGGTATGATGAGTGGTGATTTCTGTCTGACGTGTGAAATATATTTGTTGAGATAACCATGCAGAGAATACATAACCTCCTGAGTCGACCGTAGATCGAGTCTTGTGCCAGTAACTCCCATACTTGCTTCGTGCTACCACTTGTCCCTGCCTCAGGTAGGGTACGGTTCAGTAAGTTGTCAACCCCTTTCTTAGCACACACCGTACAGAGAGGCCATGGTGGAAGATACCGGCTGCATCCGGTAGGCATGCCACCTGGTCCGGGGGCATGGGTGTTTTCCGGTTGGAGCCAGGGGGTAGCTCCCCTAGTTTGCGCGCGTTATAAATTTTGTGATCCCATGCTAGTCGAGGTTGTAGCCTCCCCACTTAGAGTTTTGCTTGACGGGTGTCGTGGGTGATTCCAGGCACCGGTAAGTTAAGCTGGTGTGTGCGGGTCAGGCGTGTTTTCAATTCAAAGACCGTAAGCGGAATTAGTCCTAGTGGACTAAAGGAATCCGTTACTCGTGGGTAAAGAGTACACCCTCTGCAGAGTTTATATCTATTCGAATAGTCGTGTCCGCGGTTAAGGACTACAGTCTGGGATGGGTCAAGTGTCGGTCTTAGTGTTGGTCTTCGGAGGAAAACTTCTAAACCGGAATATTGATCATGACGTGTAACAAATGATGATTTTGATTATTATTATTGTGGACTAACCATTTATATTATTGGAATTATTGAGTATCCCTGGGATGGTTCTACCTCCTGGACACTCATTGTGATTATTCTTATATAAGCCCTTTATGTGGTGTCGCTCAGACGCCCGACTGTGGCATGCTTGTTATTTATTTTCTTTATAAGCCCTTTTCGTGGTGTCGCTCAGACGCCCGACTGTGGCATGGTTGTTATTTATTTTATTTATACGCCCATTATGTGGTGTCGCTCAGACGCCCGACTATGGCATGCTTGTTATTTATTTTCTTTATAAGCCCTTTGTGTGGTGTCGCTCAGACGCCCGACTGTGGCATGCTTGTCATTTATAAGCCCTTTATGTGGTGTCGTTCAGACGCCCGACTGTGGCACGCATGTTATGTATTTTTCCTTTTAAGCCCTGCGTCATGAATTTTATTTTGTGACTGACTAAGTGATCGTGGATCATTTCAGTGCATGATTACCATCTGTTATATTATACCTGTTTTCATGATGTTTGCGAGTACATTCAAAGTACTCACTGGCTTGTCCCTGGCTATTGTCTTCGCCAGATTTCTTTCCTGGAGAGGAGCGCAACGACAACAGCCCAGAACCTAGGCATCGATGATAGCAGTTGCGTGAAGATAGGAATTATCCAGGTCAGCTATTCCTGTGGGAAATGGAGTCCCATAGACGCTGATGATTCGCAAACCGCTTCCGCCTTCAACCACTAGAAACCTTTTGTTGTACTCATAGACCGGAATGGTTTGTACAACATATTTTTGTATGTTGCTTGGAATTTCTGTATCAAGATTGTGTCTCAACAAGTAACAGTAATCCTGTGGCTGGTGAGCACAAGGGCCATTTACTGGGAAATTAATGTCCTGGAAAACCGGTCCTGACACCTCCCCTACGTCAGACCGCCCCGGCGAGCAGCGCACGGCATCAAGAACTTGGCGACGCGCCTCTTGGTTCCACCAGGAGCGGGGCGACGTCGCGGACCGCCTCTTTCGCCATGCCAGACACATCGTCGGAAGCAATGGCGCGAGCCCATCTTCTGCTTAACTTCCCGCCGGCGGCTGACAAAATGGATGAGTGGAGTGCTACCATCTAGAGCTTGATATCTTTCGTCGAAGCCAATAAGTCTCAGCATGTGGAGCCATCGCGGCACGCGCGTACAGCTAAGGTGGCCCGGGACGGCGATCGCGTCGAGGGGGCCACGCCAACAGTGCAGTCTCCTCCGCGACAGCAAACCCAGGAGCAGCAGCGGCGAGCTTCACATGCTAACGAGTTCGACGAAGCATTCATGGCTTTGTCCGGCCCGCGCGATCGTCGGGACCAGCGGCGTGTCTTGGACGATCGGCGGAAGGAAGACGCGCGCATCACCATCGAGCGGCGTCAAGAAGCACACCGTCAGTCTGACAAGCGCAACGGCCCAAGTGCTAGCGACCTCGCGCCCTGTGCTGGCGGGTACCTGCCTTACGAGGTTTGGTGCCCTGCCTTCACTCGTGAGCTGCGGCAGGTCCGCTGGCCATCGGCTCGAGCTTTCAAACCAGAGTTGACGGAAAAGTATGACGGGAAGCTCAACCTGGCGGAATTTCTAGGCATCTACACGATCGCCGTTCAAGCCGCTGGAGGAAGGGATGAGAAAGTGCTCGCCAACTATTTCCCTTTGGCACTCAAGACAAATGTGAGGTCGTGGCTGATGCACCTGCCGGAAAACTCCATCTCATCCTGGACTGATATGTGCAACGAGTTCGTCGGTGCCTTCACGGGCGGCCATCAAGAGCCAGGACAGCCCAGCGATCTGTAGGTCCTGCCACAAAAAGAAGGAGAAGCTTTGCGGAAGTACATTCAGAGATTCAGTCGAGTACACTGCAACATCCCAGAAATACACCCCGCAGCCGTAATTGCTGTGTTCCATTCAAACGTGCGCAACCGGAGGATGCGGGCCAAGATGAATGTGAAACTCCCCAAGACTGTCAACGAGCTGTACACAATGGCGGACAAGTGTGCCCGTGCTGAGGAAGGAAGGTGACTCCCTGCAGAGGAGGCTAGCGTCGAAGTCGACTCATACGACGACGACGACGATGCCCCCGGCTCGAAGGGGAGGAACCGGAAGCGCAACAATAAGCGCAAGGGAAATGTAGTATTGGCTATGGAGGGCTCTGGTAATCTCGCTGCCGGTAAGAAGGCCAAGGCCGAGACCCCCGGCAAGGAAGCTGTCGCGTGCGCTGATTGCCGGGAGGCCGCAACAGCGGAGAAAACCGGGAAGTCCGATGGGCCGTACTACAAGATCCATCGCACCAAGGGCCATGATCTTCAAGAGTGCCTCCAAGTTAAGCAGCTTGTCAAGAAGTAGAAGGCGGAGTACGAGAAGCATGACAAAGAGAAGGGCCAAGACGCTGCTGCCGGGAAGGGCCGTGGCAGCAGAGGAGGCCGCCGTGGCAAGACCCCGCAACAGAAGGAAAGTCCGGCCAGAGGCCGTGAGAAGAAAGAAATAGAGGATATGAGTGAGGATGAGGATGACGCGGAGGATTCCAGTGATCGAGAATTCCAGAGAGCAACCGAGGCCATGTGTGTTGACGGGGGTGCATCTTTGCACTCCTCTCACCGACACCTCAAGCAATGGGCGCGTGAGGTCAACGTTGTGGAACCTGCGGCAGAATCCAAAAAGCCACTCAGATGGTCCCGCACGCCTATCATCTTTGATGAAGAGGACCATCCTGATCGCACCACCGCGGTCGGATGTTTGCCCTTGTTGGTTTCTCCAACAATCCGCAACCTCAAGGTCACCAAGATGTTAGTTGACGGTAGGGCGGAAATGAACTTAATCTCCCCGAAGGTGGTCGAGAGGCTGCAAATCCCTGACGAAGAGCTCAAGGCTACGGGTACTTTTCAAGGAGTCAACCCCTGCAGGAGCCGACCTAAGGGAAAGATCACTTTACCTGTGACATTTGGTGGGGAAGTAAACTACCGAACCGAAAAGGTAGTGTTCGATGTGGTTGAGCTTCCCCTGCCTTACAATGGAATTCTTGGTCGCCCAGCCCTGGCAAAATTCATGGCAGCATCCCACTATGCTTACAACACTTTGAAGATGCCGGGGCCCATTGGAATTATCTCCATCCCGTCCGACAAGAAGGATGCAGTCATATGCGTGGACAAGATATACCGTGATGCGGTAGCAGCTGAGGTCGCAGAAGCGCTAGCTCTCGCCAAGGAATTAAGAAAAGAGAGGAAGTCTAGCAGAGACACCGGCAAGGACTCCGGGAAGCGTGCCTCTTCGGAGTGCTTTGCGCCCGTCGAGGATCGGCCGAAGAGTTCCACTAGCAAGAAAGCCAAGGTCACCTATCCTGAGACGAAGAAGGTCCCGGCAGGGCAGGATGGCGCTGGTGGCACGTTCACCATCAGCGCCACCCTTACTGACAAATAGGAAAGTGCACTCATTGCCTTCCTACGGGCGAATGTCGATGTGTTTGCCTGGCAACCATCTGACATCCCCGGTGTTCCCAGGGAGGTAATCGAGCACCACCTTGCTGTCTGCCCCCACGCCAGGCCCGTCAAACAAAAGGTTAGGAAGCAAGCCTTGGAGCGGCAACAATTCATCGCCGAAGAGATCAGAAAACTTGAACCGGCTAGTTTGGTTAGAGGAGTTTTGCACCCAACTTGGTTAGCCAACCCGATGGTAGTGCGCAAGGCGAATGTGAAATGGAGGCTCTGCATAGATTTCACTAACTTGAATAAAGCAGCCCGAAGGACCCCTTCCCCTTGCCGCGCATCGACCAAATTGTTGATTCCACCTCCGGGTGTGACCTGCTTTCCTTCTTGGACGCTTACTCCGGATACCACCAGATCTTCATGGCTAAGGAAGATGAGGAAAAGACCGCGTTCATAACTCCATGCGGCATGTACTGCTTTGTACGGAAGCCCTTCGGATTAAAGAGCATTGGTTCTACCTTTGCTAGAGCCGTGCAGACTGGATTCGGACCGCAGTTGCACAAAAATGTAGAAGCCTACATGGATGATATAGTTGTCAAGACCAAGAATGAAGCGACTCTCATACAAGACTTGGAAGAGACTTTTGCAAACCTGCGCAAGATCAACCTAAAGCTCAACCCTGAAAAGTGTGTATTTGGCGTCCCGTCCGGCAAGCTACATGGATTCTTTGTATCTCAGCGGGGGATAGAAGCAAATCCCGACAAGATCAAGGCAATTGAGCAGATACAGGCACCCAAGACCATCAAGGACATCAGGCGTTTGACTGGATGCGTTGCCGCGCTAAGTAGGTTCATCTCCAAATCCGCCGAACGCGCCCTGCCGTTCTTCAAAATCCTGAAGAAGGCAGGCCCGGTAAGGTGGACCCTGGAAGCAGAAGCGGCGCTGCAAGATCTAAGAACTTACCTTTCTTCCGCTCCCACCTTGGTCGCTCCTAAACCACAAGAACCATTGCTGCTATACTTGGCGGCAACGAATCAAGTGGTTAGTGCAGCACTCATGGCGCAGCGAGAAGTAGATGAGGATGCAGCCGCTGCGGCCGATGCTGTCGGTGATGAAACCGAAGCGCCCGCGGCAGGACCCAATACTGACTCGGAGGAACCTCGGCAAGCTAGCAAAGGCAGCTCCAGGGAAGTGGCGAAGAAGAAAGTTGTACAACGGCCAGTTTACTTTGTCAGCTCATTATTAGAGGGGCTAGATCAAGGTATTCTGGAGTGCAAAAGCTGATCTTCGGCCCCATCATAGCCTCGAGGAAGCTGCGCCACTACTTCCAAGCCCATGAGATCACAGTTGTTAGTCGCTTCCCGCTACAACGTATATTGAGGAGCCCCGAAGCCACTAGCAGGATTGTTGAGTGGGCCCTTGAGCTGTCAAGTTTTGGTTTGAAGTATGAGAGCACTTCCACAGTCCAGAGCAGAGCATTGGCAGAGTTCATTGCGGAATGGACACCCACGCCAGATGAAGAGATCCCAGAGATAGTCCTCCCCGGCAGAGAAGCACCTAAGGATTGGATCATGTACTTTGACAGTGCTTTCTCGCTCCAGGGTGCCAGAGCAGGTGTGCGCCTTGTCGCCCCCACCGGAGAGCACCTGAAGTATGTTGTTCAGATGCACTTCCCCCGGGAGGAGGCTACGAACAACACCGCTGAATATGAAGGGCTCCTTGCCGGACTCAGAATCGCGGGGGGGGGGGGAGGGGGCTGTGAATCAAGAGACTGATTATCCGAGGGGACTCGCAACTCGTGGTGAAGCAGATCAACAAAGACTATCAGAGCCCGTTGATGGAGGCATACGTGGAAGAAGTGAGGAAACTGGAGGAGCGCTTTGATGGATTGCAAGCAGAGCATGTGCCCCGTGCGGAAAATACCATCGCTGATCATCTATCAAAGTGCGCCGCGCAAAAGCTCGCTGTGGAACCAGGAACCTTTATCCTTCGCCTTACTCAACCTTTAGTATCCCCATCAACAATGGCCAGGAAAATAAGAAAGCTAAACTCTGGCAAGCATTTCCCGGCAGAGCTTCCCGAAGTCGCTGGTAGAGAAGTTGCCAGAGATAGTCTCGCTTCGCATGGTGAGCAGCTCTCTCCTACGGAACCCCAGGTTCTCGTGGTCGAGACAAGCGCTCCCACGGACGAGGAGATGCCTTTAGTCCTAGATGTCGAGCCCCAGGATCCAACTTGGGCACAACACATAGTCCGTTTCCTTCAAACTGGAGAACTCCCCGAAGAGCAAGAGACCGAAAAAGTAGCCCATCGGTCAAGTATGTACCAGTTTGTCGACGACACTCTATACAGAAGAAGACCCAACGGCATAAAATTGAGGTGCATTTGCCGGGAGGACGGACTAAGGCTTTTGGCGGAGATTCACGGAAGTGTATGTGGCTCGCACATTGGATCCAGAGCTCTTGCTGGGAAGGCCTTTCGGCAGGGTTTCTACTGGCCCACGACCCTCCAAGATGCAACTGAATTGGTCACCAAGTGTGAAGCCTGTCAGTTCCATTGCAAAAACATGCATCAACCAGCGCAAGCTCTTCAGATGATCCCTTTGTCCTGGCCCTTCTTGGTCTGGGGGCTCGATATTTTCGGTCCCTTCCCTCGCGCTGTCGGGGGCTTTGAGTTCTTGTTCGTGGCAACCGACAAGTTCACAAAGTGGCCTGAGGTGGAGCCAGTACGGAAGGTGACCGCGCAGTCAGCTATCAAGTTCATGGAAGGTCTGGTGTGCCGTTTTGGAATACCCAACAGAGTGATCACCGACAACGGCACCCAGTTCACGAGCCGCGCCTTCATGCAATACATCCAAAACCTTGGAAGCAAGATCTCCTTCGCCTCTGTTGCCCACCCAAGGAGCAACGGGCAAGTCAAGAGGATGAATGCTGAAGTGCTGCGAGGTCTCAAGACAAGGACTTTCGATAAGCTGCGGAGGAGCGGCAAACACTGGATAGATGACTTGCCGGTGGTTCTTTGGTCCCTCAGAACAACACCGAATCGAGCTACCGGCCAGACCCCCTTCTCCCTGGTTTATGGGGCGGAAACAGTGCTCCCCACGGAACTCATATACGGGTCACCTCGATTACTTGCCTACGATGAAGTAGAGCAAGAGCAGCTACGGCATGACGATGCCATGCTCCTCGAGGAAGATCATCTCCGAGCTGCTGTACATGTTGCACGATACCAGCAAGCCATGCGCCGCTATCATAGCCGCAGGGTACATGCCCGGAGCCTTGAGGAAGGTGACCCTGTCCTTAGGCGTGTTCAATCCGCCAAGGGTACCAACAAGTTGACGCTGAAGTGGGAAGGCCCTTATCGGGTAGCACGAGTCACCAGACCTGGCGCAGTCCGTCTAGAGACCGAAGATGGCACCCAGGTGCTTAACTCATGGAATATTGTGCATCTTCGTAAGTTCTACCCGTAAGGCGCGGCTGCCGGGCGCAGTGCCCGGCAGCCACCTTTTGTACAAGCCTTGCCGAAGTTGCATGTAACCCTTTGTACAAAGCCAGGCGCAGACCCTAAGCAATAGTAATAAAGCTAGGCATGGCATCATATCATTGCATTGCACGTTCGTTATGCATCCTTTATGATTGCAATATCATCGCCTATTTTCCAGAGATTTGCTAGAGTACTCGTTGAGCCTATAATCCTTGTTACTGCACTCTTTCCTCAAAGGGTGGGGACCTCTTGCCCAGCGTGTTTTGTCACCAGGTAAACATAGAAGGAGGGCGAAGGAACGAGGATGGCGGCCCAGCATACTCTGGAAGGGGATACTGCCTAAAACGAGATAAGTCTAATCGCGTATCCCAAGTTTTATGCTCCCTAAAGGAAATCCTTACCCTCTGTTCGAACGTGTTCGGTGGAGCTCCCTCACGTGGTAGAAAGCTTTGTCGGGACGAGCTGTTCCTCAGGTCCTGGTACTTATCAGCTCTGAGGGACCGCACCGATACCAACAAGGACCCCTGCTGGGGAATAACACCAGCCTGCTGCCGGGGGCTCGTTCCCCTTTTTGGCGTTCGCGGTTAAAAGTGACCCGGCAGGTGGTCCCGTGTGGCGAGAGCAAACACATTGACACGGTAGGAACAAAAGAAAAGAGGGAGGGGAGGATAGTACTCAGGGGAACAAATTAACATTCATTCATTTGTTTGCTGATACAAAATGGATCAAGATACATCGAAGAACTCCTTCCTAATAAATCTTTATTTGACTTTCTCCCCTAGGAGCAAGTTACAAAAAGAAAAAGAGTGAAGGAAGGACCTAGGCAGAAGCCCAGGCCGACCCCGTCAAGGCTGACGGGGAATGGCTCGGCGGAACCACTGGCAGGGAAGACGAAGTCGAAGGCCACGAGCCTGCCAGGGTCCAGCTGAGAAGGAGAGGCGGCGCCCAGGTCAAGAACCCCCGACAAATCGCTCTGCCAAGGGGGAAGGGGAGGAGCTCGATGACGGTGATGGTGCGGCCGACGATCAGTTGGAGCCCAGGTCGTCGTACTCCGACTTGACGGCCTGGAGCTCGCTGTCGTCGTCTTCACCGACATTGTCCTCCTCGTTGCCATCGCTCGAGGAGGAGCTTTCGTCACCACTCGAGCTCTCTTCACAGCAGCCGAGACGAGCACCTGAACACCAGTAGATCTTGACAGAGAGCGTGTCAGCCTCCACCAGCTTGAAGCGGAGGACATACCCACCCGTGAAGTTGTGGGTGGGTGCGAAAGTCTTCCACCCAGGCCTGAAGAACATGATGCGGGGCGCCGGGAACTCGACGTCGACCCGCGCAGCACCATTGCAGCAGCCATGTATGAGCAACCACATTGCGTGCGGCTTGTCAACTTCATCACCCTGGCAAAGGGACGAGGGAGCTGCAGGCGGCTATGAGGAGGACCGCGCAACCCGATGACGAACTCCAACGCCGTACTTTCGGTGTGCTCCGCCGCCAAGGAGGAAGTCGCCACCGGCGGGGGGTCAGGGATGGCGCTCCGCCTTCCCCAACCACGACCCCCGCACTGGCCTCAGCCTCTTCCAGCCCTCCTACCGCGCGCGCTGGAACCACCTCTCGTCACCGCGGCTGGAGTAACTGCATGATCACGAAGGGAAGCTCTCGTCGCCCCAGCAGAGGCTGGGAGTCGTCGTCTCCCCTGTGTCATGGCAAGAGCTAGCGCATCCAAGGGCGAACCATAAGTGAAGGATGAGCAATGTGGACTCAGGAGAAAGGACGAGGTGGGGCTGGATGAGCATCTCCATCGTGACCCCCTAATTTATAGGGAAGGGCACGGGGGCTGGATCTCCCCCGCTCCAGAGCGGCTGCCCATCTCCACCAATCCCACTACCCATGACTCACGGGCGAACAGGTAACCGCCCCATTGCTCCAATCCATGGCACAGCGGTTTCTGCCACGATCGGGCCTTTAAGTCGCGAGCACCCACCGCAAGCTCCTCGCTATGCATGCGGCGCGCGTGGCGGAAACGGCGTGAGATGGTGGGACAATGCCGACCAGTAAACTGGCAGTTACCCCCTCACATTGCGTGCCTGTGCATAATTTTTGGGCCTGACCCAACGGCACTAGGCAAGCGCGTGTGGGCCAGACACGGGGGCTCCTGTCGGTGCACTAGAACAGGGGTATTCAGTGCCCCTGACTTATGCACAGGCAGTAGTAGCAAAACCCATCGGGAAAAGCTACCACACCACCAAGCAAGCATTCAAGAAACAACACCCGACAGCAACGACCTGCAGGAAGCCAAGCAAACAATGGCAACACCAACACAACGGCCCAGGAGGGGCCCAAAGCGCGCCAGCCGTGTCTTTGGAGCCTGCCGGGGACCGAGGCGCGCACGTCTCAGGAAGACCCGGCAAGCCATTCCCCGGCAGGCACGAGCTAACCAGCCACCGCTCCACCGCATCGCTACGCCAGTCACTTGTCAATGCGGTGTCGAGCCTTCAAGCGGCTAAGTGTCTCTCTCTAAGCTCGCTGCGACGCACCGGGGGGCAGATTATACCCAGTTGACACCCGTCCCGCAGTGTGTCAAGACCTTAAGCAACGGCTAGCTAGGCGGTGGCAAGAGCTTGCCGGGGATGCACCCCCGAGCGCCACCTAGTCTAGTAATCATGGTATTTTGTCCTAAATGCTAGAGTTAGGTATGATAGCTCTGCTAAGCTATCAAATCAATAGATAATGACTATTTTTCCGTTGTGGTTGCCCCTCGCACTATAAAAGGAGGCCTGAGGCAACCTAGCTCAGGCTTCGGACCTTTGGACACTTGTACTCACGTAGTAGCTCACCCCAACAGCAACCTTTGTCGGGAGTTGAGCGTTGCGTGTTCGTCGTGTTCCTTCGATCAATCCACCAAAAGCAGGAGTAGGGTTTTACGCTTCACAGCGGCCCGAACCTGGGTAAAAATGCCAGCGACCTGATCGTCGCGCTGTCACATGGTCTCCGCTCTTCGTGAATGTGACCCCCCTGCCGAACCATAAGGGGCCTCTGGCCCCATAGGTGATCACGAGCATCCGTGCCCCGACACCATCATGCTCAATCATTGATCCATTCATGAAACACTCTTGAATATTAGCTACACCCAATGCACAATTATGATCATAGTGCCCCCTTGTTGGTGCTTTATAAGAGAAGATGGAGACTCAAATTAAAATAAAAATTGCATAAAGTAAATAGAAAGGCCCTTCGCAGAGGGAAGTGGGGATTTGTAGAGGTGCCAGAGCTCAAAGCTTAAATTGAGAGAGAAAAAAATATTTTAGGTGGCCTGCCTTTCCTGTCAACGAAAATGACCGAGTAGTTCTTAATACTTTCCATACTAGATATATCATAGGCGATTCCCAAACAGAAAATAATGTGTATTCCTTTTTCCACCATTCTTTCACAATCCATGGCTAGCCGTATCCACGGTTGCCTCTATACCAACACTTTCCAAGGAATTTATTATTTCACAACATAAAGTAGATTTCTTTTTCATTTCGGCACTAGGCATCCCTATTACCACCGTACTTTCGTGCAATGACAAGTGAATAAACACTCATCTTGAGAATAACACATCTAGCATCGAAAAATATCGGCCACCCCCTGCCGCTTCATGAGCGGTACGAGCACACAAAAAGGAAATTCATTTTGAAAAATTAGAGATGGCACATACAAATTTGCTTGGAACTGCATGGAAATACCGCATATAGGTAGGTATGGTGGACTCATATGGCAAAACTGGGTTTAAGGATTTTGGATGCACAAGTAGTATTTCTACTTAGTACAAGTGGAGGCTAGCAAATAGATTGAGAAGCAACCAACCAAGAAACAAAAATTCACATAAACGGGCATTAAGCATAACTAACACGGAATAATGCACCACAAGTAGGATGTAATTTCATTTCATAACTATTGACTTTCTCACTTTCATAGGGAATCACAAACCTTAACACCAATATTCTTACTAAATCATAATTACTCACCAACATGACTGACATATTACTATCACCATCTCTCAAAACTATTACAAGGAATCAAGTTTGATTTGTCCACTGATCTTCATGAAAGTTTTTATTATATCCCTCTTGAATATCTATCACTTTGGGACTAGTTTCATATATTTCCATTGCTTTTGACCAGCTCAAATAAATTTAAGTGAAGAACATGAGCATAAAAATTTCATCTCTCAAAATAATATAAGTGAAGCATGAGAGAATTTCTTCAAAATTTACTAACTCTAAAATTAATCCATGTGAAGCATGAGAGTATTTCTTCAAAAATTAAAAGCACACCGTGCTCAAAAAGATATAAGTGAAGCACTAGAGCAATTCCATAGCTCAAAAAATTTAAGTGAAGCATATAGAGCCATTTTAACAAATCATAGCATAATTTTGGCTCTCTCAAATAGGCGTGTCCAGCAAGGATACTTGTGACAAACCAAAAATCAAATCAAGCAAAGACTCATATAATACAAGACGCTCCAAGCAAAACTCAGGATATGTGACGAATAAAAATATAGCTCCAAGTAAAATACCGATGGTTGTTAGAAGAAAGAGGGGATGCCACTCGGGGCATCCCCAAGCTTAGTTGCTTGTTTCTCCTTGGATATTATCTTGGGGTGACATAGCATCCCAAAGCTTAGGCTCTTTTCACTCCTTATTCCCTCATCCATTATGATCTCACCCACAACTTGAAAACTTCAATCACACAAAACTTAACAAAACCTTCGTGAGATCCGTTAGTATAATAAAGCAAATCACCACTCTAAGTACAGTTGCAAACCCATTCATATTTTATTATTGCATTATATCTACTGTATTCTAAATTTACCATGGCATATACCCTCCAATACAAACCATAGATTCATCAAAATAGGCACACAATGCAACGAAAACAGAATCTATCAAAAACAGAACAGTCTGTATTAATCTGTAATCTAACCATACTTCTGTAACTCCAAAAATTCTAAACATTTTGGACAACGTAAGCAATTTGTATATCAATCTTGTGTAAAAAATTCAGAATTTTTTGTTGCTTGCGTGAATTGTGAAAATTCTGCTACTGGACGCAAAAGTTTCTGTTTTTCAACAAGATCAAATCAACTATCACCCAACATGATCCCAAAGGCTTTACTTGGCACAAACACTAATGAAAACATAAAAAACACAATCATAACAGTAGCATAATTGTGTCAATACTCAAGAACATAAAGAAGAAGGTAAAAATAAATTGTATTCATTGGGTTGCCTCCCAACAAGCTCTTTCTTTATAGCCATTAAGATAGGCTTGAGATTTCAATGATGCCCTCATGAAACATAATAATAGCAACACAAAGAGAGCATCATGAAGCATATGGAAAACACACTTAAGTCTAACATACTTCCTATGCATATGCATTTTATAAGAAAACAAATTATCAAGGCAAGCAAAAACTAGCATATGGAAGGAAGAAGAAAGAGACAATAGCAATCTCAACATGAAGAGAGGTAATTTAGTATCCTGAAAATTTCTACAACCATAATTTCCTCTCTCATAATAATTACATGTAAGATCGTAATCAAATTCAAAAATATATCTATCATAAACAATACTTTCTTTACGATCAACATGCATAAAGTTTATATCATCTTCCAAAATAGTGGGATTATCATCAACTAAAGTTATGACCTCTCCAAACCCACTTTTGATACTATTGCAAACATTATTATCAATAACATATTCAACATGAGGCTTAAATAAATTTTCAAGATCATAAGAAGCATTATCACCCCAATCATGATCATTGCAATAAGAAGTGGACATGACAAAATTATCATCCCCAAGCACTACTGGAATTCAGTTATTTGCCATCTGCCAGCTCTTTGCCGTCTGCCAGCTGATGGCAAAGAGGCTGTTTGCCGTCTGTCTTGCCAAAGCAGACGGCAAAGAACCAGCTGATGGCAAAGAGGGTCTTTGCCATCTGCACTTCTTTGCCGTCTGCTGGCAGACGGCAAAGAGTTCTTTGCCGTCTGCCAGCAGACGGCAAAGACCAAAGTGGGCCCCACGGGGCACGGCACTGGCTAGGTCAAGCTCTTTTCCATCTGCCACTTCTTTGCCGTCTGCTGGCAGATGGCAAAAATTTCTTTGCCGTATGCCAGCAGACGGCAACGAGGTGAGGGTGGGGCCCACAATGTCAGGGCGGGGGCGGGCTAACGGTCATCGTCTTTGCCGTCTGCTGGCAGACGGCAAAGAATTCTTTGCCGTCTGCCAGCAGACGGCAAAGAGGGGGGCTTAATTTTCGCATCCGCGCCCAAAGCCTCTCTCTCTCTCACACACATCTCTCTCTCCCTCTCTGTCTCAGCGCCGCCGCCCTGCCCTGCCCTGCCCTGCCCCCGCCGCCCCCGCCGCCCCGTCCTGCCCTGCCCCCGCCCTCGCCCCGCCCTGCCCCGCGCCGCCGCCCCGCGCCGCCGCCCCGCACCTCCGCTGCCCCGCGCCGCCACCCTGTAGTCTGTTGCAGCGGCCTCGCGCCGCCGCCCCGTCGAGCCCCCCCCGGCGAGCCCTCCGCGGCGGCACCCCCCGGCGAGCCCCCCCGACGGCACCCCCTCGACGAGCCCCCCGGCGGCACCCCGTCCGGTGAGCTCCCCCACCTCTGCCCTTTTTTTTCTGTTTTTCTGTTTTTTTCCTTTTTTTTATATCATGATTATAGATATATATAGATGCTACTATTAGTAGAAAGTAGATGCATCAATTAGGTTAATTAGTTAGATGTTGTTAATTAGGTTTTTTGAGTAGGTTAATTAGTTAGATGCTACTGGTTTCGACATCAATTAGGTTAATTAGGTTAGGAGGAGGAGAAGAAGAAAAAAGAGGAGAGGAGGAGAAGAAGAAGAGGAAAAAGGAAAGGAGGAAGAAGAAGAAGAAGAAGGAAAAAAAAGGAAGAAAATGAAGAAAAGGAAGAAGAGGAAGAAGAAGAAAAGAAAAAAAGAGGAAAAACCCCGACCCCGACCCCGACCCGACACCCCGACCCCGACCGCGACCCCGACACCCCGACCCCGACACCCCGACACCCCGACACCGACACGGCACCCCGACCCCGACACCCCGACACCCCTGACACCCCGACACCACGACACCCAGACACGACACCCCCGACACCCCGACCCCGACACGACACCCCGACCCCGACACGACACCCGGACACCCCGACCCCGACACGACACCCCGACACTTAAATTAGGTATATATTCAATTTTTTAGGTATTCAAATTTTTATTATGTTCATGATGATGATACACTTAAATTATATACATATTATTCATGTCAGGTATTCATTCTTTTTATGTTGTACTAATTTCGTTTACTCTTTGTCATTGCAGGTGTTGACAGATGGTGGGCGCGGGTCGAGAGCGCTCCGAGGCTCCTACCTCGGCGCGTGGTGGGAGGGGTAGTTCCATTCCACCCCATAGCCTCCGGAGAGCGCTGGATCTCAGTATGCAGACACCACCGGCGGTCGCTTCTTCTTCGGCCGGGAGAGGTCGGGGGGGGGGGGGGGAAGAAGGCTGGTAGAGGTGGACGTGGCGGCGGGAGAGGTAGGAAGGCTGCTACTATGCCTTCCTCGCCCCCACCCCCAGCTGATTCACCCGACCACAGGAGTGCTCCGTCTGAGATGGAGCCGCCTGAGGTGGACCCGTCTCGGACTCCGGTCCACGAGCCTCGGGCCGACGAGCCTATGGCAGACGCGCCTACGGCCGACGAGCCTCGGGCCGACGAGCGTCGGGCCGACGAGCATCTGGCCGACGAGCCTTCGTCCCACGAGACTCCGTCCCACGAGACTCCGGAGCTCAGCAGGGATCACGCTGAGTCGCAGTGGAACTCGACGGAGTCGAGTGGCCGTGCTGAGGGTGGCTATAGTTCTGATAGCTATAGCGAGGGTGAGTGGGTTGAGGGGCGCAAAGTCTACCAGCGTGGTGGTACAAAGCTCCCGCCCACCCCGGCGACCCCCGACCAGAGGTGGTTGATTGCGCCTAACGGGGCCAAGTAAGTGCATTTACTCTTTTTTAACCTTTTGCCTTCACGTTTCTTCGAATATCTAATGCGTTGGCCTTGTCATACTACAGGTCTTGGACACACGAGCCTCATGTCCGCAGGCCCAACAGTGTCCTTGGTGTGATTTGTCGCCAGAGCTTCCCGGGGTGGGTCACGTTGCCCGGTGAGGGCCGGGTTCCAGAGTTAGGAATGACCTGGGAGCACTACTTGGCAGCCCCGGCCCCGCCGGGATATAGGATCGGCGATGTCGAGTGCCGCAAGGTGGCCGACATTGTGATCCAGACGTTTTGGGTAATTTCTCCTTTGCCGTCTACGTTGTGTTTCCTTCTTAACCCTAGTGATTGTACTAATCCGTGTTTTCTTGTTTTATTGCAGACCTTCTACTGGTGTGCTGAGGGACAAGAGGAGGCCGCGGCTCTGGTTATCGACAACGAGTGCAGGCGCCTACTTCAAAACTTTCGGCACGAGGCTCGGACGCAGGCTATTCGAGACTACTTCGCCTCGGCTGGTATTAGGAGGAAAAGAGAGAAGTGCCGCGAGAAGTTTCTGAGTAAGGAGAAGTACATGAAGGTAATTACCTATTCTTAAGGCCTTGTACTTAGTTTCCTTGATTTGATTCGTAGGCATAGCGCTCAAATTTCTCTTGCTTAACTTAGGTGCCCCCGAGATGGTGTGCGGATAGGATGGACTGTTGGGAGGCGTTGGTGGATGAGTGGTGCTCTCCCCAATGGCGCTCCACCCACGACACTTCAAAGGACAAGCGTGGCAAAATGAAAGGTGTCCCACACCATCTAGGCAGGGTCAACCTACATCAGTACGGGGAAAACTGGGTATGTGGTTTGCTTCATGATTCATGCAAATTTATTCTTCATGCTAGCTTGAGCCCTCAACTAATACTCTGTTCCTCTCTTTTAGGCGCGAGAGAACAAGGCTCCAGTGCCACAGCTGTTCGACCTCTATGCCATGTCCAATACTGCCTCGTACAAGAAGGCCAAGGCATTCTCTGAGTCTGACCTCGATGATCCAAAGAAATTCACCAACCGTGCCTCCCACCACAAGCTTGTGAGGTACAGAGACAAGGGGAAGGCGAGGAAAGGGCCGGACTTTAACCCGAGCCAGCAACCTCTTGATCCAGAGCTGGTTATGATATCTGGTGGCGGGAGGCCCCATGGCTCGTTAGCCATTGGGAATGGACTGATACGTTGTAGTAGCACTCTCCCGCAGATCAAGAAGCGCCAGACCGGCTCCGATCCTGAGATATTGCCTCGTGCACGGCCAGTGGAGCTCGAATTCAAGGTTAGTTATACGGACTCAGATACCTTTCCTTCATTACATTGTGTGTGCGGCCGTCGATGATTACAGTGCTAACGAGTGGTGTTGCAGGCTACTATTGAGGCAGAGAGAGCGAAGACCCAGGCTGCTATTGAGGAAGAGAGAGCGAAGACCCAGGCGATTCTAGAGGAGAGGGACCGGCAGGCGGCGGAGAGGGAGAGGGAGCTTGAGGACAGGACGGCTAATGCGTTGGAGGAGGAGAGGAACCGGAACATGATGGCTAACCGGGCCCTATACGAGATGTTCGCGGTAAGTTTCTTCTGCATATTAGCCAAATCATGCACGTAATGTTCCTTACAGTAGTATCTAATATGATTGACTCGTGAAAACCAAATGTGCAGACCCTGTGCGAGAAGCGCGGCACGACCCCTCCGCCGATGCCAGTCATTGCTCCGGCGGGCACGGTGAGTTTGATTTGAATGTTCATTAGTTACTAGTCTTCACATTTGAGTTGCATCATGCTAACGATACATTGGAAATGATCTTTGGTGTAGCATAAATCCCGACAAGCATCGACCGATCCTCCTCCGTCAGCCACTGGCGCGACCGGTCCTACAACTACACCTACAACTACACCTCCGTGATGACGGTAAGTTTTCGCAAGTGTTTAGCATAACAAATGCGTACTTAGCTTAAGAAATGACCTATTTATCTCCAAAATGCCGTATACTTAGCTTAGTTTCCTCGAAAATGACATTATAACCTTACTTAGCGCCAAAATGACCAATTTTACCATGGATAGCTCTCAAATGACCTATACTTAGCTTATCTTAAGAAATGACATATTTAGCTCTAAAATGACCTGTACTTAGCATTATTTCCTCCAAAATGACATAATAACCTTAATTAGCTCCAAAATGACCAATTTTACCACGGATAGCTCTCAAATGACCTATACTTAGCTTAGCTTAAGAAATCACCTATTTAGCTCCAAAATGACCTATTTAACCTAGGAAAGCTCTAAAATGACATATACTTAGCATTTATTCCTCCAAAAATGAATTTATATGGTTAGCTAGCTCAAAAATGACATAATAACCTTAATTAGCTCAAAAATGACCTATTTAACCTAGGATAGCTCTAAAGTTACCTATACTTAGCATTTATTCCTCCAAAATGACTCAATATGCTTAGGTAGCTCAAAAATGACATAATATGCTTAATAAATGACCTATTTAGCTCCAAAATGACTTAATATGCTTAATTAGCTCAAAAATGGCATAATTACTTAGGTTAGCTCTGAAATGACCTATACTTAGCTTATTTAGTTCATTTATGACATACTTAGCATATTTTGGTCAAAAATGGCCTATTTAACTAGGTTAGCTCTAAAATGACACAAGTAAGCAATAAGAAGAAGAAAAAGAAAGAGAAGAAAAATTCTTCTTCTTCTTCTTCTTCTTCTTCTTCTAGTCTTCTTCTTCTTCTTTTTCTTCTTCTTCTTCTAGTCTTCTTCTTCTTCTAACTTCCTTCTTTCCCATTTTGCAGATTTGATTCACTTCACGGAAGCTTGCGTACATGGAGTCCTTGTCCTTCCATTTTGTTTTGATTTTGTAGGATCAACAATTGACACTGGCATATGTATGTATAGATGAATGAAACTTGCATATGTTTTGATTTGGTATGTGTTGGATGATCATATCCATATGGCTTGCATATTATTTGCATATGTGTTGTTTATTATGTGGTGGATGAGACATTTTATGTGATGGACTAGACATAATGTTTGCCTTATTATGTGATTCTGAATATATATATATGTGTGTGAATTTATGTGCAAATGAATTGATATAAGAGAAAACAGTAAAAATAGGGGCTATATAGCCACTTTGCCGTCTGCTAGCAAACAGCAAATAGGCCATGTGGTAGCAGCCTGTGCAATCTGGGCTGGCCTATTTGGCCTGTTTGCCATCTGCAAGCAGACGGCAAAGGGCTTTCTTCTTTGCCGTCTGCTGGCAGACGGCAAAGAGCCTGCGCTGGCCCAGCTGACGCCTGACGTCAGCTGACGTCAGCTGCAGCTCTTTGCCGTCTGTTGCAGACGGCAAAGAGCGCCGTTAGCCCCCTAACGGGGCTGGCACCTTTTGTCTGCCGTCCAGGGGCTTTGCCGTCTGCCAGCAGACGGCAAAGAGCTTGGCTTCTTTGCCGTCTGCCAGCAGACGGCAAAGTGGCCTTTACCGGCACCCGTTCGGCCGGACTGTTCGCCGTCTGCTGGCGGACGGCAATGGCATTGCCGTCCGCCAAGCAGGCCTTTGCCGTCTGCTATGGCAGACGGCAAAGAAGCTGATTCCAGTAGTGAAGCTTGTAGTTTTGCATATCATTAGCATAATCGACTTTAATAGAATTTATAGTAACATCATTGCAATCATGCTTTTCAATCAAGGAGCTATCATGAATCACCTTATAAATTTCTTCTTTCAACACTTCATAAAAAATTAGATTCATGATTTTCAAACAAAACTTCATAGAGATAATCATGTGCACTCAACTCACTAGCAATTAGTTCATCATAATTTGGCTTTTTGAAAATATTAGCAAGTGGATGAGGATCCATATCAATAGATTTTTAGCAAGCGAAGATGCAAGCAAATAGAAGGCACATGGCAACACAAGCAACGATAGCAAACAAGCTAAAAGGCAAACGGAAAATAGAGGGCGAATAAAACCGTAAATTTTTGTGAAGTGAGGGAGATGAAAACGAGAGGCAAATGGCAAATAATGTAAAGTGCAAGGAGATGAGATTTGTGATTAGGAACCCGATAGATGTTAATGATGTCTCCCCGACAACTGCGCCAGAAATTGGCAAGTTGACGGGAGACTACTTTCGTACCTCCTCCCCGGCAATGGCGCCAGAAATTCCATTGGCGTGGATTGAGACTGCGTCGGTATTTCCCCAAAGAGGAAGGGATGATGCAGCATAGCTACGGTGAGTATTTCCCTCAGTTATGAAACCAAGGTTATCGAACCAGTAGGAGAACCAAACAACACTATGTAAATGGTACCTACACACAAAGAACAAATACTTGCAACCCGACGCGTAAGAGAGGTTGTCAATCTCTCCACGGTAAAAAGATAGATTAGTTTGTATGAGATTCGATAAAAAGATCGCACAAGAACACAAAATAAAAGATGCAAATAAAAAGTGCAGCAAGGTATTTTTGGATTTTTGGAATAATATATCTGAAAACAAATGCAGAAAAAGATAGATCGGAAAGCAATTTGTTAAAATAATAGACCCGGGGGCCGTAGATTTCACTAGTGGGTTCTCTCAAGAAAATAACACACGGTGGGTAAACAAATTATTGTTGGGAAATTTATAGAAGATCAAATAATCATGACGATATCCAATGCAATGATCAATATATAGGCATCACGTCCAAGATTAGTAGACCGAAACGATTCTGCATCTACTACTATTACTCCACACATCGACCGCTATCCAGCATGCATCTAGTGTTTTAAGATCATGGAGAAACGGAGTAATGCAATAGGAACGATGACATGATGTAGACAAGATCTATTCATGTAGGAATAGACCCCATCTTGTTATCCTTAATATCAACGATACATGCGTGCCTCGCTGCCCCTTCTATCACTAGGAGAGGACACCGCAAGATCAAACCCATCACAAAGCACCTCTTCCCATGGCAAGAAAATTCGATCTAGTTGGCCTAACTAAACCAAAGATTCGAAGAAGAAATACGAGGTTATAAATAATCATGCATATAAGAGATCAAAGAAGACTCAAATTATATCATGGATAGAAACTGATCATGAACTCAAACTTCATCGGATCCCAACAAACTGATCATGAACTCAAAAAGTCATTACATAAAATAGATCTCCAAGAGACCATTGTATTGAGAATAACAAGAGAGAGAGGAAGCCATCTAGCTACTGCTTATAGACCCGTAGGTTTAAGGTGGACAACTCACGCATCATTGGAGAGGCACCAATGAGGATGATGAACCCCTCCGTGATGGTGTTAGATTGGATCTCGTGGTTCTGGAACTTGCGGCGCCTGGAATTGTGTTTCGTCAACTCCTCTAGTGTTTTTGGAATTTCCGAGGATTTCTAGAGCTGAGAGGCGGTGGTAAAGACCTCCATAGGCTCCACGATACATCAGGGCATGCCGGTGGCCTCTGGCGCGCCCTGGTGTATCATGGGCCCCACGGGCCTCCTCCCAGGTGCTTCCTTGGCTCCCAAGTTGTCTTCTAGTCCAAAAAAAATCTCCAAATAGTTTCATGGCAATTGGACTCCGTTTGGTACTGATATTCTGTGAAGTAAAAAAACAAGCAAAAAACAGCAACTGGCACTGGGCACTATGTCAATAGGTTAGTCCCAAAAAATGATATAAAGTTTCTATAAAATGATTATAAAACATCCAAGAATGAGAATATAACAGCATGGAACAATCAAAAAATTATAGATATGTTGGAGACGTATCGGCGAGAAAGGAAAAAGCTCAAGGATATAATAGTAGCATATCTTTTCATCATTGGTAAACAGAGCAGCAACATCATTTAGTTTCATAAGGTGTTCGACGACAGTTTCATTTTCATAACCATGGAAATCATCAGATTCTACTATAGGAATTAACTCAGGGTCAACGGTAACCCACAAGTATATGGGATCACAACAGTTTTCGAGGGTAGAGTATTCAACCAAAATTTATAGATTCGACACAAGGGGAGCCAAAGAATATTTGCGAGTATTAGCAGCTGAGTTGTCAATTCAACCACACCTGTAGATTAAATATCTGCAGCAGAATGATCCGTAGCGCAGTAGTATGATAGTTTGGATAGCAGTAGTAGCAGTAACAGTAACAGTGATAGCAATCATTTTGTAGCAAGTGTAACAGTAATAGTAGCAATAGTAACTTAGCAAGAACAATATGTGGAAAACTCGTAGGCACTGGATCGGTGAACTCATTGGATAGTATTCATCATATAACAACATAACCTATGGTGACACAGAACTAGCTCCAGTTCATAAATGTAATGTAGGCATGTATTCCATAAATAGTCATATGTGCTTATGGAAAAGAACTTGCATGATATCTTTTGTCCTACCCTCCCATGGCAGCGGGGTCCATAAGGAAGCTAAGGGATATTAAGGCCTCTTCTTAATAGAGAACCGGAACAAAGCATTAACACAGAGTGAATACATGAAATCCTCAAACTACAGTCATCACCGGAAAGTATCCCGAGTATTGTCAATCCGGAGTTTACTGATCATAACACATAGCGGGTGCATATGACTAGCAAGATCGGATCAAGAACATAGATATAATGGTGATATCATAAATGGTTCAGATCTGAAATCATGGCACTCGAGCCCTAGTTACAAGCATTAAGCACGGCTAATTCATAGCAACATCAATCTCAGAACATAGTGGATACTAGGGATCAAGCCCTAACAAAACTAACTTGATTACATGATGAATCTTATCCAACTCCTCACCGACGAGCGAGCCTACGAAGGAATTACTCACTCCCAGTGGGGAGCATCATGGAACTGGCGATGGAGAAGGGTTGATGGTGACGAAGACCGAAGATTCCCTCTCCGGAGCCCCAAACGGGCTCCAGATCTGGCCTCCCGATGAAGAACAGGAGGTGGCGGCGGCTCCATATTGTAAAACAGGATGAAACTTTCTCTCCTATTTTTCTCTCCGGAAATAGGATTTTATAGCGTTGGAATTAGGGTCAATGGGGCCACGAGGTGGGCACAACCCACCAGGGCACGCCTGGAGGGGGTGGCGCGCCCTGGTGTATCGTGCCCAACTAGGGCACCCCCTCCAGTGGTTCTTGGCTCCTGTATTTTTTATTTATTGTAAAATAAATCTCCAAAAAGTTTCGTCTAGTTCCGAGAACTTTTATTTCTGCACAAAAACAACACCATTGTAGTTCTGCTGAAAACAGCATCAATCTGGGTTAGTTTCATTCCCCCACGCTTAACCCATTGCTTGTCCTCAATTAGAGTCCAAAACAAGAGCAAAAGTGTTAGGAAAAGTAGATACGACGGAGACGTATCAACTCCCCCAAGCTTAACCCATTGCTTGTCCTCAAGCAATTCAGTTGACAAACTGAAAGTGATAAAGAAAAACTTTTATGAACTCTTTTGTTCTTGTTTACATATATATGCTTAAGTAGCACCCAGGTTTTCAGCAAAGATTATGACTAACCATGTCAGCAATAACTCTTAAAAATTATATTAACTCATATCAATGACATAAGCAACTAGCGAGCAATAATAAAATATCTCAAATGCAAAGACTTTGTCAAAACAATCATGATATAATATGACAACAGTGGTATCTCGCTAGCCCTTTTTGAGACGGAAAAACATAAATGCAGAGCACCTCCAAAGTTCAAGCAGTGACTAAACATTGTAATTCATGGTAGAAAAGATCCAGTCATACTGCACCCAACATTAACTATACACAATGCATGAGGATGACAATAGTGCTATCAGGTCTGGCGCTTATTTGAGAAGGTGATAACTCAACATAAAAGTAAATAGATAGTCCCTTCAGAGAGGGAAGCAGGGATTTGCAGAGGTGCCAGAGCTCAAAGCTTAAATTAGAGATAAATATAATTTTGGGAGGTACACCCTTCCTTTCAACGTTACGACCAAGAGTTATCAATATCTTCCATGCTAAACACATTAGTGGCGGTTCCCAATCGGTAAAAGTAAAGGTTTACTCCCCCTCCACCAACAAACACACTCCACGGCTAGCCGAATCCACGGGTACCGTCCATACCAACAACATTCCTGGGGGAGTTTTGTTTCATTATTTGCAATTTTTGGTTTCGGGACTGGGAATCCCTATTACCGCCCCTCTTGTGCAACGATGAGTGAATAAACACCCATCATGAGAATGACCCGCTTAACATGGAAGATACTTACCGCCCCGTGTCGCTCCATGAGCGGTCCAGGCACACAAAATGGATGTTCATTTGAATTTTAGAGGTGGCACATGCAAATTTACTCGGAACGGCAGGGTAATACCGCATATAGGTAGATATAGTGGACTCATCTGGAATAACTTTGGTTTAAGGATTTTGACGCACAAGCAGTATTCTCGCTTAGTACAGGTGAAGGCTAGCAAATAGGTTGAGAAGCGGCCAGCTAGAGAGCGAAAACGGTCATGAACATGCATTATGAATAATAAACATTGAATACTAGCATGAGTATGATATGGACACCATGAACATAAATATCGTGAAGGCTATGTTGGTTTTGATTCAACTACATGCGTGAACATGTGCCAAGTCAAGCCACTTGAAACATTCAGAGGAGGATACCATATCATCATACTACATCACAACCATTTTAATGCATGTTGACATCCAAGATAAATCATTATCCACTCCTAGCTACTTAAGCATGGCATGAGCAACTATAATCTCTAATTGTCATTGCAAACATGTTTGATCATAATATGCTGAATCATGGATACTAGGTTAAACATATTTACAAAAACAAAAACAAGTTGAGTTCATACCCGCTTCTCTCTGCCACAGTCACTTCATCAAATATCGTCATTATTGCCTTTCACTTGCACGACCGAATGATATGAAAATAATAATAGTGTAAGAGTGCCATGGACTAAGTTGGAATCTGCACACATTTTATTCAAGAGGAGAAGACAAAGTAATATTGGCTCTCTGTTAGATAAACAATAATGCATATGAGATCCACTCAACATTTTCATTGTGGTCTTCTCCTGGGTACGACTCAAATAAAAGGAAAAGAATTTCAGAGAAACACACCGAAATATTTTTAGAGTTTTTTTTCTTGAAGAAAGCAAATTATAGAGGGAAAAACAAAAAAGAGAAAAACTATTTATACGTGTCGGATTCAGGGCTCCACGAACCCAAGAAAGGTTTGAACAGAGGGGTGCGCTCGCCCTTCGATTCTGCTCGACTTCGCAGCTACACCATGGTGATCCCCCCACAACTTTCACCCGGGAGAATAGACAGAGACACGCGATTTACCCAGGTCCGGGCCACCTTGCGGTGTAAAACCCTACTCCTGCTTTGGTGGATTTGCCTCACGAGGAGGTTTATGGATAAACTAGTACAGTGGTTGAGCGACCTCGCGAGGGCTCTTTGGTGTGGGTGAATCTGTCCCCCTTCTACAGTGGTGGCTAGTCCCTATTTATAGCAGGCCTTGGTCCTCTTCCCTTATCGCTCTGGTGGGAAGGGATCCCACAACGGCCAAATTTGAAGGGGGGCAGGAGGTACATCTTATCCTGACTAAAGGTGGTCTTCGCCTGCAAAGCTTCTGTCGTGATGCAGAGGTGGGCTCGGCGATGACATCCTTCCTGCCGAGCCCGTGGTCATCATCTTTTTGCACCGAAATGGAAACCTTTGGGGGGTTCCTTGAGAACCTGCATTCGTCCTTGACTCCTTAGCACGAAAGGGGAAACTGTCTCTACTACGCCCGCTGGCGCCCGCCTGCCATGGTCGTCATGGCTCACGTCATCGCAGCCTCCTGAGGCTGGGCACTGCATAGGAATCTCCGCTCCTCGGGAGGCAGCCTGGGGTAACCACTCCTCTGGAGGTCTTGGCGTCGTTCTCCTCGCGAGGCCGGGGCCCGCGCGAGGGTCTTGTCTTGTGGGGTTCGTCGTCAGGCCGTACTGGGCCATCGATGTGGGCCACGCACTGGGCCGCAGGCAGGCAGGTCTGGATACCCCCGATCCCAGAACGCCGACAGTAGCCCCCGAGCCCAAGGCGCGCTCGGGCTGGCTTCGGTACGAAGCAAAGAAAGGGAGTCCGAAGCACTGCGGGTCCCAACCGCCTGCGGGCCAAGCTTGACGCGTGGCGCACGACGGGGCGTGGACGCCTCCACTTCCCCACGTGGCCTTGGGGACCGCCCCGAGTCAAGTCGACGCGAAGTCTGAGCACTGCGTCGGCCGTCATTGCTCTTCCTTGATTGACGCCGCCCTCTTGTGTTTTCCTCCCTCGCCATCCCACGCTGGAGTGACCCGACAGGGCGAACGAGGCGACGTGAGACAGTGCTGCCCGTTAGTCGAGTTCGACACGCGTCCCCCGAGGAGCGCGCATCGCCTCCATTCCCCATGACGCCTCGGGGACCGCGGTTGCGCCTATAAACCCGCCTCGCCCGAGGGGCAGTTCCACCGTCGCACACCTTCCCGTTTGCCACCTTTGCAGGAAGACCACCTTCTTCTCCCTTTCTCATTTTCATGGTGTCCGGGGGGAGTGCTGCCGGTGTCGGAGCGCGAGTAGGATCCTTGGCGCCACCACCATTTCCCGGGGGCGGCAGGGATCAGTCTTCGAGGCCGGTCCAGGCGCGCCGGCGCTGGACCGCCACTCATGAGTAAGTGTGTCATTGCCTCCGCCTTTTCTTGCGAATCATGCCTGGCTCGCCGAGTCTGATCGCCGGCTCCTTTCAAGGCGCCCACGCCCAAGAGGCACAGGCTCGACGAACATCAGGGCTAGGTGGATGCGCTCAGGACTCAGCTACGGGACACCGAGGCCGCCCTCCAAGCCGCGCTTCGGGGTGAGGAGGACGCCAAGGCATAGCTGGCGTCCCTCCAGGCCCAGGTCGAGGGGGCCGCCAACACCGTGCAGGCAGCTAGGGATGAAGCGGCGCACGCGAAGATGATGGAGGCGCAGCGCGCCAAGCAGTACCTGGACATCGCTAGTCGAGCGAGCAGCGCGGTCCACCGGTTCATCGGGGAAGCCCCCGCGCTGCCTTGTGCGCACGGCGATGAGGGTTACCTCAACTTCTTCCAGAAGGTGGTGGAGGCGCTGGAGTCCGGCATGTCCCAGGTGGACGAGGACGTCGAGTCCAGCGTGCGCGACCTTCTGGATAGCGCGCTCATGCGCGTCTTCTCCAAGTTGCGCGCCACGCCCCCGCGCTCGAGCTCTCCCGCGCGATGGAGCCTGTGCCCGAAGAGCTTCGGAGGCCCCTTAGGGACGAGGTGCGTGAGCACGTGGAGTCCCTGGTCGAGTGGTTTGCCCAGGCGGCGTCCTCCGAGGAAGGCGACAGCTCCAAAGCCGAGACCTTCAAGAGCCGCGACGGAGACAGCGCCTCCTCTGCCTGAGCTCTGCTTTCTTCATTCCTGTTGCATCAAGAACCATTTGGCCCCTTGGAGGGGGGGGGCGTTAAACATTTGTATTATACCTTTGCTTTTGAGTAGTAGTCGCCTGTTGTGCCCGAAGCGTCCTCATTCCTTCTGCGAGGTTTTTCATTTTCCTTCTCCTTGTACTTGTACTTGCCTCGCCAGGCCATTGCTTCATCCCGGGCTCCCCTCAGGGGGTCTCGCGGGAGCGCCGATCAGCTCCTGGCGATGGCTGCTTGCTCGAACCTCGCGAGGCTGACGTCCTGAGGTGGCATGGGCCGCGCCTGCACCGGGCTCTCAGGGGCGGCGCCTCAAGAACCCGACTCTCCCTCTTCTGTGTCGTCTTCCTTTCTTGTAGCGCCGTGCCGGCCCCGTGAGAGCACGCGGGAGGGGTCATCTCCTTCATGTTCGGGCGCCGGAGCCAAGTCTTAGGAGTGACGATCCTCGGGAGGCCGTCTTTTGCTTTTACTTCATGTGACGGGTTCCTGCGTCGCGAGGTGCAGCTGGGGCGCCGGGGTATCTTGGAGGTCTTGCCGAGGGGGCCTCTTCCTTGCGGACCAGACAGCTTTGCATCTTCGAGAGGCACCCGCCGCTCGCGAGGCTCCTGGGGTGGCGAGGAATCAGGGCCTCTGGAGGTGCTTCCTCAGGGCCCCGCTTTCCGCGAAGGTGCTGAAAAGTGCTTACGTAGAGTTAGAATTTCTTGATAACAAGCCGAATCATGACTTCCCTTGCCCTGGTCGTCTTCCTTCCAGTGACCATTTTGGCTGGATCCCCCAAGCGAGGGTCCATCGCTGCTGGTATGTCGGGTCGCAATGCCTGGCAAGGCCGGGGGATGAGCTCTCCTGGGGCCGGGGGCCTGAGGCAACATGTGCCTGCCGGCCTGTGCTTGTAATAACTTCATTTGAATTATGTGATTTCCTTTTGCGCCCCATTTTCCTTCCTGCTCGCTTTTGTCCTCTGCATCGGCAGTGCCCAATCCCGCACATACCTCGACCGCCGTTGGGGCGTCCGGATCACCAGGATGAGACCAAGGGGCGAGGGGCTACGTGACTAGTGCGCCCCCTGGGTCGCGATGCCCAGGGGTCCCCCTTGATGTGCGAGCAGCGGGAGCCTGAGGCAACATGCTCCTGCTGTCTCGCTCGAGAGCGCCTTGTGAGGATTAGAGTGCCAAAGCTTTAGCGAGCACACCGTGCCCAGCCCCCACTCGCGGGGCATGAGAGAGAAAAACTGGTAGGTGCTAAGCTTTTAAAGCCAAGAGTGCAAAACGAGGAACATTGCAAAGGAGAAAAACCCCCACCCCCTTTTCAAACAAAGACGCGAAAGCTTCAAGTTTCATTCCAAAAGACGGCAAATTCGGTTTACAAAAGAGGGCAAAGAACAGCCGCGTCCGGCACCTAAGCTAGTTTTCGTCTTCCCCCAGTGCGGAGCATAGGGCTTCGACTAGGCGTGGGCATGGTCATTGGGGGACCGGGTCTTCCGCCAGCGCAGAGCTTGGGGTTTCCACTTGGGCGTGGGTGGGGGCCCCTCTGCGTCCTCGGGGGACCACGGGCGTATACAGCCCACTCATTATTACCTGAGAGTGTCACGGTTGTAGATAGCTGGGCGAACCCCCAGGCGCAAGGCTCAGGAGTTCCCAGCTCGACCCTTGAGTCACCCCGCACATTTCTGCCCGATTGCGCGCCCCTATGGCCCAAACATGGGTGCATTACTCCCCGCGTGACCACGGGATTGCGCTCCCGCGGCCCAAAGATGAGCGCAACACACCCCGCACGACTGTACGAGTATTGTGTTGATGTAGCCCCCTCGGGGGCGTCAGGGCGCCAGCCAAGCCACGCCTCGGGGGCCTCGCCGGGCCCCGCCTCCTGAGGACTATGTCAGCACCCCTCAAGCCATGGGGCGCATGGGGCCCTTAGGAGCATGACCCGATCGGCGCGGGGCCCTCGCGGCGCCTGCCACGCATGGCCCGCGCCTCTCGCGTCCTGCTGATCTCCTGAGCGACGATTCATGTGGCCCTGGTGCCTAGCCCTGCGTTCCCTGCTCGCGAGGGCGCCCCCTACGGCGCGCCCCCGCATGCCCCCGGGCGCACTCTTCGTTGCGCCGGCCGAGACAGGAGCTCCGGTGGTGGGAGCCCCCGGGCTCGACTTGAAGCAGGATGCCGGGGGCGGCCCCCCTATGCCGAGGGGGTGACGGTTCCTGCGGCTGGCGTGAGACTCGCGGCGCCGACGCCTGCTACGACGCCGTTTTGAACATAGGCTGCAATGCGAGGGCCTTGATTTTTCCCTGGCTCCCCCCCAGGTAACAGGGCGACGCCGTCCTGGGTGCGTGGCCCCAAAACCCGCCTACGCCGAGCCTCTGACCGAAGTTGGCCGCCTTTGCCGCCGCCGCGAGGTTGGCCGCATCCATCTTGGCGAGGGTTGTTGTCGTGGACATCCCCCGCGCCTCCGCCGTGATTGCCTTCATGTTCGGCGGCCTGAGCTGCCCGGTCCCTGCGTCGGTTGGCGCGCTCATGCCGGGAACGCCCGGGCAGCAGGTAATCTGCTGTGTCATGGGCGCGTGCGTCGTGGCGCGCGCAGAACATCCTGTTACTTCCTTCTGGCGTGCCTTTGCAGGGGCCGGGCGGCGGCCCGAGCCCAGCCACTGGGATCCTAAGGAGGAGGATTACAGCGTTGGTCGGACCCTGCTCAGGCTCTCCGGGTTGGGGGCCGGGCGCGTCGCCGCGTGACGGTGGAAATGGCTCGCTGGCCGAACCCCCTGCTCCTTGCGCCGGGGATCGGAGGGGGAGGTATGGAGCCAAGGCCCTTCTCGCGACAGCGACAAGCTCGGTGATGTGGTCGGCCCAGGCGTCGTAGCCTCCGTGCGTCGGGAGATGGCGAAGCAGCTCGCTTGCCATGAGCAGCGCGTCCTGCACGTTCAGGTCTCCCACGTGGGCACAGGCTGAGGAGGACCCCGCGGGAGGCGCGTTGTGGCGGGCGCTCTGCCGCAGAGGGGGGCGGGAGGGGCCCGACGACACATGGGTGGAACGAGCACCGACGGTGGTGGCCCGGTAACGGCCGTCTGGCACCGAGCCCTCGAGGTGCATATGTGTTGGGAACCGGCCATGGAGTTGGCGAAGCGGGAGTCGTCGAAACCCAAGGACGTCGGCGCACCCCCTACCTAGCGCGCCAAATGTCGGATTCAGGGCTCTGCGAACCCAAGAAAGGTTCGAACACAGGGGTGCGCTCGCCCTTCGATTCTGCTCGACTTCGCAGCTACACCACGGTGACCCCCACAACTTTCACCCGGGAGAATAGATAGAGACACGCGATTTACCTAGGTTCGGGCCACCTTGCGGTATAAATCCCTACTCCTGCTTTGGTGGATTTGCCTCACGAGGTGGTTTATGGATGAACTAGTACAGTGGTTGAGCGACCTCGCGAGGGCTCTTCGGTGAGGGTGAATCTGTCCCCCCTACTATATTGGTGGCTAGTCCCTATTTATAGCAAGCCTTGGTCCTCTTCCCTTATCGCTCTGGCGGGAAGGGATCCGACAACGGCCAAATTTGAAGGGGGATAGGAGGTACAGCTTATCCTGACTAAAGGTGGACTTCGCCTGCAAAGCTCCTAGCGTGACGCAGAGGTGGGCTCGGCAATGACATCCGTCCTGCCGAGCCCGTAGTCTTGGTCTTGTTGCACCAAAATGGAAACATTTGGGGGGTTCCTTGGGAACCCGCGTTCATCCTTGACTCGTTAGCACGAAAGGGGAAACTGTCTCTGCTGCGCCCACTGGCGCCCGCCTGCCATGGTCGTCATGGCTCACGTCATCGCAGCCTCCTGAGGTTGGGCACTGCATAGGAATCTCCGCTCCTCGGGAGGCAGCCTGGGGTCACCGCTCATCTGGAGGTCTTGGCGTCGTTCTCCTCGCGAGGCCAGGGCCCCCATGAGGGTCTTGTCTTGTGGGCTTTGTCGTCAGGCCGTACTGGGCCGTCGATGTGGGCCATGCACTGGGCCACAGGCAGGCAGGTCTGGATACCCCCGATCCCAGAACGCCGACAACACGAGAGAGCTCCCAACAAGTAAAAGAGGAAACGAGAAATCTTTTTGGGTTTTCTTTTGCTACTACAATTAATTTAAACTAGAAATAAAAGCCGAAAAGAAGTAGGAAATATTTTTGGATTTTCTCAAAGGTTTTCAAACACACAAGAAGGAAGCAAGAAAATAAATCTAGCATGGATAATACAATGAAAGAGTGTAGACATCGACAACTGGAATGAAATGTGTAAACATGAATATAATGTCGGTGGATATACGTACTCCTCCAAGCTTAGGCTTTTGGCCCAGCTTGATAATCACCATCCGCGGCCTGGATAATAGTCTGAGTGATAGCCGACCTAGGTTCTTGGCGCAGCTTCCTCAACCCACCTGACAGCTTCAACCTCTGCATTGTACACGCGGGCCTCACTCTCAAGAACATAATATCTTCCCCTACTGTGAAAATCAAAGAGAGCAGGAGCAGGCAAAGTAACAGGTACAATGGCATCTTTATTAAACCTCAAGTTGTAAGTATAATTAGTGGTTGTGCCCTTAAGTAATCTATGACGTTTCATGGCCTCAAAGTCTAAGTACTGAGTAGGTAAAATGGGATCGTTAGGCCAAGGTGATACATTTATCTTCTTAGTTACATGGGAGGGATAAATTCCTCCATAAAAGTGACCACTAGCAGCGTTGTGCTGCAATCTCCGTGCAACAATTGCTCCAAGATTATAACGTTTATCTCCCATTATAGAAGTGTGTATAAGACTCAAATTAGGGGCACACAGTGTGCTGCAATCTTGCTTGCCTACGATGCATTTGCCATTAAAGATTGCAAAGTAGTGTATTGATGGGAAATGGATGCTTTTTATTATACCTTGTGTCAGTCCTCTATCTTCACCGTAGCAAAGATTAATAAAAAACGACTCATACTATGTTGGTGGTTCGTCTAGCGAACCCCAATATGGAATTTTGCACGCTTCACAGAACATCTCTAAAGGCATGGTAAAGGGATGGTCATAAAGGTTGAATGAAACTCTAGACTCACGAGGAAAATATTTAAATTTCTTTGTGAATATTTTCGTGAGTTCGAGATGTTGAATGCACTTATCTGCGATGAAGGGGACAAGTTCTGCGTTGTGGATAAATTGCTCGAATTCCTCCCTGATACCTGCACCTTCCATGAATTCGTTACTTGGCCATAAGCATGATTTGGTAGCGGCATCTCGCATCGAGCTTTCACTTGGCTCAACATAAGATTGTCGGACTAAGCTTCCACTTGATGATGCCTCCGAGGACCTCCTCCTCGAAGAACACCTAAATAATTGCATTTTTATCTATGAACAAATTTCTGAACAAAATTTTTGTCAACAAAACTTCGTAAGATTAATAGCAACTACTCCTATGGATGCTTAGAGGCCATATTGAGCTTTCAAACTACTTAGAACTCTAAGAATTCAACATGCAAGCCCATCTACAGTAGCACCAAGAGTAGCTAATTATTCTAAAAATAACCCACTAAATCAAAAACTAATTGGAGCAATGGAGGAGTCACATACCAAGTAGCAATCCTCCAAAACAGTTTGGGAAAGGGAGCTTCGAGCAAAGAGATCAAAATCCACGGGTTTGAGTGCCAGAACACGGGAGTGAGAGCTATGGTGATTTTTTTCTGGAGGTAGGAGATGACATGGGCTAAAGGGATTACTGAGGTGCGCCCTGGTGTCTTGTGGGCACCAGGTGCACCCCCCTCTGATGTTATTTGCACGAGAAATTTAGAAATATTCGGAAAAAAATCATGTTAAATTTTCAGGACATTCCGAGAACTTTTATTTTTGGGTCATTTTTATTACACGGAGAAAACATAAAATAGTATAAACATGGCATTTTATTTTATTTGACTAAGAAAAATAGAAAACAAAAGGTGGGAGAAAAAGGTTGTGCTTACTAGATTCATCAACTTCATACCTCTCAAAAGATGATCCATTAATAAGGTTGATCAAGTCTTATTAACAACCACTTCCGATTAGCATGAAACCGAAGAACTTTCGTAAAATACTAAGTTACCTCAATGGGGATATGCATATCCCTAATAATGAGTATGTCATATTTCTTTTTGGCAGTAGGTAGATGTAGTTGAAAACTTCCAATAGTGAGTGTCGAAGATTCTTCAATAACATTTATACCATTCACTTGGAATTGTTTCTTCGGAAAGTGCACCGTATGCTCATTACCATTGATATGAAAAGTTACTTTGCTTTTATTGCAATCAATAACGGCCCCTGCAGTATTCAAGAAGGGTCTACCAAGGATAATCGACATGTTGTCGTCCTCGGGTATCTCAAGAATAACAAAGTCTGTTAAGATAGTAACATTTGCAACAACAACGGGCACATCCTCACAAATACCGATAGGTATGGCAGTTGATTTGTCAGCCATTGGCAATGATATTTCAGTAGGTGTGAGTTTATTCAAATCGAGTCTTTTATATAAAGAGAAAGGCATAACACTAACACTAGCTCCCAAATCACACAAAGCAGTTTTGACATAATTTCTTTTAATGGAGCAAGGTATAGTTGGTATTCCAGGATCTCCAAGCTTTTTAGGTACTCCATCCTTAAAAGAATAATTAGCAAGCATGGTGGAGATTTCAGCTTCAGGTATTTTTTTTTATTAGTGATGATGTCTTTCATGTATTTTGCATAAGGGGCCATCTTTAAAATATCACTTAGGTGGGTACGCAAAAAGACTGGCCTAAGCATTTCAGCAAAGCGTTCAAATTCTTCATCATCCTTTTTCATTGATGGTTTAGGTGGAAAAGGCATGGGTTTATGAACCCATGGCTCTCTTTCTTTACCATGTTTTCTAGCCACAAAGTCTCTTTTATCATATCGTTTATTTTTAGGTTGTGGGTTACCAAGATCAAGAGCAGGCTCTATTTCAACATCATTATCTGGTTCTTTATCATTGTTCGGTTGAGTATCTTCATGAACATCATCATTATTATTTTCATTATCACTAGGTGGATGTTCATTACCAGACTAAGTTTCAGGATCGGAAATAGAGACATCATTATCTTTAGGAGGTTTTTCTATCTTAGGTTCATTAGAGGTATGCAAAGTCCTATCATTTTTCTTTTTCTTTTTCTTTTTAGAAGGACTAGGTGCATCGGTATTAATTCTCTCGGAGTCTTGTTCAATTCTTTTAGGATGACCTTCCGGATAAAGAGGTTCTTGGGTCATTCTACCTCCTATAGTTATTACTCTAGAAGCAAAATCATTCATATTATTATTCATTTCATCAAGCAATTCTTTTTGACATTTAGCAACTTGTTCTAACTGGGTTTGAACCATAGATGCATGTTTTCCTACACCTCTAACATCATTACTAATTCTAAATAACAAGTCACTCAAGCGAGCAATCATATCAGAATTATATTGCAATTGTTTTAGAACATTTGCATTGAAGTGATCTTGTTTCATAATGTAGTTATCAAACTCATATAAGCATTGGCTAGGATGTTTATTGTAAGGGATATCACTTTCATCAAACTTTAATAAAGAATTTACCTATACCACCTATTGAGGTGGTGGTGTGTCAAGGCCATGTATTTCTTCAATAGGTGGTAAATTCTTAACATCATCAGCTTTAATACCTTTTTCCTTCATACTTTTCTTCACCTCCTGCATATCTTCAGGACTAAGAAATAAGATACCCCTCTTCTTAGGAGTGGGTTTAAGTGGTGGTTTAGGGAGAGTCCAATCATCATAATTCTTCAATATATTATTCAATAGTTCCCCAGCTTGTTCAGCAGTTCGTTCCATGAAAACACAACCAGCACAACTATCTAGGAAGTCCCTAGAAGCATCAGTTAGTCCATTATAGAAGATATCAAGTATTTCATTTTTCTAAAGCGGGTGACCAGGAAAAGCATTAAGCAATTGGATAAGCCTCCCCCAAGCTTGTGGGAGACTCTCTTCTTCAATTTGCACAAAGTTAAATATTTCCTGTAAGGCAGCTTGTTTCATATGAGCAGGAAAATATTTTTCAGAGAAGTAGTAAATCATATCCTAGGGACTAAGCACACAACCAGGAGCAAGAGTATTGTACCATATGTTAGCATCACCCTTTAATGAGAACGAATATAATTTGAGAATATAGTAATAGCGAATCTTCTCATCATGAGCAAAGAGGGTGGCTATATCATTTAGCATAGTAAGATGTGCCACTACAGTTTCAGTTTCATAGCCATGGAAAGGATCAGATTCAACTGAAGTAATTAACTCTGGGTCGACAGAGAATTCATAATCCTTATCAGTAACAAAGATAGGTGAAGTAGCAAACTTAGGATCACATTTCATTCTAGCATTCAAAGTCTTTTCCTTATACTTGCATAATAATTTCTTAAGATCATCTCTATCCTTACAAGAAAGGATTTCTCTAGCTATTTCTCCATCCATAACATAACCCTCAGGTATCTTAGGCATTTCAAATCTAGGAGAGCTAGGTCTAATAGGTGTTTCATAGTTCTTAGTTTCAAAGACTTCATCAGTTTCAGTAATCTCATCAGTTTGAGTAATTTCATTCTCTTTAGCTCTAGCAATTTGTTCATTAAGAAATTCACCTAGTGGCACATTATCATCAAGCATGTTACTAGCATCATCATAAGCATCATTCATAGTAGAAGTAACCTCATCAATAACTTGCGACATATCAGGATTAATAGCATGTGGTGGTGTTGCAAGTTTACTCATAACCGAAGGTGAATCAAGTGCAAAGTGTGATGGCAATTCCTTACCTCCCCTCGTCTTAGAGGAAAAAATCTTGGTTCTTGTATCCTTCAGATTATTCATAGTGATCAATTGATATTAATCCCAAGTGACTCAACAAATATAGCTATGCTCCTCGGCAACGGCGCCAGAAAAAGATCTTGATAACCCACAAGTATAGTGGATCGCAACAGTTTTCGAGGGTAGAGTATTCAACCAAAATTTATAGATTCGACACATGGGAAGCCAAAGAATATTTGCGAGTATTAGAAGCTGAGTTGTCAATTCAACCACACCTGGAGATAAAATATCTGCAGCAAAGTGATCAGTAGCATAGTAGTATGATAGTTTGGATAGCAGTAGTAACAGTAACAGTAAGGGTAACAGTGCTTGCAATGGTTTTATAGCAAGTGTAAGAGTAATAGTAGCAATAGTAACTTAGCAAGAACAATATGTGGAAAACTCGTAGGCACTGGATCGGTGAACTCGTTGGAAAATATTCATCATATAACAGTCATAACCTAGGGCGACACAGAACTAGCTCCAGTTCATAAATGTAATGTAGGCATGTATTCCGTAAATAGTCATACGAGCTTATGGAAAAGAACTTGCATGACATCTTTTGTCCTACCCTCCCGTGGCAGCACGGTCCATAACGAAACTAAGGGATATTACGGCCTCCTTTTAATAGAGAACCAGAACAAAGCATTAACATATAGTGAATATATGAACTCCTCAAACTACGGTCATCACCGGAAAGTATCCTGACTATTGTCACTCCGGGGTTTACGAATCATAACACATAGCAGGTGCATATGACTAGCAAGATCGGATCAAGAACATAGATATAATGGTGATAACAGAAATGGTTCAGATCTGATATCATGGCACTCGGGCCCTAGTGATAAGCATTAAGCATGGCTAGGTCATAACAACATCAATCTCAGAACATAGTGGATACTAGGTATCAAGCCCTAACAAAACTAACTCGATTACATGATGAATCTAATCCAACTTCTCACTGACCAGCGAGCCTACGAAGGAATTACTCACTCCCGTTGGGGAGCATCATGGAACTGGCGATGGAGAAGGGTTGATGGTGACGAAGAACAAAGATTCCCCTCTCCGGAGCCCCAAACGGGCTCCAGATCTGGCCTCCCGATGAAGAACAGGAGCTGGCGGCGGCTTCGTATCTTAAAATGCGATGAAACTATCTCTCCTATTTTTTTTCTCCGAAATAGGATTTTCTAGCGCTGGAATTAGGGTCGGTGGGGCCACGAGGTGGGGACAACCCACCAGGGCGCGCCTGGAGGGGGTGGCGCGCCCTGGTGTATCGTGCCCAACCAGGGCACCCCCTCTGGTGGTTTTTGGTTCCAGTATTTTTTATTTATTGTAAAATAAATATCCAAAAATTTCGTCCAGTTCCGAGAACTCTTATTTCTGCACAAAAATAACACAATGGTAGTTCTGCTGAAAACAGCGTCAGTCCGGGTTAGTTTCATTCAAATCAAGCAAATTAGAGTCCAAAACTAGAGCAAAAGTGTTAGAAAAAGTAGATACGACGGAGATGTATCAGTCAACAGAGAATTCATAATCCTTACCAGTAACAAATATAGGAGAAGTAGCAAATTATGATCATATTTCATTTTCTCCATCATATATTTTTCTTTTAGTTTGCATAGTAGTTTTTTCAAGTCATCTCTACTTTCACAAGCAACTTAATCCCTAGCTGTTTCCTCATCCATAACATAACCTTCAGGTACATGAGGCAATTCATATCTATTAGGAGAGCGAGGTGTAACAGGTCAAGTCCTCATCAGTTTCAGCATTTTCAAGTTATCTAGCTTTAGCAATATGAGCATTAAGTAATTCATTTAGTGGCACAGTTTCAGTTTCAACATGTGTAGCAATAGTATCATCATTAATTTCAGAGGTAGCATCATCAAGTTCATGTGACATATCAGGACGGTCAACAGGTGGTGGTGTAACAAGCTGATTCAAAACAGTAGGTGAATCAAAAGCAGAGCTAGATGCCAGTTCCTTACCTCCTCTCGTGCGAGAGGGGACGATCTTAGTTCAAGTATCTTTCATATTCTTCATAGTAGCAATTGGATATCCTCAAGTTAACACAATAAATAGAGCTATGCTCCCCGGCAACGGCGCCAGAAAAAGGTCTTGATAACCCACAAGTATAGGGGATCGCGACAGTCTTCACGGGTAGTATTTCACCCTAATTTATTGGTTCGACACAAGGGGAGCCAAAGAGTATTTATTGGCCTTGATAGTTGAGTTGTCAATTCAACCGCACCTGGTATATCTTTCTGCAGGAAAGGTTTAGTAGCACAACAAACAGTAGTAGTAAAAGTAACAGTAGTAGTGACAACAACAATTTTGTAGCAGTTGTGACAGTAGCAGTAGCAATAGTAACTTAGCAAGATTCAGTATATGTAAAGCATAGGTACGTGGATCGGTGATGTATAATTATTTAGATGACATTGATCATGTAACAGTTACACACTAGGGCGACACAGAACTAGCTCCAATTCATCAAAATAATGTAAGCATGTATTCCGTATATAGTCATACGTGCTTGCGATAAGAACTTGCATGACATCTTTTGTCCTACCCTCCCGTGGCAGTGGGGTCCTATTGGAAACTAAGGGATATTAAAGCCTCCTTTTAATAGAGAACCGGAACAAAGCATTAACACATGGTGAAGACATGAACTCCTCAAAGTACGACAATCACCGGAAAGAATCCCAATTATTGTCACCTTGGGGTATGCGGATCAAGACACGTAATAGGTTCATACAACTTGAAAGATAGGACCCAAATCACTCTTATATTCATAAAAACATAATAGGTTCAGATCTAAAATCATGGCACTCGCGCCCTAGTGACAAGCACTAAGCATATCAAAGTCATAGCAACATCAATCTCAGAACATAGTGGATACTAGGGATCAAGCCCTATCAAACTTAACTCGAATACATGATTAATCTCATCCAATCCCACCAATGTCCAGCAAGCCTACAAAGGAATTACTCACTCCTTGTGGTGAGCATCATGGCGGTGTTGATGGAGAAGGGTTGGTGATGATGACGGTGACAATTTCCCCTCCCCGGAGCCCCAAACGGACTCCAGATCTGCCCTCCTGAGGAAGAACAGGAGGTGGCGGCGGCTCCGTCTCGTGAAATACGATGAAAACTTCTCTCTGATTTTTTCTCCAAAGATGTGATTTTATAGGACTGGAATTAGGGTCGGAGGGGCCACGAGGGCCCCACAAGCCATCAGGGCGCGGCCTAGGGGGGGCGCGCCCTGATGTGTGGTGGCCCCCTGGCACACTCCCTCCGGCAAGTCTTCGCTCCATAATTCATTATAATTCTCAAAAATAATTCACAAAAAGTTTCGTCCAATTCCGAGAACTTTTATTTCTGCACAAAAATAACACCAAGGTAGTTCTGCTGAAAACAGCGTCAGTCCGGTTACTTTCATTCAAATCATGCAAATTAGAGGTCAAAACCAGAGAAAAAGTGTTTGGAAAAGTAGATACGTTGGAGAAGTATCAGGCTATGAGACATCGGTTGGCGGAACCATGTCATAATAGATAACTCTGTAGTTAAAACTCCTGATATTCCTTTGTTGTAGGAAAAAGAATTAAAACGAGCTTTTATGCAAAAACTCAGACACAGAGCCACAAAGACTTATTGCATGTAGAATAGTCTCATCATTGTGATCTTGCTAGTACATTCAATGTACTGACCTACACGACTGCAACGTATCATGTTGCGGGATATTTCTACAACGAGTAAGAGTACGATATAGGGTTACGGTCTACACTCAACCTGCCGTTGGTGTTGATGGGATTCCATTCCCGTTTGGCTGTTTCCGCTGAGACTCATGAGGTATATATCAGTTTTACGTTAATTACATGTGATTGCACTTTGATATATATGATGTATTGTGTGTGCCAGCATACTGATCCAGGGATGGCACAGACACACTGAGGCTTGACTCGTTTTGAGTCGGGACGCTACAATGGCTTACCTTAGGCCCAATAGATGGTGAAGTGTCATGTGGTCGACATTCACACGACACCACTAAAGGAACCAACAACATACATATCATCAAAATATCGAACGAATACCAACATCACATGATTGCTTATAACAAGACTTCTCCCATGTCCTCAGGAACAATAGTAACTACTCACACATCATCAACATGTTCAAGATTAGAGGAGTGATAATGATAATTAAGGATCTGAACGTAATATCTTCCACCAAATAAACCAACAAGCATCAACTACAAGATGTAATCAACACTAGTAGTAACCCACAGGTACCAATCTGAGGTTTCGAGGCAAAGATTGAATACTAGAGATGAACTATGGTTTGAGATGAGATGGTGCCGGTTAAGATGTTGATGAAGATTGGTCCTCCCACGAAGGAGGAAGCATTGGTGTTGAGGACGGCTTCGATCTCCCTCTCCCTGAGAGAAGTTTCCCCAACAAAATCAGCCTGCCGGAGTGCAAAAGGGCCTCTGCCCAGGTTTCCGCCTCGAGACGGCGACACTTCATCCTGAAAGTTCCTTCTTTATTTTTTCTCATTAGATGTGAATTTATAGGACTGGAATTAGGATCGGTTGAGCCATGTGGGCCCCACGAGCTAACAGGGCGTGCCCAGGGGGTGGGCGCACCCTGTTGGGTCGTGGCCCACAGGCATCCCCCTCCTGCAATTCTTTGCTCCATAATTCTTCATATATTCCAGAAATAATTCAAAAAAAGTTTCAGGTCATTTGGAGTCGAGTGAATTTTCAACCTTTTTCATGGTTTTTAGGTCCAGAATTCCAGTTCCCCGCAATTTCCCTTCTTTTGATGTACCTTGTAACTTCAGAGAGAAAAGGCATAAGAATTGTATCATAAAGTGGGATAATGAACGGGAATAGCATAAATATCAATAGGAAATCATGATGCAAAATGGACGTATCGTCAGTTACTGCTGCCTCGACTGTCGCTCTAACGACCTCAGATTTCAATATGTTGCTTGTACTAACGGATCTCACGAAGTTTTGTTGAGTTTTGTGTGATTGAAGTTTTCAATTTTTGGGTGTTATCAAGATGAACAAAGGAATAAGGAGCGGCAAGAGCCTAAGCTTGGGGATGCCCAAGGCACCCCAAGGTAATATTCTAAGGAAGACTCAAGCGTCTAAGCTTGGAGATGCCAGGGAAGGCATCCCCTCTTTCGTCTCAGTCCATCGATATGTCACCTAGGCCCGTCTGCCTGTGACGCAAGTCGCGACGTGCGGCCTGGGCCCACTACGGCCCGCCGCTAAGCTTCATGAGAAATGCCTTCACGGGCGTGAGGTATTTGGCACCATCACCAGCCTCACGAGGACGCCCTCACGAGGTTGCCTCCTGGGGCTGCCCCACGGGGGCTATGTGGGGTGCATAGGTCAAGGATGGTTCAGCGGGGTCGTGCGGCCCGCCCCGTCGTGAGGGCGACGGGCGCCATGCCAAGGATGCCTAGAGCCATGGTAGGAGGCGTGGCTGAGAAGACTTTCCCCTTTGGTGCTATGGGAGGTGGGATAGCGCGCCGGTTCCCAAAGAAACGCCCAAAGGTTTCCCGTTTGGCATAAGAAGGCCAAGGCCGGGGGCTCGCCAGGATGGAGGTTATCCCCGAGCCCACCTGCGCGTCACAAAGGGAGCCTTTTGAAGGCGAAGACCACTTTTGTCAGGATAGTCTGCAGTCTTGTCCCCCTTCAAACTGGCCATTGTGGCAACCATTCCCGCCTGATATTTTCGAGGGAAGAGGACCAAAGCCAGGATAAAAGGAGCAGGGCAGCCACCATAGAACAGACCGACCCCCTCTATATTCACTCTCACAAAAAGGAAAACCAGACATGCAAGAGTAGGGTTTTACACCGCGAGGTGGCCCGAACCTGGGTAAAGCATTGTATTCTTTGTTCTTCCCCCAAGATCAAGCACGCCGGAGTATCACCGTAGGTTAGCAAGAGAGAGAAGGGTTGAAGAGCGAGCGCACCCCAGAGTTCGAACCTTTCTTGGGTCCCCAGAGCCCTGATTCCGACATTTGGCGCGCCAGGTAGGGCGTGCGCCGCTATTCTCCAGCTCCGTTCCGGCTCCATCCTTGCCAACCCCATGGCTGAAGCTCGCCGTGCGCGCGTCGGGCGCAAGGCGGCGGACGGCCGTCGGCGACGCATCCGCCGCCGTTGCCAATCCTGCTGCCCGCAAGCAGCATGACTCCTCGCACCCTCCCGTGCTGCGAGGCGGCCGTTCCGCCGCGGTTCCTTCCACTCGTGCCCACTTTGGAGATCTGAATGAGCAGGAAGCGCTGCTCATGGTGAGCGAACTCCTTCGCCACGGCCCGACGGACGGTGGCCATGACGCCTCGGCGTACCACATCGCCGAGCTCGTTGCCATCACCAGGAGAGTCCTGGCGCCCTACCGCCCGCTTCAACCCCCACCGCCTCGCGCTGTGTCAGGGATATAACCCCACAGTATGACCCGCCCTACTGGGCCGGGTCAGTATAATGATGTCTCTGGAACTATGTTCAAGATGGGCCGTGTCGTGAAGGTAAAGCAAGTAAGGTGGCTACTAAGTGAACCGTCGGGCGGCCCAATCGCGTGGAGATGGTGACTCAAGGCCCACAGGGCAGAAGACGCTAGAGGATTCCTTGCTCAAAAGGCAAGCCGTGTTAGAGACATGAAAGGTTATGAGTTGTAATATGACTCGGACTCTGTTGTAAACCCTAGGGTCTTGACCTGTATATAAAGGCAAGCCCATAGGACCGAAAGTCTCAAGTTAGACACCCTCGAAAGCTAGGTTAGCGATTCTGCATCCTTGTAATCGAGATCATCATCAATATAGACACAAAGCAAGACGTAGGCTTTTACCTCCATCGGAGGTGCCGAACCTGGGTAAACTTGCCTTCCATTCCCATTTAACCCCTTTGAGTCGCCACCTAGTTGCGATGGCCTAACACCTAAGTCCTTGCACGAGGACATCTGCCGTGACAAAACCACGATAGTTGGCGCCCACCATGGGGCTCTCGCCCGGTGGAGTCGAGTTCTCGAAGGGAACCTGTCCAGGGTTCGGGAAATTTGCGGCTGATCAGATGATCAAGGGTCGCGGTGACAAGATCTACATCGACGATCCAATCTGGGGCACCGAGGTCAGCTCAACCGAGCACGAGTACCGGGTGCCCTTTGGTAGGGTCGGAGCTACCGTTTCCGAGTCGGACATCTACATCAACCCTCTAGGCTACCATCACGTCGATGATGGTTAACTTACTGTTAACTAGTAGCCTCCCATGGGCGGCTAGTCATTTTACTTCGGCACTTTCCTCTTGGGACGGACTCTTCGGTCGCCAGTTGAACCTTTTCTTCAAAGGAGCGTCGGAGTATTCGGGCAGACCCCTCCGAGCTGGGTCGAACAGGGGAACGTCCTCAATGTAGAACCATTCCGAGGTCCATTATTCGGACTCTTTCTTCGGAGTCCCCACGGGATACCCCGTCCCGGCTATACGCCATACTTCGGCTCCGCTCACTTACCGAATCGTCCCACCACGAGTACGGGGGACAAGGCAGAAGTACCTCCTCCATAAACCAAAATGGGCCTCGCAGCCCAAGAACATCTCGCAGAGGGCAACAAAGCCCGAAATGTGCAGGATGGATCCAGGGGTAAGATGATGGAGTTGGATCCCGTAAAATTCCAATAGTCCCCTCAAGAAGGGATGAATGGGGAATCCTAGGCTCCGTAAGAGGAAGGACACGAAACATACCCGCTCTCCCTTGCGTGGAACAGGGAAATTCTCTGCGAAGGCCTCGCCGTTCGAAGAAGCCAATCCGGCGCGGGTAAATGCCAGATCCGAGGTGGGAAGATAACCCTGGGTCTCAAGGTTGCGCAGCTGGAGGAGAGATACTGAACAACTTGCCCAATCTCCGGGAAGGGGGCCGTGAGGACGCGAGGAGGAGCCAGGGATGCTCGCCATATTTTCAAGTTCTTTCGTGTGGGGCTTTTCGATGGTGAGGAAGAGGAAGGGGTTGCCTAAGCCACGATTCAGCCTGCTTAAATGGGCGGTTCCTCCCCTTCGCTTGCAGAAAGGGCAGTCCTGTAAAAGGCTGCTGGGCCGCCCATCTCCCATTGGCGCACAAGGATCGAGGGGCATCGTTAATTCTAGTCGGCGAAGTTAATGCTGTGGGCCCCGCAACGATCGAGAGCTCACTAATGACTGGATTATTGTTTACCGAATAGAGAGGGGGAGAAGAACTCGCCTCGCAAGCCAAAGACTTTGGGAGCACAGGACCGTCTGGACTACATACCTCGGCATTGGAGGCTAGTTCGGGGGCTACTGAGGGAGTCCGGGATTAAGGGGTCCTCGGACTACCGGCCTATTCCTTATGGGCCGGACTCGTGGGCCACTCGTTGGTGGATCGGACTGGCCGAATACCCTGTGACCAGGGAGAAACCTCAGGAGGCGTGGCGTGCCATTCAAGCTGAAGATGATAGAATAGGCGTGTTTATTCCTTGAATAAGCAACCGACTATGTGTAACCCTAGGGACCCCTGGTGTCTATATAAGCCAGAGGGTTTCGTTTGAAGAGGCACGTGAACTCATCTAGGGTTTTAGCTACTTGATCTCGAGGTAGATCGACTCTGTAATCTTCATACACATCAATACAACCAAGCAGGACGTAGTGTTTTACCTCCATAGGAGGGCCTGAACCTGGGTAAACATCGTCTCCTTCATCCCTTGTTACCGATCGATTCTAGATGCGCAGCTCGGGACCCCCTACCCGAGATCCGCCGGTTTTGACGCCGACATTGGTCCTTTCATTGAGAGTTCCGCTGCGTGATCGCTAGAGGAATCGAAGGCTTGCCTTGTCATCAGCGATGAAGTCTGCAGCAAGGACGTTTTCGTTCCTGGTCAGATTTTCGCGTTCGGCAGCATCGTATCGCATGCCGATCCGGCCAGCCATCTTGGCCAGGTCGGAAGTTTCGTCCCCGATGAGGTAGTCAGATTCAGGAACCTTGAGTTCGTCGCCGACTCCCGGGGAGATATCGTTTTAACGAAGCTCTCAGCTCCCATGGAGGAGCCCGCACGCCCCGACGCCTTAACGCGGGAGGCAGCAGGTCCCACCCCTGAGGTGGCCTCAATCCCTGGGTCGGCCATAACGCCCAACCCAGCTGATATGCCCGGATCTGCCTCGGCCGAATACAACCCGGGCGCGTCGTCAAGCGACCCTGGGACAACGGCGCTGCAGATCGACCCCATGCGCTCAAGTGACATGGACCCTGCCGACATCTCGTCATTAAACGAGCTGCTTGGTCGGATTCAAACCATGGGTGTGACCGACGGGCAAACCTCAATCTATGACCGGATCGGGTTTAAACCCGATGATAGGGAGATTCATACCCCAGCGATCACCCACTTAGTCGCCACCATCGAGTGTCTGGCCGGAGTCTCATCCTCTCAACTACCGGAATTAAAAACAGTTTACATCCCGGCTTCCGACCGTCAGGATCTCTCCTACCATCCGGAATCCGGAACCCACACCGGAAATAGTTCGGGATCGGCCTCCGATCTAGCACCTGACCTAGAACCCGCGCAGAAGGGTCCTGTTTACAACATGGACACCGAACCCGCCACGCCGGATCCCGCGATGACACGGGAGGCAAACGCCGTGATCTCGGACTCACATCCTGGCGAGAAACTAAAATTTCCCCCGCCCACCACCCAAGTTGAGCACTCCTCAAGCAGCGCAGGAGAGCCAAAGTTTTCGGGCTTATGGGAAGTTAAACAACAGCTAGGAGAATCAGTCCATCATTTTTGGGCTAGACTCCTCCTTATTAAAGACAAAGTACTAGACTCTAGTGGCCAGGAGATAATAGCAACCTTCAGGCAGAATTGCCACAATGAAGGAAACCTCAATGCCCTAGCCCGTCATCACATTCATGACTTCACCGAGCTATCAGACCTGGTACAAAAATATTGCGCCATGGAAAGCACCTGGCAAGCCGAACGTTTATTTTCGGATCCGGTCCCTGCCGAACACCCTAGAGGAGCTCGGAAAAAGCGAATATCTCCGAAAGGGCCGGCCAAACACGAACCCGCTGAGAAAAAGAATAGACCCCCTACGGGAGTTAGAACTGTCCTTGATGGGCTATTAGACAAGCCATGCCCTATACACTATGTATTACTGAACACAAGCCCGACTCATAGCCTTAGGGCTTGCTGGGTCGTCAGGCAGGTCACAAAAAGCAGAGAGGTCATCCTCGAGGCCCTTCCTCCAGGCAGACGTTCAACAGCGCCACCAGAATGCAACGCCGAGATCCTGACGATCTATGAAACATTTTCCTCAAGGAATAAATGAAGAGAGCTCTTCGAGAACTCGAACAAATCTATCAGGTGGCAGCAACGAATTCATGGACAGTCACACCGATCACCTTCGGAGAAGCTGATAAACCAATCACCCGCCCCGGCCGAACACCTGCCGCACTGGTCCTCAACCCCATCGTCGATGGTTTCAGGTTACAAAAGGTGCTAATGGACGGCGGCAGTGGTTTAAACCTCATTTATGAGGATACCTTGGAAAAAATGCAGTTCGACCGATCCCGCATCGAACATAGCAACACAACCTTTCGTGGGATTATCCCTAGGAAAGAGGCACGTTGTTCCGGACGCGTTACCCTCGATGTGGTATTCGGCACGCCCGAGAACTACAGATCTGAAGAACTTCTCTTTCATATCGTGCCCTTTCACAGCGGTTACCACGCTCTGTTGGGGCGTGACACTTTCAAAAGATTTCAAGCTATACCACATTACGGGTATATGAGGCTCAAAATGCCGGGCCCAAATGGGGTGATCACAATCACAAGTGACCCGCATAGAGCCCTTCGAGCCGAAAGTAGAACAGCAGCGCTCGCCCTCGAGGCACTAGCTGAGACCTTTGCAGCAGAGGAACTGACCGCACTCCGATCAGCAGTGGACAAAGATGATGTGGTCCTTAGCAAGAGGCCCAAACCCACGTCCTTTAAACCCGTAGGCGAAATCATCAAATTTCAGGTACATCCAACGGACCCCAATAAAACATCGTCCATCGGAGCTCAGCTGGACCCCACGGTGGACGAAGCACTGCGAAGATTCTTACGAGAAAACTGGGATATCTTTGCCTGGCATCCTTCAGATATGCCAGGAATCCCACGGCGGCTAGCAGAGCACAGTCTGAACATAATCGCAGGATTCAAGCCCGTCAAACAGGCCCTACGCCGTTTTTCCGAACCCAAGCGACAAGCTATGGGCGAAGAACTAGCAAAATTGCTGGAGGCCGGATTCATACGAGAAATCAAACACCCCGAGTGGTTGGCAAACCTGGTGATGGTACCGAAGAAAGAAAAATCCTGGCGGCTGTGTGTCGATTTCAAAGACCTTAATAAAGCTTGCCCCAAGGACCCTTTCCCCTTACCACGTATAGACCAGATTATTGACGCCACAGCCGGACACGACTCATTGTGCTTCCTCGACGCTTATTCCAGATACCATCAGATCAAAATGAAGGAATCCGATCAAGCTGCAACTACATTCATCACCCCGTATGGGCCATTCTGCTTTAACACAATGCCTTTCGGGCTAAAAAACGCAGGTGCTACATACCAGCGTATGATTTAGACATGTCTCGAAAAACAAGTCGGTAAAATAGTCGAGACATATGTGGACGAGGTGGTCATTAAGACCAAACACGTCAGCCAGCTGATAGACGACCTCAGGAACACTTTTGCTAGTCTACGGGAATATGATATACGGCTCAATCCGGACAAATGTGTCTTCGGAGTTCCCGCTGGTAAACTACTCGGATTCATTTTTTCCCATAGAGGAATAGAAGCGAATACTGCTAAGATCCGCGCCCTATCTCAACTTGCGTTTCCTACAGAGCTAAAGCACGTGCAAAGGCTGGCGGGCTGCGTGGCGGCTTTGAGCCGCTTCATCTCCCTCCTTGGTGAAAAGGCTTTACCGCTCTACAGGCTGCTGAAACGGACCAAAAACTTTGAGTGGACCGATGAAGCAACGGCTGCACTAGAGGAAATTAAAACACTGCTGGCCAGCAACCCCATACTCACGGCGCCAAGCGCCGGTGAACCAATGTTACTGTACATCTCGGCCACCAATCAAGTGGTTAGTGTCGTCCTCGTCGTCGAACGAGAGAACGAGGGTCACAAATTCCGGGTGCAAAAGCCAGTCTACTATGTGTCAGAAGTGCTAACGCCATGCAAGTCCAGATATCCGCACTACCAGAAGATAGCCTATACAGTGTTCATGGCATCACGAAAGCTCAGACACTACTTTCAAGAATGTTCGGTCACGGTGGCATCTGAAGTACCCCTGAACGATATAATCAATAACAGGGACGCCACCGGCCGCATAGCCAAATGGGCCATCGAACTCCTTCCTTTCGAAATCACCTATAAGCCACGACGAGGTATTAAATCTCAAGTGTTGACCAATTTCCTTGCCGAATGGACAGAGGTCGAGCTCCCCAGAGAATATAGTACATACTCCCATTGGACGATGTACTTCGACGGATCCAAGACACTGGCTGGACTGGGGGCTGGAGTTATCCTCACATCTCCCATGGGAGACAACGTCCGGTACGTGTTGCAAATCATGTATGCCGATTCGAACAATGCGGCTGAATACGAAGCACTATTGCACGGGCTTCGGATGGCAGCATCGATGTGCATACAACGACTTGAAGTACGGGGAGACTCTAATCTCGCCATCTCTCAAATCAACGGTGAATTCGATGCAAAAAACCCAAAGATGGCAGCATACAGAAATGCCGTTCTTAAAATATCCGCACGGTTCGAGAGGCTAGAATTCCATCATGTCGCTAGAGACATCAATCAGGCTGCTGACATACTCGCCCGTATGGGGGCCAAGCACGACCCCGTCCCGAAAAACACCTTCCTTGAATGGCTTTTCATGCCATCGGTGGTATGGCAGGACGAGAATAAGGGCGCTGGAGCCATCAACATGGAAGAGATTGTCCCTCCTATAAATGAACCAGATGAGCAAATCATCGGCGGTTCCATAATTGAAGAAACGCCTTCGGCTCATGAGGTCATGGCAGTAATCGCACCATGGACCGAGCCCTTCATTGCTTACCTTCTCCGCCAAGAACTCCCCGACGACCAGACGGAGGCGAGACGCATAATTTGGTGATCCAAGGCCTATAAGGTCCACGAGGGTGAGTTATATAAGAAAAGCACTACCGGGATACTCCAACGGTGCATATCTGAGGAAGAAGGAAGGCAGCTTTTGTCCGAAGTCCACGTAGGCATGGGCGGCCACCACGCCACAGCACGGGCCTTGGTAAGCAAAGCTTTTCGAGCCGGATTCTTTTGGCCCACCGCTCGAGCGGACGCCCAAGCACTCGTCCAACATTGTGTTGGATGTCAACTATTCGAAAATCAAAGCCACATGCCCCCGACAGCTCTTCGAACTATTCCGATCACCTAGCCTTTCGCGGTCTAGGGGCTGGATATGGTCGGACCACTTAAAGGGGGGGGGCAAGAAAAATAAATATCTACTGGTCATGGTCGACAAGTTCACCAAATGGATCGAAGCAAAACCAGTAAGATCAGCTAAGTCCGGACCGGTAGTCCACTTTATATCTGGTGTGGTACACTGTTATGGTGTCCTGCACAGCATAATAACGGACAAAGGATCCAATTTCACCGCCCAGGAGGTGAAGGATTGGTGCGCAAACATGGGCATCAAGCTCGATTACGCCTCGGTGTACCACCCGCAGACCAATGGACAAGTCGAACGGGCCAACGGCCTAATCATGAGCGGCATTAAACCACGTCTGGTCCGATCTCTTCATGAATCTGACTGCAATTGGGTAGAGGAGCTTGACTCCGTTCTGTAGGGTCTGCGTACCACCCCGAATCGATCAACGGGATACACACCGTTTTTATGGTCTACGGGGCAGAAGCAGTCCTTCCCCGCGATATCATTCACGGCGCACCTATGGTGCGCATGTACGAAGAAAAGCAGGCCGAGTTAGATCGGCAGGACGAGTTAGACGCCTTGGAAGGAGAGCGAGATATAGCTCGGGCCCGCTCTACTTTCTATCAACAACAGGCTCGGCGCTACCAAAGCAGGGAGGTTAGAGCGAAGGCATATAATGTGGGCGAACTCATCTTACGACTCCCAGAGAAGCATAGGCATAAAATCAATCCCAAGTGGGAGGGCCCTTTCATAATTGACGAAGTACTTACATGAGGGGCTTATCGCCTCCGCAACCCGCCGGACAATTGCCTCGAACCAAACCCATGGAACGCAGCTCGTCTTCGGCGCTTTTACGGCTAGACCGGCGTCGTCATATTTCTTACCTTTCTTTTTTTTATTTTTCCTTTCGTATTCTTTCCTTTCCCTTTTAGCTTTATAGGATTGGATACCATTTCCCAGCATGTGTTCGGCTAAACCGAGCTTGTGTTAAGTTTTTCGGCATACATCTTCAAATGTCCTATCCGATTATTATATATTTTGTGCACCGATTCACATGTATTGTGCATGCACACTTCCCTTATCATTTTTAAGCCATTATATGCATCAATTGGACCTAAGATTTTGGCCAAGCTGGGTTGCCTCACTCATGTGCTTACCCTCTACGTTCCCGATTGTTCGGCTAGAGGGTAAAGGGAGCACCTCTGCAATTGTTACGACCGGATCATCCGGATATGTACCTCAGACGGGTGAAGCTGAAAGCTAGCTATCTTAAGAAGAAAATTGGTAGGCCACGACGGAAGTAAAAAACTTGCGGTGGTTATCACCATTGCTTGGGATTATTTACCCAAAGAAGCCATTATCCGCATACTAGTAGTATACGACCATGATATTTACGATCTACGTAGCAACCTGAAGGAAGGTACCGATAGAGGAATTATTTTCTTCAGAAAATGTTTCTTACGTTAAGCAGTAATATAACATATCTCCCTATGCATGTTCTGTCAGTTTGCACCGCATGGCCGGATTGCCTGGTTCCCCGAAATAAGTTCCTTTTATCGGAGGACATTCGATACGGAAAACTCCCCGAAATATCTCCCTATGCATGTTCTATCAGTTCGCACCGCATAGCCGGAATGGCCAGTTAAGACAACGTTTATAGCATAGACGGAGCAGTTTTTGATCTAAAGTACATAGTTACATAGAATCAAACACCTGGCTGCTGGTCAAGATTATCTATTAAGGTATCCAGGGTGCAATCTTCTTGCGAAAGACGAGCGGAGGGCATCACTTGGTCGTAAACCAAATGAAGCGGCACTTCTTGCCCATCCGGCCCTAACGGCCCAACCCGAGCCATATGCTCTCGGTTAAGTTTGGTAAAGCGGGTCTTGACCATTGCCCATGCCTCCCGTGCTCCCTCTCGACAAGCCGATGTCTTCCATAACTCAAAATGACATCGGGGTCCTTTAAACCGATCAGCCAGTTCGGACATCCCTGCTGGAGGTGTCTTGGCAGGCCGGAGTGCGTTGGTCATGCTCTTCATGGCTCTCCGAGCCCGCTCATGTACGACGGACAGTTCCTTCAGTACGTTCCCTCGGAATGATCCGATTTCTTCCTCGGGCCGCCCGGTTAGGAGACCTACACACTAGACGAAGCATGTCCCTTACACTTGATGTAATAAAGGTACTTTTCGGAATTACGAAGATATAAGTGCACTTACATAACATGCCCCTCTGTAAACTCTGGTTCTCTTCCTAGGCTTGAGCCAATTGAATTTTCAAACTCTCAAGTTCTTCGGCTTGCCGCTGGTTTTCCGCCTTAAGCCAGTTCTTTTCCTCAAGACTTCGGCTCAATACACGGCGGCCAGCCTCATGCTGAGATTCGGCATACCTCTGAGATTCTCGGGCTGTATCCAAATCTTTCCGCAACTGCCCTATGGACTCAGCTGCTATAAAGTACTCTCTGATTAGTACGGAATGTCGAATAATTCGGCAAATTGACATACTCACCGTGCGCCTCTCGGGTGAAATTCTTCACTTGCTCAAGCTCGGCCTTCACGGTTTGTACCCGTGTTCTGCTCACCTCGAGTTCCTCGGCCAACTTCTCATTTTGCTGCCTTGAAACCTACATTATAAATAAAACAATATTCAGATCCTTAACTCGGCCGTTCCAACCAAATCAAGGCTCGGGGGCTACTGGATTAATATTTGTGTTCGGTTGTTAAAACCGATTACTCACCTCCAGGCTGGACGATATCAGTTTAGCGGCTCCCTCAAGCCCAGCTCGTGCAGCTCCGATGTATGCGTCCACCGAACTTAGGACATTAAACTATTGTTCGGAAAACGCTTGGTGGCGCAGGGCTTCCTTTCGCCGCCGGTGATTCATCGCACTCTCTACCTCGGAGTTAGTGACCGAGACGTCCCCGGAATCTTCAGGGGGCTGATCCGTCACATGGGCCACCGTGTCAGGTTCGGCCTGAGCAGAAGACCTTGATTCATGATGGTTGCCTAGCGCCTTGGCGACATTCCCGAAAGAAGGTGGCTGTACTCGTCTCCTAAGTATTTCGACACGAGATTTTGTGAGTACTTATTGCAATCATAACAATGGCCGAACTAAACGGTGAAATGAAGTACCTCTTGTTTGAGTGCATGGTCAAGGTGGTCCCCGCGGTTGGCTCACGAGGAGGATTCCTGTTGTTGCTCGGAACGGGCCCTGCTGCCGTAGACGACGTTCGACGCGTGGACCGATGACCCTTGGAAGTAGGGATCGGCACACTCGGTTTGGCAGGGGTCGCTCACCCTTTACGGGAAGAGACCTTCTTTTTGCCAGTGGTGGAAGAAGGAAGTGGTCTGGGGTGATCAGCTAGAAGAGCCACCTTGGAGCCGTCGAGGCTCTCCTGGTAAAAGACCCCGTCCTCGTATTCGATTGATAGCTCCGGATCGTCATGGCATCCGGGATCGTCATCGTGAGAATAGCTCTCTGGTTGAGGCGCCGAACAGCTGACTGTCTCGACCCAGCACCTCCAACTCTGTTCGGACAGATTGAAAGTTTCGATCAGAAGGATTATACATAAATATCCGAACTCAGAAAACAAAGCCAAAAGCTTACCCGTTCAATGGGGTTATGACTCGAATAGCCATCCTTGGCTGACAATCGAGCGAAATCTTCTTTTTCTCCTTTGAAAAGATCGGCCAGTATGGCTGCCATTGCCGCCTGATTGGCAGGACCCTGCCATTGGGAACGGGTGGTGTCACTTGTTCCGTTGTAACGCCACAGGGGGTGTATCCTTTGCTGAAGGGGTTGAACGCATCGAGCAATGACGGCTGCCATCACGTCGATGATGGTTGTCTTACCGTGAACTAGTAGCCTCACTTGGGCGGCGAGGCATTTTACTTCGGCAGTTTCCTCTTGGGTCGGACTCTTCGGTCTCCAGTTGAACCTTTTCTTCAAAGGAGCGTCGAAGTATTCGGGCAGACCCCTCCGAGCTGGGTCGAACAGGGGAACGTCCTCAATGTAGAACCATTCCGAGGTCCATTCTTCGGACTCTTTCTTCGGAGTCCCCACGGGATACCCCATCCTAACTATATGCCATACTTCGGCTCTGCCCACTTCCCGAATCGTCCCACCCCGAGTACGAGGGACAAGGCAGAAGTACCTCCTCCATAAACCAAAATGGGCCTCGCAGCCCAAGAACATCTCGCAGAGGGCAACAAAGCCCGAAATGTGCAGGATGGATCCAGGGGTAAGATGATGGAGTTGGATCCCGTAAAATTCCAATATTTCCCTCAAGAAGGGATGAATGGGGAATCCCAGGCCCCGTAAGAGGAAGGACATGAAACATACCCGCTCTCCCTTGCGTGGAACAGGGAAATTCTCTGCGAAGGCCTCGCCGTTCGAAGAAGCCAATCCGGCACGGTTAAACGCCAGATCCGAGGCAGGAAGATAACCCTGGGTCTCAAGGTTGCGCATCTGGAGGAGGGATACTGAACAACTTGCCCAATCTCCGAGAAGGGGGTCGTGAGGATGCGAGGAGGAGCCAGGGATGCTCGCCATATTTTCAAGTTCTTTCGTGTGGGGCTTTTCAATGGTGAGGAAGAGGAAGGGGTTGCCTAAGCCATGATTCAGCCTGCTTAAATGGGCGGTTCCTCCCCTTCGCTTGCAGAAAGGGCAGTCCTGTAAAAGGCTGCTGGGCCGCCCATCTCCCATTGGCGCACAGGGATCGAGGGGCGTCGTTAATTCTGGATGACGAAGTTAATGTTGTGGGCCCCGCGACGATCGAGAGCTCACTAATGACCGGATTATTGTTTACCGAACAGAGAGGGCCGGGGAGAAGAACTCGCCTTGCAAGCTAAAGACTTTGGGAGCACAGGACCATCCGGACTACATACCTCGGCATTGGAGGCTATTTCGAGGGCTATTGAGGGAGTCTGGGATTAAGGGGTCCTCGGACTACCAGCCTATTCCTTATAGGCCGGACTCGTGGGCCACTCGTTGGAGGATCGGACTGGCCGAATACCCCGTGACCAGGGGGGAAACCTTAGGAAGCGTCGTGTGCCCTTCAAGCTGAAGATGATAGAATAGGCGTGTTTATTCCTTCAATAAGCAACCGACTATGTGTAACCCTAGGGACCCCTGGTCTCTATATAAGCCAGAGGGTTTAGTTTGTAGAGGCAGGTGAACTCTTCTAGGGTTTTAGCTACTTGATCTTGAGGTAGATCGACTCTGTAATCTTCATACACATCAATACAACCAAGCAGGACGTAGGGTTTTACCTCCATCGGAGGGCCTGAACCTGGGTAAACATCGTCTCCTTCGTCCCTTGTTACCCATCGATTCTAGATCCGCAGCTCGGGACCCCCTACCCGAGATTCGCCTGTTTTGACGCCGACAGGGGATCATTCGAGATTGAAGCCCCTGAGAAATTTCGTGAGTCGCCTCATCGGGTTGCTGTCTACATGGCAGGAACTGAGGCGGCTCAGAACCCGTCCGTGGCTGGAGCGGCGGGTGGATCTAGCGGGTCTGGCAAGATGCCGGCTCAAGTCAGGACAGATTTAATGACTGGGATGGCAAAGCTCGTGGAGATTCCCATCACTGCGGAAAACCAAGAAGAGCGCAACACGGAATTAACCAAACTTCGTGACCAGATGACCGAGGTACACAGGAAATCGATGCTCAGAACCCCAGGATGGCGGAGCTACAGGCTCGCATACATAATGAGTCAGAGCGTCTTAAGGCTGAGGCTTGGCAGTTAGGACTTCAGAGAGATGCATCTGAGGCGGTTTACCAAAGGAGACACCGGAGCCGGCTACCAATGAGCCTCGAGCAGCAACAACTTTTTAATACCCCCCAGCAGACTCCGGGGGCTGGGCAGCCGCTTGGAAATCAACAAAACGATCCGCCTCAACCGCCACCAACTCACTCGCCACCACGACGTTTCCATACGCCACGGGGTCACTTTTCTCCTGGCACCAGGAAGTGCTACCTATTCACAGAAATACCCCTGTTGATGTTGCGGCCAGGAACGCCATAGAGATGTTGAAAACAGCAGTGGTGCAGCAAGCACAGTATTCTTATAGCCGCGCTCGGATGCACTCCACCCCATATGCCACTCGCAGCAATAGTCGCCATCTGGAGTCTCTGACCGTTTCTTGCAGTGCGCACAGGCAACAGCCTCAAGTTTCCCCGACCTGGCCTATTCCATCAGGAGCTCAGGCGATTGTTGATGCGGCTAGGGGTGCGCGACAGGCAGAGGCGGAAGCAGCAGCATGGGCGATTCAATTGCTTCATCCTCAGCTAGAGGCTGGGACCTACAGTAGGACGATTGGGATACCTTGCCTATCCCCGGCCCTCCGCGCCGAGCGTATGCCCAAAGACTTCAAGGGGCCTCGCAAGGTGCCAAACTACATAGCAGATCTTGAGCTGGCGGCTTGGATCGAAAGCTACAACTTAGCAATGGATATGTGGGATCTCAGTGAGGCCGTGTGTGCCAAATACTTGACGATGATGTTGGAAGGACCGGCTCGAACATGGTTGAAGAATTTACCGCCCAATTCCATCAACACTTGGTCAGAGCTTAAGGAACGCTTCATCAAGAATTTTCAGGGAACGTGAAAGAAGCCGATGACGATAGTGGACCTTCAACATTGCGTCCAGTGCGTGCATGAGTCGGCCCATCATTGGACTCGCCGAGTTGCAGAAATCATACACTCATCAGACAGCATTACGGTGGCTCAAGCCGTCCTAATCCTAGAAAAGAATTGCCACTTCCAGCCAATGGTCCAGAAGCTCGGGTGACTCAAGCGTAATGTACATGATATGGGTGACTTAATGGATGTCCTCACCAGGTATGCCGAGTCAGATAGCACGAAGGATCCCGGCTCAGATGAGGACAAGACTAGCAAAGGAAAGAAAGGAGAAGGTGGTAAATGCCAGCATAACCACGGTGGTAACTAGGGAACCCAGAATAACAATGGCAAGCGGAAGCAGCCAGATGGCGGGTCAGACTTCGTTGCCAACACCAATGTTGATTTCAAAAACCAACGCCGTAATGGTCTCCCTGGAGGGCCTTATAATGGGAATAAGCCTCGTAATTACGAGGAGGCGCTCAAGGGACCAGGTCCCAAACATAGTACCCAGGACAAGCCGACTACCCACTCATGGGAAAACTGTTACATCATGCAGGAATTCCGCAACCAAGCCTTCCAGAATCATCAAGGGGGCAACGGTGGTGGACACCCGGGTCAATATGGTCCTGGCGGGTCACAGGGCGGCTCAGGAGATGGTTTTCAACATCAGGTGAATAATGGCAATGGACAGCATCCTGGACCGGGAAATCAACATAACAACAAAGGTGGTTTCCAGAGTAACCCCAAGCAGTTGAATAGCGGTCAGTACCACTAGCACTTGAAATAATCCATTTTATCCGAGGAAATCTACGAGAAAGATCATAAACCTCTGAGAAGAAAATAACCCGGCATTGGAGTGTTGCTCACTTGCGGTCGTATTATGATGGCTCTTTTGCTTTTTGTAATCCCCCCCTGCAAACTCTGTACATACTTCTTTATGTTTCAAATATAATAAAGCCGACACACCCGAAACTCGGAGTTTATGTCGTTTCAGCCTACAAACTGAGCATGGTCTTTATTTTCTGAAACATTGGGCACTTGGGGCCTTCCAACTCATCGAGTTCAGCTTTCTCACCCTTGTGACCCGGCAAAACTTCAAAAGACATTGGGCATTTGGGGGCTTCAAACTCATCCAGTTTAGCTTTCTCACCCTCTTGACCCGGCAAAAAACGCCACATATGGTTAAACCTGCCTGTATGCTTGATGCGACTCCGATCAGGTGACCCCGTGTACTCTTGACAAGCCAATCCTCTTTTGGACCCTGAACTTCTTAAGGTTAAAACATCGACTTGAGTCACGTGAGATCCGGCACACAGAGAGCTAGGATAAACCATGGGTTATCATACCCGCTTCATGGAAGCAAGACTCGAGCCTCGAAAGCCGGTATTTATGTCAAGCCTCAAAAGCCGGCATCTTTTTCTGTTGTCACATACATCCATCATTTTGCATGGCATCATGGCATCATGCATGCATATTTAGATTTGTCTATTAAAACTGGTTTTTCAAAATCAGGTTACATCTAAAATTTCTACAAAAGGAATAAATCTTTTTGCCTGACCTTCATCATGGTTTCTTATAACCAGGATTAAATGGTTGGAGTTTCCAAAACCAGCTCAGAAGAGATTTTTTTCTTGTTGAGCCTCGAAAGCCAGTCTCTTCTCGCCGAGCCTCACTAGGCCTGCTTGTTAACAGTACTTGATATTGTTATAAAACTATTATTACTACCTCACAAGTTTTGTAGGTACAACATCATGTTAATTACCGGCTCATACATGAGTGTCCGGATTATCAACCATAGTCATATTATGACCGGTGCAATCACTATTATTATTCAACAGGACTTGAGTTTCGAAAGCCAAGTTTCTTTGCCTGGCCTGTCGTCTCTGCTTCAGTCAAAAGACTCATCGAGCACAATAGAGATATTCAAAGACAATCAAAGAAAGAAGCTCAATCAACACAGATCAAAGGATCAAAAGTTTCTTAAAAGCACCTTCACAAATGCAAACATGCACTAAGGCATGAACTTTTCAAGAAGTTTTTTAAACTACTCCTATTACACGCTCATCTCGGGAGCCACAAAAACTTCATTGTTTTTTCCCAACACTTGGGGGCTAGAGAGATGGGCGACATAAACTGCTTACACATATCACTTCTATGACTCACCCTCCGCGCCGCCCGGATTGATCTCTGGCTGACCTCTCGCCTGAGCCGCCTCTGGGTCATCCTCCACTAAATCTTCTGGCTCTTCGATCTGTAGGTTATCCACTAGATCCCAGTTGCAATGGGTGAAGGCGTGTTGTGCCGGGTCAGTATAATGGCGGCTCTGGAACTATGTTCAAGATGGGCCATGTCGTGAGGGTAAAACAAGTAAGGTTGAAAGCACAACATGCTCCCTTGTTGGTTTTGATAATTCATGAAAATATACATTGTCTCTTGGACTAATACTCTTACCTAGTGTATTTCAGACAAAAGTCCATAGAGGAAGAAGGGTTGGCAAAAAGGATTGTGGAGATACCCTAAGATGCAAGAAAATGGATTGGCAAAGCTTGAAGCAAGAGGACTCTACATTTTACTTTGTGAGAAATTACTATGAGTCCATAGGAAAGCCAATACTATTAAAAGGGGGTAAGGTACTGTTGGTGAACAAAATGCTCATACATGTAGAAGTGATAGTCACCAAAAACACCCACAAGCTCTTCCACAAAAGTCTGTCCAAAGCCAAATATCCAAAATCGGTGCAACCAACAATTTCCACTCGGTACCACCGATTCCCATACTCAGACAGACCCATGCCAAACCCTAGCACATCGGTGCAACCGATTCCACTTCGGTGCCACCGAGTTTGGGTTGCCAACTTTATGTTACCTCGATTCACAAAATCGGTACCACCGAGTTTGTTGAATCGGCGTCACCGAGATTGGGCAATCTGACCATTGGTCACCTAATCGGTGCAACCGAGTTTTATATATCGGTCTCACCGAGATTCAAAAGTTACTGCCTTTTGGTCACTTCGGTACCACCGAGATTCACACATCGGTGTCACCGAGTTGGTCACTTTAGGTGTAACGGTTGGATTTTTGGGGATGCCTATATATACCTCTTCACCACCACCCACTCGAAAGAGAAGCACTCAGAAGTATTCCATACTTGCCCCATTCAGTTTTCTGAGAGAGAGCCACCTACTCATGTGTTGAGATCATGCCATTCCATTCCATCCATATGAATCTTGATCTCTAGCCTCCCCAAGTTGCTTTCCACCAATCCAATCTCTTCCACCAAGCCAAATCTGTGAGAGAGTGATTGTGTGTTGAGGAGTATATCATCTTGAAGCACAAGAGCAAGGAGTTCTTCGACATTGCCGGGCCTATTACCTTTTGGAGGGTGGTGCCTCCTAGATTGGTTAGGTGTCGCTTGGGAGCCTCCTACTTCATGTTGTGGAGTTGAACCAAGAAGTTTGTACGGGCAAGGAAATCGCCTACTTCGTGAAGATCTACCCATAGTGAGGCTAGTCCTTCGTGGACGGAAGCCGTTATGGAATAGTCAAGGTTGCTACTTCGTGGACCCTTATGGGTGGAGCCCTCCATGGACTCTAGCAACCATTACTCTCCGTGGGTTGAAGACTCCATAAACGTGGACGTACGATAGCACCACCTATCGGAACCACGGGAAAAATCTTCGTGTCCCTCATGCGTTTGATCTCCCTATCTCAACTCTTTACTTCATGTGCAATGTCTTTACTTTCCGCTGCTATACTCGTAGACATGCATGTGTAGGGTGTGGTAGACTTGCTATAATTGTTAAAATCTGCCAACCTATTAACTTGGGAAAAGGTTGGGTTTTAAATTCCTGCTAGTAGTCTATTCACCCCCCCTCTAGACATTCTTCTAGTGATCCCACAATTGGTATCAGAGCTTTGGTCTCCATTGCTTTGGTTTAATCACCGTGGAGGAAGATGGATGTGCCTAGTATAGGGAGTTTGAGTTGTAGAGTGCCCATTCTTGATGGAGAGTACTATAGTCAATGGAAAACCTTGATGCTTGAGCTATTTAATGAATTTAAATTGAGCAAGTTTGTTAAGAGCCCCTATGTACCTCCCATTGATCCTTTACATCCCACACATGAAGAGGAAATTGATATGCTATGCAATCTTAGAACTGTTAATCTCATCATTAGAGCTTTGCCTAGAAGTGTGCTTAATCAAATGAAGAATTTTGAATGTGCTTATACGTTGTGGAATGACTTGGAGAAACGATATCCAAGTTATATATTGAGTAATCTTGATGAAATTCTTCATAAAACTATTGCCTTTCACAAAATGAAGCTTAGTGATCCCAAGTTTGATGACTATCTATTTGAGCTTAGAGACCTCATGCGTGCTAAAGGAGATGTCATAACCATTAGCAACATCATTGTAGAAGGCATTCGAATTCACAAGTTTTAACATTGTCATGATCACAACCCTAACGAATCTCTTGATCTTTGTGACGAGGATTTCCCACTTGACGATGACAATGTGGAACATGGCTACTATGATGAAGATGTGTTGTTCGACATCGAGTATGAGAAGATCATGAAGAATCTAAGTCTTATGGCAAACTTCAAGGATTACATGTCCGGAGGAAAAGAATGGATTCTCGATAGCGAATGCACCGATCATATGACCGGAGGTAGAGAAATGTTGGAAGAGATCACACCAAACCATATACCGCGAAGGTACGTAACGTTTGGAGACAACTCCAAGGGTAAGGTACTTGGTCTTGGTAAGGTGGCCATATCCCATGATATCTCTATTCAAAATGTTATGCTTGTTGAATCCCTTGGCTACAATCTTCTTTCCGTATCTAGACTTGCCGACTTTGGTTTTAATGTGCTATTCACGAAAGTAGATTGCCAAGTGTTTCGTCAAGATAATCACAAAATGCTCTTTACCGGTTTCCGTAGAGGTGATCTATACATTGTCGATTTCACTAAGAGATCGAAACCTCGTACTTGTCTTATTGCAAAATCTTCTAAAGGTTGGCTTTGGCATAGAAGACTAGGACATGTTGGCATGCGTAACTTAGACAAGCTTATCAAAGGTAATCATATACTTGGTGTTAAAGATGTTATCTTTGACAAAGATAGACTTTGTAGTGCTTGCCAAGCTGGAAAGCAAGTAGGTGGAAGCCATCCCGTTAAAAATATCATGACTACTAGGAGACCACTCGAGTTACTTCACATGGATCTTTTTGGTCCCAATGCTTACAAGAGTCTCGGTGGAAATTCCTCTGGTCTAGTTATAGTTAATGATTTTTCCAGATTTACGTGGGTATTCTTTCTTGATGATAAGTCGCAGGTACAAAAGATCTTCAAGAACTTCGTTCGCAAAGTGCAAAATTAGTTTGAAGTGAAGATCAAGAAGGTTCGGAGTGATAACGGATCAGAGTTCAAGAACACCCATGTGGATACCTTTCTTGACGAACAAGGTGTTTCACATGAGTTCTCGGCTACATACACGCCTCAACAAAATGGAGTTGTTGAGAGGAAGAACTGAACTCTTATTGAGATGGCAAGAATGATGCTTAACGAATACAAGACGCCAAGACACTTTTGGGCAAAAGCCGTGGAAACAGCATGTCATGCCATGAACCGACTCTACTTGCACAAGCTTCTCAGTAAAACGGCATACGAGCTACTCACCGGTAACAAACCCCAAGTTGGATACTTTCGGGTATTCGGCTCAAAGTGCTACATTCTTGATAAGCATCGTCGTACTAAATTTGCTCCTAAATCTCATGAAGGTTTCCTACTCGGTTATGGATCGAACTCTCACACTTACCGTGTCTACAACAACTTCACTCGAAAAGTTGAAGAGACGGTAGATGTGAAGTTTGATGAATCTAATGGTTCGCAAGTCGAACAATTACCAAATGATGTAGGTGATAAGGACCCTTCGGAAGCTATTCAAGACTTGTCCATCTGCAAGATTCGTCCCATGGAGGTGAAGGAAAGTACTTCGTCAACTCAAGTGGAAGCCCCTACTTCACGACAAGGTGAACCTCAACATGACATGGAGGCATCCACAAGTGGTACACGACAAGATGATGAAGAGGAGGAAGTGCATCATGAAGATCCACCACAACCTCCTTCACCACCACCTCAAGGGAACGACACCTTCAACAACAACGAAGATGAAGGAGATGATGATGATGAAGAAGAAGCTCCACCATCCAACAAGCCTAAGCTGCCCCGAGTTCGAGCAAGAATGACCAAGAACCATCCTCTAAACCAAATCTTTGGTGACATACAAACCGGGAGAATCACTCGCTCTAAAACTTGCCTAGCTAACTTTTGTGAGCATTATTCTTTCATCTCTAGCATTGAACCCTTGAAGGTAGAACAAGCTCTTGAAGACCCGAATTGGGTGAACGCAATGCATGAAGAGCTTCACAACTTCGAGAGGAACGAAGTGTGGACACTCGTGGAGAAGCCCGAGGACGAGCACAACATCAACGGAACCAAATGGGTGTTTCGGAACAAGCAAGACAAAGACGGTCAAGTCATACGCAACAAGGCACATCTCGTAGAACAAGGATATACGCAAGTCGAAGGTATGGACTACGGTGAGACCTATGCCCCCGTCGCTAGACTTGAAGCTATTCGCATTCTTCTTGCTTATGCTAATCACCATGATATCACGCTTTATGAAATGGACATTAAAAGTGCCTTTTTAAATGGTGAGATTGAAGAAGAGGTTTATGTTAAGCAACCACCTGGTTTTGTGAATCCCAAGAAACCTAATCATGTTTACAAGCTTCGTAAAGCTCTATACGGTCTTAAACAAGCTCCTCGTGCTTGGTACAAATGCTTAACAAAGTTTCTTATTGAAAAAGGATTTGAAATTGGTAAAATTGACGCAACCTTATTCACTAAGAGAGTTAATGGTGAATTATTTGTGTGCCAAATCTATGTGGATGATATTATCTTTGGATCTACTAACCCACAATTTAGTGAAAGATTTGGAAGGTTGATGTCCGAGAAGTATGAGATGTCCATGATGTGTGAGCTGAAATTCTTTCTTGGTTTGCAAATCAAGCAAACAAGAGAAGGAACTTTCATCTCTCAAACTAAGTATACCAAGGACTTGATCAAGAAGTTCAACATGCAAGAGTGCAAAGGTATGAAAACTCCTATGCCTACTAGTGGACATGTTAATCTTACCAAGGAGGACGAACTGGTTGATCAAAAAGTTTATCGATCTATGATTGGTTCATTGCTATATCTATGTGCCTCCCGTCCCGATATTACGCTTAGTGTTTGCATGTGTGATAGATATCAAGCTGCACCTAAAGAGTGTCATCTTTTGGCCGTGAAACGTATTGTGAGATATTTGAAACAAACACCAAACTTTGGCATTTGGTATCCCAAGGGATCTTCCTTTAACCTTGTTGGCTATTCCGACTCGGACTATGTCGGTGACAAGGTTGATAGAAAATCCACCCCGGGTACTTGTAAATTTTTGGGTAGATCTCTTGTGTCTTGGTCCTCCAAGAAACAAAACTCGGTATCTCTATCTACTGCCGAAGCTGAGTATATTGCTGCCGGATCGTGTTGTGCACAATTACTATGGATGACACAAACGCTTAAGGATTATGGAATCCATATTAAAAAATGTTCCATTACTTTGTGACAATGAAAGTGCTATTAAAATTGGTCATAATCCTGTGCAACATTCTCGAACTAAACATATTCAAGTTAGACATCATTTTATTCGTGATCATGTTGCCAAAGGAGATATTGATCTTAAGCATGTTCGCACTAACAAGCAATTGGCCAATATCTTTACTAAGCCACTTGATGAGAAAACATTTTGCTACTTGAGGAGTGAGTTGAACATCATTGATGCCTCAAACTTGAGCTAGTCTTACTCTTTTGCATGCAAGGGCATGAGCTTTCTTGATATTTCCATGATACTCTTAACATGTTATCTTATATCATGGAATTCTATGCTCCCTTGTATTGCATCTAACATTTTGTAGGTACTTGGAAGAACTTCATTCCACAAGATTGCCATCAACTCATATATTAAGCAATCTTGTCTTGACCAAGTATCCACAACCCCTCTTGATGATGGAAGGAAGAAGACAACAAAACATATCCTTGACACATATTTGTATTTCACATTTGGAATTGTGTCATATCATGTTCTTCCTTGCATGACTAACCTATGTAGGTGACAAGTGTACCAAAACAAGAAGGATTGCTCCCAACTCAAGATGAACCTCATCAACCTCGAGCATCCTCAACAAGTTCACCTACAAGCCACGTCATCAACATCACTCAAAGGTATGTAGTCATATCCTTGAAAAGGCTTTACTCCAAGACATGAGATAAAGCAAGTCAAGTGATATGAAGACATTAAAATGCTTAATCGAAAAATGGTAACCCCATTTTGAGCTTAACGTTGAGTATGACCTATGATCAAGTATTCTTGCTTGGCTCCTAAGTCAATATACTCTAATATAGGTGACCTAGTCACCGCCCATCATCTAGTCAAGTATTTTGGATGGTTCATTCTCTATTTTGCAAGATTTCTTGGAACCACTCAAACCTTCTCTAGTTGATATCTCTCTATAAAGTCTTTTGAATTTTCTTGAAAATATATTTTTGACACTTTGTTACAAGCTTTCTGAACTTATTTGTGATTTTCTCAACCTTGCCAAGTTTTTGTTTCTGCCTCGGAGCCGCCGATACAAATAGCTCGGTTCTACCGAATTAGCAGAACAACTGCAAAACATCATCTCGGTACCACCGATTTGTTTGTCTCGGAGTCACCGATTGATTTCTTCTCTTATTTTTGTTCATAATCGCGAATCATTGTTTTCTTAGAAATCCTATTGTGATATTCTCAATTCTTCGATGATCCCTTCCATTTAAAGAAAAAGTAAAATTAGGGGGAGATATTCTTTATTCAAAGATCCCTAACTCAAAGGAGGAGAAGTCTTACCAGTTCTCAGATCAGCCAAAAGGAGAGAAATCACTTTCAATGATTCCCAAAAATTTCACTTCTATGAACCCTACGTTCTATGACCCTTGTTCTCAAGGATCCCTTCTTAATCAATGATCCCTGTATCTAACCCTATGAATGACCTTTTTGGAAATTAATGCCAAAGGGGGAGAAATACCAGAGCTTCAATGCTAAAGGGGGAGATACGTGCTTATGCAAAGGGGGGGATATAATCAAGGGGGATAGGAGATATCAAAGCTTATACTCATATAGACAAGGTGAGAATACCAAAGTAGGGGGAGAAAAATATGTTCTGTTCAGGAGAAAAATATGTTTGGAAGAAAAGATGTTATTTCATTTGATTACTCATGTTAGACTTTTCTCACCCTATCCAATCCCAATGTCTACATGCTGAGATTCAGGGGGAGAGGACAATCTACCACTTTCATATCTAAGGGGAGAAAGCTCTAAATGATCTTGGAGACATATCAATCTTAAGGAATACTATCCTCTATATGTTCTCCATATCTTGGTACCATTGAGCTCTATTGCTTTTGATTAGTAGAATACTCTTGTGTTTCCAAACATTGTTTTCTCAAGTGTGTTTCTACTACAAGATTGCTCAAGAACTCAAGGTAAGTATATGCATCATATCTTTGATCAAGATGATCTCTTGGTTCTTGCACATATTGTTTGCAAGGGTGAAGTCTTGAACAAGGATACATCTCATTCATATATATTTGATGCATATAGCCAAGATACACATGACTCCTTATATCCCTTCTACTATGTGTGTCCATGCATTCCAAAGCAACTATCCTTTAAAGGGATTGCACACATTTAGGGGGAGCAAGTTTAAGTCATGTGTCTTTCAAAGTCTTCATTATATTCATGCATATATTTATTTGAAGCTTTGATTGTATGTTGTCATCAATTACCAAAAAGGGGGAGATTGAAAGCACAACATGCTCCCTTGGTGGTTTTGATAATTCATGACAACATACATTGTCTCTTGGACTAATACTTTTACCTAGTGTATTTCAGACAAAAGTCCACAGAGGAAGAAGGGTTGGCAAAAAGGATTGTGGAGATACCCCAAGATGCAAGAAAATGGATTGGCAAAGCTTCAAGCAAGAGGACTCTACATTTTACTTTGTGAGAAATCACTTTGAGTCCATAGGAAAGCCAATACTATTAAAAGGGGGTAAGGTACTGTTGGTGAACAAAATGCTCATACGTGCAGAAGTGATAGTCACCAAAAACACCCACAAGCTCTTCCACAAAAGTCTGTCCAAAGCCAAATATCCAAAATCGGTGCAACCAACAATTTCCACTCGCTGCCACCTATTCCCAAACTCAGACAGACCCATGCCAAACCCTAGCACATCGGTGCAACCGATTCCACTTCGGTGCCACCGAGTTTGGGTTGCCAACTTTTTGTTACCTCGATTCACAAAATCGGTACCACCGAGTTTGTTGAATCGGTGTCACCGAGATTGGGCAATCTGACCGTTGGTCACCTAATCGATGCAACCGAGTTTTATATATCGGTCTCACCGAGATTCAAAAGTTACTGCCTTTTGGTCACTTCGGTACCACCGAGATTCACACATCGGTGTCACCGAGTTGGTCACTTTAGGTGTAACGGTTGAATTTTTGGGGATGCCTATATATACCTCTTCACCACCACCCACTCGAAAGAGAAGCACTCAGAACTATTCCATACTTGCCCCATTCAGTTTTCTGAGAGAGAGCCACCTACTCATGTGTTGAGATCATGCCATTCCATTCCATCCATATGAATCTTGATCTCTAGCCTCCCCAAGTTGCTTTCCACCAATCCAATCTCTTCCACCAAGCCAAATCTATGAGAGAGTGATTGTGTGTTGAGGAGTCTATCATCTTGAAGCACAAGAGCAAGGAGTTCATCGACATTGCCGAGCCTATTACCTTTTGGAGGGTGGTGCCTCCTAGATTGGTTAGGTGTCGCTTGGGAGCCTCCTACTTCATGTTGTGGAGTTGAACCAAGAAGTTTGTACGGGCAAGGAGATCGCCTACTTCGTGAAGATCTACCCATAGTGAGGCTAGTCCTTCGTGGACGGAAGCCGTTATGGAATAGTCAAGGTTGCTACTTCGTGGACCCTTATGGGTGGAGCCCTCCGTGGACTCTCGCGACTGTTACCCTCCGTGGGTTAAAGACTCCATAAACGTGGACATACGATAGCACCACCTATCGGAACCACGGGAAAAATCTTCGTGTCCCTCATGCGTTTAATCTCCCTATCTCAACTCTTTACTTCATGTGCAATGTCTTTACTTTCCACTGCTATACTCGTAGACATGCATGTGTAGGGTGTGGTAGACTTGCTATAATTGTTAAAATCTGCCAACCTATTAATTGGTAAAAGGTTAGGTTTTAAATTCCTGCTAGTAGTCTATTCACCCCCCTCTAGACACTCTTCTTGTGATCCCACAAAGGTGGCTACTAAGTAAACCACCGGGCGGCCCAAGCGCGTGGAGACGGCGACTCAAGGCCCACAGGGCAGAAGACGCCGGAGGATTCCTTGCTCAAAAGGCAAGGCCTGTTAGAGACGTGAAAGGTTACGAGTTGTAATATGACTCGGACTCTGTTGTAAACCCTAGGGTCGTGACCTATATATAAAGGCAAGCCCCTAGGACCGAAAGACTCAAGTTAGACACCCTCGAAAGCTAGGTTAGCGATTTCGCATCCTTGTAATCGAGATCATCATCAATATAGACACAAAGCAGGATGTAGGCTTTTACCTCCGTCGGAGGGGCCGAACCTAGGTAAACTCTCCTCCCGTTCCCGTTTAACCCCTTTGAGTCGCCACCTAGCGGCGATGGCCTCGCACCTAAGTCCTTGCACGAGGACATCTGCCATGACAAAACCATGACACGCTGGGAGCGCATCACACGAAGCGCCCCCAACACCGTGTGGCAACCCAGCCGAGCTTTGGCAGGACGCGCCCCCTCGTGACTAGCCCCGTATCCTCCTACTCCTCCGGGTCCCCGTGGCTGGGCTTGAGCCGGGACTTGGCCCCGACCATGGTGTGTCTGAGGAGGCCGACCGCTTGTTCTGCGCCTTCCACAACATGCGCACCCACAACACCGAGGGCTGTCGGGCGCTCGAGCCCCCTCGCGGTGAGCACGCCAGCCGGCGTCCAGGTCGCAGCGGGCCCAGCGCTGGCCAGAGTAGGGGCTCGTTGAACCAGGATGAGCGCGGGCAACTCCGTGGGGACGGTGAGCGTGACGAGCCTCGTGGGGACACCCGGCGTGGGCAGCCTCGTCAGGCGCGTCCCCAGGGAAATGTTGTTATTCTGCATCAGCCGCCGTAGCCCGAAAGAAGTGGCAATGCCTGGCCTAGCAAAGAGGCCGGGGACCACTGATACGTCTCCAACGTATCTATAATTTTTGATTGTTCCATGCTATTATATTATCATTCAAGGATACTTTTTGAGTAATTATTTAACAATTCATATTATTTTTGAGCACTAACCTATTGACCCAGTGCCCAGTGCCAGTTCCTGTTTTTTGTGTGTTTTTTGTTTCATGTAAATTCCATATCAAACGAAGTCCAAACGCAATAAAAATTTCCGGAGATTTTTGTTGGAATATATGTGAATTTTGGGAGTCGGAATCAACGCAGGACGATGCATGAGGGAGGCACAAGCCAAAAGGGCATGACCTTGGGGGTGATACGTCTCCGTCGTATCTACTTTTCCTCACGTTTTTGCTCTTGTTTTGGACTCTAATTTGCATTATTTGAATGAAACTAATCCGGACTGACGTTGTTTTCAGCAGAACTACCATGGTGTTGTTTTTTGTGCAGAAATAAAAGTTCTCCGAACTGGACAAAACTTTTTTGATATTTATTTTACAATAAATAAAAATTACTTGAGCCAAGAACCACCGGAGGGGTGCCCTGGTTGGGCACGATACACCAGGGCGCGCCACCCCCTCCAGGTGCGCCCTGGTGGGTTGTCCCCACCTCGTGGCCCCACCGACCCGAATTCCGGTGAAATATAGTCCTATTTTTGGAGAAAAATCAGAGAGAAAGTTCCATCGCGTTTTACGATACGGAGCCGCCGCCACCTCCTGTACTTCCTCGGAAGGCCAGATCTGGAGCCCGTTTGGGGTTCTGGAGAGGGGAATCTTCGGTCTTCGTCATCATCAACCCTTCTCCATCGCCAATTCCATGATGCTCCCCACCGGGAGTGAGTAATTCCTTCGTAAGCTTGCTGGTCGGTGAGGAGTTGGATGAGATTCATCATGTAATCGAGTTAGTTTTGTTAGGGATTGATCCCTAGTATCCATTTTGTTCTGAGATTGATGTTGCTATGACTTTGCCATGCTTAATGCTTGTCACTAGGGCCCGAGTGCCATGATTTCAGATCTGAACCGTTTATGTTATGACCATTATATCTATGTTCTTGATCCGATCTTGCTAGTCATACGCACCTATTACGTGTTATGATCCGTAAACCCCGGAGTTTGAGGATACTTTCCGGTGATGACCGTAGTTTGAGGAGTTCATGTATTCACCGTGTGTTAATGCTTTGTTCCGGTTCTCTATTAAAAGGAGGCCTAATATCCCTTAGTTTCTTATGGACTCGCTGCCATGGGAGCGTAGGACAAAAGATGTCATGCAAGTTCTTTTCCATAAGCACGTATGACTATTTACGGAATACATGCCTACATTACATTTATGAACTGGATCTAGTTCTGTGTCGCCCTAGGGTATGACTGTTATATGATGAATATCATCCAACGAGTTCACCGATCCAGTGCCTATGAGTTTTCCACATATTGTTCTTGCTAAGTTACTATTGCTACTACTATTGTTCCAACTGCTACAAAATAATTGCTATCACTGCTACCGTTACTGGTACTGCTACTACTGCTATCAAAATTGTCATACTACTGTGCTACTGATCACTCTGCTGCAGATATTTAATCTCTAGGTGTGGTTGAATCAACAACTCAGCTTCTAATACTCGCAAATATTCTTTGGCTCCCCTTGTGTCGAATCTATAAATTTGGGTTGAATACTCCACCCTCGAAAACTGTTGCGATCCCCTATACTTGTGGGTTATCAAGACCTTTTTCTGGCACAGCATAGCTATATTTGTTGAGTCACTTGGGATTTATATTAATTGATGACTATGAAGAATCTAAAGTATCCAGAAACCAATCTTTTTCCCTCTAAGACGAGGGGAGGTAAGGAACTACCATCTAGCTGTGCACTTGATTCACCTTCGGTTATGAGTAAGTTTGCAACACCGCCACATGCTATTAATCCTGATATGTCACAAGTTATTGATGATGCTACTTCTGCTATGAATGATGCTTATGATGATGATGCTAGTACCATGCTTGATGATAATGTGCCACTAGGTGAATTTCTTGATGAACAAATTGCTAGAGCTAAAGAGAATGAAATTATTGAAACTGATGAGATTGCTGAAAATGATGAATCCTTTGAAACTAATGACTAAGAAACACCTATTAGACCTAGCTCTCCTAGATTTGAAATGCCTAATATACCTGAAGGTTGTGTTTTGGATGGAGAGATAGCTACATAAATCCTTTCTTGTAAGGATAGACATGATCTTAAGAAATTGCTACGCAAGTATAAAGAGAAGACTTTGAATGCTAGAATGAAATGTGATCCTATGTTTGCTGCTTCACCTATCTTTGTTAATAATAAGGATTATGAACTCTCTGCCGACCTAGTTAATTACTTTGGTTGAATCTGATCCTTTCCATGGCTATGAAACTGAAACTGTAGTGGCACATCTTACTAAGCTAAATGATATAGCCACCCTTTTTGCTCATGATGAGAAGATTCGCTACTACTATATTCTCAAAATATTTCCGTTCTCATTAATGGGTGATGCTAAGATATGGTACAATACTCTTTCTCCTGGTTGTGTGCATAGTCCCCAGGATATGATTTACTACTTCTCTGAAAAATAATTTCCTACTCATAAGAAACAAGCTGCCTTACAGGAAATATATAACTTTGTGCAAATTGATGAAGAGAGTCTCCCACAATCTTGGGGGAGGCTTCTCCAATTGCTTAATGCTTTGCCTGATCACCCTCTTTAGAAAATGAAATACTTGATATCTTCTATAATGGACTAACTAATGCTTCTAGGGACTTCCTAGATAGTTGTGCTTGTTGTGTTTTCAGGGAACGAACTGTTGAACAAGCTGAGGAGCTATGGAATAATATATTGAAGAATTATGATGATTGGACTCTTCCTGAAGCACCGCCTAAACCCACTCCAAAGAACAGGGGTATCTTATTTCTCATTCCTGAAGATATGCAAGAGGCAAATAAATGTATGAAGGAAAAAGGTATTAAAGCTGATAAGAATTTACCACCTATTGAAGAAATACATGGCCTTGACACACCACCACCGCCACAAGTGGTAGAGGTAAATTCTTTATTAAAGTTTGATGAAAGTGATATCCCTTACAATAAACATCCTAGTCAATGCTTATATGAGTTTGATAACTACATTATGATCCAAGATCACTTCAATTCAAATGTTCTGAAACAATTGAAATATAATTCTGATATGATTGCTCGCTTGAGTGACTTGTTATTTAGAATCAGTAATGATGTTAGAGGTGTAGGAAAACATGCCTCTATGGTTCAAACCCAGTTAGAACAAGTCGCTAAATCTCAAAAAGAATTGCTTGATGAAATGAATAATAATATGAATGATTTTGCTGCTAGAGTAGTAACTAGAGGAGGTAGAATGACCCAAGAACCTCTTTATCCTGAAGGTCATACTAAAAGAATTGAACAAGACTCTTAGAGAATTAACACTGATGCACCTAGTTCTTCGAAAAAGAAAAAGAAAAAGAAAAATGATAGGACTATGCATACCTCTAGTGAACCTGAGATAGAAAACCTCCTGATGATAATGATGTCTCTATTTCTGATGCTGTAACTGAATCTGGTAAGGAACATTCACCTAGTGATAATGAAAATGATAATGATAATGTTCATGAAGATACTCAACCGAACAATGATAAAGAACCAGATAATGATGTTGAAATAGAGCCTGCAGTTCATCTTGATAATCCACAACCTAAAAATAAACGATATGACAAAAGAGACTTTGTGGCTAGAAAACATGGTAAAGAAAGAGATCCATGGGTTCAGAAACCCATGCCCTTTCCACCTAAACCATCTAAGAAAAAGGATGATGAAGAATTTGAACGCTTTGCTGAAATGATTAGGCCAGTCTTTTTGCATACCCGCTTAGTTGATATTTTAAAGATAGCCCCTTATGCAAAATACATGAAAAACATCATCACTAATAAAAGAAAGATACCTGAAGCTGAAATCTCCACCATGCTTGCTAATTATTCTTTTAAGGATGGAGTACCTAAAAAACTTGGAGATCCGGGAATACCAACTATACCTTGCTTCATTAAAAGAAATTATGTCAAAACTGCTTTGTGTGATTTGGGAGCTGGTGTTAGTGTTATGCCTTTGTCCTTATATAAAAGACTTGACTTGAATAAACTCACACCTACTGAAATATCATCGCAAATGACTGACAAATCAACTGCCATACCTATCGGTATTTGTGAGGATGTGCCCGTTGTTGTTGCAAATATTACTATCCTAACAGACTTTGTTATTCTTGAGATGCCCGAGGACAACAACATGTCAATTATCCTTGGTAGAACCTTTTTGAATACTGCAGGGGCTGTTATTGACTACAATAAAAGAAAGTCACTTCTCATATCAATGGTAATGAGCATATGGTGGACTTTTCGAAGAAACAATTCCAAGTGAATGGTATAAATGTTATTGAAGAATCTCCAACACTCACTATTGGAAGTTTTCAATTACCTCTTCCTACTGCCAAAAAGAAATATGATATACTTATTGTTTGGGATATGCATATCCCCATTGAGGTAACTTAGTGTTTTACGAAAGTTCTTCGATTTCATGCTAATCGGAAGTGGTTGTTAATAAGACTTGATCAACCTTATTAATGGATCATTTTTGAGAGGTATGAAGTTGATGAATCTAGTAGGCACAATCTTTTGCTCCCACCTTTTATTTTCTGTTTTACTTAGTCCAATAAAATAAAATGCCATGTTTACCCTGTTTTCTGTTTTCGTCGTGCAATAAAAAAATGACCCAAAAATAAAAGTTCTCAGAATGTTCAGAAAATTTGATACGATTTTTGTCTGAATATTTCTGAATTTCTGGTGCAAATAACATCAGAGGGGGTGCACCTAGTGCCCACAAGACACCAGGGCGCACCAGCAACCCCAAGCGCGCCCTGGTGGGTTGTGGCCCCCACGTGGGCTCCCTCACTTATCCCTTTAGCCCATGTCATCTCCTACCTCCAGAAAAAAATCACCATAGCTCGCATTCCCGTGTTTTCGCTCTCAAACCCGCGGATATTGATCTCTTTACTCGAAGCTTCGTTTCCGAAACTGTTTTGGGGGATTGCTACTTGGTATGTGACTCCACCATTGCTCCAATTAGTTTTTGATTTAGTGGGTTCTTTTTAGAATAATTAGCTACTCTTGGTGCTGCTGTAGCTGGGCTTGCATGTTGAATTCTTAGAGTTCTAAGTAGTTTGAATGCTCAATATGGCCTCTATGCATCCTTAGGAGTAGTTGCTATCAATCTTACGAAGTTTTGTTGACAAAGTTTTTGTAGACTAAAATTTTCAGAATTTTAATTATAGGAATAAGATGGAATCCTTTAGGAAGTTTTCCTCCAAAAAGAATGCTAAAGGAGTCATTGGGGAATCATCGGACAATGACCTCCACACTCTGGGAAGGGTGGAGGTGCGACCGTGTGAATGGCCGCATGATGCCTTCATGGAGGAGGCCGGGTTCATCAAGAGTTTGCCCAATTCGTTGCAAATGCTGGGCTGACCGAATTCCTCGCAGCTAAGTGTGACCAACATCACATACTTACAAATTCCTTTGTGCAAAATTTTCATTTTCTGAGTAGGAATAATCCTCCTGAGGTGCAGTTTAAGCTATATGCTGCAACTCACAAGATACCGCTCACTGACTTTTGCGACATATGCTTGATCCCTTTTGATGGGGAATTAAGAGAGCCTAGACCAGGGGAGTTTGCAGACTTTCTCATCACTTGAATAGTGGGCGAAGATAGAGGCGTGTCAAAAGCTACTACTACCAGTTTGCAGTTTCCTTCTGTGCACTACTTTGCTGTATTCATCGCGAAGTGTTTAACCGCTAGGGGGAAGGTTGGCGCACTCAGTGCTCCCGACTTTGCCATTTTACGCCGTGCACTGCACAATGATCACACCTTTATTGTGGGGGCCATTATTGCACGTCGCTTACACCTTAACAGGACTAAGGGAAAGATACATTGTGGTATTTATGCTACTCTCTTAATGACACACTTTAATGTTCAGATTCGTCCACATGATTATCCCTTGTCCCAAGTTTATCTAGATCACAAGGCATTGCAGGATCACCAATTTATCGATGCTGCCGATTCTTTTCATAACATTCTCTACAACTTAGTATTCAGCGTCGAAACCCGTGATGTTATCTCGTTGCCTGCACCTGCTCTGTTTGATTCTATTGCCAGGAACGGATACAGGATCATGCCAGAGGACATTACAGCCTACCAAAACAACCTAGCAGCTGCTGAGGAGGAGCCCCAGGAGTGGGACGCTCAGGTGCCATCTCCACCTCACTTCGACTTAGGACTGGATGGTTACTACGGATGGTGATTACCAAGCTAGGCCAAAAGCCTAAACTTGGGGGAGTACGTATTTCCACCGACATTACATTCATGTTTACACTTGTCATTCCAGTTATCGGTGTTCATACTTATTCATTGTATTATCCATGCTAGATTTATTTTCTTGATTTCTTCTTGTGTGCTTGAAAAACTTAGAGAAAACCAAAAAAGATTTCTCGTTTCTTCTTTTACTTGTTGGGAGATCTCCCGTGTAAATAGTTTTTATCATTTTTGTTTTTCCCTCGTTAATTTGCTTTATTCAAGAAAAAACAAAAACTCCAAAAATATTTCAGTGTGTTTCTTTGAAATTCTTTTCCTTTTATTTGAGTCATACCAAGGAGAGGACCACGATGAAAATGTTGAGTGGTTCTCATATGCACTATTGTTGATCTAACAAAGAGCCCATGTTACTTTTTCTTCTCCTCTTGAATAATATGTTTGCAGATTCCAGCTTAGTCCACGACACTCTTGCACTATTATTATTTTCATATCATTCGGCCTTGCAAGTGAAAGGCAATAATGACGAAATTTGATGAATTGACTGTGGCAGAGAAAAGCGGGTATGAACTCAACTTGTTTTTGTTTTTGTAAATATGTTTAACCTAGTATCCTTGATTCAGCATATTATGATCAAACATGTTTGCAATGACAATTAGAGATTATAGTTGCTCATGCCATGCTTAAGTAGCTAGGAGTAGATAATGATTTATCCTGGATGTCAACATGCATTAAAATGATTGTGATGTGGTATGATGATATGGTATCCTCCTCTGAATGTTTCAAGTGGCTTGACTTGGCACATGTTCACGCATGTAGTTGAATCAAAACCAACATAGCCTTCATGATATTTATGTTCATGGTGTCCATCTCCTACTCATGCTAGTATTCAATGTTTATTATTCGCAATGCATGTTCATGACCGTTTCGCTCTCTAGTTTGCCGCTTCTCAATCTATTTGCTAGCCTTCGCCTGTACTAAGCGGGAATACTGCTTGTGCATCAAAATCCTTGAACCAAAGTTATTCCAGATGAGTCCACTATATCTACCTATATGCGGTATTACCCTGCCGTTCCAAGTAAAATTGCATGTGCCACCTCTAAAAATTCAAATGAACATCTGTTTTGTGTGCCTGGACCGCTCATGGAGCGACAGGGGGCAGTCAGTATCTTCCATGTTATGCGGGTTATTCTCATGATGAGTGTTTATTCACTCGTCCTTACACGAGAGGGGGCGGTAATAGGGATTCCAAGTCCTGAAATCAAAACTTGCAAATAATTAATCAAAACTCCCCCGGCAAAGTTGTTGGTATGGACGGTACCCGTGGATTCGGCTAGCCGTGGAGTGTGATTGTTAGTGGAGGGGGAGTAAACATTTACTTTTACAGCTTGGGAACCGCCGCTAATGTGTTTAGCATGGAAGATATTGATAACTCTTGGTCGTAACGTTGACAAGAAGGGTGCACCTCCCAAAATTATATTTATCTCTGATTTAAGCTTTGAGCTCTAGCACCTCTGCAAATCCCTGCTTCCCTCTATGAAGGGACTATCTATTTACTTTTATGTTGAGTCATCACCTTATCAAATAAGCGCCAGACCTGAGAGCACTATTGTCATCCTCATGCATTGTGTATAGTTAATGTTGAGTGCAGCATGACTGGATCTTTTCTACCATGAATTACAATGTTTAGTCACTGCTTGAACTTTGGAGGTGCTCTGCATTTATGTTTTGCGGTCTCAGAAAGGGCTAGCGAGATACCACTATTGTTATATTATATCATGATTGTTTTGACAAAGTGTTGGCGCTTGATATATTTTATTATGGCTCGCTAGTTGCTTATGTCATTGATATGAGTTAATACAATTTCTAAGAGTTATTGTTGACATGGCTAGTCATAATCTTTGCTGAAAACTTGGGTGCTACTTAAGCATATATATGTAAACAAGAACACAAGAGTTCGTAAAAGTTTTTCTTTATCACTTTCAGTTTGTCAACTGAATTACTTGAGGACAAGCAATGGGTTAAGCTTGGGGGAGTTGATACGTCTCCGCCGTATCTACTTTTCCTCACGCTTTTGCTTTTGTTTTGGACTCTAATTTGCATTATTTGAATGAAACTAACCCGGACTGACGCTGTTTTCAGCAGAACTACCATGGTGTTATTTTTTGTGGAGAAATAAAAGTTCTCGGAACTGGAAAAACTTTTTGGAGATTTATTTTACAATAAATAAAAATTACTGGAGCCAAGAATCACCGGAGGGGGTGCCCTGGTTGGGCACGATACACCAGGGCGCGCCACCCCCTCCAGGCGCGCCCTGATGTGTTGTGCCCACCTCGGGGCCCCACTGACCCTAATTCCAGTGCTATAAAATCCTATTTTTGGAGAAAAAAATCACAGACAAAGTTTCATCGTGTTTTTCGATATGGAGCCACCACCACCTCCTGTTCTTCATCGAGAGGCTAGATCTGGAGCCCGTTTGGCGCTCCGGAGAGGGGAATCTTCGGTCTTCGTCATCATCAACCCTTCTACATCGCCAATTCCATGATGCTCCCCACCGGGAGTGAGTAATTCCTTCGTAGGCTTGATGGTCGGTGAGGAGTTGGATGAGATTCATCATGTAATCGAGTTAGTTTTGCTAGACCTTGATCCCTAGTATCCAGTATGTTCTGAGCTTGATGTTGCTATGACTTTGCCATGCTTAATGCTTGTCACTAGGGCCCGAGTGCCATGATTTCAGATCTGAACCGCTTATGTTATCACCATTATATCTATGTTCTTGATCCGATCTTGCTAGTCATACGCACCTATTACGTGTTATGATCCGTAAACCCCGGAGTGACAATAGTCGGGATACTTTCCGGTGATGACCGTAGTTTGAGGAGTACATGTATTCAGCATGTGTTAATGCTTTGCTCCGGTTCTCTATTAAAAGGAGGCCTTAATATCCCTTAGTTTCCTTATGGACCCCGCTACCACAGGAGGGTAGGACAAAAGATGTCATGCAAGTTCTTTTCCATAAGCACGTATGACTATTTACAGAATACATGCCTACATTACATTTATGAACTGGAGCTAGTTCTGTGTCGCCCTAGGTTATGACGGTTATATGATGAATATCATCCAACAAGTTCACCGATCCAGTGCCTACGAGTTTTCTACATATTGTTCTTGCTAAGTTACTATTGCTACTGCTACTGTTCCAACTGCTACAAAACTATTACTATCACTGCTACCGTTACTGTTACTGCTAGTACTGCTATCAAAACTGTCATACTACTATGCTGTTGATCACTCTGCTGCAGATATTTAATCTCCAAGTGTGACTTAATTGACAACTCAGCTGCTAATACTCGCAAATATTCTTTGGCTCACCTTGTGTCGAATCTATAAATTTATGTTGAATACTCTACCCTCGAAAACTGTTGCGATCCCCTATACTTGTGGGTTATCAAGAGGGGGTGCCCTGATGTTTTGTGCCCCCCCCTTAAGTCGGTTGACGCTCTCCTTCTGCCACAAGAAAGATATTTTCGTGGTAAAAATCCCCTCAAAATTTCAGCCCGATCGGAGTTACGGATCTCCGGATATTTAAGAAACGGTGAAGGGGTCAGAAACCAGTCGCGAAAACTGAAGAGAAACAGAGAGAGAGATCCAATCTCTGAGGGGCTCCTACTGAGGGAGTCCGGGATTAAGGGGTCCTCGGACTACCGGCCTGTTCCTTATGGGCCGGACTCGTGGACCACTCGTTTGAGGATCGGACTGACCGAATACCCCGTGACCAGGGAGGAAACCTAAGGAGCCGTGGCGTGCCGTTCAAACATAGGATGGTAGAAAAGGCAGGTTTACTCCTTCGACAAGCAACCGACTATGTGTAACATTAGGGACCCCTGGTGTCTATATAAGCCAGAGGGTTTAGTTCGTAGAGAAAGGGTGAACTCATCTAGGGTTTAGCAACTTGATCTCGAGGTAGATCGACTCTGTAATCTTCATACACATCAATATAATCAAGCAGGACGTAGGGTTTTACCTCCATAGGAGGGCCCGAACCTGGGTAAACATCGTCTCCTTTGTCTCCTATTACCCATCGATCCTAATCTCACAGCTCGGGACCCCCTACCCGAGATCCGCCGGTTTTGACACCGACATTGGTGCTTTCATTGAGAGTTCTGCGATGGGATCGCAAGAGGAATCGATGGCTCGCCTCATCATCAGCGATGAAGTCCGCAGCCAGGGCATTTTCGTTCCTGGTCAGATTTTCACGTTCGGCAGCATCGTATCGCATGCCGATCCGGTCGGCCATCTTGGCCAGGTCGGAAGTTTCATCCCCGATCAGGAAGTCAGATTCGGGAACCTTGAGTTCGTCGCCGACTCCCGGGCAGATCTCGTTTTAATGAAGCTCTCAGCTCTCATGGAGGAGCCTGCAGGCCCCAATGCCTTAAGGCCGGAGGCAGCAGGTCCCACTGCCGAGGTGGCCTCTGTCCCTGGTGGCCATAACGCCCAACCCAACTGATATGCCCGGATCTGCCGTGGCTGTCGTGGTTTTGTCACGGCAGATGTCCGAAGACTTAGGTTCGAGGCCATCGCTAAGGCGGTGGACTCAAAGGGGTTGGTCGAGACGAGGGACACGAGTTTACCCAGGTTCGGCCCCTCAAGAAGAGGTAAAAGCCTATGTCCTGCTTGTGCTGTATTGATTGGAGTATCGATTACAAGGGAGCGGATTCACTTGACCTAGTTCTTGATTGATTGGTTTCTGTCTAAGCCGCCCCAGGGTCTCACCTTTATATAGGAGGTCGAGGCCCTGGGTTACATGAGTCTTAAACCGACCCTTACAACGTAGTCGATCCTGTCTCCAAGCCGCCTTGCCTCCTTGAGCAAACCGTCTCCGGGCGGCTTAACCGCCCAGGTCTTGCACCATCTTCTGTCTCTGGGCCTTTGTCTTGGCCCGCCTGGTAAGCTGCCATGCGGCCTGGCCTTCATCTTCCGGCCCACCTTACTGGTCTTGGTTATGAGCCGCCAGGTATGACCCGGCCCCTCCTGGGCGGGTCTTACCATGGGGTTATATCCCCAACATTAGGCCCCAGGTTGATTTGAGCCTGCTCATGTCAATCTTCAAACTCATTCGGCGGCGAATCTCACATTTTTATCACCTGAAAGAGAAAACTCATAACCCGCCGTGGCATCATGTCGAATATGCTAAAAAGATTCTGTGACGTTTGCAACGGATCCTCTCATTGAATGGTCGGCCCGAAAATCGAGGCGCCCTCTTTGGTCAATCATCACTGTGCTTCCTCGATTCTCGTGCGCACTGTTGCCATCCCATCTCTTAAATAGGGATACGAAGGGGCCCCCTTTCCTCTCTCTGCCGCCACGTCTTCTTCTTCCTCCTTCAAACAGCCGCACCTCCGGAGCTCCGCCGCACCTGACCGGACCTCGCCGTCGTCCCCAACGCCGGCCGCTGCATCGACCTGACTTGGACCAGACCTTTGCCAACCCGTCCGCATCGGCGAGGTACCATTCTCAGCTCTTATTGAGTCTGGAGTCATCTCCATTGGGGTCCCCCGAGCTCATCGTTTTTCCATAGTGTTCTTCACTGTTCGTCAAAGTGTCCTTCGTGGTGTGGACCACCAAGCATCCTCTTGAATCTCAATCGCTGTTTATCCGTTGCGGTCGTCCTGTTAATGTCAATGCCCACTTATTTTAGATCTGCATACCAATCTCCACCGCGTGCTGTCCGCCTGTTCTTCCTCTGTCTTTTTTAGGTCATGAATATATTTCATTTTATCTTCGCCTGTAGATCTTGCAGTTATAGTTGTAATATGTAAAACCTGTTTATCCGCACTTAGCTGTATTTTCCAGTATCGCCTTGTCCACCTAATCCGCCATTGCATTGGCGGCTCTCTGATAAAATATTTCGGCGGCTTTACACCTCACCATTATGCTGACCATAGCTGCCTTAATTATTTGACGTTTTTCTAAGCTGCCATACTCTGCGCCTTTTCGCAGTTTGACCCGCCATTATGTTGAGAGCACCAGCATCTTGTGATTGGGTTGGCTCCGGAGTCACTGAGCAGCTTCTGCTTGATTTCGTAGAGTCGGGCATCTTGCCGGCTTAGGACGCTATACATTGGCGGGTGCCAGGGCCGGAAATAAGACCTACTCCTAAAGAAGGAGAGGTGGTTGTGTTCACTGATCACCTCCTCCGCGGTTTTAGCCCGCCCGGGTCAAAAAAATTCTGGGACATCCTTCATTTCTACAAGCTTCACCCTCAAGACATAGGTCCAAACTCTGTCACCAACATGCATCAGTTCCAGGTCTTATGTGAAGTTTACCTGCAAGAAGAGCCATCTGTTGACCTCTTCCGTGATTACCATTACGTCAACCGCCAAACTGAAGTGGCGGCTAGACCAAGTTTAGAGCTTGGCGGCATTTCTATCCAGAGACGGAGAGACTTGCCCTACCCAGCAGCTATCTTACCAAGTCACCCCAAGGATTGGAACAAGACCTGGTTTTACTGCAAGGACACTTCTCCCAAAGAAGAGAATCCGCTGCCGGGTTACCGTCCTACCCGGCTTTGCAACACCGGAGAACTCCCAGACCGGATGTCCGCCGCAGAGCGAGCAAAATATGCTCCGGCCTTCGCGAAGATCAGGGCCTTAATGGCAAATGGTTTAATTGGCATTGATCTAACCCGTTGCTGGGTTTCTTGGAAAATCTTGCCACTGAGCCGGCGTGACCGACTCATGCATGAATTTACGGGTGAGCCCAATGACACTCTCTGCTTCAACGCCACCCCTTTGACGGAGCAAGATATCAATTCTTCCATCAAAACACTTCTTGGCGAAAAACAATAGGTTTGCAACAAGATCGGGTTGAAACCTTTTTGCGTCAAGAACCCAGCTCCAGCTGTAAGAAACCCTTTTCCACAAAATTGGTCAAACTTGTCTTTACTTTTCATCTTGCTTCTTTTAACCTTTTTTGGCGGCTTATGTACAGGCTGGCTCTTCTTTCTGGAAGAAGAAGTATAATCCTCCTGTGAGGAAACCTAAGGTGGGTAAAACCCGCGTCCAGAAGAAGAAAACTGCCGCTCAGGAACCGCCTGAGCTTGACGACTCAGAGGTAGAACTTGACTCCCTTGGCCGTCTATTTATGCCACTTATTGACAACAATTATTCACAGGAGGAAACGGAAACGAGCCATGCAGACGCTCCTGAGGTAACTTACATCTCCTCTGACTAAGAAAATTTTCCACCAGAGAAAATACAGCGGGTCATCCGGAAAGTCCCATTTTCTCATCCTCTTGCTTATTTAGACCCCAACTTTCTTTTGAAAAAGCAACAGCATAACTCCAGACGTCAGACCCGGAGCACCGGCTCTGAAGAGCTTTTGACCGGCTTGCCAAACTCTCCGCCTCCTCGGAAACGGCCTGCTGAGGTACTCTTTTATGTAAATCCAATTTTCGACAGTCTTGCATTGTAACCTTACTCTGTTTTTCATCGTATTAACTTTTCTAGGAGTCACCTCCTTCATCTGGCGACTCTACTGCATCCAAGCTGCCTCCTCTGAAGATCAACCCGGAGTGCGTACCTTTGAATTTGCATCACACCTTTTTACCATCCTTGTCCTTTATGTGACAATCTTTTTGTTTTCCAGGGCTCAAGCAAAACGAAGCAAGACCGGCGGGTCTACTGCTGCCCCTACTACCCAAGAGACGGAAACTGCTAAGCCGGATTCCCCTGCACCTCACGTTGAGCCCACTGAGGCTAGACAAGATGCATCTGTCGACATTCCTCAGCCATCTGAGCCGGCTGATGATGACATGGCCACTCCTGACAGTCCACCAAAGGCTGATCCTAGGCCGCCGAGCCCTTCAACAGCCGCCGAAGATACAGCTCATCCAGACGTTGTTGTCACTGGGACGGGTTATCAATTCCCTGATCCCCATGTATTAACGAAACACACCTACCAAGCTGAGACAGGCTCACCAGAAAAGCTTGAGTTTGAATTCCCCGTATTAGAGAAAATGACTGCAGATGAACTTCATGCTGGTTATCTAAATCGCCTCTCCACAAGCCGTAACATGGAGTTGAAACTTGTTGGACTGATGAAGAAGAAATATGAGGTACTCCTCCTCTCTTACTTGTTCCTAATACCCTTATGTAGCCCCCAAGAGCTGGTTTAGTATTGCAAATAGTAAACCGGGTCTTCCAATCCTTGTCATAATTGAAATTACTTAGCTTGTAGCCCCCAAGTATCGGGTTAATATAGATATTAAGCCGGTACTGAGTTGAAAAATTGATCCAAGGGTGGCCCCCAAGTCCGGGTCATTATAAAAATGATGAGCCGGAACTTCACTGTAAACTTGGAAAGCGCCGTGTGTAGCCCCCAAGTGCCGGCTTATCTTTACGAAGATGAGCCGGAACTTCACTGTAAACTTGGAAAGCGCCGTGGTAGCCCCCAAGTGCCGGCTTATCTTTACGAAGATGAGCCGGAACTTCATTGTAAACTTGGAGAGAAAACACAGACAGTAGCCCCCAAGTGTCAAGTATATTGCTTGCAATCTGCTTGAGACTTGCAGAGTGACCGCTTCATCAATCGTGCACTGAATATCTCATCTTGGCGACTTAAACCTCCTGAACTGTTTTGTTTTTCTACGGTACAGGAAGCTTTGGACGTGGCCGAGTCTAATCTGACCGGCGTAAAAGAAAGCCTTGCTTCGCAACAAACCGCCCGGTCTGAGGCGGAAGAGAAATGGCGGGTTGCCGTTAAGGAGCTTGAGAAGGTTCAAGCTGACTTTGATGCCTTCAAAAAGAGTACCGAGTCTACACAAGCCGCCCTGACCAAGCGTGCAGACGATGCTGACCAACAACTCAAGCTTGTGTCAGATGAGCTACAAACCCTCAAGCGCCATATTTCTAGGATGACTTCTGCTATCTGTGGTAAGCACTGAATACTTAGTAAATTTCCTTGCCTTGTTTTAAAACTATGCGGGCGGCTTATAACGCCTAATCTCTACTTGAAGGTCAGAGAAGCCGCCAGCTATCTTCTGACAGCTTGCTGAAGCTGAAAGTAGTATACACCTTGACAGAACAGCTATACTGCGGGACCCTTTGCACCATCCAAGCGATGCTGAACGAAAAAAGCATCCACAAATTCATGAAGGGAGTGATAGAACTCTTGTCAACTCTGCCCAAGCAAATTGAGAAGCTCAAACGATCAGCCGCCAGAAAAGGAGCAATGGCTGCCCTAAGCCGGTCTCTGGCCTTTGCCCCTGAACTAACTGCCGAAGAGATGATGGATGGCTTTCCATCCAAAAAAGATGACGGCTCTGAATTCACAGAAGCTGACTACGCCAAATGTATGAAGGCCTCACGGGTGCTCGCGTCAACACTTGTTAATGAAATTGATCTGTCCTCATACCAGGCGGCTTATGGCGAAGACAGCAAACGACTGCGCTGCGCAACCTTTGAAGCCAGGGACTTAGTTCCTGCACGCCGTAAGCCACTCTTTGCTCCTGAGATTGACCCATCTCCCCTCTTTGACGAGGCCCAGTTTGAAGCTTTAACAAACTACAACTGGGATGTGGACAACCTTCAGATCGAAGAGGTGGAAGACCCGGCGCAGGATGACCCGCCGACGAGTTGAACAGGTTGATCCTGAGGAAGAATACCCCGGCTCCTTGACCCGCCGACGCTAGCAGTGTACAAAAACTTTAAGTCCGTTGCATTTTGGGCTCTCTGGAGAGCTTTGTAATAGGTTTATAAAAACTTGATTGTCTGAGCCATGACATAGTGCACGTATGAATCTTTGCACAACTTGATGCATGTTTATCTGTCCTGTGTTCTGCTCATAACATCTATTCATCAGATTTCACGGCGGCTCATCTTAGGAGATAAACCCTGCAAAAATAAACAAGACAGAATATGTTCTGTATTGCTATGAGGGCGGCTTGAAAAAGCACAACCCGAAGATGTTAAATCTTTCATGACCTTGCTCTTTCGAAAACTCATATGCCGGCTCTTATGGCATGAACTTGTTGTTTGAACTGTTAACAGTACAGGGTCTCTAGTGAGAGTGACCGTCAACTTCTTTGAACGGCTCAGGGTCTCTAGGCGAGATTAACTCATAAGAGCAACAACAAACCATAAAGAGGCGCAGCAGGGCATGAGTACCCCTAGGGCCCATAAGCTACCTCTCGCGTGACGTAAATCCGTCGTTTGAACCTTAAACAGTGCAGGGTCTTTAAAAGAGTAACTGTTTAAGAGTACGAATGGGCCACATAGCGGAGAGTCGGCAGCAGATGGGTGAGTTTATCCTCGCTTTCCGTATGCCGGCCCTCACGTGACAAGAGCTGCCGGTTTAACCTTGACCAGTACAGGGTCTCTAGCGAGAGTGACTGCCAAATTTTTTGAACAGCTCAGGGTCTCTAGTCGAGATTAACTGGTAAGAGTTCGGCGGGTCACCTAGCGGAGCAGCAGCAGCATACAGGCAGGTTTAACTCAAACTTGCGGTGGCTGAAGAGCCGATCAAGAGGGTGTGTAAGCTAAACCCGGTGGGTTGGAAGCCCCCAAATGACCTTGTTGATGGAGTCAACTTTTTGGGTATCTAACCCGGCCTTACTTTGGCTAAAGAGCCGATCAAGAGGGTGTGTAAGCTGAACCCTGGCGGGTTAGAAGCCCCCAAGTGACCTTATGGTTGTATCTATTTTTGCACAATCCGAGATACGCAAAACGGCAGAGGCCCCAGCTTGCAGGGATGCCAACTTTATTATATATATATAAGTGATATATACAATGATGATGTACAATGGTGGGAGTCGATGACTCAAGTATAGTAAGGCCGCAGATGAGCGATATTCCACGGCCGGTGGGTCTCCTGCCCAGAAGTGCGTGACCCGTGTCGTACGTTAATGAGATAGTATGACCCATTGTTGAGATTTCTGCTGACCACAAAGGGTCCTTCCCATGGAGGAGATAGCTGGTGTGCATCCGTCTGATCTTGAATTAGACGCAACACCAAGTCGCCTTCCTGAAACGTCCGGGTCTTAACTCTGCGGCTATGATAGCGACGCAGGTCTTGTTGGTAAATCGCCGATCGAGCCGCGGCCAGATCACGCTCTTCATCCAAAGCATCTATCGCATCCTGACGCGCTGTCTCATTATCTGTCTCAACATAAGCCGCCACCCTTGGCGAGTCATGACGTATATCACTTGGTAACACGACTTCTGCGCCATAAACCATGAAGAAAGGCGTATAGCCTGTCGATCTATTGGGAGTAGTTCTGATGCTCCATAGAACTGATGGTAACTCTTCTACCCAACAACCCGGTGTTCACTGTAGAGGAACCATAAGCCGTTGCTTGATGCCTCTCAAGATTTCCTGGTTAGAACGCTCTGCCTGACCATTGGATTGTGGATGAGCAACTGGAGAGACGTCAAGCCGGATGTGCTCACTTTCACAGAATGCTTGCATAGCCCCCTTGGACAAGTTTGTGCCATTGTCCGTGATGATACTGTAAGGATAAACAAAACGGTAGATCAATTTTTTGAGAAATTGAACTGCCGTAGCCGCGTCACACTTGCTGACCGGCTCAGCCTCAACCCACTTGGTAAACTTATCCACCGCCACCAAAAGGTGGGTCTTCTTGTCTTTAGATCTCTTGAATGGCCCGACCATATCAAGCCCCCAGACCGCAAACGGCCAGGTAATTGGAATCATCCGCAATTCCTGAGCCGGTACGTGAGCACGTCGCTCGAACTTCTGACATCCATCACACTTGATAACCAAGTCTTCTGCGTCCTTATGAGCCGTCAGCCAGAAGAAACCATGCCGGAAAGCCTTGGCCACCAAAGATTTTGAGCCGACGTGATGACCACAATCACCGACGTGAATTTCATTTAAGATCTCCTTACCCTCTTCAGGAGAAACGCAATGCTGAAAAACGCCAGTGACGCTGCGCTTATGTAACTCGCCATTGATGATAGTCATTGATTTAGACCGCCTTATGATTTGTCGCGCCAAGGTCTCATCTTCGGGCAACTCGCCACGAGTCAAGTACGCCAAGTAAGGCAACATCCAGTCAGGGATAGCATGCAGAGCCGCCACCAGCTGCCCCTCCGGGTCAGGTATAGTCAGATCCTCCTCTGAAGGTAGCTTAACAGATGGGTGATATAACACATCCAAGAAAACGTTAGGCGGTACCGGCTTACGCTGAGAGCCCAGTCTTGACAATGCATCAGCCGCCTCGTTCTTGCGATGGTCAATATGATCGACCTGATAACCCTTGAAGTGTCCAGCAATGATATCCACCGCCTGACGATAAGCCGCCATCCGTGGGTCTTTGGAATCCCACGTGCCTGAAACTTGCTGAGCCACGAGGTCTGAGTCGCCAAGACATCTAACCCGGCTCAGGTTCATCTCCTTAGCCACACGGAGGCCATGAAGTAAAGCCTCATACTCAGCTGCATTGTTAGTACAGGGAAACATCAACCTTAACACATAACAAAACTTGTCACCTCTAGGGGGAGTTAAGATTACTCCAGCCCCTGACCCTTCTAACTGTCTGGACCCATCAAAGTGAATTGTCCAGTATGTGTTATCCGGCTTCTCCTCGGGCGACTGACACTCTGTCCAGTCATTTATAAAGTCCACCAAAGCTTGAGACTTGACAGCCGTGCGGGGCACATATTTCAGATTAAGAGGCCCAAGCTCCAATGCCCACTTAGCAATCCTGCCAGTGGCTTCTCTGTTTTGAATTATGTCTCCCAACGGGGCAGAGCTAACCACAGTGATCTGGTGTCCCAAGAAATAGTGCTTCAGCTTACGATTCGCCATGAACACCCCATATATCAGTTTGTTCCAATGTGGGTATCTTTGCTTTGACTCTATCAGGACTTCACTGACGTAGTAAACCGGCCTCTGAACCGGGTATTCTTTCCCTGCCTCCTTACGCTCCACAACAATCGCTGCGCTGACTACCCTGTTGTTAGCCGCCACGTAGAGGAGCAAAGGTTCCTTCTCAGCCGGAGTGGCCAAGACCGGTGGCTCGGCTAGCTGCTTCTTGAGCACCTCAAGCGCCTCACCCGCCGCCTTACTCCAGACAAAATTGTCTGTTTTCTTCATCATCTGATACAGAGGAATAGCCTTCTCGCCCAGGCGGCTTATGAACCGGCTTAACGCAGCGATCCGACCCGCGAGGCGCTGAACATCATTGATGCACGCCAGCTCAGACAGGGAAGTAATAGCCTTTATCTTGTCCGGATTAGCTTCAATGCCACGCTCAGAAACTAGAAATCCCAAGAGCTTGCCTGCAGGAACTCCAAAGACACACTTAGCCGGGTTAAGCATCATCTTGTAAACCCGTAAATTATCGAACGTTTCCTTCAAGTCGTCAAGTAGAGTCTCCTTCTTTCTTGACTTGACCACAATATCATCCACATAAGCATGAACATTACGCCCAATTTGACTATGAAGACAGTTCTGCACACAACGCTGGTAAGTCACCTGGGCACTCTTGAGCCCAAAAGGCATAGACACATAGCAGAAAGCACCAAAAGGCGTAATGAAAGCCGTCTTCTCTTGGTCTTTAACTGCCATCTTTATCTGATGGTAACCTGAATAAGCGTCCAGGAAGCATAAACTCTCACAACCCGCCGTTGCATCAATAATCTGGTCGATACGGGGGAGAGCAAACGGGTCAACTGGACAGGCCTTGTTAAGGTCCGTGTAATCCACACACATACGCCACGTGCCATTCTTCTTAAGAACTAGCACCGGGTTAGCAAGCCACTCCGGGTGAAAAACTTCAACGATGAACCCTACTGCCAAAAGCCGGGCCACCTCTTCTCCAATAGCCTTGCGCCTCTCCTCATTGAACCGCCGGAGGAACTGTTTGACCGGCTTAAACTTAGGATCCACATTAAGGTGGTGCTCAGCGAATTATCTCGGTACACCCGGCATGTCAGAAGGCTTCCATCTAAAGATGTCCCGATTCTCACGGATGAATTCGATGAGCGTGCTTTCCTATGCGGGGTCCATGTTAGCCCCAATAGTGAACTACTGTGATGAGTCGCCCGGCGTGAAGTCCACCAACTTGGTATCTTCTGCCACAAACTTGAGGGGCGGCTCAGATTCCGTGTTAGGCTTCTTCAGTGGAGTCATATCTTCCGGGTCAACATTTTCCTTATAGAACATGAGCTCCGCTTCAGCACAACTTGACTCTGTGTAAGCTGCATCACCTTCCTCACACTCAAGAGCCGTCTTCCGATCACCATGCACGGTAATCGTCCCATTCAACCCGGGCATCTTGAGTTGTAAGTAAACATAGCAAGGCCTAGCCATGAACTTGGCGTAAGCCGGCCGTCCAAACAAAGCGTGATATGGGCTTTTGATTTTGACAACTTCGAACCACAAAGAATCCACCCTGTAGTTGAATTCATCCCCAAAAGCTACTTCCAAAGAAATCTTTCCCACTGGATAAGCTGATTTTCCGGGTACTACACCGTGAAAAACGGTGGAAGAGGGCTTGAGATCCTTATCAAGCAAACCCATTCGGCGGAAAGTGTCATAATACAGGATGTTGATGATGCTGCCACCATCCATGAGTACCTTGGTGAACACGTATCCGCCCACTTGGGGGGCAACTACTAAAGCCAGCTGCCCGGGGTTATCTACCCGCGGCGGGTGATCTTCCCTGCTCCAAGTTATGTCATACTCAGACCACTTCAAATACTGCGGGAGAGCCGGCATGACTGCGTTAACCGCCCGCTTGCGCACCTTCCGGTCTCGCTTGTCACGGCTGGTTGTAAAAACATGATACTGACCCCCGCTGAGCTGCTTCGGGTTACTCTGGTATCCCGATTGGTTGTTCTGCTGCTGGCCTCCATCGCCAGACTGTTGATGATGACCTCCTTGGTTGCCTTGACCCTGGTACCCGGCTCCTGAGCCGCCAGCACCAAAGCCGGCTCCTGAGCCGCCTGGCCCTGTACCGCCTGACGGGCCATTACCGTTATTACGATGCTGTTGAAGGCTGTAATCCCGAAACTGCCGCATAATACTGCAATCTCTCCATGTATGGCCTGCCGGTTTATCAGGCCGGCTGTGCTCTGGACAAGGTTTATTGAGCATCTCTTCCAGGTTAAAAGGAGCTTTACCCTTGTTAAAGGATGGCCTGAAGTTCCCATTGCCCTTAGCACGATTGTTCCCAGCGCTGGTGTTCGCCACCAATTCTGACCCGCCGTCCGGGTTCTTCCGCTTGCCCGGGTTGCTATTTCCGGCCGCGTTTTGCTGTTGACCCTTGCCATTGTTACTTTTCTTACCCTGACCCGATTTCTCATCATCGGAGCCAGGGTCCTTCGTGTTATCGGAGTCTGCATATTTGGTGAGAGCCGCCATGAGCTCCCCCATGTCCTGGCATGAGCATTTGAGCCGGCCAAGGTTCTGCTTCAAAGGCGTGAAGTGGCAATTCTTCTCTAGAATCAAAACTGCTTGAGCCGCTGTAATCTGTTCAGAAGAATGGATGATGGTTGAGACCCGCCGGACCCAGTGATGAGCCGACTCGTCATCACGCTGCACGCAATGGTCCAAATCCACAATCGTCATGGGCTGCTTGCATGTTCCTTGGAAATTTTTGATGAATTTCGCCTTCAGCTCGGCCCAGGAGTTAATGGTGTTGGGTGGCAAGCCCTTCAACCACGTGCGAGCCGGCCCTTCCAGCATGATGATGAAATATTTAGCACATACTGCATCACTGACATCTAACATCTCCATGGCCAGCTCATAGCTTTCGATCCAAGCCTCTGGAGGTAGGTCAACTATATAATTGGGCACCTTGCGAGGACCCTTGAAATCCTTCGGCAGACGCTCGTTCCGCAGAGCCGGCGCTAAGCACGGCACTCCCACAGCCCTGGAGGTTAGTCCTGCTCCTACTGAGACGGAAGGTGCAACCGTCGGTTCCTGATAAGCCGCCGCTGCCGCCAGAGCCGCCGCTTCTCGCTGTGCTCTTGCCCGATCCACCAGCGCCTGAGCATCCAGAGCCGCCCGATCAACTCGCGGCGGGTTCCGATGTCGTTCACTGCTAGAAACCGCCGGAGACTCATAACGCCGGCTGTAGCTGCGGCTAGGGATGGGGTTGAATGCACGCGGCTCCGGCTATAAGTGTATTTCTCCTGCTGGGCCACCGCCGTCTGCAGGTATCCAATAGCGTTCCGCACCTCTTCCGCAAAAGGCGCCTCATCGTGGATGGGAATTGTACCAAGCCGGGTTGCCGCTGCCACCATGTTCTCAGCCGGATTAGAGTAATGACCCGGTGGCATCGGAAAAGGCTGTGGTGGGGTCTGGTTCCGGCGGGGCGGGTCTGGCCACTGATGCTGAACCGCCGCCCGGCTTCCAGGTACTTCCGCCGTTCGGGTTACGGTCAAAGGCACATTCCGTCCCGTCCCTGGCATGTTAAAAAGGTTTCTGGCTTCATACTGATCCAGCAGACGGGACTGATGCCTCATCCGATGAACCGCCGTCGCAGACTGCTGTTCTAACTCAAAACGGAAAGCATCCTCCCTAAGGCGCTCCGCCTCAGCATCCATCTGAGCCTTCAACGCGTTGATCTCCTATTGGAATCCGGTCATCTGGTTCTTCAACCTCGTGATCTCCGCGTTACGGGCCGCTTGGTTTTCAGCCGTGACCTCAGTTTCCATCAGGGTTGTAAGCTCGTTCATCAGATCCAAAAGAACCTGAGCCGGCGGCCTGCCAGCCCCAGATCCAGTCGCATCGGTGGCTGTGCTGCTAGGAGCCGCCGTTGAACCCGCCATGAAGACGGCAGCGCGGTTCGGCTGCTCATAATCCTCCGGCTCATGATACTCGGACTCGGGGTAAGGCTCGGCGTAGCCCTAGAGCCCACCGTTATGAAGCTGATAAATCGATTCCGTCTCTCCGCTGGAGGATCCATCCTCTGAGCAGATGAGAGTTTCTTCCCGAGACATAGAGCCTTCAAGCTCCATGCCCTGGGTGAAGCCGACGAAGACATGCTTCCTGTCCGGGTTAGCACGGGCGGGTCGCACGCGTCGGGCGCGTTGCTCGCGCCGGGCCGGCTCGACGATGTCGGTGCAGACGTCCGGCCCGGGTTCAGATCCGCCGATCTTGCCAATGAAGACGTGGATTCTGCCGAAGGGGACCCGGAACCCGTACTCAACTGAGTCGGCCTCGGGGCCCTAGCCGGCGTCGTCGATGTAGAGCTGGCCACGGCGACTCTTGGTCATCCTGCCAACAGCGTACCACTCGATCCCTGGGAGAGAGCCCTTTGAGAACTCAACACCACCGAGCGCTAGCCCCACGGTGGGCGCCAATTGTCGTGGTTTTGTCACGGCAGATGTCTGAAGACTTAGGTTCGAGGCGTTCGCTAAGGCGGTGGACTCAAAGGGGTTGGTCGAGACGAGGGACACGAGTTTACCCAGGTTCGGCCCCTCAAGAAGAGGTAAAAGCCTACCTCCTGCTTGTGCTGTATTGATTGGAGTATCGATTACAAGGGAGCGGATTCGCTTGACCTAGTTTTCGATTGATTGGTTTCTGTCTAAGCCGCCCCAGGGTCTCACCTTTATATAGGAGGTCGAGGCCCTGGCTTACACGAGTCTTAAACCGACCCTTACAACATAGTCGATCCTGTCTCCAAGCCGCCTTGCCTCCTTGAGCAAACCGTCTCCGGGTGGCTTAACCGCCCGGGTCTTGCACCATCTTCTGTCTCTGGGCCTTTGTCTTGGCCCGCCTGGTAAGCCGCCATGCGGCCTGGCCTTCATCTTCCGGCCCACCTTACTGGTATTGGTTATGAGCCGCCAGGTATGACCCGGCCCCTCCTGGGTGGGTCTTACCATGGGGTTATATCCCCAACAGTGGCCAAATACAACACGGGTGCGTCGTCGAGCGACCCTGGGATAACGGCGCTGCAGATCGACCCCATGCGCTCTAGTGACATGGACCCCACCGACATCTCGTCATTAAACGAGTTGCTTGGTCGGATTCAAACCATGGGTGTAACCGATGGCCAAACCTCAATCTACGACCGGACCGGGTTTAAACTCGATGATATATAGGGAGATTCACACCCCACCGATCACTCACTTAGTCGCCACCATTGAGTGTCCGGCCGGAGGCTCATCCTCTCAACTACCGAATTAAAAACAGTTTACGTCCCGGTTTCCGACCGACAGGATCTCTCCTAGAATCCGGAACCCAGAAACCATGCTGGAAATAGCTCGGGATCAGTCGCCGATCTATCATGCGGCCTAGAACCCACGCAGAGGGGTCCTATTTATAATATGAACTCCAAACTCGCCACACCGGATCCCACGATGACACGGGAGGCAAGTGCCGTGAGCCCGAACTCACATCTTGGCGAGAAACTAAAATTTTCCCTGCCCACCACCCAAGTCAAGCACTCCTCAAGCACAGGAGAGCCCCAGTTACCGGGCTTGCGGGAAATTAAACAACAGTCAGGGGAGTTAGTCCAATATTTTTGGGCTAGACTCCTCCTTGTTAAAGATAGAATACCAGACTCTACTGGCTGGGAGGTAATAGCAACCTTCAGGCAGAATTGCCACAATGAAGGAATCCTCAATGCCCTAACCCACCATCACATTCATGAATTCACCGAGCTATCGGACCTGGTACAAAAATATTGCGCCATGGAAAGCACTTGGCAAGCTGAACATTTGTTTTCGGATCCGATCCCTGCCGAACACCCTAGAGGAGCTCGGAAAAAGCGGATACCTCCGAAACGGCCAGCCGAACACGAACCCGCTGAGAAAAAGAATAGACCCCCTACGGGGGTCAGATCTGTCCTTGACGGGCTATTAGACAAGCCATGCCCTATACACTCTGTATTACTGAACATAAGCCCGACTCACAACCTTAGAGCTTGCTAGGTCGTCAGGCAGGTAGCAAAAAGCAGAGAGGCCATCCTCGAGGCCCTACCTCCAGGCAGACGTTCAACAGCGCCACAAGAATGCAACACCGAGGTCCTGACGATCTACGAAACGTTTTCCTCAAGGAATAAGATGAAGAGAGCTCTTCGAGAACTTGAACAAATCTATCAGGTGGCAGCAACGAATTGATGGACTGACACACCGATCACCTTTGGAGAAGCTGATCAACCAATCACCCGCCCTGGCCGAACACCTGCTGCACTGGTCCTCAACCCCATCGTCAATGGTTTCAGGTTACAAAAGGTGCTAATGGACGGTGGCGGTGGTTTAAACCTCATTTACGAGGATACCTTGGAAAAAATGCAGTTCGACCGATCCCGCATCGAACATAGCAACACAACCTTTCGTGGGATTATCCCTGGGAAAGAGGCACGTTGTTCTGGACGCATTACCCTCGATGTGGTATTCGGCACGCCCGAAAACTACAGATCCGATGAACTTCTCTTTCATATCGTGCCCTTTCACAGTGGTTACCACGCTCTGTTGGGGCGTGACGCTTTCACAAAATTTCAAGCTATACCACATTACGGGTATATGAAGCTCAAAATGCCGGGCCCAAACGGGGTGATCAAAATCACAAGTGACCCGCATACAACCCTTCGAACCAAAAACAGAACAGCAGCGCTCGCCCTCGAGGCACTAGCCGAGACCTTTGCAGCAGAGGAATTGACCGCACTATGGTCAACTGTGGACAAGGATGATGTGGTCCTTAGCAAGAGGCCCAAACCCACGTCCTTTAAACCTGCAGACGAAATCGTCAAATTTCAGGTACACCCAATGGACCCCAATAAAACAACGTCCATTGGAGCTCAGCTGGACCCCCTTGTGGACGAAGCACTGTGAACATTCTTGCGAGAAAACTGGGATATCTTTGCCTGGCATCCTTCAGATATGCCAGGAATCCCACGATGGCTAGCAGAACACAGTCTGAACATAATTACAGGCTTCAAGCCCGTCAAACAGGTTCTATGCTGATTTTCCGAACCCAAGCGACAAGCTATGGGCGAAGAACTAGAAAAATTGCTGGAGGCCGGATTCATAAGAGAAATCAAACACCCCGAGTGGCTGGCAAACCTGGTGATCGATCCAAAGAAAGATAAATCCTGGTGGCTGTGTGTCGATTTCGAAGACCTTAACAAAGCTTGCCCCAAGGACCCTTTTCCCTTACCACACATAGACCCGATTATTGATGCCACAGCCGGACACGACTCATTGTGCTTCCTCGACGCTTACTCTGGATACCACCAGATCAAAATGAAGGAATCTGATCAAGCTGCAACTGCATTCATCACCCCTTACGGGCCATTCTGCTTTAACACAATGCCTTTCGGGATAAAAAACGCAGGTGCTACATACCAACGTATGATTCATACATGCCTCGAAAAACAAGTCGGTAAAACAGTCGAGGCATATGTGGACGACATGGTCATTAAGACCAAACACATCAGCCAGCTGATAGACGACCTCAGGCAGACTTTTGCTAGTCTACGGGAATACGATATACTGCTCAATCCGGACAAATGCGTCTTCGGAGTTCCCGCTGGTAAACTACTCGGGTTCACTGTTTCCCATAGAGGAATAGAAGCGAACCCTGCTCAGATCCGCGCCCTATCTCAACTTGCGATTCCTACGGAGCTAAAGCATGTCCAAAAACTGGCGGGATGCGTGGTGGCTTTGAGCCGCTTTATCTCCCGCCTTGTTGAAAAGGCTTTACCGCTCTACAGGCTGCTGAAACGGACAAAAAACTTCGAGTGGACCGATGAAGCAACGACTGCACTATAGGAAATTAAAACACTGCTGGCTAGCAACCCCATACTCACGGCGCGAGGCGCCGGTGAACCAATGTTACTGCACATCTCGGCCACCAATCAAGTGGTTAGTGCGGTGCTCGTTGTCGAACGAGAGGACGAGGGTCACAAATTCCGGGTGCAAAAGCCAGTCTACTATGTGTCAGAAGTGCTAACGTCATGCAAGTCCAGATATCCGTACTACCAGAAGATAGCCTCTACAGTGTTCATGGCATCACGAAAGCTCAGACATTAATTTCAAGAATGTTGGGTCACGGTGGCATCCGAAGTACCCCTGAACGATATAATCAATAACAGGGACGCCACCGGCCGCATAGCCAAATGGGCAATCAAACTCCTTCCTTTCAAAATCGCATATAAGCCACGACGAGCTATTAAATCTAAGGTGTTGGCCGATTTCCTTGCCGAATGGACAGAGGCCGAGCTCCCCAGAGAATACAGTACATACTCCCATTGGACGATGTACTTCCACGGATCCAAGACACTGGCCGGACTGGGGGCTGGAGTTATCCTCACATCTCCCACGGGAGACAACGTCCAATATGTGTTGCAGATCATGTACGCCGATTCCAACAGTGCGGCCGAATACGAAGCACTATTGCACGGGCTTCGGATGGCAGCATCGATGGGCATAAAATGGCTTGAAGTACGGGGAGATTCTAATCTCACCATCTCTCAAATCAACGGCGAATTTGATGCTAAAAACCCAAAGATGGCAGCGTATAGAAATGCCGTTCTTAAAATATCCGCCCGGTTCAAGGGACTAGAATTCCACCATGTCGCTAGAGACATCAATCAGGCTGCGGACATACCCGCCCGTATGGGGGCCAAGCGCGACCCCGTCCCGAAAAACACCTTCCTTCAACGGCTTTTCAAGCCATCGGTGGTATGGCAGGAAGAGAATAATGGCGCTGGAGCCATAAGTACGGAAGAGATTGTCCCTCCTATAAACGAACCAGATAAGCAAATCATCGGCGGTTCCATAATTGACGAAACGCCTTCGGCTCATGAGGTCATGGCAGTAATCGCAGCGTGGACCGAGCCCTTCCTTTCTTACCTCCTTCGACAAGAACTCCCCGACGACCAGACGGAGGCAAGACGCATATTTCGGCGATCCAAGGCCTATAAGGTCCACGTGGGTGAGTTATATAAGAAAAGCACTACCGGGATACTCCAACAGTGCATATCTGAGGAAGAAGGAAGACAGCTTTTGGCCGAAGTCCACGCAGGCATGGGCGGCAACCACGCCGCACACGAGCCTTAGTAAGAAAAGCTTTTCGAGCCGGATTCTTTTGGCCCACCGCTCGAGCGGACGCCCAAGAACTCGTCCAACGTTGTGTTGGATGTCAACTATTCGCAAATCAAAGCCACATGCCCCCGACAGCTCTTCGGACCATTCCGATCACCTGGCCTTTCACGGTCTGGGGGTAGATATGGTCGGACCACTTAAAGGGGGGACCAAGAAAAATAAATATCTACTGGTCATGGTCGACAAGTTCACCAAATGGATCGAAGAAAAACCAGTAAGATCAGCTAAGTCCGGACCGGTAGTCGACTTTATATCCGGCGTGGTACACCGTTATGGTGTCCCGCACAGCATAATAACGGACAATGGATCCAACTTCACCGCCCAGGAGGTGAAGGACTGGTGTGCAAACATGGGCATTAAGCTCGATTACGCCTCAGTGTATCACCCGCAGACCAATGGACAAGTCGAACGGGCCAACGGCCTCATCATGAGTGGCATCAAACCACGACTGGTCCGATCTCTTCATGAATCCGACTGCAATTGGGTAGAGGAGATTGACTCCGTTCTGTGGGGTCTGCGTACCACCCCGAATCGATCAACGGGATACACACCGTTTTTTATGGTCTACGGGGCAGAAGCAATCCTTCCCTGCGATATCATTCACGATGCACCTAGGGTGCGCATGTACGAAGAAAAGGAGGCCGAGTTAGATCGGCAGGACAACTTAGACGCCTTGGAAGGGGAGCGTGATATAGCCCAGGCCCGCTCTACTTTCTATCAACAGCAGGCTCGACGCTACCAAAGCAGGGAGGTTAGAGCGAAGGCATATAATGTGGGCGAACTCGTCTTACGGCTCCCAGAGAAGCAGAAGCATAAACTCAATCCTAAGTGGGAGGGCCCTTTCATAATTGACGACGTACTTACAGGAGGGGCTTATCGCCTCCGCAACCCGCCGGACAATCGCCTCGAACCAAACCCATGGAACGCAGCTCGTCTTCGGCGCTTTTACGGCTAGATCGGTGTCATCGTATTTCTTACATTTCTTTTTCTTTTTCCTTTTTCTTTCATATTCTTTCCTTTCCCTCTTAGCTTTACAGGATCGGATATCATCTCCCAGTCATGTGTTCGGCTAAACCGAGCTTGTGTTAAGTTTTTCGGTATACATCTTTAAATGTCCTATCCGAAAAAACACCTGGGGGCTTCTTCTAGAAGCCGATTATTATATATTTTGTGCACTGACTCACATGTATTGTGCATGCAGACTTCCCTCATCATTTTAAGCCAATATATGCATCAATTGGACCTAAGATTTTGGCCAAGCTGGGTTGCCTTGCTCCTGTGCTTACCCTCTACGTTCCCGATTGTTCGGCTAGAGGGTAAAGGGAGCACCTCTGTGATTGTTATGACAGGATCACCCGGATACGTACCTCAGACGGGTGAAGCCGAAAGCTAGCTATCTTAAGAAGAAAATTGGTCGGCCACGATGGAAGTAAAAAACTTGTGGTGGTTATCACCATTGCCTGGGATTATTTTTCCCAAGGAAGCCATTATCCGCATACTAGTAGTATACGGCCATGATATCTACGATCTACGTAGCAACCTTAAGGAAGGTATCGATAGAAGAACTATTTTCTTCAGAAGATGTTTCTTACATTAAGCAGCAATATAACATATCTCCCTATGCACGTTCTGTCTGTTCGCACCGCATGGACGGATTGCCTGGTTCCCAGAAATAAGTTCCTTTTATCGAAGGACATTTGATGCGGAACACTCCCAAGCTCTTGGTGAGGGAGGCCGAAGCCGATGGTCGGTTAAGACAACGTTTACAGCATAGACGGACAATTTTTGATCTAAAGTACATAGTTACATAGAATCAAACACCTGGCTGCTGGTCAAGATTATCTATTAAGGTATCGAGGGCGCAATCTTCTTGCGAAAGACGAGTGGCGGGCATCACTTGGTCGTAAACCAAGTGAAGCGGCACTTCTTGCCCATCCGGCCCTACCGGCGCAACCCGAGCCATATGCTCTGGGTTAAGTTTGATAAAGCGGCTCTTGAGCATCGCCCATGCCTCCCGCGCTCCCTCTCGACAAGCCGATGTCTTCCGTAACTCAAAACGACATCGTGCTCCTTTAAACCGGTCAGCTAGCTCGGACATCCCTTCTGGAGGCGCCTCGGCAGGCCAGAGTGCTTTCGCCATGCTCTTCATGGCTCTCCGAGCCCGCTCATGTACGACGGACAAGTCCTTCAGTAAGTTCCCACTGAATGATCCGATTTCTTCCTCGGGACGCCCGATCAGGAGACCTAGACAAGACGAAGCATGTCCCTCACAATATAATAAAGGTACTTTTCGGAATTACGAAGATATAAGTGCACTTACAGAACATGCCCCTCTGTAATCTCTGCTTCTCTTCCTAGGTTTGAGCCAATTGAGTTTTCAAGCTCTCAAGTTCTTCGGCTTGCCGCTGGTTTTCCACCTTAAGCCGGTTCTTTTCCTCAAGACTTCGGGTCAGCACAAGGTGGCCAGCCTCTTGTTGAGATTCGGCATACCTCTGAGATTGTCGGGCCGCATCCAAATCTTTCTGCAACTGCCCTATGGATTCAGCTGCTATAAAGTACTCTCATATCAGTATGGGAATGTCGAATAAATTCGGCAAATTGACATACTCACCGTGCGCCTCTCGGGTGAAATTCTTCACTTGCTCAATCTCGGCCTTCACGATCTCTACCTGTGTTCGGCTCACCTCGAGTTCCTCGGCCAACTTCTCATTTTGTTGCCTTGAAGCCTACATTATCAGTAAAACATTATTCAGATCCATAACTTGTCCATTCCGGCCAAATCAAGGCTCGGGGGCTACTGGATTAATATTTGTGTTCGGTTGTTAAAACCGATTACTCACCTCCAGGCTGGACGATATCAGCTTGGCGGCTCCCTCAAGCCCAGCTCGGGCCGCTCCGATGTATGCATCCACCGAACTCAGGGCATTAAACTCTTGATCGGAAAATGCTTGGTGGCGCAGGGCTTCCTTTCGCCGCCGGTGATTCATCGCACTCTCTACCTCGGAGTTAGTGACCGAGACGTCCCCAGAATCTTCAAGGGGCTGATCCGTCATCGGGACCTCCGCGTCAAGTTCAGCCTGAGTAGAACACCTTGGTCCATGATGGTTGCCTGGCTTCTCGGCGACGTTCCCGGAAGGAGGTGGCTGTACTCGTCTCCTGGGTATTTCAACACTAGATTTTGTGAGTTCCTACTGCAATCATGACGACCGCCGAGCTAAACGGTTAGATAACGTACCTCTTGGTTGAGTGCACGGCCGAGGTGGTCTCCGTGGTTGGCTCGCGGGGAGGATTCCTACTGTTGCTCGGTACGGACCCAGCTGCCATACACGACGTTCGACGCGTGGACCGACGACCCTTGGGAATAGGGATCGGCACACTCGGTTTGGCAGGGGTCGCTCGCCCTTTACGGGAAGAGACCTTCCTTTTACTGGTGGTGGAAGAAGGAAGTGGCCCAGGGTGATCGGCTAGAAGAGCCACCTTGGAGCCGTCAAGGCTCTCCTGGTAAAAGACCCCGTCCTCATATTCAATTGATAGCTCTGGATCGTCATGGAATACGGGATCGTCGTCACGAGAATAACTCTCTGGTTGAGGCGCCGGACAACTGACTATCTCGACCCAGCGCCTCCAGCTCTGTTCGGACAGAGTGAAAGTTTCGATCAGAAGGATTATACATAAATATCCGAACTCAGAAAACAAAGCTAAAGGCTTACCCATTCGATGGGGTTATGACTCGAATAGCCTTCCTTGGCTGACAGTCGAGCGAAATCTTCTTTTTCTCCTTTAAAAAGATCGGCCAGTATGGCCGCCATTGCCGCCTGATTGGCAGGAACCTGCCATTGGGAACGGGTGGTGTCACTTGTTCCATTGTAACACCACAGGGGGTGTATCCTTTGCTGAAGGGGTTGAACGCATCGAGCAATGACGCCTGCCATCACGTTGATGATGGTTAGCTTACTATGAACTAGTAGCCTCACTTGGGCGGCTAGGCACTTTACTTCGGCACATTCCTCATGGGATGGACTTTTTGGTCGCCAATTGAACCTTTTCTTTAAAGGGGCGTCGGAATATTCGGGTAGACCCCTCCGAGCCGGGTCGAACAGGGGGACATCCTCAATATAGAACCATTCCGTTGTCCATTCTTCGGACTCTTTCTTCGCAGTTCCCATGGGATACCCCGTCCTGGCTATATGCCATACTACGGCTCCGCCCACTTCCCGAATTGTCTCGCCTCGGTATGGGGTACAAGGCAGAAATACCCCCTCCATAAACCAAAATGGGCCTCGCAGCCCAAGAACATCTCGCAGAGGGCAACAAAGCCCGAAATGTGCAGGATGGATCCGGGGGTAAGATGATGGAGTTGGATCCCGTAAAATTCCAATAGTCCCCTCAAGAAGGGATGAATGGGGAATCCTGAGCCCCATAGGAGGAAGGACACGAAACATGCCCGTTCTCCCTGGTGTGGAACAGGGAAATTCTCTACGAAGGCTTCGCCGTTAAAAGAAGTCAATCCGGCGCAGGTAAACGCCAGATCCGAGGCGGGAAGATAACCCTGGGTCTCAAGGTTGCGCAGCTGGAGGAGAGATACTGAACAACTTGCCCAGTCTCTGGGAAGGGGGCCGTGAGGACGCGAGGAAGCACCAGGGACGCTCGCCATATTTTCAAGCTTTTTCGCTTGGGGGCTTTTCGATGGTGAGGAAGAGGAAGAAGTTGCCTAGGCGACAATTCCGTTTGCTTAAATGGGCAGTTCCTCCCCTCCGCTTGCAAGAAAGGCGATCCTGTAAAAGGCTGCTGGGCCGCCCGTCTCCCATTGGCGCACCCGAATCAAGGGGCGGCGGAGTTAATGGTGTGGGTCCCGCGACGTTTCGACGATCGAGACCGGATTATTGTTTACCGAGCATAGAGAGGGAGAAGAACTCGCCTCGCAAGCCGAAGACTTTGGAGCAGAAGACCGTCCGGACTACATGCCTCGGCATTGGAGGCTATTTTGGGGGCTACTGAGGGAGTCCGGGATTAAAGGGTCCTCGGACTACCGGCCTGTTCCTTACGGGCCGGACTCGTGGGCCACTCATTGGAGGATCAGACTAACCGAATACCCCGTGACCAGGGAGGAAACCTAAGGAGCCGTGGCGTGCCCTTCAAGCTTAGGATGGTAGAAAAGGCAGGTTTACTCCTTCCACAAGCAACCGACTATGTGTAACCCTAGGGACCCCTGGTGTCTATATAAGCCAGAGGGTTTAGTTTGTAGAGAAAGGGTGAACTCATCTTGGGTTTAGCAACTTGATCTCGAGGTAGATCGACTCTGTAATCTTCATACACATCAATATAATCAAGCAGGACGTAGGGTTTTACCTCCATAGGAGGGCCCGAACCTGGGTAAACATCGTCTCCTTCGTCTCCTGTTACCCATCGATCCTAATCTCACAGCTCGGGACCCCTACCCGAGATCCGCCGGTTTTGACACCGACACCTGCCCTCCGGGAGCCATGGCGGCCATGGACCAGAGGGGAAACCCTCCTCCCACCTAGGGAGAAGGTCAAGGAAGAATAAGAAGGAGGGGGGCTCTCTCCCCCTCTCTCTCGGTGGCGCCGGAGCGCCGCCGGGGCATCCATCGTCATGGCGATCTACACCAACAACATCGCCGCCATCATCACGAACCCCTCTCCATCAACACCGCCATGATGCGCACCAACAGGAGGGATTAATTCCTTTGTAGGCTTGCTGGACAGTGGTGGGACTGGATGAGATTGATCATGTAATCGAGTTAAGTTTGATAGGGCTTGATCCCTAGTGTCCACTATGTTCTTAGATTGATGTTAATATGAGTTTGCTATGCTTAATGCTTGTCACTAGGGCCCGAGTTCCATGATTTCAGATCTAAACATATTATGTTTCACGAATATAAGATTGATTTGGATCCTATCTTGCAAGTTGTATGCACCTCTTACGTGTCTTGATCCGCATACCCCAAGGTGACAATAATTGGGATTGTTTCCGGTGATTGCCGTAGTTTGAGGAGTTCATGTATTCACCATGTGTTAATGCTTTGTTGCGGTTCTCTATTAAAAGGATTCCTTAATATCCCTTAGTTTCCAATAGGACCCCTATGCCATGGGAGGGTAGGACAAAAGATGTCATGCAAGTTCTTATCGCAAGCACGTATGATTATATACGGAATACATGCCTACATTACATTGATGAATTGGAGCTAGTTCTGTGTCGCCCTAGTATGTAACTGTTATGTGATCAATGTCATCTAAATCATTATCCATCAACGATCCACGTGCCTATGCTTTACATATACTGAATCTTGCAAAATTATCTATTACACCTACTACGTACTTCTAGTTTTATTCCCGCAATGTAGTTTCATACTTGTTCTAGGTGAAGTAAGCGTTAGCGTACGTAGAGTTGTATCGGTGGCCGATAGACCTTGAGAGAATATTAATTCTACCTTTAGCTCGTCGTTGGGTTCAACACTCTTACTTATCAAAAAAGGCTACAAACGATCCCCTACACTTGTGGGTTATCAAGACCTTTTTCTCGCGCCGTTGCGGGGGAGCAATAGCGTAGTGGTTGATATTCTCGTGTGTGCTTGTTTGCTTTATCACTAAGTAATTTTTATTTTCTGTTTTTAGTTTTTTTATTTTCTGTTATTAGTTGTTTTATATCTTTAGTTATGGATATGGAACACGAAACACCAAAAAATTTAGATGTACTTGCTACTCATGGAGATGGGGAACCTCCTAAAACCCTTGATGCTCGTTATGTGAAACGCGTTGATGATCCTGAGAAATCCCCATTGAACTTTATAATGGGAGACACGTTGGATCAACGTGAGTACTTTAGGGATAGTAGCTTATCTCAAAAAGGGAAATACTTATGGGATCAAATTACAATATTGTGTTGGTTTGCTTGGGATGCATGTTTGAGATGTGATTCTACTTGTTGCTCTGAGTTAGAGGCTCCACACCTTCCCTTTCAGTGTTTATTTAATGATAATGAAACCTTGGCTTCTTATGCTAATGGTATATATGATTACTATGATGTGGAACGAATAGACGAATTTGTTGCTTTTAAGGATGCTTTTGAAGTTGCCTCTTTGATTGAAAAGTGTGATGATGTTTCTTACAAATCTGAAAATCTTGCCATACTTAAATATTGCTATGAGAATTACAAATGCAATGCTGATATTATCGAATTTATTGAGATAATGACCGCTGCCTTGGAAGAGAATAATATTTTGCAGGAATCTATGGAAGAAGAAATTGCTAAAACTATGAGCTCATTAGATGAAAAAGATGAGGAGGAGACCGAAGAACAAAAGGAGGAAGAGCGGATTAGCTACCCGTGCCCACCTTCTAATGAGTGTAACTCTTCAACTCATACATTGTTTAATCTCCCTTCGTGCTTACCGAAGGATGGATGTTATGATGAATGCTATGATCCCTTGGATTCGTTTGAAATATCCCTTTTTCATGAACTTGATGCTTGCTATGCTTGTGGCCATGATGCCAATATGAATTATGCTTATGGAGAAGAAATTGCTATAGTTCCTTATGATAAGCATGAAATTGTTGCTATTGCACCCACACATGATAGTCCTATTATCCTTTTGAATTCTTCCAACTACACTATATAGGAGAAGTTTGTGCTTATTAAGGATTATATAGATGGGTTGCATTTTACTATAACACATGATCATTTTGATGAATATAATATGCATGTGCTTGCTCCTCCTACTTGCAATTATTATGAGAGAGGAACCAAATCTTCACCTCTCTTTGTTTCCAATACGATAAAATTGCAAGAAACTACTTACGCTATGAATTGGCCTTTACTTGTGTGAATGACTTGTTCTTGTATGACATGCCAATGCATAGGAAGAGAGTTAGACTTCGTTGTCACATGATATATATCACTTTGTGCTCACTACTAAATTACAAATCATTGTTAATTAAAATTGGATTTGATATACCTTGGGATCCAGGTGGATCAATTACTTGAGCACTGTATGCCTAGCTTAATGGCTTTAAAGAAAGCGCTGCCAGGGAGACAACCTAGAAGTTTTAGAGAGTCATTTATTTCTGTTGTGTGCTTTTAAAATAATTGAAATAAAATAAAATAAAGTGGGGAACTTAAAACCTTTTTGAAAAAGAGAAGTGAAAGTGAGAAACATGAGCACCGTTGAAGTTGGGGACGTCCTTGAACTTTTATTCATGCCCATGGAAACTTTGTGAATCTTGATTACAGCAAATTTTCAACAAAAATAATTATCCCCTTGTACAAATCCATTGTATTATCAAAATAATGTGCCAAGAATTACCTTTAGGATCGTTGAATTGTTTGTTTGATATGTGCTGTGTGAAAACAGAAACTTTTCCTGTAGTGTTTGAATTTTCATATTTTACTGGAGCATGCAAAAATTCTGAATTTTTTACACAGTACTTCTATGAAAATTGTTTATTATTTCCTAAGTTTTCATAATTTTGTGACATACAGAAGTATCATAACCAATCAGATCTTTACATACTTTCCTATTTTTCACAGATTGCTGTTATAGTTGCTTTGCGTGCTTATCTTTGAATTCTTGTTGAGCCCCATTGACTTGGGAGCCATAGAATTGTGATAGCATACAGTGGGTAATGTTAGATTATAATTATGCAATAATGTTATGCAGGACATGATGAGATTTGATGATTATGTACTAACGTTTCTAATGAAAGTTCTGTCTAGTTTTGTGTGGATGAACTGTTCGAAGATCGAGGAGGTATCGATATGAGAAGAATAAGGAGAGACAAGAGTTTAAGCTTGGGGATTCTGAACTCACGCCAAGTAAATATTCAAGGAGACTCAAGTGTCTAAGCTTGGGGATGCCCAACTCACCCCAAGTAAATATTCAAGGAGACTCAAGTGTCTAAGCTTGGGGATGCCCCGGATGGCATCCCCTCTTTCTTCTTCAACATCTATCGGTGTGTTTTGGTTTTTGTTTTGTTCACATGATATGTGTAAATTCTTGGAGCGTCGTGTGCCTTTTATTTTCCTTTTATGCAATGCACCATGCTGGTATGGGAAAGTCCATGGTTTATTTATAGAATGCTCATTGCACTTCACTTATATATTTTGAGTATGGCTTTATAGAATGCTTCATGTGCTTCACTTATATCATTTGAAGTTGGATGCCTGTTTCTCTACATATAGAAAACCGTTATTTGTAGAATTCTCATTTGCTTCACTTATATTTATTAGAGCATGTCCAGGTTTTTTGTAGAAAGAATTGAACTCTCATTATTCACTTATATTTGTTTGAGAGTTAATAAATAGTGACGGTAATTTGCATGGGTTATAAAACTAGTCCAAATACAATAGGTATTCAAGGAGTGATAATCAAAACCTTCATGTAGCACATTAAAGAGAAATTGTGGGTTAATGATATTGATGTGGTAATGCGCAAGAGTGTGAGTGCATGATTGTTGATTCGTAGAAGTGTCAATATTAAGAGGTGTTAACTTCCTGTTTGTCTAAATATTAAAAAATCATGGTGAGGATGTGTGAGCATTTCTATTCCTCATTAAAATCCTAGTGTTGTTTCGGGTCGGAGGCGCGCGATGGTTAAATCCTCCCAACCTCCACCCTCGGGGCATGCGAGTAGTACTTTGATTTGTGATAAAACTAATAAAACTTTGCAATAAGTATATGAGTTCTTTATGACTAATGTGAAACCATGGACATACGCAATCTTACCTATTCATATTTTGCTAGCCTCTTCGGTACCGTGCATTACCCATTCTCACTTCGAGGATCAGTGCAACTTTCGTCGGTGCATCCAAACCCCGTGACATGATACGCTCTGTTGCACATAAGCCACATTATACCTTCCTCAAAACAGCCACCATACCTACCTATCATGGCATTTCCATAGCCATTCTGATATATATTGCCATGCAACTTCCACCGTCACTTCATATGACTTTTATTTCCATTGTCATATTGCTTTGCATGATCGTAAGATAGCTAGCATGGTATATACATGGCTTGTCCATTTTTTGATATCTTTTGCTATGCTAGATCATTGCACATCCTGGTACACTGCCAAAGGCATTCATATAGAGTCATATCATCCTATCAGTTTTCCATATCGATTTGTAAGTAAATAAAAGTGTGATGATCATCATTATTAGAGCATTGTCCCGGTTAGGAAAGAATGATGGACACGATGATTCTCCCACAAGTCGAGATGAGACTCCGGACGAAAAAATAAAGATGGGGGAGGCCAAATGAGCCCACCATCCATTAAAAAAAATCAAAAAAGAAATGAAAAAATATAAAAAAAATGAGAGAAAATGAGAGAAGGGACTTTGCTACTATCCTTTACCACACTTGTGCCTCAGAGTGGCACCATGTTCTTCATATAGAGAGTCTCTTGTTTTGTCACTTCCATATGCTAGTGCAAAATTTTCATTATAGAACTTGGCTTGTATATTCCGATAATGGGCGTCCTCAAATGCCCGAGGTCTTCATGAGCAAGCAAGTTGGATGCACACCCACTTAGCTTCAGTCGAGCCTTCATACACTTATAGCTCTAGTGCATCTGTTGCATGGCAATCCCTACTCCTCGCATTGATATCTATTGATGGGCATCTCCATAGCCCGTTGAAACGCCGAGTTGATGCGAGACTTTCTTCTCCACTTTTACCCCTTTGAAACCTACCACCACATTCTATTCCACCTATATGCTATGTCCATGGTTCACGCTCATGTATTGCGTGAAGAATAAAAAGTTGATGCATACTGAAAAGGTACGATCCAATTGCCTGACTTGGACACCGTGGTGCTTAACATTTGTATTAATGTGGTGAAGATGGAGCCATGCCTTGCTAATATAATAAGATGAACAGGGGTAAACATTCTTTGAGGATCATATACTTTGAAAGATTAATGATTTTGTTTTTTTGCTTATAAGTATTACTATGTCAATGTTTGCTAATTAACCTTTTATCAATGAGCATACATACAAAGATTACATATTGGGTAGCATGTCACATCAAAAATTCTGTTTTTATCATTTACCTACTCGAGGACGAGCAGGAATTAAGCTTGGGGATGCTTGATACGTCTCCAACGTATCTAATTTTTTTGTTTGTTCCATGCTATTATATTATCATTCTAGGATACTTTTTGAGTAATTATTTACCAATTCATATTATTTTTGAGCACTAACCTATTGACCCAGTGCCTAGTGCCAGTTCCTGTTTTTGTGTGTTTTTTGTTTCGCAGAAATTCCCTATCAAATGATGTCCAAACGGGATAAAAATTTACGGAGATTTTTTTGGAATATATGTGAATTTTGGGAGTCGGAATCAACGCAGGACGGTGCCCGAGGGAGGCACAAGCCAATAGGGCGCGACCTGGGGGGCGCCCTGATGGCTTGTGCCTCCCCCTTAAGTCCGTTGACGCTCTCCTTCCGCCGCAAGAAAGATATTTTTGGATTAAAAATCCACTCAAAATTTCAGCCCGATCGGAGTTACGGATCTCTGATATTTAAGAAACGGTGAAGGGGTCAGAAACAGGTCGCGAAAACAGAAGAGAAACAGAGAGAGATCCAATCTCGGAGGGGATCCTGCCCTCCAAGAGCCATGGGAGCCATGGACTAGAGGGGAAATCCTCCTACCACCTAGGGAGGATGTCAAGGAAGAAGAAGAAGGAGGGGGGCTCTCTCCCCCTCTCTCCCGCTGGCGCCGGAGCGCCGCTGGTGCATCCATTGTGACGGCGATCTACACCAACAACTTCGCCGTCATCATCAACAACCCCTCTCCATCTACACCGCCATGATGCTCACCAATGGGAGTGAGTAATTCCTTTGTAGGCTTGCTGGACGGTGGTGGGATTGGATGAGATTGATCATGTAATCGAGTTAAGTTTGATAGGGCCTGATCCCTAGTATCCACTATGTTCTGAGATTGATGTTGCTATGACTTTGCTATGCTTAATGCTTGTCACTAGGGCCCGAGTGCCATGATTTATGATCTGAACATATTATCTTTTCACGAATATAAGATTGATTTGGATCCTATCTTGCAAGTTGTATGCACCTATTACGTGTCTTGACCAGCATACCCCAAGGTGACAATAATTGGGATTGTTTCCGGTGATTGTCATAGTTTGAGGAGTTCATGTACTCACCTTGTGTTAATGCTTTGTTTCGGTTCTCTATTATAAGGAGGCCTTAATATCCCTCAGTTTCCAATAGGACCACGCTGCCACGGGAGGGTAGGACAAAAGATGTCATGCAAGTTCTTATCGCAAGCACATATGACTATATACGGAATACATGCCTACATTACATTGATGAATTGGAGCTAGTTATGTGTCGCCCTAGTGTGTAACTGTTGTACAATCAATGTCATCTAAATCATTATCCATCACCGGTCCACGTGCCTATGCTTTACATATACTGAATCTTGCAAAATTATCTATTACACCTACTAAGTACTTCTAGTTTTATTCCCGCAAAGTAGTTTCATACTTATTCTTGGTGAAGTAAGCGTTAGCGTACGTAGAGTTGTATCGGTGGCCGACAGAACATGAGAGAATATTAATTCTAACTTTAGCTCCTCATTGGGTTCGACACTCTTACTTATCGAAAAAGGCTACAAACGATCCCCTACACTTGTGGGTTATCAACCACCAGGGGTCTAGCGCGGTGGCGTGTATCCTTGGCGGCACCTATGCACCTTTGCCGGGCCACTTCATCTAGCAACTCCCTCGCGAGCCAGGAGTTATCCTCCTCAGGCCGGAGACCGTGCAGCCCCAAGTGGCCGTGGTGCCCCATCTCTTTCGACTCCGGGGACAACCTCTAGTGCCGTGCCGCCGCGGGTGCGCTCCCCATGTTGTGAAACCCCCATCATCAGCAACGTCTTGGTTCCCAAGACCCTTGTCGTCAGAGGCGCCGGCCAGAATGTGCTCTCCGTCAAGACCTTCGAGAAGCTCTGGGTGCTCTACAACCAGCTGAGGCCGACCGGGCCATTCTTTGGAGTGACCGGTGGCCCTACCGCTCCTGTAGGGTGGGTCAGCCTCCCCGTCACCTTCAGCACGCGCGACAACTACCGCATCGAGCTCATCGACTTTGACATGGGGCTTGTCTACCTCCCTTACAACGCTAGCCTAGGATACCCAGCGCTGGCCAAGTTCATGGCGGTTGTCCACTACGGATACAATATCCTCAAGATGCCTGGCTGCAGCGGTGTCATCACTATTGCCTGCGACGAGAAGGATGCAGCCTGTTCCCACGAACGCGCTTATCAAGCTGCAGCAATGAGATACTCCGATGATGAAGGAGGTGCCGGGCGTAGTGAAGCCTCGCCCCAAAGGAAGAAGCACTCGTCGCCCACTCAAGGATCCACCGAGCTAGAGTCATAGGACCATCGCCAAAACCAGGCAATCCAGGGTGCAGCGGCGACCGGGCGCCAGAACCTGGCCGCCCAGATAGGCGGTGCTCCCTCGGGCAGCGTGAGCTACCGGGCCTTCGCTCGCGAGCTGCGCATGGTGGTTTGGCCCGAGAAGTTCGAGCCTGAGCTGCCCCCGCGCTATGATGGAGTCCCAAACCCTGCGGAGTTCCTCCAGCTCTAGGCATTGAGCATCAGGGCGGCGAACGGCGATGGCAAGGTCATGGCAAACTGGTTCCCCATGGCCCTCAGGCATGGCGCGCGCTCGTGGCTCATGAGCCTGCCCGAGGAATCAATCTCTTCATGGAGCGATCTCCGCAAGCTGTTCATCACCAATTTCAAGGATGCACGTGGCCACTACTGCTCCGACGCCTTCCCCTCCGACCACAGACCGTGGCGGGAGTGGAACCTTCCTGGGGAGACCCAGCGCGAGTGCATCCTGTGCCTCGGGCGGAGGTGCGACTAGACCTCGTGAGTCACCCTGGCGCTCCTGAAGAATCCCTGCAACATGCTCCATCAAGCAGTCCCACGCACCCATAGGGACATGAGCGCCAGGTGACTTTTTGGTTTGTTTCAAATTAAACCCGCCCCCTCCCATTTGCTGCATTGCCCTCGAGCTGGTACTTCCTCGTTATGTAATGAACACAATTAACCTTCATTGAGTTTATGTTGCCTGCTTAAACATTGGGTTTTGATGCCTCGCCGTCGCCTAGGATCACTGCGCCCTCACAACCACCCCTTCGATGGTTCCGTGACTGGGGCCTAGACACGGCGCCTGTGCTAGGGTCCGCCCCTGCAGCACCGAGAAATCTAAGTGACCGAGCTCTGGCTCACAGGCTGGCCCCCCATGCACGTCACCTCACCAGGGTCCTTGGTGTCTCACCCTTACGGAGAACCGTCGCGGGTGGACTGGTGGGGTGCGGCTAAGCTCGTGCCGCTGCTGGTTAGATGCTTCGTCGCCTCGGGCACCACACTCCGGTGGCCACACGACGCGCGCCGTGCCCATATTGTGGGGTGCGAGAGCACGCAACTGCCTCAAAAATTAGGCGCAAACCGCTTGAAGACTAAGGAAGGAGTTCCTAAGCCCAGTGCCTGGAATATCCGACCCCTTCTTTTATCGCCGCTCGTGACCCTCTCACGTAAGAATGAGGTTGGGGTTGTACACACACCGGAGCCTCCCGAAGCGCCACCCCTTGGCCTCGGGAGGACTCCCACCCACGCCCAAGTGGAAGCCCCATGCTCCGCGCAGGGAGAATGACGGTCGAACTGCGACTATGCCCATGCCCAAGTGGAAGCCCCATGCTCCACACTCGCGGAATAACTGCCGAACCGCGACTATGCCCACGCCCAGTGGAAGCCGCATGCTTCACGCTGGTGGATGTTCAATAAAAGGCGTCACCTCGCCCCGCGACGCACGCTAACCATTTTCCCTTTGGGCCTCATGCGACACGGTCATAAAATCTCCTTTCGGTTATTTTCATACATGTCGTGCACCATGGATCGAACCATCTTTCCACTGAGCTTCATGACCGCCTGTGCGATATAATTAATAAGCAAAAGGATTATAAACGCATCCATGTTTGCATGCATTAAAATCATACGTAAATTTGGCATGACCTTCCCTAAAAAAAGGACATATAGAGTTTGCCTGAAATTTGCCGAAACGGAAATAAATCGACATTTTGGCAAAACATAAGCAACTCTCATGTCACACACAATTCGGCAAATAAACATATAGGCGGCAACTCATGCCAAACACACAATTTCGATCATATCGCCCGATTCGTTCATATCTCACACATATTTTCCATTAATTCTTCCAAAGCACAATTTTTACTCACCTAGCTATCTCGAGAGAGAAGCATGATGACTAGATGGCTTTACTTCATTAAATAATAGATCTAGTTGGGCAGTTGATAGGTTCCACTTACTAAATGGATAGATCTAGCTAGTAGGGGAAGGAGATGGCTAGCTCTAACTAGTGAAGGGAGGAGAGAAAAGTGAGGAAGCTAAGAGAGAAAAGGGTTGCATTAATGGAGATGGTGGACGGGGCATTAAAGTAGAGATAAGAGAGGTATGAGAAGGAAGAGAGAAGAAAGCAGGTAGTAGTAATGGGGGAGAAGAAAGTGAGTGAGATACTGAGGGGGAGAGGAAGCGAGAGGGGGAGAGGAGGGTTGGGGTAGGTGGCTGATGCGCCTTAGCAGTAGCGCGCGTCCTAGAAACGCGCTACTACTAAGAGCAGTATCAGTAGCGCGACCAAAATAAACACGCTGCCACTAAGTGGGGCACACTAGGTGGCATAGTGCGATAGTACTTGCAGTGTGTCTTTTGAACATGCGCTATTGCTAAACTATTTAGCAGTAGCGTGCTTCCTTGTCGCGCGCTACTACTCTACATAGTCAGGTGGGAACCTTTGGGAAAGTGTACAAGCGGCGCTACTTTTCTTCCCCGTGTAGTAGTAGCGCGTTATATTTACACGCGTTACTCTAAATTAACATTAGCGCGTTCCTTTGAGCCGCACTACTGTTAAGCTTCCACCTATAAAGTTTTCCCTAGTAGTGGCCCTGTCGGCCGCCACAGAGGCCCTTTCGGCGGATGCGGCTGGGCTCTCGGCCGAGGCGTCCGAATTCTTGGCAGAGGTGGAATTTTCATCGCAAACAGTTCCTATATAGAACCGTGTGTATGGAGTTCACTTTTTGTGTTGAATTGTAAAAACTATTTTGGGGTACAGCGGTAATGGATATTGTTTTAATTGTCAGAAAAAGATCCCTACCGTGATAATGCACGACCGACATCCTAAAATTTGGAAATTTTCGAGGTTCAAATGGCATTTTTATACATTAAGTTAGTTTCTAGAAATTTAATGGCCATAATTCTAAATTGAAACACATGAACATGCAAGATGAAGCAAAAACTACTGGAAAAATCATATTTATGTACTACTTGCTTCCGTATATATGCCCCATGCAATAAATTTGAAGAAATTCCAAACATCTTGAGTAACGGTTTGGACACAAGCTTTGAGAATCTAGGTTTTTAAATTCAAAAAATGAAAAAATGCTCTGAAGTACATGAAAATTTGCATGATTTATCGACATGGGGCCAAGATGTCGTGGTTCAAGTATTGGCTTGTTCGAGATAAGCTTTGACATAGGCCTCTCACAAACCGGAGCATCACACGAAGGCTCGTGGTTACGAGAGGGAACATGCGGCCTTGTGTGATGACGAACCGCCAATCGCTGCCTCATTCGACCTAGTTTTTTTCATCGTTACAATGCACAAATATGACCGATATCCTTAAATTTGAAAAAATTCAGGGTTCAATTGGTATTTTTATACATTAAGTTAGTTTCTAGAAAATTAATGGCCATAGTTCAAAACTGAAACACATGAACATGCAAGATGAAGCAAAAAGTGCTGGAAAAGTTTATTTTTGTACTACTTGCTGTCCGATTTCGGGCTCCGCAAAACCCTAAGGAATTCGAACCCAGGGGCGTGTGCGAAGATTCCCCAACAGCTTCGCCCCCTCCAAGCACACAACACAATGCCCCGCTCGATGGCGAGGAAGACGATGGCACACGAGAGTTAACCCAGGTTCGGGCCGCTGCGAGGCGTAAAACCCTACTCCTACCTTTTGGTGGATTGCCTCGCGAGGAGGTTTGTGGATGAACTAGTACAGTGGTGTGTTGCCGAGTGGTTTCTCTCCTCCCTATCGAGTTACCTAGCCTCTACTTATAGCAGCCCGGGTCCTCTTCCCTTATCGCAATTACGGGAAGGGATCCCACAACGGCCGATTTTGAAAGGGGACAGGAAGTACACCCTATCCTGACGAAAGGTGGTCTTCGCCTACAAAGCAGTCGACGGTGATGCAGTGGTGGGCTCGGTGATGAAGTGGAAACCTTTGGGGGTCGCTTTGGGAACCCGCGTGCGTCCCTGCCTCCTTTGCACCAAAGGGGAAACTGTCCCCTCTGGCGTGCTGGCGCCCGCCTGGCCTGGCTGGCGTCACCCTCAGCCTCCTAAGGTTATGTGTTGCATAGTTGTCTTCGCTGCTTAGAAGGGGGCCTGGGGAGGCCTACATCTCTGCGGGTCTTGGTGCTGCTTCCCTCGCGAGAACGGGGCCTCGCGAGGGCCTTGAGTCAGGGTAGGCCGCGCCGGGCCGTAGTTGGTCGTTGAGACGGGCCACTCCTAGTACCATAGGCAGGCAAGTCTGGGTACCCTGGTATCCAGAACGCCGACAGTAGCCCCCGGGCCTGAGGCGCGCTCGAGTTAGCTTCGGGGCGAAGCCACGTTGGATGGGCCGGAGCGCCGTGGGCCCCAATCGCCTGCAGGTCCGACTCGACGCGTGGCGCACAGCGAGACGTGGGCGTCTCGGCTCCCCGAGGACGTCGGGAACCGCCTCGGGTCGGGCTGACGCCTGGCCTGCACGCCTCCTCGGCCATCATTATCATCGCTTGAATGCTGTTTGACCCCTTGCGTCCTCTCCCGTATCGGGCTATGCGGATGTGACCCAACGGGGGCAGGGGAAACGACGTGAGGAAGGAGAGCATGCCAGTCGAGTCCGGCACGCGCCGCTCGAGGCACCTGGTGACTCCACTTCCCACATCGCCCCGCGTGCAGCGGTTGCGCCTATAAACCTGCCCCACTCGGAGGGCCCTGCCATCTTGTTGCGCCCTCTCGCTTCTTATCCTTCCGAGTTATCTTCCTTGTCTTCCTCCCTTACTTTGCTCATTCATGGCTTCCAGCGGAAGCGCGACAGGCACTGGGAAGCGTCCGGAGCCCCCGGCTTCACCGGCGGCCCCCGGAGGCAGCGGTGGGGGCCCTCAAGGCCAGCCCAAGTCCGCCGACGCTGGACCATCCTTGATGAGTAAGTTCCTCGTCTCCCGCTTTCTTCTCTTATAGTCGCGACGGCCGCGCCGGTCTTGATCGTTTCCTCCTCTCAGGGCGCCCGCGCCCAAGAGGCGCAGGCTCGAGGAACTCCAGGAGGATGCCGATGCGCTGAGGGTTTAGCTTGCGGACGCCGAGGCCGACCTTCAAGTCGCGCTCAAGGGCGAGGCGGAGGCTCGGGCGGAGCTGGCGTTGCTCTAGACCTAGGTCTAGGGGGCCGTCGACGCCGTGCAGGCCGCCCAGGACGAGGCAGCCCACGCGAAGATGCTGGAGGCGCAGCGTGCCGTGCAGTATCGGGACGTCACCATCCGCGCGGTCGGCGCGGTGAGCGGGTTCGTCGGGGAGGCCCCTGCGCTACCGTGCGCGCACGGCGACGGGGGCTACCTCAATTTCTTCGACAAGGTGGTGGAGGCGCTGGAGACCGGCGTCTCCCGGGTTGACGAGGACTACGTGGCCAGTGCGCGGGACCTCCTGGACCTCACGCTGACAGCCTGACACGCGTCTTCTCCAACCTTCGCCGCTTCGTCCCCGAGCTCGACCTCCTCCGTGTCATGGAGCCGGTGCCCGAGGAGCTCCAGAGGCCCCTCAGGGACGAGACGCGCCCGCACGTGGAGTCCTTGGTGGAGCGGTTCGTCCAGGAGCCCCTCCCCGACGAGGACGATGACTCCGGCGCCGCGGCGGGCGACGGCTCGGGTGGCGACAGCGGCTCCTCCGCCAAGTCCTCCTCTGTTTTCTCTTCCCAGCTCCTGTCATGTCAAACAGCACCTGGCCCCTGGGGGCGTTAACTTTTGCATTTTTACCTTCGTGTTCCTCCTCCTTTTTGAGCTGTTGACTGTTTGTTCCGTGTGGCACGTCCCTGCTTCTCCTGCGGGGCCTTGCGTCATTGCCGACGCGCCGCGGCGCCCCCCGAGAAGCCCGCGAGAGTATTGCGCTGAGACCGGCGACGGCGTCCGGTCGGGCCCTCGCGGAGCGGGCCCTCCTGGGGGGGTGTGTGCCACCCCCAAGGACAGGCCCTCCGCCCCGCCGCCTAGAGTGGCAGGGCTCCTTCCTTCGCGCTGCTCTCCCTTGCTCCTAAAACTACTAGAGTCCAGATGGGGTCACGTAACGGACGTAGCGCCTGCATTTTCACGTTAGCGCTCGCGCCTCCTCCCTGGCATTGGGGCCATTAATTGACTAGGAGGTTTTGCCCTTGTTAGGCGTGTGTACTTAGCTCTTTGGGTCGCAACGAGCCCGAGTGTATCGAAGCGTAGGCGGAGCGTCCAGGGAGGTCGAGGATTCCGCCTGGGAGAGCTTCTTCCTTGCTTTCGGGGTGGTTCGGGAGCCCTTTCTGCACTCTACGTCGACGGGGCGCGATCCTGAGCAGACCTCGACCACCGTTGGGATGTCCGGATCACCAGGATGAGACCAAGGGGGCGAGGCCTCGGCTGCAATTGGAGCGTCCGGATCACCAGGACGAGACCAAGGGGCGTGGAGCTGCATGATCGGTGAGGTTCCTGAGACGTAGAGCCTGGGAATCCCCCCTCTAACGTTCAAGTGGCGCTCTGCGTCGGCAAGGCCCGATCTCGAGCAAACCTTGACCGCTGTTGGGGCATCCGAATCACCAGATGAGTCCAACGGGAGCGAGGCCTCGGCCGCAATTGGGGCGTCCGGATCACCAGGACGAGACCAAGGGGCGCGGAGCTACGCGATCGGTGAGGCTCCTGAGGTGCGTTGCTCAGGAGTCCCCCTTGACGCTCAAGTGGCGCTCTGCGTCGGCAGGGCCCGATCCCGAGCAGACCTCGACCGCTGTTGGGGCATCCGAATCACCAGACGAGACCAAAGGGAGCGAGGCCTCGGCCACAATTGGGGCGTCCAGATCACCAGGACGAGACCAAGGGGCGCGAAGCTACGCGATCGGTGAGGCTCCTGTGGTGCGTTGCTCAGGAGCCCCCCTTGACGCTCAAGCGACTTCCTTACCTTTCCGCGGGCTACCGCCTCGGGAGGAGTCTGAGCCTCCCGAGGTTCCTTGATGTCATGCCGGGCCGTGGCTGGAGCCCCCGAGCGGGGCTTGACCGTTTAAGCGATGAGTGCCAACGAGGCGACGGCCCTTGCCGGCCTGCTCTGAGAGGCCACGAGGAGGGGCCAAAGGGCGCGAGCCGTGATTGACACGCTGTCAATCCAAAAGGAAAAAGACTTCAAGACCAGAAGGAGGAATCGCGAAGAGAGAAAAGTTCCCATCCCCTTTTTAAATAGGTTTGCGAAATCTTCAACTTCATTTCAAAAAGTGGCAATACGAACACAAAAAAGAAGCAAGCAACAGCCGCGTCCGACACTTAGGCTAGTCTTCTCCTTCGTCTTCCCCTAGCGTGGAGCGTAGGGCATCCACGTTGCGTGGGCATAGCCATTGGAGGGCAGTGTTGTCCGCCAGCGCGGAGCATGGGGCTTCCACTTGGGCGTGGGATGGAACCCCTCCGCGTCCTCGGGGGGCTCCAGGCGTATACAGCCCACTCATTATTACGTGTGAGTGTCACGGCCGAAGATAGCTGGGCAAGCCCCCAGGCACACGGCCTAGGTGCTCCCAACTCAGTTTAGAGCCATCCCACGCATTACTGCGCGGTTGCGTGCCTCTGCAGCCCAAACATGTGTGCATTGCTCCCCGTGTAGCCGCGGGATTGCGCTCCCGCGGCCCACACATGAGTGCAATACACCCAGCGCAGCTGCAGAGGTGTTGTGTCGGTGAAGCCGCCTCGTGAAGTGTCGCGAAGCCGGCCGGACCCCGGCCCACGGGCCTCATGAGGACCTGCCTCCGGAGGGCCGCTCCGGCGCCTCCGTTGCCGCGGGTGGCCCGCGTCGCTTGTACCCTGCCGATTCCCCAGGCGGCCACTCCTTAGGACCTGGGCTCGACTGTGCGCTCCTTACTTCCCTAGACGCTCCCCCCTCTTCCTTGCTCGCGTAAATCTGGCTTGGTGCCCCCTCCGTGGAAGCCCCATGCCCGGCTTAGGGGAGAGCGCCCGGGGCACCTCCTTATCCCGGGAGGGTGCCGGCGTCCGTAGAGGGCGCCTGATCCTCCGTGCATTCTGCAGGTATGACGTAGCTCGGAACGTAGGGCTCCGTATAGAGGCTTTGGCCCCCTCCTGAGTCGTCCTCGCGCGCTCCCAGGGCAGTCTCCCCAGGTGGCAGGACGACCTCCTCCTGGGCGCGCGGGCCACAGACCCTCCTGTGATGGGCCTCTACCTGAAGTTGCCTGGCTCTGCCGCCGCCATTTGGTGGGCCCCGCGTTTCTTGCCGTGAGTTGCCTCCCTGATCTTCCGTTGCACCTCCATTACGGTTACCTGCCTGACCGGAAGCCTGAGCCACCTGCTCCCTGCGCTGGTTGGCGCGCTTCCACCGGGTCAGGCCAGGCTGTTGATGATCCAGTCGGGCATGGGCGCGTGCATCGGGGTGCGCGTGGAGCGTCCCGTCGCCTTCCTCGAGGGTTCCGCCGACGTGGTCGGGCGATGCTCCGAAGCATGTCACCGGGATCCAGACGAGAAGGAGCACGGCGTGCGGCCGGCCCTGCTCAGGTTCGCCTGGGGGTGGAGCGGGCGCGCCGCCCGTAGGTGGGGCGACGGGCATGGTGAGTGAGCCCCGGGCGCCCAGTCCCGGTGGTCGCAAAGAGGGGTGGGGAAGCTAGGCCCTCCTCGCGACGTTGACCAACTCGGCGATGTGGTCTGCCCAGGCGTCGAAGGCCCCGTGCGTCGGGCGATGGCGAAGCATCTCGCTCGCCATCAGGAGCGAATCATATGCGTTGAGGCCCTCCATGTTGGTACGGTGCGACGCCGATCCCATGGGCACTGCTCGCCCGCCCTGCGCCTGGCCGGCACGAGCGGCGGCTGTGGTGGAGACGACGCTGGTGGCCTGGTAATGGCCACCCTGCACCGCACTGTTGTGGCGTGGGTCTTGGACGGTAGTGGCGAGGTTGGTGAAGGCAGAACCTCCTGGACTGGAAGGAGCTTGTCGGGCGTCGGCCATCGACGCGTCGGGGTGAAGGAGAAACGAAGCTTGTTGATGGCTCCGACACGCCCCTACCAGGCGCGCCAAATGTCGGATTTCGGGCTCCGCAAAACCCTAAGGAATTCGAACCCAGGGGCGTGTGCGAAGATTCCCCAATAGCTTCGCCCCCTCCAAGCAGACAACACAATGCCCCACTCAATGGCTTGGAAGACGATGGCACACGAGACTTTACCTAGGTTCGGGCCGCTGCGAAGCGTAAAACCGTACTCCTGCCTTTTGGTGGATTGCCTCGCGAGGAGGTTTGTGGATGAACTAGTACAGTGGTGTGTTGCCGAGTGGTTTCTCTCCTCCCTACCGAGTTATCTAGCCTCTACTTATAGCGGCCCGGGTCCTCTTCCCTTATCGCAATGGCGGGAAGGGATCCCACAACGGCCGATTTTGAAAGGGGACAGGAAGTACACCCTATCCTGACGAAAGGTGGTCTTCGCCTGCAAAGCAGTCGGCGGTGATGCAGTGGTGGGCTCGGTGATGACGTCCGTCCTGCAGGGCTTGGGGTCTTGGTCTTGTTGCACCGAAGTGGAAACCTTTGGGGGGCGCTTTGGGAACCCGCGTGCGTCCCTGCCTCCTGTGCACCAAAGGGGAAAATGTCCCCTCTGGCATGCTGGCGCCCGCCTGGCCTGGCTGGCGTCACCCTTGGCCTCCTGAGGTTATGTGTTGCATAGGAGTCTCCGTTGCTCAGGAGGGGACTGGGGAGGCCTACATCTCCGCGGGTCTTGGTGCTGCTTCCCTCGTGAGAACGGGGCCTCGCGAGGGCCTTGAGTCGGGGTAGGCCGCGCCGGGCCGTAGTTGGTCGTTGAGATGGGCCACGCCTGGGACCGTAGGCAGGCAAGTCTGGGTACCCTGGTATCCAGAACGCCGACACTTGCATCCGTATATATGCCCCATGCAATAAATTTGAAGGAATTCCAAACTTCTTGAGTAACACTTTGGACACAAGCAGTGAGAATCTAAGTTTCTAAATAAAAACTAAAAAATGCTCCGAAGTACATGAAAATCTGCATGATTTCCCGACATGGGGCCAAGATGTCATGATTAAATTATTATCTTGTGTTCGAGATAAGCTTTAGCACATGCTTCTCACAAACCAGAGCATCACACGAAGGCTCGTGGTTCCGAGAGCGAACATGAGGCCTTGTGTGATGATGAACCCGCCAATCGGTGCCTCATTCGTCCTAGTTTTTTTTCATCGTTACAATGCATGATACGACCAGCATCCTAAAAGTTGAAAAAAAATTCAAGGTTCAATTGGAATTTTTATACATTAAGGTAGTTTCCAGAAAATTAATGGCCATAATTCAAAACTGAAGCACATGAGCATGCAAGATGCAGCAAAAACTCCTGGAAAAAAATTCATATATACTTACTACTTGCTTACATGTATATGCCCCATGCAATAAATTTGTAGGAATTCCAAACATCTTGAGTAACGGTTTGGACACAAGCATTGCGAATCTAGGTTTCTATATTCAAAAAAATAAAAAATTATCTAAAGCACATGAAAATTTGCATCATTTCTCGACATGGGGCCAAGATGTCGTGGTTAAAGTATTGGCTTGTTCGAGATAAGCTTTGACACATGCCTCTTACAAACAGGAGCATCACATCAAGGCTCGTGGTTTCTAAAGGGAACATGGAGCCTTATTTGATGACAAACCGTCAGTTGCTTTCTAAAAAAGAATAGTTTTTTTTCATCGTTGCAATGCACGGATATGGCCGACATCCTAAATTTTGAAAATTTTCTTGGATCAATTAACAATTTTATATATTAAGTTAGTTTCTAGGAATGTAATGGCCATAATTCAAAACTGAATCACATGAACATGCAAGATGAAGCAAAAACTGCTGAAAAAAAATCATATTTGTGAACTACACTTGCTTCCGTAACACAAAAATAATATTAAATAATATAGGTTTTCAAATACGAGATAATAGAAAATGATTTGGAATACATGGCACCAAGATGACATCACATTTTTTCTTCATATTTGAGTCACACAAAATTATTTATTTATTAGACTTTGAAATATTATCAGAGTATAGTAAGTTAGTAGTAAAACAAATGGCACGCATGCATTACATAGAAAATGTAAATATTTGGCAAGATAACCGGGTCCCACATGATTGGCACTCTTTTTCGCGTTTCGAGTTTTGGAAGCCAAATTTCGCGGGCTATTAATCCCACGCGGTCATGCCTTGGGAACCATCGGTGATGTTAAGTCACACACGACTCTTGACTAAACAATCGTGTGCAGTCCAGGCCATTTAATTCCGGCGAGCGGCGCGTCCGTTCAAGGCCCCCCCCCCCCCGTTTTTCTGTTGGCGTCGATCAAGATTCCAGTCGCCTATAAATGCCGCCCACTGAGACATCATCCCGCCTGCATTCTCTCGCCTCTCTCCCACCCCTCGTACGAAACTCTGGCATGGCGCGGCCAGTCTATGGACAAGCAGAGGAGGAGGTGTCACCCGCTAGGACAGGGCATCGAGCAGCAACTAGGAGGACCCCTTCACGCCCCCAGACGAGGTCGCGCCAGACTCCCCCAACTGAAGATTGGTTTTGGGGTCCAGTACACTCTGGCATTGTGGAAGGCGCTGCTGCCGGCTGAGAGAGCCAGGCAGGTGGCGTTCAAGAAGGAGTGAGCTCAGGAGCGTGCCATGGTCCTCACGGCCTGGATGCCCTTAGTGACGCATCAAAAAAGGAGGAGCTGGAGCTTTAGCAGCAGGCTCGTCGACGAGCGGAGGAGGTGTACGTGGATGGCCGGTGCCACACAATGAAAGCCATAGGCTATAGGCGCCTCACCGCTGCGTGGGCGTGGGCTGATAAGCTCGAGGATGCCACCACCAAAGAGCTCTAGTGGGCGCCCAGCGAAATGTCTCGCATGGTCGCGTGCCTCCGCCAGCAAGAGGTTGATCGACACGTCGAGCGCTACGAGGCGGAGGAGGCGGCGAAATCCCTTCGCGTTGTGAAGCCGCCGCACACCAGGGAGCTGCTGGCGAGAGGCTACCACTTTAATGCTCCCCGCTCAAGGAGGGTTTATTATTAGTTTAGTTTTTATTCATTGTACGTATTAGTTAAGTACTATCATCACGTATATGTGATGATATATGTATGATGTATGCAATGAGATATTTAACAATTAATATATATTATTAATTTCACATTTCTATCTGCTTTCGTACTCATTTTCTGGCTCTAGCTGTTACACGTATTGAAACATAACTATAGAACATAAATCATTCACACATCAAAACATATCAATATTATGATTGTTGTGCAGACATTGGGATCGTTATCAAAATGGTTCAACAAAACAAAATGCCTCCATGACTACCACCCTAACATATGAAAGCTCTTGGCTCTGCCTAAACTCGTTCAGACGTTCGTCCATGCGGTTGACACGCTCGCGGTACAGCTGGAGCACGATCTTGATCTCCAAGCTAGCTATTTCCTACCATCTCGAAGATGCGACGGCCATTTTCTTCTACTGCTCCCCGCTGGACACCTGGGCCAAGGAGGGGATCGAGCCTACCGACCAACTCGTTGGCATCGAGTGGGGCGTGGACAAGGAGAACGCCGCGACCGATGCGAACAGCGTGGCTGGCGTCCAGTGCAAGTACAGTATGGCCGGACTCTAGTGCAAGTACGTCGTAGATGACTACTACCCATTCTTGGCGAGAAATCGGGCTACTGACGTGCCGTGGACACAGCTGCAATGTCATGTCGGGTGGGACAACAAGCAATCATGGATGGAACCGCTCTTTCTCTGCCGTGATGGCTCGCTCTGCGGCCCTCCATCGGTCTTCCTATGTGGCACACCTTGCCCTCTTGGCGCGGACGCGCATGTTTTTCTCTATGGAGCACCACCAATCATCTTCTTGTGCGGCGCGCTGCATCCTCTCGACGGTGAGGCGGCTATGTTTATCGGTGGGGCCATCGCCCCCTGCGCCAAGGGTCTGCTCAACCCTAGCGATGACGCACGGCACAACATGGTCCGACATGTCGCCTGGCAAGCCATTGGCCTTGACGGGCCATTGCGCCTGCACCAGATCGTTTTTGTCGTCGAGGAAGTTGATGGCAGCGGCGGCGCTTGGTCGGGTTGGCATGCTTAGTAGATGGGCTAGGCTGCACTAGGTGTGCATCCGGGTGTGTCGCGCGTCGGCTATTATTCTCATTCGCTTGTGACGGGAAACCGATGGGGAAGCTTGCGCGGTGTCGGTGTACTAAAGAATAGGTCCTTTAGTACCCTGACTTGTACACAAACGGCCGTAGCCTCTGGCCCGACAAGCCTTGTCGGGAAGACACTGCGCTCAAGACAACTCCCGGAGAAGACTTGAAGCACCAGCAAGTGAAGATCCGACAACTTCGTGCCGGCAAGACCCGACTACCATGCCACCGCTCCACCTCACCGGGCTGATTGTCTCCCATTAGTGAGGTGTCAAGCGGGCAGGCTGTTTGGTGGGGCTTGTCGAGGTACGTGGCAGCTCCGGGGAATTACTACAGCTTTAATGACACCCGTCCTAATATCGTGGAGGAATAATAAGAGGTAGCTAGACTGATGGCACAGAAGGAGAGGGCATCCTTGCTGGGGAACAACGATAACGCGACACCTCATGGCGCATTAAATGCGCCTATCCTAATCCATCAGGGTTAGGTATTTCCCACTATAGCGATGTCAGTAGTTTGACCACTATTTTAGCTACTATTACCCATGTGTATTTACCATTCTAGCCATATGTGGTAACCTCTTTGAGCTATAAAAGGAGGTGCATGGCTACCTATACAAGGGTCGAAACCCTGCTCAATTGCATGTGTAGTAGCACTTTCGAGCGTATTGCCGGCCAGCTGCGCTCCTTGTAACTTGAGCACTCATATAATCCACAGAACACATGACCCAGGGTTTTACGCCTCCGGGTGGCCTGAACCTGTATAAACCCTTGGTGTGCTTTGGTTGGTGCTGCTCTTTATGTGCGTAGATCCCCACAGTCGAACCGCAAAGGGGCTTTGCCAGTCCCATAGATTGTCGTACCTCGACATCTTTGGCGCGCCAGGCAGGGCGATTGCGTGCGTGAATCTTCACCATCTTCTGCGCATCTTCATCACCATCTTCAACGACACCCATGGTGCCCAATGAGGCCAAGGGCACATCGGCGGTCACCCTGTCTATGTCCAAGCTACCTTCGTAGGCGGCTACGGGTGACAGCGGCGGAGGCAAGCACCACACTCACTGTGCTGGTGAGCACAGTCACAATAATGCGCGGAGCTCCACGAGCCGCAACCTGGACCGCGCTGCCGTGACATCTGAGGATGCACCTGCAGCGTCGAAAGACAATGCCGCGGCAGCGGCCGCAAGGCACCCGTCGCGTCCCTTGCAGGACAACCGTGACCGGCAGCCGAGGAACGGTGACCATCCCGCCGCATCCCTTGTGCATCAATCTCGGGATGTGTAGGGCCAAGAACATCACCAACCCTCTGGTGGGAACGACCATCGCCCGAGGGAACGGAATGGTGCTCCTTCTGCTTTTGTCATTAGGAGTAAGTGCACCACCCATGTTTTCGGGCGTGCCATGCCGAAGACCATGGAGGAAGCTTTGGCGCAAGCCCAACTGTTGCTAGACTTTCCACCTATGCCGGAGAAGATGGAGGACTAGAGGGCCACCATCCAGAGTTTGCTAAGCTTCACCAACCGCGACAAGCCAAAGGTGGTAGGGCCCTCACCAGCATGCGACGTATCACCGACAAGGCCTGCGTTTGGGCGTAGCGCTGGTGGGACACCCACGGTGCAGTCACCCCCGTAACAGTAGCGACAACAAACCCGCCGGACCGATGCGCAAGACAAAATGTCTTTCGCATCATCGGACCCGCGGCAACGCCAACATCAACGCCAAGTTCTGAAGGACATGCGGAAGGAGGATGCCCATACCATGATCGAGCGGCGGCGGTAAGCACGACGTCAGTCAAATGACCATGCTGGACCCAATGTTGATGAGCATGCGCCCAGGGTGCTCGGTAACCTACTTTACGAGATGGGCTGCCCGACATTCACCCGCGAGCTACGGCAAGTCCGTTGGCCCTCCTCCAAGACATTCAAGCCCGACTTGCCGGACAAGTATGATGACAAGATCAGCTCATTAGCATTCCTCGACATTTACACCATCACGGTGCTGGCTGTCGGGGGAGGCGATGAGAAAGTATTCGCCAACTACTTCCCATTGGCACTCAAGCCCAACGTAAGGAGTTGGCTAATGAATTTGCTCGAAGGATCCATCTCCTCTTGGGCGGATCTATGCAATCAGTTTGTTGGCGCATACCACGGGGGCCACAAGCTTCCAGGGCAGCCCAACGACTTGCATTACTTCCCTAGAGGGATGGTGAATCCCTTTGCAAGTACATCCAATGGTTCAGCCGGGTGCAACACAACATCCCCGACATCCATCCTGCCGTGGTAATTGATGCGTTCCACACGAACGTGCGCAACAGGCAGATGCGTGAGGAGTTGAGCATCAATAAGGTGTGTGACATCACTGAGCTCTACGCTCTGGATGATAAGTGCACATGAGCTTATGTGGGGACCCCGACTCATAAGTCGCGATCACCGAATGCACAGGTACAGTGATCCTAGAGATCAATGCTCACTGAACACACAGAAGCTGAATAACAAGAGTCTTACATCCATACATACCGTCTTACACAAATAAAGACCATCAAGGTCAAGTCTTACATAGATAGGGCCATGAAGAACAAATAGCAAACATAAACTCGCAGCGGAAATCTTGAAAGATAGCATAGACCCATGCCATCTGCCTTAACCCTATAGGCATTCTGACTGGGAAGCATTCTAATTCGCATGTTCGTCACCAACGGATTCTTCACCATATTCCTTCAATTCCATGCCTGGCCAATTAAATAACCAGTGGCAAGCCAATGAGTACTCTGAATGTACTCGCAAGAAACCTATGTTTTCGAACAAGGCATAACAATGCATGATATAGCACTAAATAGGTAAGTTGTGGAAAGCTAATTTTGAGTGCAATGACATGATCAATTATATTGTAAAGGCATGCATCATGAGGATACAAGTATTCGTATGAACAGGTTACAGATATCAACATAAACAAGGTCTGAACATCAAGTCATCATGCCTCAACTCAAGTACCATCTTTTTCTCACACACCCCCACACACACACCATGTTTTTGTAAACAATGGACGTAGCCCAAGAGCGGTCATCCTACCGTCCTTGACCGTGGACACGGCTATTCAAATAGTTTTACAATCTGTAGAGGTTGCACACTTTACCCACAAGACCCGAGAAACTTCCGTGTCAAGCTATGACTCACGGTATTGTTCATACCCGAGGTAAGTACCCGAACATTGCCTTTCCCCTGATGATACTAACAAAGAGTCCACTCGTTGGTGCCTTCCCTCATGATGTACATCACCAGTATCATCCACGAGGGCACGCAACGGTGTGCCCGTTGTCTGTAAAAACAGCCCATGATCGTCCTTTCAGGCATGACCTCGTATCGAGAGTGATCACGCCACTCCCGCCACAAGTAATGCAGGCTCAATGCTCGTACCCACCAAAGTAATCAACAAAGCACCGTCCCATAAGGGGTATCGGGGTTGTACATGTAAGGTTGGAATAACGGTCACAACTTACACCAATCCATTTTTGAAAAACCAACGCACTCACGTGCTCTGGTACACCACTTCTTTATCAAGTGGTTACCTAGCTCATCATCATCACCCTCGGGCATTAGTGGCACCCGACGGGGTTTTTGAAAAGTTTTTGAAAACATCTCCGTTTCCTTCACCATGCATAATCTCGTCCCACATTGCGTAGCAACTACTTACCAACCTATCTACTTACCACCCACACAAATCAAAGTAGGAGGTAGAGTCATGCCATGCAAGTATCAACGGTAAAATATCGGGGGCAACCTATAAAGGTGGTCACCATAGCATCATGATCAACATACCAAAAGTTGAGTGCTATATGCTATGCAATAATAATTGGTTTCTTAGACATGGTCAAAGGGCTGCTTTCCTAGCTCAACAAAGTCCTCGGGGTCTTCAAAGTCTTCTAGTCCAACTCCCTCGTCAACAACGCAATCTATCGTCGCAATATTAACGGGTAAAAATAAGAGTACGACAAAAACAGAGAAAATAAATCACTCCTAAAAATGTCAAACCACTTCTGTAAAATACTAGGGTGAAAACTAGGAATACTAAAAATAGTAGCTAATAGTTTTGAAGTTTAAAAAGTGGTGAAAAACATTTTAACAGAATCTAAAAGTGCCTAAAAAGGGGTTTAAAAATAAAACAATACAAAAAAATTCAAAAATTGGCACAAGTGGTATCATTAAATACTACATAATATTACAAGATTTTAGGTGGAAGAATATTTGGATTTGAGTATTTATTTAGGTCTGTGGAATTTTTGGGATTCTGACAGAAAAAGAAAAAGAAAATCAGCACTGTGCAACTAGGCCAAAAGCGGCTGGCCGAGCTAGCCCAGCCAGCGGAACCGGCCCGCGCGAGCCTGGCGCGCGCGTGCGGCCGTTTCAAACATGACCGGTTGGCCAGGCCGGTCAGTGAGAGGGGGACGAGTGAGGGAATGACAGGTGGGCCCCACCTGTCATCCCTTACCTCGCGAGAGAGAGCACGGGAGGCTCACCGGCGGGGTTATGCGGCACGGCGGAGCGATTGGAAGTCACCAACGTAACCGGGGAGGAGCCGCCGTTTGGGTGGTGCAGGACTTGGTCATCGGGGCACACAGAGTCGCGGGCGACGAGTAGCTGCGGCGGGGAGGCGTTGGGAGAAGATGGAATGGTCACTCCGGCCTGCAAAATGATGCACAAAGGAAGGGGAACAGATCAGGGGGCTGGGTAGGTTCTAGATCGGAAGAAAATGAGGCCGGAGGGGGCTCCTACCGCGCGGACGCCGGCGGCCCGAGGCGACGAGCTTCAGTTCGATCCCGAGCACAGGATGCTATGGAGGGGGCGCGGGAGCTTCCGGGGTTTGATTGGGAGGAGGATGAGGCGACCTGAGGCGAAAGGGAGGCTGGGGGCGACCTTATATAGGCGCGAGGTGAAGGCAGGGCATGGCGCGCGCGGGAGGGCTCGGGCGCGAGACGTTGGACCATTGCGGCCAGACCTGAGGGTATTGGCGTGGCTAGGGGACCGAAGGAGATGCCTTGGAGGGGTCTAGGAGAAGCAGAGGGGCTCGGGGTGCCGCGCGTGTGAGCTCAGCCATTGGAGCTCTCGGGCGGTGCCGTGCGCCCACGAGGGGGGAAACAGGAGAGAGAGAGAGAGAGAGAGAGGAGGGGAGACGATCGACAGGGAGGTGTGGACGTCGAGGGGGACCTTGTGGCATGCTCTCCTTGCCCGAGGTGGTCGGGAGCATCGGGATGGGGGCGGCTACACTGCGGGTGCGCACTGTAGCGCGCTCCTGAGCGCCCAAATTGCTGTCCTGGCATTGCCATGCAAGGGGGAGCGCGGCCACTAGTGCCAGGGGGGTCCAGGGGGAAGTAAACAACTCGGGGGAGGCATATTGGATGCTTTGGGGGTTCCACTAGAATAAGAGGGGAGTGGAGAGAGAGGTGGAGTGCTATTGTCCTAAGTAAAAATTGGGGTTTTCACCCCCCAATCATGGAGCTAAGGCCATGCAAGTTTTACTGGAGGTAGGGGTGCCTACAAGGGACTCTGGTAAAAATCTTGGGCCAAGGAGAATAGTGGAAGGGGTCAAAACATACCTTTTACCAAACTACCAGAAGGTGTTTGATGATGATTTGGGAAAGTAAAAGGTGTTTTCTTGCCATGATATTTACCAGCATCAAAGAGAAGGTAGAAATAAGGTTGATCACCAAGTTTGAGCTTATATGAGGAAAGTTGGAAATGTAAACTTTGTGAACCCTAGAAATTAACAGAATCAGATTTCTATAGATCCAGCCATGCAAATCTATTCTCCTTAATGCACCACTTGGTGTAGTAGCATTATTTCGGGATTAGAACATGTCCAAAAAGTTTGGGGTCAATAGGAGACAGTTGGCAACGTAGACTTGCTCAAATTTGGCTCTAGACAAGAATGGTTTTGGGATATTTTGGTGAACCAAAATAATTTGGATTGGGTTGAAACATGGCAAGATCATCATATTGGGCATGTGTGACTTGCTAGAATTTTCCTGGATTTATTTGAGAATATTTCCTATAGAAATATTTCAAAAGCTTAAAACTGACACAAAGGGTTTTGGAAGGTTTTGTCCAATATTTTGAACATGACCATGTGTTGAAACTCATAAATATGGAAAATATATGTCCAATGAGTTTCCCTTAATTTTCTCAAATATTTTGAAAGCATAAAAATAATTTTCCCCTAGGAAAGACCATTTCTGGCCTTAAATAATAGCCTTTAAATAAAATAGGAAAATAATCTTTAAAATTAATATTTGGTGGTTTTGGAAAGTCGTACATATAGTAGGTTCCAAATAGAGTCTTTGTGGCAAAACAATCCACCCAATTTGAGGACTTGTACTACAACCCTCAACTCAGGTTTTTTTGAAAACCTAACTTGAATAAATCCTTTTTGGCCAAAATAATATTTGTTAAAAATAGTTTAGGTACTATACACATGGCATGATCATTTGGCAGGGAGTTTGGATCAAGTAGATGAGTGCTGAGAGAGATAGCGTCTTTGAGTGCCAAAGCACAATCAACCAAACAAGCAAACATCAAGCAATTCAAGCATGCACTAGCACTCAAAAAGTTTTAAATGGGTCCAAATTTTATATACTCATAGCATAGCAAAGTGATACAACACATGGTGTGATAGACCTTCCCCCCTTACAAGAATCTCATGCCCGAGATTCCTAGGCTAAGCGCTAAAAAGATAAGGGAACTCAGATCTAAGATAGTCTTCACGCTCCCAGGTTGCTTCTGCTTAGGTGTGGTTGCTCCATTGCACCTTGTAGTACTTGATGGTGCAGCTTCGGGTGCAACGTTCAGCTTCATCCAAAATGCAAACTGGCCCCTCACGATAAGTGAGGTCTTGCTGAAGGTCGATGGCATGATGATCGATGTCCTTGTAAAGTTTGGGGCGATTGGGAACTTGAAGGCACTTTCGGAGCTGTGACACGTGAAAAACGTTGTGCACACCGAACAACTGGGAAGGTATCTCTAGCTGGTAGGCAACTTGTCCTCGTCTGTCGGTGATCTTGAAGGGGCCTATATATCTTGGTGCTATCTTTCCCTTGACGTGGAAACGCTTGGCTCCTTTGAGAGGTGTGACTCGGAGATAGACATAGTCTCCAACACGGAAACTCATGTCTCGGCGGTGTGAGTCAGCGTAGCTCTTCTATCTTGACTTGGCGGTCTCTAAATGCTCTCTGACGAGTTCAACTTGCTCTTCTGCTTCGCGGAGAATATCCGGTCGAAAGACTAATCCTTCTCCGGTTTCCGACCAGTTGAGGGGAGTGCAACACTTGCGTCCATACAACACCTCAAATGGTGCCATCTGAAGACTAGACTGGTAGTTGTTATTGTAGGAGAACTCGGCAAAAGACAAGCAATCTTCCCACTTGGCTCCATACGCCAAAACACAGACACGAAGCATATCTTCAAGTATCTGATTTACTCGCTCCGTCTGTCCTCTAGTCTGGGGTTGAAAAGCAGTGCTAAAGGATAACTTGGTTCCCAGAGCTTCTTCGAATCTATTCCAGAACCTCGAGGTAAACTGGGTCCCTTGGTCTGACATGATCTCCTTAGGAACTCCATGGAGGCTCACGATCTGGTTGATGTGGAGGTTGGCTAGCTGGTTCCCATTGTAGGTGGTCTTGATGGGAATGAAGTGGGCTACCTTGGTCAGGTGATCGACAATGACCCAAATGGAATCATGTCCCTTGCTTGACCTGGGCAATCCGGTGATGAAGTCCATCCCGACTTTGTCCCACTTCCATTCAGGCACTTTGAGAGGTTGTAACAATCCAGCGGGGCACTGATGCTCAGCTTTGACTCTCTGGCATATGTCACACTTAGCAACGAAAGTGGCTATTTCTCTCATCAAGCCATGCCACCAGAATCTTGCCTTGAGGTCTTGGTACATCTTGGTTCCTCCAAGGTGGATGGAATACGGAGTATCATCAGCTTCTTGTAAGATCAAATTATTGAGCTCAACTTTGTTGGGCACGCAGATGCGAGTCCCAAACCATACAACTCATTGCTCATCCACTGAGAATCCTGGGGCCTTGCCTGCCTTGATCTTCCTCTTGATGCCTTCAATGCTCTCGTGTCCCTTCTGAGCTTCCTTAATATCATCCATCAAGGTAATGCTCGAGAATTGAGTCATGGGTCTGGCAATGCTCGAGAATCCTTCGAAGAACTTGCGGTAATATCCCGCGAGTCCGAGGAAGCTTCTGACTTCCTTCATATTGCTTGGGGATTGCCATTCAGTCATGGCTTCGATCTTGGCAGGATCCACTGGCAATCCTTCTGCGTTCAACACATGACCCAAGAATCCAACTTCATGCAGCCAGAATTCGCACTTGCTGAATTTGGCATAAAGCTGGTGCTCTCAAAGCTTATCCAGGACCAATCTTAAGTGTTTCGCATGCTCTTCGTCAGACTTGGAGAAGACGAGTATGTCGTCGATGAAGACAACGACAAACTTGTCCAACTACTCCATGAAGACTTTGTTCATGAGGTACATGAAGTAAGCTGGGGCATTGGTCAACCCAAATGACATGACCGTGTATTGATACATGCCATACCGGGTCACAAATGCCGGCTTCGGAATGTCTTGGGGTCTAATCTTCAGCTGGTAGTACCCGGACCTGAGATCGATCTTTCAAAACACCTTGGCACCATTTAGCTGATCGAACATGTCTTCAATCTTGGGAAGTGGGTACTTGTTCTTTATCGTGACCTCATTGAGAGAACGGTAGTCGACACAGAGTCGGATAGTTCCGTCCCTCTTGGACACAAATAGAACAGGTGATCCCCAAGTGGAGGCACTAGGGTGAATAAATCCTTTTCTGAGCTGATCAGCTAGTTGCTCCTTCGGTTCAGCCAACTCTGCGGATCCCAAACTATAGAGCTTCTTATAGATGGGTCCTGCTCCAGTCATTAGCTCAATGATGAACTCAATGTCGCGGTCAGGAGGCATTCCGGGCAGCTCATCAGGGAAAACATCCGGGTATTCACATACCACATGCACTTGATCCAACTCAATTTCCGATACATAATTAACCCTAGGGGCTTGAGTGAAGGTAGGGTTGGGGATATACTTGACTTCAACTCCTTGGCTATTGGTCATGGTAACAGTCCTCTTGGCACAGTCTAACAAGCCTTGGTGCTTTGTTAACCAGTTCATGCCAAGGACCACATCCAATCCTGGCGAATCCAAAACTATGAGGTCTGCTAGGAAGTCTACCCCGTTAATGCTGATCCTGACTCCTTTACATCCTATCTTGGACCTCATAACTGAACCCGGGGTTTGTATCAACATGTGACTACCCAAGGGTGTAGGCTCCATACCACTCTCTAGTGCAAACTTTTGGGTAACAAAAGAATGCGAAGCTCCACAATCAAACAGAATGGTTCCTGGAGTTGAGTTGACGAGGAACGTACCCAGTATGACGTCCGGGTCTTCCTGGCTTCCTCAGCGGTGACCTGATTCACACGATCCTTGCCATTGTTGGGCTAGTTGCAGGGATCTTGGTTCCTTGGTGGCGCTCCATGGCCTTGACCTTGGTTCGGCGCATTCGGGCGCGGCGCATCTAGCTTCTTGTTGGGGCACTGCTTAGAGATGTGTCTAGGTTGACCACATCCAAGGCAGGTGATCTGACCTGAGTTGTTGTTGCTGTTGTTGTTCCTGCCACCATTGTTGTCATTGGGGTTGTTGTAAGCTGGCCTGGGATTGGCATATTGCTGAGGCTGGTAGCTCGGACGAGGTGCAGGAGGTCTAGCCTGCTGATGCTGATAGATCGGTTTGGCTGGGGCTGGTTGCCATGAGCGAGGCTCCTGGTTGCTGGAACTACCCTTGCTGATCATCTTGCGCTTGCGAGTGTCTTCCATGGCACGACGCTTGTCTTCGAGCATGAGAGCCTTGTTCACCAGGTCGAAGAAGGTCCGACAGTCGCAGACAATGAGTTGATACTGCAGGGCTTGCTGGAGTCCTTCCATGAAGTGTTCCATCTTAGCGGCCTCAGTGCTGACATCTTCAGGGGCATAGCTCAACAGCAGGTTGAACTTCTGCATATACTCATTGACAGAGCCACTTCCTTGCTTCAGCGCTCAGAATTCTCTCTTCTTGATAGCCATGATCCCAGAAGGAATGTGAGCAGTGAGGAATCCTTCCTTGAAATCAGCCCAGGTGATCACACGGTCGCCTTGCATGACCTTGAATCCATCCCACCAAGCTCAGGCAGCGAGAGGCATAAAGCACCTTCTCACGATCGTCGTTGCAGTTGAGGAGTGCAAGGAGGTCCTCGATGGTGCGGATCCAGTCATCGGCATCAAGAGGTGCAGCAGTCTTAGTGAAGGTTGGGGGCGAGTTCCTCATGAACTCAGACAGAGTGGAGCGGCCATTGCCGTTCCTGCCTTGCTGCTGATTGTTCACGAGGACATGAGCCATCTGCTGGATAGCGGCAGTGTTGGCTTGGCATTCCTCCTGGAGAACTTGGAGAAACTGAGCTATGGTCATGTTCTCCGGTGGAGGTGGTGGCGGGGGAATGTCGCCATGTGGCTGCTCCTGGTGAGCTCCAGCGTGAGCAGACCCACCAGCTCCCTGCTGCTGGCTGGAGTTACCGGCTTAAGGGTTGGTGAAGGAGCTATTGTGGGTTGCAGTCACCATCCTGTTTGGAGCAGCCATGTCAAACAACTAGGATAGATGAGATGGAAAGCAGCAATAGAGAAAGCGCGCCTAAGGGGGTTGGTATAGTGTAAGTGTGATCAAACATAGATCGAAAGACCAAATATATTATATTAAGATAAGATAGACGATGGAGTCGCTTACATGTTGCTTAAGGCAAAAGCGCGACTTGCATCGAAACACAAACAACAAAAACAAACAACAAGCACACATGGTTTCATATGAACCATTACACGGACTCGACTTCACATGAGGGGTACATGACTGATCCTACCCTAGGGTTTCTCGGACTCAAGTGGTGGAGTGCTCGGTCTCGTACTCACGCTCCTCTGGATCTTCCTCCTGATCGTCATCCATACGGGCGTCGTCTCCGGTCGAGGGGGTCGGAGAACGAGAAGGTCCATTCCGACGATGCTTCGTCAGTGGGTCGGTGAAGAGCTCACGGTACTCCTTCGCACTCATGCGACGTCGACGTGTGGGTGCATCTCTAGCTGGGGGTACTCCTCCTCTGCAAGCGACAGCTGGTCGCCCCTTGGGGGCTCCAACCTTCTTAATTTGTTCTCGCCTCATCTTGGCATGACGGAGTAGCTCTCGAGTGTGGTGAAGTTCCTCGCGGAGCTTCACGGACTCCTTAATCAGGTTGTGGGCCACACTGTCGGCGGAGAGGCTGTAGTAGGTCTAGAACCTGAGTGGCATCCCATCCTCCTTGGGTGGAATCAACGTCCAACTCTCGTCATTCTCATCCTTCTTGAATGGGAGGTGGCGAGTGGCTGGCTCGTCAGCCATCTCTGGAATGATGTCTCGAAGGTGGATAAGTGCCTTGCGTGCAGCCGTCTCAACTGCGAGCGCCAGGGTCTCCATCTATGGTCCCTCAAAGAACCAACTAGTCGGGGAATCGTTTGTCTTCATGACCACATCAACGTTGTACTCCTTCGTGACGGCATCAACCCAGTGCTCGTGGTAGAGGAAAACGGGTGGTCGGTGATACTAGCACTTCTCCAGGCTATCCTCAAGGAGTACAGGAAAGCCGGATGCTAGGAGAGCTTCGGGTACGATGACCATCTACAAGGTTTAGGGGAGAGGAGTCAGTAGAGTTTTGAAAGTAGACTTAGAAAAGGTAAGAAGTGCAGAAACTCCTAAGTGTAGGTAGTAGGTATAGTTTTGAAAGGGTTTTATCCTAACTAACGTCCATGCTAACTAATACTTCCTACAGTCAGGATGTCTCTGTTAGGAGCTTTGTGGGGACCCCAACTCATAAGTCGTGATCACCGAATGCACGTGCACAGTGATCCCAGAGATCAATGCTCACTGAACACACAGAAGCTGAATAACAAGAGTCTTACATCCATACATACCGTCTTACACAAATAAAGACCATCAAAGTCAAGTCTTACATAGAAAGGGCCATGCAAACCAAATAGCAAACATAAACTCGCAGCGGAAATCTTGAAAGATAGCGTAGACCCATTCCATTTGCCTTAACCCTACAGGCATTCTGACTGGGAAGCGTCCTAATTCGCATGTTCGTCACCAACGAATTCTTCACCTTATTCTTGCTCTTTCGTGCCTGGCCATTTAAATAACCCGTGGCAAGCCAATGAGTATTCTGAATGTACTCGCAAGCAACCCATGTTTTGGAACAAGGCATAGCAATGCATGATATATCACTAAATAGGTAAGTTGCGGAAAGCTAATTTTGAGTGCAATGACATGATCAATTATATTGTAAAGGTATGAATCATGAGGATACAAGTATTTCTATGAACAGGATACATATATCAATATAAATAAGGTCTGAACATCTCATGTCCAATCATCACGTCAAGTCATCATGACTCAACTCAAGTACCATCTTTGTCTCACACACCCACACACACACACACACACACACACCAAGTTTCTGTAAACAATGGACGTAGCCCAAGAGCGGTCATCCAACTATCCTTGACCGTGGACACAGCTATTCGAATAGTTTTACACTCTGCAGAGGTTGCACACTTTACCCACATGACTCGGGAAACTTCCGTGTCAAGCCATGACTCGCGGTATTGTTCATACCCAAGTAAGTACCCGAACATTGCCTTTCCCCTGACGATACTAACAAAGAGTCCACTCGTTGGTGCCATCCCTCATGAGGCACATCACAAGTATCATCCACGAGGGCACGCAATTGTGTGCCCGGTGTCTGTAAAAACAGCCCATGATCGTCCTTTCAGGCACGACCCCGTATCAAGAGTGATTATGCCACTTCTGCCACTAGTAATGCGGGCTCAATGCTAGTATCCACCAAAGTAATAAACAAAGCCCCGTCCCATAAGGGGTATCGTGGTTGTACATGTAAGGTTGGAATAACGGTCTTAACTTACACCAATCCGTTTTCGAAAAACCAATGCACTCACTTGCTCCGGTACACCACTTCTTTATCAAGTGTTTACCTAGCTCATCATCATCACCCTAGGGCATTAGTGGAACCCGACGGGTTTTTTGATAAGTTTTTTAAAACATTTCCGTTTCCTTCACCATGCATAATTCAGTCCCACTTTGCATACCAACTACTTATCAACCTATCTACTTCCAACCCACACAACTCTAAGTAGGAGGTAGAGTCATTTCATGCAAGTATCAACGGTAAAAGTATCAGGGGCAACCCATAAAGGTGGTTACCATAGCATCATGATCAACATACCAAAAGTAGAGTGCTATATGCTATGCAATAATAATTGGATTCTTAGACATGGTTAAAGGGCTGCTTGCCTGGCTCAAAAAAGTCCTCGGGGTCTTCAAAGTCTTCTGGTCCAACGCCCTCGTCAACAATGCAATCTATCGTCGCAATATTAACGGGCAAAAATAAGAGCACGACAAAAACAGAGAAAATAAATCACTCCTAAAAATGTCAAACCACTTCTCTAAAATACTAGGGTGAAAACTAGGAATACTAAAAACAGTAGCTAATGGTTTTGAAGTTTAAAAAGTGGTGAAAAGCATTTTAACAGAATCAAAAAGTGCCTAAAAAGGGGTTTTAAAATAAAACAGTATATAAAAAGTTTTCAAAAATTGGCACAAGTGGCATCATTAAATACTACATAATATTACAAGATTTTAGGTGGAAGAATATTTGGATTTGGGCATTTATTTAGATATGTGGAATTTTTGGGATTCTGAAAGAAAAAGAAAAAGAAAATCAGCACTGTGCAACCGGGTCAAAAGCGGCTGGCCGAGCCGGCCCAGCCACCGGAGCCGGCCCGCGCGAGCCTGACGCGCGCGTGCGGCCGTTTCCAACCTGACCGGTGGGCCAGTCCGGTCAGTGAGAGGGGGATGGGTGAGGGAATGACAGGTGGGGCCTACCTTTCATCCCTTACCTCGCGACAGAGAGCAGCGGAGGCTCACCGGCGGGGTTACGCGGCACAGCGGGGCGATTGGAAGGCACCAACGTGACTGGGGCTGAGCCGCCGTTCGAGTGGTGCAGGACTTGGTCGTCGGGGCACGCACAGTCGCCGGCGACAAGCAACTGTGGCAGGGAGGCATCAGGAGAAGCTGGAACGGTCACTCTGGCCTACAAAATGACGCGCAAAGGAAGGGGAACAGATCAGGGGACTGGGTAGGTTCTAGAACGGAAGAAAATGAGGCCAGAGGTGGCTCCTACCACGCGGACGCCGGCGGCCCGAGGCGGCGAGCTTCGGTTCGATCCCGAGCACAGGATGCTGCGGAGGGGGTGCGAGAGCTTCCGGGGTTCGATTGGGAGGAGGTTGAGGCGACCAGAGGCGAAAGGGAGGCCGGGGGTGGCCTTATATAGGTGCGAGGCGGAGGCAGGGAGTGGCGCGCGCGGGAGGGCTCGTGCGCGAGCCGTTGGACCGTTGAGGCCAGAGCTTAGGGTATGGGCGTGGCTAGGGGATTGCAGGAGATGCCTTGGAGGGGTCTAGGACAAGCAGAGGGGCTCGGGGTGCCGCGCGTGTGAGCTCGGCCATTGGAGCTCTCGGGCGATGCCGTGCGTGCGCGAGGGGCACAATAGGAGAGAGAGGGAGAGAGAGAGAGGAGGGATACGATTGGCAGGGAGGTGCGGACGTCGAGGGGGACCTGGTGGCGTGCTCTCCTTGCCCGAGGTGGTTGGGAGCATCGGGATGGGGCGGCTACAGTGCGGGTGCGCACTGTAGCGCGCTCCAGAGCGCCCGAATTGTTTTCCTCGCATTGCCATGCAAGGGGGAGCACGGCCGCTAGTGTCAGGGGGGTCCAGGGGAAGTAAACAACCCGGGGGAGGCATTGGATGCTCTGGGGTTTCCACTAGAATAAGATGGGAGTGGAGAGAGAGGTGGAATGCTACTGTACAGAGGTAAATATTGGGGTTTTCACCCCCCCAATCATGGAGGTGAGGCCATGCAAGTTTTACTGGAGGTAGGGGGTGCCTACAGGGGACTGTGGTAAAAATCTTGGGCCAAGGAGAACAGTGGAAGGGGTCAAAACATGGCTTTTACCAAACTACCAGAAGGTGTTTGTTGATGATTTGGGCAAGTAAAAGGAGTTTCTTGCCATGATATTTACCAGGATCAAAGAGAAGGTAGAAATAAGGTTGATCACCAAGTTTGAGCTTCTATGAGGAAAGTTGGCCATGTAAACTTTGTAAACCCTAGAAATTAACAGAATCGGATTTCTATAGATCTAGGCATGCAAATCTATTCTCCTTAATGCACCACTTGATGTAGTAGCATTATTTAGGGATTAGAACATTTCCACAAAGTTTGGGGTCAATAGGACACAGTTGGCAATGTAGACTTGCTCAAATTTGGCTCTGGACAGGAATGGTTTTGGGATATGTTGGTGAACCAAAATAATTTGGATTGGGATGAAACTTGACAAGAACATCATATTGTGCATGTGTGACTTGCTAGAATTTTCCTGGATTTATTAGAGAATATTTCCTATAGAAATATTTCAAAAGCTCGAAACAGACAGAATGGGTTTTGGAAGGTTTTGTCCAATATTTTGAACATGACCATGTGTTGAAACTCATATATATGGCAAATATATGTCCAATGAGTTTTCCTAAATTTTCTCAAATATTTTGAAAGCATAAAAATAATTTTCACCTAGGAAAGACCATTTCTGGCCTTAAATAAAAGCCTTTAAATAAAATAGGAAAATAATCTTTAAAATTAATATTTGGTGGTTTTGGGAAGTCTTATATATAGTAGGTTCCAAATAGAGTCTTTGTGGGAAAACAATCCACCCAATTTGAGGACTTGCAGTACAACCCTCAACTCAGGGTTTTTTGAAAACCTAACTTGAATAAATCCTTTTTGGCCAAAATAATATTTGTTCAAAAAAGTTTTAGGTACTATACACATGGCATGATCATTGGGTACGGAGTTTGGATCAAGTTGATGAGTGCTGAGAGAGAAAGAGTCTTTGAGTGCCAAAGCACAATCAACCAAACAAGCAAACATCAAGCAATTCAAGCATGCACTAGCACTCAAAAAGCTTTAAATGGGTCCAAATTTTATAAACTCATCGCATAGCAAAGTGATAAAACATAGGGTGTGACAGCTGAGTAAGGGAGAAGACTACCTGGAGAGGATGGTGGTGCGGAGGTCGACTCCGACGACGAAGAAGCGCCCGCCTCCAAGAATTGGGGCTAGAAGCGCAACTGCAAGCGCAAAGGCAAAGTAGTTATGGCTGTCGAGGGCTTTGGAAACTCCAACGCCGGCAAGAAGGCCAAGATAGAGGGCTCCGGCATGGAGGCTGCCGCTTGCTCTGGCGACGACGAAGCCGCGACAGGCGAGAAGTAAGACATGCCTTACTACAAGATCCACCTCACCAAGGGATCTCGGGCCTCTGGGACTGGGGGTACCCAGGCCCATCTGCCTGTGGTCCAGGGCACGACGCCTGCCTCAGGACCCTATGGGGCCATAATGCGCTTCGTGGCTTGGGCCCTCACGAGAGGTCGTGCCTCCTGAGGCATGCGACGAATGGTCGTCTGAGGCCCCCTCAAGGCCCCTTCACGAAGCAGCCTCCCGAGGCCCTGGTAACGCGACTCCGCTAGAGCCGGTCTAACAGGGCCGTACAGCCTTGCGTGGTCACATGGGTGACGCACGCTGAGCATGGTGGTGCCGAGGGCCATGCTAGCAAGCTCGGATGTGGAGGATTCCCCCTTTGGTGCCAAGGGGAGATAGCTAGTCTGTCGGGCCTAAGGGCAGCCTCAAAGGTTTCCTCTTTGGTGAAAGATGACTGCGGTGGAGAGCCCGGCAGGGCGGATGTCATCGCTAAGCCCACCAACATGTCACGACGATAAACTTTAGCAGGAGGAAACTACTTTCGTCAGAGGAGCTATAGTCCTGTACCCTTCCAAAGATGGCCGTTGTGGTAACCTTTCCCGCTGAGAGTTTTCGGGGAAGTGGGCCGAGGCCTGGTATAAAGGGAGGAGGACACATTGTATTCACTTGCTACCACTACGCAATTCAGACAAGCAGGAGTAGGCTTTTACACCACGAGGTGGCCCGAACCTTGGTAGATAGTGTGTTCATCATTCCTCCCCCCCCCCAAGCACAAGCACGCTGGAGCATCGCCGTAGGATAGGGAAAGTGAGCGAGGTGGAAGAGCCGATGCGCCCTAGAGTTCGGACCTCTCTTGGGTCCCCAGAGCCCCGATTCCGATATTTGGCACGCCAGGTAGGGGTGCGCCGCCGCTCTTCAGCTCCGTTCCGGCTCCACCCTCGCAGGCCCCATGGCCGAGGCCCGTCGTGCGCGCGCCGAATGTCCAGCGGTAGATGGTCGTCACCGCCTTGCCAATGTCGCCATCGTCGCTGTTGCCAACCGCGCCGCCCGCAAGCAGCAGGACTCTTCGCGCCCTCCCGTGTAGCGGGGCAGCCGTTCTGCTGTGACCCCAGCCGCTTGTGTCCACATGGGGGACCTGAACGGGCAGGACACGCTCCTCATGGCGAGCGAACTGCTTCATCACCACCCAACGGACGGGGGGCATGGCGCTTGGGTCGACCACATCGCCGAGCTCGTCGCAGTCGCTAGGAGGGCCCTGGCGCCCTACTGCCCGTTGCAACCCCCGGCGACTGGTGCAGGGAGCGCGGCCCGCGAGGCGCCCCTGTTGCCGTGTGGAGGCCCGCCGGACCCGGGCTTGCGGAGCCCCCGCTTGGTCATCCCCGCGTCCTCCTCCTCCTCCTCAGGGTCCCTGTGGGGGTCCTTGTGCTAGGCCTCGGCCCGCCAGTGGCGTGCTCGAGGGGGCCGGTGGGTCGTACTGAGCATAGCACAATGTGCGCAACCACAACACCGAGGAATGTCGGGCGCTCGAGCCCCCCCCCCCCTCCCCCGCGATAAGCATGTCGGCCGGTGCGCGGGTCGCCGTAGGCCCATCACCGGCCGTGGAGAGGGTCAGCTCGGGGGCTCGTTGGACCATGAAGGGCGAGGGCGGCCTCGCGAGGCGCTCTCCTAGGGTGATGTCGTTATCCTGCACCAGCGGGCACCACTCGAGGAAAACAGCCACATCTAGCCCGACAAAGGATCCGGGAGTAGCCGAGGGCCTCGAGCGGCAGCATGTATCCTTGGCAGCGCTTACACACCCCAGTCGGGCCCCTAGATCATGTAAGTCCCTCGCAGGCCAGCCGCCACTTCCCTGCGGCCGGAGGATGCGTGGCCGCCCGGGTGGCAGCAATGTGCCATCTTTATGACCCACAAGTATAGGGGATCTATCGTAGTCCTTTCGATAAGTAAGAGTGTCGAACCCAATGAGGAGCAGAAGGAAATGACAAGTGGTGTTCAGTAAGGTATTCTCTGCAAGCACTGAAATTATCGGTAACAGATAGTTTTGTGATAAGATAATTCATAACGGATAGCAAGTAACAAGTGTAGCAAAGGTGCAGCAAGGTGGCCCAATCCTTTTTGTAGCAAAGGACAAGCCTGGACAAACTCTTATATAAAGCAAAGCGCTCCCGAGGACACATGGGAATTTCTGTCAAGCTAGTTTTCATCATGCTCATATGATTCGCGTTCGTTACTTTGATAATTTGATATGTGGGTGGACCGGTGCTTGGGTGCTGCCCTTACTTGGACAAGCCTCCCACTTATGATTAACCTCTCTCGCAAGCATCCGAAACTACAAAAGAAGAATTAAGATAAATCTAACCATAGCATGAAACATATGGATCCAAATCAGCCCCTTACGAAGCAACGCATAAACTAGGGTTTAACCTTCTGTCACTCTAGCAACCCATCACCTACTTATTACTTCCCAATGCCTTCCCCTAGGCCCAAATAATGGTGAAGTGTCCTGTAGTCGAGGTTCACATAACACCACTAGAGGAGAGGCAACATACATCTCATCAAAATATCGAACGAATACCAAATTCACATGATTACTTATAACAAGACTTATCCCATGTCCTCAGGAACAAACGTAACTACTCACAAAGCATATTCATGTTCATAATCAAAGGAGTATTAATTGTCATTAAGGATCTGAACATATGATCTTCCACCAAGTAAACCAACTAGCATTAACTACAAGGAGTAATCAACACTACTAGCAACCCACAGGTACCAATCTGAGGTTTTGAGACAAAGATCGGATACAAGAGATGAACTAGGGTTTGGAGAGGAGATGGTGCTGGTGAATATGTTGATGGAGATTGACCCCCTCTCGATGAGAGGATCGTTGGTGATGACGATGGCTTCGATTTCCCCCTCCGGGAGGGAAGTTTCCCCGGCAGAACAGCTCCGCCGGAGCCCTAGATTGCTTCTGCCCAGGTTCCGCCTCGAGACGGCGGCGCTTCATCCAAAAAGCTCTCTTATGATTTTTTCCAGGTCAAAACCCTCCATATATCAGAAGATGGGCACCGGAGGCCTGCCAGGGGCCCACAAGCCACAGGGGCGCGCCCAGGGGGGTAGGGTGCGCCCCCCTGGCTTGTGACCACCTGGTGGGTCCCCTCTGGTATTTCTTTCGTCCAATATTTTTTATATATTCCAAAATAATTCTCCGTAACTTTTTAGGACTTTTGGAGTTGTGCAGAATAGGTCTGTCATATTTGCTCCTTTTCCAGTCCAGAATTCCAGCTGCCGGCATTCTCCCTCTTCATCTAAACCTTATAAAATAAGAGAGAAAAGGCATAAGTATTGTACCATAATGTGTAATAACAGCCCATAATGCAATAAATATCAATATAAAAGCATGATGCAAAATGGACGTATCAACTCCCCCAAGCTTAGACCTCGCTTGTCCTCAAGCGAAAGCCGAAATCGATAAATATGTCCACATGTTTAGAGATAGAGGTGTCGATAAAACAAAATACGGACTTGAGGGCTTCCTGATCATCTCTATAACAGCAATACTTATTGATATATAATTTCTTATGCTAGAGTAACAATTCATTCACAAGGTAAAGTATGAATCAAGAACTCTATTGAGAACCAACAAACTATGATCTCAGTCATTAAAGCAATTGCAATTTATCATAACATTGGAAAGAGTCAATATAAGAGCTTGTAAAGCAAATCCACATACTCAATCATCTTTTAGTCTTTCATAATTGCTAACACTCACGCGGTACTTATGAGGTCAAAGCTTCAATTGGACACAGAGAAAGATAGGGGCTTATATTCTTGCCTCCCAACTATTTACCTCAAGGGTAACGTCAACAGAAATAACTCATGATCGCCCACATCCGAGTGGATATATGTGTCTAGATCATTCCCCAACACATGACGCTTGCCAAGAGAGAAAGGCGAAATAAAGGAAGTGGTGAGGATCACCACGACTCTTGCATAAAGGTAAGTACTAGAAAGTAAAAGTAACAGATAGGCCCTTCGCAGAGGGAAGCAGAGGTTGTCATGCGCTTTTATAGTTGGATGCACAATGTCTTAATGCAAAAGAATGTCACTTTATATTGCCTCTTGTGATAAAGAACTTTATTATGCAGTCTGTCGCTTTTATTTCTTCTATATCACAAGTTCGTATAAAGTTTATTTTCCCCCACACTAATAGATCATACATATTTAGAGAGCAAATTTTTTATTGCTTGCACCGATGACAACTTACTTGAAGGATCTTACTCAATCCATAGGTAGGTATGGTGGACTCTCATGGCAAAACTGGGTTAAGGGTGTTTGGATGCACAAGTAGTATCTCTACTTGGTGCGGAAGTTTTGGCTGATATGGGGTGGAAGCAAGCGTCACATGTTAGAGGATCCATGACAATATAACTTCTATTCGGAAATAAGCAAACATAACTCATTATGTTGTCTTCCTTGTCCAACATCAACTTCTTAGCATATAATATTTTAATGAGTGCTCACAATCATAAAAGATGTCCATGATAATATATTTATATGTGAACCTCTCTTTCTTTATTACTTCCTTTTTAATTGCAACAATAACCAATCACTATGCTTGTCAACTCACAACAAATTTCAATCGACATACTTCTTATATGTGAAGTCATCACTCCCCATAAGATCATCATATATACTCTTTGCTTTTATTCTATACTTCTTTCTATTTCTTTTTCTCAAGATCATAGCAAGCAAGCAAAGCCCTCAACTCAAAACTACTTTTTATTATATAACTCTCGGACTCGCTTACAAAGGGGGAACATAAAGCAAAGCTCAAAACTAGATCACCCTAAAAACTTTATTCTACTAGATCAAGATAGAACCAAAAGGATCGAACTGAGAAAAACGATAAAAGTAAAAGATGTGATGGTGATACGATACCGGGGCACCGCCCCCAAGCTTGGCACAAGCCAAGGGGAGTGCCCATACCCATGTGTTTAGTTGTCTTTCTTCGGAGGTGGTGATGTTATATTCTTGGCAATGATGCCCCTCAGGATGCGATTCTCCTCCTCAAGCTTGTTATTTTGCTGTCTAAGATCCATTATCTCCTTGCGAAGTTTTCCAGTGACGGTTAGAGCTCCCATCACCCATGGATGTTTCATTGCTGCGGGGGAAGGAGCAACACTCTTTTTCATATTTTCATTAGTAAGAAATTTAGCATTGGGAGGGATGACCGAATTCGGAATTGCTGAGCTCTGAAGTTCCTCCAACATGGCTCCAGGTTGTAGACGAGAGGTAACTTCTTGGTCTTCCTCCATGGCATCCATCCTTTTCAAGTCGGCCTCCATCTCTTCCTCCGTGGCCTTCCCGAAGTGGTTGGCTTCGCTGTATGCTCCAGGCCCCGGTGTCAGACGAGAGGCACGACTCTCCCTGACCGACTCTTGCGAAGACATCTTGCTCTAAATCTGCTGCAAAAACAGCTCAAAACAAAAACAGGAAGTATTGTCGTGATACGAAGGTCCAAACCTTCGGGAGATTATATAATGAATTTTTACCGACCTAAAGGAGTGTACCACAAGAATACGGAGTCCGGAAGGTACACGGGGTGGCCACAAGCCACAGGGGCGCGCCCAGGGGGGTAGGGCGCGCCCCTCTGGCTTGTCGCCTCCTCGTGCACTTTTCGGACTACTTTAAATTTTCCTAAATTTTTAAATATTCCAAAACGGAGAAAAATTGCTATTGAAAAAGTTTTGGAGTCGGTTTGCTTACCGTACCACATACCTATTCCTTTTCGGAGTCTGAAACGTTCTGGTAGGTCTCCCTAATGTACTCCTACGGAGTTATGGTATTGATAATATTGGTTTCAACATTTATGGAAGTACCTGAGATATAATGTTTGATTCTTTGCCCGTTTACCACCTTCAGATTTGTGCCTTCGGCGTTGTTGATCTTGATGGCACCGAAACGGTACACTTCCTCGATAATGTAGGGCCCTTCCGATTTAGAGAGATGTTTTCCTGCAAAAAAATCTTAAACGAGAATTGTATAGCAAGACATGGTCACCTACATTGAATTCACGCTTTTGTATCCTTTTATCATGCCATCTCTTAACTTTTTCTTTAAACAACTTGGCATTCTCATAGGCTTGGGTTCTCCATTCATCAAGTGAGCTAATGTCAAACAACTTCTTCTCACCAGCAAGTTTGAAATCATAGTTGAACTCTTTTGTTGCCCAATAAGCTTTATGTTCTAGTTCTAGAGGTAAGTGACACGCTTTACCATAAATCATTATATACGGAGACATACCCATAGGGTTTTTGTAAGCAGTTCTATAGGCCCATAATGCATCATCAAGTTTCTTAGACCAATTCTTTCTAGATCTATTAACAGTCTTTTGCAAGATCAATTTAATTTCTCTATTGCTTAATTCTATTTGACCACTAGACTGAGGATGATAAGGAGATGAAATTCTATGATTAACATCATACTTAGCTAGCAATTTATGGAAAGCACCATATGAATAAAGTGTGAACCACCACCAGTCATTAAATATCTGGGGACTCCAAATCTAGGGAAAATAACTTCTTTAAGCATTTTAATAGAAGTGTTATGATCAGCACTACTAGTTGGAATAGCTTCTACCCACTTAGTAACATAATCAACAGCAACTAGAATATGAGTATACTCGTTGGATTTTGGAAAAGGTCCCATATAATCAAAACCCCAAACATCAAATGGTTCAATAACAAGTGAGTAATTCATAGGCATTCATCGCAAGACAAGACAAACTTACGAGCATCCTTGAAGAGAGTAGGCCAATAAAAACTAGATTGTAATACCCTGTGTGCAGTTCTATCTCCAGCATGGTGTCCTCCGTAGGCCTCGGAGTGACACTTGTGTAGGATCTGTTCCTGTTCATGCTCAGGTACACAACGTCTAATAATACCATCTACTCCTTCTTTATAAAGGTGTGGATCATCCCAAAAGTAATGTCTTAAATCATAGAAGAACTTTTTCTTTTGTTGGTATGTGAAACTAGGTGGTATGAATTTAGCAACAATGTAATTAGCAGACCATGGAGCATTATGTGAAGCATTTATGACAGCTAATTGTTCATCAGGAAAGCTATCATCAATAGGTAGTGGGTCATCAAGAATATTTTCTAACCTAGACAAGTTATCTGCTACGGGGTTCTCAGCACCCTTGCTATCAATAATATGCAAATCAAATTCTTGTAGCAGAAGGACCCATCTAATAAGTCTAGGTTTAGCATCTTTCTTTTCCATAAGATATTTTATAGCAGCATGATCAGTGTGAATAGTTACTTTGGAATCAACAATATAAGGTCTGAACTTATCACAAGCAAACACAACTGCTAAAAATTCCTTTTCAGTAGTAGCATAGTTTCTTTGAGCACTGTCTAGAGTTTTACTAGCATAATGGATAACATTTAATTTCTTATCAACTCTTTGTCCTAGAACAGCACCAACGGCATAATCACTAGCATCACACATAATTTCAAAGGGTAGGTTCCAATCAGGTGGTTGAACAACAGGTGCAGTAATCAAGGCTCTCTTAAAAATTTCAAATGCTTCTACACAATCATCATCAAAAACGAATGGAACATCTTTTTGCAAAAGATTAGTGAGAGGCCTAGAAATCTTAGAGAAGTCTTTAATAAACCTCCTATAGAAACCAGCATGAACAAGGAAACTTCTTATACCTTTGATATCCGTAGGGCACGACATTTTTTCAATAGCATCAACTTTAGCTTTATCAACTTCAATACCTCTTTCGGAGATTTTGTGTCCCAAGACAATGCCCTCATTAACCATAAAGTGGCACTTCTCCCAGTTCAAGACAAGATTAGTTTCTTCACATCTCTGCAAAACTCGATCAAGGTTGCTCAAGCAATCATCAAAAGAAGTTCCGTAAACGGAGAAATCATCCATGAAAACCTCAACAATCTTTTCACAAAAGTCAGAGAATATAGCCATCATACATCTTTGAAAGGTAGCAGGTGCATTACATAAACCAAAAGGCATACATCTATAAGCAAAGGTACCGAAAGGGCAAGTAAAAGTGGTCTTTTCTTGATCCTCTTTTGACACAGGTATTTGAGAGAAACCAGAATAACCATCTACAAAGCAGAAGTGTGTGTGTTTGGATAGTCTTTCTAGCATTTGATCAATAAAAGGTAGAGGGTAATTATCTTTCTAGTAGCTTTATTTAATTTCCTAAAATCAATTACCATTCTATATCATGTAACAATTCTTTGCGGGGTCAATTCATTTTTATCATTAGGAACAACGGTAATACATCCCTTCTTAGGGACACAATGAACGGGACTAACCCATCTACTATCAGAAATAGGATAAATTATACCTGCCTCCAGAAGATTTAATATTTCATTTCTTACCACTTCTTTCATTTTAGGATTCAACCGTCGTTGGTGATCAACAACTGGTTTAGCATCAGGCTCCATATTAATTTTATGCTGACATAGAGTGGGACTAATGCCCTTAAGATCATCAAGAGTATATCCAATAGCAGCACGGTACTTCCTTAGAGTTTTCAATAATCTCTTTTCTTCATGCTCTGAAAGGTTAGCACTAATAATAACATGATATATCTTCTTTTCATCAAGATAGGCATATTTCAAAGTATCCGGTAATTGTTTAAGCTCAAACACGGGATCACCCTTGGGTGGAGGAGGATCCCCAAGTATTTCAACAGGCAAATTGTGTTTCAAAATAGGGTGCTAATCAAAGAAAATCTTATCTATTCCATTCCTTTCTTTCATATGCATATCGTTTTCATGGTCTAGCAAATATTGTTCTAAGGGATCGGTAGGAGGCACTGCAATAGAAGCAAGACCAATAATTTCATCCTTACTAGGCAATTCTTTATCATGGGGTTGTCTACGAAATTTAGAGAAATTAAACTCATGAGACAAATCCCCAAAACTTACAGTAACAATTTCTTTCTCACAATCTATCTTAGCATTAACAGTATTCAAGAAGGGTCTACCAAATATAATGGGACAAAAATCATCTTGTGGGGAACCAAGAACAAGAAAATCAGTAGGATATTTAATTTTCCCACACAAGACTTCAACATCTCTAACAATCCCAATAGGTGCTATAGTATCTCTATTAGCAAGCTTAATGGTGACATCAATTTCCTCTAATTCAGCTGGTGCAATATCATTCATGATTTCTTGATATAAAGTAAAGGGAATTGCACTCACACTAGCACCCACATCACATAATCCATGATAACAATGAACTCCTATTTTAATAGAAACAACAGGCATGCCAAAAATAGGTCTATGTTTATCTTTAGTATCAGGTCTAGTAATTCTAGCAGCTCCATCACAGAAATGAATAACATGCCCATCAATATTATTAACCAAGAGATCTTTAACCATAGCAATACTTGGTTCAACTTTGATTTGTTCAGGGGGTGTAGGTGTTCTAGTATAACTCTTACGAACCACAGTTGAAGCTTTAGCATGTTCCTTTATTCTAACAGGAAAGGGTGGTTTCTCAATATAAGCAGCAGGAATAATAGGATCAACATTATAAATAATAGTTTCTTCTTCAACTTTAATAGGTTCAATTACTTTCACTTCAACGGGAGGATGATATTTAAACCACTTCTCCTTAGGGAGATCAACATGAGCAGCAAAAGATTCACAGAAAGAAGCTACTATCTCAGAGTCAAGTCCATATTTAGCGCTAAATTCACGAAAAGCATCGGTGTCTATGAAGGATTTAACACTATCAAACTTAAGGTTTATACCTGACTCTTTACCTTCGTCGAGTTCCCAATCTTCAGAGTTGCATTTAATTCTTTCCAATAAGTCCCATTTGAATTCAATATCTTTCTTCATAAAGGAACCAGTACAAGAAGTATCGAGCATGGACCGATCATTATGAGAAAGCCGAGCATAAAAATTCTAAATAATAATTTCAATCACGATGGTTGGGGCATGAATATAACATTGACTTAAGCCTCCCCCAAGCTTGAGCGATACTTTCTCCTTCACGAGGCCAAAAATTATAAATATAATTCCAATCACGATGAACCAGATGCATAGGATAAAACTTCTGATGAAATTCCAATTTCAATCGGTTGTAGTTCCATGATCCAATATCATCACATAGCCTATACCATGTCAATGCCCTATCCTTCAAAGATAAAGGAAAGACCTTCTTCTTGACATCATCCTTGGGCAAACCTGCAAGCTTAAATAATCCACAAACTTCATCCACATAGATCAGATGCAAATCAGGATGTAGTGTCCCATCTCCTGCATAAGGATTAGCTAGCAGTTTCTCTATCATACCCGAAGGAATTTCATAATAAATATTTTCACTAGGTTCAGTAGGTTGAGGAGCAACTCTTTGTGCTTCCGGTCGAGGTGAAGATACCCCGAACAAGCCCCTCAAAGGATTATTCTCCATAGTAACAAGTGACAGTAAATTTCAGCACACTATATAAATTATTCCTTACCAAATTCCACTCACCAAAGGCGCTTCACTCCCCGGCAACGGCGCCAGAAAAGAGTCTTGATGACCCACAAGTATAGGGGATCTATCGTAGTCCTTTCGATAAGTAAGAGTGTCGAACCCAACGAGGAGCAGAAGGAAATGACAAGCGGTTTTCAGTAAGGTATTCTCTGCAAGCACTGAAATTATCGGTAACAGATAGTTTTGTGATAAGATAATTCGTAACGAATAGCATGTAACAAGTGTAGCAAAGGTGCATCAAGGTGGCCCAATCCTTATTGTAGCAAAGGACAATCCTGGACAAACTCTTATATAAAGCAAAGCGCTCCCGAGGACACATGGGAATTTCTGTCAAGCTAGTTTTCATCATGCTCATATGATTCGCGTTCGTTACTTTGATAATTTGATATGTGGGTGGACCGGTGCATGGTTGCTGCCCTTAATTGGACAAGCCTCCCACTTATGATTAACCTCTCTCGCAAGCATCCGCAACTACGAAAGAAGAATTAAGATAAATCTAACCATAGCATGAAACATATGGATCCAAATCATCCCCTTACGAAGCAACACATAAACTAGGGTTTAAGCTTCTGTCACTCTAGCAACCCATCATCTACTTATTACTTCCCAATGCCTTCCCCTAGGCCCAAATAATGGCGAAGTGTCATGTAGTTGACATTCACATAACACCACTAGAGGAGAGACAACATACATCTCATCAAAATATCGAACGAATACCAAATTCACATGATTACTTATAACAAGACTTATCCCATGTACTCAGGAACAAACGTAACTACTCACAAAGCATATTCATGTTCATAATCAGAGGAGTATTAATTGTCATTATGGATCTAAACATATGATCTTCCACCAAGTAAACCAACTAGCATCAACTACAAGGAGTAATTAACACTACTAGCAACCCACAGGTACCAATCTGAGGTTTTGAGACAAAGATCGGCTACAAGAGATGAACTAGGGTTTGGAGAGGAGATGGTGCTAGTGAAGATGTTGATGGAGATTGACCCCCTCTCGATGAGAGGATCGTTGGTGATGACGATGGCTTCGATTTCCCCCTCCGGGAGGGAAGCTTCCCCGGCAGAACAGCTCCGCCGGAGCCCTAGATTGCTTCTTCCCAGGTTCCGCCTCGAGACGGCGGCGCTTCGTCCCGAAAGCTCTCTTATGATTTTTTTTCCAGGTCAAAACGCTCCATATAGCAGAAGATGGGCACCGGAGGCCTGCCAGGCGGCCCACAAGCCACAGGGGCGCTCCCAGGGGGGTAGGGCACGCCCCCCTGGCTTGTGACCACCTGGTGGGTCCCCTCTGGTATTTCTTTCGCCCAATATTTTTTATATATTCCAAAATAATTCTACGTAACTTTTCAGGACTTTTGGAGTTGTACAGAATAGGTCTCTCATATTTGCTCCTTTTCCAGTCCAGAATTCCAGCTGCCGGCATTCTCCCTCTTCATGTAAACCTTATAAAATAAAAGAGAAAAGGCATAAGTATTGTACCATAATGTGTAATAACAGCCCATAATGCAATAAATATCAATATAAAAGCATGATTCAAAATGGACGTATCACATCTCCTTCGACTCCAGGAACAACCGCGTGTGCGCGAGCGTCTCGGGTATGCTCCCCATGCTATGCACCCCCATCATCAACAAAGTCTCCGTCCCCAAGACCCTCGTCGACGGGGGCGCGGGCCTGAACGTGCTCTCTATCGAGACCTTCGAGAAGCTCAGGGTACTCTACAACCGGTTGGTGCCGACTAGATCGTTCTATGGAGTAATAGGTGGCTTTACCACTCCTTTGGGCAGATCAGCCTCCCCGTGATGTTCAGCACGTGCGCCAACCACCGGGTCAAGCTCATCGACTTCGAAGTGGCGCCTATTTACCTCCTGTATAATGCTAGCCTGGGTTACCCCGCACTGGCCAAGTTCATGGCTGTGGTCCACTACGGCTACAATGTCCTTAAGATGTCGCGCTAGGACGGTGTCATCAGTGTCGCCTGTGATGAAAAGGAGGCCGTACGATCCCTCGAGACACCCGCCAAGTTGTTGCGATCGGGCACTCAAGAAGCACGGAGGGCGCCCGGCGTCGCGAGGTCTCGCCCGAAAGGAAGAGGCAGTCGCTGCCTGCTCAAGGCCACGCCGGGCACAGGTCGGAGCGCTGTCGTCAGGATCAGGTAAACCAGGGTGCTGCGGGGGCCGTGCACCATGGTATGGCCGCTCACGCGTGCGCAACTCTTTCAGTTGGCGTGAGTTTCCGAGCTTTCACTCGCGAGCTCTGCGGGGTGGTTTGGCCCGACGGGTTCAAGCCCGAGCTGCTGCCGCGCTATGATGGAGTCTCAGATCCTAGGGAGTTCCTTCGGCTTTACATGACGGGCATTAGGACGGTGAGCCACGATGACAAGGTCATGGCGAACTGGTTCCCCGTGGCTCTCAAGGGTGGCGCGCGCTTGTGGCTCATGGGGTTGCCCGAGAAATCGGTCTCTTCATGGAGCAGGCTCCGCGAGCTGTTCATCGACAACTTCATTGGCGTCTCTTCCCCCGACCGTGGCCCGCAACGGGAGAGCTACCTCCCGAGGGACACATTGTGTGAGTACATCATGGGCCTCAGGACGGAGCACGAGTAGGGCTCCCGACGCCCCCAGCACTCCAGAAGTGTTCTCACGACCTGCTACGACGGGTATCCAGCGCCCCCACAGAGGCACGAGCGCCAGGTGACTTTTTGGTTCGTTTCAAATTTAGCGTCTCCTTTATGTTTGTTGCACCAGTGCCGGGCTGGTACTTCCTTGTAATGTAACAAACCCGATTAACCATTTGGTTGAGTTTATGTCACTTGTTTGAATCCTCAGTTTCAACACCTCTTCACTGCATGGAATTGCCGCGCCCCCATGACCGTCCTGTGAATGGTTACGTGGCAGGGGGCTAAGACATGGCGTTCGTGCCAAGATCAGTCCTTGCAATTCCGATAAATCTGAGTGACCGAGCTCTGGCTCACGGGCTGGCCCCACGTGCAGGTCACCTCACGAGGGTCCTTAGTGTCTTGCCCCCCAAGAAAACTAACACGGGAGGACTTTGGAGCATGGCTCAACTCGCGCGGCAAGAGGGCGGGCGCTTCGTCACACCAGGCGCCTCACCCTGGTGGCCGCGTGGCGCGCACCGCACCCACACTCGGGGGCGCGAGTGTGTGCTACCGCGCAAAAAATTAGGCGCAAACCGCCTAGAGGACCGAGGGGGAAGCCCCCAAGCCCGGTACTTGGGACGCTTGCCCCCCGCCTTTTTATCGTCGTCCGTAACCCTCTCACGTAATAATGAGGTTGGGGCTATACATGCCCAGAGCCCCCTGGAGCGCCGCCCCGTGGCCTTGGGAGGGCTCCCGCGCACGCCCAAGTGGAAGCCCCTTGCTCCGTGCTGGCGGAATAACTGTCGAACTGTGACTATCCCATGCCCAAGTGGAGGCCCCATGCTCCGTGCTAGTGGAATAAATGTTGAACCGTGACTATCCCCACGCCCAGTGGAAGCCCCATGCTCCGCGCTGGTGGATGGCGGTCGAAGGCGTCGCCCCGCCCCGAAGACACGCACTAACCGGCTCCTCTTAGGCCTCGCGTGAGTGGGGGCCGGGCGCGGTGCCTCACACACTCGGGCTGGTTCCGGCAGCGTTAAAAGGCTTAAGAACCATGGGACCTGGCTGATGGGTTTACCCACGTGCATACCACCCCACCGAGGCCCTCGGCGCCTTGTCTCCTCACGCGACACCGAAGGGCAAGCTAGAAAGCGCGCAGCACCCTGCGGAGGACCCCCTCTTTTCCTCGCGAAGCTTTGCCGGGGAGTCCCTCAAGGCAAGCCTAGTGAAGGACGGTGCCCTGGCAAAACGGCAGCCCGGTGCTACAGCGTCTCGGGGGCTGTCTTCACGAGGCCCCTCACGCGCCCGAGATGGGGGCCCCGCACATGCGCCTTGAAGAGCCCGCAGCTCCGGAGGCCCTCATCGATCAGCCACCAAGGCTCGCGCCAGAGTATGACCTCACTAAGGACGCAAGGTATCCTCGAGGGACAAGCCCCAATGACGCAGGACGGGAAGACTACACAGAAGAAGCAAGAGCGCATCAAGCAAGACACGCAACTACCGCATAAAACAAAAGCATCTTTCAAAGGTCTTCACGCCCCCCGCCCCCCCGGGGCAGGATAGTGCACAATGCAACAAAAGAAACATAACATCTAAGCAGAGGAGGTGCCGTCTTCATGGCTGCTGGAGAGGTCCGCGCCAAGGCTGCTGCTCTCCTCGGAAAATGCAGCCTGCGCAAATTACCCGACCAAGGACTCCACGTGCTCGCGCACCTCACCCCTGAGAGGGCTCCGGAGCTCTATGGGCACCAGCTCCACCATGCGGGAGAAGTCAAAGGCGGGGTTGAAGCGCTGGAGCTTGGAGAAGACGCGCGTCAGCGCGCAGTCCAGGAGGTCGCGGGCGCTTGATTCGATGTTTGTGTCCACCTTGGAGACGTCCGACTCCAGCATCTTAACCTCCTTGAGGAAGAAGTCGAGGTAGCCTCCGTCCCTGTGCGTGCATGGAAGTTTTGGGGTGTCCCTGACGAAGCAGCGAAGCGCGCCTCCAGCGCGCCGGGCAAGGTCCAGGAACTGTCGAGCGTGCTGCGCCTCCAGCATCTGCGCCCGCGCCTCATCATCCTTGGCCCTCTGCACAGCGTCGGCGGCTTCGCCGACTTGGGTCTGTAGCGACGCCAGCTCTGCCTCGCGGGCAGTGCCTTGAGGGGTGCGAGCGGCGAAGGCGGCCGCACGCTCCCAGGCCTCAGGCGTGGACGCCCAGGGGCCGTCGAGCCTGGCGCGTGGGCTGAGGCCGCGCTAGCAGGCGGCATGCGAGTTGGTGCTTCGGGCGAGGCACCCATTCGCCTCTTGGACGCGGGCACCCTGGAGGGTTGATGATCAGGTTCGTTAGCTTAACCGAAATACGCAAGATGAACCGGGAGTGGCAATGCACTTACTCGTCATCGGCGGACCAACGCAGCCGTGTCGGGGTCGGCCTTGGGCGCGGCCCCTCGCTACCTCCAGCCGGAGCAAGTGGCTCCGAGGACCCCGCTGTCTCTAGCCGGAGCAAGTGGCTCCATGGATCCCCTCTTTTTCGCCATGACGAGGGGAAGGGAGGACGAAATGGCGGTCGCACAAGGAAGGAGGAGCTGCGCAGGAGGGAGGCCTAAGGGAGAAGGCGAGCAATGATGGTCTTTCTCGGCACACATAGGGGACTTTCAAGGCGGGAGCACAACCCCCAGGGCATCGTGAGAAATGGAGGCGGCGCACGATCCATCGTACGCCACACGTCGCGCCTGGCATCGCTTCACCCCCCCACCAGGCGGACCGTGCGCGCCACGGGCACGGGGGCTACTATCGTGCCTCTGGGACCGAGGTACCCAGGCCCATCTGCTCCGGAGCCCTCGTCGGCGCCTTAAAAAAGGATCAATGACCCCCGCGAAGACGCCGCGCGGGGCTGCGCCTACTGAAGGGGCGCCGCAGGGGGTTGTCGCCCTTCGGGGGGGCATGATGGCCCCAGGCTGTGCAACTCAGGGGGCTCTTGTGAACTCAGGAGGCGGGTCTCCGGAGGCCCCCACGGCCCCTGACGTACCGGGCCCGGGGGCTCCCGCAGCCGGTAGCGTCGGGATCCCGGAGGACGCCACGACTTCGCCCCCTGCCGCACCTATCGAGCCTCCTTGTGAGAGCGACGCCGACACTACGATGACGCGCTACCTCCCGCGGCCGGTATACTCCGTCAGCACTGTGCTGAGGGACGTGCGCGAGCGCTACCCCATGTAGCAGAAGCTCCTCCTCGTGCTGCTCATCGCCTCCCGCAAGTTGCGCCACTACTTCCAGAGCCACCCTATAAGGGTCGTTTCCGCCTACCCCTTGGAGAAAATCCTGCTCAGCCCCAATGCCGCGGGCAGGGTCGCAGAGTGGAACACCGAGCTGCAAGCTTTCTAGCTGGAATTCTGCACTACCAGGGTCATCAAGGGCGTGGCCTTGGCTGCTTTTGTGGTAGAGTGGACGAGCCCGCACGAGGAGGGGCCACAAGGCGACGAGCCCTTCCTTCCTGGGGACGAAGCGCCCGAAGGATGGGTCCTTCGCTTCGATGGCATGATACGTCTCCAACGAATCTATAATTTTTGCTTGTTCCATGCTGTTATATTATCATTCTTGGATGTTTTACAATCATTTTATAACAACTTTATATCATTTTTTGGGAGTAACCTATTGACATAGTGCCAAAGTGCCAGTTGCTGTTTTTGCTTGGTTTTTACTTCACAGAATATCAGTACCAAACGGAGTCCAATCACGACGAAACTATTTGGAGATTTTTTCTGGACCAGAAGACACCCAGTGGGCCAAAGAAGAGCCAGGAAGGTGGGTTGTGGAGAGCACAACCCACCAGGGCGCGCCAGGGGGCCCCCGACGCGCCCTGATGGGTTGTGCCCTCCACGGGGCCCCTCTGCACTGCCTCTGATGCCTATAAATTCCCAAATATTCCAAAAACCATAGGGGAGTCCACGAAGCACAATTCCAGCCGCCACAAGTTCCAGAACCTCTAGATCCAATCTAAACACCATCACGGAGGGGTTCATCTTCTTCATAAGTGCCTCTCCGATGATGCGTGAGTAGTCCACCATAGACCTACAGGTCCGTAGGCAGTAGCTAGATGGCTTCCTCTCTCTCTCTTATGATTCTGAATACAATGGTCTCTTGGAGATCTATTTGATGTAAACTTTTGCGGTGTGTTTGTTGGGATCCGATGAATTTTTAGTTCATGATCAGTTTCTATCCATGAATATTATTTGAGTCTTGTTTGACCACTTATATGCATGATTACTTATAGCCTCGTATTTCTTCTTCAAATCTTTGGTTTAGTTAGGCCGACTAGATCGATTTTTCTTGCCATGGGAAGAGGTGCTTTGTGATGGGTTCGATCTTGCGGTGTCCTTTCCCAGTGACAGAAGGGGCAGCAAGGCACGCATGTATCGTTGCCATTAAGGATAACAAGATGGGGTCTATTCCTACATGAATAGATCTTGTCTACATCATGTCATCGTTCTTATTGCATTACTCCGTTTTTCCATGAACTTAATACACTAGATGCATGCTAGATAGCGGTCGATGTGTGGAGTAATAGTGGTAGATGCAGGCAGGAGTCGGTCTACTTATCTTGGACGTGATGCCTATATAATGATCATTTCCTTGGATGATTATTTGATTTTCTATCAATTGCCCAACAGTAATTTGTTCACCCACCATGCGCTATACTCATGAGAGAAGCCACTAGTGAACCCTACGGCCCCCGGGTCTACTTTTCCAACATATTGCTTTCCGATCTATCATTTTGCCTCTTTGTTTTCAGATCTACAAAACCAAAAACCCAAAAAACATATTGCTACATATTTTATTTGCTCTTTTTATTTTGTTTTCTTGAGAGATCTATCTCTCCTATCTATCACTACCTAATCTATCTTTTTACCGTAGAGAGATTGACAACCTCTCTTTCGCGTCGGGTTGCAAGTATTTGTTGTTTGTGTGCAGGTACTGCTTATTGGGTGGTGGTGATCCTCCTACTGGTTCAATAACCTTGGTTTCATAACTGAGGGAAATACTAACCGTCGCTGTGCTGCATCATCCCCTTCCTCTTTGGGGAAATACCGATGCAGTCTCAAGCCACGTCAAAGGAATTTCTGGCGCTGTTGCCGGGAAGGAAGCTGTCTCTTCTACGTGCCTATCGTAGGCGCCGAGGGGACTCCATCATCATCTACCAGGTTCCTAATCACAAATATCATCTCCTTGCAATTACATTATTTGCCATTTTCCTCTCGTTTTCCTCTCCCCCACTTCACCAATTTGCCGGTTTATTCGCCCTCCTTTTTTTTCTTTTGCCTTTTTCTCGCCGGATCTCTTGCTTGTTGCTATGACTAGCGTTACTACCCCCCTTTGTCACCAGACTTTGAAGCTCTATACTTCAAACAAAGACAAGGGGAAAGTTTGAAAGATGCCTGGTATAGGCTAATGGAATCATATCGTATTTCCAATCTAAACGGAGATGCAAAAAATTTTGCTTAGAAATTTTTACATAGGTTTTGCTTTGCATCATAGAGAACTCTTGGATTTTGCCGCTAAAGGGAATTTTATTGAGCTTGATGCGAACACCGCTTATGAAATTTTGGAAGGAATATTGGGGATTCCCCCACTAAAAAAGGGACCTTATTTCACACAAGAAGGGGTTCAAATTCTCGACAAATTGGGTGACTTACATAAGCACTTGGTTGAGTTGCAAAAGTATAATGAACCTCTCAAACACATTAGTGGGAACCTCAATCGCTTGAATACTTTGATTACTGTTTGCAACAAGCGTTTGGATATTTTGGATCTCAAGATGGTTTCTTCTCCTGAAAATTTGGGGAAGCGTAAAGAGGCCCCCAGATATGAGAAAGCCCTCCCAAAAGTTTCCAAAACCAAAGATGACAATACTTGAATCTATGCGTTATGCCTAGCTAGGGGCGTAAAACGATAGCGCTTCTTGGGAGGCAACCCAATGAATAAATAAAATTTTGCTTTTTCCTTTATGTTTTTTAGTGTTGACACAATTATGCCTCTGTTATGATCGTGTTTTTATGGTTTATTTAGTGTTTGTGCCAAGTAGAGCCTTTAGGATGATTTATAGGATGAGTAGAAGCGATGCTGAATCTGAAACAGAAACTTTGCGTCCAGTATATGAATTTTCGTTTTTTGCTGGAACGTGATCTCGAGCTGAAATTTTAACAAAGTGTTTCTATACAAATTACATACGTTTTCCTAATGTTTCATAATTTTTAGAGTTACATAAGTATGGTTAGAGTACCGATTACTACAGACTGTTCTGTTTAAGACAGATTCTGTTTTCGTTGCATTGTGTGCTTGTTTTGATGAATCTATGCGTTATATTGAAGGGTATGAGCCATGGTAAAGTTAAAATACAGTAGGTATAACGCAATAATAAAATATGAATGGGTTTGCAACAGCACCTAAAGTAGTGATTTGCTTTATTATACTAACGGATCTCACGAAGATTTTGTTGAGTTTTGTGTGATTGAAGTTTTCAAGTTTTGGGTGAGATCACGATGGATGAAGGAATAAGGAGTGAAAAGAGCCTAAGCTTGGGGATGCTACCGCACCCCCAAGATATATCCAAAGATAAACAAGCAACTGAGCTTGGGGATGCCCCCGAGTGGCATCCCCTCTTTCTTCTAACAACCATCGGTATTTTACTTGGAGCTATATTTTTATTCGTCACATATCATGAGTTTTACTTGGAGCGTCTTGTATCTTTGATTGCTTTGCTTGTTAGTTTGTCACTTGTATCCTTGCTGGACACACCTATTTTAGAGAGCCAAAATTATGCTATGATTTGTCAGAATTGCTCTATGCGCTTCACTTAAACTTTTTGAGCTATAGAATTGCTCTAGTGCTTCACTTATATCTTTTTGAGCACGGTGTGCTTGGAAATTTTTGTAGAAATACTCGCATGCTTCACTTAGATTAATTTTAGATTTAGTAAATTTTGAATAAATCCTCTCATGCTTCACTTATACTATTTTGAGAGATGAAATCTTTATGCTCACGTGCTTCACTTAAATTTGTTTGAGCTTGTAAAAAAAAGCAATGGAAATATATGAAACTAGTCCCAAAGTGATAGATATCCAAGGAGGATATAAAAAAAACTTTCATGAAGATCAATGGACAACTAAACTTAATTCCTTGTAATAGTTTTGAAACATGATGATAGTAATATGTGAGTCATGTTGGTAAGTAATTATGCTTTAGTAGGAATATTGGTGTTAAGGTTTGTGATTCCCTATGCATGCACGAAAGTCAATAGTTATGCAATGAAATTACATCCTACTTGTGGTGCATTATTCGGTGTTAGTTATGTTCAATGCTCACTTATTTGAATTTTTGTTTCTTGGTTTGGTTGCTTCTCAATCTATTTGCTAGCCTCCATTTGTACTAAGTAGAAATAGTACTTGTGCATCCAAAATCCATAAACCAAGTTTTGCTTTATGAGTCCACCATACCTACCTATATGCGGTATTTCAGTGCCGTACCAAGCAAATTTGTATGTGCCATCTCTAAATTTTCAAAATAAATTTTCTCTTTTGTGTGCTCGTACCGCTCATGAAACGGTGGGGAGTGTCCAATATTTTTCCATGCTAGATGTGTTATTCTCAAGATGAGTGTTTATTCACTTGTGATTGCACGAGAGTGCGGCGGTAATAGGGATGCCCATTCCCGAAATGAAAAATAAAAAATATTTACTTTATGTTGTCAAATAATAAATTCCTTGGAAAGTGTTGGTATGGAAGGCAACCATGGATACGGCCCGCCTAGGAAAGTGAAAGTTTGGTGGAAAAAGGAATAAACTTTATTTTTGTTTGGGAACCGCCTATGATATATCTAGCATGGAAAATATTGTGAGCTAGTTTGTCGTTTTCGTTGATAGAAAAACATGCCACCCAAAATATTTTTTCTCTCTCAATTTAAACTTTGAGCTCTGGCACCTCTACAAATCCCTACTTCCCTCTGCGAAGGGCCTATCTATTTACTTTATGCAATTTTTATTTTTACTTTGAGTCTCCATCTTCTGATAAAGCACCAACTAGGGGGGACTATGATCGTACTTGAGCATTGGGCATAGCTAATATATTTTTTTGACTATAAACAGTAGGGTAAGAACCCCACTGTAAATTTTTTAATTAATCAAAAAATAAGGAGTATTGTACAAAGCATCTGAAGGCTTGAGATAAGCCAAGAAAGAAACAAACTACTAAAGAAAAAAAAGAAAAAACAAGACCTATTACAAACTACTAAAAAAAGAAACAAAAGGAGATTACAGGTAGCTCTCTAGCCATTGGGAGAAATGGTATGCATATTTCTTTTTCATCCTGAACCTTAACAGTTTAAGTTCCTCTAGATAAATGGCTTTCCAACCTTGGAAGCTTGGTGTGATGTTCTCAAAGATCTTGTTGTTTCTAGAAATCCAGATGGCCCATGATCCTAGAATAATAATCTCCATGAAAAAAGGCAATCTGAGTTTGTTCTTGAGGTCTTGGTAAGCTTCAAGCACTAAAAGGTTATGTGTTCTTGAAGGGCAGATGAAGTCCCAACATTGTGCTGCAAAAGGACTTCCCCAAAACAGATGATGTAAAGTTTCCTCCTGCTGACAATTATTCACAGCACAATTATAGGCTTCAAGTATAAAGTTCTTCCTTCTAAGTAGGTTTCTGGTATTAATCCTGTCATGAAGGAGCATCCAAAAAAAGAGCTTGTGCTTGGGCTGGCATGAGCTATTCCAGGGCATAGCTAATATTAGAGTGTGTTTCATGAATGGATCAATGATTGAGCATGATGGGCTAGGGATAACTTTCTTTAGTGTTAATATTTTGAAAGACATGGTTACTTGTTGACATGCTTGAGTATTGAAGTCATTATGTTAAAACTAGACTATTGCTTTGAATCATTTACAAGTCCAAATGTCCATGCTATACAAGAGAAAAGAATATGAGATGAACATGTTAGGCAGCATTCCGCATCAAAAATTCTGTTTTTATCATTTACCTACTCGAGGACGAGTAGGAATTAAGCTTGGGGATGCTGATATGTCTCCAACATATCTATAATTTTTGCTTCTTCCATGCTGTTATATTATCATTCTTGGATGTTTTACAATCATTTTACAACAACTTTACATCTTTTTTTGGGACTAACCTATTGACATAGTGCCAAAGTGCCAGTTGTTGTTTTTGCTTGTTTTTTACTTCGCAGAATATCAGTACCAAACAGAGTCCAATCGTGACGAAACTTTTTGGAGATTTTTACTGGACCAGAAGACACCCAGTCAGCCAAAGAAGAGCCAGGAAGGTGGGCTGTGGAGAGCACAACCCACCAGGGTGTGCGAGGGGGGCCCCGGCGCGCCTTGATGGGTTGTGCCCTCCACGGGGCCCCTCTGCACCGCCTCTGATGCCTATAAATTCCCAAATATTCCAAAAACCCTAGGGGATTCGACGAAACACAATTCCAGCCGCCGCAAGTTCCAGAACCTTGAGATCCAATCTAAACACCATCATGAAGGGGTTCATCTTCTTAATAGGTGCCTCTCCGATGATGCGTGAGTAGTCCACCATAGACCTACGGGTTCGTAGGCAGTAGCTAGATGGCTTCCTCTCTCTCTCTCTCTCTCTTATGATTCTCAATACAATGGTGTCTTGGAGATCTATTTGATGTAAAACTTTTGCGGTGTGTTTGTTGGGATCCGATGAATTTTGAGTTCATGATCAGTTTCTATCCATGAATATTATTTGAGTCTTCTTTGATCTCTTATATGCATGATTACTTATAGCCTCATATTTCTTCTTCGAATCTTTGGTTTAGTTAGGCCGACTAGATCGATTTTTCTTGCCATGGGAAGAGGTGCTTTGTGATGGGTTCGATCTTGCGGTGTCCTTTCCCAGTGACAGAAGGGGCAGCCAGGCACGCATGTATCGTTGCCATTAAGGATAACAAGATGGGGTCTATTCCTACATGAATAGATCTTGTCTTCATCATGTCATCGTTCTTATTGCATTACTCCATTATTCCATGAGCTTAATACACTAGATGCATGCTGGATAGCTGTCGATGTGTGGAGTAATAGTGGTAGACGCAGGCAGGAGTCGGGCTACATATCTTGGACGTGATGCCTATATAATGATCATTGCCTTTGATATCGTCGTGATTATTTGATCTTCTATCAATTGCCTAACAGTAATTTGTTCAACCACCGTGCGCTATACTCATGAAAGAAGCCACTAGTGAACCCTACGGCCCCCGGGTCTACTTTTCCATCATATTGCTTTCCGATCTATCTTTTTGCCTCTTTGTTTTCAGATCTACAAAACCAAAAACCCAAAAACATATTGCTGCATATTTTATTTGCTCTTTTTATTTTGTGTTCTTGAGAGATATATCTCTCCTATCTATCACTACCTAATCTATCTTTTTACCGTAGAGAGATTGACAGCCTCTCTTTCGCGTCGGGTTGCAAGTATTTGTTGTTTGTGTGCAGGTGCTGCTTATTGGGTGGTAGTGATCCTCCTACTAGTTCGATAACCTTGGTTTCATAACTGACAGAAATACTTATTGTCGCTGTGCTGCATCATCCCTTCCTCTTTCGGGAAATACCGACGCAGTCTTAAGCCACGTCATGGCACCTTCTCCAGACAAGGAGCAGGGGCCGGTGCCGTACTCAACTCCCCAATGGGAGACAAGTTGTGGTACGCGGTCCAGCTATGCTTCGGTCACGACGGGAAGGTCTCCAACAACATCACGGAATATGAGGGCCTCATCGCCGGCCTTAAGGCCACCTCCGCCCTCGGCATCAAGCGCCTCGTCATCAAGGGCGATTGCCATCTCCTCGTTGACTTCTCCAACAAGAAGTACAAGCCCAAGGACGAGCATATGGCAGCCTACCTGGAAGAGGTACGAAAACTCAAGAAGCGCTTCCTTGGTCTAGAGTTCCAGCACATCCCGCGCATCACCAACCAGGAGGCTGACGACCTTGCCAAGTGGGCGTCGCGCCGGGAGGCCGAAAGCCCGGGTGTGTTTAAGGAGAGGCTCTTCAGGCCATCGGCCGTGCCGCCGGCCGACGACACTGCCCAGCTTCATGAGGAGCCGCCCCCAGCGCCATCCACAGGTGCGCCAGACTGCGGCTTGCCCTCGAAAGGCCGCTTACTACTCGCGCCGGAACCTGGGGAGGGCAACTCGATCGATGAATTCAAGGCTTATTTGCTCCGCGGCGACCTCCCAGCAGAAGACGCGGAGGCGGAGCGCGTCGCCCGGCAGGCCACAGCCTATTGCATGCGGGGCGCCGAGCTATACCGAATACGGCCCAATGACGTCTCGCTACGATGTTTCTTGGAAGAGCAGGGGCGCGAGCTGCTCGCCAGCATCCATGAGGGAGACTGCGGACACCATTCCTCATCACGCACCCTCCCCGGTAAGGCTTTTCGCTGTGGTTTTTACTAGCCCACCACGCTTCACGATGCTGCCGAGCTGGTCCAGTCTTGCAAGGCCTGCCAGTTCCACGCCAAGCAGATCCACCAGCCCGCACAAGAGCTTCAGACGATCCTGCTCTCTTGGACCTTCGCGGTATGGGGGCTGGACATCCTGGGCCCCTTCCCCCGAGCGGCTGGGGGATACCGATACCTCTACGTCGCCATCGGCAAATTCACCAAGTGGACGGAGGTCGAGCCCGTCCGCACCATCCCAGCTGGGTCGGCCGTCAAGTTCATCAAGAGCCTCATATGCCGGTTCGGCATCCCCAACCGTATCATCACTGACAATGGCTCCCAGTTTACAAGCGGCCTCTTCAAGTCCTATTGCGCTAACCATGTTACGCAGATATGTTATGCTTCGTTGGCCCACCCATAAAGCAACGGCCAGGCCGAGCGGGCAGAGGTCCTGAAAGGCCTTAAGACAACGAGTTTCAAGAAGATGCTTGAGGCCTGCGGAAGGAGTGGCTGGATGAGCTACAGTCTGTGCTGTGGTCCATTCGCACCACGACGACTAAGCCCACCGGCGAAACCCCCTTCTTCCTCGTCTACGGGGCAGAGGCGGTCCTTCCCTCTGAGCTTAAGCACGGTTCCCCGCGGATCTTGGCATTTGACGAGGCGCGTCAGGATACCCCGCGGGAGGCTGATCTTTTGTTCCTCGAGGAGGCCCGCCGCCAGGCCGCCCTTCGCGCCGCAAGGTACCAGCAGGCCTTGCGGCGCTACCACATCCTTGACATCCGGCCTCGTACCCTCGAGGTCGAGGACCTTGTACGGCGGCGCATCCTCTCCAGAGAGGGCCTCCACAAGCTCTCACCCATGTGGGAAGGCCCCTTCAGGGTCACCCATGTCTCTAGGCCGGGTGCGGCCTGCTTGGAGACGGAGGAAGGAGTGCCCGTGCAAAACGCATGGAACATCCAGCTCCTCCGCAAGTTCAACACATGACACTCTCACGTAAGAATGAGTGGGGCTATACACGCCCCGAAACCTCCTAGACCGCCGCCCCTCGGCCTCAGGAGGACTCCCACCCACGCCCAAGTGGAAGCCGCATGCCCCGCGCTTGCGGAAATACTGTCGAATCGCGACTATGCCCACCCCCAAGTGGAAGCCCCATGCTCCGCGCTGGTGGAAATACTGTCGAACCGCCACTATGCCCACGCCCAAGTGGAAGCCCCATGCTCCGCGCTGGCGGAAGTAGTATCGAACCGCGACTATGCCCACGCCCAAGTGGAAGCCCCATGCTCCACGCTGGGTGTGGAAACTGCCGCCCTACCCACTTAATGAACAAGTTTGTTGCCCTTCTCAAGCAAGGTTCTGGTCTCCTTAAGTATTATGGTGCTTGGTTGGAATCATTCGGCAACGACTGCTCTCTTGTTTTCCCCCTCCTATGCCTTGAGCGAGCGGTGGCTAGACACGGCGCCATCACTCGAGCTGGCCCCTGCCAATTCAGGACGCCCGAGTGGCGGGCTCTGGATCACGGGACCGGACCGGCTCTCGCGCGTGCCACCTCACCAAGACCCCGGGCCTGGTCTTGGTGTTTGGTCTCCTCGCGCGATGTGCACGAGCGAGCCAACAGGAGGGCGCCGTCCCGAAGGCAAGACCTTGGACCTCCCCATGGCAAAACCCACTCGGGGAACCCCGAGAGTGCTTCCCGAGCAGCCACGAACATGGCATACCGAGCGATAAGCCCTTGTGGTGGTGGGGTACCCGGAGAAGTTCTTGTCCTGAGGTTTGCCCGGAGCGCCGCGGCCCGACGCTCGGACCGTAGCTGAGTCAGGCCCAGGGACTTGATCCCAGCGACGCAGGAGGAGTAAGGCAAGCATGGAAACAAGAACAAACAAAATAGAATCACTAAGGGCGGAAGCATCCTCGACCAGGAACGACACGAAACTTAAGGCACGAATGCCGCAATCCTCCTTACACACCCCGGAGGGGCGGCAAGGTTCGCCACATGAGACAACACAAAACAAGAGGGGCCGCGCCCGAACAGTACCGCCACCAAAGCTCCAGTCCCGGCGCCGCGGGTGTTTAGATGGAATCCACCTCCTTGACGCGGGCGCCTAGGTAGCCCCCGAAGTCGCTGTCAAAGTTGTCATCATCCCCCAGGGAGGATTCGTTGCCGTCGTCACTAGAAGAGCCACTGCTGCTGCTGCCCTCCATGCAGCAGTCCGGGCGGTCACTGGCCGACCCGAAGATCTTGACGAAGAGCATGGCGGCCCCGTCAAACTTGAAGTGGAGCACGTGCCCTTCCTTCAAGCCACGCACCAAGGCAAAGGATTTCCACCCCGCTTCAAGAACATGAAGCCGAGGGACTTGAATTTCATCGCCACCCAAGAAGAACCGTTGTAGCAACCATCAGGCTGCAGGCACAGGCCCAGGGGTGCATGCTCCACCATCTCCCTCGCGAAGGAGTCAGGGAGCCGGAGCTAGGTGCGAGGTTGGTCGTCCATCCCCACAATGAACTCCTGGGCCGCGTCGGCAGAGTGGCTCCACAGGCGGGGCGGCCGGGGGGAAGAGCAATTCCCCCCGCATCTCCTTCCCCCACGATCGCGGCTGATACGTCTCCAACGTATCTATAATTTTTGCTTGTTCCATGCTGTTATATTATCATTCTTGGATGTTTTACAATCATTTTATTACAACTTTATATCATTTTTTGGTTCTAACCTATTGACATAGTGCCAAAGTGCCAGTTGCTGTTTTTGCTTGTTTTTTACTTCGCATGAAATCAGTACCAAACAGAGATGAAACGCTGCAGGGATTTTTGTGGATTTTTTACGAACCAGAAGAGACCAGATGGGCCAAAGAACACCAGAAGAGGGCGCCCAGGGTGGCCAGCACCCACATGGGCGCGCCAGAGGCCCCTGGGCGAGAATTGGGGGGTGCTGGGCTCCTCCGGCACCCGCTCAACCGACTATCATGCCTATAAATTCCCTGGAAATCCAAAAGCCCTAGAGGAGTCAACGAAACACAATTCCAGCCGCCGCAAGTTCCAGAACCGCGAGATCCAATCTAAACACCATCACGGAGGGGTTCATCTTCTTCATAGGTGCCTCTCCGATGATGCGTGAGTAGTCCACCATAGACCTACGGGTCCGTAGGCAGTAGCTAGATGGCTTGTTTTCTCTCTCTTATGATTCTCAATACAATGGTCTCTTGGAGATCTATTTGATGTAAACTTTTGCGGTGTGTTTGTTGGGATCCGATGAATTTTGAGTTCATGATCAGTTTCTATCCATGAATATTATTTGAGTCTTCTTTGATCTCTTATATTCATGATTACTTATAGCCTCGTATTTCTTCTTCGAATCTTTGGTTTAGTTAGGCCAACAACATCGATTTATCTTGTCATGGGAAGAGGTGCTTTGTGATGGGTTCGATCTTGCGGTGTTCTTTCCCAGTGACAGAAGGGGCAGCAAGACACGCATGTATCGTTGCTATTAAGGATAACAAGATGGGGTCTATTCCTACATGAATAGATGTTGTCTACATCATGTCATCATTCTTATTGCATTACTCCGTTTTTCCTTGAACTTAATACACTAGATGCATGCTGGATAGCGGTCGATGTGTGGAGTAATAGAGGTAGATGCAGGCAGGAGTCGGTTTACCAATCTTGGACGTGATGCCTATATAATGATCATCGCCTTGGATATCGTCATGACTATTCGATTTTCTATAAATTGCCCAACAGTAATTTGTTCACCCACCCTGCGCTATACTCATGAGATAAGCCACTAGTGAACCCTACGGCCCCCGGGTCTACTTTTCCATCATATTGCTTTCCGATCTATTTTTTTTGCAATCTTTGTTTTCAGATCTACAAAACCAAAAACCCAAAAATAACTTGCTGCATATTTACTCTTTTTATTTCTGTTATTGAGAGATCTATCTCTCCTATCTATCACTACCTAATCTATCTTATTACCGTAGAGAGATTGACAACCTCTCTTTCGCGTCGGGTTGCAAGTATTTGTTGTTTGTGTGCAGGTGCTGCTTATTGGGTGTTGGTGATCCTCCTACTGGTTCGATAACCTTGGTTTCATAACTCAGGGAAATACTTACCGTCGCTGTGCTGCATCATCCCTTCCTCTTTGGGGAAATACCGACGCAGTCCAAGCCACGTCAAAGGAATTTCTGGCGCCGTTGCCGGGGAGGAAGCAGTCTCTTCTACGTGCCTATCGTAGGCGCCGAGGGGACTCCACCATCATCTACCAGGTTCCTAATCACAAATCTCGTCTCCTTGTGATTACATTATTTGCCATTTGCCTCTCATTTTCCTCTCCCCCACTTCACCAATTTGGCGTTTTATTCGCCCTCTTTTTCATTTGCCCTTTTTCTTGCCGGATCTCTTGCCTAGTCATTATGGCTAGTTCTTCCTTTGTTGTGTGTACTCCTGATAATGAGGTTCTTAATTTTAAGCAAAGGGGAGGGGAGAACCTAAAAGATGCTTGGTATAGGATTTGCAATGCTCATAATAGATCTATCCATAAGCAATTTACTGGTGTTCTTCTTCGCAGTTTCTATGTTGGCATCACCACTCGGTATAGATTCGTCCTTGATATGATTACCGGTGGGAATTTCTTGATGTGTCCATCTTTGGATGCTTTTAATGCTTTGGAAAGTTTAGTGGGATCACCACCTATCATGATCAATGAAACAACTTTAACTCTCGAACATGTTATGGAGAGATTAGATGCTATTAAATTACTAAAGGCAAAAGAAACCGTAGTTAACGAAAGGGTAGAAGAAAGTCCTTACCGTATTGATAAGTTGGAAGAGATCTTTAGTAATTTGGGTTCAGCTTTTTCTTCTATCAAGTCTATTGAAAAAACTCCCGTAAAAATTGGCAAGACCACGCAAGTTACTAAGAACAAAGTTGCTACATCTAGTGGGCACAAGGGAGATCTTAAAATGAATAGTATTCATCCAGACTTTGTTGAAATCATAAGAGATCCTATTTACAAGAATGAATTGTTTGGTTTTCTTCCTAGGAGTGTTATCGTTAAGAACATGCATGCTAAGTCCTTGAAGAAATCTAGTGGTGTGATTGAAGAGTTGAAAACCAAAGATGACAATACTTGAATCTATCCAATATGCCTAGCTAGGGGCGTAAAACGATTGCGCTTGTTGGGAGGCAACCCAATGAATAAATAATTTTTTGCTTTTTCCTTTCTGTTTTTCACTGTTGACAAAATTATGCCTCTGTTATGATTGTGTTTTTATGGTTTATTTAGTGTTTGTGCCATGTAGAACCGTTAGGATGATTCATAGGATGAGTAGAAGTGATGCTGAATCTGAAACAGAAACTTTGCGTCCAGTATATGAATTTTCATTTTTTGCTGGAACGTGATCTTGTGCTGAAATTTTAACAAAGAGTTTCTATACAAATTCCTTTCGTTGTGCGAATTTTTAAGAATTTTTAGAGTTACAGAATTATGGGTATGGTACACATTACTACAGACTGTTCCGTTTGAGACAGATTCTGTTTTTGTTGCATTGTGTGCTTGTTTTGATGAATCTATGGTTTTATTGAGGGGTATAAGCCATGGTAAAGTTAAAATACAGTAGGTATAATGCAATTATAAAATTTGAATGGGTTTACAACAGTACCTAAAGTAGTGATTTGCTTTCTTATACTAACGGATCTCACGAAGATTTTGTTGAGTTTTGTGTGATTGAAGTTTTCAAGTTTTGGGTGAGATCACGATGGATGAAGAAATAAGGAGTAGCAAGAACCTAAGCTTGGGGATTATACCACACCCCCAAGATATATCCAAAGAGTAACAAGCAACTAAGCTTTGGGATGCCCCGAGTGGCATCCCTTCTTTCTTCTAACGACCATCGGTATTTTACTTGGAGCTATATTTTTATTCGTCACATATCATGTGTTTTTCTTGGAGGGTCTTGTATCTTTGCTTGCTTTGTTTGTTAGTATTTCCTTTGTATCCTTGCTGTACACACCTATTGGAGAGAGCCACAATCATGCTATGATATGTTAGAATTGCTCTATCTGCTTCACTTTAACTTTTTGAGCTATAGGAATTGCTCTACTGCTTCACTTATATCTTTTTGAGCACGGTGTGCTTGGAAACTTTTGTAGAAATACTCTCATACTTCACTTAGATTAATTTGAGAGTTAGTAAATTTTGAAGAAATCCTCTCATGCTTCACTTATATCTTTTTGAGAGATGAAATCTTTACACTCATGTGCTTCACTTAAATTTGTTTGAGCTTGCCAAAAAGCAATGGCAATATATGAAACTAGTCCCAAAGTGATAGATATCCAAGGAGGATATAATAAAAACTTTCATGAAGATCATGGGAAAAATTAAACTTGATTCCTTGTAATAGTTTTGAACGTGATGATAGTAATATGTGATGCATGTTAGTGAGTAATTATGCTTAGTAGGAATATTGGTGTTAAGGTTTGTGATTCCCTATGCATGCACGAAAGTCAATAGTTATGCAATGAAGTTACATCCTACTTGTGGTGCATTATTCGGAGTTAGTTATGTTCAATGCTCACTTATGTGATTTTTCGTTTCTCGGTTTGGTTGCTTCCCAATCTTTTTGCTAGCCTTCACTTGTACTAAGTAGAAATACTACTTGTGCATCCAAAATCCTTAAACCAAGTTTTGCCTTATGAGTCCACCATACCTACCTATATGCGGTATTTCCATGCCATTCCAAGCAAATTTGTATGTGCCATCTCTACATTTTCAAAATAAATTTTCTCTTTTGTGTGCCCGTACCGCTCATGAAGCGGTCGGGAGTGTCCAATGTTTTTCCATGCTAGATGTGTTATTCTCAAGATGAGTGTTTATTCACTTGTCATTGCACGAGAGTGCGGCAGTAATAGGGATGCCCATTCCTGAAATGCAAAGAAAAAATATTTACTTTATGTTGTCAAATAATAAATTCCTTGGAAAGTGTTGGTATGGAAGGCAACCATGGATACGGCCTGCCATGGAAAGTGAAAGTTTGGTGGAAAAAGGAATAAACTTTATTTTCTGTTTGGGAACCGCCTATGATATATCTAGCATGGAAAGTATTGTGAGCTACTTTGTCGTTTTCGTTGACAGGAAAAGCATGCCACCCAAAATACTTTTCTCTCTCAAATTAAACCTTGAGCTCTGGCACATCTACAAATCCCTACTTCCCTCTGCGAAGGGCCTATCTATTTACTTTATGCAATTTTTATTTTTTGCTTTGAGTCTCCATCTTCTCTTATAAGCACCAACTAGGGGGCACTATGATCGTACTTGAGCATTGGGCATAGCTAATATTTGAGTGTGTTTCATGAATGGATCAATGATTGAGCATGATGGGCTAGGGATAACTTTCTTTAGTATTGATATTTTCAAACACATGGTTGCTTGTTGACATGCTTGAGTATTGAAGTTATAATGTTAAAACTAGACTATTGCTTTGAATCATTTACAAGTCCAAATGTCCATGTTATACAAAAGAAAAGAATATGATGAACATGTTAGGCAGCATTCCACATCAAAAATTCTGTTTTTATCATTTACCTACTCGAGGATGAGTAGGAATTAAGCTTGGGGATGCTTGATACGTCTCCAACGTATCTATAATTTTTGCTTGTTCCATGCTGTTATATTATCATTCTTGGATGTTTTACAATCATTTTATTACAACTTTATATTATTTTTTGGGACTAACCTATTGACATAGTGCCAAAGTGCTAGTTGTTGTTTTTGCTTGTTTTTTTCTTTGCAGGAAATCAGTACCAAATAGAGATGAAACGCTGCGGGGATTTTTGTGGATTTTCTACGGACGAGAAGAGACCAGATGGGCCAAAGAACACCAGAAGAGGTGGCCCAGGGTGGCCAGCACCCACATGAGCGCGCCAGAGGCCCCTGGGCGCGCCCTGGGGGGTGCTGGGCTCCTTCGGCACCCCCTCAACCGACTATCATGCCTATAAATTCCCTGGAAATCCAAAAAACCCAGAGGAGTCGACGAAACACAATTTAGCCACTGCAAGTTCCAGAACCGCGAGATCCAATCTAAACACCATCACGGAGGGGTTCATCTTCTTCATAGGTGCCTCTCCGATGATGCGTGAGTAGTCCACCATAGACCTACGGGTCCGTAGGCAGTAGCTAGATGGCTTCTTCTCTCTCTCTTATGATTCTCAATACAATGGTCTCTTGGAGATCTATTTGATGTAAACTTTGGGGTTTGTTTTTTGGGATCCGATGAATTTTGAGTTAATGATCAGTTTCTATCCATGAATATTATTTGAGTCTTCTTTGATCTCTTATATGCATGATTACTTATAGCCTCGTATTTCTTCTTTGAATCTTTGGTTTAGTTAGGGCAACTAGATCGATTTTTCTTGCCATGGGAAGAGGTGCTTTGTGATGGGTTCGATCTTGCGGTGTTCTTTCCCAGTGACCGAAGGGGCAGCAATACACGCATGTATCGTTGCTATTAAGGATAACAAGATGGGGTCTATTCCTACATTAATAGATCTTGTCTATATCATGTCATCATTCTTATTGCATTACTCCGTTTTTCCATGAACTTAATACCCTAGATGCATGCTGGATAGCGGTCGATGTGTGCAGTAATAGAGGTAGATGCAGGCAGGAGTCGGTTTACCTATCTTGGACGTGATGCCTATATAATGATCATCGCCTTGGATTTCGTCATGACTATTCGATTTTCTATCAATTGCCCAACAGTAATTTGTTCACCCACCGTGCGCTATACTCATGAGAGAAGCCACTAGTGAACCCTAGGGCCCCCGGGTCTACTTTTCCATCATATTGCTTTCCGATCTACGTTTTTTTGCAATCTTTGTTTTCAGATCTACAAAACCAAAAACCCAAAAATACCTTGCTGCATATTTACTCTTTGTATTTGTGTTCTTGAGAGATCTATCACTACCTAATCTATCTTATTACCGTAGAGAGATTGACAACCTCTCTTTCGCGTCGGGTTGCAAGTATTTGTTGTTTGTGTGCAGGTGCTGCTTATTGGGTGTTGGTGATCCTCCTACTGGTTCGATAACCTTGGTTTCATAACTGAGGGAAATACTCACCGTCGCTGTTCTCCTTCATCCCTTCCTTTTTGGGGAAATACCAACGCAGTCCAAGCCACGTCAATGGAAACCTCGCCCCCCGCGTCCACGGCAGCGGGCCGAACCCCCTTCACGGCGGCTCGAGCCGGCCTGGGTCGCCGACGAGCGGCGTCCGTGCCCCTTGGATAACGCCCCGGGCACGGCGGCGAGCGCATGGGGACAACCTCGCCTTCTCGTTGGTGCCAGCACTTCTGCCTCCCCCGCCGCGGCCTTTCCTTTTTCACCAGCGGGAAACCTCCTCATGGGGGCCATCATTGCTACGACGACGAGCACACACGTTCTCGTACCCAGCTCAAGCACGCTGGAGCATCGCCGTAGGATAGGGTGAGTGAGCGAGGTTGAAGAGCCTGGCCCACGGGCGGTTGGGGCCCGCGTTGCTTCGCCCCCCCAACAGGCGGACCGTGCGCGCCACGGGCCCGGGGGCTACTGTCGGGCCTCTAGGACCGGGGGTACCTAGGCCCATCTGCCCGCGGCCCAGGGCACGGCACTTGCCTCGGGGCCCTGTGGGGACACCAATGGGCTTTGTGGCTTGGGCCCTCACGAGAGGCCGTGCCTCCTGAGGCATGCGACGAATGGTCGTTGGAGGCCCCCTCGAGGCCCCTTCACGGGGCAGCCTCCCGAGGCCCTGGTAAGGCGACTCCGCTAGAGCCAGTCTGACGGGGCCGTACCGCCCTGCGTGGCCACATGGGTGACGTACGCCTAGCATGGTGGTGCCGAGGGCCGCGCTAGCAAGCTTGGATGTGGAGGATTCCCCCTTTGGTGCCAAGGGGAGAGAGCCAGTCTGCCGGGCCTAAGGGCAGCCTCAAAGGTTTCCTCTTTGGTGAAAGAGGACTGCGGTGGAGAGCCCGGCGGGGCGGATGTCATCGCTAAGCCCACCAACATGTCATGACGAGAAACATTAGCAGGCGGAGACTAATTTCGTCAGAGGAGCTACAGTCCTGTCCCCTTCCAAAGACACATTGTTGTAAACCTTCCCGCTGAGAGTTTTCGGGGAAGAGGGCCGAGGCCTGGTATAAAGGGAGGAGGCAATAGTCATAGGAGGACACATTGTATTCACTTGCTACTACTATGCAATTTAGACACGCAGGAGTAGGATTTTACACCGCAAGGTGGACCGAACCTGGGTAGATCGTGTGCTCATCGTTCCTCTCCCCCCCAAGCTCAAGCACGACGGAGCATCGCCGTAGGATAAGGAGAGTGAGCGAGGTTGAAGTGCCGGTGATCCCCAGAGTTTGAACCTCTCTTGGGTCCCCGGAACCCCGATTCTAACAAGGGCCATGATATCACTGAGTGTCACCAAGTCGAGCAACTTGCTGAGAAGCAGAAGCAAGAGTACGAGAGGTGTGACAAGGAAAAAGGCCAAGATGGTGCCAGTGGTTCTGGCAAGAAGAACCGTGATGGCCGGGTGGTCACCGCGGCAAGGCCAAGAAGTAGAAAGAGAAGCCTGCTAGAGGCCGTGACAAGAAGTGAGGCGACAAGGACATTGATGATGAGGATGAAGAGGGATCTGATTGTCAAGAGTTCCAGAAGGCAGTGGATGCCATGTGCATTGACGGAGGTGCATCCTTGCACTCCTCTCATAGACATCTCAAGCAATGGGATTGTGAGATCAATGCGGCAGAACCAGCGGCAGAGGCACAAAAGCCCCTCAAGTGGTCCAACACCCCCATAATTTTTATGTCGGAGATCACCCTGACCGCACTACTGCCATCGGGTGTTTTCCACTGTTGGTTTCTCCAACGGTTCCCAACCTCCAGGTGACAAAAATGTTGGTAGATGGTGGGTCCGGCTTGAACCTGATCTCACCCGACGTGATCAAGCGGCTACAGATCCCTAACACGGATATCATGCCCATGGGGACATTCCAAGGGGTCAACCCCGGAAGAAGCCAGCCTAATGAAAAAATCACCCTGCCGGCGACGTTCGGCAGCGAGAGCAACTTCAGGACAGAGAAGACCACCTTCGATGTCGCCAAGATATTGTTGCCGTACAATAGAATCCTAGGCCGCCCAGCATTGGCCAAATTCATGGCAGCGTACCACTACGCCTACAACGCATTGAAGATGCCAGGGCTGATGGGTGCCATCACAGTCCACGCCAACAAGAAGAGCGCAGTTCTGTGCGCCGATAAGCTCTTCCGGGAGGCAGTTGCAGCATCTGCTGACAAGGCACTTGCTCCTACCGGTTAAGCTCCCGAGGGGAAGAAGAACAAGAGTTCTGACAAGACCTCTCGCAAGGACTCTGGGAAGCGCACCGCAGAGGGCAGCACACCCGCTAAGGACTTGCGGGAGAGCTCTGCCACCAAGAGCAAGAAAGCCAAGACGCGACTCCCAAGAGTAAGCAAGTGGCTGCAAGAGAGGACGGCGAGGGAGGCACTTTCACCATAAGTGCCACCCTGGACAGCAAATAGGAAAGCGCGCTCGTCTCCTTCCTCCGGGCGAATGTTGATGTGTTTGCCTGGCAACCATCTGACATCCCCGGCGTTCCTAGGGAGGTGATTGAGCACCACCTTGCCGTCTCCCCTCATGCAAGCCTTGTCTAGCAAAAGGTCTGGAAGCAAGCTCTGGAGCGGCAAGAATTCATTGTCGAAGAAATCAAAAAATTAGAAGCAGCAGGCTTGATCAGAGGAGTAATCCACCCAACTTGGTTGGCAAACCCTGTGCTAGCGCGTAAGGCAAACAGACAGTGGAGGCTTTGTATCAATTTCACGGATATAAATAAACCTTGTCAAAAGTCCCCTTTCCCTTGCCGCACATTGATCAAATAGTGGAGTCTACTGTCCACTGTGATCTGCTTTCCTTCCTTGATGCCTACTCTAGTTACCATCAGATCTTCATGGCTAAGGAAGACGAAGAGAAAACCGTGTTCATTACTCCATGTGGCACATACAACTTTAAGCGTATGCCTTTCAGACTTAAGAGCACTGGTTCAACATTTGCACGGGCCGTTCATAATGGTTTTGAACCCCAGCTGCTTAGAAATGTGGAAGCTTACATGGATGATATAGTCGTGAAGACCAAGGACAAAGCAACTTTGATTCAAGATCTAGAAGAAACATTCGCAAACATGCGCAAGGTCAATCTAAAGCTCAACCCCGAGAAGTGTGTGTTTGGCGTTCCATCCGATAAACTCCTTGGGTTCTTCGTGTCATAGCGCGGAATAGAAGCTAATCCCTCCAAGATTGAAGAAATTGAGCAGTTGGAGGCACCGAAGCGCGTCAAGGATGTGTGGCGCTTGGCGGGATGCATTGCCGCCTTTCGCAGGTTTATTTCTAAATCTACGGAACGTGCCTTGCCGTTTTTGAAGATTTTGAAAAAGGCAGTTCCAATGAAATGGACTCCGCAAGCGGGGTAGCGCTACAAGATTTAAAGAAATACCTATCCTCGACATCAACTCTAGTTGCGCCAAAGCCACAAGGACAGTTGTTGCTGTACTTAGCAGCAACGAATCAAGTGGTTAGTGGACCACTTGTGGCAGAAAGAGAAGCTGAGGAGGATGAGGCAACATCCCCCGAGCCGACAGGCATCCCAAATTCAACTCTGGCAAGCCATTGTGCTGCCAACACAGATACATCGCAAGGAGGAGAACAACAAATTGTGCAGAAGAATAAGATGGTGCATCGCCTAGTGTATTTTGTCAGATCTCTCTTGTAGGGGGCTAGGTCAAGATACTCTGCCATGCAGAAACTGCTTTTTGGCCTCCTAATGGCCTCTCGGAAGCTGCGCCATTACTTCCAAGCACATCACATTACCGTCGTCACTCGCTTTCCGTTGCAGCGCATCTTGTGGAATCCAGAAGCCACCGGCAGGATCATTGAGTGGGCCTTCGAGCTAGCCAGCTTTGACTTAAGCTTTGACAACACGACAACAATTCAAAGCAGAGCCTTGGCGGAATTCATCGCAGAATGGATGGCAACGCCAGACGAAGAAATCCCAGAGACATCCCTCCCCGGCAAGGAAGCACCACAAGCGTGGATCATGTACTTTCACGGGGCCTTCTCGCTGCAAGGTGATATGTCTCCAACATATCTATAATTTTTTATTGTTCCATGCTACTATATTATCATTCTAGGCTACTTTTTGAGTCATAATTTACCAATTTATAATGTTTTTATCACTAACCTATTGACCCAGTGCCGAGTGCCAGTTGCTGTTTTCTGCATGTTTTTACTTTTCAGGTTTATAGTACCGAACAAAGTCCAATTTCCCCGAAACTTTTTTATGATTTTTTCTGGACCAAAAGAAGACCTGGAAGCTTCGGGAGAAGACCAGAGGCCGTACGAGGGAGGCACAAGCCAACAGGGCACGCCCAGGGTGTGGCTGCGCCCTAATAGCTTGTCCCTCCTTGGCAGGTCTCCTGACCCCGTTCTCTGGCCTATATATTTACATATATTCCAAAAGCCCTAGAGGGCATCCCGAAACACTTTTTCCGCCACCGCAAGTCTCTGTTCCGCCGTGATCTCATGTGGAGCTCCGTTCCGGCACCCTTCCGGAGGGGGGATCGATCACGGAGGGCCTCTTCATCAACCTTGCGGCCCTCATGATAATGTGTGAGTAGTTCACCACAGACCTACGGGTCCATAGCTAGTACCTAGATGGCAATCTCTCTCATATGATCTTCAATACAATGATCATCGCATCTTCGCTTTGATCTATCTGATGTAATCCTATTGTGCGGTGTGTTTGTTGGGATCCGATGAATTGTGGGTTTATGTTCAGATTATTCATGAAAAGTATTTGAGATGCCTCTGAAGTATATTATCTCTTATGTGCATGATCATCATAGCTTTGTAATGCTCTCTGATCTATTGATATGCTTTGGCCAAGTAGATTGATATTTCATCGGTGGGAGTGGTGCATTGTGGTAGGTTCAACCTGGCGAATTTCTGTATCCCAGTGACAAACTAGGGGACGAAGATGCGCCTTTGTGTTTTTGCTACTAAGGATAAAATGATGGGGTTCATTCATATTGTTTGAGTTTACTTTGTCTACATCATGTCATCATTCTCCAAGCATTACTTTGTTTTACTTAATACTCTAGATGCATGCTGGATAGCGGTCGATGAGTGGAGTAATAGTAATAGGTGCAGGCAGGAGTCAGACTATTTGCTTATGGACGTGATGCCTATATATACATGATCATTGCCGTGAACATCGCATAACTATCCGCTTTTCTATCAATTGCCCAACAGTAATTTGTTTACCCAACGTATGCTGCCTACATGAGAGATGTCGCTAGGGAACACTATGCCCCACGGGTCTATTCACTTATATATTCGCAAAACGCTATATTTACATTGTTGTCTTTATTTACTTTTTATTTATTTTGCAATTTATATTTATCAACAATTATCTACACAACTCATTTTCTTGCAAATAACGAGATCAAGGGGATTGACAACCCTCTTGCCCGCGTTGGGTGCAAGTCGTTTGTTCATTTGTGTGCAGCCGCTGAAGACGGTTGAGGATTGATATTCCTATTGTTTCGATAAACCTTGGTTTCATAACCGAGGGAAATACTTATCCGCTTTGTGCTGCAATTACCCGTTCCTCTTCACGGAAAACCCAACGCAGATCACAAGTATCACTAACTTGGACACCGTGGTAATTGACATTTGTATTAATGTGGTGAAGACGGAGCCATGCCTTGCTAATATGACAAAATGAATGGGGGGTAAACATTCTTTTAGGATCATATACTTTGAAAGATTGATGATTTTGCTACGTGTGCCTATAAATGTTACTATGTTGATGATTGTTAATTCATCGTTTATCAATAAGCATACATGCAAAAGATTACATATAGGGTAGGATTTCACATAAAAATTTCTGTTTTTATCATTTACCTACTCGAGGATGAACAGAAATTACGCTTGGGGATGCTAATACATCTAATCCGTATCTATAATTTTTGATTGTTCGATGCTACTATATTATCATTCTAGGATACTTTTTGAGTCATAATTTACCAATTTATATTAATTTTGAGCACTAACCTATTGACCCAGTGCCTAGTGCCTGTTGTTGTTTTCTGCGTGTTTTTTACTTTTTAGGTTTGCAGTACCAAACGAAGTCCAATTGCCCCGAAACTTTTTTATGATTTTTCTGGACCAAAAGAAGATCTGGAAACTTCGGGAGAAAACTGGAGGCCGCACGAGGGAGGCACAAGCCAATAGGGCGCGCCCAGGGGGGTTGGTCGTGCGCTGATGGCTCGTCCCACCGTGGCAGGTCTCCTGACCCCGTTCTCTGGCCTATAAATTCAAATATATTCCAAAAACCCTAGAGGGCATCCCGAAACACTTTTTCCACCGCCAACATCTTTGTTCTGCCGCGATCACATCTGGAGCTCCGTTCCGGCACCCTGCCTAAAGGGGGATTGATCACGGAGGGCCGCTTCATCAACCTTGGTGCCCTCATGATGATGTGTGAGTAGTTCACCACAGACCTACGGGTCCGTAGTTAGTACCTAGATAGCTATCTCTCTCTCTTTTGATCTTCAATACAATGATCATCGCATCTCCGCTTTGATCTATCTGATGTAATTCTTTTGTACGGTGCGTTTGTTGGGATCTGATGAATTGTGTGTTTATGTTTCAGATTATTCTTGAAAAGTATTCGAGTCAAGCCTGAATATTAAGAATCTTATTTGCGTGATCATTATAGCTTCTTAAATCTCTCCGATCTATTGAAATAATTTGGCCAACTAGATTGATATTTCTTCAGTGAGAGGGATGCATTGTAATGGGTTCAACCTGACGGGTTTCTATATCTCAGTGACAGAAGGGGACAAGATACGTATTTGTGTTGTTGCCACAAAGGATAAAACGATGGGGTTAGTTCATATTAATTGAATTCTCTTTGTCTACATCATGCCATCGTTCTCCAAGAATTACTCTGTTTGTCATGAACTTAATACGTAGAGAGACAAGCATAGAAGCGCTCTTGAAGTGGAGTAATAGTAATAGGTACAGGCAAGAGTCGGCCTATTTGCTTATCGACGTGATACCTATGTATACATGATCATTGCCATGAATATCGCATAACTATGCGCTTTTCTATCAATTGCCCAACAGTAATTTGTTTACCCACCGTATGTTGCCTACACGAGAGATGCCACTAGGGAAAACTATGGTCCCCGGGTCTCTTCACTTGTTTCTTTACAAAACCTATCATTACCTTGATGCCATTTATTTACCTTTTATTTTATTTTGCAATTTACAATTATCTACACACTTCACTTCCTTGCAAATAATGAGATCAAGGGGATTGACAACCCTCTTGTCCGCGTTGGTTGCAAGTTGTTTGCTCTTTTGTGTGCAGCTGCTGAAGACGGTTGGGGATTGATATTCCTATTGGTTCGATAAACCTTGGTTTCATAAGTGGGGGAAATACTTACCCGTATTGTGATGCAATTACCTGTTCCTCCTCGCAGAAAAGCCAACGCAAATCACAAGTATCACAAGGCACCGTTGCCAGCGTGCTGTTTGTTGCACCCACCGGAGAGAACCTCAAGTACGCAATTCAAATGCACTTTCCTAGGGAGGTATCGAAAAACAACAATGCTAAATACGAAGGACGACATGCCGACCTATGAATTACAGTTAACCTGGGCATCAGAAAGCTTATAGTCCGAGGAGATTCGTAGCTCGTTGTACGTCAAGTAAACAAGGATTATCAGAGCCCTTTGATGGAAGCATACGTTGTTGAAGTGAGGAAGTTGGAGGAGCATTTTGACGGTCTACAAATAGAGCACATACCTTGTGCACAAAACAACACTGTTGATGAACTGTCAAAACAAGCCACACAAAAGCTACCTGTGAAACTATAACCGCCCGAGACCGACGCTCCAGAAGCCTTCCATTTATTTCAAGTCTCGCCATGTGTTTCATTTGGTTGTTGCATTCATCATAGCATCATTCACATCATCTGCATAGCATCGGCACTCCGTTGTCGTTAGTTTTCAAAACTTGCATCCGTTCGTACTTGCCGGTTCTCCCCGTTTTCGTCGACGACCGTTTCGTGGCCAACCACACATGCACGCGCCCGCGGCATCATTAAAATATGTTTTTGAAAAGTGCGTATCAAACATTCTTAGAACTGGTGGAAACTTGGTGAGCGGTCTTAATATAGTGTAGGTAGACCGCCTGCCAAATTTCGTCCCATTTTGAGGTCGTTAGATACCCCAACCATTAAATATATAGTGGCACTATAGCTGGTTTAATTGTCAGACGTTTTCGGTTTTACAAAACTATTGCCGGGCCGCAAGATTCCCTCTCTTATTGTCCCAACCCCCTCTACACGGCCCAACACAACCCAGCCAAGCCTACCCCGCGTCCGGAGCCATCCGATCGAGATCGAACGGCTCAAAAACGGGCAAAAAAACCTAACCCTAGACCACCTTTCCTATTTAAGCAGCCTACCCCTACCTAAAATGGAACACTAATCCCACCCTCGAAACCCGCGCCGCCGCCACCTCCCACCACTCAGCCACCGCCGGCTCCCACCTCCTAGCCGTGCTGGCCCGTGGGCTCAGATATGGCCCGCCGGGCCCGAATCGCCGCCGCCGCTACCCAGGGCCGAAACGCCCGAGGTGCCCGAGCCAGCTCGCCATGGCCATGCCTTGACCCCGCCTCCTTCCTGTTGGCCGGCGAGCCGCCGGAGCGAGCCGCCGCCGCCGGCAAGCCTGACCCAGGCGAGTCCCTCGCGCAACGTCCTCCCGTTCTCTCCAACTTTTCCCTGTAACCATCTGTCTCCTCTCTCTCCCGTAGGTTCCATGTCCGCCGCCGCCCGTGAAGTTCGTCGTCGGAGCTGTACGTCGTCGGGAACGGGTTCCCCATGCCTAGATCCACCTGGATCGGGCCGCGCCCCGCCGGATCAAGCCGCCTCTTCGCCCCTGCACGCCGTCCACCGCCGGTTGGCTCCTACCATGGACGACCATGAGCGCTCGCACGCAGGGGAGACGACGCCCGTTCGCCCAGTTAGCGCCTCGCTGGCCGTTGCATCGAGCCGGCCAGCTCTGCGCCCCTCCAGCCCTCTCCACCGCATGGGCCAAGCCCACTAGGTGAGCCTCTGCCCAGCCCCTCTTCAGCATGCTATCCAGCGCTCGGTGCGCTCTATGATTATCCAGCGCTCACTAGTTTCGGCCCGCGTAGTGTTTTTTCATGCGTGTGCGATTTTTTCTATTTTCCAGGGAATTACAGATTTGCAGAAAGACCCTCTTAGTTCATGCATTTAATAACTTCTCAACCGTGCATCGGATTAAGAAACTTTATACAGGGAAAATGTGTAGAATTTCGTGTAGATTCACGATATGACACTTTCATGCATGTTTAAAATGTTTAACTTGTTGTTTTCATTAAATTTGCACCATTGGCTAGTTAAAACGGTTTAGTCCATAAATAAATAATCGTAGCTCCAAATTAAATGAACTTTATATGTAACTTGACTAGAAAAACGTGTGGAAACTCATGGCACACTTTATTTTGCTGTTTAATAAATATAAAATTGTGTGTAGGACAGATCTGTACCAAATTCTTAATTTGCACATGAGGTCATTTCGGAAGTGTTATATGTTGCTTCCGGCATCATTTAAAATGCCTAGATGATGTAGTTCTGAATGCTTCACCTCTTGCCATGATTAACAACATTTGAATTGTTTGTTTAGTTAAACAACGTTAACCGCATTTCTCGTAATATGGAGAGTTATTATTTTGTTATATGTATGTTGTCTTTCTCCATTTAAAATTGCTTTAATTCCATCTTCACCTTATGCCATGACCACCCATGTTAAACAACATTTAATATTGATGAGTACCTAAAAAAGAGTGAACTAAATGATTCGAACGTGGAGTTTCATCAATATGCAACTCATTGCATATTGAGCTTCACTTAATGTGTAGTGTTTGAGGGTTGCATCTTGCCATGCCATGCCTTGCATATCTAAACTTGACATGCATCATCAATGCTTGCGCATCATGTCATGCATATGTTGTGGTGTTTATCATGTGTTGATTGTTGTTTCCGGATTTCTTCTTCTCGATATAGTTCCGAAAGCATTCGGAGTGTGAGGATTCATTCGACTACGTTGGTTCGTCTACTTCACGGATTCGTTCTTCTTCCATGCGTGATCTCAGGCAAGATGAACATTTCCCTGGATACCATTACTATCATTGCCATGCTAGTTGTCTCGTTTCTATCGCTATGTCTTGCTACCTACCACTTGTTTGTCAAGCCTCCCAAATTGCCATGAAAAGCCTCTAACCCCTCCACATCCCAGCTCCATTGTTTGGCTATGTTACCGCTTGCTCAGCCCTTCTTATAGCATTGCTAGTTGCAGGCGCAATTTGTTTCCATGTGACAACATGGATATTTTGAGATATCACAATATTATTGCTATTTAATTTAGTGCACATATATACTTGGTAAAAGGTGGAAGAATTGGCCTTTTGCTTGGTGTTTTGTTCCACTTTTGCCGCTCTAGTTACTTGTGTACCGGTGTTATGTTCCATATTGAGCGCTCCTAACATGCTTGGGGTTGTTATGGGGACCCCCTTGATTTTCGTTTTGGGATAAAAATCGTCTGGCAAGGCCCAACATTGCTACTCCATTTGCCTAATAACTAATAAAATTCATAGGGACCCATCGGCACCCGTGGATAATTAATCAACCCCTCATGAGTGTTGGTCAAAACTAGAGCACTGTGCGGGGCCACCCCAGGGCAACTTGGGTGATTTCTATCAGGCCACCGTATGCGTCGCTTATCCCTCGTGTCCTGAGAACGAGATACGCGGCCCATATCGGGTTCGTTGACACGTCGGATAGTCTTGCTGGATTTGTTTTACCTTTCTCAAACGTCTTGTGCACGGGATTCCGAGGATACATTGGGCTATCTCGAGGTTGAGGTCTTCCATCGGAATTCTGAGGATACTACGGGTAATCCCGTGGTTGAGGTTTTCCACACAGCGTGTGGTTAGTTTGTGATGGATGAGTTGGAGCACCCCTGCAGTGTTAAATCTTTTCGAGAAGCCGTGCCTGCGGTTATGTGGTAACTTGGAAATTTGTTTAACATCCGGCCATAGAAAACTTAAAGTAAACTCAAATAAAATACACCAACCGTGGGCGTAACTGTGACTGTCTCTTCTCGTGTGTTCTGAACCGAGAGAGAACATGGTGGGGTTTTGTTTGATCGTAAGTAGGTGTTCAGGATCACTTAATGATCATTACTAATTAACGTCCGTTTATGCGTAGATCACCCTCTCATTTTTGTACTCGTAAGTTAGCCACTCAAATAAATGCTTAGTGCTTGCTGCAGCCTCACCACTTAGCCGTACCTCACCCATAAAGCTTTGCTAGTCTTGATACCCATGGAAATGAGATTGCTGAGTCCCTGTGGCTCACAAATTACTACAACAACAGTTGCAGGTATAGGTAATGCGATGCTTTGACGTGAGAGCGATGCTTGTTTGATTTGGGAGTTCTTCTTCTTCTTCTTCGTCGATCATAGGATGGGTTCCAGGCTGGCAGCCTGGGATAGCAAGGATGGATGTCGCTTTTATCATTTGATTTCGTCCGTAGTCGGACCCTGCTCTTTGTATGGTGACTAAATGTACTGTTGTATTTGATATGAACATGATTTAGCTTGTGGCGAGTGTAAGCCAATTCCATATACTCATCTCCTCTTTACATGTACTTGTAACGATATCCATTCTTGCGAAACGACGAGATGCGCTTCTATCCCTGTCGAGGCTCTCGAGCCAAAATAAGGATAGGATCGCATCTTGGGCGTTAGAAGTTGGTATCAGAGCAGTACCGACCTAGGAGCCCCCTTGATCGATCGAACTTGGTCGTGTCGAGTTTAGTGAAAAACTATTTTGAGTCTAGTTATATATCGAAGAGTAGGATTCTTTTTACTCCTATTCTATGCTCTGGTGAGGAATCCTGACGTAGGAATTTTAATTCTACCCCTCTTCTCACTCAAAATTTTTGTTAGGATCACGCGGGTATTTTGGAGCCTCTATGATACCGATGTGACGGAATTTTGTACTTGGTGCCTCCTGTTTCCGCGGAGTAGAGCTCCATGGGATTCATGACACATCGTTATTGTTCCATTTCCTTAGTACCTCAGGATACGGATGTTCGAAATTGCTTCAATAATATTCATGGTGCGAAGAGTGTAGCGGCACCTAGTACTGGGGAGCGGGATCACATGTACTGCCATGTTTACTATCGTTGCGATTACGAGGGTCTGAGGTAGATGAATTTCCGAGGCCTCTGGTTGTCTGTTGACGGATGTGATACATTGGAGAGTAGTATTACTGCTAGGAGTTGAGTGATGGATTTTACTCCGTGTATCCATGGACCCGATTGCATAACCAAAGGATTTCGAGAGTTCTCAGGTGGGAATTCAAGTAGTTACCTAGGATTATCTTTCCAACAAATGCAAATGGGTTATGTACTTGTTTCCGGCTTAATTTGCAAACCACATCCTTTGTTTTGTGTTGGAGTACGGTAAATCGAGTTGCTTCGATTTCAAGTGGTGATTTCATATCTTTCCTAAGCGGTGTTCTCATATTCCTATGGGAATGCTAGTCCTTTTGATCAACCGGAGTTGTCATGAAATTCTTTCCTAACCGGTGCGCTTCTCTTCGAGATAATTCAACCCTCTCAATAATTGCAAGATCTATCCTCATATTTCCTTTTCCCGGAGTTCGTTTCATCCGTCCCAAGTTTTCTATGTTTTTCCCGCCCTCCCGCCCTTTTTTCAAACATTAAATTCTCATCAAAGTACCTTTTCTATTCATGTGTTGCTTCCGCTATCTTTCTTCCGTTTTGTATCCAGTGATTCATTGTGAAGATTCTCAGGAGTTTCAATGTCATCATTCTTCTTTCATGTTTTCTTCCTCGATGGATTCAATTCAAGCTTTCGGCGCTCATCATATCCTTTTCATTCTCTAAATGCTTTCCCATGTTGGAAATTCTTATCCAAGCCTCTCTTAATCATTCGTCTCTCTCTATTCTATCCGGAGTGCTGAAGATATTTCAAAGGTCTCGTGTTTCATTCGAAACCCCTTTCAAATTATTAGAGGGCCTCTTCTCATGAAGTTCTCAATTGTGCTGGTGCAATCTCTCTTTCGAAGCAATCATTTCAATGGTGTTTTCTTTTGAGTGGGCCCATAACCCACAGGTTTTCCCCAGGATCTTACCTTGCTCTTCTAATATTTTCCTGAGATCTAAGTCTTTTCAAATATGATGTAAGAATGAATTCCATCAGTCATATTCCGTCTCCAAGATCGCTTCTAAATCAGTTTCATCGCTGCCTCAACCTTTTCTTATTCATTGGTCCGGAGGTCTCAGTAATTCTTGGTGGTGTTTCTCGTCATTATTCTCAGCTTGGAAGACCGAAGAAGAGTTTCTCTTAAATCTTTGTCCGTTCTTCCAGAGATTCATGGTTTCAGCTTCGTGCTATTCTTTCAAATTATTTCCGATCATGAGAAATTCCTTCCATATCTATCCGAAGCATATTCAGAGTTGTTTTCATTTCTCGATCCTCCGAAGGCCATCATTTGACAAGATTTCTTCGTTCTCAGCTTCCAAATTTCATCATCAAATTCTTCTCCATTATTGTCTCTTCGTTCATATCTCAATTATCCCGGTGCCTCGTTCAAGTCTTCTGCTAGATGGATCATGATCTCTTCGTTCTCATGTATTCCATTCGTGAGTAATGTATCCCCATTCATTTGCAAATTCTAACCGGTGGTTCGTTCAAGAATTCTTCATGTTCATGATATTCCCCAATCTTTTAAAGAAGAATAAGTGGTATGCCAATCCGTTGTTTGTCGTTAATTTAGCTTGATGAAGGATAATCATAACATAATTGTTATTCATCATGGTGATTTCAATCCTTCTTCCGGAGTTGTTCATGATATCTAAATCTTGATTCTAAGTTGTTCATCTTTGCTTTTTCCGGAGTCCCAAGTTTTTATCAAGTATGTCATCGTGAAGCTTCATCTAAATCTTTGCAAGGCCTTAGACGTGTTCTTGTTGGCAACCTTCAATTCTCTTCTATCATCGTTTCATTACTGTGTTCTACAAGAGGTTCTTCTTGGTGGTTCATCAAAGATTTCTATCATGCTCAAAGTGTTCTTCAAGGTTCTTGTGGTAGTTTCTCAAGTATTCTTTATCTTGCATTTCATAGTGCAATTCATTCTCCCGTATCTTTTGAGGTGGTGTTATAGCATTCTTGATTCATGAGGAGTCTCAAAGAGAAGTTGACAAGAATGAGATATGTAAACCCACCAATTTCCTCGATGGAGCTATCTTGGATTAGATTTCACCTAAAGCCTTTCCTAAAGATTGTTGCTATTTATGGTGCTCAACAATGATCCAAGTTCTCAATGTATCCTCTTAGTGTCAGAAGTTTGCATATCTTGTTGCTCCCAAGCAATCTTTGTTTCCGTTAGTGGCCGGTTGTCACCTCATAATTTTGAGATGTTTTCCATAAGACCACAATAAGCTTGTTCTTTTCGTTGTTGATTTTCCAGCAACTCCGTTCAATCCTTCTTGTAAGGAAGCTTTTCAAGTTCAATTGTTGTAGAAGTTACCATTTTCCTCATCGTTCTATTCTCTCCAATGATATAGCTTCTATTCTTTTGTTCTGGAGGCATTGTGATGTTGCTCTCTTCAACCATCATCTCGATCATGTTCTTTCCTTGATTTTCCAGTTAACCGGTGTGTTGTGTCCTCTTCTCAAGGTATTTCCATCTTATCAAGTCTTGCTTCTATTTTCTACCGGAGTGCTGCCCAATTTCATTTGAATTCTTGCTGTTCCCCATGCCATTCTTCATGTCTTTTCAAACTCGAAGTTTTGTTGGTTTCATCCGTTTGTCAAAGAAGCAACCAAGTTTTACCTCTTCCTTTCCTCTTCCTCTTTCCCTTCTCATTCTAAGATCTCGGGTCGAGATCTCTTGTTAGTGGAGGAGAGTTGTAATAGCCCAAGACCGATGCTCCAGACGCCTTCCATTTATTTCGAGTCTCACCGTATGTTTCATTTGGTTGTCGCATTCATCATAGCATCATTCGAATCATCTGCATAGCATCGGCACTCCGTTGCCGTCAGTTTTCAAAACTTGCATCCGTTCGTAGTTGCTGGTTCTCTCCGTTTTCATCGACGACCTTTTCGAGGCCAACCACACACGCACGCGCCCGCGACATCATTAAAATATGGTTTTTAAAAGTGCATATCAAACATTCTTGGAATGGGTCAAAGCTTGGCGAGCGGTCTTAACATAGTGCAGGTAGACCGCTTGCCAAATTTTGTCACATTCGAAGGTCGTTTGATACCCCAACCATTAAATATATAGCGGACTATAGCCGGTTTAATTGTCGGACGTTTTCGGTTTTACAAAACTATTGTCGGGCCGCAGGCTTCCCTTTCTTCTTGGCCCAACCCCCTCTACACGGCCCAACACAACCCAGCCAAGCCTACCCCGTGTCCGGAGCCGTCCGATCGAGATCGAACGGCTCGAAAACGGGCAAAAAACCCCTAACCCTAGACCACCTTTCCTATTTAAGCAGCCTACCCCTGCCTAAAATGGAACCCTAATCCCACCCTCAAAATCCGCGCCGCCGACACCTCCCACCACTCAGCCGCCGCCAGCTCCCACCTCCCAGCCGCGCGGGCCCGCGGGCTCAGATCTGGCCCACCGGGCCCGAATCGCCCCCGCCGCTGCCCGGGGCCAAAACGCCCGAGGCGCCCGAGCCATCTGGACATGGCCATGCCTCGACCCCGCCTCCTCCGCGTTGGCCGGTGAGCCGCCGAAGCGAGCCGCCGCCGCCGGCAAGCCTGACCCAGGCGAGTCCCTCACGCGACCTCCTCCCGTTCTCTCCCTCTATTCCCCGTTACCATCTCTCTCCTCTCTCTCTCTCCCATAGGTTCCATGTCCGCCGCAGCCCGTGAAGTTCGTCGTCGGAGCCGTACGTCGTCGAGAACGGGTTCCCCATGCCTAGATCCACCCGGATCCGACCTCGCCCCGCCGGATCGCGCCGCCTCTTCGCCCCTGCGCGCCGTCCGCCGCCGGTTGGCTCCTGCCATGGATGACCATGAGCGCTCGCACGCGGGGAACACGACGGCCGTTCGCCCAGCTAGCGCCTCGTGGGCCGCTACACCGAGCCAGCCCAGCTCTACGCCCCTCCAACCCTCGCCACCGCATAGGCCAAGCCCACTAGGTGAGCCTCTGCCTAGACCCTCTTCAGCATGCTATCCAGCGCCTGGTGCGCTCTACGATAATCCAGTGCTCACTAGTTTCGGCCCGCATAGTGTTTTTCCTTCGTCTGCGATTTTGTCTATTTTCCAGGGAATTACAGATTTGCAGAAAGACCCTCTTAGTTCATGCATTTAATAACTTCTCAACCGTGCATCGGATTAAGAAACATTATATATGAAAAATGTGTAGAATTTCGTGTAGATTCATGATAAGCCACTTTCATGCATGTTTAAAATGTTTAACTTGTTGTTTTCATTAAATTTGCACCATTGCCTTGTTAAAACGGTTTAGTCCATAAATAAATAACCGTAGCTCCAAATTAAATGATCTTTATATGTAACTTGACTAGAAAATGTGTAGAAACTCATGGCACGCTTTATTTTGCTGTTTAATAAATATAAATTTTTGTTAGGGCAGATCTGTACCAAATTCTTAATTTGCATATGACGTCGTTTCGGAAGTGCTATATGTTGATTCCGGCTCATTTAAAATGCCTAGATGATGTAGTTGTGTATGATTCACCTCTTCCCATGATTAACCACATTTAAATTTTATTTGTTTAGTTAAACAATGTTTACCGCATTTCTCGTAATATGGAGAGTTATTATTTTGTTATATGTATGTTCTCCTTCTTCATTTAAAATTGCTTTAATTCCATCATCACCTTATGCCATGACCACTCATGTTAAACAACATTTAATATTGATGAGTACCTAAACGAGAGTGAACTAAATGATTCGAACATGGAGTTTCGTCAATATGCAACTCGTTGCATATTGAGCTTCACTTAATGTGTAGTGTTTCACGGTTGCATCTTGCCATGCCGTGCCTTGCATATCTAAACTTGACATGCATCATCATTGCTTGCGCATCATGTCATGCATATGTTATGGTGTTTATGATGTGTTGATTGTTGTTTCTGGATTGCTTCTTCTCGATAGAGTTCCAAAAGCGTTCGAAGTGTGAGGATTCATTCGACTACGTTGGTTCGTTTACTTCACGGATTCGTTCTTCCTCCATGCGGGATCTCAGGCAAGATGAACATTTCCCTTGATACCATTACTATCATTGCCATGCTAGTTGTCTCGTTTCTATCACTATGTCTCGCTACCTACCACTTGTTTGTCAAGCCTCCCAAATTGCCATGAAAAGCCTCTAACCCCTCCACATCCCAGCAAACCATTGTTTGGCTATGTTACCACTTGCTCAGCCCTTCTTATAGCGTTGCTAGTTGCAGGTGCAAGTTGTTTCCATGTGACAACATGGATATTTTGTGATATCACAATATTATTGCTATTTAATTTAATCCACATATATACTTGGTAAAAGGTGGAAGGCTTGGCCTTTTCCTCGGTGTTTTGTTCCACTTTTGCCGCCCTAGTTACTTGTGTACCGGTGTTATGTTCCATATTGAGCGCTCCTAACATGCTTGGGGTTGTTATGGGGACCCCCTTGATTTACGTTTTGGGATAAAGCTTTTCTGGCTAGGCCCAACATTGGTACTCCATTTGCCTGATAACTAATAAAATGCATAGGGAGCCGTCGGCACCCGCGGTTAATTAATCAACCCCCGGGCCAGTGCTCCTCATGAGTGTTGGTCCAAACTAGAGCACTGTGCGGGGCCACCCCAGGGCAACTTGGGTGATTTGTATAAGGCCATCGTACGCGTCGCTTATCCGTCGTGTCCTGAAAATGAGATACGTGGCTCCTATCGGGTTCGTCGACACGTCGGGCGGTCTTGTTGGATTTGTTTTACCTTTCTCGAACGTCTTGTGCACGGGATTTCGAGGATACTTTGGGCTATCTCAAGGTTGAGGTCTTCCATCGGAATTATGAGGATACTACGGGCAACCCCGTGGTTGAGGTTTTCCACGCAGCGTGTGGTTAGTTTGTGATGGATGAGTTGGAGCACCGTTGCAGGGTTAAATATTTTAGAGAAGCCGTGCCCGCGGTTATGTGGCAACTTGGAAATTTGTTTAACATCCGGTCATACAAAACTTAAAGTAAACTCAAATAAAATACACCAACCGTGTGCGTAACCATGACTGTCTCTTCTTGTGTGTTCTGAACCGAGACAGAACACGGTGGGGTTATGTTTGATTGTAAGTAGGTGTTCAGGATCACTTAGTGATCATTACTAATTCACGTCCGTTTATGCATAGATCACCTCTCTGACTCTTGTACTCGTAAGATAGACACTTAAATAAATGCTTAGTGCTTGCTGCAGCCTCACCACTTAACCATACCTCACGCATAAAGCTTTCCTACTCTTGATATCCTTGGAAATGAGATTGCTGAGTCCCTGTGGCTCACAAATTACTACAACAAAAGTTGCAGGTACAGGTAATGTGATGCTTTGACGTGAGAGCGATGCTTGTTTGATTTGGGAGTTCTTCTTCTTCTCCGTCGATCATAGGATGGGTTCTAGGCCGGTAGCCTGGGATAGCAAGTATGGATGTCGCTTTTATTGTTTGATTTCGTCCGTAGTCGGACCCTGCACTTCTGTATGGTGACTGAATGTATTGTTGTATTTGACATGAACATGATTTAGCTTCTGGCGAGTGTAATCCAATTCCATATACTCATCTCCTCTTTACATGTACTTGTAACGATATCCATTCTTGCAAAACGACGAGATGCGCTTCTATCGCTGTCGACCCTCTCGAGCCAAAATAAAGATAGGATCACATCTTGGGCGTTACAGGAATCAGGCACTTTTGTACGTCAACTGACTCAACCGTCTGTCACACCATCAAACCGGCAATCCAAGAAGAGAAAGATCAGCTCCGGCGATTACTTCTCGGCAGAGCTACCAGCCACTACCAAGAAAGTTCTCGGGCCTGATAAGAAGCTTGCCAGTGAGTAGCAAGCAACGCCTTTAGTCCTTGTCGTTGAAGCCAACTATCCCGCGGCAGAAGAAACGCCTTTAGTCCTTGTCGTCGAGCCACAGGCTCCGGCATGGGCGGAACAGATTGTTCAATTTCTTCAGACATGAGAACTTCCCTAGGAGTAGGAAGAAGCGGAAATAGTAGCCCGACAATCGAGCATGTACCAATTTGTGGACAGTGTCATGTACAAGAGAAGGCCGAACGGGGTGAAATTGAAATGCATCTCCCGGGAAGATGGACAAAAGCTGTTGGTAGAGATATATGAAGGAGTGTGTGGATCTCATATTGGGTCCCACGCGCTTGTCGGCAAGGCATTCCGGCAAGGATTCTATTGGCCGACAACCCGTGAAGACGCCTTGTCGGTGGTAACCACATTTGAAGCATGCCAGTTCCATGCCAAGCAAATACATCAGCCGACACAAGCCCTTCAGACGATACCGCTCTCCTGGCCATTCTCAGTCTGGGGGCTTGACGTTGTCGGCCCTTTACCCCATGCTACAGGGGGCTTTGAATTCTTGTTCGTTGCAATTGACAAGTTTACAAAGTGGACTAAAGTGGAACCAGTCAGAAAGGTGAAAGCACAAGCAACTGTCAAGTTCTTCAGAGGAATAGTCTGCCGTTTTGGTGTGCCCAACAGGATGATCACCGACAACGGCATGCAGTTCACCAGCAACACCTTCATGCAATACTGCCAAGACCTTGGCGTCAAGATGTGGGGACCCCGACTCATAAGTCGTGATCTCCGAATGCACGTGTACATTGATCCCAGAGATCAATGCTCACTGAACACACATAAACTGAATAACAAGAGTCTTACATCCAGTACATACCATTTTACTCAAATATGGCCTCTATGGCCAAGTCTTCATAAACTTGCAGCGGAGATCTTCAACAATAGCGTGGACCCATGCCATCTGCCTTAACCCTACAGGCATTCTGAGCCCTACAGGCATTCTGACTGGGAAGCGTCCTAGATCGCATGTTCGTCACCATGGTACACTTCATTATATCCTGTTCTTTCATGCCTGGCCAATAAAATAACTAGTGGCAAGCCAATGAGTACTTTGAATGTAGGGTATAGCCTAAGCAGGTAGTTTTGTAGAAAGCTAGTTTTGAGTGCAACATCATGTCCTACCATTTATCAAAATTATGCACCAACAGGTTGCAGATATCCATATGAACAAGTTATAGATATCAATATATGCAGGATTTGAACATCACATGTTCGGTCATTTCATCAAGTCTACTGACTTAGCTCAAGTATCTCTTTGTCACACACACACACCAAGTTTTGTGAAAACATCTGGACATAGTTTAAGAAGGACCACCAACTGTCGATGACCGTGGACACGGCTATTCGAATAGTGTTACACTCTATAGAGCTTGTGTGCTTTACCCACCAGAATCGGGGAACTTCCGTGTCATCCACGACTCGCGGTACCTTTGGTACCCGAGGTAAGCACCCGAACAATGCCTTTCCCTTGACGATACTAAACAAAGAGTCCACTCATTGCCGCCATCCCTCATGATGAACATCACATGTACCATCCATGAGGGCATGCAACGGTGTGCCCACTGTCTATGAAAATAGCCCATGGTCGTCCTTTCAGGCATGAGCCCGTATCGAGAGTGACCACATCACTCCCGCCACTAGTAATGCGGGCTCTCTGCTAGCTCCAACCAAAGTAATCAACAAAGCCCCTTGCCATATAGGGGTTGAGTGGTGATGACCCACAAGTATAGGGGAACAATCGTAGTCCTTTCGATAAGTAAGAGTGTGGAACCCAAGGAGGAGCAGAAGGAAATGACAAGCGGTTTTCAGCAAGGTAATTTCTGCAAGCACTGAAATTGTAGGTAATAGGTAGTTTGATAGCAAGATAATTGGTAAGGAGCAAGTAACGGTAACAGTAAATATAGTGCAGCAAGGTAGCCCAATCCTTTTGTGGCAAAGGACAGGCCAGAACAGTCTCTAGTAATATGCAAGGTGTTCTTGAGGGTACACGGGAATTTCATCTAGTCACTTTTATCATGTTGGTTTGATTTGTGTTCGCTACTTTGATAATTTGATATGTGGGTGGACTAGTGCTTGGGTGTTGTTCTTACTTGAACAACCTCCCACTTATGATTAACCCCCTCACAAGCATGCACAACTACGAGAAAAGTATTAAGATAAAATCTATCCATAGCATTAAACGTTTGGATCCAAATCAGCCCCTTACGAAGTAGCGCATAAACTAGGGTTTAAGCTTCTATCACTCTAGAATCCATACATTCATCCACACACACACACACACACACACACACATCGTCATCGCTGTCGTAGCCCCGTGTTGATGCCATCATCGTCATCGTGCCGTCGCCACCATAGTCGTGTGTTCGATGTCATCATCGCAGCATCCCCATGTCGAGGAGATCATCGTCACGGCCCCGAGTCGATGTCGTCGTTGTCGCACGAACTTACTTCCACTGGAAATGAGGCATCATCTATATTTTTCTGTCAAGTACAAAGGCAAACATGACAATCATGAATCAAAAAACGAAAACATTGACAATCCTGTGCTCTAGTAATCCTTTGGTTTAGGTTTTAAACTTGGTAGCTGCTTAGAACAAAATCAACCTTCAATTATTGAATAGGCATAAGATTAGAGTGGCAACAATGTAGGGTTGTGCATTAACAAGATCAGTAACGTAGATGGCATAATAATTTTAGTAACTAAGATGGCATGGCTTAGCGTGGCACTATATCCAAGGTAGATAATAACCACAAACTTTTACATGTACAAGGAGTAAAAAAAGTATTTATTGAACAACTGAGTTTAGCATCAACTCAGAACTGGAAGTTAACCCACTGTACAGAACATGGAATGTACGTGCAAAACTCATATCTATGCTACCAAACTAAGCTAAAATCATCAATGCATTTGTGCAGCTGTACTACCTTGATAGATGTAGAAGAATTTCCACTCGGCGTCATGCATAACCCTTTCACAAGAATTAATCACTTCAGAAAAAGATACTTGAGAAAGAGATCAAATTTTTAGCTCACATCAACTGGGACAAAACCTGATCAAAATGAATCCCCAGCTTGACAAACGTATTATGGCCATCAACAAGTCTAAAATTGTTCAAAAAAAAAGAGGCGCTAGAATTGACATTCAGAAAATATTGTAAGTTGCGCCGATGTGATGCCATGATCTAGGAACACCACGCCCACACGTATTGCTTATTTGTAGTAGCAGAGTACACTCTCCAATTAGAAAAATGTACAAGGTTCAGGATTTCTGGTGGAGTAATATTATACAAGGTTCAAACTGCTTCAGACAAACTAACATGGTTGCCATGTCTCAATCTAAGCTCTCAACCTAATTCATCTTGATCATTCAAATAGGACTAGGATTTCTAACGGCCAAAATTTAGTGCAAAGGGTGCCAAACAAAAGAGGAAATGATTTTGTCCTTTCAGTCGACACATCTACTGCAGGCACACGCAATTTATTCATTTGAAAAACATTGTACATGTTTCAGACTTCTTTAGACAAGCAAATTGGCCATAATGCAAATGCAGATTTTTCTATTCAAGTAGGAGTGGGACTAGGAACAACTCAATTACTATGTAACCAGGAATATTCACTTGAAGATTTCATTCTAAATCCTGATAGTTACTAAAAACATGATGTAAAAGTAACTTGGTTGATAGTTACTAACTAACGGAAAGGTTCAATTGATATTGATACTATGTTTACAATGCAAATTAAGCCATGTTCGGAAGCAAAAAATGAAACTTATGAAAAGTCCACAGGGAACAACTCAATTACTATGTAACCAGGAATATTCTCCTGAAAGAATACTCAAACTTCCAAGCTCATCTTGCTTATAAGCATTGCTTCTCTGGTACAGGTTACACAGGTCGCTTCACAACAAAAGTAGATTTACGCTATATATATTTCAATTTGATATAGTTTCTAAATTTCAGTTATCATAGAGTTACTCAATGGTGCACCCGATGTAAGGATTGGATTTAGACACCTGTAAGAAAGAAATCTAAACCCTATTCCCACAAAAAATTCACTATAAATCACCACAATGATGCAGTCCCTGGCAAGTTATTTACCACTGCAAGTTCACTAAACGTACTAACAAACAATTCACATGCGAATTCAGGCCTAACGAAGTACTGATCCTGCCTCCCCAATTAAACAAATTGCAAGGATAGAGAGGGATCACCCATGGCCGAGGACTGACAGCGGCAGCGGGGGCGGCGGAGTCAATGGTCGAGGAGGTTGGGCTGGCCGGATCAGAATCGGCGACCAAAGGGAGGGGCTGTGGGCAGAGGCGGACCTCACTGACCGTCTGCCTGGTGCGCGCACAAGATGACCTCACATATAGACTATGGAGAGGCTTCCATCACCCCCGCGAGGATCGCCGGATCTCCACTAGATGGAGGCGATGGAGGTGGGTGCAGCGGGATCTCGGCGGATCCGTCGTGGGGTAACGCAATACTCACTGGTGGTGGGTGCATCGGGATCTCACGCTGGACGTGGTTGACAGAGGAGGTCGTGGGGCGATGACCTGGAGTTGGAGGAGGAGATCGTGGCGATCTGGGGAGTTGGGGGACAAAGAGGAGAACGGCGGTGGCGGAGAGGATAACATACGGATGGCGTGGCACGAGCAAACAAGTAATGACGTGGCTGTTAATCGGCATGCCATTTATTTTTTTGTCAGTTTTTTCTTTTTCGTATAGGTTAGTTTGACTACTCGTGTCGTGGCCAAAAATCGCACGCCAGCGGTATACCACCTACTGGTGGCGGGGAATATATCCACACGCCACCACTAACTTGCGTCGGACTAGGCTGTTGGACCTAACATACTAATGGCGTGAATTTTGTATGACACACCAGCAGCAACTACATAGTTGTGACGTACGAAATAAGCCAACTCCATCACTATTTGAAAAAAATAGTGGTGGCGTGGGTTGAAAATGAGGCGCCACTAATTGAAGTTGTGGCTAGCCCTTTTTCCACTAGTGTTTGGATCCCAATCATCCCCTTACGAAGTAGCGCATAAACTAGGGATTAAGCTTCTGTCACTCTAGCAACCCATCATCTAATAACTACTCCACAATGCATTCCCTTAGGCCCAAGGATGGTAAAGTGTCATGTAGTCGATGTTCACATGAAACCACTAAGGGAATCACAACATACATATCATCAAAATATCGAACACATATCAAATTCACATGATTACTTGCAACATGACTTCTCCCATGACCTCAAGAACAAAGGTAACTACTCACAAATAATATCCATGCTCAAGATTAGAGGGGTATTGAATAGCATAATGGATCTGAACATATAATCTTCCACTAAATAAACCGTATAGTAATCAACTACAAGATGTAATCAACACTACTAGTCACCCACAGGTACCAATCTGAGGTTCCGGTACAAAGATTGAACACAAGAGATGAACTAGGGCTTGAGAGGAGATGGTGTTGTTGAAGATGTTGATGAAGATTGGCCTCCCAAAGATGAGAGGGGTGTTGGTGATGACGATGGCTTTGATTTCCCCCTCCGGGAGGGAAGTTCCCCCAGCGGAATCGCTCCGCCGGAGGGCAAAAGTGCTCCTTCCCAAGTTCCGCCTCGAGACAGCGGCGTTCCGTCCCGAAAGTCCTCCTCTTATTTTTTGTAGGTCAAAAGACCTTATATACAAGAAGATGGGCACCGGAGGTGGGCCTGGCTGGGCACAACCCACCAGGGCGCGCTTGGGGGGCCTGGCGCGCCCTGGTGTCTTGTGCCCACCAGGTTGGCCCCCTCCAGTAGTTATTTGCTCCAGTATTTTTAATATAATACAAAATAATTCTCCATAAAGTTTCAGCTTATTTGGAGATGTGCAGAATAGGTATCTCTGATGTGCTTTTTCAGGTCCAGAATTCCAACTGCCGGTATTCTCTCTCTTTGTGTAAACCTTGCATATTATGAGAGAAAGGGCATTAGAATCACTCCCTAAAGCATTATTGTTAAAAAACATTATAAATAACAGTAAGAAATCATGATGCAAAATGGACGTATCAACTCCCCCAAGCTTAGACCTCGCTTGTCCTCAAGCGAAAGCCGATATTGAAAAGCATGTCCACGTGGTTTGAGAGAGAAGTGTCGATAAAAAGAAAAATACGGACATAGTAGTATCATGCTTATTATCATAACAGCAAAAAACTTTATCATAAAACTTATTCATATACTTTCCTCATATAACTTGTAATGAACAAGTAACAATCCATCACAACATAGAAGTATAAAGCATAAACCTTATTGAAAACAAACAAACTATGTTCTCAGTCAACTTTGCAACTACAATTCATCATATTTTCAAGAAGGGTCTCGTGTCGGTGACCTTTGGCAAGTCCACATACTCAACCATCATTTAGTATTCTATGATTGCTAACACTCACAGCATACCCATGAGCAAAAAGTTTCAACCGGACACACAGAAAGATAGGGGCTTATAACTTCGCCTCCCAACGTATTCACCTCAAGGGTGATGTCAACAATAATAACTCATGCTCACTCACATCCAACGGGATATATGTGCCTAGATCTTTCTTCACCACATGATGCTTGCAAAAAGAGAAAAGTAAAACGGAATACGGGATAATACTTTGACTCTTGCATAAAAGTAAATACATAAAAGTAAAAGATAGGCCCTTCGGAGAGGGAAGCAGAGGTTGTCATGTGCTTTTTGGTTTGTACGCTCAATCCCTTAATGTAAACGAACGTCACGCTATATTGCCCCCTATGATAGCAACTTTTACTATGCAGTCCGTCGCTTTTATTACTTTTCCATCATAAGTTCGTATAGCGCTCAATTTTCTCTTACACGAATTGATCAAAACACATTTTAGAAGGAATTTTTATTGCCTTATTGCACCGATGACAACTTACTTGAAGGATCTTACTCGATCCGTAGGTAGGTATGGTGGACTCTCAAAACATGAATTTGGGTTTTGGGTTTTTGGATGCACAAGTAGTATCTCTACTTAGTGCGGAATTTTTTTGGCTAGCAAAGATATTGAGCAGGCACCACTTGTTGAAGGATCTATGACAATATAACTTCTATGTGGATATGAACAAACATAAATCATTACATTATTTTCGTTGTCCAACATCAACAATTTTGGCATATAATATTTAATGGGGTCTCACAATCATAAAAGATGTCCAAGATAGTGTATTTGCATGTGAATCTTCTCTTCCCTTATTAATTCTTTCATGAATTGCATCATTGACCAATGCTATGTTTGTCAATCTCCAATAAATTTTACCACTTATACTTCTCCTTATGTGATGTCATTACTTACCATAAGATTAGCATATGATTCTTTTCATTTATTTCTCTTTCCTTTTATTTTGACTGCAACACGAAAGTAGAGAAGCAAAAGCTCAAACTAAACTTTATTATATAACTCTCACTCAATTACATAGATTCATAGACAACGAAACTAACACACGAAAATAGATCATGCTAAACTTTTATTCAACTAAATCAAGAAAAAGGCTAAAGATCAAACTAAAATAGGTAAAGGCGAATAAAAGTGATGGTGATACGATTCCGGGGCACCTCCTCCAAGCTTGTCTCAAGCCAAGGGGAGTGCCCATACCCATGTGCTCAAGTCTCCTTTGGTGGTGGTGATGATGTAGGTGGTGGTGATGATGTGGTAGGATTGTCCTCCAGCTTCCAGGGCAAGTGCTCACCATCAAAAGTTGACGCACGAGTCCCCTGAGTCCTAGAACTGGCAGCTAAACTCATACCTTTAAATCTTGCTTCATATTCAAAAACTTGGTTTTGAAGATCATAAATTTGACTTTGCAGAAAATTGATTTGCTCGTTGAGGGTGAAGATGGTGTCTTTTATAGACCGGCCATCCACCATATGATCACGGGTGATTCCATGATCATGGAGTGATTGGAACTAAGTCCAAGCTCCACCATCCTTTGGCACTTGAAGATGTCTTGTTCTACTGCCTCGAGCCTAGCTTCCACGCTTCCGGTCATCTTGGGTCCCTGAACATCGCGGATGTGGAGCACCCCCTCACGCAGCTCAATGGCTTGAGGGTGCTTCATCACCTCCGACAAGTACGGGTTGATGACCTTCTCAAAGAACTTGTCCTTGGAGAAGCTTGGTGGAGCCATGGAGATCTAGATCTGACGAGAAAACAACACGAAACAAGAACTGAGGATTTTTCTGCGATGCGGTGGTCAAAATAGTCTTGGGTATATATAGAGAATTTTTATTCTTGGAAAGCAAGCATATGGAAGGAAAACGGAGTCAGGAAGGTGTCCGAGGTGGGCACAACCCACCGGGGAGCGCCTGGCAGGGCTAGCGCGTCCTGATGTATCGTGCTCACCTCGGTTGCTTTCCTGCTTATTTCTTATTTTCCTAATTTTTGTAATATTCCAAATCTGACAGAAAATATTTTTGTGGATTTTTCGGAGTACGTTTACTTACCATATCACGTACCTCCTATTTTTCAGAATTCTGGAGTGTTCTGGAAGGTTTCTTATATGTGTTCCTCCGGTGTCATGGTTTGGATAACACTGCTTTCAACATTAATAGGCGTACCTGAGATACAGTGTTTTATTCTTTGTCCATTGACCACCTTCGGGTACCTTCGGCATTATTATTCTTGATAGCTCCAGAACGATAAACCTCTTTGATAATATATGGTCCTTCCCATTTGGAGAGAAGCTTACCTGCAAAAAATCTTAAACGAGAGTTGAAAAAAAGAACATAGTCTCCTATTTTGAATTCACGCTTTTGGATTCTTTTGTCATGCCATCTTTTTACTTTTTCTTTGAATAGTTTGGTATTTTCATAGGCTTGGGTTCTCCATTCATCTAGTGAGCTAATATCAAATAGCATCTTCTCACTGGCAAGTTTGAAATCATAATTGAGTTCTTTAATTGCCCAAAATGCTTTATGTTCTAACTCTAGAGGCAAATGACAAGCTTTTCCATATACCGTCTTGTACGGAGACATACCTACAGGATTTTTGTAAGTTGTTCTATAGGCCCAAAGTGCATCATATAGTTTCTTAGACCAATTCTTTCGAGACCTATTGACAATTTTTTGTATTATCAATTTTATTTCTCTATTGCTAAGTTAAACTTGACGATTAGACTGAGGAAGATAGGGTGATGCAATTCTATGGTTAACATCATATTTAGCAAGCATCTTACGGAAAGCACCATGGATAAAGTGTGAACCACCATCAGTCATTAAATATCTAGGGACTCCAAACCTCGGGAAGATAACTTCTTTAAGCATTTTAATGGAGGTGTTGTGATCAGCACTACTAGTTGGAATAGCTTCTACCCACTTAGTGACATAATCAACAGCAACCAAAATATGTGTGTACCTGTCAGAGGAAGGAAAAGGTCCCATATAATAAAAACCCCAAATATCAAATGGTTCAACAACAAGTGAATAATGCATAGGCATTTCCTAACTCTTACCGATATTACCAATTCTTTGACATTCATCACAAGAAAAGACAAAATTACGGGCATCCCTTAAGAGAGTAGGCCAATAAAAACCAGATTGCAATACCTTGTGAGCAGTTCTATCTCCCACATGATGTCCTCCATAAGCTTCGGAATGACATTTCCGTAGGATTTGTTCCTGTTCATGCTCAGGTACACAATCTAATAATACCATCTACTCCATCTTTATAAAGATGTGGGTCATCCCAAAAGTAATGTCTTAAATCATAGAAGAATTTTTTATTTTGTTGATATGTGAAGCTAGGTGGTATATATTTAGCGACAATGTAATTAGCATAATCAGCAAACCAAGGAGTGTTTTGGGAAACACTTATTGCAGCTAACTGTTCATCAGGAAAGCTATCATCAATAGGTAATGGGTCGTCAAGAATATTTTCTAACCTAGACAAGTTGTCAGCTACGGGGTTTTTAGCTCCCTTCCTATCAACGATATGTAAGTGAAATTCTTGAAGCAAGAGAACCCACCTAATGAGTCTAGGTTTAGCATCTTTCTTTTCCATAAGATATTTTATAGCAGCATGATTGGTGTGAACAATAACTTTGGAGTCAACAATGTAGGGTCTAAATTTATCACAAGCAAACACAACTACTAAAAATTCTTTTTCAGTAGTAGCATAATTTCGTTGGGCACTGTCTAGAGTTTTGCTAGCATAATGGATAACATTCAATTTCTTATCAACTCTTTGTCCTAGAACAACACCAATAGCATAATCACTAGCATCAGACATAATTTCAAAAGGCAAGTTCCAATCAGGTGGTTGAACGATAGGTGCAGAATTTAAGACTTTCTTGAGTGTTTCAAAGGCTTATACACAATCATCATCAAAAACAAAAGGGATATCCTTTTGCAAAAGATTAGTAAGAGGCCTAGAAATTTTAGAGAAGTCTTTAATGAACCTCCTATAGAAACCAGCATGACAAAGGAAACTTCGAATACCTTTAATATCTTTAGGACATGGCATTTTCTCAATTGCATCAACTTTAGCTTTATCCACCTCAATACTTCGTTCAGATATTTTATGCCCCAAGACAATACCTTCATTAACCATAAAGTGGCACTTCTCCCAATTCAAGACAAGATTAGTTTGTTCACATCTCTGCAAAACTCGATCAAGGTTGCTTAAGCAATCATCAAAAGCAGTCCCGTAAACGGAAAAATCATCCATGAAAACCTCCACAATTTTTTCACAAAAGTCAGAGAATATAGCGGTCATACATCTTTGAAAGGTAGCAGGTGCATTGCATAAACCAAAAGGCATACGTCTATAGGCATAGGTTCCAAAAGGACAAGTAAAGGTGGTTTTCTCTTGATCAGATTGTGATACACGTATTTGAGAGAAACCAGAATATCCATCCAGAAAACAAAAGTGTGTGTGCTTAGATAATCTTTCTAGCATCTGATCAATGAAAGGCAGAGGGTAATGATCTTTTCTAGTAGCTTTATTTAATTTTCTAAAGTCGATTACCATTCTATAGCCAGTAACAATTCTTTGTGGAATGAGTTCATTTTTATCATTAGGAACAATGGTAATACCTCTTTTCTAAGGGACACAGTGAATGGGACTTACTCATGTACTATCAGCTATGGGATAGATTATACCTTCTTCCAGAAGCTTTAATATTTCAGCTCTTACCACTTCTTTCATCTTAGGATTCAATCGCCGTTGGTGATCAACAACGGGTTTAGCATCAGGTTCCATATTAATCTTGTGCTGACATAGAGGGGGACTAATGCCCTTAAGATCATCAAGAGTATATCCAATAGTAGCCTGGTGCTTCTTCAGAATTTTTAATAATTTTTCTTCTTCATGTTCTGAAAGGTTAGCACTAATAATAACAGGATATATCTTTTTCTCATCAAGATAAGCATACTTCAAAGTATCAGGCAATTGCTTTAATTCAAACACAGGATCACCTTTAGGTGGAGGAGAACCTCCAAGAGTTTCAATAGGCAAATTGTGTTTTAGGAGAGGTTGTTGTTCGCAGAAAAAATTATCTATTTCATTTCTTTCACGCAAGTGCATATCATTTTCATGTTCAATAAAATATTGTTCTAGTGGACCAGCAGGAGGCACGACAATAGAAGCAAGACCAATTATTTCATCCTTGCTAGATAATTCTCTATCATGAGGTTGTCTACTAAACTTGGAAAAATTAAACTCATGAGACACACCCCCAAAACTGACATCGACAGTTTGTTTTTCGCAATCTATCTTAGCATTTACGGTGCTCAAGAAAGGTCTACCAAAGATAATGGGACAAAAGTCATCTTGTGGGGAACCAAGAACTAGAAAGTCAGTAGGATATTTTACTTTCCCACACAAGACTTCAACATCTCTAGCAATCCCAAGTGGTGTGATGGTGTCTCTATTAGCAAGTTTAATAGTAACATCAATATCTTCTATTTCAACGGGTGCTATATCATTCATAATTTCTTGGTATAAGGTAAAAGGGATAGCACTCACACTAGCACCCAAATCACATAAACCATGATAGCAATGATTTCCTATTTTGACTGAGACAACAGGCATGCCCACTACGGGTCTATGTTTATCTTTTTCATCAGGTTTGGCAATTCTAGCAGCTTCATCACAGAAGTAGATAATATGCCCATCAATATTTTCTACCAAGAGATCTTTAACCATAGCAACACTAGGTTCTACTTTAATTTTCTTAGGGGGCTTAGGTGCTCTAATATTACTCTTGCGAACCACGGTTGATACCTTTGCTTGTTCCTTTATCCTAACAGGGAAAGGTGGTTTATCCATATAACCAGTAGGCACAACTGGATCAACATTGTAAATGATGGTTTCATCTTCAGCTATGACCGGTTTTGTAATTTCTTATTTAATAGGGGGATGATATTTAAACCACTTATCCTTAGGGATATCAACATGAGTAGCAAACGCTTCACAGAAAGAGGCTACTATCTCAGAGTCAAGGCCATATTTAGTGCTAAACTTGTGAAAAACATCGGTATTCATAAAAGATTTAACACAATCAAACTTAAGCTTTATACCTGACTCATTACCTTCGTCGAGTTCCCAATCTTCAGAATTGCGTTTAATTCTTTCTAAGAGATCCCACTTGAATTCAGTAGTCTTCTTCATAAAAGAACTAGTACAAAAGTATCGAGCATGGATTGATCATTATGAGAAAGCCGAGCATAAAAATTCTGAATAATAACTTCTCTCGGGATATCATGATTGGGGCATGAATATAACATTGACTTAAGCCTCCCCCAAGCTAGAGTGATGGTTTCTCCTTCACGAGGCCAAAAATTATATATATAATTCCGATCACGATGAACTAGATGCATGGGATAAAACTTTTGATGGAATTCCAATTGCAATCGATTACAGTTCTATGATCCAATATCATCACATAGCCTATACCATGTCAATGCTTTTCCCTTCGAAGATAAAGGGAAAACCTTCTTCTTAGCTTCATCTCCGGATAAACCTGCAAGCTTAAATAATCCACAAATTTCATTCACATATAATAGGTGCATATCAGGATGTTCGGTTCCATTTCCTGCATATGGTTTAGCAAGCAGTTGTTCTACCATACCAGAAGGAATTTCATAACCAATATTTTCAGTAGGTGCAGTAGGTTGAGGGGCAACTAATTGTGGTTCCGGTCGAGGTGAAGATACCCCGAACAAACCCCTCAAAGGATTGTTTTCCATAGTAGCAAGTGACAATAAATTTCAGCACGTAGTATAAGTTTTTCCTTACCGATTTCCACTTACCAAGAGCGCTTCACTCCTCAGCAACAGCGCCAGAAAAGAGTCTTGATGACCCACAAGTATAGCGGATCAATCGTAGTCCTTTCGATAAGTAAGAGTGTCGAACCCAACGAGGAGCAGAAGGGAATGACAAGCGGTTTTCAGCAAGGTAATTTCTGCAAGCACTGGAATTGTAGGGAATAGGTAGTTTGATAGAAAGATAATTGGTAACGAGCAAGTAACGGTAAAAGTAAATAATGTGCAACAAGGTAGCCCAATCCTTTTGTGGCAAAGGACAGGCCAGAAAAGTCTCTAATAATAGGCAAGGTGTTCTTGAGGGTACACGGGAATTTCATCTAGCCATTTTTATCATGTTGGTTTGATTTGTGTTCGCTACTTTGATAATTTGATATGTGGGTGGACCGGTGCTTGGGTAATGTTCTTACTTAAACAACCTCCCACTTATGATTAACCCCCTCGCAAGCATCCGCAACTATGAGAAAAGTATTAAGATAAAATCTAACCATGGCATTAAACGTTTGGATGCCAATCAGCCCCTTACGAAGTAGCGCATAACTAGGGTTTAAGCTTCTGTCACTCTAGCAACCCATCATCTAATAACTACTCCACAATGCACTCCCATAGGCCCAAGGATGGTGAAGTGTCATGCAGCCGACGTTCACATGACACCACTAAGGGAATCACAACATACATATCATCAAAATATCGAACACATATCAAATTCACATGATTACTTGCAACATGACTTCTCCCGTGACCTCAAGAACAAAGGTAACTACTCACAAATAATATTCATGCTCAAAATCAGAGGGGTATTGAATAGCATAATGGATCTAAACATATAATCTTCCACCAAATAAACCATATAGTAATCAACTTCAAGATGTAATCAACACTACTAGTCACCCACAGGTACCAATCTGAGGTTCCAGTACAAATATTGAACACAAGAGATGAACTAGGGTTTGAGAGGAGATGGTGCTGTTGAAGATGCTGATGAAGATTAGGCTCCCAAATATGAGAGGGGTGTTGGTGATGACGATGGCTTTGATTTCCCCCTCTAGGAGGGAAGTTCCCCGGCGGAATCGCTTCGCAGGAGGGCAAAAGTGCTCCTGCCCAAGTTCCGCCTCGAGCGGCGTTCCATCCTGAAAGTCCTCCTCTTATTTTTTCTAGGTCAAAAGACTTTACATACAAGAAGATGGGCACCGGAGGTGGGCCTGGCTGGGCACAACCCACCAGGGCGCGCCTGGGGGGCCTGGCGTGCCCTGGTGTCTTGTGCCCACTAGGGTGGCCCCCTCTGATAGTTATTTGCTCCAGTATTTTTAATATAATCCAAAATAATTCTTCGTAAAGTTTCAACTTATTTGTAGATGTGCAGAATAGGTATCTCTGATGTGCTTTTTCAGGTCCAGAATTCCAGCTGCCGGTATTCTCCCTCTTTGTGTAAACCTTGCATATTATGAGAGAAAAGGCATTAGAATCACTCCCTAAAGCATTATTATTCAACAAAACATTATAAATAATAGTAGGAAATCATGATGCAAAATGTACGTATCAAGTGGTCGCACATGTAAGGTTGGCACGGTCAGCAGATCTTAAATCTAATCCGTTTTTGGAAGCACACACGCAACTTGCCTTGGTACACCACTTCTTTATCAATCGGTTACCTAGATCATCCTCTCCCTCGGGCATTAGTGGCACCCGATGGGGTTTTCGTAAAGTCTTTGATAAAACATTTGTTTTTTCCCATCTCATGCATATCCCCGTCCCACTTGCATAGCAAGTACTTAGCATCCTAACTACTTCCCACCCGCATAACCCTCATAGGAAGGTAGGGTCATGCACAATGCAAGTATCAACGAGAAATGCATTGGAGACAACCCCAGCAAGGTTGTCACCACATCATCGACATGCTCTTTCATGCAACAACCAAAGTATTATAATGCCATTCAAGAATAGTTTCATCAACATGGTCAAATGGCTGCTTGCCTGGCTCAACAGAGTCTTCGAGGTCTTCACAAGTTTCGGGTCCAATTCCAATCACTGTGTCTACTTCGTCAACTACCGTCGGAAACAACCATCATAAGCAACACAACAAGAAAGAAAATAAAAGTGCTCTATAAATAGGACGTCAATTTTTATTGGACACTTCTGGCTATAAGAAAAATAAGCAAAGAGGTTCAAGTGGATCTGGATCAATGAGGATCTTTTTGAAAGGTGGAAATGGAGCTATTAATGATCCTATAAGGAGTCTACAGAAAATTCTTTTATAAAAAATGAGTGGAGGCCCTAGTTAAATAGGGCATGATTTTAGAAAAATTTAGAAAGTGGTTTCACTGTATTTGGAGTTGGGACGAATTACCTAATGGTTTTTCTAAGATAGAAATAATGAAAATGGGGACTATTTATTTGACCTAACAGAAATAATGCATGGGAAAAAATGTTACCCATAGCTAGATAAATAGAGGAATATTTTTGGATTCTCTGGAAATTGGAATCATCAAATTTGAAGCTATGATGGATGCACTAGGGATTTTACAAAGTGGCTTTTAATAGCTCAAATTTAAATTCAAATTTGAACAGTGCAAAAAACTAGTGGTAGAAAAATGTGAAAGCTGCACCAAATAATAGGTGACATTTTTAGGAGAATATAGAAATTTGGATAAGAAAGGAATTATGTGGAAAAGTTTTAGTCTGTGAATAAAAAGAAAAAGGAAACAAAATACCTAAGCGACTAAACCGCGTACTTGGCATAGAGTAGAAGTTGGGCCGGCCCAGTGGCTTGGCCGGGCGGGCGAGTGGCGACGTCGATGGTGTATTCCTTAGAATACGCTTCCTCCGTGTGAAAACGCCTTTCGGCGGTACCCGCTCCACTTAAAAAAGGGCCAGGCCCACCTGTCAGTGGCTCAGCCTCGCTGGCTGGCCGACATGCGGGGCCTGCAGGTAGGTTCCTCTCTCTCCTCCCGCTCGGGCATAGGAGAGGCAGGGGAGGTCGAGCGCGTGCCGACGTCCGCTACACTGGCGATGTTGCGCACGCCGGCGAGCTAAGGAGTCCGCGCCGCGCTCAACCAGGTGTTGCGCTCCTGCGGGGGAGCGCCGTAGCGGTAGCGACTCGGGATGGCCGCGGGGAAAGCCGTCGGGCCGCCGTGACTCTGAGTGCACGGGCGTCCTCGTGGAAAAACGGTGGCGACAGGGCTTCAAGGTGGCTATGGGGAAAGCTCTAGGCTAGTCAGATGAAGAGAAGGAGCTCGATGCCATTCAAATTTTGATTAGAGTCCACCGGCGGGCTTCGGCAATGGAGCTCGATGGGGGGTAGGGGAGGATGAATAGGTGGTCCGGGGTGTTTGCAGGAGGTGCAGGAGGTTGCTAAGGCCGACCGCGAGGCCAGGGGTGGCTTACATATCGCCAGGCACCGGTGCCCCACGGACGATGTCCAGAGACACATTCCAGCAATGCCAGAGGCCAATTTACCGCTCTGGTCTATGTCTGCGGGCCTCATGCACACGTTTCTGGGACGTGGGAGGTGAGATGGTGAGCAGGGGCACCGTCAAAAGCTCGCACGTGCGAGGCCAACTGCTGGCCGAGCGGAGCAGGCGCCAGGCACGCCCGGCAGAGCGAGGGAGGGGTAAGGAAGGAGGGGGCTGACCTGCAATCTTGTTGCCGATGCCGAGGAGGTCCTAGGGGACAAGGCCATGCCTCCCTAGAATGTCGGGAGCCTCGGAATGGGTGTCGCTACAGTGTGTGGGCGCACTGTAGCGTGCTCTAGAGCACGGCCACTGCATGCCATGGCATGCTTTTGGCACTTTGGGCTCGGCCATTAGTGTCTAGGGGATCTAGGAGGGCATAAACAAAGTGAATATGGCCATGGGAGGCTAGGTAGGTTGCTTGGTGAAATAGAGAGAGTAAATGGAGGTGTCCTTGCTGTCCAGGGATGGTAATGGAGGCTTTTTACCCACAAATAATTGAGCTATGGCCAGGCAAAGTTTACTTGGGGTAAATGGGCACTAGGAGGTGATGTGGTAAAAAATTGGGATCAATGGGAATAGTAGAGGTGGTGAAAATAGTAACTTTTAGAAATGACCAGAAGGTGTTTGATGCAAGTTTGAGCTAGCTAAATGGTTCTCCTTGCTATGAAACTTAACAGAAGTAACTTTTATATGGAAATTATGTTGATCACCAAGTTTGATATTATTTGAAGAAAGTTGCCAATGCAAAAGTTTCAAACCCTAGAAATGGGCAGAAACAGGTTTGGATAGATATACCTAAGATAATTTGTTCTCCTTGATGCACCACTTGGGGTGGATGCATGATTAGGTATTTGAACATGACCACAGAGTTTGGGATCAAATGGAGAAACTTGATAATGTAAAGTTGCTGAAATTTGATTCTGGATAGAGCGGGTTTTGGGGCATTCTTGTGAAACAAAACTATTTTGATTGCAATGAAACTTGCCAAGATAATCACATATTGCATATGTGACTTGCTGGAATTTTATTGGATTTATTTGACAAAAATTCTTATAGATTTTTTCAAATACTTGAAATATATAGAAAGGGTTTTCTCCAATATTGTGAACATGATCATGTGATGAAACTCATATATCTGGAAATATTTGTCCACTGAGTTCCCCTAAATTTTCACAAATATTTTGGAAGCATAAAAATAATTTTTCCCTATAAAAGACCATTTATGGCCATAAGAAAAATCCTTTCAATAAAATATGAAAATAACCTTTAAAAATATATTTTGTGGTTTTGGGAAGTCTTATATATAATTGGTTTCAAATATAATTTTTTGAAGAATTTAAATACCCTAATTTAAGGACTTGCAGTTCAAGCCTGAAGTCGGGGGGTTTTGAAAACCTAAATTAAATAAATGCTTTTTGGCCAAAATAAATTTGTATATAAATAGTTTTTGGTCCTATACACATGGCATGATCATTGGACAAGGTTTTGGATCAAGGAGATGAGTTTTGAGAGTAGGAGGGATTTTATAAATTTAGAGCACAACTAACAATCAAGGCAAAAGCAACCAAGTAAATCATTACAAGCACATAAAAAGTTTTTGTTGGCCCTAATTTTTTAGCTATGTTAACTTAGTCAGGAGAGGCAAAACACAGGGTGTGATAGACCTACCCTCCTTACAATAATCTTGTCCTCGAGATTCCTAGGCTAGGTGTTGAAGAGATACAGAAATTTGGATCTGAGGTAGTCTTCACGTTCCCATGTTGCTTCTGTTCTGGTGTGCTTGTCCTTCTGGATCTTCAAGTGCTTGATGACATGGCTTCGAGTGCATTGCTTGCCTTCATCTCAGGGGTGGACGGGGTTCTTACGATAAGCTAGGTTTTACTAGGGTCAAGGTCCTGGTGAACGGGGTTTGAGGAAGGGTCTGGCTTGTGTGTATATTCCAAAGTCGGAAAACATGGAAAAGTAGTGTGTTTGCGTGCTGGTCCTGGGGTTACTCATGTTGGTTAGTGACATCTAGATGTCTCATGCTAGAATAGAATGGTCGAATCTTGGTGTAGCTTCTCATCGACGGGGAAGTCCTTGATTCCCATAAGGCAGGTGATCTTTAGTCGCAGGTGGTCTTCATCCTTAAGAGTGTTGACGCATGTCAGCGTAGTCTTCTTGTCGAGGTCTTCCGCTTGTGAAAGCTCTCGAGGTACGTCCTTTGATCATCCTTGTTAACTTGTCTTCGTAGTCACGGACGCATGTTTCTAGCGTGCCTTCGAGTGTTTGATCTACATGTCTCTCCGTTGCCATTTGTAGACAAGTTTGGGTTGAGTCCCGTCCCTAAGACTAAGCTTAGACACTTGTTGTCAAAAGGGGTTCTACCATCTGGGAAGGTTTCAATGGGGTTCTTTAAGTAAGCTAGCTATTCAAAAGCGTAGAATAGCGATCTAGTCCTCATGTTCTGGGGTTCGGACAAATGGGGAGGACTATCTTTGGTAGGTGGTTCACCAATATCCAGTCAGGATCACGTGTTTGATTGGACCCAAAGAGGCTAGTAACAAAGTCATGACCATTGTTCCATTCCGTTCTAGGTATCTGGAGAGAGCAGGGACGTCATGCACATCATACAACATCAAGGTGGAGTGAGGGGTGCCATCCACTTCTCGGTTTCTTTCTAGTCAGGGACTGATAGGTGACTACTTAAAACAAGGGTCTCTCTAATTCCTCTTGATGTCCAATCGCTTCATCGTGCTTGAATGTCGGTGCTTCTTGACATAGTCTAGCTGATGTAGCTGGCAGAGGAATGGTGGTTGACTTATGTTGCTTCTTCTTCATTGTCACAGTTTCCCAACCGTAGTAGTTCTTCATCTTGCTTGGGTAAGAGTGTCTTCTGCTGCAGGGAGAGTGCTTCGAGGTGTCCAACTTTCTTAAGGTATAAACTTACACTTGAGAGGCTTGGCAGTTGGTGCTTCTGGGGCTTATCCAAATAGGACTAAGGTGTTCCTTTCTCTCATTGGGTAATTAAGTATGTCATCCGTGTGGACAACAACATATTTCCCCAAGTATCACCCAAACATATTATTCGTGGCATATGTGAGAGGAGCGGGCATTTACTCAGGATGGTCACTTGTCCAGGGGTTTGTGGTCCATTGTAATCTAGTTCTTCGTGTCCACCTTCCTTATGGATAGGATTGGTGGTGGTCAAGGTAGAGTATTGGCCATAATCTTTCGACTTAGAGCCAATGCCTATGGTCATTATCTGTCCATGTTATGGCTCGGTAAAGCTTAGGGGTTTCAAGGATCTTAGGATGTGAGAGAACGTCTATCATCTTACCCTTGAGCACAGTTCCTAGATGCCAATGGTCCTACCTATTACTCCAAACGGAATCATCCCATATCATCGAGGGCATCATCTCATATAAGTCAACTCTAATATTACTCATGCTATTCATATCTCCATGGTTTTGAGAGAAGGACTAAACCAAACCACCAATGTATACGATAACTAACTCATATGTATCCCTATGTAAAAATCCTCAGGTGAAGCATACAAGCTGCTAAGCTTGAATAATACACTACAAATCCAAGTGTTCAACTAAAATATCCAGGGTCTAAGGTGTTGCCTCTCTATGCTAAGGAAACATGTAATATACCATTCCAAGATCTTGTTTCCTTCCTATGAATCCAATTAATCGATCCACGAATAGCATTCAGTATTACACGATCCATTACTACTACAAATCCAAGATGTTCCGTATATCTCCTAAAGTCCCTTTAATCCCCAAATACTTGAAAGGACTATCTCATCACTGTATATCCACCAATTTCCATTATCATGATCAAGTAAACTCCAATGTCTAGTTTATATAGATCCTAAATCAACTCTAACAAACAATCCAATTTCCTAGTTTAATTCCCACCGTGAAACATGGTATCATGATCGAGATCATCAGACTAAATCCAACTTACTCCATACTCATCCCCAACACTTGTTAAGATAACCTATTATATCCAAATTTTAGGTCCAGCGAGAGTTTCTACTCTTTCCTACTAATCATCATCGTAATGTCATCAATTCCTAGCAACACAAGCCAGCGAAGTCAATTTTAGCTTGTGATCATAATTGTCCATCTAAATCCAATTTACTCAAGGGAGAGATAAGTTATCCTACTCTATCAACTTGATCCACCAAGTTCACCTATCATCAAGAAAGTATCGTATTCCACCAAAGGGTCTCAACTACTTCCTCAAGATATCTATTATAGCCTCGTCAAATCATTAGTCTACTAACCATGTATCCTCAAAACGATCTTCCCTATGGCATCGTCAGTACAAGTGTCGGCTTAAGAATGTAATGTGTTTGTTCACTATGATCACTAGTTCCATAATGAACCCGATGCTAAACTAGGTCATTGAATCTTAACTGGTTCTCTTGCAAATCCATATGTTAAGCATATGGTTAAGGGTTTAAGCCAGGTGACTCGTGGGGTCTAGGCTAGTCTAGGGAGGTTCTTCTGATCTTGAGGGAAGAGCATCACTCTACGGGGTGCATCTGGTTGAGTAGGTCGTAGTCAAAGTCTTCAGAACTAGTTGTCTGTTGAGGTAGATCCTTGGTGCATCTTGCCTTGCTGGTCTTCAGCTGACGAGAAAGGTGAGAGGGAAAAGTGGCATAGAGGAGGTGCCTAAAGGGGGTTCTATAGTGCAAGTGCAATTAAACAAGTGCTGAAAGGGCCAAACACAAACATTAAGATAAGGTAGGCAATATAGCCGCATACCTGTTGCCTAGGGCAAAATGCGAATTATACCAAAACACAAACAAATAAAACAAGCAACACCCAATGATGGTTCTATTCGAACCATCACAAGGTCTTGACTTCGCATAGGTGATATATACACGACTCATCCTACCCTAGGGGTTCTCGGACTCAGGAGTCGAGCTCGCTTCGTGTCCCGGAGAGGAAGACATTCAGTCTTCTGGGTCTTCCTCAGGTGTTGCCACGTGCCTTATAGTTGTTCGTCGAAATGATTCGGGTTGGGGCCTGGAGTATTTTTGGCAACTTCTCATCTGGTATGTTGATGGGGCGAAGGTGATACCTCATGGCTGACATTATCAGGGTCTTCTGTTGTCTTCTTAATCATGGCAATCCCTCTTGTCTTTTGAGGCATCGAGGGTTCCAGGTAGGCAATCCCTTATGCAATGATATTATCAAGGCATGGTAGAGGTCCATCCTGTCAGTCATGTTGATGGAAACATCAACATCAAGAGCGGGGGTGAAGAGAACCGTTTTCCTGCTCACTATGGTGAGGCGGACCAAATGGCGAGGTTCTCATCGACTGGTGGTTGCCGATACGACAACAGTATGGACATGGTTGCTCTATTAGGGATGTATATCATGATTTTGTATGTCTTATGCCCTGGTCATCGTAGGCCAAGGTTGCATCATCCTGGGCCAGAGTCGAGGGTGTCACCAACTTCCAAGTCTTGACGTCCTCATAACTTGAGAAGGTATCTCATGTTGGCATCGTCTTGCCGTGGTATCACTAACCTTGTCTTCAAAGGATGAGGGTGAATGATTGTCAAGGTGGCTTTCTTCCAGGTCACCCACGTGGATTTGAGGAAACCAGTGGTCAGGGGCATAAGGGTACTAGCGCCCGTTTGCAAAGTTTTGAAGGAGAAGACGAGGAAAGCCAAATGAAAAATTGTGGAAGTGCTAAGGCACAACCCTTTGGTTCCTTTGAAAACTTAGAAGAGGTAAGAAATATAGAAGTTTTGTAAGTGATTTGAAGGGTCTGGAAAAGTAGTTTTGTCCTAACTAATGTCCATGCTAACTAAGGCTTCCTACAGTCAGGATGGATCCGATGCCAGCTCTGTGGGAACCCTGACTCATAAGTCGTGATCTCCGAATGCACGCGTATAGTGATCCCAGAGATCAATGCTCACTGAACACACAGAAACTGAATAATAAGAGTCTTACATCCAGTACATATCGTTTTACTCAAATATGGCCTCTATGGCCAAGTCTTCATAAACTTGCAGCGAATATCTTTACCAATAGCATGGACCCATGCCATCTGCCTTAACCCTATAGGCATTCTAACTGGGAAGCGTCCTAGCTCGCATGTTCGCCACCAAGGTACAGTTCACTATATCATGTTCTTTCATGCGTGGCCAATAAAATAAACATTGGCAAGCCAATGAGTACTTTGAATGTACTTGCAAGCAACATATGTTTGGACAATGTAAAACAATGCAGGGTATAGCACTAAGCAGGTAGTTTTGCAGAAAGCTAGTTTTGTGAGCAACATCATGTCCTACCATTTATCAAAATTATGCTCCAACAAGTTGGAGATATCCATATGAACAAGTTACATATATCAATATATGTAGGATTTGAACATCACATGTTCAGTCATTTCATCAAGTTTTCCGACTTAACTCAAGTATGTCTTTGTCACACACACACACACACACACACACACACACACACACACACACCAAATTTTGTGAAAACATCTGGACGTAGTTTAAGAAGGACCACCAACTGTCCATGATCGTGGACACGGCTATTCGAATAGTTTTACATTCTGTAAAGGTTGCGCGCTTTACCCACCAGACTCGGGAAAGTTCCGTGTCATCCACGACTCGCGGTACCTTAGGTACCCGAGGTAAGCACCCGAACAATGCCTTTCCCTTGATGATACTAAACAAAGAGTCCACTCATTGGTGCCATCCCCCATGATGCACATCACACGTACCATCCATGTGGGCACACAATGGTGTGCCCGGTGTCTGTGAAAACAGACCACGGTCGTCCTTTCAGGCACGAGCCCGTATCAAGAGTGACCACGTCACTCCCGCCACTAGTAAATGTGGCCTCTCTGCTAGCAACGACCAAAGTAATCAAAAAACCCCTTCCCATATAGGGGTAGAGTGGTCACACATGTATGGTTGGGACGGTCAGCAGACCTTAAATCTAATCCGTTTTTGAAAGCACACACGCAACTTGCCTCGGTACACCACTTCTTTATCAAGTGGTTACCTAGCTCATCCTCTCCCTCGACCATTAGTGGCACCCGATGGGGATTTCGTAAAGTCTTTGATAAAACATTTGTTTTCCCATCTCATGCATATCCCTGTCCCACTTGCGTAGCAATTACTTAGCATCCTAACTACTTCCCACCCGCATAACGCTCATAGGAAGGTAGGGTCATGCACAATGCAAGTATCAACGAGAAATGCATTGGAGACCAACCCAGCAAGGTTGTCACCACATCATCGACATGATCTTTCATGCAACAACCAAAGTATTATAATGCCATGCAAGAATAGTTTTATCGACATGGTCAAAGGGCTGCTTGCCTAGCTGAGGAGAGTCTTCAAGGTCTTCACAAACTTCAGGTCCAATTCCAATCAGTCCATCTACTTCATCAACTACCGTCGGAAACAACCATAATAAGCAACACAACAAGAAGGAAAATAAAAGTGCTCTATAAATAGGAGATCTATTTCTATTGGACGCCTCTGGCTATAAGAAAAATAACCAAATATGTTCTACTGGATCTGGATCAATGATGATCTTTTTGAAAGGTGAAAATGGAGGGATTAATGATCCTATAAGTAGTCTACATAAAATACTTTTATAAAAATGAGTGGAAGCACTCGTTAAATAGTGCATGATTTTCAAAAAAAATCAGAAAGTGGTTTCACTGGATTTGGAGTTGGGATGAATTACCTATGGTTTTTCTAAGATAGAAATAATGAGAAGGGCTACTATTTATTTGACCTAACCGAAATAATGCATGGTAAAAAATGTTACCCATAGCTAGATAAATAGAGGGAGATTTTTGGAGTCTCTAGAAATTGGAATCATCAAATTTGAAGCTATGATGGATGCTTTAGGGATTTTAGAAAGTGGCTTTTAATAGTTCAAATTTGAATTGAACAGTGCAAAAACTTGTGGTAGAAAAATACGTAATCTGCACCTAATAATAGGTGGCATTTTTAGGAGAATATAGAAATTTGAATCATCAAATTTGGATAAGAAATGAATTATGTGGAATGTTTTAGTCTGTGAATAAAAAGAAAAAGGAAAAAAACACCTAAGCGGCTAAACCGCGCACTGGCCGCAGAATAGAAGTTGGGCCGGCCCACTGGCTCGGCCGGGCGGGCGAGTGGCGACGTCGATGGCGTATTCCTAAGAATATGCTTCCTCCACATGAAAACGCCTTTCCGCGGTACCCGTCTCCCCTTAAAAAAAGGGCCAGGCCCACCTCAGTGGCTCAGCCTCGCTGGCTGGCCGACAGGCGGGGCCTGCTGGCAGGTTCCTTGCCCTCCTCTCGCTCGGGCAGAGGAGAGACAGCAGAGGTCGAGCACGCGTCGGCACCCACTCCAACGGCCACGTCCGGTGATGTTGCACACATCGGTGAGCTGAGGAGTCCGCGCCGCGCTCAACCAGATGTTGCACTCCTGCGGGGGAGGGCTGTAGCGGCAGCGGCTCGGGATGGCCGCGGGGAAATTCGTCAGGTCACCGTGGCTCCGAGCGCACGGGCATCCTCGTGGAAACCGGCGGCGACAAGGCTTCAAGGTGGATAAGGGGAATGCTCTAGGCTGGTCAGATGGAGAGAAGGAGCTCGACGCCATTCGAATTTTGATCAGAGGTCGTCGGCGGGCTTCGGTCATGGAGCTCGATGGGGGGCAGGGGAGGATGAATTGGTGGTCCGGGGTGTTTGTAGGAGGTGCACGAGGTCGCTAAGGCCGGCCGCGAGGCCAAGGGTGGCTTATATATGGCCAGGCACCGGTGCCCCACGGAAGATGTCCACGGCCACAGTCCGGCAATGCCAAAGGCCAATTTAGCACTTTGGTCTGTGTCTGCGAGACTCGTGCACGTGTTTCGGGGACAAGGGGGGTGAGATGGTGAGCGGGGGCACTGTCAGAAGCTCGTGCGTGCAAGGCCAACTACTGGCCGAGTGGAGCGGCGCTAGGCACGCACGACAGAACGAGGGAGTGGGAAGGAAGGAGGGGGGCGACCTGCAATCTTGTTGCGGATGCCGAGAAGGTCCCAGAGGACAAGGCCATGCCTCCGTAGGCTATCCGAATCCTCGGAATGGGCGTCGCGACAGTTCGTGGGCGCACTATAGCGCGCTCCAGAGCGCGGCCAATGCATGCCATGGCATGCTTTTGGCACTTTGGGCGCGGCCATTAGTGTCTAGGAGGGCATAAACAAAGTGAATATGGCCAGGGGAGGCTAGGTAGGTTGCTTGGAGAAATAGAGAGGGTAAAAATGGAGGTGTCCTTGCTGTCCAGGGATGGCAACGGAGGTGTTTCACCCAGCAATAATTGAGCTATGGCCATACAAAGTTTACTGGTGGTACATGGGCACTAGGAGGTGATGTGGTAAAATTTTGGGATCAATGGGAATAGTAGAAGTGGTGAAAACAGTAACTTTTAGAAATGACCAGAAGGTGCTTGATGCAAGTTTGAGCTAGCTAAATGGTTCTCCTTGCTATGAAACTTAATAGAAGTAACTGGTATATGGAAATGAGGTTGATCACCAAGTTTGATCTTATTTGAACAAAGTTGCCAATGTAAAAGTTTCAAACCCTAGAAATGGGCAGAAACATATTCGGATAGATATACCTAAGATAATTTGTTCTCCTTGATGCACCACTTGGTGTGGATGCATGATTAGGGTATTTCAACATGACCAAAAAGTTTGGGATCAAATGGAGAAACTTGATAATGTAAAGTTGCTCAAATTTTATTAGGGCATTCTTGTGAACCAAAACTATTTTGATTGGAATGAAACTTGCGAAGATCATCACATATTGCATATGTGACTTGCTGGAATTTTCTTGGATTTATTTGACAATATTTCTTATAGAAATATTTCAAATACTTGAAATATACAGAAAGGGTTTTGGAGGGTTTTGTCCAATATTTTGAACATGACCATGTGTTGAAACTCATATATATGAAAAATATATGTCCAGTGAGTTTCCCTAAGTTTTCTCAAATATTTTGGAAGCATAAAAACAATTTTCCCTATAAAAGACCATTTGTGGCCTTAAGAAAAAGCCTTTAAATAAAATATGAAAATAGCCTTTAAAAATTATATTTTGTGGTTTTGGGAAGTCTTATATATAATAGGTTTCAAATATAATTTTTGAAAGAATTTAAATACCCTAATTTAAGGACTTACAGTTCAAGCCTCAACTCAGGGGTTTTTGAAAACCTAAATTAAATAAATGCTTTTTGGCCAAAATAAATTTGTATTAAAATAGTTTTTGGTCCTATACACATGGCATGATCAATGGGCAAGGTTTTGGATCAAGGAGATGAGTTTTGAGAGTAGGAGGGATTTTTTGAATTTAGAGCACAACTAACAATCAAGCAAATAGCAACCAAGTCAAGCATTACAAGCACACAAAAAGTTTTTGTTGGCCCTAATTTTTGTGCTATGTTAACTTAGTCAACAGAGGCAAAACACATGGTGCATGCCAGAAGCGTCGAGGAAGGTGACCTTGTTCTTCGCCGGATTCAGTCTGCGAAGGGATCGAACAAGTTGACACCGAAATGGGAAGGCCCTTACCGGGTAGTACAAGTCACCAGGCCTGGCGCAGTGCGCTTGGAGACCAAAGATGGCACCCCGGTGCAAAACTCATGGAATATCGAGCATCTTTGCAAGTTCCACCCGTAAGGCGGTGTTGCCGGGACCTCTCCCGGCAACCCCTTTTGTACGAGTCTGCCAGCAGGCATGTAGTCCTTTGTACAAAGCTAGGCTAAGACCATGTGCATAATCAATAAAGCTAAGTGTTCTACAACTTTTTGTCAAAATGCATATCGATTTTATGTATGTTGTATGAAATGTTGTAATCACGATGACTTATGTGAAATGGTTGTTGAACCGGCAAGGTTCCTAGCCTCCTCTTTTCTCTTCTTTCTTTTTCTCAAAGGACAGGAGGACCCTCGCGTGCAAGTCTTCCCGGGGGTGATGGTATTGATACCTACCCAAAAAATGTTCAAGGTTGACCATTTCGCGACAAGAAGTACAACAAAGAAAAGCTAAGTTGCAGAAACTTTAAAATTCTTTTTTGTAGCTATTTTCCCTTGAACGATTTCAAAATTTGTATGAGAAATCCTGGACGCGAAGGACCCTTGTCTAAATTGTTTGCGCCCATGGGTTGTGTGAGTCCGCTCAACAACCAAAGTGGTTGCGGCAAGGACATCAAGGTGATCTTGCTGGCAGCAACTTCTCCAGCAGGCTGCTAAGGACTTGTTCCTAAAGCGCTCGCGGCAAGAATGCGCACATCAGCAAATACTTCCGCCAAGCATAGGGATTGAAACATACCGATGCGGAATCAAATATGAGGGAAACTAGCCATTCATTCAAGCACACAAATATATTACATTCAAAATGCAAATTTGCGGTGCTAATTCAAGACAACTGTTTTTGATACATGCGCCACGACAACAACGAAGAGATTATTTCTTTAGGGTCACGACACCTACCCTGCAGAGATCAGAGCGACAAGGGCGTCAAGATTAGTGGTGTCGAAGTCCTTGGGCAGCTTGGCGAAGGCCTTGCTCAGGTCGATGCCGGGGTTGTGGTAGGCGACCTTCACCAAGATCTTGTGGAGAGCGCCACGTCAGAGCTCGCGGGACTGGACTGGTAGCTGTTGTTGTAGGAGAACTCGGTGAATGGTAGGCAATCTTCCAATTTGGCTCCATATGCTAAAACACAAGCACGAAGCATGTCCTTGAGTATCTGATTTACTCGTTCCATCTGTCCGCCTGTCTGGGGGTGAAAAGCAGTGCTGAAGGAAAGCTTGGTTCCCATGGCCTCTTGAAACTTCTTCCACAACCTTGAGGTAAACTAGGTACCTCGGTCTGAGACAATCTCCTTTGGAACTCCGTGGAGGCTCGCTATGCGCTCGATGTAAAGGCTTGCTAGCTTGTTTCCATCATAGGTGGTTCTGACGGGAATGAAGTGGGCTACCTTGGTCAGGTGGTCGACGATGGCCCAAATGGAATCATGTCCTTTGCTTGACCTGGGCAAACTAGTTATGAAGTCCATCCCGACTTTGTCCCACTTCCATTCAGTCACTTTGAGAGGTTGTAACAGTCCAGCGGGTCGCTGATGCTTAGCTTTGATTCTCTGGCATATGTCACACTTATGGACAAAAGTGGCTATCTCTCTTTTCATGCCATGCCACCAGAATCTTGCTTTGAGGTCTTGGTACATCTTGGTTCCTCCAGGATGGATGGAATACAGAGTGTGGTGGGCTTCTTGCAAGATCAGCTTCTTGAGCTCAACTTTGTTGGGTACGCAAATGCGATTCCCAAACCATCTAACTCCTTGTTCATCCACTGCGAATCCTGGCGCCCTGCCTGCCTTGATCTTCCTCTTGATACCTTCAATGCTCTCATGACCCTTCTGAGCTTCCTTAATATTATCCATCAAGGTAGGCCTTGCTTCGAGGTTGGCTAGGAAACCAGGTGCAACTAGTTCCAAGCCAAAGCTGTCAAGCTCTTCATACAAGGCGGGTAGCCTTTCCTTAATCCTAGCATTCAAGGAACAAGCCTTTCTGCTTAAGGCGTCTGCTACCACATTGGCCTTTGCAGGGTGGTATTGAACACTGAGGTCGTAATCCTTGATCAACTCCAACCATCTTCGTTGCCTCATGTTCAACTCCCTTTGAGTGAAAATATACTTCAAACTCTTGTGGTCTGTGTATATCTCATATCGCTTTCCTAGAAGGTAATGTCACCATGTCTTCAAGGCATGAACTACAACTGCCAACTAAAGATCATGAGTAGCGTAGTTCTCTTCGTGAGGACGTAGTTGTCTGGATAGATATGCTATGACTCTTCCTTCTTGCAACAGAACACCTCCAAGCCTGGTTCTTGATGCATCACAATATATCACAAAGTCCTTGTGAATATCAAGGCTGGCCAAAACTGGGGCTGTTGTCAACCTCCTCTTGAGCTCTTGGAAGCTTTCTTCGCACTTCGGCATCCATTCGAACTTCTTATCCTTCTTCAAAAGCTGAGTCATGGGTCTAGCAATGCTGGAGAATCCTTCGACGAACTTGCGGTAATATCCCGCAAGTCCGAGGAAGCTTCTGGCTTCCTTCACGTTGCTTGGGGATTGCCATTCAGTCATGGCTTCGATCTTGGCAGAATCCACTGACAATCCTTCTACAGTCAACACATGACCCAAGAATCCAACTTCATGCAGCCAGAATTCGCACTTTGTGAATTTGGCATAAAGCTAGTGCTGTCGAAGCTTGTCTAGGACCAATCTCAAGTGTTGCTCATGCTCTTCTTCAGACTTGGAGAAGACGAGTATGTCGTCGATGAAGACAACGACAAACTTATCCAAATACTCCATGAAGACTGTCTTCATGAGGTACATGAAGTAAGCTGGGGCATTGGTTAACCCAAATGACATGACCGTGTACTCATACAGGCCATATCGGGTCACAAACGCCATCTTCGGGATGTCTTGGGGTTCGATCTTCAACTGGTAGTACCCGGACCTGAGATCGATCTTGGAAAACACCTTGGCACCATTTAGCTGATCGAACAGGTCTTCAATCTTGGGGAGTGAGTACTTGTTCTTTATTGTGACCTCATTGAGAGAACGGTAATCGACACAAAGTCGGATAGTTCCGTCCCTCTTTGACACAAATAGAACAGGAGATCCCCAAGGAGAAGCACTGGGGAAAATAAATCCCTTTCTGAGCTGCTCAGCCAGTTGCTCCTTCAGTTCAGCCAACTCTTCGGATCCCATTCTATAGGGCTTCTTATTGATCGGTCCTGCTCCGGGCCTTAGCTCAATGATGAACTCAATGTCGCTGTCAGGAGGCATTCCGGGCGGCTCATCAGGAAATACATCTGGGTATTCACTTACCACCGGCACTTGATCCAACTCAATTCCCGACAGACAGTTAACCTGAGGGGCTTGAGCGGAAGTAGGGTTGGGAACATACTTGACTTCAACTCCTTAGCTATTGGTCATGGTAACAGTCCTCTTGGCACAGTCTACCAAGCCTTGGTGCTTGGTTAACCAGTCCATGCCTAGGATCACATCCAAGCCTTGCGACTTTAGGATGATAAGGTCTGCTAGGAAGTCTACCCCATTGATGTTAATCTCAACTCTTGACATCCTATCTTGGTCCTCATAACTGAACCTGGGGTTTGTACCAACATATGGTTACCCAGGTGTGTAGGCTGCATAGCACTCTCTAGTGCAAACTTTTCGGTAACAAAAGAATGCAAAGCTCCACAATCAAACAATACAGTTGCTGGGGTTGAGTTGATGAGGAACGTACCCAGTATGACGTCCGGGTCTTCCTAGGCTTCCTCGGCAGTGACATGATTCACACGACCCTTTCCATTGTTGGGCTGGTTGCGGGGAGCATGGTTCCTTGGTGGCGCTCCACGGCCTTGACCTTGGTTTGGCGCATTGCAGCCCGGTGCCTCTGGCTTAATGTTGGGGCACTGCTTAGAGATGTGTCAAGGCTGACCACACCCAAAGCACGTGACCTGGCCAAAGTTGTTGTTGTTGTTCCTGCCGCCATTGTTGTTCCTGCCGCCATTGTTGTTATTGGGGTTGTTGTAAGCTGGCCTGGGATTGGCATACTGCTGAGGCTGGTAGCTCGAATGAGGTGCAGGAGGTCTAGCCTGCTGCGGCTGATAGGTTGGCTTGGCTGGGGTTGGCTGCCAGGGGTGAGGCTTCTGGTTGCTGGAACTACCCTTGTTGATCATCTTGCGCTTGCGAGTGTCGTCCATGGCACGACGCTTGTCCTCAAGCATGAGGGCCTTGTTCACCAGATCGAAGAAGGTCCGATAGTCTCAGACAATGAGTTGATACTGCAGGGTTTGCTGGAGTCCTTCCATGAAGCGTTCCATCTTAGCAGCCTTAGTGTTGACATCTTCCGGTGCATACCTTGATAGCAGGTTGAACTTCTGCATGTACTCCTTGACAGAGCCACTTCCTTGCTTCAACGCTCAGAATTCTCTCTTCTTGATAGCCATTATCCCAGAAGGAATGTGGGCGGTGCGGAATCCTTCCTTGAATTCAGCCCAGGTGATCATACGGTCGCCTTGCATGACCATGAATCCATCCCACCTAGCTCTGGCGGTACCTCCGAGGCAGTGAGACGCATAAAGCACCTTCTCACGATCCTCGTTGTAGTTGACCAGTGCAAGGAGGTCCTCGATGGTGCAGATCCAATGATCGGCATCCAGAGGTTTGGCAGTCTCGGTGAAGGTTGGGGGAGAATTCCTCATGAACACAGACAGAGTGGAGCAGCAATTGTCGTTCCTGCCTTGCTGATGGTTGTTCACAAGGACTTGAGCCATCTGCTGGATAGCGGCAGTGTTGGCCTGGCGTTCCTCCCGGATAACTTGGAGAAACTGAGCTATGGTCATGTTCTCCAGTGGAGGTGGTGGCGGGTAATGTTGCCTTGTGGCTGCTCCGGGTGATCTCTAGTCTGACCAGCCCCACCATCTCCCTGTTGCTGGATGGAGTTGCCGGCTTCAGGGGTGGTGAAGGAGCTATTGCGGGTTGCAGTCACCATCCTGTTTGGAGAAGCCAAGTCAAACAACTTGGACAAAAGGGAGGGAAAAGCAGCAATAGAGAAAAGTGCGCCTAAGGGGGTTGGTATAGTGCAAGTGTGGTAAAAAAAGGTCGAAATACTAACTCATGACATTAAGATCAGATAGACGATGGAGTCGCTTACATGTTTCCTAAGGCAAAAGCGCGACTTGCATCGGGACAAAAACAACAAAAACAATCAACAAGCACACATGGTTTCATATGAACCATTACACGGACTCAACTTCGCATGAGGGGTACACGACTGATCCTACCCTAGGGGTTCTCGGACTCAAGTGGTGGAGTGCTCGGTCTCATAGTCGTGCTCCTATGGGTCTTCCTCCTGATCGTCATCCGTAAGGGCATCGTCTCCGGTCGAGGGGGTCGGAGAACGAGGAGGTCCATCCCGACGATGCTTCATCGGTGGGTCAGTGAAGAGCGCACGGTACTCCTTCGCACTCATGCGACGACGATGTGTGGGTGCATCCCTAGCCAGGAGTACTCCTCCTCTGTAAGCAACAGCTGTACGTCCCTCGGGGGCTCCATCCTTCTTGATCTTGCCTGGCCTCATCTTGGCTTGACGGAGTAGCTCTCGGGTGTGGTGAAGTTCCTCGCAGAGCTTCACGGACTCCTTAATCAGGTTGTGAGCCAGACTATCGGCGGAGAGGCTGAAGTAGGCCTAGAACCTGAGTGGCATACCATCCTTCTTGGATGGAATCAACGTCAAACTCTTGCCATTCTCATCCTTCTTGAAAGGGAGGTGGCGAGTGGCTGGCTCGTCGGCCATCTCTGGGATGATGTCTCGAAGGTGGATAAGTGCCTTGTGTGCAGTCGTCTCGACTGCGAGTGCCAGGGTCTCCATCTGTGGTCCTTCAAAGAACCAACTAGTCAGGGAGTCGTTTGGCTTCACGACCACATCAACGTGGTACTCCTTCTTACAGCATCGACCCAATACTCGTGGTAAAGGAAACCGGGTGGTCAGCGAAACTGGTACTTCTCCAGGCTACCCTCAAGGAGTACCGGAAAGCCAGATGCTAGGAGGGCTTCGGGTACGATGTCCATCTACAAAGGTTTGAAGGGAGGAGAGTCAGTAAGGGTTTGAAATAGACTAGGAGAGAAGAGAAGTATAGAAACTGTTGCACTTAGCAACTAGGTATAGTTTTTGAAAAGGGGCTTTGTCCTAACTAGAGTCCATCCTAACTAAGGCTTCCTACAGTCAGGATGGCTCTGATACCACACTACAGGAATCAGGCACTTTGCCATCTGCCATGGCAGATGGCAAAGGCATGGCCGACGGATGGCAAAGGCTTTGCCATCAGTTGGCAGACGGCAAAGGGCCGGCTGAATAAGCTACGGTAAAGGCTTCTTTGCCGTCTGCTGGCACACGGCAAAGAACTTTGCGCCTTTGCCGTCTGCTGGCAGATGGCAAAGACTCTGTACGGCAGAGGGACGGGGTTAGCCCCATTAGGAGGCTAACGGCGTGCTTTGCCGTCTGCAAGCAGATGGCAAAGGCTGCAGGCTCTTTGCCGTCTGCCACCAGATGGCAAAGGCTGCAGGCTCTTTGCCATCTGCTGGCGGACGGCAAAGAGACCAAATAGGGCAGCCGAGTGCTTCCCAGGTTGACTAGGTAGCTGCAACGTGGCCTCTTTGCCATCTGCCAGCAGATGGCAAAGTGCCTATATTGCCCCATTTAATTTTTTTTCTTATATCAATTCATTTTCACAGAAAATAAAACACAGATATATATATATGACCAATATAGCATATTCAACACATATTACCAATAGTCATGAACACATATATATCCAACACATATCCATGAACACATCCAACACATGTTACCAATAGTAGCAAGTTTCATCCATACATATACATAGTTTCATCAATATTACACAGTTTCATCCATAGGTAGCAAGTTTTACAAAGTCAAAACAAAAACTAAAGACAAGCACTCCATCAACCCAAGCTTCCGTGATCTGAAGCAAATCTGCAAAATGGGAAAAAAGAAAGTTAGAAGAAGAAGACTAGAAGAAGAAGATTATTATGATGCAACTGGTCACCGTGGGTCCGTGGCGAGTTGATGGCTCTCGACTACAGGAACATCACCGATACAATCGATAGTAGGTTGGTAAATTTCTAACACAACATGTTTTGAATTGCAAAATTAATTTTGTTCTTCTGTTTATGTTTTCTGAATAAAAGTAGCAGTTTTGTTCTGTATTAAGATTTCAACAAGAATCTATAAAGGGTTCTAAGGGAGCAAAGGAAAGAAAATAAAACGCCTGAGTGCAAATTGTACTTCCGCAGTAAGGTCAACACGAGACTACTCATGAAACACCTCCACCAGGAGGCCAAAATATACACATATGAACTCCCGAACATTGCATGCCAGGGAGCTTTCTTCTATTTAGGACTTAAGATACTTGATCATTTGCTCTAAGTTCAGTAGTAACTTACTTTTTGTTCTGAATGATTTACAAACGCAATACATGTGAGTCCAAGAAAAGACCTTTTTAAATTTGTAATCCTCATGTAATACTACTCGATTTTGTTTTTGCACAGCTAGGCTGATAACATGCTCATGGAAAGACTTGGGAGTGCAGCTCCACTCCAAGCTTTGGAAGGTCAGCACCCTAGCATGATAAAACTAGACTGTCTTCTTACTATACTTTAAAGTATTCTCACTTGGTTCTGGTTATAAGTTTTTAATGGTTTTTCCTTCCCTTGCAGTTGTTCCAATGGGATGTAGATAGGAGGATCGAGACTACAATGTCACATGGTGGAAGCAAGTCAGTTGGCAAGAACAGGTTCTTATTAAGCTCACTTAATAATGTATATACAATTTAGAAGAATTTATCTTATGATTGTGCCTACAAGTTTCATATTTTAATTAATCTAACAAATGATAGGAGCAAGTGTTGCGTGCTAGCCGTGAACTTAATGGGTCGCTTGTTCTTTGCGGAGGAATCCGGTCTCATGAGCGGTGTAAATATTAGGTAAATGTTGTGAAACGTAAGATAATCTCTCAAGCATATAAATTAGGTATTTCACTCCTAAGTGTAATGATATATGACTCTGAACCATTCGACTGCATATCTTCTTAATGTTTCCAAAATAGCCTAATTACCCTTACATTCTGGGAGAGTGGTAACAAGCTATGAAATGATACACAACGGGAATAAAGTGGGCATTTATTTAATTTGGTCGTAAATATGAGCTTGGGTTTTTCAGGTTGCATCTTATACAAACTAAATTATATTTGGTGCTAAATTTACTGGATTTGAATTGTAATGATGGCGATCTATTATTGAGATGGGCGTACTTCAATGCTCCTATTTCTAACATGTCTTACAAGTTATTGCTGCAATATGTGGAATATAGAGCCTGTACTGGTAACGTGTGATGTGACTGATGCAAACTAAAAAGGCTCACTGCAATACAAGTATTCTTTTTAATTGTCTGATGGAAAAATAGGTAAATAGCTCGTGAGCAGAAATTCTGAACCAACTATGTTGGGAATGGCTATGAGGCTTTCTTGCTTTTCCATACCTGTAATACTTCTATTTTCATTTCATATTTGTACTACCTTGGCCCTGGGGTTGTGGCTGTTGCACATGCTCTAGGAAACACTCCCAGTTTTCTGCTTGAATTGACAGAAAATTGGAAATGCGGAGATTGTATACATATGTCTCACCCAATTTTGGTTAGCTCTTTCTTTTGCTGGAATTTTGATTAGCTCTTTTTTTTCCTAGAATTTAGATGAGCTCTTTTGAAGTCCAAAACCGTCTCTAGGAAGTCAGAAATTTCATTCATTCCTTAGACATGAGATAGTACACACTTACATGCATACTTTAAGGAACAAGCATCATATCTGGCTGTATACGCCAAGGCGCTGGACTTAGAATTGTGTTGTTTTCGGCTAATTTGGAAGTTGACCTTCTATTCTCTAAACTTAATGACCAGCCCAAAGAAGAATTGACATGATTCTCCAACCATTTAATGTGTGATGTTCAGCTATTCAGTCAACATCGTGCTATCTGAAACAATAAGAAAACCTGTAGTTGCTTGTAACACATGTAGAATGTGTACTGCTAGGAGCTGTGTATTAAACAGTCATAGAAAATGAGAGCACACGCAGGCCCACCAGCGGGGGCGCGTGGCACACGACCGCGAAGCGGCAACGCTTTTATGTTGGATCAATCGGTACACTAGAAATGTCTCGTATTTTCTAATGTAGTTGGTGGTAATAGACGTGCGTTGCACGTGCACATTTACTAGTGATCTGCAAGTGCCAATACTTTAAGAAGTGCAGAATGGGGAAGGATACTCACAATATCATAAACACCACATGGTACTAAATTATAAACATTTTATTTGTTGCCGAAATAAAGCATGCTATTACCTTTGACAAATAAACAGATTCAACATCAGTCTTCAACGCATGAACCAAAAGGTGTGTGCTCCTCCCCGAATGAAGATTAAATGTCCCAGGCAATCTGTACCAAAAATAAGCAATAAGAAGTTTAACCAAACAAGGCATTATAATTCATGAATCAAGGGCATTCAATTTGCTAGTGATATGTACCGCCAACAAGTGTTAATCATGTGCACCTTCTACCTACGGGTGATGCAATGAACAAATAATAATAGAGATCAAAGTTGTAGTCACAAGTTACAACCTGTCAATATCAAGCATACTAAGCCGAGGGTGATGCAATGAACAAATAATAGAATACACAAGGGCTCCTACAGATTGCAGAGCCTGCACTTATTGCAGGAGAAATGCTTGCAGCAATTCCCATCCATGGCCACATCCACCTTCTGCGTACTCAAAAGATTTCAGATTATATTAGACTAAAAAAAAGGAACTATACCGAGGCAAAATACAGCAACAGAAACACATACTGCAATCCAGTTTCGGTGTCACAACACAAGTCCTCATTTGTTAAGTTCAGAAAAAAGAGAGCTTACCCTGGTGCGTAGAGGAGCCTCGTGCAGAAGGTGCTGCCAAGGGGACGAGCTCCAGGAGATAACCTGAATAGGCACAATAGATCAACTGTAAGAGGGGGAAATGCCCCAAAGCATCCAAAATTTCTAATCACTGCAGAATTGACTGCATTTAGGTGCATCATCCAAAAGAAACTGAATGTATTCATTTATTTGATCTATAATAAAAAAATCAGAAGTGGGACTTGAGATGGTCGATCTGTCATACAGTCATATATCAAAACAAAATCAAGTACATTGCATGAGAGATGACCCCAAGCTCCTGGACATACATTAATTCAATTCAAATCATTTTTCTGGCTCATACAATCCATACATACATCATGCTGCCAAAAAAAGAATGCATCATGAGAGGCTTACCTTCTGATGGATATTTCTGGCTTGTAGTCAGGTGGAGGAAAGCGCCAACAGCAGGAATGGCTTGCTGCAGCCGCCAGAGGAGCAAAGTAGCAGCAAGCTGTGGAAGAGGCATGTGAGCTAGCCGATCTGGGGCAATGCTGGCGTCGAGCTCCTGGACAAGGACGATGAAGCTCCGACGCTGTGGCGGTGCAGCGGCCACGGGCTGTGGCGCAGGCTAGGCGAGGCGTCGATGACCAAAGTCGCGCGGTGGAGGTGGAAGGAGGTCGGGTGGTTGACCAGCGGTGAGGCGCTCGGCTGGCGAGGCCCAGCAGTAGGGGCGGCGCTGGGCATAAGCCGCCGCAACGACGCCATGGGGGAGCGGCGCGTGCTTGCTGCGCGTGAACTCGTGCAGGGAACAAGGAGCAGAGGAGCGGCAGTAGGCGTGGCCGCGCGGGGAACAGGTGCCGCTCGCCGTCGACCTTGGCGAGGATGAGGATGGTGGCAACCTGCGGCTGGCGGTGGAAGTTGCGGTCCTGGGCGGAGGGGCTCGGCGGTGGAGGGCGTGGTCGAGGGAGGAGGGGGTGGCGACGGCGGCGGCGGCGGCGTTGGTTGGGGACTAGGGTTCGATTTGGGGAAAACTGAGTCGGGGTGGCGGACATATTTCATTTGGTGCGAACATTTTGGGCTTCGTCGCGTGCTTGGCCCAATTATTTTTGGTCTCCCGCCACGGACTCTCCCGGCAGAGGTGGGGCCAGGCTGAGAGAGAGAGGGGAGGAGATAGCCCCACCTCTTTGCCATTAGCCAGCGGATGGCAAAGCCCCACCTCTTTGCCATCAGCCAGCGGATGGCAAAGCCCCACCTCTTTGCCGTCTGCTGGCAGATGGCAAAGAGGTGGGGCTAGTGGGCCGTTACAGCGCCGTCGTCCACTGGACCCCACCCACCTCTTTGTCGTCTGCCAGCAGACGGAAAAGATTCTTTGCCATCTGCTGGCAGACGGCAAAGAGGTGGGGTTGATAGGCCGTTACAGCACCGGCGTCCACTGGACCCCACCCACCTCTTTGCCATCTGCCAGCGGACGGCAAAGATTCTTTGCCATCTGCTGGCAGATGGCAAAGAATTGGCTGATGGCAACCAGATTATTTGCCGTCTGTCTGTTCTTTGCCGTCTGTTTTTTCTAAGCTGATGGCAAAGAAGTTCTTTGCCATCCGCTGGCAGACGGCAAAGATCTGACTGATGGCAAATTCCCTGTTTCCAGTAGTGCCAGCTCTGTGGGGACCCCAACTCATTAGTCGTGATCGCCGAATGCACGTGTATAGTGATCCCAGAGATCAATGCTCACTGAACACACAAAAGCTGAATAACAAGAGTCTTACATCCATACATACCGTCTTACACAAATAAAGACCATCAAGGTCAAGTCTTACATATATAGGGCCACGAAGGCCAAATAGCAAACATAAACTCGCAACGGAAATCTTAATGGATAGCGTAGGCCCATGCCTTCTGCCTTAACCCTACATGCATTCTGACTGAGAAGCGTCCTAATTCGCATGTTCGTCACCAACGAAATCTTCACCATATTCCTGCTCTTCCATGCCTGGCCAATTAAATAACCAGTGGCAAGCCAATGAGTACTTTGAATGTACTTGCAAGCAACCCATGTTTTGGAACAAGGTATAACAATGCTAGTTTTGAGTGCAATGACATGATCAATTGTATTATAAAGGCATGCATCATGAGGATACAAGTATCCAAATGAACAGGTTATAGATATCAATATAATCAAGTTCTGAACACCTCATGTTCAATCATCAAGTAAAGTCATCTGACTTAACTCGAGTATTCCTTCTTTATCCCACACACACACACACACACACACACACACACACACACACATCAAGTTTGTGAAAACATCAGGCGTAGTTTAAGAAGGACCACCAACTTTCCATGACCATGGACACGGCTATTCGAATAGTTTTACACTCTGCAGAGGTAGCACACTTTACCCGGGAGACTCGGGAAACTTCCGTGTCAAGCCACGACTCGCGGTATTGTTCATACCCGAGGTAAGTACCCGGACAATGCCTTTCCCCTGACGATACGAAACAAAGAGTCCACTCGTTAGTGACATCCCTCATGATATACATCACACGTATCATCCATGAGGGCATGCAACGGTTTGCCCGGTGTCTGTGAAAACAGCCCATGATCATCCATTCCGATACGACCCCGTATCGATAGTGACCACGCCACTCCCGCCACTAGTAATTTGGGCTCTCTGCTAGCATCAACCAAAGTAATCAATAGAGCCCCATCCCATAAGGGGAATCCTGGTTGTACATGTAAGGTTGGGACAGTCAGCAGATCTTAAATATCTCCGTTTTCGAAAACACACACACTCACACAACTTGCTCCGGTACACCACTTCTTTGTCAAGTGGTTACCTAGCTCATCATCATCTCCCTCAGGGATTAGTGGCACCCGGAGGGGTTTCCGAAAAGTCTTTGAAATCATTTGTTTCCAACACCATGCATATTCCCGTTCGATTTTGCGTAGCAACTACTTAAGCATCCTATCTACTCCCACTCGCATAACCCTCATAGGAAGGTAGGGTCATGCACGATGCAAGTATCAACGGAAAAGTAACAGAGGCATCCACCAAAGTGGTCACCACATCATCATGATCAATACATCAAAATAAACTGCTATATGTCATGCTTGACAAAGTTTCTTAGGCATGGTCAAGGGGCTGCTTGCCTGGCTCAACAAGGTCTTGGGGGTATTCAAAATCTTCTGGTCCAACTCCCTCGTCAACAAAGCAATCTATCGTCGCAAATTTTAATGGGCAAAAATAAGAACACAACAAAAACACAACACATAATCCACTTCTAAAATATCACACCACTCTGTAAAATACTACAATAAAAACTAAAAATATTTGTCTCTGGTTTTGAAGTGTAAAAGTTTTGAAAATTAATTTAGAAGGGGTTTAAATATTCAAAACTAGCTTTTAAATAAAACCAGTACATAAAACATTTTCAAAAAAATTCACAAGTGGTATCATCAGATACTATAGAATATTACAAGATTTTTGGTGGAGGAATATTTGAATTTAGAGGAATTTTTTATCCTGTGGAATTTTTGGAAAACAGAAGAAAAGGAAAAAAGAAAAGGGCCACAGTGCCCTGGGCCAGAGTCGGCCAGCAGCTGGGCCGGCCCAGAGCGGGGTGCTCTCGCCGCGCCAGATTCAAACCTGACGGGTGGGACCTAGGGTCAGCCACACAGAGGGAGAGAGAGAGAGAGAGGAGAGGATGACAGGTGGAGCCCACCTGTCATCTCCTTCCTCGTGACAGGGAAACGGCGGTGCTCACCGGCGATGATTCCGGCCAAGGCGAGGCGAGCAGAGGATGGGGATGGAGTCAGCATCGAGCCGTTGTTCCTTCGGAGGTGGAGATGGTCGCCGGGGCTTAGGGATTCGCCGATGACGAGGTCGCCACGGCGGAGGGGCTCGGGAGGTGGTCGGGGTCGATGCCTCCGGCTACAAAACGTACGGGAAGAAGAGGGAGAAGGGTCAGGGGGTTGATGCGGTTCCAGATCGAGCGAAAACGGGGCTGGGGGAGGCCTCTCACCACGTGGTCGTCGGTGACCAGTGACGACGGCGCTCGGCTCGATCCCGAGCACAGGGAGTGAGAGGAGAGATGGGGCTCTGCTGGGGGTTTATTACGAGTGGGATAGAGGTAACAGATGAGAGAGAGGGTCTCGGGGGCCATTTTATAGGGGACCATAGGTCCACCGAACGCGGGTGCACCGGCGAGCTCGTGGCTGAAGCCAGAGGCCACGGGCGCTCGAGGGAATGCGTCGGGGGCGTTCCTGGAGTTGGTCTAGGACCGGGGGAAGCAAGAGAGAGAGAAGCGTGTGCGTGTGAGCTTGTTCACTGGCTGAACCGGGCAGCGCTCGGCACGCGCGGGAGGAGGGAGAAGGAGGAGGAGAGAGGAGGGGGCCGACCGTTTGCCGTGTCCCAGACGCCGAGGCAGCCTCGGGGGACACGATGGGGAGGCCCGAGGTGGTCGAGCGCTGTGATTGGGGGGCGGCTACAGTGTGGCTGCGCACAGTAGCGCGCTCCAGAGCGCGCATATGGCATGCCATGGCATGCCAACGACGTTTTGTGCGCGGCCACTAGTGCGTAGGGGGTCTAGAAGGGAGTAAACAAGGTGGGGGGAAGCATTGGATGCCCTGGAGGCTCACTGGAATAAGAGGTGAATGGAGAGAAAGGAAAAGCTTGCTGTCCTGGAGGTAAAATGAGGATTTTACCACCTCAATCAGTGACCTGAGGCCTTGGGGTTTTACTGGAGGTGCAGGGGAACTAGGAGGAGCTGTAGTAAAAAGTTAGTGTGAAGGAGAATGATCTAGGGGGTAAAGCTATGGTTTTTACCATTTAACCAGAAGGTGTTTGATGAAGTTTTGGGCAAGCAAATGGAGTCCACTTGCTATGAGTTTTACCAGGATCAAATGATAGGTAAAAACAGGGCTGACCACAAGGTTTGAGCTGGTTTGAAGAAAGTTGGCAATGGAAACTTTGCAAACCCTAGAATTTAACAGAATCATGTTTTTGTAGATCTAGGCATGCAAATTTATTCTCCTTAATGCTCCACTTTGTGTAGTAGCATTATTTGTGGATTAGAACATGTCCACAAAGTTTGGGGTTAATAGGAGAAACTTCACATAGTAAAGTTGCTCAAATTTGATTCTGGACAGAGAGGGTTTTGGGATATTTTGGTGAATCAAAACAATTGGGATTGGGATTAAACTTTGCAAGATCATCACAATTAGGAGGTGCGAGTTGCTAGAATTTTCCTGAATTTAATTGAGAATATTTCCTATAGAAATATTTCAAAAGCTTGAAACAGACAAAAAGGGTTTTGAAAGGTTTTGTCAAATATTTTGAACATGACCATGTGTTGAAACTCATATATATGGAAAATATATGTCCACTGAGTTTCCCTAAATTTTGTCAAATATTTTGAAAGCATTTAAATATTTTTCCCCATGAAAGACCATTTCTGGCCTTATGAAAAAGCCTTTAAATAAAATAGTAAAATAATCTTTAAAAATAATATTTGATGGTTTTGGGAAGTCATATATATAGTAGGTTCAAAATAAAGTCTTTGGTGCAAAACATTCCACCCAATTTGAGGACTTGTAGTACAAACCTCAATTTAGGGGTTTTTGAAAACCTAATTTGAATAAATCGTTTTTGGCCAAAATAATATTTGATAAAAAATAGTTTAGGTACTATACACATGGAATGATCATTGGGCAAAGGGTTTGGGTCAAGGAAGTGAGTTCTATACGGAAGAAGATCTTTGAGTGCCAAAACACTATCATCCAGACAAACAAACATCAAACAACTCCAACACGCACTTGCACTCAAAAAGTTTTAAATGGGTCGAAATTTTATAAAACCATAACATAGCAAAGTGGTACAAACACAGGCTGTGACACTCTGTGAACCACGTCTGCGTCTCGGCAAGACGTTCCTGGAACCTGGCCATTGCCTCGGCAAATAGGGCCTTCTAGCGATCAAGCTTCTCCGAGCGGTTGATGTAGTGTGCCGGCATTTGCATGAAGCTTTTGTTGATGGACGACAGGATGGCTTGCTTCTTAGCTTCATCGTTGTCGCTGAAGGGGTCAATGGTCACTGTCCATCCGATAGAAGCAACGGCACTATCAAGATCTCCTTCTTCAAAGAATGTCTTGAGGATTGCATTACCAGGGATGCTGACAAACTGCAAGTCACTGATCTTGAGGTATCGGCTAGGAGGAGGCGCTTCAGATGTCGACGGCTCAGCAGCGACTCCGCTGGCCAATCCCATCACGATGTGAATGCCCGTTCCGGGCCCTCCTAAGGCAGAAGTGCCTTGAGTATCTGCTGCCGCCTCCGAAAACAGCTCCTCGATAGCTTTCTTGCCGGCTTCCTTGGCGGCCCTGCTGGCGGCTTCCTCTTCTGCTGCGGCTCGATAGACCTCCTCGGTCGTTTCTTAGCAGTTTCACCAATGGTGGCGTCCACGTCCATATTTTTGGGCGGGGGCACATATGAAGAATCAAAGAAAGAAACAACAAGACTGACCTCGGAAGAAGTTCAAGAAGAAAAAAAAGAAAACAAGCAATCGATGGCAGGGAACTCACCTGTGGGCGTCTGTTGAGGGGGAACATTTTATTCTCCGGCAACATCAGTTGCCGTCGCGTGGCTGCTGATAGCGTCGCTTGCCGGCACATTTTCAATGCGGACTTGTTCGTCCGCAGGAGTCCTCGCCGGAGAACTTCCTTTTGGGGGAGGGTGTGTTTGGGCGGCCTCTGGAGGATTCACCTCCGGGCGCTCCACCTCATGGCGCTCCGCCCCTAATTGCATAGGTATGGAAGTGGCGGTGGTAGCCACGCCAGAACTCGCCGTCAGTTACTGAGCGGGAGCCTCCTACTAGGGGCTAGGCAGGGGGTTGATGACGACGACCTCCCTCTTGCGTAAAGAGCTTGTCGTCCCCTCGATGGTGGGCATGGGATTCACCCTCTTGGCCATGCGTTGTGCCAAGATCTCCTCGTCCCTACAAGATATCAACGACATTATCAGATGAATTGAAGCCAAAAATCAAGGAAAATGGAAGCACTGCCGCGGATATTTACTCCTGGTCCTCCGAGCTGAGGGTCGACAGATCCCAGATCTCCCTCTGGCGACCGGCAGGAGCTGGTGGCGGAGTAGGCATCCCGGTGCGCGCCACTGATGCGACGGAACCGGAAGACCCTGCTTCCTTAGCAAGGGCCCTCACAGGGCGTTTGGGGACAGTCTACCTTGTCCACCGCGGACGAGAGACATTGGCGGCGGGGTCCTCCTCCTCTTCCTCTCCGTCAAGCGGCGGAGAAGGACATGTGAACTCCCCGCTAACGGCCTTGAGGAGGACGTGGGATCTCTTCTTCAGGATTTTGGGGGCTCGGAATTCCTCGAATTCCTCCTCTCTGGCAGCTTCAGGATCCTCGTCGCCGACAGGACCTTCTGGCGGTTCGCTTGTCGCTGCTGCTGTCTCCATCTCTTCTGCCTCCTCCTCCTCTTCGGCGTCGGCCTCCCCTTCCTCGTCGCTAGACGCGGCAGCACCTGAACTGCTGCTGCCCACATCAAATCCAGCTTCCACAACCCTCTTGCCCATCCACTCAATTTTATCCTTGGTGGTGTGGCGGATCACCTTCCCTTCATCCCTGACGCGTACCTCCGTCAGGTTATCGAACTAGTCCTACGCTACCTCCTTTGCCGGTGGATCCCACATTAGGACGACTCCGTGGGCATTGCACTCTGGCATCATTGCCAGTATCGAGTCCTTGGCGGAGTTTTTGCAAAGTGGGATGATGCTTGTCGGGAGCTTGAACTGCACGGCGGGGCGGAAGAGTTGATGGCTTAGAGTGGAGAGATGCAGCGACGTCAAGGTGCCGTGGAGCCCTGGACGCCACCGAATCACGTTAGAAGCATTGCCGTACTCCCAGGCGAAGCGCTGCCGTTCCTGTAGAGGAGCGATATGCCTGGCAATGAAATTTGTGCCCACCATCTCTATGGTGAGACCGGCAGACCTCAGGCGGAGGACACAGGTGATGGCGATCTCTAGCTTCTTGTCGTCGGGAGCAAGGGCACTCCACAGCTTGTTGCGGACCGGTTTGGACTTCCGGGTCTTGTAGAGCACCGGGGGCTCCTTATGCAGAAGGTAGCACCATTCTGCCCGCCACTCTACCCGCTTCTTATGCAGATTGCTGGGGGGATATACCTCCTTGTGGGTGGCCCGATGAATCCACGTGATGTTGCCGGAGCGAGCGTCTCCCTCTATACGTGGGCAATAAAAATGGCAGAAGAGTGCTACGTTGGGGACTACTCCTACAGAATTGTCACACAAGTGCGCGAAGACTGACAGGGTGGTTAAGGCATTGGGAGTGAAATCAAGCAATTTAAAGCCGTACGTGAGCATCAGCTTTGTGAAGAAGGTGGAGAAAGAGGGGACCAGCCCGCAGTAGAAGTACGCCGTGACGAACGTTACTTCCCCGCACTGGGCTGGGAGTCGCCGGGAATCACCTCCGACACGGGATGCACCGCGGTTTCTTTCCTCCACATGAGAGAATACCTCGAGATGAGGTCGTTGCCCGTCAGCACAGATGGGAAGAAGAAGACGTTGCCCCGCCGCGCTTCGGCAAGCGCTTCCCTCCTTGCTTCCGCAACAGAGTCGGCCGCTTTCTTGGCGTTCTTCACCGGTGTCGGGGTGTCAGCAGCGAACCTCCTCTTGGGCGCCATGGCAAACTTGAGGGAGGTGTGCGGAGGAAGAGCACGAAGACGACAAAGCGGCGCGGGGCTCTTCATTGCGCAAGGAAGAAGACGGCGGCTGAAAATGGGAAGGATGGAGTGGTTGAGCATCGCCTCTACAAATCCCTTTTTATAAGGTAGAATACACAAAGGCTGTCTCTCCCCCCGTTTGACGAGGTTGTGCTTTTTTAGGCGTGCCTCCACCCAGGCACTGTTTCGCTCCACCTCTCCCAGGTTCCATATTTAATGCATGTCGTGGAGGAGCAGTTAAAACCATCATTAAAACACAGTAAAGGGCGACCACGGGTGTCTGTGCACTATTTTGGGCCTAGCCCAATAGCGTCATGGACTCAAGTGTGGCCCAGGCCCGAGGGCTCCTATTGGTGTACTAAAGAAGGGTACCTTCAGTACCCTCACTTGTGCATAGACGGCAGCAGCCTCTGGCCCGACAAGCCATGTCGGGAAGACACTGCACTCAAGACAACTCCCGAAGAAGACTTGAAGCACCGGCAAGCCACCCTTCTAGCAAGTGAAGACCCGACAGCTCCATGTCGGCAAGACCCCACTACCGTGCCACTGCTCCACATCATCCAGCGGATTGTCTCCCATCAGTGAGGTGTCGAGAGGGCAGGCTCTTAGGTGGGGCTTATCGAGGTACGTGGTAGTTCCGGGGAATTATAGCAGCTTTAATGACACCCGTCCTAATAGCGTGGTGGAAGAATAGGAGGTAGCTGGACCGACGACACAGAAGGAGAGGGCATCCTTGACGGGGAACGATGACAATGCGACACCTCACGATGCATTTAATGTTCCTATCCTTATCCGTCAGGGTTAGGTATTTCCCACTGTAGCAATGTCAGTAGTTTGACCACTATTGTAGCTACTATTTACCCCTGTGTATTTACCATTCTAGCCATCTATGGTAACCCCTTTGAGCTATAAAAGGAGGTCCATGGCTACCTATACAAGGGTCAAAACCCTGCTCAATTGCATGTGTAGTAGCACTCTCGAGCGTCTTGCCGAACAGCTGTGCTCCTTGTAACTTGAGCACTCATATAATCCATAGAACACATGACCTAGGGTTTTACGCCTCCGGGCGGCCTGAACCTGTATAAACCCTTGGTGTGCTTTGGCTGGTGCTGCTCTTTGTGTGCGTAGATCCCCACAGTCGAACCGCAAAGCGGCCTTGCCGGTCCCATAGATTGTCATATCTCCAAACGCGGGAAACTATGCGGTTGCACGTGGGAACGTGGCCAAAAGAAACACATGTGCGGTACCGAAGCATGCACTAGATTCCTTGGGCGGCAATGCGGTGACAAGACGGGACATAGGAGGAAGAAATGGTAAGTTCACAAACTTGATTATTAATAATAATAAAAATGTCTGCACTGCACTAAGCATTTACATGCCGCCACACGTCATATTTGTGATACAATATTTAAAATGGCATTGTGTTCTTTTTTGGTTATGCAATCATGTTCTTACAAGCACACATGTTGTTGTTTTGTAGACACAACATAGATGATGTGTAGACATCGGAAATCACATTACACATGGACTAAACTATGAAATCTGTCGGTGTTGATTTCATCAATCACTAACAATTGTATACTAGCAAGCATTTTCCCACAACACACACAAGTTATTAGCACCAATCGTCTGTGTTATTTCTGGTGTTCACACACGATTCTGATTACTCACATGTTTGCTGTCTATCGCACACATCTTGTTATGCCAAATCATTTGTGTTCTACTTTGTCATCACGCATAATTTATGGTAGTGAACCGTGTGCCCTCTATCACACACATCTGGATCTCTATAACTATTTGTGTTATTTTAGCTAATCGCAAACAGTTCGTATGGAAGAACTGTATGGAACACATCATACATGTAAGTCTTTTCTGAATTGTATTTGATGCGTCCGCCATCTCATCGCGTTATTGGCAACGGAGCTATAACTATACCGTTTGCAATTCATGCATCGCACACAGTTTGGTCGAAGGGTCTCTGATTGATGTGTAATCTTTGGACCTTCCTGCAGTAGTGGTGGTCCCCTTTATAGAATTTGTTCATGTGGACGAAACACCTCGGAATTAACACTATACGACCGCTCATATGAGCGCTCATTGTCATATGAAACGTCGGCTTTTGTGTTGTCTTCATTGGTGCACCTCCTGATGATTTCTCCTATCTCTGTTTCCACTCTTTCCCAAGTTCACACGTGATTTCTTCCCTTTTTAGACCATTTCCTATGGAAAGACATCAAAGACAGGATTTGTGGAATCCTTTGCATTCATTAGTCATTAGTAGCAATATCAGAGCGAATATCTCGGTTTTAAAGAAATATACCGGTTTAAACAAAGGGTGAATGAGTGTAAAAATATCACTCATTAACAACCAGAATCTTAAACTTGATTGTCCTCGAGCAAGATAGATAGAAATCCGAATCATAAGGAACTCCCTTGTTTAAACCAAAATAGCGAGAAGGTTTTGGTTCACTTATGATCGGTAAGCCTAGATAGCCCTTCGCTTTCTGACCTGAAAACTTAGTGTAGCTGTAGCGGTGGCATGGTTATTGTGCAAGTGTTAATGAAGCAAAGATAATCAATACAAAGTTTTTGATCTACATGATAAAACAACTTTGCAACACTCAATTCTATTTTTTCTAGACAACACTTGCTTGCCGGGAATGCACGGAAGAGTTTTTCTTTGATGGAGACATAAAAACATAAATTAGGGAGATGAAGGCATGTAGAAAAACATGATACTAGAGTGCTCATAAACATACCCATAATTATATCATCCTCAAGGCTCTTAAGCACTTTATATCAATCATTGTTTGCTAAAACTTGGTTGTCACGTGAAGGGATTATGCCAAATAAGTGATCATGCATAGAGTTTCGTTGTGGTATAATTTTCGAGAACTATGGACTTATGATATATGTCTCTTTCGAGCTATTTAGATCAGTCCCCTTTATTTACCACATACACACCTATTCAAAAGAAAGCCGAATAATATTCAATTGTAGTGCTGCCACTTGATGACCCACAAGTATAGGGGATCAATTGGGGAACGTTGCATGGGAAACAAAAAATTTCCTACGCACACGCAAGATCTATCCATGGTGATGAGCATCTACGAGAGGGAGAGTGGATCTACGTACCCTTGTAGATCGCTAAGCGGGAAGCGTTAAGAAACGCGGTTGATGTTGTCGAACGTCTTCGCGATCCAAATCGCAAGCCGTCCCGCGATCCAATCACGATCCGTCCCGATCTACCGCCGAACGGACGGCACCTCCGCGTTCAGCACACGTACAGCTCGATGACGATCTCCGCCTTCTTGATCTAGCAAGAGGGGGTAGAGAGGTAGATGAGTTCTCCGGCAACACGACAGCGTGGTGGCGGTGGTGGTGGTGCTATCCCGACAGGGCTACGCCTAGCGCTACCGAAACCGCGAACGGAGGAGAAAACGATCTAGGGAGAGAGAGGGGCGCCAAGGGCTTCGTGTGTACTCTTGGGGCGCCCCCTCACCTCTATATATAGGTGGAGGGGCGTGGAGATCAGCCCCTCCAAGCCCTAGGGCGCAGCCAAGGGGGAGAAGTTGGACTCCTAGTCCAATTCCCTCCCTTTCCATAAACAGGTGGACTTTCCACCTCTCCCAAGTCACATGGGCCTTGAGGGACTTGTGAGCCTGGCCCAATAAGGCCAGGGCACCTCCCCTCATCCCATGCAAACCCTTGGGACGTGGTGGAACCCTTGGCGGACTTTCGGACTCCTCCGGAAGTTTTCGGAACCTTCTAGAAACTTCCCGGTACAATACCGGAAAAACCCAAAACTTTTCCGGTCGCCAAAATATGACTTCCCATATATAGATATTTACCTCCGGACCATTCTGGAGCTCCTCATGACGTCCGGGATCTCATCCGGGACTCCGAACAACCTTCGGTCACCAACATACATAACTCAATAATACAGAAACATCACCGAACGTTAAGTGTGCAGACCCTGCGGGTACGAGAACTATGTAGACATGACCGAGACACCTCTACGGTCAATAACCAATAGCGGGACCTGGATGCCCATATTGGTTCCTACATATTCCATGAACATCTTTATCGGTTGAACCTCTATGTCAAGGATTCAGTTAATCCCGTACGCTGTTCCCTTTGTTCATCGGTATGTTACTTGCCCGAGATTCGATCGTCGGTATCTCCATACCTAGTTCAATATCGTTATCGGCACGTCTCTTTACTCGTTCCGTAATACAAGATCCCATGGCTAACACTTTAGTCACTTTGCTTGCAAGGCTCATTGTGATGTTGTATTACCGAGTGGGCCCTGAGATACCTCTCCGTCACACGGAGTAACAAATCCCAGTCTTGATCCATGCCAACTCAATAGACACCCTCGGAGATACCTGTAGAGCATCTTTATAGTCACCCAGTTACGTTGTGACGTTTGATACACACAAGGTACTCCTCCGGTGTCAGCGAGTTAGATGATCTCATGGTCATAGGAACACATACTTGACATGCAGAAAACAATAGCAATAAACTGACACGATCATATGCTACGTTCATAGTTTGGGTCTTGTCCATCACATCATTCTCCTAATGATGTGATCCCATTATCAAATGACATCTCATGTCTATGGCTAGGAAACCTTAACCATCTTTGATCAACGAGCTAGTCTAGTAGAGGCTTACTAGGGACACTTTGTTGTCTATGTATCCACACATGTATTTGAGTTTCCAATCAATACAATTATAGCATGGATAATAAAAGATTATCATGAACAAGGAAATATAATAATAACCATTTTATTATTGCCTCTAGGGCATATTTCCAACAGTCTCCCACTTGCACTAGAGTCAATAATCTAGCTCACATTGCCATGTGATTTACATTGTTATGAATCTAACACCCAATGAGTTCTGGGGTTCGATCATGTTTTGCATGTGAGAGAGGCTTTTAGTCAACGGTCTGCAATATTCAGATCCGTGTGTTCTTTGCAATTCTATATGTCATACTGCAGATGCTACCATACTCCATTTGGAGCTATTCCAAATGATTGCTCCACTATACATATCCGGATTGCTACTCAGAGTCATCCGGATAGGTGTCAAAGCTTCCATCGACGTAACCCTTTACGACGAACTCTTTATCACCTCCATAACCGAGAAGCATTTCCTTAGTCCTCTAGTTACTAAGGATAATTTTGACCGCTGCCCAGTGATCCACTCCTGGACCACTCTAGTACCCCTTGACAGACTCATGGCAAGGCACACACCAGGTGCGGTACATAGTATGGCATACTATACAGAGCCTATGGATAAGGCATAGGGGACAACCTTCGTCCTTTCTCTTTCTTCTGCCGTGGTCGAGCTTTGAGTCTCACTCAACTCCACACCTTACAAATCAAGCAAGAACTCTTTCTTTGACTGATCCATTTTGAACTCTTTCAAAATCTTGTCAAGGTATGTACTCATTGAAAGTTTTATCAGACGTCTTGATCTATCTCTATAGATCCTGATACCCAATATTTGAGTAGCTTAATTGCAGGTTTTCCTTTGAAAAACTCCTTTTCAAACAACCCTTTATGATTTCCAGAAATTCTACATCATTTCCGATCAACAATATGTCATCCACATATATTTATCAGAAATTCTATAGTGCTCCCACTCACTTTATTGTAAATACAAGTTTCTCATAAACTTTGTATAGACCCAAAAACTTTGATCACCTCATCAAAGCGTATATTCCAACTCCGAGATGCTTGCTCCTGTCCATAGAAGGATCGCTGGAGCTTGCATACATTTTAGCATCCTTAGGACTGACAAAACCTTCTGGTTGTATCACATGCAACCCTTCCTCACGGAAACCGTTGAGGAAACTCTGTTTTGACATCCATCTGCCAGATTTCATAATCCAAAAATGCAGCAACTGCTAACATAATTCCAACAGACTTTAGCATCGCTACGGGTGAGAAAGTCTCATCATAGTCAACTCCTTGAACTTGTCGGAAACTTCTTTGCGACAAGTCGAGCTTTATAAATGGTGACATTTACCATCAGCGTCTGTCTTCTTCTTAAAGGTCCATTTGTACTCAACGGCTTGCCGTTTAACGGGCAAGTCTACCAAAGTCCATACTTGGTTTTCATACATGGATCCTTTCTCGGATTTCATGGCTCCTAGCCATTTGTTGGAATCCGGTCCCACCATCGCTTCTGCATAGCTCGTAGGTTCACTGTTGTCTTAACAACATGACCTCCAAGACAGGATTGACGTACCACTCAGGGGCGGTACGAGTTCTTGTCAACCTACGAGGTTCGGTAGTAACTTGATCTGAAGCTTCATGATCATCATTTGCTTCCGCTTCACTTGGTGTAGGCGTCATAGAAACATATTTCTTCATCGTGCTACTATCCAACTGAAGTGACGGTTCAACAACCTCATCAAGTTCTACTTTCCTCCCACTCAATTCTTTCACAAGAAACTTTTTCTCGAGAAAGGACCCGTTTTAAGCAGCAAACATTTTGCCCTTGGATCTGGGATAGAAGGTATACCCAACTGTTTCCTTAGGGTATCTTATGAAGATGCACTTTTCCGCTTTGGGTTTGATCTTATCAGACATAAGCGTCCCATTCCCAAACTCTGAGAAATGGCAGCTTAGGTTTCTGTCAAACCAAAATTCATACGGTGTCATCTCAATGGACTTAGATGGTGCCCTAATTTAAAGTGAATGTAGTTGTCTCTAATGCATAACCCCAAAACGATAGTGGCAAAACGATAAGAGACATCATAGTACGCACCATATCCAATAGAGCACGACTACGACGTTCGGACACACCATCACACTATGGTGTTCCAGGTGGCGTAAGTTGTGAAACAATTTCCACATTGTCTTAAGTTGCATACCAAACTCGTAACTCAGATATTTACCTCCACGATCATATCGTAGACATTTTATCTTCTTGTCACGATGATCTCAAACTTCACTCTGAATTTGTTTGAACTTTTCAAACGTTTCAGACTTGTGTTTCATTAAGTAAATATCCCCATATCTACTCAAATCATCAGTGAAGGTAAGAAAATAGCGATATCCACTGCACGCTTCAACATTAATTTGACCGCATACATCAACATGTATCATTTCCAATAAGTCACTTGCCCGCTCCATCAAGTCGAAAAAAGGGGGTTTAGTCATCTTGCCCATGAGGCATGGTCCGCATGTCTCAACCGATTCGAAATCGAGTGAGTCCAAAGATCCATCATCATGGAGTTTCTGCATGCGTTTTACAACAATATGACCTTTAGCGGCAGTGCCACAAGTATGTGGTACTATCATTATTAACTTTGCATCTTTTGGCATTAATATTATGAACATGTGTAACACTACGATCGAGATTTAATGAACCATTCACATTGGGTGCATGACCATTGAAGGTATTATTCATGTAAACAGAATAACCATTATTCTCTAACTTAAATGAATAACCGTATTGCAATAGACACGATCTAATCACGTTTATGCTCAGCGCAAACACCAAATAACATTTATTTAGGTTCATCACTAATGCCGAAGGTAGAGAGAGCGTGCGATGGTGATCACATCAACCTTGGAAACACTTCCAACACACATCGTCACCTCGCCCTTAGCTAGTCTCTGTTTATTCCGTAGCTTTTATTTCGAGTTACCAACATTTAGCAACTAAACTGGTATCTAATACCCAGGTGCTACTAGGAGTACTAGCAAGGTAAACATGAATAAAACGTATATCAAATATACTTCTGTTGACGTTGCCAGCCTTCTTATCTACCAAGTATCTAGGGCAGTTCCGCTTCAGTGACCGTTCTCCTCATAATAGAAGCACTCAGTCTCGGGTTTGGGTTCAACCTTGGGTTTCTTTACTGGAGCAGCAACTAGCTTGCCATCCATGAAGTATCCCTCCTTGCCCTTGCCCTTCTCGAAACTAGTGGTTTTACTAACCATCAACACTTGATGCTCCTTCTTGATTTCTACCTTCGCGGTATCAAACATCGCGTATAGCTCGGGGATCATTATTTCCATCCCTGGCATTTTATAGTTCATCACGAAGCTCTAGTAGCTTTGTGGCAATGACTTGGAGAACTATACCAACCACTATCTTATCTGGAAGATGAACTCCCACTCGATTCAAGCGATTGTAGTACCCAGACAATCTGAGCACGTGCTCACCGATTGAGCTATTCTCCTTCATCTTGCAGGCAAAGAATCTTGTTGGAGGTCTCATACCTCTCAACACGGGCACGAGCCTGAGATCCCTTTTCAGCTCTTAGAACATCTCATATGTTCCGTGACGTTCAAAAAACATTTTGGAGCTTCAGTTCTAAGCCGTAATGCATGACACACTGAACTATCAAGTAGTCATCAAAACGTGCCTGTCAGATGTTCACAACCTCTACAGACGACGCTTGAGGGGGTGGCGCACCGAGCGGTGCATTAAGGACATAAGCCTTCTGTGCAGCAAATGAGGACAATCCTCAGATCACGGACCCAGTCCGCATTATTTCTACCATTATCTTTCAACTCTATTTTCTCTAGGAACGTATAAAAACACAGGAGAGCTACAACGCGAGCTAGTGATCTACAACATAATTTGCAAAGACATTTTGACTATCTTCATGATAATGTGTTCAATTAATCATATTACTAAAGAACTCCCACTCAAATTGACACCCCTCTGGTCATTCGAGTGTCACATGATCCAAATTCACCAACCCAAGTCCGATCATCACGTGATATGAGGTGGTTTCAATGGTGAACATCTTCATGTTGATCATATCTACTATATGACTCATGCTCGACCTTTCGGTCTCTTGTGTTCCGAGGCCATGTATTTACATGCTAGGCTCGTCAAGTTTAACCCGAGTGTTCCGCACGTACAACACTGGCTTGCACCCGTTTTATGTGAACGTAGAGTCTATCACACCCGATCATAACGTGGTGTCTCGAAACGACGAACTTTCGCAATGGTGCACACTCGGGGAGAACACAATTTTATCTTGAAATTTTAGTGAGGGATCACCTTATAATGCTTCCGTCGTCCTAAGCAAAATAAGATGCATAAGAGGATTAACATCACATGCAAATCATAAGTGACATGATATGGCCATGAACTTGTGCCTTTGATCTCTATCTCCAAAGCACCGGCATGATCTCCATCATCACCGGCATGACACCATGATCTCCATCAACGTGTCGCCATGAGGTTGTCGCGCCAACTATTGCTTCTACAACTATTGCTAACTCATAGCGATAAAGTAAAGCAAAACGGCGAAAATAAATTAAAGACAACCCTATGGCTCCTGCCGGTTGCCGTACTCATCGACATGCAAGTCATGATTATCTATACATAACATGATCATCTCATACATCACATATATCTCATCATGTCATTGGCCATATTATATCACAACATACCCTGCAAAAACAAGTTAGACGTCCTCTAATTGTTATTGCATGTTTTACGTGGCTGCTATGGGTATCTAGCAAGAACGATTCTTACCTACGCAAAACCACAATGGTGATACACAAATTGCTATTCAACCTTCTCAAGGACCGCCCTTGTCGAATCCGATCCAACTAAAGTGGGAGAGACAGACACCCGCCAGCCATCTTTATGCAACAACGTCACATGTCAGTTGATGGAACCGGTCTCTCGTAAGCTCTGTTGCAAAAGGCAGTGCCTAGGAGGTGCTTAGGCACGCCTAGGCGCTAGGCAATGGCCGAACGCCTCACCTAGGGCATAAGAGAAGGTCTAGGCAGGGCAAGCAAGAAATTGTCTACCCAAGAGAGAAATCATGCTATATTGCACTAATACGCCAAACGAGCCATATTCCGATGGTAGGAGATGATAGTTAACTTATATATATATGCCCTAAATTAAGATAATACACATAAAATAACCCCAAATATACCTTAATAGTTGAAACAATATTACCGCCTAGGCTGCGCGTAGGGCGCTTAAGCACCGCCTAGGCATTAGGCGAAAGCTAACCGCCTCGCTTACGCCTACCGCTTTTTCCAACCTTGCTCGTAAGTGTACGAGTAAGGTTGGTCCGGGCCACTTCATCCCACAATACCGCTGAATCAAGAAAAGACCAAGGGAGGAAGCAATCTGAGCATCAATGCCAACAAACTCCTTTGTGTTCTACTCGTGATCTCATCTACGCATAAACCTGGCTCTGATACCACTGTTGGGGAACGTTGCATGGGAAACAAAAATTTTCCAACGCACACGCAAGATCTATCCATGGTGATAAGCATCTACGAGAGGGAGAGTGGATCTACGTACCCTTGTAGATCGCTAAGCGGGAAGCGTTAAGAAACGTGGTTGATGTAGTCGAACGTCTTCGCGATCCAAATCGCAAGCCGTCCCGCGATCCAATCACGATCCGTCCCGATCTAGCCCTGAACGGACGGCATCTCCGCGTTTAGCACACGTACAGCTCGATGAGAATCTCCGCCTTCTTGATTCAGCAAGAGGGGGCGGAGAGGTAGATGAGTTCTCCGGCAACACGACGGCATGGTGGCAGTGGTGGTGGTGCTATCCCAGCAGGGCTACGCCTAGCGCTACCGAAACCGTGAACGGAGGAGAAAACGATCTAGGGAGAGAGAGGGGCGCCAAGGGTTTCGTGTGTGCTCTTGGGGCACCCCCTCCCCTCTATATATAGGTGGAGGGGCGTGGAGATCAGCCCCTCCAAGCCCTAGGGCGCAGCCAAGGGGGAGGAGTTGGACTCCTAGTCCAATTCCCTCCCTTTCCATAAACAGGTGGACTTTCCACCTCTCCCAAGTCACATGGGCCTTGAGGGACTTGTGCGCCTGGCCCAATAAGGCCAGGGCGCCTCCACTCAGACCATGCAAACCCTTGGGACATTGTGGAACCCTTGGGACGTTGTGGAACACTTGGTGGATTTCCGGACTCCTCCGGAAGTTTCCGGAACCTTCTAGAAGCTTCCCGGTACAATACCGGAAAAACCCGAAACTTTTCCGGTCACCAAAATATGACTTCGCATATATAAATCTTTACCTTCGGACCATTCCGGAGCTCCTCGTGACGTCCGAGATCTCATCCGGGACTCCGAACAACCTTCGGTCACCAACATACGTAACTCAATAATACCGAAACGTCACCGAACGTTGAGTGTGCAGACCCTGCGGGTTCGAGAACTATGTAGACATGATCGAGACACCTCTACGGTGAATAACCAATAGCGGGACCTGGATGCCCATATTGGTTCCTACATATTCTACGAAGATCCTTATCGGTTGAACCTCTAAGTCAAGGATTCAGTTAATCCCGTACGCTGTTCCCTTTGTTCATCGGTATGTTACTTGCCCGAGATTCGATCGTCGGTATCTCCATACCTAGTTCAATATCGTTACTGGCAAGTCTCTTTACTCGTTCCGTAATACAAGATCCCGTGGCTAACACTTTATTCACTTTGCTTGCAAGGCTCATTGTGATGTTGTATTACCGAGTGGGCCCTGAGATACCTCTTCGTCACACGGAGTAACAAATCCCAGTCTTGATCCATGCTAACTCAACAGACACCCTCGGAGATACCTGTAGAGCATCTTTATACTCACCCAGTTACGTTGTGACGTTTGATACACACAAGGTACTCCTCCGGTGTCAGCGAGTTACATGATATCATGGTCATAGGAACACATACTTGACATGCAGAAAACAATAGCAATAAATTGACACGATCATATGCTACTTTCATAGTTTGGGTCTTGTCCATCACATCATTCTACTAATGATGTGATCCCATTATCAAATGACATATCATGTCTATGGCTAGGAAACCTTAACCATCTTTGATCAACGAGCTAGTCTAGTAGAGGCTTACTAGGGACACTTTGTTGTCTATGTATCCACACATGTATTTGAGTTTCCAATCAATACAATTATAGCATGGATAATAAACGATTATCATGAACAAGGAAATATAATAATAACCATTTTATTATTGCCTCTAGGGCATATTTCCAACAGGATGAATCATACTCCTTTCGATAAGTAAGAGTGTCGAACCCAAGGCGGAGCAGAAGGAATTGATAATCGGTTTCTGTAAGGTATTGTCTGCAAGTGCTGAAAAAGTGTAGTAACATATAGTTTAATAATAGGATAATTTGTAGCAATTAACTATTAATCCTTATATTGCTAAGGGCACTCAAAGAGTAATTCTTATAATGAGCACAACATTCTCGAGGACACACGGGAATTTTGTGTAGTCACGATCATCAAATTTTAATTGATTCACGTTCACTACTTCGATAAATTGTATGTGGGTGGACTGGTGCTAAGATTTTGTTCTTACTTGAAGAAACAACCTACTTATGATTACCCCCTTTTGCAAGAATCCATAACTACGAAAGAAGGGTTAAGATAAATCTAACCGTAGCATGAAACATATCAATCCAAATCAGCCCCTTACGGAATAGTGCATAAACTAGGGTCTAAGCTTCCATCACTCTCGCAACTCATCATCTACTTACTACTCCATATTGATTTCCCCTAGGCCCAAAGATGGTGAAGTGTCATGTAGTCGACGTTCACATGACACCACTAGAGGAAACACAACATACATGTCATCAAAATATTGAACGAATACCAACTTCACATGATAATTTATAACAAGACTTCTCCCATGCCCTCAAGAACAAACAGAACTACTCACAAATCATATTCATGTTCATGATCAGAGGAGATAAATATATGATTAGCAATCTGAACATATGATCTTCCACCAAGTGAACCAACTAGGATCAACTACAAGATGTAATCAACACTACTAGCAACCCACAAGTACCAATAATAGGTTTTGGGACAAAGTGACGTAGGGTGAAACCCTAGGTGATGATCATGTTCACACTTGGAGATGGGAATGAGGAAATCGAACACAAACACAAGGAGAAATCATTCACATCACAAGACCCAATTACACATTCGCTAAATCCACATATACATGTTGGTGTTCATGATCCAAAGACAACAAAGGAAAATAGCAAATAGGGCAGTTCTTCCCAATCCATAGGGTAATTGAGGTCTTGATATCCACTAGGGGATCTTCTCCATAGGAGGCCTTGTATCCACTAGGAGATCTTCTCCAAGAGGAGGCCTTGAATCTCCAAGGAGATGGGTAGATGAACAAAGCTCTCTCTAGGTCATCATATAATCTTTGCTAACCTTCATTTGGAGCTCGGGAACGATTACTTATAGCCTAGGTGAGATTTGGTGGGGGACGTGGGTACAAGGGTATTTGGCCCCTACATGCGTGTAGGCATCGTTCCGGAGCTCTGGGCACCCGGGGAAAGTGTCCGGGCTGCCGGCAATTTCCCTCTTCAAGTAAATCTTGCAACTTAAGAGATAAAAGGCATAAGAATTGCTTCGTAGTTATCAAAACCATTGTAAATAACAGTAGGACATCATGATGCAAATGGATGTATGAACTCCCCCAAGCTTAGACCTCTCTTGTCCTCAAGGGAATACTGAAAACTCAAAAATCATGATGACATGTTTATAGAGAGAGCGGTCCATAAACAAAATATGAACATAGTAGCATCATGATCATTATTATATGTCACACCCCCATTTTGACCATACGCGAATTGTACACACAAATGCGCACGATCAAGATTAGGGACTCATGGGAAGATATCACAACACAACTCTAGACACAAATTAAAGTCATACAAGCTTTATATTACAAGCCAGGGGCCTCGAGGGCTCGAATACATTAGCTCGAATACAAACAAGTCAATGGAAGTAATAATATCTGAGTATAGACATAAGTAAACAGGTTTGCCTTCAGAAGGCTAGCACAAACATCAACATCGGATCGAAAAGGCAAGGCCTCCTGCCTGGGAGCCTCCTATCCTACTTCTAGTCGGGGGCAGCCTCCACGTAGTATTAGGCTCCATCGGTGGTGTAGTAGTCGTCCGCGGGATCATATGACTCCTGGGCTCCATCATCTGATCGCAGTAATCGTATCAAGGGGGAAAGGGGAGCAAAGGAACCGTGAGTACTCATCCAAAGTACTCGCAAGACTTACAATAGATATATACTAAAATATGCATCAGTATCATAGGAATGGGGCTATATCTTTGGATTGACTGCAGAAATGCCAGAATAGAGGGGGAAGACCTAGCCTAACGAATACTAGCATCCTTAGGGTCTTGCAGCATTAGAAGAGTGTAGATTAGCATATAATAAGTAGCAAGTTATTTTAGTACCGCCCAGAGATTCTTCCTCGACTCCCTCTGAGAAAGCAATCTCAGATCCAACAATTTCATTTCAAGTCTCCATTTCTAGTTGTAAGATCAGGATACAACTCCTAGCGTCCGTTGCCGTGGATATGACTCTTCGAATAGATAGACTTCTCTACAGGGGTGCACCAACTTGCCCAACACGCTCGATTAACTCTGACCATACACAATTTCTAGGTCATGCCCGGCCTCGGCTGATCGACACGTCTTAGTCTTACCTAGGCTCAACAGAGAGGCCACATGTCGATCTACATCCTAAATTTGAAGGGGTCATGGGCCAATCTTCCTTTGCAATCATGCGCGTTGCAAGGACGGCCGATGTCTGTCCAGGCATGTCTTAATACAAAGACGGTGTTTCCGCGGGCCACCCGGGCGCGTGCCGCTCAACTGTGAAGTCTAAAGAACTTTTGGGCGAATGTACGGCGCAGAGTGCCCATACTTATTCCCGCGTGGTGGTCAGTGCGAAACAAGCTAGAGTCCTACTCAGATCACATATCCAAACTCATTAATGTTTTGTTAACTACAGTGACGATCAATGATCCACGATATGTGGTCCCATCGCCGCGAGGACTTACGGCAAGGGCCAAGAATGCCCAGCCGTGCCTCGTCATTAATACACAAGCACCCTCCAGGTCAACCCCACCTCAACATGGATCTGTAGTAAAGTCAAAGTAACAGTGTGTCCATACATCAACGGGGGATCCGAGGAATCCACCCCGATGGACCCCTCTCGATGTAACTGTCATGGTGACCTGGGAGGAATCGCCCTCGAGGGTCCACACTTGAGGTGTTGCACGATAGATTCGTTATCAGGAGTGGTAACAGAGGAATCACCCTTCGAAATCCACGACCGACCAGCTTTAGTACATAGTTATCATCATGAGCGCGTTACGAGGTATCAACCTCGGCACTTGATATTAACTATGCAGAGTCGTACAAGTAGGGGATGTGAGGTGCTGTATCGGGCTCAGGGCTTGTCGAACAAGTTGATCAAGTCTTCGGGTCTACGATGATGAAGCAGGGGCAACACGGACAAGTGGGGTCACTAGTGGATCACTATTCAACGTATACTAAGCATACAGGATAACTGTAAAGTACAACATCAGTTTAACAGAAACCTGCTATGCATCAAAACAGGAGCTATCTACAACAATAGTAGAATCTAATGCAAGCATGAGAGAGAAGGAATGGGTGATATAAGAATGCTCAAGGGGTTTTGCTTGCCTGGAAGCTCAGCTGCAAGTGGCTCGATGTCAGCGGCGTAGTCTTACGCGGCAGCAACGTCAGTCTCGGTGTCTACAGGAGAGAAGACCTGAGAGGAAACAATAAATATAAGCAACAGATGCATCACGATGCATGACATGACAACATGCACTGCTAGGGATGAGCTAATGAAGTTCTAAGTGTTATAGACTGAGCGAGAGAATATCTGTAGATATTTCCCGGGTCTTTGACTTTTATCGGATAGATGCCTCGGAGGGGAAAGTGCCTTGTTCATCATGCTAGAGGCATGTGACAGATGAATAATTGCATATTTGGATTCGTTGGAATTTTTTGATCAACTTTCATATACAAAATATTTTCATCTGACTTATAGATTATTTTATATTAATTTTCAAAGTTTTAATAAAATTATGGAATTCTCAAATTTATTTTAATTCGAAAAAGATTTTATTGCATCAGTATGATGTCATCATGACATCAACAGTTAACCCAGCTGTCTCAGGTCAAACCTGACAGCTGGGCCCCACCTGTCATAGACAAAGGGCTTAACAAAACTTAGATTTAAACTAAACTAGTTAATTAACAAGTAGGACCCACTGGTCAGTGGCTAATTAGTTTAAACTAAATATATTAATTAAGTTAATTAGTGAGCCAATTAAGCATGTGGCTGGGACCCACCAGTCAATGACTGGGGCTGCCCAGTCAGCCTGTTGACCCCAGTCAACATGTTAACAGGGGCCCGGGAGCCACTGGCAGCGACCCTGGGGGTGGCCCCAGGTCGGCCAGGTCAGCGGCGGCGGGCGGCTCGCCGCCGGTGACCAAAAACACGGCGGGGGGTTCGGGAGGTCATCGAAAAAACGCTACGGTGGACCAACTTGGGCGCGACCGGTCAGAATCGAATGCAGACAGCGTCGCGCGTCGACTGGTGGTGGCGGTTCGACTGGGGATGGCCGAAACCGGCATCGTCATTGAGCTGAGGCGGCGACATGAGCTCGGGCTCGTCGAGGAGGGGGCTAGCAGGGCACAAGAGAGGCGTGTGTGTGTCTGTTGAGCTCCTACGAGCTCCAGTAGATCGATGCGGAGCTCGGCTGTGCGCGACAGCAACAATAGCGATGATGAGCAGCATGGCAGAGGTGAGCTTCGGCTCCGGCGGAGGCAGTGGCTACGACTACGCAAAGAGCCAGGAAAGAGAGGGAGAAGGAGTGGCAGCTCACCTGCGTTGCAGAGAAGGCCCGGGGAGGAGCGGATGCAGCGCAGGGGGCGAATTCGATGGGGGAGCTCGTCGGAGCTGAGGGGAAAGAAGAGGTGGGGCGGCAATGTAGGGGGCCCGGGCTCGATCCCGTGGGCGAGGGAGAAGCGGTGGAGCGAGGTGGAGCTCATGGACTCGTCGTTGAGGCGTGGGAGGGCCGGTGGCTTCACGGGCGAGCTGGTGAGGGCGACGGCCGAAGCAGCCATTGCGACAGTAGAGAGTAGCGGTGCGAGGGGGAGGAACAAGACGGGGGCTAGGGTTCGCAGGGGTGTCGTTGCCGTTTTGTAGATGACGGGGAGCCGCCGAATGCTCGACGCGAGGGGATCGGGCTTGTGGACGGCGCGCACGCGCGCAAGCCATGGCTCTGTGAGGGAGTCCTAGACTAAGGGGTCCTCGGGCTGCCGGCTTATCTCTCATAGGCCGGCTTGGTGGGCCGCTCTCTGGTTATCGCAGGAAAGGACGGGATATGCGACGACCCCGTATGCTAGAAGGAAACCTCTGAAGATGCGGCATTGTAGGACCGAAAGTATGTCTAGAGGGGGTGATTAGAGTACTTGACCAAATAAAAATTCTACCTTTTCCCAAATTTTAGAGTTGGCAGATTTATGCATTTCATGGCAAGTCAAGTACACTCTACACATGCATGTCTAAGAGTATAGCAGCGGAAAGTAACAACAAGCATGAGTAGAAAGGATAGGGTAGGAAGATCAAACGCAATTGTAGACACGATGATTTTTCCCGTGGTTCCGATAGGTGGTGCTATCGTACATCCACGTTTATGGAGTCTTCAACCCACGGAGGGTAACGGTCGCGAGAGTCCACGGAGGGCTCCACCCATAAGGGTCCACGAAGTAGCAACCTTGACTATTCCATAACGGCTTCCGTCCACGAAGGACTAGCCTCACGGTGGGTAGATCTTCACGAAGTAGGCGATCTCCTTGCCTTACAAACTTCTTGGTTCAACTCCACAACACAAAGTAGGAGGCTCCCAAGCGACACCTTACCAATCTAGGAGGCACCACCCTCCAAAAGGTAATAGGCTCGGTAAAGATGATGAACTCCTTGCTCTTGTGCTTCAAGATGATAGACTCCTCAACAAACAATCACTCTCTCACAGATTTGGCTTGGTGGAAGAGATGGGATTGGTGGAAAGCAACTTGGGGAGGCTAGAAATCAAGATCCATATGGTTGGAGTGGATGATCTTGACCTCAACACAAGGTTAGGTGGTTCTCTCTTAGAAAACTAGATGGGGCAAGTATGGAATAGTTCTGAGTGCTTCTCTTTCGAGTGGGTGGTGGTGAAGGGGTATATATAGGCATCCCCAAAAATCCAACCGTTACACACAAAATGACCAACTCGGTGACACCGATGTGTTAATCTCGGTGGTACCGAAGTGACCAAAAGGTGGCAACTTTTGAATCTCGGTGAGACCGATATAGGAAACTCGGTTGCACCGATAAGGTGACCAACGGTCAGATTGCCCAATCTCGGTGACGCCGATCCAACAATCTCAGTGGTACCGATATTGTGAATTTGCGTAACAGAAAGTTGGCAACCCAAACTCGGTGGCACCGAAGCAGAATCGGTTGCACTGAAAGGCTAGGGTTTGGCTAGTGTCTGTCTGAGTTTGGGAATCGGTGGCACCGAGTGGAAAGTGTTGGTCGCATCAATTTTGGATATTTGACTCTGGACAGACTTTTGTGGTAGAGCTTGTGGGTGTTTTTGGTGACTAACACTTGTGCACGTATGAGCATTTTGTTCAGCAATCAAAACCTTACCCCCTTTTAATAGTATTGGCTTTCCTATGGACTCAAAGTGATTTCTCACAAAGTAAAATGTAGATTCCTCTTGCTTGAAGCTTTGCTAATCCATTTCCTTGCATCTTGGGGTATTTCCACAATCTCCACAATCCTTTTGCCATCCCTATCATTGAACTTTTCCTGAAATATACTTAGTGGAAACATTAGTTCAATGTCTTATATGTTGTTATTAATTACCAAAACCACCAAGGGAGCAAATGTGCTTTCAATCTCCCCCTTTTTGGTAATTGATGACAACATATAGATCAAAGCTTCGACAAAGATATAATCAATGAATATAATCGTCGCTTTGAGAAGTATGTGATAAGCAAGAACTCCCCCTAAATTTGTGCATTATTTTAAATTTGCGTTTAAATGCAAATGCACAATTGATTAGGTACATGGGGCACTTCTTCCATGTCACATACAACTTGGTGGTGTGCGAGAGTAATTAGAATGAACATCATAGCACAACACAACCAGACAAAGATAATGATCATCTCATAAGCATTAAGATGATAGGAAATAGTAGCACAACACACATTAAGTGTATGATCAAAACACACATAAGTTCAACACAAGCAACCAAAAGACCAACTGTTTTTGAAAAAGCAATAAAAACCAAACGCTCTCTCACTCGAAGCCTAAAGATCTATATACACTTCTCCCCCTTTGGCAACAAGTTACCAAAAAGTTCAAAGGCATATATCTATGCGTTCTTGGGCTGATCTCCTCCGGTTTTTGATGAAAGAGTCGAGAGAACAACGTCGGCAAAGATCTCTGCAGATGTCGTGGATGGAGTTGGAGTGGCAACTGGAGGAACTGCAGCTGATGGAACAGGAGCTGAGGTGACAGTGGCAGGAGCTGATGAAGAGGGCCTCAAGTCTGGAGCTGGCACGGTGGCTGATCTGGCCTGAGTAGTGAAGTGTGTGCCTGGCCTGAGAGGTGAGTCATCCTCATCATCATCATCATCATCATCATCATCTGAAGAATGAGGAAGAGGCACTGAGTCAACTTCCTTCTTGAGCTCATTGACTGTCTTAGTCAGCCCATCCACCTTATCATTAAGGGTCTTGATCCTGTTTTCGAAGATCCTGACAAGACTGTTCTGATTGTTCAAGATGTCCTTAATGTCCTTCTGCATGTCCTGAACTGATGAGATCAACAGATCCATTTGCTCGCTCCTGGATCTAGGGACTTGAGCACTAGTGGCTCTAGCTGCCTCTGCCTCTGCCTGAGCTGCAGCAGATGTGGGATGTTCTGGATCCATCACCACAATGTTATCCTCGAGATCTGGCTATAGGGGCAAGTGGGGTTTGTCCAGAGCAAATATGTGTTTCTCCAACTTAGAGTTGATGAGCATCTGGATATAGGGTGCATACCAGCAAGAGCGCTTCTGATCAGCAACAACCCTCTTAACTGTCTCAACAATCAAGTCCATGACTCTAATCCTGGTGTGTCTGTCAAGATGGATCAGCATGTTGATGGAGTAGCCTCGGATCATCTTGTCATCTCCTGACTTGGGCATCAAAGTATGCCTCAGAATGGTGTTCATGGTACGGAGGCCAGCCTGAAGAAAGTAGATGGATCCTAGCTTGTGAGACTTCACATGAGCAGCAGGGATCTCATTGTACATGTTGTCCATAGCATTGTGGCTCTCCTTGGATTCTGAGTAGACATCCAAGTCACCATCCTGTACCTCTGGGACTCCTAAGATTGCAGCCCATTCCTCAACAGTGGACTCATACCTTGCACCTTCAGTCATCCATACAATCCTACCATCTCCATAGAAATGAGCAGTGGAGTAGAATTGCATGATCATCTCATCATTCCGAGCAGTAAACTCTCTGCCAACAAACTCATCCAAACCAATGCAGTGGAAATTGTCTTGGACACTTGGAAAATAGTCTTCATTCTCCTTAATGAATTTCCAGTCCACATACCTCATGTCACTCACAGCTGGACTCTTGTCAAATAGCATAGTTTCATAGAAATTCTGTTGCTCTTTGGTGTAGAACATGTAATCCACAGCTGTCTTTCTCCTTTGGGCATATGGATCAGCAGCTCTCCATGCCCTCAAACAAGAATCCTTCCTCTTCTTCATATCTTCGGCAAGTGGATAGCTGGCATTATGTACTGGAAGGTGTGGTCTAAGCTTCATCAAAGCAGACATAGCATCTTCATCCTCAACTCTGGAGGTAGTTCCCTTGTTCTTTTCAGAAGCTGGAATTTGCCTGGATAACCTCTTAGGCTTTTCAGCAGCAGCCTTCTTGGGGGCAGACTTGGTGCTCTTGGATGTGCCAGTCTTTGGCATAGCATCAGACATAAGCTTCTTTTGTTTCTTCTTGGGAGGGGCCTTCTCAACATGTTCTTCCTCCTCCTCAGCAGCAGCACCAGCAGCCTCCTCAGGGTCCTCTAACATGGAGGTCTGCCTACCAATGACATAGACAATCCTCTTCCTAGCTCCCTTCTTCTCACCTGCCTTCTTAGGCAAAGACTTCTTTGGGGGCTCAACAGTCATGGTAGCTCTAGCACTCTCGGGTGCTCTCATAGCTTCAGAGCTAGCATAGACCTTGCTGACAGTCCTCCTTGAAGAGGTTGCTTCATTGGCAGCTTTCTTGGCAGCCTTCTCTTGCTTCTTGGCAAGAATCTCCTCTGGCACAAAATCTGAATCCTCCTCATCTGAATTCAGCTTCTTCCTGGCCCTAGTTGCAGCCTTGGGCAACCCATGAGAACTGGGAGTGCCTGGATCTGAAGAGGAACTAGACTCAGGACTAGTGCCTGAACTCATGACAATGTTCTGCTCTTGGAAATTGTACTCACTGTCCTCAGCACTTGACATACTGACCCTGTGAATAGAGTATAGAGGAGCAGAAGAAGATGAGTCATCACAAAATGTACAGCTGCATTTTTGAAAGTTTGAACAAAAGATTCTCAAGGTTTACATTCTGTCACATGAAAATCGGTACAGCTGAAGCAAAACTTTCGGTGCTACCGAGACTGACTTTCTCCTTAACAGAAACTTGGCACTCCTTTCGGTGAGACCGAAAAGGAGTACTCGGTTTCACCGAGAAGGTTCTCAGCAGCACAGACTAAGCAAATCGGTGACACCGATTTGTTTGCTTTGGTTCCACCGAGTTCCATCGGGCGGACGGTAAACCCTAGAAAATCGATCATTCTCTAATCTATGGAGTTTTCTCGTGGATAGGAAGATGTGCAAACAGTGGCTTATAAATAAAATCAACTTCATTGCGCAAGAATCGGACGGGGACCGCAAAGAAAGATCGAATCCGTACCCTAACTTGGCGACGGATCCGCTACGGCGGCGACGGCGGCGAAGATGCCCGTCGACGGCGAGGATCCCAGCGGCGGAGGAGCGCGCGGAGACAAGGGCAACGACCAGGGGGTCCTTTTGCGGCAGCTTAGGGTTTGGGGCGCGACGATTAAAGATTGAATTTTCAAACCGTCGGGACCACAGCTTATATACCCCTCACTGTCGATGACGCCGATTCTAAATTTTCGGTGTCACCGAGTTCCTCAACTGTCAGTTGACAGGGAAACTCGGTGTAACCGAGAATATGGAATCGGTAGTACCGAGATTGAAAACCAGATCAACCCTAGGCATTCGGTGAGACCGAGAATTTTGGGTTGGTTCCACCGAGATGCACTTGGGAGGTTTTAATGGTCAGTCCTTTGTCGATACGGAACTCCGAGTGCTCCACACACAGAGGGATCGAAAAGTACTTTTTCAAATTTTGTGATGCAGCATGAATGGAATATGAGGTGAGAAAGCATAGATAGCTAAAGATTGGTCTTAGGCATTCTTGTCCATCCAATTGGCAAAAGATAAATCAAAAGCCAAATAGCAACAATTGGATGTCCTCGAATGGGAAAATAAATGCAGACCAACATGCTCACACAATAAGATGTCAAAAGAAATAATGACAAACATGCACATACATACTAGCATCTAACAAGCACTTGGGCGATGACTAAGTCATCTATATATGAGTATATTGACTTAGGAGCCAAGTAAGAATACTTGATCATAGGTCATACTCATCGTTTAAGCACAAGTGGGGTTACCACTTTTACATAAAGCATTTAATGTTGTCACATACTAAGAGATGCTTTGACTCAAGTCTTAGAGTAAAGCTCCCCCTTGATGTGACATCCTCGCATAGGAGGGATAAACTAACCTTGGGTTATGTCGATGAAGACTTCATGTTGGTGGGGTAGTGGTGGATGCTCAAGGTTGATGAAGATCACCAAGAGTTGGGAGCATCCTTGTTGTTTCCTTACTCTTCTCACCTACATGGGTTAGTTCCAACACACAACAGACAAATACAAGGATATCTATGGACATGGAGTGCAAAGCATGTGTAATGATGTCCATTGATTTGTTGATTACCTTGTCCCTTGCTTACCTTTGAGGGAATGTGTGACTCATTGAACTATTGCATATAGTTGATGTTGATTACAAATAGTTCTTGCCAATAATGAATGTGAGTGAATTTCATTGGCGGAGTCACCCCTCATGAACTCTCTAGTTCTTCTTCTTGGGGACCCACATCAAGTTGATGGGGATCCTTGGTCTTGTAGTAGCCATTGTAGAAGTTGAGCTTGAAGTAGCCTTTGGAACCCACTCCACCATAGCTAGGGGTTCATCTTCATATGAGTCAATGTCCTCTTGAAGCTTGTTCTTGCCCTTGAGCTTGTGGTCTTGTGGTGGAAGGTCATCTTGAGTGTTTGTCCCCTTGGGAAGAGTATTTTCATACTTCTCCTTTTGAGGAACAAACTTGGGCTTGGGGTATTGACCTTCTTCCCATTCAACTCCATTAGCTTTAAAGTAGCCAACACCATGGTTCTTTCGGTATCCTCCGTGCTTGCGTACAATTTCCTCAAATTGCTTACACCCGGCAAGACTCTTGTAGATACCTTTCTCTATAATTCCTTTCAATAAAGCATTTTCTTGCTCAAGTGTAACTTGGCTAAGAGAATCATCATTAGTGGAATCAATAGAACTACTAGAAGCAACATCATTAGGTTTAGCATTTTTATTGTTGCTACTAGATGAAGAACCTTTCTTGCCTTTGTTACTACCTTGTTTAGATTTAACTTGTGGCATGAATGTAGACAAGAGTAGTCGTTTGGCTAGATAACATGAAGTCTTTTTTCGGAGATCGTCATTGATAGCTTTAAGAAACTCATGCTCTTGCTCCAAGTTGAGCTTCTCGAAGCGTAGCTTCTCATGAGTTCTTAAAAGCTCTCTATGATCTTCAAGAGTAGATTCATGAGCTAACTTAAGAGTGTTTAGTTCTTTAGTTAGTTCTTCTATTTTCATCTTATCATCATCAATTGACTTATCTTGACTAGCATGAGAATTATCAAGTTCATCTTGACTAACATCACTAGTTTTATCAAATAGCAAGTCATCATCACAAAGTAAATCATCTTCATCACTATTGAAATCAAGATACTCGGGGTGTGATACCTTGGGTCCTTTAGCCATGAAGCAACTTCCACTCCCTTCGTTTGGTGAATCAAATAGATCATAGGAGTTGGTAGTCACTAGAGCAATTCCGGCAACACCATCATCTTGACTATAGTCGGAGTCGGAGTGATAGCTTCTCTCGGAGTTGTTGTCGGAGTCGGAGCCGGAAACCCATTCACCAACATGAGCTTGATGTTTTCTTCTTGTGTAGCTCTTGGTGTACTTGTCCTTCTTCTCCGAATCTCTACTTCTCCTTGAGGGTCTTCGTTCATAACGATCATCTCTACTCCTTCTCTCTCTTTGAGGTGATTCATTCCTTGAGCTTCGTCTTCGAGGTGACTCTTCTCTTCGTTTGTAGGGAGCCGTGCACTCATTTGAGTAGTGTCCGGGCTTCCCACAATTGCAGCAATTGCGGTCATGACTTGACGAACGCTTCTCATCATATCTTGAGTTGGAGCTTCGTTCTTTGCCTCTATTCTTGTAGAACTTGTTGAATTTCTTGACCATGAGGCTTATCTCTTCATTGGTGACAAGGTTGTCGCTTGAAGTTGCGGGAGCATCACTTGTGGCTTTGTAAGCACCGCTAGACTTGTTGTGAAGCTCTTCTTTGTCTTTGAGTGTCATCTCATGAGCAACAATCCTGGCCATGACTGGGACCCACCAGTCAATGACTGGGGCTGCCCAGTCAGCCTGTTGACCCTAGTCAACATGTTAACAGGGGCCCGGGAGCCACTGGCAGCGACCCTGGGGGTGGCCCCAGGTCGGCCAGGTCAGCGGCGGCGGGCGGCTCGCCGCCGGTGACCAAAAACACGGCGAGGGGTTCGGGAGGTCATCGAAAAAACGCTACGGTGGACCAACTTGGGCGCGACCGGTCAGAATCGAATGCAGACAGCGTCGCGCGTCGACTGGTGGTGGCGGTTTGACTGGGGATGGCTGAAATCGGCATCGTCATTGAGCTGAGGCGGCGACATGAGCTCGGGCTTGTCGAGGAGGGGGCTAGCGGGGCACAAGAGAGGCGTGTGTGTGTCTGTTGAGCTCCTACGAGCTCCAGCAGATCGATGCGGAGCTCGGCCGTGTGCGACAGCAACAATAGCGATGATGAGCAGCATGGCAGAGGTGAGCTTCGGCTCCGGCGGAGGCAGTGGCTACGACTACGCAAAGAGCCAGGGAAGAGAGGGAGCAGGAGTGGCAGCTCACCTGCGTTGCAGAGAAGGCCCGGGGAGGAGCGGATGCAGCGCAGGGGGCGAATTCGATGGGGGAGCTCGTCGGAGCTGAGGGGAAAGAAGAGGCGGGGCGGCAATGTAGGGGGCCCGGGCTCGATCCCGTGGGCGAGGGAGAAGCGGTGGAGCGACGTGGAGCTCATGGACTCGTCGTTGAGGCGTGGGAGGGCCGGTGGCTTCGCGGGCGAGCTGGCGAGGGCGACGGCCGAAGCAGCCATTGCGACAGTAGAGAGTAGCGGCGCGAGGGGATTAACAAGACGGGGGCTAGGGTTCGCAGGGGTGTCGGGGCCATTTTGTAGATGACGGGGAGCCGCCAAATGCTCGACGCGAGGGGATCGGGCTTGTGGACGGCGCGCACGCGCGCAAGCCATGGCTCTGTGAGGGAGTCCTGGACTAAGGGGTCCTCGGGCTGCCGGCCTATCTCTCATAGGCCGGCTTGGTGGGCCGCTCTCTGGTTATCGCAGGAAAGGCCGGGATATGCGACGACCCCGTATGCTAGAAGGAAACCTCCGAAGATGCGGCATTGTAGGACCGAAAGTATGTCTAGAGGGGGTGATTAGACTACTTGACCAAATAAAAATTCTACCTTTTCCCAAATTTTAGAGTTGGCAGATTTATGCATTTCATGGCAAGTCAAGTACACCCTACACATGCATGTCTAAGAGTATAGCAGCGGAAAGTAACAACAAGCATGAGTAGAAAGGATAGGGTAGGAAGATCAAACGCAATTGTAGACACGATGATTTTTCCTATGGTTCCGATAGGTGGTGCTATCGTACATCCACGTTTATGGAGTCTTCAACCCACGGAGGGTAACGGTCGCGAGAGTCCACGGAGGGCTCCACCCATAAGGGTCCACGAAGTAGCAACCTTGACTATTCCATAACGGCTTCCATCCACGAAGGACTAGCCTCACGGTGGGTAGATCTTCACGAAGTAGGCGATCTCCTTGCCCTTACAAACTTCTTGGTTCAACTCCACAACACAAAGTAGGAGGCTCCCAAGCGACACCTAACCAATCTAGGAGGCACCACCCTCCAAAAGGTAATAGGCTTGGTAAAGATGATGAACTCCTTGCTCTTGTGCTTCAAGATGATAGACTCCTCAACAAACAATCACTCTCTCAGAGATTTGGCTTGGTGGAAGAGATGGGATTGGTGGAAAGCAACTTGGGGAGGCTAGAAATCAAGATCCATATGGTTGGAGTGGATGATCTTGACCTCAACACAAGGGTAGGTGGTTCTCTCTTAGAAAACTAGATGGGGCAAGTATGGAATAGTTCTGAGTGCTTCTCTTTAGAGTGGGTGGCGGTGAAGGGGTATATATAGGCATCCCCAAAAATCCAACCGTTACACACAAAATGACCAACTCGGTGACACCGATGTGTTAATCTCGGTGGTACCGAAGTGACCAAAAGGTGGCAACTTTTGAATCTCGGTGAGACCGATATAGGAAACTCGGTTGCACCAATAAGGTGACCAACGGTCAGATTGCCCAATCTCGGTGACGCCGATCCAACAATCTCAGTGGTACCGATATTGTGAATTTGCGTAACAGAAAGTTTGCAACCCAAACTCGGTGGCACCGAAGCAGAATCGGTTGCACCGAAAGGCTAGGGTTTGGCTAGTGTTTGTCTGAGTTTGGGAATCGGTGGCACCGAGTGGAAAGTGTTGGTTGCACCGATTTTGGATATTTGACTCTGGACAGACTTTTGTGGAAGAGCTTGTGGGTGTTTTTGGTGACTAACACTTGTGCACGTATGAGCATTTTGTTCACCAATCAAAACCTTACCCCCTTTTAATAGTATTGGCTTTCCTATGGACTCAAAGTGATTTCTCACAGAGTAAAATGTAGAGTCCTCTTGCTTGAAGCTTTGCCAATCCATTTCCTTGCATCCTGGAGTATTTCCATAATCTCCACAATCCTTTTGCCATCCCTATCATTGAACTTTTCCTGAAATATACTTATTGGAAACATTAGTTCAATGACTTATATGTTGTTATTAATTACCAAAACCACCAAGGGAGCAAATGTGCTTTCAGGCATGCACTCCAACTCAAGATGAGGGGATCAGCGTCTTTACTTCCGGCTGGAGATTTATCATGTGCAAACCCTAGGTACCCCCGGTGTCTATATAAACCGGGAGGTTTAGATCGTAGAGGGTAGAGAAGCTCATCTAGGGTTTTGGCTACTTGATCTCGAGGTAGATGGACTCTGTAATCTTCATACACATCAATACAACCAAGCAGGACGTAGGGTTTTACCTCCATAGGAGGGCCCGAACCTGTGTAAACATCGTCTCCTTCGTCCCTTGTTACCCATTGATCCTAAACTCACAGCTCGGGACCCCCTACCCGAAATCCGCCGGTTTTGACACCGACACTCTGCCTCCTCCCGTGGCGAGTGGTGGAAGAAAGGCCGGCCAGGATAGACTGGGCCGCACTGTGTGCATGTAGAGCCCAGACCACTAGTGCCTTCCGCCCATTTTCCTTTTTCTTTTGTTTTATTTTCAGATTCCCCATTTCTTTTTTGTTTTTCTTTATTTCTAAAGCCAAATGACTTTTGTAAATTATGGGATCTGGTCCAATATTTACAATGCAATACTTGGCACTGCCACAAATTGTTTGGAGGCCATTTGAATAAGTTTGGATTTCCACATGATCTGAAAGGTATTTAAATAATTGGTCTGGCCTCTGTTATAATTGTTTGAAGGCACTTAAATACTTCAAATGATGTTGGTTCCATTTTGATAATTACTTACTGAATATTTGCAACCCAACCATGATTTTAGTTTTCATGTTTGCCAATATATTTGATCCACTTATTATTTGAATTTGAATTTCAAAAGGAATTTTAAATGAGATATCAATCAAATGTGATCAAGCACTGTTTAGCAAAATGATTAGCTTAACCACTGTGATTACTGTTGCATAATTACAGTGGTTACTATAGCTGGTAACCAGGGGTGTTACAACTCTCCTCCTATTAAAGAAATTCTCGTCTGGAGAATTAAGAGGTAGAAGGGAGAAGATCAGGGTATTCTGCCTGAAGGTTATCCTCGCTTTCCCAGGTGGCTTCATCTTCAGAATGATTTGACCACTGTACTTTGTAGAACTTGGTAACCTTCTTACGTGTCCGACGTTCAGCTTCTTCGAGAACGCGGATCGGATGTTCTTTGTAAGTGAGATCATCTTGCACTTCGATCAATTCAGGATCCACTTCATGGCGTGGGTCCTTGAAGCAATGACGAAGTTGCGACACATGAAAGAGATCGTCGACATGGAAAAAATTTGGTGGCAGTTCCAATTTGTAAGCCATATATCCACGTCTTTCGAGAATGCGGAAAGGACCAACGTAGCGTGGAGCTAGCTTTCCCTTGACTCCGAACCGATTAGTGCCTCTCAAAGGAGTGACACTCAGATAAGCTTGCTCACCTGGGTCATAGGTTGAACCCAGTGTTTACGGTCATAATTGCTCTTATGGCGGGACTAGGCCGCCTTGAGATTATCCCGGATAATGCGGACTTGCTCTTAAGCTTGTTGGATAATGTCTGGACCAATGAGTGCTCGTTCCCCAGTTTTTGACCAGTTCAGAGGGGTTCAATACTTACGTCCGTATAATACCTCAAAGGGGGCCATCTTCAAGCTAGCTTGATAGCTGTTGTTATAAGAGAATTGAGCATAAGGGAGAGATTCTTCCCATTTCTTGCCGAAAGAGATGACACAAGCCTGAAGCATGTCCTCAAGGATTTGATTAACTTGCTCGACTTGGCCTTGGGATTAGGGATGATAAGCAGTGCTCCAGGTTATATGAGTTCCCATTGCCTCTTGGAAACTATCCCAGAACTTAGAAGTGAAAATACTGCCACTATCTGAACTGATTTCCTTCGGAATGCCGTGGAGTGACACAATTCTAGAGATATATAAGTTTGCTAATTTACTAGCAGTGATTGTCTCCTTGCCTGGCAGAAAGTGTGTGACTTTCGAGAATTGATCGATGACAACAAAAATAGCATCGTTACCCTTCTGTGACTTGGGAAATCCAGTGACAAAGTCCATCTGAATCTTATACCATTTCCATTCAGCAATAGGAAGTGGTTGCAGAAGTCCAGCAAGGTTCTGATGTTTTGCTTTGATGCAATGACAAACGTCGCATTCTTCAATGTAGTGAGCAATGTCTTGCTTCATTTTAGACCACCAATATTTCTGACGAATGTCTAGATACATCTTGGTACTTCCCGGGTGAATAGACAGGGGTGTGTCATGTGCTTCTTTCATAACCTTCTGTGTCAAAAGTTCAAACTGGGGTACCACAATGCGGTTCTTGAAGTATAAGGTTCCATTTTCAGCGAGCGAGAAATCCCTGGATTTCTCCAAGTCAAGATCCCTTTTCATATGATCTACGTGAGTATCTGTGGTTTGCGCGGACTTAATAGCTTTCAGAAGAGTCAGTTCCAGGACAAAGTTATTAAGAGAACCATGTGGAACAATGTGAAGATTCAACTTGCGAAGCTCTTAATGAAGGTGGGGGTTAGCTTTCTGAACCATGTGGTTGTAACTACTTCCAGGCAACGGCCATGACATTTGCCTTGCCAGGGGTACAATATATACCGAATTCATAGTATGTAACTACTTCCATCCATCGCCTCCAACGAAGATTCAGATCTGATTGAGAGAACAGATATTTCAAGCTTTGATGGTCTGTGTAGACCTCGCAACGATTACCGAGTAGGTAATGTCGCCATAATAACAGTGCATAGATAACCGCAGCAAGTTCAAGTTCGTGAATTGGATAGTACTCTTCATGAGGGCGCAACTGGCGTGAAGCATAAGCAATCACTCTGTGCTCTTGCATTACGACACAACCTAATCCTTGACGGGATGCATCACAATAAATGACAAAGTCCTTACGATAATCTGGCGGAGCAAGTACTGGAGAAGATGTCAGCTTGTCCTTGAGTGCCAGGAAACTTTCCTGACATTTATCTGTCCACTCACACTTAACGCCTTTGTGAAGCACGTTAGTTAAGGGTTTGGCAATCTTGGATAAGTTCTCGACAAAATGACTGCAATAGCTGGCGAGTCCGAGAAAACTTCTGACTTGCTTGACATTCTTTGGCGGAGTGCAGTCAAGAATAGCTTGAACTCGTTCGGGGTTGACCGCAATACCATCCTTGGAGATCACATGACCAAGACAAGTCACTTCGGGTAACCAGAACTCACACTTGGAGTATTTGGCATATAGTTGATGCTCTTGAAGCTTTTCCAGTACAAGTCGAAGATGTTCAACATGTTCTTCTTTATTCTTGGAATACACTAGGATATCATCCAGATAAACCATGACAAACTTGTCGAGGTATTCCATGAAGATATAGTTCATTAGAAAAGAGAATGTTGCTGGAGCGTTGGTTAAGTCGAAAGACATGATGGTGTACAAGTATGAAGCATAGCGAGTAACGAATGCAATCTTTGGAATATCCTCTTCACGAACTCGGATCTGGTGGTAACCCAACCTCAAGTCGAGTTTAGAAAACACAGAGGAACCAGCAAGTTGATCATATAGATCGTTGATCCGAGGAAGCAGATATTTGTTCTGAATGGTTGCTTGGTTACTGGGACGGTAGTCTTGGACCAATCAATTCGTACCATCATTCTTCTTGACAAAGATAGAAGGTGCTCCCCAGGCAGAGGAACTTGGACAAATCAAACCTTGACGAAGGGAATTGTCGATTTCTTCCTTAAGCTCAAGGATTTCATGAGGAGGCATATTATAAGGTCGTTTGGCGATAGGAGTGGTGCCTGGTACTAAGTCGAAGACAAACTTGACAACCCTTACTGGGGGAATTCCTGGAAGTTCTTCTGGAAAGACATATTGGAATTCACGAACAATGGGAATGTCTTCAATCCCCTCAAGAGGTGATGCATTCAACGCATTTAAGACGTAAAGCCGGGCTTCGACATCTCGAACAAGATGAGCATGGTAGCTTACTATCTCATTCGAAGGATGTAGGAGATGGACGGTTTTGGTGGCGCAAACGATTGAGGCGGTATGAGTTTTCAACCTATCCATTCCTAGAATGAGGTTGATATTGGAAGACTTCAATATAATGGGAGAAACATTGAATTCCAGCCCTTCAATTTCAAGGGGGGCATTGGAGCTAACCATGGAGGTTCGACATTAGCCTGCGGGGGTGTTTACCACTATTGGAATGTTCATCTCTTTGTATTTAATGCCATGCATGTATGCAAGATCTTCTGACATAAAAGAATGCGATGCTCCTGTATCAAACAATACAGAAGCTGGTACTGAGTTAACAAGAAGAGTACCCATCACTGTGGCAGGCTGGTCTTGGGCTTGATTCGGTTCAATGTTGTTAGCCTGACCACGACCATAAGAAGGCCTGGTATTGTTGTTGCGGTTATGGTTATTACCATTGTTAGTTGAAGGCAGTGCAAGCTGATTCTGATTCTGCCTGCATTCTCTGGCATGGTGACCTGGACGACCACACTTGAAGCACATCCTGTCTTCAGGACGGGAAGAAGGAACTCGTTATGGTGGAGCTGGGAGTCTTGGTTGCCTAGGTGGTGGAGGAGGCATATGAGGTGCAGCATAGGACGGCCTTGCAGCTAGAGAAGGTACATGGTACATGTCGTGGGGAATCCAGATCTTCCGCTTCAGTGATGATGAGTCCGAAGATGGGCCCATGTCACGGTTGCGCTTGCTGCCGTCCTTGTATTCCTGCAGACCAGTTTCAACCTGGATGGCCTTGTTCACCAAGGTGGCAAAATCAGCATAGTCCTGAACAAGGAGCGCGAGCTTGATATCAGCCTGAAGTCCTTCACGAAACATTTCCTGTCTGCGAGCATCGTTAGTGGGGATCACTAGAAGGAATGTCTAGAGGGGGGGTGAATAGACTACTTGCATAAATTAAAACCTAACCTTTTCCCAAGTTAATTGGTTGGCAGATTTTAGCATTTTAACAAGTCTAGTGCACCCTACACATGCTAGTCAACAAGTATGGCAGCGGAAAATAAAGACAAGCATATGTAAGAGAGTAGATATAGGAAGATCAAATGCAATTTGGAGACACAAAGATTTTTCTCGTGGTTCCGATAGGTGGTGCTATCGTACGTCCATGTTTATGGAGTCTTCAACCAATGGAGGGTAGCGGTCGCGAGAGTCCACGGAGGGCTCCACCCATAAGGGTCCACGAAGTAGCAACCTCGACTATTCCATAACGGCTTCCGTCCATGAATGACTAGCCTCACTATGGATAGATCTTGACGAAGTAGGCGATCTCCTTGCCCGTACAAACTTCTTGGTTCAACTCCACAACACGAAGTTGGAGGCTCCCAAGCGACACCTAACCAATCTAGGAGGCACCACCCTCCAAAAGGTAATAGGCTCGATAGTAACGATGAACTCATTGCTCTTGTGGTTCAAATGATAGTCTCCTCAACACTCAATCGTTCGATCACAGATTTGGCTTGGGTAGTAGAGATTGATTCGATGGAAAGCAACTTGGGGAGGCTACAAATCAAGATCCATATGGTTGGAGTGGATGATATTGACCTCAACACAAGGATAGGTGGTTCTCTCTCAGAAATTTGGATATCGGAATTGTGGGTCTGTTCTGAGTGCTTCCCTTGTGAGTGGGATGTGGTGGAGGGGTATATATAGGCATCTCAAAAAATCCAACCGTTGCAACATTATTGCCCAACTCGGTGAAACCGAAGTGAAACTCGGTGGCATCAACTTGTTCAAAATGTGGCAACTTTAGGCTTTTCAGTGAGACCGATATGAAATTCTCGATGGTACCGATATGAGTGGCCGAGGGCAGTTACACAACTCGGTGAGACAGATTCACAATTCTCGAAGGTTCCGATTTTTGTGAATGAGGTAACAAAAAGTTGGTCACTGAAACTCGGTTGCACCGATATGGAACTTGGTAGTACCGAGATGTGGGACTTGGCTAGGGTTTCTGTCTGGGCTTATGACTCAGTGTAGCCGGTGTGGAATTGTTGGTGGCACCAATTTTGAGTGGTAGGCTCTATGACAGAGTATTTGTGGGAGAGCTTGTGGGTGTATTTGGTGACTAACACTTGATCACTTTGAGCATTTCATTCACCATTATTACCTCACCTCCTTTTGATAGTATTGGCTTTCCTACGGACTCAAAGTGATTTTTCACAAAGTAAAATGTAGAGTCTTCATGCTTGTAGCTTTGTCAATCCTATTCCTTGCAACTTGGGGGTCTCCTCACAATCCTTTAGCCAATCATCTCTGTGGACTAAACCTGAAATAAACTAGGTAGAACTGTTAGTCCAAGAGACAATGTATGTTGTCATGAATTATCAAAACCATCAAGGGAGCATTTGTGCTTTCAGGTAGTGATGTCTTCTTCAGCATAGCGGGACAAGTCAAGGAACTCCCGCTGATAAGCATGCACAGTCTTGTTGCCTTGGGTGAGGTTGCAGAACACTCGCTTCTTCCTATCCATGATTCCCTGAGGAATGTAGCGTGCACGGAAGGCAAGATAGAATTCCAGCCAGGTGATGATGGTTCCAACAGACTGTGAACACCTATGACTGTCCCACCATTGAGCAGTGGGACCCTTCAAGAAGTAGGCTGCAAAGGTGACATAGCTAGCCAGTGGGGCGTTGGCAGACTCCAGCTCATAAGTGATGTCATGGAGCCAATCATCAGTATCAAGGGGCTGAGTTGAGCTGCGATAGACAGCAGGGTCGAGGTGCACAAAGTCCTGTAGAGTTATTAGGGCTGGCTGCGGATTCATGTTCGGTCGTGGGAACTGATCCATCAGCCCTTGCATAAACTGGTGGTTCAGCTCAAACTGTTGTATCATTCCAGCCATGTATTCGGTTGGCAGTGGTCGTTCGGGCGCACCACGGCCATGACCAGCTGGCCTAACCATCCTGTTCAATTGTAATAGTGGTAGTTTAGCATTGAGTAATAGCAAAGACAATAGATACATGAGGTAACATGCATGAAGAAGGAAGTGCAATAGATACATCATAGTAGTCAACATGACATACATATCCATACATAGTCTATTACAAACTAGTGGTACAAGTTCGAAAAGGGAAATAACCTAGACAACTAGGCGGCACGCAGGCACGCAATAGAGAGATACAACAACGGGACAGCGATATGCTACATCAATGTCGGGGACAATCACTAAAGCCCGGTAACTGCAGGTGACGACGCAGGGTACCCTCGATGTAAGGGTTCTGCGCTCCATGAGCACTCTGATGCAGAATCCAGTCCCGAAAGGGGAGCAGAGGACCACGTGGAGGAGTACAACCTCCAACAGCATGCCACTCAAGACTTGGTGGAAACTTTGTCCTTCTCGAGTAAATGATGTGCTCAGGATGCATCCTTGCACTGACTGCTGGCAGCAAATGCGTCAGAGCTTCCTCAAGGCGAGCACGAGTGGCATGCAGCTCAAAAGCAAGAGCTCGAACAGTACGATCCAGAGCCTCCATGTACTGAACCATAACCTGTTGGTCATAATGATGTCGCATGTAAGGGGTGCAGATGGCGGTGTAGTATCTAGTCTCATCCTCAGCGGGAGCATACGGGATGTATCTGAACCCAGTCTCCTCCATGTGGGGTGCTCTCCATAGAGATGGGTGATAGCAGTATAGGCAGCATCATGGACTGCCATGTCAACAGTCACTCCAACACCATGATAGGTGTGCAGCTCAGAGATGGAGATGTTCTGCCAATCGAAGATACGAACCACAGCGGAGTACTGCTCCTGGTTGAACTCGCGGTAGTCCTCGTAAATAGTGTACTCGGGGTACCAGTGATATCCCAGCCTGGTTAAGAGGTCGACCAAAATGGTCGGGAACCCAGTCGCATCGATAGCCATAGTCTGGCGTACGAGCTGCCTTGCGGGACGCATTTGAAACAAGGAGGTTCAAAGATGTCAAATGACAACGTGTGCATCATATCTTCAAAATAAATAGTTGTCGATTAAACGGCTCTCCAGGTGGATGTGATCACGAGAACCTAGTGTTAGAGTTAGCAAATTTTTTAACCTAAAATAGAAGAGAGATCCGAACCCAGATTATAGAATAGGAATAAAAGATCCTAATACCACCCATTTGAGATGTGGGCCCGTAAGCCAGACAACAATGTAGTAAAAAAAATTTCAAGACTAGACTCAACTTCGACCAAGGAATTGGAAAGGGACTACCTACAGGCAGTCGGCTCTGATACCAACTTGTGAGGCCCCCATTTTGATCGTACGCTAATCATCCATGAAAATGTGCACGATCAAGATTAGGGACTCACAGGAAGATATCACAACACAACTCTAGACACAAATTAAAGTCATACAAGCTATATATTACAAGCCAGGGGCCTCGAGGTCTCATATACATCAGCTCGAAGACAAACGAGTCAGCGGAAGTAATAATATCTGAGTAAAAATTAAGTAAACAAGTTTGCCTTCAGAAGGCTAGCACAAACATCAACATCTGATCGAAAAGGCAAGGCCTCCTGCCTGGGAGCCTCCTATCCTACTGCTGGTCGGGGGCAGCCTCCAGGTAGTAGTAGGCTCCATCGGTGGTGTAGTAGTCATTCGCGGGATCATACGACTCCTGGGCTCCATCATCTGATCGCAGTAATCGTATCAACGGGAGAAGGGGAGCAAAGCAACCGTGAGTACTCATCCAAATTACTCGCAAGAGTTACATTAGATCTATACTAAAATATGCATCAGTATCAATGGAATGGGGCTATATCTTTGGACTGACTGTAGAAATGCCAGCATAGAGGTGGAAGACCTAGCCTAACGAAGACTAGCGTCTTCAGGGTCTTGAAGCATTAGAAGAATGTAGATTAGCATATAATAAGTAGCAAGTTATTTTAGCACCGCCCAAAGATTCTTCCTCGACTCCCTAAGAGAAAGCAATCTCGGAGCCACGAATGTCATTTCATGTCTCCATTTCTAGTTGTAAGATCAGGATACAACTCCGAGCGTCCGTTACCGTGGGCACGACTATTCAAATAGATATACTTCCTTGCAGGGGTGCCCCAACTTGCCCAACATGCTCGATTAACTCTGGTCATGAAACAATTCCCAGGTCAAGCCTAGCCTCGGCTGATCGACATGCCGTAGTCCTACCTAGGCTCAACAGAGAGGCCACACGCTGGTCTACATCCTAAATGTGAAGGGGTCATGGGACAATCTCCCTTTTGCAATCCCGCGTGTTGCGAGGACGGCCGGTGTCAGTCCAGGCACCTCTTAATATAAACACAATGCTTACGGGGCCCACCCGGGCGTGTGCCACTCAACTCTGACGTGTGAAGAACTTTCTGGCGAATGTATGACGCATAGTGCCCATACTTATTCCCGCGTGGTGGTCAGTGCGAAACAGGCTAGAGGCCTACTCAGATCACATCTCCAAACCCATTAATGTTTTGTTAACTGCGGTGACGATCAATGATCCATGATATGTGGTCCCATCGCCCCGTCCCGAGGACTTACAGCAAGGGCCAAGAATGCCCGGCCGTGCCTCGTCATTAATACACAAGAACCCTCCAGGTCAACCCGGCCTCCAAATGGATCTGTAGTAAAGTCAAAGTAACCGTGTGTCCATACATCAAGGGGGGATCCGAGGAATCAACCTCGATGGAACCCTCTAGATGTAACCGTCAAGGTGACCTAGGAGGAATCACCCTCGAGAGTCCACACTTGAGGTGTTGCACGACAGAGTCGTTATCGGGAGTGGTAACGGAGGAATCACCCTCTAAAATCCGTGACCGACTAGGTTCACTACAGAGTTATCCTCATGAGTGCCTTACGAGGTATAACCCTCGGCACTCGATATTAATTATGAAGAGTCGTACGAGTAAGGGGTGTGAGGTGATGTGTCAGGCTCAGGGCTTGTCGATCATGATGATCGAGTCTTCGGGTCTCCAATGATGAGGTAGGGGAAACAGGGAAAAGTGGGGTCACTAGTGGATCACTATTCAACCTATACTAAGCATATAGGACAACTGTAAGGTACAACATCAGTTTAACAAAAACATGTTATGCATCAGAATAGGAGCTATCTACAACAGTAACAGAATCTAATGCAAACATGAGAGAGAAGGAATGGGCGATAAAGGAATGCTCAATGGGTTTTACTTGCATGGAAGCTCTGCTTCAAGTGGCTGGATGTCAGCTGCGTAGTCGTACTCGGCAGCAGCGTCAGTATCGGTGTCTACCGAAGAGAAGAGGGAGGAAGAAAAAATAAATATAAGCAAATAGATGCATCACAATGCATGACATGACAACATGCATTGCTAGGGATAATAGCTGACTATATTTCCTGGGTCTTTGGCTTTTATCGGACAGATGAATCGGAGGGGAAAGTTCCATGTTCATCATGCTATAGGCATGTGAGAGATGAATGGAATGCATATTTGGATTCGGTCTAATTTTTTGATGAACTTTCATATATAAAATATTTACATCTGACTTATAGATTATTTTATATTAATTTTCAAAGTTTTAATAATATCTGGAATTCTCAGATTTATTTTAAGTCAACCAAGGTTTAATTGCATCAGCATGATGTCATCATGACATCAGCAGTCAACCCAGCTGTCTCGGGTCAAACCTGATAGCTGGGCCCCACCTGTCATAGATAGACGGCTTAACAGAGCTTAAATTTAAACTAAACTAGTTAATTAACAAGGAGCACCCACTAGTGAGTGGCTAATTAGTTTAAACTAAATGTTTTAATTAAGTTATTTAGTGAGCTAATTAACCAGGCGACTAGCACCCACCAGTCAGTGACTGGGGCTGCCCAGTCAGCCTGTTGACCCCGGTCAACAGGTCAACAGGTGCCTGGGGGCCCACTAGCAGCGACCCTAGGGGTGGCCCCAGGTCGGCCAGGTCAGTGGCGGTGGGCAGCTCGCCACCGGCGACAAAAAACACAGCGGGGGGCTCGGGAGGTCGTCGGAAAAACGCTACCGTGGACCAATTCGGGCGTGGCCGGTCGGAATAGAATGCGGACGACGCCGCGCGTCACCTGGTGGTGGCGGTTTGACTGGGGATGGCCAGAACCGACACCGGCATTGAGCTAAGGCGGCGGCCAGAGCTCGGGCTGGTCGAGGAGGGGGCTAGGGTGGCACAAGAGAGGCGTGCGTGTGCTTGTTGGGCTCCTACGAGCTCCAGGAGCTCAATGCGGAGCTCGGCCGTGCATGACAGCAACAACAGCGAGCAGCGTGGCGGAGGTGAGCTTCCTCTCTGGCAGAGGCAATGGGTATGGCTATGTAGAGAGCCAGGGAAGAGAGGGAAGAGGAGCCGCAGCTCACCTACGTTGTAGAGAAGGCCCAGGGAGGAGCGGACGCAGCGCAAGGGGGGCGAATCCGACGGCAGAGCTCGTCGGAGCCGAGGGGGAAGAAGGAGGCAGGGCGGCGATGTAGGTGCCCCGGGTTCGATCCCGTGGGCGAGGAAGAAGCAGTGGAGCGAAGCGGAGCTCGTGGACTCGTCGTCGAGGCGTGGGAGGGCCGGTGACTACGCGGGCGAGTTGGTGATGGCAACGGCCGAAGCGGCCATGGCGACAGGAGAGAGTAGCGGCACGAGGGGGAGGAACGAGAGGGGGGCTAGGGTTCACGGGGGTGTCGGGGCCATTTTGTAGACGACGGGGAGCCGCCGGAAGAACGACACGAGGGGATCGGGAGCGTGGACGGCGCGCACGCGCGCAAGCCATGGCTCTGCCTCCTCCCCTGGTGGGAGGTGGAAGAAAAGCCATGGATCTACGTGTAGAGCCCAGTCCAGCAGTGCCTTCCACCAATTTTCCTTTTTCTTTTGTTCTATTTTCGGATTTCCTATTTCTTTTCTGTTTTGGTTTATTTCTAAAGCCAAATGACTTTTGTAAATTATGGGATCTTGTCCAATATTTACAATGCAATACTTGGCATTGCCACAAATTGTTTAGGGGTCATTTGAATAAGTTTGGATTTCCACATGATCTAAAAGGTATTAAATAATTATTTTGACCTTTGTTATAATTGTTTTAAGGCACTTAAATACTTCAAATGATGTTGGTTCCAATTTGATAATTACTTACTGAATATTTGCAACCCAACCATGATTTTAGTTTTCATGTTTGCCAAAATATTTAATCCGCTTATTACTGGAATTTGAATTTCAAAAGGAATTTGTAATGAGATATGAATCAAATGTGGTCAAGCACTGTTTAGCAAAATTATTAGCTTAACCACTGTGATTACTGTTGCTTAATTATAGGGGTTACTGTAGCTGGTAACCAGGGGTGTTACATTATAGCAGCAAGTAATCATCATAAAACTTCTCATAACAAAGTAACAATTCATCCACAACTTAAAAGTATAAGCAATACACTTTCTTGAAAACTAACAAACTATGTTCTCGGTCATCCATACAATTACAATTCATCATCTTTACGGGGAGAGTATATGTAAGAGATTTTGGTTTAGCAAAATCCACATACTCAACCAACACATAGTCTTCCATGATTGCTGACACTCAAAGCATATTTTTAGAACAAAAAATCTCAGCCAAACACATAGGAAAGATAGGGGTTTAATGTTTCACCTCCGAACTTATTTATCTCAGGGATAATGTCAACAATAATAACTCATGATCACCTACATTCAACTGGATATATATGCCCAGATCTTTCCCCACCACATGATGCTTACTAAGTAGAGATTAATTAAGAGCGGAATAAGGATAAACATTATTGACCCTTGCATAACAATATTGACTAAACGGGAATAAAACTAAACAATACAAGATAGGACCTTCGCAGAGGGAAGCAAAGGTTGTCATGCGCATTTTGATTTTGGATGTGCAATCTCTTAATATAAAGGAACGTCACTCTATATTGCCCCTTATAATAGCAACCTTTATTATGCAGTCCGTCGCTTTTATTGCGTTACCATCAAAAGTGCGTACAAAGCTTGTTTTCCCTTATAATAGAAGATCGCACATATTTAGGAGCAATTTATATTGCTTGTACCTATGAAAACTTACTTGAAGGATCTTATTAAATCCATAGGTAGATATGGTGGACTCTCATGAAAAGAAATTGGGTTTAAGGATTTTGGTTGCACAAGTAGTATCTCTACTCAGTGCGGAATTTGGCTAGCAAAGGATGAGGGGCACATGTTAGAGGATCCAGAACAATATAAATTCTATGTGAATGTAAACAAGCACAACCCATTACGTTGTCTTCCTTGTGCAACCTCGGTTACTTGATCAAGTTTGGAAATAATTAATGGGTGCTCACAATCATAGAAGATGTCCAAGATAGTATATTTCTGTGTGAGATCTCTCTTCCTTTCTTATTCTTTCATGAAATGCATCAATGACCAATGCTATGTTTGTTAACGTCCAAATTTGTTTACCGATTATACTCCTTATATGTGAAGTCATTACTCTCTATTGCATTAGCATATGGTCTTTTATTATGTTTGCGATGATTGCAACAAAGTGTAAAGCACTCAAACTCAACTAATCTTTATTATATAATTCCCACACACGATTACATAGATAGATAGACCATGAAGCAAGTACTCGAAAACTAAAACTTTATTCATCTAAATCACGAAATAAATAAGGATCAAACTAAGATAGGTAATGACGAAGTGATGGTGATACGATACCGGGCACCTCCCCCAAGCTTGGAACAAGCTAAGGGTGGTGCCCATACCCTTGTACTCAAGTTTCCTTCTTAGGTGATGGTGGTGATGAAGTGGTGGCCTTGTGCTCCTCCTTCCAAGCTGATACAAACTCCATATTCCTGATAATCTCCCAAAGGGCCCGAATATGCTCTTCCAAATCAATAATTTCTTGGGTAAGTGTCGTGTTTTGAGCGCAGATTGCATCAACGACCTTTAGTGCATTAATATCGGATAAGGTGAGATTAGGATAAAGGTTGTGAAAAGTATCTTACTTTTCATATCCTTGAAGATGCACATAGAGTAACCTCCTCCAGCTTCATGGATCTGTTCCTCGTTCCTCTTCGTAACCTCTTCTTGGTTGGTGGCATCCTCCTCCCCTGAAGACCACTCACAATAGACCTTGTTGTAGAGGCATTTTCCCGGGGTAGGTAGAACTATTTCATGCTTCATACGTAACCTTCGGGGAGCCATGTGTGCTTCAGAGATCGTAATTCCTGACAGAAAAATAGTCTAAAAAAAGACAGAGGAGAAACTTGTGACACGATGGTCAAAGCAACAGGGATTACATAAAATGATTTTTTATCATGCAAAACACGAATACGGGAGGAAAATGGAGTTGGGAAAGTGCACGAGGGGCCCACAAGGGTCCAGGGTGTTCCCAGGGGGCTAGGGTGCGCCCCTGCCCTTCTGGCCTCCTCGTGAACCTTCTTGTCTATTTCTTATTTTTGCAATTTTTCTAATATTCCAAAACCAACGAAAAGTATTTTTGGGGGAATTTCGGAGTTGGTTTACTTACCGTATCACATACCTATTCCTTTTATTTCTCATGTGATGACCGAGACCGACAAAATGGTTTGAAATCATAGTTGATGCTATTATGTAACAACCATTTATAATTATATTTCTTATGTGATGACCCAAAAATCATAGTTAACGCAATAAAAGAAATCATAGTTGACGCTATTATATGACGAACACGACAAATTTTTTATGGGGGAATTTCTAATATTCCAAAACCGACAAAATTGTTTGAAATCATAGTTGAGTTCTTTTATTGCCCAATAAGCCTTTTGTTCTAGTTCAAGAGATAAATGGCATGTTTTTCCGTAAACCATTTTGTACGGGTACATACCCATAGAAGTTTTATAAGCAGTTCCATAGGCCCACAATGCATCATCCAATTTCTTAGACCAATTCTTTCTTGATCTATTAAAAGTCTTTTGCAAAATTAATTTTATTTCTCTATTGCTTATCTCAACTTGCACACTAGATTGAGGATGATAAGGTGAGGCTATTATGTAGTTTATATCATATTTAGCTAGAGTCTTACCAAATGCACAATGAATAATATGATTTTATTTCTATATTTCTTAGATCAACTTGCCCACTAGACTGAGGATGATAAGGTGACGCTATTATGTGGTTTAAATCTTATTTAGCTAGAGTCTTACGAAATGCACCATCATAGAATGTGAACCACCAAGAGTCATTAAGTATCTAGGGACTCCGAACCTCAGGAAAATAATTTCTTTAAGCATTTTAATAGAAGTACTATGATTAGAACTACTAGTTGGATTAGCTTCCACCCACTTAGTAACGTAATCAACAATAACGAAAAGATGAGTATAACCATTAGAAGAAGGACAATGTCCCATATATTCAAAGCCCCAGACATCAAAAGGTTCAATAACTAGCGAATAATTCATAGGCATTTCTTGACGCCAACCAATGTTACCAATTCTTTGACATTCACCAAATGAAAGGACAAACTTACGTGCATCTTTGAAGAGAGTAGGCCAATAAAAACCAGATTGTAATACCTTATGAGCAGTCTTGTCTCCAGCATGGTGTCCTTCGTATGCATCGGAGTGGCACTTCTTTATGTTTTTTTCCTGTTCATGCTCAGGTAAACAGCATCTAAAAACACCATCTACTCCTTTATATAGATGGGGGACATCCCAAAAGTAATGTCTTAAATCAAAGAAGAACTGTTTCTTCTGTTGATAAGTATAACTAGGTGGTATATTTTTTAGCAACAATGAAATTAGCATAATCTGCATACCAAGGATTATCACGGGAAGTAGAAGCATTTATGACAACTAATTGCTCATAAAGAAAACTATCACTAACCTGTATTAGGTCATCAAAAATAATTTCCATCCTAGATAAATTATCTGTGACAGGGTTTTCAGCTCCCTCCCTATCAACAATATGCAAATCAAAATCTTGTACTAAAAGAACCCACCTAATCAACCTAGGTTTAGCATCTTTCTTATTCATGAGATAGTTGATAACAGCATGATTCAGTGTGAATCGTAACTTTAGAATCAACAATATAAGTTCTGAACTTATCACATGCCAACACAACGTTAAAAATTCTTTCTCATTAGTAGCATAATTTCTTTGAGCAGTGTCCAAGGTCTTGCTAGAAAAATGAATGTCATTCAATTTCTTACCAATAGTTTGACCTAGAACAACACCGATAGCATAATCACTAGCATCACCCATTATTTCAAAGGGTAAATTCCAATCAGGTGGTTGAACAATAGGTGTTGTTATTAAAGCTTTCTTAAGTATTTCAAATGCTTCTACACAATCATCATCAAAAAAAATGGGACATTGATACGTATCAAACATGTCTACTTTCCCAAACACTTTTGCTCTGGTTTTGGACTCTAATTTGCATAATTTGAATGAAACTAACCCAGACTGATGCTATTTTCAGCAGAACTACCCTTGGTGTTGTTTTTGTGCAGAAATGAAAGTTCTCAGAGTTGGATGAAACTTTTTGGAGATTCTTCTGGAATATATTAAAAATATTGGAGCAAAGACCTACCGCAGGGGGGCCCACCTATTGGTGCCTAGTCAACAGTGTGCGGCCACCCCCGATCGCGTGCCCTGTTGGCTTGGGGCCACGTGGTGGATCCGTAGACTCTAATTCCAGTCCTATAAATTCCTAATTCCCGAGAAAAAATAAGAGAGAAGTTTTCGCCGCGTTTCACGAGACAGAGCCACCGCCACCTCCTGCTCTTCCTTGGGAGCGCTGATCTAGAGTTTGTTTGGGGCTCCGGAGAGGGGGATTCGTCGCCGACGTCATCACCAACCCTTCTTCATCAACACCACCATGATGCTCACCACCGGGAGTGAGTAATTCCTTTGTAGGCTTGCTGGACGATGATGGGAGTTGATGAGATTGATCATGTAATCGAGTTATTTTGATAGGGCTTGATCCCTAGTATCCACTATGTTCTGAGATTGATGTTGCTATGACTTTGCTATGCATAATGCTTGTTACTAGGGCCCGAGGGCCATCATTTCAGATCTGAACCTATTATGTTTTCATGAATATAAGAGTGACTTAGAACCTATCTTGCAGGTTGTATGCACCTATTACGTGTCATGATCTGCATACCCCAAGGTGAAAATAATTGGGATTTTTTTTCCAATGATTGTCGTAGTTTGAGGAGTTCATGTATTCAACATGTGTTAATGGTTTGTTCTGGTTCTCTTTTCAAAGGAGGCCTTATTATCCCTTAGATTTCCTAATGGACCCCGCTGTCACGGGAGGCTAGGACAAATAATGTCATGCAAGTTCTTATTATAAGCACGTATGACTATATACGAACTACATGCCTACGTTATATTGATGAATTGGAGCTAGTTCTGTGTCGCCCTTGTGCATAACTCTTACATGATTGATGTCATCAAAATCATTATTCATCACCGATCCATGGCCTACGCTTTTACATACTGAATCTTGCTAAGTTACTATTGATGCTACTTGTCGGTGTACTAATGAACGGGGCCCTTAGTATCCTGACTTGTGCACCCGGCGACCACGGCCTCCGGACCGGCAAGACCCTGTCGGGCTGTATTTGGACGCCAGGCCTCTTCATGCAAAGGCTCGAGCAAACCGGCAACCCTTCCTTGCCGGGGGGCTCGGACGATAGAGCGCCCGCCACGGCCTCCGCCTGCCAAGCCATCGCTCCACGTCGCTGGGCTGATTGTCTACACCATCTAGGTGTCGGGCAGGCGGGCGGGTAGGTGAGGATGGTTGGGGCGTGGCTGCTTCCCAGATTTACAGCAGAGCTTTAATGACACCCGTCCTGCAGCGTGGTGAAGGAATAAGAGGTAGTTGGGCGAACGACACATAAGGAGAGGCAATCCTTGCCAGGAAACGTCGCCAGCGTGCCACCTCATTGTGCATTTAATGTGTCTGTCCTAATCTGTCAGAGTTAGGTATTACTCACTAACGCTATTGCTAGTAGTTTTGGCAGATGAATATACATTGTTTATTATGTGCAAAGACCAATTTAGCCTCTCTGGTAGCCCCTTGGATTATAAAAGGAGGTCCATGGCTACCTTTAGAAGGGTCGACACTCCGTTCATTTACACGCATAGCAACGCTCCCGAAGCCTCCTTGTTGGGCCAAGACGCTCCTGTACTATGAAATCGAATAAACCACACCACACAGGACATAGCTTATTACGCTCCGGTGGCCCGAACCTGTCTAAACCCTCGCGCGTGCAGTGTCCGACGATGCTCTTTGTGCCAGAGGATTTCCTCAGCCGAACAACGACAAGGGCCTTGCAGGCCCCATAGATCGTCGTACACCGACATCTTTGGCACGCCAGGTAGGGGGTCTCCTTTGCGTGAACCTTCACTGACACTTGCGCATCGTCGCCAACAACATCTTCGACGCCCATGCCTCCCAAGAAGGCTAAAGGCCCGGTGACGCCCCATCCACGTCCAAGCTGCCCTCACAAGTGGTGGCCGACGATGCCGATGGGGGCGGACCTCACAATCGCCATGCCAGCGAACGCAACCACAACACTGCGCGGAGCTCCGCGAGCCACGACCAGGTCCCCGTTCATGCCCGTAGTGACCGGGGTGGTCACAACAAATGCAGCAGCTACGACGGCGGCTGCAGCAGCAGCGGCCGCAGCAACAGGACCACCACCGCAGCCTTCTCAAGGGCACTACAACCAACGTCCCCAGGGTGGCGACCCTGGGCGGTGCGCGGACGAGACCCCTGCGCGTCCATCTCAAGACACGCAGGGCTGAGCTCGACAACAACCTCCTAGAGGGAACGAGCATCGTGCTACGGCACAGAGAGACGCTCCTCCTGACACCGCCAGGAGTAAGAGCACCACCCACGCCTCACACTCGTCCATGCCCAAGACTGCGGAGGAAGCTCTGGCGCAGGCCCAACTATTGCTGAATTTTCCGCCCGCGCGAGAGAAAATGGTAGACTAGAGATCTACGATCCTGAGCCTGCTGAGCATCGCAAACCACGACAGGCCAGAGGGAGCGGGCCCGTCGGCCGCCCACCAAGCAGCTCCGGGGGCTCCCACCGCTGGACGTGAAGCTGGCGGGGCACACACGGTGCAGTCTCCCCCTCAGCAGCAGCATGCCCGCCAGACCGACGTACAAGACGAGGTATCGTACACCTCGACGGATCCGTGGATGAACAAGTATCAATGCCACGTCTTGAAGGATAGGCGCAAGGAGGACGCTCGAACCACCATCGAGAGGCGGCGTCAGGCACGCTAGCAGTCCGATGGGCGCGCAGACCCAGCCGTCGACGCACCTATGCTGGGGGTTCCCGGCAGCTTCACCTACGATGTAAGCTGCCCTGCATTCACCCACGAGCTACAGCGAGTCCACTGGCCCTCCAGCAGACCCTTCAAGCCCGAGCTTCCTGACAAGTAGGACGACAAGATCAGCCCTTCCGTGTCCCTCGGCATCTACACCATCGCCGTACAGGCTGCCGGGGATGCGATGAGAAAGTATTCGCCAACTACATTCCGTTGGCTCTCAAGCCCAACGTGAGGAGTTGGTTGATGAACTTGCCAGAGGGGTCCATCTCCTCTTGGATGGACCTGTGCAACAAGTTCATTGGCACGTACCACAAAGGCCACAAGCTTCCAGGGCAGGCCAGCAACTAGCATGTGCTCCCCCAGAGAGAGGGCAAGTCCCTCCGCAAATACACCTAGACGTTCAGCCGCGTGCAGTACAACATCCTTGACATCCACCTAGCCACTGTGATCGCCGCGTTCCACACGAACGTGCACAACCGGTGGATGTGTGAGGAGATGAGCATCAATGAGGTGCGGGATGTCGCCGAGTTGTATGCCTTGGCTGACAAGTGCGCACGAGATGAAGAGGGAAGGAGGCTCCCCGGAGAGGACGCCGGCGCGGAGGTCGACTCATATGACGAAGAAGATCAGCCGACCTCCAAGAAAAAGGGCCAGATGCGCAACAGGAAGCGCAAAGGAAAAGCAGTGATGGCTGTCGAAGGGAACGACAATTCTGACTCTGGCAAGAAGGCCAAGTCCGAGGGGTCCGGGAAGAGTGCCGCTGCATGCTCCGGGGACGACGAGGCTGCGCTGGGAGAAAAGATCGGCATGCCGTTGATACGTCTCAAACGTATCTATAACTTTTTATTGTTCCATGCTGTTTTATTATCATTCTAGGATACTTTTTGAGTAATAATTTACCAATTTATATTATTTTTGAGCACTAACCTATTGAACCAGTGCCCAGTTCGAGTTCCTGTTTTTTGCGTGTTTTTTACTTTTCAGGTTTACAGTACCAAACGATGACCAATTGCCCCAAAACTTTTTTATGATTATTTCTAGACCAAAAGAAGACCTGGAAGCTTCGGGAGAAGACCGGAGGCCGCACGAGGGAGGCACAAGCCATCTGGGCGCACCCAGGGGGTCCGCACCCCCTGATGGCTTGTTCCCCCTGGTGGCCCTCCTTACCCCATTCTCTGTCCGATAAATTCACATATATTCCAAAAACCCTAGAGGGCATCCCAAAACTCTTTTTCTGCTGCCGCAAGTCTCTGTTCCGCCGTGATCCCATCTAGAGCTCTATTCCGGCACCCTACCGGAGGGGAGATCGATCACGGAGGGCCTCTTCATCAACCTTGTTGCCCTCATGATGATGTGTGAGTAGTTCACCACAGACCTACGAGTCCGTAGTTAGTACCTACATGGTTATGTCTCTCTCTTTTGATCTGCAATACAATGATCATCCCATCTTTGGTTTGATCTATCCGATGTAATTCTTTTGTATGGTGCATTTGTTGGGATCCAATTAATTGTGGGTTTATGTTCAAATGATTCAAGATAAGTATTTGAGTCACCTCTGAACATTTTGATTCTTATTTGCATGATCATTATAGTAATTCTCTCCGATCTATTGAAATAGTTTGGCCAACAAGATTGATATTTCTTCAGTGAGAGAGGTGTGTTGTAGTGGGTTCAACCTGACGGGTTTCTATATCCCAGTGACATAAGGGACAAGATATGTCAGGGGACGACAATCTATGGGACCTACAAGGACCCTTTGTGATTAGGTGGGGAGATCCCTAACGTGCAAAGAGCATCACTGGTTCCTGCATACGCGGGGATTTAGACAGGTTCGGGCCACCGGAGCGTAAAACCCTACGTCTCGTGTTCTTGTGGTTTATGAGTGTTCATAGTACAGGGCGCAACAACCCCGGCAAGAGGTGCCTCGGGAGTGCAGCTATGCGTGTAGAATGAACAGAGCGTCGACCTTTGTAAAGGTAGCCATGGTCCTCCTTTTATAGACAAGGGGTTACCACAGTGGCAAAATGGTCTTTACATCTAGTGAATAGTGGATAGTGCCCTCTACCAGAGTGTCAGCCGAGGTGGTAGTGGGAAATACCTAACCCTGGCGGACTAGGACAGGCGCATTGAATGCGCCATGAGGTGTCCAGCTGGCGATGTTTCCCGGCAAGGATTGCATCTCTTTCTCTGTCGTCTACCCAGCTGTCTTCTTTTCTTTTGCCACGCCATGGGACGGGTGTCGTTATAGCTGCTGTAAATCCTCCCATGCTTCCATGCGCCCCGGCTGGTTCCACCTATCCGCCTGCCCGCTCGCCACCTGGTCGATGTAGACAACCAGCCTGGCGACGTGGAGCTTGGCCTTGGTGGGCGGAGTCCTTGGCGGGCGCGTGCATCCATGAGCCCCCGGCAAGGTGTCTTGCCGGGATTTCTTGCTCCTTCGCTTGGTGTAGTTGGAGGAATGTTTCTGTCCGGCAAGATCTTGCCGGGCTGGAGGCTGTGGCGTCTGGTGCACAAGTCAGGGTGCTAAGGACCCCATTTCTTAGTACACCGATAGGAGCCCCCGGGCCTGGGCCACACATGCGACCGCAACGTTTGTTGGCTTAGGGCCAAAAACAGTGCACATGCACACGCGGCCGCAATTCTCTAGGGTTATGATGATTTTTACTGACCTTTCCCACGTCGTGCATTGACTACGGGTAGTGGGAGTGGAGGAGCGGGCCGGCCACCCGAGGGGGCGCGCCCAAAAGCCGCACCATGTTGGACAAGGAGCGGCGCTTCCTTCGCGCCACATGTTCTCACGTGGGTTCGCGTACGGGGAAGGGAAACAGTTGCCCAAGTAGCGCGCTTGGTAGTGAACAGTCGACTCCCAAGCCCTCCAGCGCTGCTTGAGCGTCTCTGCTTCTCCCGCCACGTTCCGTGCGATGCGTGTCATATGCGGGGTTTGGTATTGGCTGAGAGGGGCGGTCGCGGGCGCTGACTGAGGGCCAGTGCGCGTCTGGCCCAGGCCATGAAGAGTCGGCCCCCCCTTGTCGGTGTCAAAACCGGCGAATCTCATACTGGGGGTCCTAAGCTAGGCGTCTTGGAGCGATGGTAACATGGACACAGGATTTTACCCAGGTTCGGGCTCTCTCAAGGAGATAATACCCTACGTCCTGCTTTGATTGTATTAATATGGGGATAGTACATAGTACAGGTATCTACCACGAGATTGTTGTAATGAATATGAGATTGAGGTTGTCTATTGACTAGCCTGGCCTCGGTTTATATAATGTATCGTAGGCCTAGGGTTTAGAGGAGTCCTTGTCTTGTGCGCCAAGTCTTGTGGAATCTCCCTTGTATACGTCATGGGCTGCCCGAAGTGGCCCATTAGTGAATCGCCCTGGGGGTCCTCGGCCCGACCCACTGGTTAGGAGACGACGTTGTGAATACCCCCTAGTCCAGGACACCATTAGTAGCCCCCTGAACCAGTCTTCAAGTTGGGGACGCTCTTCGGTTCTTCCGAACAGTTCTTTGTCTTCGGTCGTCGGCCTTGGAAACTGGTTCACCAAATCTTCCCATCTTCGCTCTTGAGGATCGCCGAGCTGAATCCAAAGTGTTCACACGTCGGGCATCCGAGGAGCCCCATTAAGTACTTGGCCTTTATCAATGCCTTGTAATGTTTACGCCATACTTCCTGGTCGAAGTGTTTCCCATGTGGCGGTGTCCTCTTGCATCCGAGCTCCAACACTGAACTGCATCTGAGGTACCTTTTTGCAGCCGGGCTCCAACGCTGATCGGCATCTGAGCGCCAATGATGGGCTGCGTCCGAGCTCCAACGCCGGATTGTGTCCGAGCTCCAACGCTGGTCGGCATCCGAGGTGTCATAAATTACCTCGGTCTCTGAAAATTTGAAGGACTTCATCCGAGCTTAAATGCCGGAATAGTCTTTTATGGAGCCAGCCATTCACATCCGAGCTTTATGCCGGACTGCTCTGAGGCGTCTCCGATCTTGAGCTTTATGCCGGACTACTTCCGAGCTCCAACGCCGGATTGCATCCGAGCTCCAATGATGATCAGCGTCCGAGGTATCATAAACTACCTTGGACCTTTAAAAAATTAAAGGAATTCATCCGAGCTTAATGTCGTAAATGCTCTCTATGGAGCCAGCCACTTGCGCCCGAGCTTTATGCCGGGCTGCTTTCGAGGTGGTGCACCACCCCGACCGTGGGCTAATTTTTTGTGGATATTTTAGATTGGTGCAATTTATTCTCTGCCGAGATATATAGCCAGTAGCCCTCAAGGTGTGTGTCGGTCTATAACCCGAGATGCGCCTAAAGGAAAAAATAATAATCAAAATAAAACCGCTAATCCCAGTAGCCCCTGAGACTTAGGTCGATTTGCAAAATCGGCCTGAGGATCAAGTTCTTGCTCGGCGGCATACGTTAGGAATGTAAACGCGGTACATAGTAGTTTCCGAGACTCCGGTTGGGTGCGGCCGACCAACCTAAGGATCGAATCTCCTCGGAAACCATATTTCACTTTGGATTTGCTGCATGCAATAGCCCCCGAGCCTTAATTTAGGCACGGGCGGTCGAATTAAGGATCGATATTTGTGTGACACAAACTTGTTACATTTGACACGATTTATGTATAATGATTCTATATATCCAAGTACTTTACATCCTTAATGCTCGGATCCGCATTGTACAAGACTTTGTTGACCGACCATCGGCTTCAACCTCCTCGGCTAGTAGCCGAGGAGTGTTTGTCCTACTTTATAAAGCTTTTATAAGGGCAAAGGTTTACGGCAAACAAGGCAATCCGGTCATATGGTTTTATAAACAAAGGTACGCGGAGAGATATGTTATTTATTACTATTTAATGTAAGAAACATCTTCTGGGAAAATAGTTCATTTATAAGCTCCTTTTCCCAGGATATCATGTTGCCCATGATCGTGAAACCTCAATTCCGATCAATGTGGGAGGAAAATATTGAGGATTTAGTTCGAAAAATGTTCCCGAACTCTGCGGTCGTTAATGAACCAAAATTTTCACTTCCGTCGTTGCCGACCAATTATTTTCTTTAAGATGGCTAGCTTTCGGCTTCACCCAGTCTGAGGTACTAACTCGGATGACCCAGAAGCAACAATCACAGAGGTGCTCCCTTTACCCCCGAGCCGAACAATCGGGAACGTAGGGGGTAAGCACAGGAGCCAGGCAACCCAGCTTGCACAAAATCTTAAGTCAAATTGATGCATATTTATGGCTTTATAACGATGATTACGGAAGGCAGCACGCACATATTGAATACGAATGCTTTTATGCTATATGCTATTTTCACTCCTTTGTGACCGTTTATCATCTGAGAATGGCCCATCCTTGGCTTCTACCCCTTTGTAGATGCTACGCAGGGTGTTTCCGCTGTAACAAGACAACCCTTAGCCGACGTCTCGGTGCCCGGAGGTGGTTGTGTTAGCGGAAACGAAGCAATCAGATATCTAGGCTTTATAACTTTCACTTGGTCATGGGAGCTTAAAGTTAGTGTTCGGAGTCAGCCGAGGTCAAGCCGTTAACACTCCGGCCAATTTTATGAACGGCCCGTTATTTAATACGGTCAATCGGATCGCCGACCAGTTCATGCTTATTGTGACAGTCAGTTTTCGGCTTTCTCCACTGAGGTACTTGACCAATTAACCCGGAAGTGCAATCGCAGTGGTTCTCCCTTTGCACTCCTTGCCGAACAAAACGGAATGTAGGAGGCAAGCACAGGAGCTGGGCAACCCAACTATTGACCGAAGACACAATTCGAAACTGGTGCATATAAAGCAATATCCAAGAACGTTTTGCCGAGGACTCCTCGGAGTGCCTTGGCTTTTGGTGGGTTCGGCTCTAGTCGCAGCCCCCCGTTGATACTGCCGATGCTTTAAAAGTGTTATGCAAGAATTATGCTCGGAAAAAACACAAGTTTATGCAAAAAACTTTATGTTTAGATAAAAGAAAATTGTGCCAATCCGAAACTGGTCTTAAAATTAAGATGTGCTTCGGTCGTGCTTTAACATGATATATCCGATCTCCGGCCTCCAAGCGGGCCAGCCTTTGGCTTCAACCTCCATATCCCGAAGGAGGAGTGTTTCTCCGAGACCTGTTTAGCGAACTAAACTCGAGCGGCTTTAGAAAGAAACCAGGCTATCCGGCTATTGACCACACACTAGTGTCAGAAAAGGGAGTAGTAGAAAAACACTTTGCAACGACCAAGAAGAAAACACATTTATTCTAAAACGGCTCATATAAATTTAAGAGCCCCCAAGTGACTTGGGTAAAAGAATTTTATGTATAATGATTGTACGTACCAAAGTACTCATATGATATATGTGTTTGCCCGAACTTTAAACGCGTCTTAACCGACCGTCGGCTTCTCCCTCTTCGGCCAAGGGCCGAAAAGTGTTATCTACTACGCCATCCGAGGATATCGGAGGTGTTTCGAATAACCAGGCAATCAAGCCATTAGGCTATAACAGACAAAGCGCGCCGAGGGAACTTATGCTATATTACTATTTAATGTAAGAAGCATCTTCAAAGAAAATAGTTCCGCCAATGGTTCCTTTCTTTGGGTTCTCATGATTACCATGAGGGGTGTGCAATAGATTTATGTATGCTTGTCTTCCGTCGTGTCCGACCATAGTTGAAAACAGTAAGAGCGCTAGCTTTCGGCTTCACCCGTCTGAGGTACGAGTTCGGATGACCCGATCGTAACAATCGCAGAGGTGCTCCTTTTACTCCCTAGCCGAACAATCGGGAACATAGGGGTAAGCACAGGAGCAAGGCAACCCAGCTTTGCGGAACACTTAAGTCAACATGATGCATATATTGGCGTAAACACGAACAAGGAAGGGTGCGATACATTAATAATCATATGCAAGAGGAATGGCTTCATAAAGGAAGCCCCCAAGTAAACGGGGTATTTGAATTTGTTTGTAACAAACAAAGTTTTGACAAAGAAAGTTTTTCGCAAATAACTTTTTGTCAAAAAAGTATAATGCTTGGTCGAACCGAACCAAATTTAAAACTGAAAGTTTTTGAGCATGAAAGCGACTTAGCTGGTTAATGTGCTCGGTGTCGATGATGCGATCCGGGCTTGTGGCGGGACGAGGACGCCCATCGAACTTTGACAGATCCGGTGTGTAGTCTTCGGCATGACCGAGGTCCCAGCCCCCAAGCCCATCCCGAGGTGACCGAACGAGGAGTTCGGCACTCCAAAGTAGTGTCACGGCTCGGCCGATGTGGCGAGGTGAAGCCCCTGGTCCAGCCGAGGTGGTGGAGTAGGTCGGCAAGGTGACGCCGGGGTGACCGCGTGACGGCAGTCGAAGTCGATTTCCTGCACTCATTAATATAGTGCAAGCCAAAAGTAATAACAAAGAAAGATAATAATTAAAAAAAATATTCTACTTAATTAATTTAAGTGAAGCAAATAAGTAAAGGAATATGGCCTGGGCACCGAGGTGCCGGAACGAAGAGTTCGGCTTGACGAAGTGGCGACGCTGCACGGTCAATGTGGCGAGATGAAGTCCTCGGTCCAGTTAACATGGAGAAGCTGTGATCGGCGGACGCCGAAGTCTCTTGCAGGTCGGCTGGTGACCCCGAAGTCTCATGCCAGCCGAGGTGTTGAAGCAGGTCGGCTGGTGACGCCGAAGTCCCCGGAGTAGGTTGATGAAGGGATGCCAAAGCCCCGGTCTAGCCGAGGTGACGGAGCAGGTCGGCTGGTGACGCCGAAGTCTTAGGCCAGCCGAGGTGTTGAAGCAGGTCGGTGTGGTGGACGTCAGCTTGAAAAAGTAATGACGCGGCGATGCCGATGTAGGTCGGAATTTGTGACGAGGTCAATGCTGGCTTGATGAAGCAACGGAGCGCCCGACCCGTACAACCCGCGGATGACGAGGTTCGCTTGATGATTATTCGGCCCTCGCGATGCCGAACTCTTGGTCGGATGACCGAGATGATGAGAAAATTTCCTTCAAAATGGACGTCCGACAACCCGTTCATGAAAAAGATGAACTCGGGTCGGATTCGTTTTCGTGCAGAAAATAGATCCAAAATTCGTTATACTAATCGGATGTTTCTCGGAGTTTGGACGGTCGGATTGAGCTGAAATTTTGAGGGGTGATCGGTATGGGAATTCCGCAGCCGATGAACGGTGGGATCTTCCAAACGATGTCCGAGCTGGAAGCTGGACACCTCGCCCTAAAGTCATTCCTATTCCCGTCCAGATTCGACAGGGCTCCGGTATTTCATAGATCGCCGAAGATTCCTCCATCGGAATACGACGAAATTTTACGGGGTCATTAGAGACTCAATTCCGCACAGTTCCACTAAGGCAATCGTCAAGGCGATGCTCGAGGAAGCGGGGACGACGAACACGAGTCGCTGTCCAAAAAACTGCACGGTTGCTCGAGGACGATGTCAACATCAAGCCCCAGAGCTCCATGGATGATTTCTCGTTATCTTGATAGAGATCGGAGATGATGACGATGAAAGTATCCGTCCGATCTTGACGATCCGGCACGGAGCGCAGTCCTCGGTCCAGCCGAGGTGACCAATCGAGCCGGCGACGAAGATGCCGACATCGACAACAAAGCTCGGTTCCAACGCGTAGATCGCGCCGGAGACGATCTGAATTCCCATCGCACCGCGGTGACTGCCTGCAGGCTCTCAATGAAAGCACCAATGTCGGTGTCAAAACCGGCGAATCTCGTAGTAGGGGTCCTAAGCTAGGCGTCTTGGAGCGATGGTAACATGGACATAGGATTTTACCCAGGTTTGGGCTCTCTCAAGGAGATAATAACCTACGTCCTGCTTTGATTGTATTAATATGGGGATAGTACACAGTACAGGTATCTACCACGAGATTGTTGTAATGAATATGAGATTGAGGTTGTCTATTGACTAGCCTGGCCTCGGTTTATATAATGTACCGTAGGCCTAGGGTTTAGAGGAGTCCTTGTCTTGTGTGCCAAGTCTTGTGGAATCTCCCTTGTATGCGTCATGGGCTGCCCGAAGTGGCCCATTAGTGAATCGCCCTGGGGGTCCTCGGCCCGACCCACTGGTCGGGAGACGACGTGGTGAGTACCCCCTAGTCCAGGACATCATCACCCCTTCCCTGGGCTTATAAAGAGGGGAGGGACGATGGGAGGAGTTACTCATCTGCGTCGCCCATCGTCTTCTTCTTCCCTCGGCAAGGGTCCACGGTCGTGCTCGTGGAACGGGTGGCGCTGCGAGGGGTGCTCCGCAAAGCCCGATGCGAATCATGGTGACGACGGTGGGGGTCGGGCCCAGCTCCCGTGGACGGTCGTCATCCATGGGTCGTGGGTAGGCGGCTCCGTCGCCCCGCGGGGGTCGCGGTGGTCGGACGGCTCCATTGAACCGTGGCGGGCACGGTGGGGGCCGTGGTGGCTCACCACTCCCTCAACCCCACGCGGGGATCCATGTAGGGGAGGAGGTGCTGGAGATTGTTGTGGCAGTACCTCACTGTCCCCGGAGCTGGCTGCGCCTCCCCAACCCGTTTGCTCGGGCCAGGGAGGGCAGCCCGCCCCAGGGGTTATGGCTGCAGGCGTACGGCTGTTGCAACGGCCCCGCCTGGGTGGCCGTCGACCTCTCCGCCGGTAGCGCCATGTTCCTGACGCGGGGGTGGAAGTCATTCTCCCACTCCCGTAGCCTGGTCCTCGGGCATCTCCTTCACTTAAAGTTTGATGGCATCGCCACCCTCTTCGTGAAGATCTTCAGGGCGTCCGACGTCCGCTTGGAGTGCTGCGCGGAGAGCTCGAGCGACAGCGACTATGACTCCTCCAGCGACAATGATGACGACAGCAGCACCTTCGGCATCAAACAGGAGGAGTCTGACTAGGCGCTCATGGCATCATAGGTATGGTTTTAAGTATCCGAGAACGAGGCTCTATCCAGGAGACCTCGTTTCCGGATCAACTGCCACATCATAGTGATAGATCTCTTGTCGGAGGCCGACGGGGTCGTTAGAGGAAATCATACTCCATCCTGACCCCGCCGCCGCCGTCGCCGAGCTCGGTGTCCTTCCCTTCGGAGGCTCGCGGGGACGTTATTGGAAGTCGTACTCCGTCTCGTCCACGTCGTCACTGTCGCCGAGCTTGGCGTCCTCCTTTTGTATTTAAGCCGAGATCGGCGTTCTCCTTTGTTATTTAAATTGTACCCATTGTAACCCTGTGATGAAATGAAGGGAAAAGATTGGCCACCTTAAAAAATGGCAATGAGTTCGCTTATGTGCCTTATAAATGTCCGCTTCTCTGTCGCGAAAGAGTCTTGCGTTCATGTGTTTTTCGGGTTTGTTCGCTCGCCAAGGGCACTTGCCGATGCGTACGCCCTCCCTTCGGGCGCTTCTAAGGATTAATCCTGAGCACCCTGATAGAGATGTTGCTTCCGGCAAGGCTGCCCTGTCATCCTCGCCGCGACAACCTTAAGTGCTGGGCATGCTTCCAGCACCCAAGTGCGCAACGAAATTGACAAGCGTCACCCAAGTTTGAATTTTTTTGAAAGGGTTGTGCAACTTAGCTTTTTCTCGTCGCATCTCTTGCCGCCGGATGCTTCCGTAGGTGCTCGCACCATTACTCCCCCCAAGAAGACTTGCATGCGGGGTTCCTTCTCCATTTGAGAAAACGAAAGAAGAGAAAATAGAGTAGGCAAGGAACCTAGGTGGTCCAACAGCCCCTTAGGCAACATGTCATGAAAGAAACACAAAATAAATATGTACTTTGACAAAAGGTTGCGGAATACTTAGCTTTTATTGGCTACGCACAGTGTCACACCCTGTGTTTGTATCACTTTGCTAAGCTATGGTTTTAGAAAATTTGGACCCATTTTAAACTTTTGAGTGCTGGTGCATAAATTGATTGTTTGCTTGATTGCTTGCTTGTTTGATTGTGTCACCAACCCTTTTATTCCTCCCACTCTCCATACTCACCATCTTGATCAAATAAAAATCTTTCCCAATGATCATACCATGTGTATAGGACCTAAAACTATTTTTATCAAATATTATTTTGGCCAAAAAGCATTTATTCAAATTAGGTTTATAAAACCCCTGAATTGAGGTTTGTACTACAAGTCCTCAAATTGGGTGGAATGTTTTGCACCAAAGAGTTTATTTGGAACCTACTATATATAAGATTTCCCCAAACCAGCAAATATTATTTTTAAAGATTATTTTCCTATTTTATTTAAAGTCTTTTTCTTAAGGCCGGACATGGTCTTTCATAGGGGAAAATTATTTTTATGCTTTCAAAATATTTGATAAAATTTAGGGAAACTCAGTGGACATATATTTTCCATATATATGAGTTTCAACACATGGTCATGTTCAAAATATTGGACAAAACCCTCCAAAACCATTTCTGTTCATTTCAAGCATTTGAGATATTTCTATAAGAAATATTCTTAAAAAAATCCAGGCAAATTCTAGCAAGTCACATATGCCTAATGTGATGATCTTGGCAAGTTTCATCCCAATCCAAATTGCTTTGGTTCACCAAAGTGCCCCAAAACCATCCCTGTCCAGAGCCACATTTGAGCAAGTCTACATTGCCAACTGTCTCACCAAGTGGTGCATTAAGGAGAATAGATTTGCATGGATAAATCTAAGAAAATCAGTTTCTGCCCATTTCTAGGGTTTGTAAAGTTTTCATTGTCAAATTTCTTCAAATCATCTCAAACCTTGTGACCAATCTCTGTTTTTACCCACCATTCAGTCCACAGTAAGTGGGTAAAACTATCCTGCCCAAACAGCCATCAAACACCTCCTGGTACTTTAGTAAAGACCACATTTTCAGCACTTCCACCATTCTCCTTCACCTCCCCTTTTAACCACAACCCCCGTTTTTACTTTTTACCTCCAGTAAGAAAGCCATGGCCTCAGATCAGTTATTGATGGGGTAAAACCCTCATTTTTACTTCTAGAAAACATTGGCAGAAGCTCTCTCTCCACTCTTCTCCTATTCTAGTGAACCACCAGAGCATCCTATGCCTTTCCCATGTTATTTACCTCTCCCTAGACACCCCTGACACTGGTGGCAGTGCATAAGGTGACAAAGCATGCCCTGGCATGCAAAGAGCACGCTATGGAGAGCGCTACAGTGCCCAGCCGCACTGTAGTCACCCCCCAATCACCTCCCCCAACCACCTTGGGCCTCCCCCTTGTGTCCCCCGAGACGCCCTCGACGTCCATGACACGACACATGGTCGGCCCCCTTCTCTCTCTCCCTCCAACGGCCTCCCACACGCGCGCCATGGCCGACCCTCTCGGCCAAACGTGGTTCTCACGCGCGCGCGCTTTCCCCACTCCTTCTCTCCATCCCCCTGGTCATGGACCATCCCCAGGAGAGCACCAGACACAAGCCTCCCCCGACCACCTTGGGCCTCCCCCTTGTGTCCCCCGAGATGCCCTTGACATCCGTGACACGACACATGGTCGGCCCCTTCTCTCTCTCCCTCCAACGGCCTCCCACACGCGCACCATGGCCGACCCTCTCGGCCAAACGTGGTTCTCACGCGCGCACTTTCCCCACTCCTTCTCTCCCTCCCCCTGGTCGTGGACCATCCCCAGGAGAGCCCCAGACACAAGCAACCGAGCCCCCACAGCCTCTGGTGTCTCTCCAGCAAGCTCCGGTGGACCACGTCCATGGTGGTCCAGCCCGGGGCTATAAATGGCCCCCCTGAGCCCTCTCTCAGCCCTGATCACTCAATCCTCCTCTCAATCGCACGCCCCCACCTCTTCCCCTCCGTTTTGGAGATCAGGCGCTCGGGATCGAGCCGGGTGTCGCCGCCTCTGGTCGTCGTCGTTCGCACGGTGAGAGGCCTCCTCCGGTCCCGTTTCCTCTCCCCGTGATCGTCTCTCTCCCCCCTGATGCGATCCCCTCCTCCTCCCGTGCATTTCCAGTAGGGAACCGTCCCCGGCGACCTCCCCCGAAGCTGCTCCGCCGCCCTTCTTCGTCGCCGGCAAACCTGACCCCTCCGGTGACCAACTCCTGCACCTCCCGAACGGCGACTCAACCCTGAGCACGCCGGTGACCTCCGTTCGCTTCCCCATGCCTCGTAGCCACCGATGAGCCCCCTCGACCTCCTCTATCCCGAGGAAGAAGATGACACCTCTCCCTCGTCTCCCGCCCCCTCTTTCTCACTGGCCGACCAACCCCACCGGTCAGGTTCAAACGCATGCGGGCGCATGCGCGGTATTTCTCCTGGGCCATTTCTCTTCTGGGCCGGCTCGGCTCTGTCCGTTTCGGCCCATAGAAAATAATGAGGCTTTTCTTTTTTCTTTTTCCAGCAAACTTCCAAAAATTTCACACTATTAAATAAAAATCCGAATCCAGTGATTCCAACTCCACAAATCTTGTAATATTATGTGCTATTTAATGATGCCACTTGTGCCAATTTTTTAAAACTTTTTGTGTACTGTTTTATTTTAAAACCTCTTTTTAAGCACTTTTAGATTCTGTTAAAATGCTTTTCACTACTTTTTACACTTCAAAACCAGAAACTAGTAATTTTTTATTCTTAGTTTTAAACCTAGTATTTTACAAAAATGGCTTGACATTTTTCTGAGTGATTTATTTTCCCTGTTTTGTGCTATTGCCTTATTATACCCCGTTACTTTGCAACGATAGATCGCGTTCTTGATGAAGGAGTTGGACCAGAAGACTTTGAAGACCCCGAGGACTTTGTTGAGCCAGGCAAGCAGCCCCTTGACCATGTTTAAAGAAACCATTTTATTGCATGGCATATAGCACTTTACTATTGTTGTGTTGATCATGATGAATATGGTGGCTACCTCTATGGGTTGCCTCCGTTACTGTCCTCGTTGATACTTGCATGACATAACTTTACTTACACTTCGAGTTGTGTGGGTGGGAGGTAGATAGGATGCTGAGTAGTGCTACGCAAATGGGATGGAATTATGCATGGTGATGGAAACAAAAGTGTTTTCAAAGACTTTTCGAAAACCCCGTCGGGCGCCACTAATGCCCGAGGGAGATGATGATGAGCTAGGTAACCACTTGATAAAGAAGTGGTGTACCGGAGCAAGCGAGTGTGTTGGTTTTTTTCGAAAATGGATTGGTGTAAGTTGCGACCGTTATACCAACCTTACATGCACAACCACGTGATACGTCCATTTTGCATCATGATTTCCTACTGTTATTTATAATGTTTTGATGTATAATAATGCTTTAGGGAGTGATTCTAATGCCTTTTCTCTCATAATATGCAATGTTTATACAAAGAGGGAGAATACCGGCAGCTGGTATTCTGGACCTGAAAAAGCACATCAGAGATACCTATTCTTCACATCTCCAAATAAGTTGAAACTTCACGGAGAATTATTTTGGAATATAAAAAAAATACTGGAGCAAATAACTACCGGAAGGGGGCCACCTGGTGAACACAAGACACCAGGGCGCGCCAGGCCCCCCGGGCGTGCCCTCGTGGGTTGTGCCCAGCACGGCCCACCTCTGGTGCCCATCTTCTGGTATTTAAGGTCTTTTGACCAAGAAAAAAAAAGGAGAGGACTTTCGGGACGGAACGTCGCCGTCTCGAGGCGGAACTTGGGCAGGAGCACTTTTGCCCTCCGGCGGAGCGATTTCGCCGGGGGGAACTTCCCTCCCGGAGGGGGAAATCGAAGCCATCATCATCACCAACACAACTCTCATCTTTGGGAGGCCAATCTTCATCAACATCTTCAACAACACCATCTCCTCTCGAACCCTAGTTCATCTCTTGTGTTCAATCTTTGTACCGAAACCTCAGATTGGTACCTGTGGGTGGCTAGAAGTGTTGATTACATCTTGTAGTTGATTACTATATGGTTTATTTGGTGGAAGATTATATGTTCAGATCCATTATGCTATTCAATATCCCTCTGATCATGAGCATGAATATTATTTGTGAGTAGTTACCTTTGTTCTTAAGGTCACGGGAGAAGTCATGTTGCAAGTAATCATGTGAATTCGATATGTGTTTGATATTTTGATGAAATGTATATTGTGATTCCCTTAGTGGTGTCATGTGAACGTTTGTGGATGAATTTTGTGGATTATTTAAGCTTGCAGGTTTACCCGGAGATAAAGTTAAAAAGAAGGTTTTCCCTTTATCTTTGTAGGGAAAAGCATTGCATGGTATAGTCTATGTGATGATATTGGATCATGGAACTGGAATCGATTGCTATTGGAATTCCACCAAAAGTTTTATCCCATGCATCTAGTTCATCGTGATCAGAATTATATATATAATGTTTGGCCTCGTGAAGGAGAAAGCATCACTCTAGCTTGGGGGAGGCTTAAGTCAATGTTATATTCATGCCCCAATCATGATATCCCGAGAGAAATTATTATTCAGAATTTTATGCTCGGCTTTCTCATAATGATCAATCCATGCTCGATACTTCTTGCACTGGTTCTTTTATGAAGAAGACTATTGAATTCAAGTGGGATCTCTTAGAAAGAATTAAACACAACTTTGAAGGTTGGGAACTCGGCGAAGGTAATGAGTCAGGTATAAAGCTTAAGTTTGATTGTTTTAAATCTTTTCTGAATACCGATGCTTTTCACAAGTTTAGCACTAAATATGGACTTGACTCTGAGATAGTAGCCTCCTTCTGAGAATCATTTGCTACTCATGTTGATCTCCCTAAGGAGAAGTGGTTTAAATATCATCCCCCTGTTGAAGAAGAAATTAAAGAACCGGTAAAATCCAAAGATGAAACCATCATTTACAATGTTGATCCAGTTGTTCCTACTGCTTATATTGAAAAACCACCTTTCGCTTTTAGGATAAAGGAACATGCTAAGGTATCAACTGTGGTTCGCAAAAGTAATATTAGAGCACCTAAACCCTCTGAACAAATTAAAGTAGAACCTAGTGTTGCTATGGTTAAAGATCTCTTGGTAGAAAATATTGATGGGCATGTTATTTACTTTTGTGATGAAGTTGCTAGAATTACCAAACCCGATGAAAAAGATAAACGTAGACCCGTAGTGGGCATGCCTGTTGTCTCAGTCAAAATAGGAGATCATTTCTATCATGGTTTATGTGATTTGGGTGCTTGTGTGAGTGCTATTCCTTTTACCTGATACCAAGAAATTATGAATGAAATAGCGCCTGCTAAAATAGAAGACATAGATGTTACTATTAAACTTGCTAATAGAGACACCATCACACCACTTGGGATTGTTAGAGATGTTGAAGTCTTGTGTGGGAAAATAAAATATCCTACTGATTTCCTAGTTCTTGGTTCCCCACAAGATGACTTTGTCCCATTATCTTTGGTAGACCTTTCTTGAACACCGTCAATGCTAAGATAGATTGTGAAAAACTAACTGTCGGTGATAGTTTTGGTGATATATCTCATGAGTTTAATTTTCCAAGTTTAGTAGACAACCTCGCGATAAGAATTATCTAGTAAGGATGAAATAATTGGTCTTGCTTCTATTGACCTCCTACCGATCCACTAGAACAATATTTGCTTGACCATAAAAATGATATGCACTTGCATGAAAGGGATGAAATAGATAAAATTTTCTTTGAACAACAACCTCTCCTAAAACACAATGTGCCTATTGAAACTCTAGGAGGTCCTCCTCCACCTAAAGGTGATCCTGTGTTTGAACTAAAACAATTGCCTGACACTTTGAAGTATGCTTATCTTGATGAGAAAAAGATATATCCTGTTATTATTAGTGCTAGCCTTTCAGAACATGAAGAAGAAAGATTATTAAAAATTCGGAGGAAGCACCGGGCTGCTATTGGATATACTCTTGATGATCTTAAGGGCATTAGTCCCACTCTATGTCAGCACAAGATTAATATGGAACCTGATGCTAAACCTGTTGTTGATCACCAGCGATGATTGAATCCTAAGATGAAAGAAGTCGTAAGAACTAAAATATTAAAGCTTCTTGAAGCAGGTATAATCTATCGCATAGCTGATAGTAGATGGGTAAGTCCCGTTCATTGTGTCCCTAAGAAGGGAGGTATTACTGTTGTGCCTAATGATAAAAATGAACTTATCCCACAAAGAATTGTCACTGGATATATAATGGTAATTGATTTTAGAAAATTAAATAAAGCTACTAGAAAAGATCATTACCCTCTGCCTTTCATTGATCAAATGCTAGAAAGATTATCTAAGCACACACACTTTTGTTTTCTGGATGGATATTCTGGTTTCTCGCAAATACCTGTATCACAATCTAATCAAGAGAAAACCACCTTTACTTGTCCTTTTAGAACCTATGCTTATAGACGTATGCCTTTCAGTTTATGCAATGCACCTGCTACCTTTCAAAGATGTATGACTGTTATATTCTCTGATTTTTGTGAAAAGATTGTGGAGGTTTTCAAGGATGATTTTTCCGTTTACGGAACATCTTTTGATGATTGCTTAAGCAACCTTGATCGAGTTTTGCAGAGATGTGAACAAACTAATCTCGTCTTGAATTGGGAGAAATGCCACTTTATGGTTAAAGAAGGTATTGTCTTGGGGCATGAAATATCTGAACGAGGTATTGAGGTGGATAAAGCTAAAGTTGATGCAATTGAGAAAATGCCATGTCCTAAAGATATTAAAGGTATTCGGAGTTTCCTTGGTCATGCTGGTTTTGTAACGCCCAAGATGCGATCCTATCCTTATTTTGGCACGACTGCCTCGATAGGGATAGAAGCGCATCTCGTCATTTTGCAAGAATGGAAATCATTACAAGTACATGTAAAGAAGAGATGGGTATATGGAATTGGCTTACACTCGCCACAAGCTACATCAATATCACATCAATACTACAACATATCCAAACATCATACAGAAGAGCAGGATCCGACTATGGACGAAAACAAACGATAAAATGACATCCATCCTTGCTATCCCAGGCTGCCGACCTAGAACCCATCCTAGATCGATGAAGAAGGAGAAGGACTTCAAATCAAACAAGCAGCGCGCTCACGTCAAATCATCGCATTACCTGTACCTACAACTGTTGTTGTAGTAATCTGTGAGCCACAGGGACTCGGCAATCTCATTTGCAAGGGTATCAAGACTATTAAAGCTTAATGGGTGAGGTATGGTTAAGTGGTGAGGCTGCAGCAAGCGACTAAGCATTTATTTGAGTGGCTAAATTACGAGTACAAGAGTAAAGGGGGATGATCGTCGCGTAAACGGACGTGAACTAGTAATGATCACTAAGTGATCCTAAACACCTACTCACGTCAAACATAACCCCACCGTGTTCTCTATCGGGTCAGAAATTCATGAGAAGAGACAGTCACGGTTACGCACACAGTTGCTGTATTTTATTTGAGTTTACTTCAAGTTTGCTATGACCGGGTGTTAAACAAAGTTTCCAAGTTGCCACGTAACCTTGGGCACGGCTTTCCGAAAGATTTAACCCTGCAGGGGTGCTCCAACTCATCCATCACAAACTAACCACACGCCGCGGGAATAACCTCGACCACGAATCTCGTGATCTTCCTAGGCAATTCCGTTGGAAAACCGCAACCTCGAGATAGCCCAAAGTATTGTCGGAATTCCTCGCACAAGACGTTCGAGAAAGGTAAAACAAATTCAGCAAGGCCGCCCGGCGTGTCAATGATCCCGATAGGAACCGCGTATCTCGTTCTCAGGACACGACGGATTGTCCAAACTTCTGGTAGGCCAATCACAGAGCTGCCCCTGGCGGCCACCAACGGTTGACAGGTTGGACCAACACTCATGAGGAGCACTGGCCCGGGTTGTTGATTAAAGATCCTCGGGTTAATTACTGCCTATGCAGGTTTATTAGTTATTAGGCAAATGTAGTACCAATGTTGGGCCTTGCCAGACAAGTTTTATCCTAAAACAGAAATCAAGGGGGTCCCCATAACAACCCCGAGCATGTTAGGAGCGCAAAATATGGAACATAACACCGGTACACAAGTAACTAGGGCGGCAAGAGTGGAACAAAACACCGAGCAAAAGGCCAAGTCTTCGACCCTTTACCAAGTATATATGTGCATTAAATTAAATAGCAATAATATTGTGATATATCAAAATGATATCCATGTTGGCACATGGAAACAATTTGCACCTGCAACTAGCAACGCTATAAGAAGGGCTGAGCAAGCGGTAACATAGCCAAACAATGTTTTGCTGGAATGTGGAAGGGTTAGAGGCTTTTCATGGCAATTTGGGAGGCTTGACATACAAGTGGTAGGTAGCGAGACAGCGATAGAAACGAGACATCTAGCATGGCAATGATAGTAATGGTATCAAGGGAAATGATCATCTTGCCTGAGACCCCGCTTGGAAGAAGAACGAGTCCATGAAGAAGACGAGCCAACGTAGTCGAACGATTCCTCACACTCCGAACGCTTTCGGAACTCTATCGAGAAGAAGCAATCCGAAAACAACAATCAACACATGATAAACACCACAAAAAATGGATGACATGATGCACTTCAACTATGATGCATGTTATGCATGACATGACAAGCACAACAATCAACTTCTACACATTAAGTGAAGCTCAATATGCAACGAGTTGCATATTGACGAAACTCCACATTGGAATATTTAGTTCACTCTCGTTTAGGTACATGACAATATTAAATGTTGTTAAACATGGCAAGAGGTGAAGCATAAGTAAACTACACATCTAGGCAAGTTTAAATGAGGCCGGAAACAACATATAGTATTTCCAAAACGACCCCACATCTTAATTTCAAAATTGGTCCAGATCTGAACTAAACATGTTTTATATTTATTAAACAGGGAAATAAAATGCACAATAAGATTCTACTCGTCATTCTAGTCGATTTACATATATAGAACATTAGAAACGGAGCTACGGCCAAAAAGATATGACCAACACAAGATGCACATGTCATGAATGCAAAATGCATGAAAATGACAACCACAACACTTCAAAACATGCATGGATGCAACATGATAACATGAAACTACATGATCTAAGCAAGTTTCATCTATGGCATGACCAAAACGGAGCTACGGGTCAACCACAACAACCAACACAAGTTTTAGTTATAATCTGCCCAAAACAGCAACATGGCATATTGCACACATGAAAACAACAAGCTACAAGACTCTAAAATGCACAAACTAAGCATGGGGCAGTAGCATATAACACACACTTCATTTCATCTTCACATAACATACTCAAAAGAGTCATGGATCACATGGTAGGAAGCTCACAACATGGCAATAAAATATAGCAGATTAGGACTTAGTGAAAATAACAGTTTTTAGCATAGCAGATTTTCACGAAGGCATATTGACAACACTGAAACTATATGCTACAGGTCATATAATGGCATGAAAATTTACAGCATGGAAGTGGGCATGATGCACTACAATTTATTCCATGGTGGCAAGGTCCAATTATGCATAGAAACGTGGGTAGCATTATCACAACATGGCATTATGAAGAAAACAGATTCTCAGACTTGGTGAAAATAAGAGTAGACATGTGCAGCAGTTGTTGACAGATTGACATATTAAACAACAGGATTAATTATGATGCTAAACCTATTCATGCAAACTATTGGCACACCATGATAGGCAACAACATGCTTAACAAAAGACTCCTTGGTGGCAACCACAAAAGACTCCTAGATCAATAGCAAATCACATGGCAACATGACAACAAAATAACAGTTTCAGACTTAGTGAAATTTAGCTATCTCCCTAAACTGCAGTTTGGTTAGGCATGAAGACATGGCAATAACAGTAGCATAACAATCACTCATGAGCATGGCAAGGACACTAACAACTAGACATGACACACTTCAAATCATACCATTGGCAAAATTACATAGGATGCATGGTTTGCTTAAAATGCTGCTCGCAAAACGGAACTCATCGTTAACAGATTTCAGTTTTAACGCGATGGCTACTTGAGAGCAAGAAATAAACATGAACTTCTACCAAGCAACCAGAGGCATGGCATGAAAGTAGACATATCCTAGGGCCATATTCATGAAGACACCACATGCAAAAGACCTACCGATGAGATGCAATCATCCACGCAAGATTGAATAAAATAACAGTTTATCGCACTACGATGGAATGCACTTTTGGAACACAGATTTGCACCCCTATATATTCTCTAAAATTCATACAAATGCCACAGTCATGTAGAGAGTGTCGAGTAGATACTCCTACATATAAAGTTCATCGAAAACCGATGCTTGTGCACAAAGTTATGGATATTCAGAAATGGCTACATGCTGTTAAAACAAACGAAAAAGACTTATAGATTTTATACCCTCGCGAAAACAGGATGAGCAGGACCCGGGACGGCGCAATGCAGGGATGGGGCCGGCGTTTGGTTCGAGGGACGAGGCCGTCCCTGGGACGGGGCGGTCCCGCGGGGCGAGGTCGGCCATGGCAGTTGGCACGGCGACGCCAAGGCCAGAGAACGGCCGTAGGAGGGCGACGCGGGGCGGATCTGGTCAGCCAGCACCGGATCCGGGCGGCACCGGGCCGGATCTAGCCGGAGAGCAGGTGGCGGAGGTTGGGGCGGCGGCGAGCTTGGTCGGAGGCGAGGCTAGCTGCGGCGGCAGGGCACCGCGCGGGGCCGCGCAGGCGAGGATGGGGCGGTAGCACGGCTAGCAGCGTGCGGAGGCGGCGGCGCACGGCTCCGGCGGCAGGGCAGCGGCGGCGTGAAGCGCACCGGCGGCGGGCCTGAGCAGCGGCGCGGGATGGCGCGGGAGCACCGCGGGAGGAGCGCGGCGAGGCGCGGGCGGCAGCGCGGGCCGGCTCGGGCCCGGGGTGGCACGGGGCGGACCTGGCTTGGGCCCCGCGGGCCCTGTCGCGGTGGAAGGCTGGACAGGGGCACGGGGGGCTGCGTGACGGCGCGGGAATGGCCGCGTGCGGCGGCTGGCGGCGGCGCGGCCGATCTGGAACCGGCAAGTAGTGCCGGAGGGCAGGGGCGCGGATTTTTAGGTGGCCGACGGCTGCTGCGCGGTGGAGGGCGTGGATCCCGAGGCTGGAGGTAGGTGGAGGCTAGGGGTGTCCAAAAATGGCAGGTTGGTTGTCTATTTATAGACAAGGGGCTAGGGTTAGGGGGTTTGGGGGCGTTTCTCGACCCTTCGATCGCGATCGGACGGTCCGGTTGGAGGGGTAGGTGTTAGGTGGGCTAGTGGGCCGTGGAGATGGGTTGTGGGCTGAGGAGAGAGAGGTGGTGCGGCCCGGCACAGAGTTTTGAAACTTCGAAAACGTCCGATAATAAACCAATGACGGTGCCGCTACGGTAGACCGTTGGGGTATCAAACGACCTTCGATTGCGACGAAACTTGGCAGGCGGTCTACCTACAATATAACAAGACCGCATGCCAACTTTCGACCCAATCCGAGAATATTTTTCGCGCGCTTTTAAAAACGCTATTTTTTTATGCCGCGGGCGCGTGCGTGTCTGGTTGGACTCGAAACGGTCAACGACACGAACGGAGAGAGCTGACAGCTACGAATGGAGGCAAGTTTTCGAAAATGAGTGACGATGCTGTGCAAGATGATGCGAATGGTGCGATGATGAATGCGACAATAAAACGAATCACATGACGAGAATGGAAATAAAAGGGGAATCTTCTGGAGCGTCGGTCCCGGGCTGTTACAGGTTTCTATAGGAGGTTCATTAAAGACTTCTCTAAAATTTCTAGGCCTCTTACTAATCTTTTACAAAATGATATTCCATTTGTTTTTGATGATGATTGTGTAGAAGACTTTGAAACACTCAAGAAAGCCCTAACTTCTGCACCTATCGTTCAACCACCTGATTGGAACTTGCCTTTTGAAATTATGTGTGATGCTAGTGATTATGCTGTTGGTGCTGTTCTAGGACAAAGAGTTGATAAGAAATTAAATGTTATCCATTATGCTAGCAAAACTCTAGACAGTGCCCAACGAAATTATGCTACTACTGAAAAAGAATTTTTAGCAGTTGTGTTTCCTTGTGATAAATTTAGATCCTACATTGTTGATTCCAAAGTCATTGTTCACACCGATCATGCTGCTATAAAATATCTTATGGAAAAGAAAGATGCTAAACCTAGACAAATTAGTTGGGTTCTCTTCCTTCAAGAATTTGATCTACATATAATTGATAGGAAGAGAGTTGAGAACCCCCTAGATGATAACTTGTCTTGGTTAGAAAATATTCATGATGACCCACTACCTATTGATGATACTTTTCCAGATGAACAGTTGGCTGCCATAAATGTTTCTCGAAACACTCCTTGGTATGCTGATTATGCTAACTACATTGTCGCTAGATATATACCACCTAGCTTCACATACCAACAAAAGAAAAAAAAATCTTCAATGATTTAAGACATTACTTTTGGGATGACCCACATCTTTATAAAGAAGGGGTAGACGGTATTATTTGACGTTGTGTACCTGAGCATGAACAGGAACAAATCCTACGGAAATGTCATTCCGAAGCTTAAGGAGGACATCATGCGGGAGATAGAACTGCTAACAAGGTATTGCAACCTGGTTTTTATTGGCCTAATCTCTTCAAGGATGCCCGTAAGTTTGTCTTGTCTTATGATATATGTCAAAGAATTGGTAATATCGGTAAGGTTCGGGAAATGCCTATGAATTTTTCACTTGTTGTTGAACCATTTGATGTTTGGGGTTTTGATTATACGGGACCTTTTCCTTCCTCTAATGGGTACACTCATATTTTGGTTGCTCTTGATTATGTTACTAAGTGGGTAGAAGCTATTCCAACTAGTAGTGCTGATCATAACACCTCCATTAAAATGCTTAAAGAAGTTACCTTCCCGAGGTTTGGAGTCCCTAGATATTTAATGACCGATGGTGGTTCACACTTTATTCATGGTGCTTTCCGTAAGATGATTGCTAAATATGATGTTAACCATAGAATTGCATCACCCTATCATCCTCAATCTAGTGGTAAAGTTGAACTTAGCAATAGAGAAATAAAATTAATATTAAAAAAAACTGTCAATTGGTCTCGAAAGAATTGGTCTAAGAAACTAGATGATGCACTTTGGGCCTGTAGAACAACTTATAAAAATCCTATGGGTATGTCTCCATACAAAATGGTATACGGAAAATCTTGTCATATGCCTCTAGAGTTAGAACATAAAGCATTTTAGGCAATTAAAGAACTCAATTATTGTAACGCCCAATATGTGATCCTATCCTTATTTTGGCTCGAGGGCCTCGACAGGGATAGAAGCGCATCTCATCGTTTTGCAAGAATGGATATCATTACAAGTACATGTGAAGAAGAGATGAGTATATGGAATTGGCTTACACTCGACACAAGCTAAATCAAGACCACATCAATACAACAACATATACAATCATCATACAGAAGAGCAGGGTCTGACTACGGACGAAATCAAACGATAAAATGACATCCATCCTTGCTATCCCAGGCTGCCGGCCTGGAACCCATCCTATGATCGATGAAGAAGAAGAACTCCAAATCAAACAAGCATCGCTCTCACGTCAAAGCATCGCATTACCTGTACTTGCAACTGTTGTTGTAGTAATGTGTGAGCCACAGGGACTCAACAATCTCATTTCCAAGGGTATCAAGACTAGCAAAGCTTAATGAGTGAGGTATGATTAAGTGGTGAGGCTGCAGCAAGCACTAAGCATTTATCTGAGTGGCTAACTTACGAGTACAAGAATAAGGGGGGTGATCGTTGCATAAATGGACGTGAACTAGTAATGATCACTAAGTGATCCTGAACACCTACTTACGAGTCAAACATAACCCCACCGTGTTCTCTCTCGGTTCATAAATTCACGAGAAGAGACTGTCACGGTTACGCACACAGTTGGTGTATTTTATTTGAGTTTTCTTCAAGTTTGCTATGACCGGGTGTTAAACAAAGTTTCCAAGTTGCCACGTAACCGCGGGCATGGCTTTCCGAAAGATTTAACCCTGCAGGGGTGCTCCAACTCATCCATCAGAAACTAAGCACACGCCGCGGGAATAACCTTGACCACGAATCTCGTGATCTCCTAGGCAATTCCGTTGGAAAACCTCAACCTCGAGATAGCCCGAAGTATTATCGGAATTCCTCGCGCAAGACATTCGAGAAAGGTAAAACAAGTCCAGCAAGACCGCCCGACGTGTCGATGAACCCGATAGGAGCCGTGTATCTCGCTCTTAGGACACGACGAATTGGCTAAGTTTCCGGCTGGCACACCCGTTGGTGGCCCCGGCTACTGCCATTTTGGACCAACACTCATGAGGAGCATTGGCCCGGGTTGTTGATTAATTATCCGTGGGTGCCGGCAGGTCCCTATGCATCTTATTAAGTTGTTTAGCAAATGTAGTACCAAAGTTGGCTCTTGCCAGACAAGTTTTAATCTAAAACGAATGGTCAAGGGGGTCCCCATAACAACTCCGAGCATGTTAGGAGCGCAAAATATGGAACATAACACCGATACGCAAGTAACTAGGGCGCCAAAAGTGGAACAAAACACCGAGCAAAAGGCCAAGCCTTCCACCTTTTACCAAGTATATATGTGCATTAAATTAAATAGCAATAATATTGTGATATAACAAAAATATCCATGTTGCACATGGAAAGAATTTGCACCTGCAACTAGCAACACTATAAGAAGGGCTGAGCAAGCGGTAACATAGCCAAACAATGGTTTGCTGGGATGTGGAGGGGTTAGAGGCTTATCATGGCATTTTAGGAGGCTTGACAAACAGGTGGTAGGTAGCGAGACAGCGATAGAAACGGGACAACTAGCATGGCAATGATAGTAATGGTATCCAGGGAAATGGTCATCTTGCCTGAGATCCCACTTGGAAGAAGAACAAATCCATGAAGAAGACGAGCCAATGTAGTCGAACGAATCCTCACACTCCGAACACTTTCGGAACTCTATTGAGAAGAAGCAATCCGGAAACAACAATCAACACATCTTAAACACCACAACATGTTCGTGACATGATGCATGAACGAATATGATGCATGTCCATAAAACAATGCAAGGCATGACAAAGCACAACAATCAATACTACACATTAAGTGAAGCTCAATATGCAACGAGTTGCAAATTGACGAAACTCCACATTCGAATTATTTAGTTCACTCTCGTTAGGTACACGACAATATTAAATGTTGTTAAGCATGGCAAGAGGTGAAGCATAAGTAAACTAGACATCTAGGCAAGTTTAAATGAGACCGGAACATCTAGGCAAGTTCATATGCAAATTTGGAAATTGGTCCAGATCTGAAATAATCATATTTTATATTATGAATTGCACCATGTGATTCTACATGTCATTCTAGTCGATTTACATATATGGAACATTTAAAACGGAGCTACGGTCTAAAAGATATGACACACACAAGATTAACATGGCATGAATGCAAAATGCATGAAAATGACAACCACAACATTTCAAATCATGAATGCAGCAAGATATTATGAAACTACATGAGATTCTAAGCAAGTTTCATGTATGGCATGTCCAAAACGAAGCTACGGTTCAACCACAATCACCAATACGAGTTTTAGTTCAAATCTGTCCAAAACAGCAACATAGCATATTGCACACATGAAAACAACAAGCTCCAAGATCCTAATATGCACAAACTAAGCATGGGGCAGTAGCATACAACACACACTTCATTTCATCCTCACATCACATACTCAAAAGACTCATGGAACCTATTGTAGGAAGCTCACAACATGGCAATAAAATATAGCAGATTAGGACTTAGTGAAAATAACAGTTTTTAGCAGAGCAGTTTTTCACGAAGGCATATTGGCAGCAATAAAACTATATGCTACAGGGCACATTATGGCATGAAAATCTACAGCATGGTAGAGGACATGATGCACTACAATTCATACCATGGTGGTAAGGTCTAATTATGCATAAAATCATGCCTAGCATCAACACAACATGGCATTTTGAAGAAAACAGATTCTCAGACTTAATGAAAATTAGAGTAGACATGTGCAGCAGTTTTTAACAGAATGACATGTTGGACAATGAATATAACTATGATGCAAATCCTATACATGGCATCAAAAGACACAACCTGGTAGACAACAACATGCTTAACAAAAGACTCCTTGGGAGCAACCACAAAAGACTCCTAGATCAATAACAAATCACATGACAACATGGTAACAAAATAACAGTTTCAGACTTAGAAATATTTTAGACCCCTCAAAACAGCAATATTTTTATGGCATGTTGGCAACACGAAAACAACACCTACACATGGATTTCTATAGCAACCAAAAATACCAGGGCCTAGCACACATGTCCAATGGCATATCTCATGTTCAAAATTATTTCATATCATGCATGGATTAAATCACACAAAATAAACAAAAGAGCATCATAGCCGAAAATAACATGCACAAAAACTAACTCAAATGACAAAACTAAATGCACAGATAAATTCTATGGATTTTTCTACCCCAAAATCATATATAATATGTGGGTTTTATATTTAAAAAAAAATGACACAACAATAATGCGAGATTAGGACATAAACCATTTTATCAAGTTATTTATGCAACCTACATGAAAACAGAAAGTTAAATATTTTTAACATGAATGAAAATCCGATATAATTTACCTACACACATATATATATATGGTTTGATTAATTTGGATGCACGCTTAAATATTTATGCGCAATGCAAATCGTGACATTTATGCGAATTCCAAGAAAATAGCATGTTAAACATTTTAAACATGGATGAAATTGGGATAATGATAATCTACACAAAATTCTGAGCATTTTTCATATATAGATCATTTTAATCCGACGCACGGTTAATTATTTATCGACATTTTAAAAACTACGCATTCTTTAATTTAAAAAAATGCTAATGGGCCCGATCTAGCACAGGGTCTAAACAGGGCAGGCGCAACATACAAAGATGCGCATGGGGGTGCTGGATAGCATGGCTGGGCGGTGCTCACCTTGTGGGCTCGGCCCAGTTTGGTGGAGGAGTCCAGGCGGGGCAGAGGCGGAGTTGGGCCACCGGATGCGGCCCACAGCGACGCTGGCGAGGCCCACGCGGAGGCGGGCTAGGGGCTCGGTCGTCCTCGTCCTCCTCCTGTCGACACACGAACAGGAAGCCGAGGCGGCGCCGGTCCACGGCACCGGCGAGGCAGTCCGGCGAGGCGAAGGCGCAAGGGGGCGGCGGATCTGGCACGGGAGGCTCCGGGGCGGCGGATCCCAGGTGCGGCGCAGCGGTTGGTGGAGAACCGAGCTCGTCCATGGCAGCCATGGCGGTTCTTCGCAATGGGAGAGCGAGGGGAGAGGTTAGAGAGGGAAAAGGAGAAAGGAGAAGGAGCACGGACGGCGTGGCACTCATCTCCGGCGAGGGGCGGCGCTCCGGCGGGCGACGGAGGGTCGGCGGGGAGGTCGGGCACTGGCGGCGCGACTCCTGGATCGGGAACACCTTCCTGATCTAGATCTCGGGGACGGGGCATAGGTTGCGGGCTGCGGCGGCGCGGCTCGAGCCCGTCCTGGCCCGGGGCGGGCCTCCCATGGGCTCGGGCGGGCCGCGACGGAGAGGGAAGGATGGGGGCCGACGTGGCAGCCCCGGATTGGCTGCGGGGTGTGGTTGCGGCGGCTCAGGTGGCGGCGCGGCCGTTGGAGCGTCGAAAAGTGGCGGAGCTAGGGTTGGGCAGCACGGAATTTGAGGTGGGGGTGGGAGAAGGCTAAAAATGGACGGGGAAGTCTGTCTATATATAGCAGGTAGGCTAGGGTTTAGGTTTTTAGTCCGATTTCAGACCTTCGGATCTCGATCCGATGGCTCCGATCGGAGGGGGGGCTAGCTCGGTTAGGTGGGCTGTGTAGGGGTGTTTGGGCCGAGAAGAGAGGGAGGATTGCGTCCCGTGACAAAGTTTTAAAACACCGAAACGTCCGACGAATAAACGGATGACGGTGCCCCTACGGTCGACCGTTCTGGTATCAAACGACCTCCGATTGCGACGAAATTTGGCAAGTGGCCTACCTACAATAAAACAAGACCACACGCCAACCTTCGACCCAATCCGAGAATATTTTATATGCACTTTTGAAAGCAATATTTATCGATGCCGCGGGCGCGTGCGTGTGTGGTTGGCTTCGAAATGGTCAACGCGGAGAACCGGCAACTACTAACGGATGCAAGTTTTCGAAAACGAGTGACGATGCTATGTAGATGATGCGATGATGAATGCAACAACCAAACGAATCACACGACGAGTATGGAAATAAAACGGGAATCTTCCGGAGCGTCGGTCTCGGGCTGTTACAATTATGATTTCAAACTTGCTGGTGAGAAAAGGTTATTTGATATTAGCTCGCTAGATGAATGGCGATAGAAGCGAGGGTCCCGATCTTTTGACGAGATGATAACTATCGATTTGGTGGAGCCGACTTTGACGATCCGACTACAAACGTGCACGATGTTGCGCCTTAGCAATCGCTAAACCAATCTCCAAGAGGTTATTGACCATGCCGGAGCAGGATCAACCTGACCACAAAGGTCTATTCCTGCAAGCAATCGAAGAACAAGAAAGAATATGATAATTCAATCTGAATATTGCGAACATAGATGAAGTATTGATAAGGGTGGGGTTCCGAAAGTGGTCTTCGTCTTGTCGTTGAACACAAACGAAGTACACGAAATTGCAATGGCTAACTTTTAACTAAACAAAACCCAAATAAAAAAGCTACTAAATTGATCTACTTATATAGGAGCAAGGGTTGACAGCCAAGGAGGTCGGAGGATGTCCCAAGTCAGTCTAAAACTAACCCTAGGTCGTACAAGGCACATGGGCCCAAGTGGAGGTGATGCAACACCTTTGGACTTGTAGTTTGACTTGGATTCTGCTGCAACATTAGATTGTTTCATCAATATCTCCACGCTCCGTACGAATTTTAAGGTGAATCCAATTGGGCTGGAATTCATATGAAATCTATTTTCCAACAAAAAAAGAATCACCCAATTCGGAGCCCGGATGAAAACGTTCTTGGCGTTTTAAGACAGGTGTGTCTGTGCAGTCCGAATCTAAGTCCAGAACGTGAGAGACTTGGACTCTATCTTTTCTTGGGCTAAAAGTAACGTGAGAGAACTTCTTGAACATCACCTAATTATTTCCTTTGACGTGAGATGACCTCTTGAATAACACCCAACCATTTCCTCTTCCTTTGTCATCACACGTGGTTCATACAAGTGTTCAGCCATTCTGCATTTAGGCATAAAATAAAAATAGGTGAAGTATTTTTGTTCCGGATAACATAAATAAATTATTGCATAATTCTTATAAGAAATCACCTCACAAATATGCACGTATGCAATATTTTTGGTCATATCCAAGGTAGTAATGTCCTCATCATCCTCCCCTTCTTGCAAAGAAAGCCGTCCTCGGCGTTGCTTAGTCTGAAATGTGGCTAACAAAAGAGACAAGGTGTACATAATTATACGTATATGTCATCTATTTTTATTGATCTTAGTTGTGGCACATGTGACACATTTATACAAGAGGACACTTCAAATTTCATGAAATATAAAGCCAAAATATTATCACAAGAAGGAGAAGGCATGAAAATATTGCAACTCAGTTTGCACATATAAGTGAAGTCCTTATTCATATCAAAAGATTGACAATGTTCATCATTAAACCATCCCAACGTTGGTAAATAAACTTGAATTATTCCAAATTTAGATGCTACAACATGCTTAAATAAGCAAACATGCAACATGTCATTTGACACAGAATCATCACCAAAATTGGAGGTCATATCAAAATGATTAAACAGTGGCAGAATTATTTTCAAACATATTTGATCCAAATTTGATTTATTTCCTGATTCACATGGTTCTTTCTGATCAACAGTTAATTCGATGGGTGCACTCAAAATTGTTGATATATGATCACATGTCAAAGTCAAATCATGAACATATTCCTCTAAAATAGGTGGTGTGATCAAAGTAATGGGTAGCTCATCACATGGTACATTGGAATTGACAAGGCATTCATCATACTCCTCTGGAGTTGGAAGATCAGTACCTTTGTCATTACCTCTTATGATCAACTCAGATGATGTAGGCACTCTCGGTGGTGATGTGTCACATGGTGAAGGTGATGTAACCCTCACAACAATTGATGTGGTTGGCATGCCCAGTAGCCTAGTAGCTGAAGGAACAACTGTATCAACTCTTGGAATGTGCACCTTGCGCTCGTTCTCCTTGTGGGCAACACATTGTTTTATTTCTGGTTCAGCTTTGCATGCAAGATGAAACAAACGATCCATAGGATAACACTTTTCATGAATTAGTATCTCCTGAATATCACGGTTCAAAACTCTCCAAAATCTATCCACAAAATCTTCTTCACTTTCTTTTAATGAAGAATGCAACAAGGTCGTTTGTAAATCATCATAATATTTCGTTACGGTGTCACTACCTTGTTTTAAATGTTGTAACTTTTTAATCATGTCACGAGTATAATAAACAGGAACGAATGTGTGTCTCATAGAAAGTTTCAAATCATCCCAAGTGGTAGGTATATAATCAGGGTGTAACCGACAATATTCGCTCCACCAAACTAAAGCATAACCAGTGAATGACCCCACTGCGAGCTTAACTTTCTTATGTTCAGCAAAATTATGGGAAGCAAATATATCATTCATTTCAAACTCCCATTCAATATATAAAGCAGGTCTAAAACGGCCATTAAATGGTGGTATAAGAACATTAACCTGATCATGTGCATTTGGATCTATTTACACCTCTCGTAACGGTTGTTGTGGTGGCAAGTCTCCCACGATCGACGAAACCCACAAACTGACAACTCTGGATCCTGTAATGGTTAGTAGAAACAAGAAACAAAATCCAAGAATATTGTTCCTATGTACTACTGGGATGTGGTGGTAAAACGCTCACAGTAAAGCAAATATCAATGTCTCACAAATTCTTACCATGCAGCAAGTGGTGACCGGCAACCGACGGTGTTAATATCTTTGAAGATTGAGTAAAGCGATTACCAGGTGAATGTATGTATACACCGTGTAGAAATATGTGGATCTTGGAAGGCTTAATATATGGTAGCAAAAGATTAGCAATAATCAATTCAGACATGCAATGTTGAATAAACGGTCAACGACGGTATTGTGCTGGTCCTAGGCTAAACCGTATCAGAGACGCGAGGCTAGTACACTAATGGAGTCATGACGTAGCACAAATAGCAGCAACTGATGATATGAAGTAGCTCTGGATAGCAAGATATAAGTGAAGATCACAATGGCAGTAAAGACGATGATGAGAAATAACCGCCAAGCAGGATATAACAAAATATCTCTATAACTTTCCTATCGAATATATTATGCCAATTTTTTGATATTTTTTCTCAAGATTACTACTGACTCAAACTTTCCAATGCAAACAGAATCACTCAATTCCAAAGTTCGTATGAGGAGCCAAAAAATTCGGGAATGGACCTGAAAAATATTGACAAACTGTGTTCGCGACCTTCGGAGGGCAAAACGTCCTATTTAGAAGTCGATTTGGAGGTGAAAATAATGAACAAGCTGGATGAACTATTCAGATGCAGCACGTCGATAGATCGAATTTGAGTACTCGTGGAGCCAAAACGGACTTCGTATGAGGAAGATACGCCTGTTTTACTGAACACTGCGCAAAACAGATTTCAATCCAAATTCAGATACGAGATTGAGTCTAGATAGATCCGAAATTTGTTATTTTTTCTCTTCTCTCTATTTTTTTCTCACTTTTTTGTACTTTTTTTTTCTCTCTATTTTCTCACACTTTTTTTTGTTCTTTTTTTCTCCAACAGATAAGATGCAGATTGGATCAAGCGTAGATGTGAAGGACCTCAAGTATGACTATGACAATGAACGATGGGGAGCACGTGATGGAAATTGATGGATGATGGTGGGCGACAACGGAAGGGATGATGATGTAGCGGTGGCGTGACAACTTGTGAATAGAACTCGAAACTCTAAAAGGCTAGATGCTAAGACCAGCAACTCGACACGACGATGCAACCACAAATTCAACAAATCAAAGCACCTAACAAAAAATTGCAAAAAGGCTCAGATTGGTTCGGATATGGGATGAATGGATCTAACTTTTTTTGTATGGATTTTTCTTGGGTAAAAGGTAAGAAAAATAAATCTAATCTAGGAATAACTGGAAATTCTCATCGAGCAACCTGAAAACTGATACCACTTGATAGAAGCGAGGGTCCCGATCTTTCGATGAGATGATAACTATCGATTTGGCGGAGACGACTTTGAAGATCCAACTACAAACATGCACGATGTTGTGCCTTAGCAATCGCTAAACCAATCTCCAAGAGGTTATTGACCACGCCGAAGCACGATCAACCTGACCACGAAGGTCTATTCCTGCAAGCAATCCAAGAACAAGCAAGAATATGATAATGCAATCTGAATATTGCGAATATAGATGAAGTATTGATAAGGGTGGGGTTCCGAAAGCGGTCTTGGTCTGGTCGTTGGACACAAACGAAGTACACGAAGTTGCAATGGCTAACTTTTAACTAAACAAAACCCAAATAAAAAAAGCTACTAGATTGATCTACTTATATAGGAGCAAGGGGTGGCGGCCAAGGAGGTGGGAGGACGTCCCAAGGCAGACTAAGACTAACCCTAGGTCGTACAAGGCCCATGGGCCCAAGTGGACGTGATGCAACACCTTTGGACTTGTAGTTTGACTCGGATTCTGCTGCAATCTCCGATTGTTTCTTCAATATCTCCACGCTCCAGACGAATTTTAAGGTAATTCCAAATGGGATGGAACGCATATGAATCCTACTTTCCAACAAAAAACAAATCACCCAATTCGGAGCCCTGATGAAAACGTTCTTAGCGTTTTGAGACAGGTGTGTCTGTGAAGTCCGAATGTGAGTCCAGAACGTGAGAGACTTGGACTCACTACTGGAATTCAGTTATTTGCCATCTGCCTGCTCTTTGTCGTCTGCCAGCTGATGGCAAAGAGGCTGTTTGCCGTCTATCTTGCCAAAGCAGACGGCAAAGAACCAGCTGATGGCAAAGGGGGTCTTTGCCATCTGCACTTCTTTGCCGTCTGCTGGCAGACGGCAAAGAGTTCTTTGCCGTCTGCCAGCAGACGGCAAACACCAAAGTGGGCCCCACGGGGCACGGCACTGGCTAGGTCAAGCTCTTTTCCATCTGCCACTTCTTTGCCGTCTGCTGGCAGATGGCAAAAATTTCTTTGCCGTCTGCCAGCAGACGGCAACGAGGTGAGGGTGCGGCCCACAATGTCACGGCGGGGGCGGGCTAACGGTCACCGTCTTTGCCGTCTGCTGGCAGACGGCAAAGAATTCTTTGCCGTCTGCTGGCAGACGGCAAAGAATTCTTTGCCGTCTGCCAGCAGACGGCAAAGAGGGGGGCTTAATTTTTGCCCCCGCGCCCAAAGCCTCTCTCTCTCTCTCACACATCTCTCTCTCCCTCTCTGTCTCAGCGCCGCCGCCCCGCCCTGCCCTGCCCTGCCCCCGCCGCCCCCGCCGCCGCCCCGCCCTGCCCTGCCCTGCCCCCGCCGCCGCCCCTCCCTGCCCCGCGCCGCCGCCCCGCACCTCCGCTGCCCCACGCCGCCGCCCCGCAGTCTGCCGCAGCGGCCACGCGCCGCCGCCCCGTCGAGCCCCCCCCGGCGAGCCCTCCGCAGCGGCACCCCCCGGCGAGCCCCCCCGACGGCACCCCCTCGACGAACCCCCCGGCGGCACCCCCTCCGGTGAGCTCCCCCACCTCTGCCCTTTTTTTTTCTGTTTTTCTGGTTTTTTCCTTTTTTTTAATATCATGATTATAGATATATATAGATGCTACTGTTAGTAGATAGTAGATGCATCAATTAGGTTAATTAGTTATATGTTGTTAATTAGGTTTTTTGAGTAGGTTAATTAGTTAGATGCTACTGGTTTCGACATCAATTAGGTTAATTAGGTTAGGAGGAGGAGAAGAAGAAAAAAGAGGAGAGGAGGAGAAGAAGAAGAGGAAAAAGGAAAGGAGGAAGAAGAAGAAGAAGAAGGAAAAAAAAGGAAGAAAATGAAGAAAAGGAAGAAGAGGAAGAAGAAGAAAAGAAAAAAAGAGGAAAAACCCCGACCCCGACCCCGACCCGACACCCCGACCCCGACCGCGACCCCGACACCCCGACCCCGACACCCCGAACCCCCGACACCGACACGGCACCCCGACCCCGACACCCCGACACCCCTGACACCCCGACACCACGACACCCAGACACGACACCCCCGACACCCCGACCCCGACACGACACCCCGACCCCGACACGACACCCCGACACTTAAATTAGGTATATATTCAATTTTTTAGGTATTCAATTTTTTATTATGTTCATGATGATGATACACTTAAATTATATACATATTATTCATGTCAGGTATTCATTCTTTTTATGTTGTACTAATTTCGTTTACTCTTTGTCATTGCAGGTGTTGACAGATGGTGGGCGCGGGTCGAGAGCGCTCCGAGGCTCCTACCTCGGCGCGTGGTGGGAGCGGTAGTTCCATTCCACCCCATAGCCTCCGGAGAGCGCTGGATCTCAGTATGCAGACACCACCGGCGGTCGCTTCTTCTTCGGCCGGGAGAGGTCGGGGGGGGGGGAAGAAGGCTGGTAGAGGTGGACGTGGCGGCGGGAGAGGTAGGAAGGCTGCTACTATGCCTTCCTCGCCCCCACCCCCAGCTGATTCACCCGACCACAGGAGTGCTCCGTCTGAGATGGAGCCGCCTGAGGTGGACCCGTCTCGGACTCCGGTCCACGAGCCTCGGGCCGACGAGCCTATGGCAGACGCGCCTACGGCCGACGAGCCTCGGGCCGACGAGCGTCGGGCCGACGAGCGTCTGGCCGACGAGCCTTCGTCCCACGAGACTCCGTCCCACGAGACTCCGGAGCTCAGCAGGGATCACGCTGAGTCGCAGCGAAACTCGACGGAGTCGAGTGGCCGTGCTGAGGGTGGCTATAGTTCTGATAGCTATAGCGAGGGTGAGTGGGTTGAGGGGCGCAAAGTCTACCAGCGTGGTGGTACAAAGCTCCCGCCCACCCCGGCGACCCCCGACCAGAGGTGGTTGATTGCGCCTAACGGGGCCAAGTAAGTGCATTTACTCTTTTTTAACCTTTTGCCTTCACGTTTCTTCGAATATCTAATGCGTTGGCCTTGTCATACTGTAGGTCTTGGACACACGAGCCTCATGTCCGCAGGCCCAACAATGTCCTTGGTGTGATTTGTCGCCAGAGCTTCCCGGGGTGGGTCACGTTGCCCGGTGAGGGCCGGGTTCCATAGTTAGGAATGACCTGGGAGCACTACTTGGCAGCCCCGGCCCCGCCGGGATATAGGATCGGCGATGTCGAGTGCCGCAAGGTGGCCGACATTGTGATCCAGACGTTTTGGGTAATTTCTCCTTTGCCGTCTACGTTGTGTTTCCTTCTTAACCCTAGTGATTGTACTAATCCATGTTTTCTTGTTTTATTGCAGACCTTCTACTGGTGTGCTGAGGGACAGGAGGAGGCCGCGGCTCTGGTTATCGACAACGAGTGCAGGCGCCTACTTCAAAACTTTCGGCACGAGGCTCGGACGCAGGCTATTCGAGACTACTTCGCCTCGGCTGGTATTAGGAGGAAAAGAGAGAAGTGCCGCGAGAAGTTTCTGAGTAAGGAGAAGTACATGAAGGTAATTACCTATTCTTAAGGCCTTGTACTTAGTTTCCTTGATTTGATTCGTAGGCGTAGCGCTCAAATTTCTCTTGCTTAACTTAGGTGCCCCCGAGATGGTGTGCGGATAGGATGGACTGTTGGGAGACGGCAAAGAGCTTGGCTTCTTTTGTCTGTCGTCCAGGGGCTTTGCCGTCTGCCAGCAGACGGCAAAGAGCTTGGCTTCTTTGCCGTCTGCCAGCAGACGGCAAAGTGGCCTTTACCGGCACCCGTTCGGCCGGACTGTTCGCCGTCTGCTGGCGGACGGCAATGGCTTTGCCGTCCACCAAGCAGGCCTTTGCCGTCTGCTATGGCAGACGGCAAAGAAGGTGATTCCAGTAGTGACTCTATCTTCTCTTGGGCTAAAAGTGACGTGAGAGAACTTCTTGAACAACACCTAATTATTTCCTTTGACGTGAGATGACCTCTTGAATAGCACCCAACCATTTCCTCTTCCTTTGTCGTCACACGTGGTTCATACAAGTGTTTGGCCATTCTGCATTTAGGCATAAAATAAAAATAGGTGAAGTATTTTTGTTCCGGATAACATAAATAAATTATTTCATAATTCTTATAAGAAATCACCTCACAAATATGCACGTATGCAATATTTTTGGTCGTATCCAAGGTAGTCATGTCCTCATCAAATGGAGAACCCAAGCTTATGAAAATGCCAAACTATTCAAAGAAAAAGTCAAAAGATGGCATGACGAAAGAATCCGAAAGCGGGAATTCAAAGTTGGAGAATATGTTCTTCTTTACAACTCTCGTTTAAGATTTTTTGCAGGTAAGCTTCTCTCCAAATGGGAAGGACCATATATTTTCGAAGAGGTTTATCGTTCTGTAGTTATCAAGATTAATAATGCCGAAGGTACTAACCCGAAGGTGGTCAATGGACAAAGAATTAAACACTATATCTCAGGTACGCCTATTAATGTTGAAAGCAATGTTATCCAAACCATGACACCGAAGGAACACATAAAAGAAACCTTCTGGAACACTCCAGAATTCTGAAAAAGAGGAGGTACGTGATACGGTAGGTAAACGGACTCCGAAAACCCGCAAAAATATTTTCTATCAGTTTTGGAATATTACAAAAATTACGAAAATAAAAAATAAACGGGAAAGCAACCGAGGTGAGCACGATACACCGGGGCGCGCCAACCCTACCAGGCGCGCCCTGGTGGGTTGTGCCCACCTCGGACACCTTCCCGACTCCGTTTTCCTTCCATATTCTTTCTTCCCAAGATAAAAAAATCTTTATATATACCCCCGACTATTTTGAATACCGCATCGCAGAAAAATTATCTGTTCTTGTTTCGTGCTTTTTTCTCGTCAGATCTAGATCTTCATGGCTCCACCAAGCTCCTCCAAGGACAAGTTCTTTGAGAAGGTCATCAACCCGTACTTGCCGGAGGTGATGAAGCACCCTCAAACCATTGAGATGCGTGAGGGGGTGCTCCACATCCGCGATGTTCAGGGACCCAAGAGGACGGGAAGCATGGAGACTAGGCTCGGGGCGGTGGAACAAGACATCTTCAAGTGCCAAAGGATGGTGGAGTGTGGACTTAGTGGCAATCACTCCATGATTACGGAGTTCACCCATGATCAGATGGTGGATGGCCGGTCTTTGAAGGACACTGTCTTCACCCTCAATGAGCAAATCAATTTTCTGCAAAGTCAAAACTATGATCTTCAAAACCAAGTTTTTGAGTATGAAGAAAGATTTAAAGGTATGAGTTTAGCTGCCAGTTGCAGGACTCGGGGGACTCGTGCGTCAACTTTTGATGGTGAGCCCTTGCCCTGGAAGCTGGAGGACAAACCTACCACTTCATCACCACCACCTTCATCACCTTCACCACCAAAGGAGACTTGAGTACACGGGTATGGGCACTCCCCTTGGCTTAAGCCAACCTTGGGGGAGGTGCCCCGGTATCGTATCACCATCACTTTTATTCACCATTACCTATTTTAGTTCGATCCTTAGCTTTTTCATGATTTAGTTGAATAAAACTTTAGTATGATCTATTTTCGAGTGCTAGTTTCGTGATCTATCTATCTATGTAATCGAGTGAGAGTTATATAATAAAGTTTAGTTTGAGCTTTTGCTTCTTTACTTTCTTGTTGCAATCAAAATAAAAAGGAAATAAATAAAAAAGAATCATATGCTAATCTTATGGTAAGTAATGACATCACATAAGGAAAAGTATAAGTAGTAAAATTTATTGGAGATTGACAAACATAGCATTGGTCAATGAACCAATTCATGAAAGAATTTAAGGGAAGAGAAGATTCACATGCAAATACACTATCCTGGACATCTTTTATGATTGTGAGCCCCATTAAATATTATATGCCAAAATTGTTGATGTTCGAAAAGGAAGACAACGTAATGATTTATGTTTGTTCATATTCACATAGAACTTATATTGTCATAGATCCTTCAACATGTGGTGCTTGCTCAATATCTTTGCTAGCCAAAAATTCCTCACTAAGTAGAGATACTACTTGTGCATCCAAAAACCCTAAACCCAAACTCATGTTTTGAGAGTACACCATACCTACCGATGGATCGAGTAAGATCCTTCAAGTAAGTTGTCATCGGTGTAATAAGGCAATAAAAATTGCTTCTAAATCTGTGATAACCCACAAGTATAGGGGATCGCAACAGTTTTCGAGGGTAGAGTATTCAACCCAAATTTATAGATTCGACACAATGGGAGCCAAAGAATATTTGAGAGTATTAGCAGTTGAGTTGTCAATTCAACCACACCTGGAGATAAATATCTGCAACAAAGTGATCAGTAGCACAGTAATATGATAGGTTTGATAGCAGTAGCAATAGTAACAGTAGCGGCAACAGCAGTAGCAGTAGTTTTGTAGCAGTTGGAACAGCAACAATAGCAGTAGTAACTTAGCAAGAACAATAAGTGGAAAGGTCGTAGGCACTGGATCGGTAACTCATTGGATGATATTCATCATATAAAAGTCATAACATAGGGCGATACAGAACTAGCTCAGTTCATCAATGTAAATAGTCATACGTGCTTATGGAAAAGAACTTCCATGACATCTTTTGTCCTACCCTCTCGTGGCAGCGGGGTCCATAAGGACACTAAGGGATATTAAGGCCTCCTTTTAATAGAGAACCGGAACAAAGCATTAACATATGGTGAATACATGAACTCCTCAAACTACGGTCATCACCGTGAAGTATCCCAAATATTGTCACTATGGGGTTGACGGATCATAACACGTAATAGGTGCATATGACTAGGCAAGACCGGATCAAAAACATGGATATAGAGATGATGACATAAACGGTTCAGATCTGAAATCATGGCACTCGGGCCCTAGTGACAAGCATTAGGCATAGCAAAGTCATAGCAACATCAATCTCAGAACATAATGGATACTAGTGATCAAGCCCTAACAAAACTAACTCGATTACATGATGAATCTCATCCAACTCCTCACCGACCAGCAAGCCTAGGAAGGAATTACTCACTCCCGGTGGGGAGCATCATGGAATTGGCGATGGAGAAAGGTTGATGATGACGAAGACCGAAGATTCCCCTCTCCGGAGCCCCAAACGGGCTCCAGATCTGGCCTCCCGATGAAGAACAGGAGGTGGCAGCGGCTTCGTCTCGTGAAACGTAATAATTCTTTCTCCCTATTTTTTTCTCCAAATTTAGGAATTTATAGTGGCAGAAATAGGTCAAGTGGGGCCCCGAGGTGCCCACCACCAACCAGGGCGCGCCGGGAGTGGGCTGGCGCACCCTTGTGGGTGCTGCGCACCCTGGGTCCCCTCTCCGATGGTTCCTGGCGCCAGTATTTTTTATATTTTCCAAAATAAATCTCCAGAAAGTTTCGTTCCATTCCGAGAACTTTTATTTCTGCACAAAAACAACACCATGGCAATTCTGCTGAAAACAGCGTTAGTCAGGGTTAGTTCCATTCAAATGATGCAAATTAGAGCCCAAAACAAGGGCAAAAGAGTGAGGAAAAGTAGATACGTTGGAGACGTATCAACTCCCCCAAGCTTAAACCTTTGCTTGTCCTCAAGCAATTCAGTTGATAAACTGAAAGTGATAAAGAAAAACTTTTATGAACTCTTTTGTTCTTGTTTACATATATATACTTTAGTAGCACCCAGGTTTTCAGCAAAGATTATGACTAACCATGTCAACAATAACTCTTAGGAATTATATTTACTCATATCAATAACATAAGCAACTAGCGAGTAATAATAAGATATGTCAAGCGCCAACATTTTGTCAAAACAATCATGACACAATTTGACAATAGTGGTATCTCGCTAGCCGTTTCTGAGACCGCAAAACATAAATGCAGAGCACCTCCAAAGTTCAAGTAGCGACTAAACATTGTAATTCATGGTAGAAAAGATCCAGTCATGCTGCACCCAACATCAACTATACACAATGCATGAGGATGACAATAGTGCTCTCAGGTCTGGCGCTTATTTGAGAAGGTGATGACTCAACATAAAAGTAAATAGATAGTCCCTTCGCAGAGGGGAGCATGGATTTGCAGCGGTGCCAGAGCTCAAAGTTTGAAATAGAGATAGATATAATTTTGGGAGGTACACCCTTCCTGTCAACGTCACGACCAAGAGTTATCAATATCTTCGATGCTAAACACATTAGCGGCGGTTCCCAAGCGGTAAAAGTAAAGGTTTACTCCCCCTCCACCAACAATCACACTGCACGGCGAGCCGCATCCACAGGTACCGTCCAAACCAACAACATTCCTGGGGGAGTTTTGTTTAATTATTTTTGATTTTTGATTTCGGGACTGGGAATCCCTATTACCGCCCCTCTCGTGTAAGGACAAGTGAATAAACACTCGTCATCAGAATAACCCGCTTAGCATGGAAGATACTGACCGCCCCCTATCGCTCCATGAGCGGTCTAGGCACACAAAACAGATGTTTATTTGAAATTTTAGAGGTGGCACATGCAAATTTACTTTGGAATGGCAGGGTAATACCGCATATAGATAGATATAGTGGACTCATCTGGCATAACTTGGTTTAAGGGTTTTGATGCACAAGCAATATTTCCGCTTAGTACAGGCGAAGGCTAGCAATTAGATTGAGAAGCGGCCAGCTAGAGAGCGAAGACGGTCATGAACATGCATTACATATAATCAACATTGAATACTAGCATGAGTAGGATATGGACACCATGAACATAAATATCATGAAGGCTATGTTGGTTTTGATTCAACTACATGCGTGAACATGTGCCAAGTCAAGCCACTTGAAACATCCAGAGGAGGATACCATATCATCATACTGCATCACAACCATTTTAATGCATGTTGACACCCAAGATAAATCATTATCCACTCCTAGATACTTAAGCATGGCATGAACAACTATAATCTCTAATGGTCATTGCAAACATGTTTGATCATAATGAGCTGAATCAAGGGATACTAGATTAAACATATTTACAAAAACAAAAACAAGTTGAGTTCATACCCGCCTTTCTCTGCCACAGTCAATTCATCTAATGTCGTCATTATTGCCTTTCACTTGCATGACCGAACGATAAGAAGATAATAATAGTGCAAGAATGTCGTGGACTAAGTTGGAATCTGCAAACATTTTATTCAAGAGGAGAAGACAAAGTACATGGCTCTTTATTAGATAAACAGTAATGCAGATGAGAACCACTCAATAATTTCATCATGGTCTTCTCCCCGGTACGTCTCAAGTAAAAAGAAAAGAAATTCAGAGAAATACACTGAAATATTTTTGGAGTTTTTGTTTTTTCTTGAAGGAAGCAAATCAAAGAAGAAAAACTAAAACGAGAAAAACTATTTACACGGGACAGCTCCCAACAAGTAAAAGAAGAAGCGAGAAATCTTTTTGGGTTTTCTTTTGATGCTACAATTAAACTAAGCTAGAAAGAAAAACTAAAAAGAAGTAGGAAATATTTTTGGGTTTTCTCAAAGTTTTTCAAACACACGAGAAGAAAGCGAGAAAACAAATCTAACATGGACAATACAATGAAAAAGTGTGAACACCGACAACTGGAATGAAATGTGCAAACATGAATGTAATGTCGGTGGAAATACGTACTCCCCCAAGCTTAGGCTTTTGGCCTAGCTTGGTAATCACCATCCGTATGAATAATAATCTGGGCGATGGCTCATAGAGAACCTCGGAGCAGACTCCACGACCCTCCTGGCAGCTTCAACCTCCGTGTTGTACTCATAAGCTTCGCTCTCAAGAACATAAGATCTTCCCCTAGTGTGAAAATCAAAGAGAGCAGGAGCAGGCAAAACAACAGGCACAACAGGTTTTTTTTATTAAATCTCAAGTTATAGGTGTAGTTGGTGGTCGTACCCGTAAGGAACTTATGATGCTTCATAGCATCAAAGTCTAAATACTGAGTGGGTAGGATGGGGTCATTAGGCCAAGGTGAAACATTTAATCTCTCAGCTACACGGGAGGCATAAATTCCTCCATAAAAATTACAATTAGCAGCATTAAGATGCAACCTCCGTGCAACAATTGCACCAAGATTATAATCCTTATTCCCAGTTATGGCAGTTTGTAAGAGACTCAAATCATGAGCACATAAGGTGCTACATTCTTGTTTGCCTACAACACATTTGCCGTTACAGAGCGCAAAATATTGGAGTGATGGAAAATGGATGCTGTTAATTCTCCCTTGTGCAACCCCTCTATCTTCGCCAAAGCAAAGATTAACTAAAAATGACGCGTACTCAGATTTTGTGGGTTCATCGAAGGAACCCTCAAATGGAAGTTTGCATGCATCCCTAAACATTTCTAATGGCATGGTAAAGGAATGATCATACAGGTTGAATGAAACTCTAGACTCACGAGGAAAATATTTAAATTTCTTTGTGAAGGTTTTCGTGAGTTCGAGGTGTTGGGGGCACTTATCTGCGATGAAGGAAGCAAGCCCTGTGTTGTGGATAAATTGATAAAATTCCTCCTTAATACCTGCACCTTCCATGAACTCGTCGCAAGGCCACAAGCATGATTTGGTAGCGGCATCTCGCATCGAGCTTTCGCTTGGTTCAACATAAGACTGTCGAACTGAGCTTCCACTTAACGAGGCTCCCGAGGATCTCCTCCTCGAAGAACTCCTAAAGAATTGCATTTTTATTCCTATAAAAATTCTGAAAAAAATTAGTCCACAAAAATTTGTCAACATAACTTTGTAAGATTGATAGCAACTACTCCCAAGCATGCATAGAGGCCATATTGAGCACTCAAACTACTTAGAACTCTAAGAATTCAACATGCAAGCTCATCTACAGCAGCACCAAGAGTAGCTAAATACTCTGAAAATAACACACTAAAACAAAAACTAATTGGAGCAATGGAGGAGTCACATACCAAGTAGCAATCCCTCCAAACAGTTTCGGAAATGGAGCTTCGAGCAAAGAGATCGAGATCCGCGGGTTTGAGAGCAAGAACACGAAAATAGTGGCTGTGGTGATTTTTTGCTAGAGGTAGGTGACAAAGTGGGCTAAAGAGATAAGTGAGGGGGCCTACGTGGGGGCCACCACGCACCAGGGCGCCCTTGTGGGTGCTGTGCACCCTGGGCACTCCCCTCAGGTGTTATTTGCACCAAAAATTCATAAATATTCAGGAAAAATTCGTGTTAAATTTTCATGGCATTCTGAGAATTTTTTTGGGGTCATTTTTTATTGCACGGAGAAAATAGAAAACAGGATAAACCTGGCATTTTATTTTATTTGACTAACTAAAACAGGAAATAAAAGGTGGGAGCAGAAAGTTGTGCTTACTAGATTCATCGACGTCATACCTCTAAAAAATGATTCATTAATAAGGTTGATCAAGTCTTATTAACAACCACTTCCTATTAGCATGAAACCGAAGAACTTTCGTAAAACACTAAGTTACCTCAATGGGGATGCGCATATCCCCTACAATAAGTATATCATATTTCTTCTTGGCAGTAGGTAGAGGTAATTGAAAACTTCCAATAGTGATGGTCGGAGATTCTTCAATAACATTTATACCATTCACATGGAATTGTTTCTTCGGAAAGTGCACCGTGTGCTCATTACCATTGATATGAAAAGTGACTTTGCTTTTGTTGCAATCAATAACAGACCCTGCAGTATTCAAAAAGGGTCTACCAAGGAGAATCGACATGTTGTCGTCCTCGGGCATCTCAAGAATAACAAAGTCCGTTAAGATAGTAACATTTGCAACAACAACGGGAACATCCTCACAAATACCAATAGGTATGGCTGTTGATTTGTTAGCCATTTGCAATGATATCTCAGTAGGTGTGAGTTTATTCAAATCAAGTCTTTTATATAAGGAGAAAGGCATAACACTAACACCGGCTCCCAAATCACACAAAGCGGTTTTAACATAGTTTCTTTTGATGGAGCAAGGTATAGTTGGTATTCCAGGATCTCCAAGTTTTTTAGGTACTCCATCCTTAAAAGAATAATTAGCAAGCATGGTGGAGATTTGAGCTTCAGGTATTTTTCTTTTATTAGTGATGATGTCTTTCATATACTTTGCATAAGGGGCCATCTTCAAAATATCAGTCAAACGGGTACGCAAAAAGACTGGCCTAATCATTTCATCAAAGCGCTCAAATTCTTCATCATCCTTTTTCTTAGTTGGCTTAGGTGGAAATGGCATGGGTGTCTAAACCCATGGCTCTCTTTCTTTGCCGTTTTTCCTAGCCACAAAATCTCTTTTATCATACCGTTTATTTTTAGGTTGTGGGTTATCAAGATCAGGAGTAGGCTCTATTTCAACATCATTATCTGGTTCTACATCATTACTAGGTTGAGCATCATCATGAACATCATCATTATCATTTTCATTATCACTAGGTTCATGTTCACTACCAGACTGAATTCAGCATCGGAAATAGAGACATCATTATTATCAGGAGGTTTTTGTGTCTCAGGTTCACTAGAGGTATGCAAAGTCCTATCATTTTTCTTTTTCTTATTCTTCTTAGAGGGACTAGGTGCATCAAGATTAATTCTCTGAGAGTCTTGTTCAATTCTTTTAGGATGACCCTCAGGATAGAGTGGTTCTTGGGTCATTCTACCTCCTCTAGTTACTACTCTAGCAGCAAAGTCATGCATATTACTATTCATTTCATCAAGCAATTCTTTTTGCGACTTAGCTACTTGTTCTAACTGAGTTTGAACCATAGAGGCATGCTTTCCTACACCTCTAACATCATTACTGATTCTAAATAGCAAGTCACTCAAGCGAGCAATCATATCACAATTATATTTCAATTGTTTCAGAACATGGGCATTGGAATGATCTTGCTTCATAATATAGTTATCAAACTCATATAAGCATGGACTAGGAGGTTTATTGCGAGGAATGTCACTTTCATTAAACTTTAATAAAGTATTTACCTCTACCACCTGTGGAGGTGGTGGTGTGTCAAGGCCATGTATTTCTTCAATAGGTGGCAAATTCTTAACATCCTCAGCTTTAATACCTTTCTCCTTCATAGATTTCTTTGCCTCTTGCATATCTTCAGGACTGAGAAATAAGATACCCCTCTTTTTCGGAGTGGGTTTAGACGGTGGTTCAGGAAGAGTCCAATCATCATAATTCTTCAATACATTATTCAATAATTCCTCAGCTTGTTCAACAGTTCGTTCCCTGAAAACACAACCAGCACAACTATCTAGGAAGTCCCTAGAAGCATCGGTTAGTCCATTATAGAAGATATCAAGTATTTCATTTTTCTTGAGAGGATGATCAGGCAAAGCATTCAGCAACTCGAGAAGCCTCCCCCAAGCTTGTGGGAGACTCTCTTCTTCAATTTGCACAAAGTTAAATATTTCCTGTAAGGCAGCTTGTTTCTTATGAGCAGGAAAATATTTTTCAGAGAAGTAGTAAATCATATCCTGGGGACTACACACACAACCAGGAGTAAGAGTATTGTACCATGTCTTAGCATCACCCTTTAATGAGAACGGAAATAACTTAAGGATATAATAGTAGCGAATCTTCTCATCGTGAGCAAAGAGGGTGGCTATATCATTCAGCTTAGTAAGGTGTGCCACTACAGTTTCAGTTTCATAGCCATGGAAAGGATCAGATTCAACCAAAGTGATTAATTCTGGGTCGACCGAGAACTCATAATACTTATCGGTAACACAGATAGGTGAAGTAGCAAACTTAGGGTCACATTTCATTCTAGCATTCAAAGTTTTTTCCTTGTACTTGCATAGCAATTTCTTAAGATCGTCTCTATCCTTGCAAGAAAGAATTACTCTACTTATCTCTTCATCCATAACATAACCTTCAGGTATCTTAGGCATTTCAAACTTAGGAGAGCTAGGACTAATAGGTGTTTCATAATCATAATCAGTTTCATAAGCTTCATCAGTTTCAGCAATTTCATTTTCATTAGCTCTAGCAATTTGTTCATCGAGAAATTCTCCTAGCGGCACATTATCATCAAGCATGGTACTAGCATCATCATAGGCATCATTCATAGTAGAGGTAGCATCATCAATAACTTGCGACATATCAGGATTACTAGCATGTGCTGGTGTTGCAAGCTTACTCATAACAGAAGGTGAATCAAGTGCAGAGCTAGATAGCAGTTCCTTACCTCCCCTCGTAGTAGAGGGAAAGATCTTGGTCCTTGGATCCTTCAAATTGTTCATAGTGATAAATTGATATAAATCCCAAGTGACTCAACAAATATTGCTATGCTCCCCAGCAACGGCGCTACAAAAAGGTCTTGATAACCCACAAGTATAGGGGATCGCAACAGTTTTTGAGGGTAGAGTATTCAAGCAAAATTTATAGATTCGACACAAGGGGAGCCAAAGAATACTTGAGAGTATTAGCAGTTGAGTTGTCAATTCAACCACACCTGGAGATAAATATCTGCAGCAAAGTGAACAGTAGCACAGTAATATGATAGGATTGATAGAAGTAGCAATAGTAATAGTAGTGGTAACAGCAGTAGCAGTAGTTTTGTAGCAGTTGGAACAGCAGCAACAGCAGTAGTAACTTAGCAAGAACAATAAGTGGAAAGGTCGTAGGCACTGGATCGGTAACTCGTTGGATGATATTCATCATATTACAGTCATAACCTAGAGCGATACAGAACTAGCTCAGTTCATCAATGTAATGTAGGCATGTGTTCCGTAAATAGTCATACGTGCTTATGGAAAAGAACTTGCATGACAACTTTTGTCCTACCCTCCCGTGGCAGCAGGGTCCATAAGGAAACGAAGGGATATTAAGGCCTCCTTTTAATAGAGAACCGGAACAAAGCATTAACACATGGTGAATACATGAACTCCTCAAACTACGGTCATCACCGCGAAGTATCCCAAATATTGTCACTATGGGGTTGACGGATCATAACACGTAATAGGTGCATATGACTAGGCAAGACCGGATCAAGAACATGGATATAGAGATGATAACATAAACGGTTCAGATCTGAGATCATGGCACTCGGGCCCTAGTGACAAGCATTAGGCATAGCAAAGTCATAGCAACATCAATCTCAGAACATAATGGATACTAGTGATCAAGCCCTAACAAAACTAACTCGATTACATGATGACTCTCATCCAACTCCTCACCGACCAGCAAGCCTACGAAAGAATTACTCACTCCCGGTGGGTAGCATCATGGAATTGGCGATGGAGAAAGGTTGATGATGACGAAGACCGAAGATTCCCCTCTCCGGAGCCCCGGGCTCTAGATCTGGCCTCCCGATGAAGAACAGGAGGTGGCAGCGGCTCCGTCTCGTGAAACGCGATAATTCTTTCTCCCTATTTTTTTCTCCAAATTTAGGAATTTATAGTGGCAGAAATAGGTCAAGTGGGGCCCCGAGGTGCCCACCACCCACCAGGGTGCGCCGGGAGGAGGCTGGCACGCCCTTGTGGGTGCTGCGCACCCTGGGCCCCCTCTCCAGTGGTTCCTGGCTCCAGTATTTTTTATATTTTCCAAAATAAATCTCCAGAAAGTTTCGTTCCATTCCGAGAACTTTATTTCTGCACAAAAACAACACCATGGCAATTCTGCTGAAAAAAGCATCAGTCCGGGTTAGTTCCATTCAAATCATGCAAATTAGAGTCCAAAACAAGGGCAAAAGAGTGAGGGAAAGTATATATGTTGGAGACGTATCAATGTGTTTGATCAATTAGTGTAAGAGAAAATTGAGCATTATACGAACTTATGATGGCAAAGTAATAAAAGCGACGAACTGCATAATAAAGGTTGCTGTCATAGAGGGCAATATAGCGTGACGTTCTTTTACATTAAGGTATTTGACATACAAACCAAAAAGCGCATGACAACCTCTGCTTCCCTCTGCGAAGGGCCTATCTTTTACTTTTATGTATTTACTTTTATGCAAGAGTCAAGGTATTCTTCCCTATTCCTTTTCACTTTTTATTTTTGCAAGCATCATGTGGTGAGGAAAGATCTAGACACATATATCCAGCTGGATATGAGTGAGCATGAGTTATTATTGTTGACATCACCCTTGAGGTGAATACGTTGGGAGGCGAAACTATAAGCCCCTATCTTTCTATGTGTCCGGTTGAAACTTTTTGCTCATGGGTATGCTGTGAGTGTTAGCAATCATAGAAGACTAAATGATAGTTGAGTATGTCGATTTGCCAAAAGGCTCGGACATCAGACCCTTCCTGAACATATGATGAATTGTAGTTGCAAAGTTGAGTGAGAACATAGTTTGTTGGTTTTCAATAAGGTTTATGCTTTATACTTCTATGTTGTGATTAATTGTTACTTGTTCATGAGAAGTTATATGATCAAGTTATATAATAAAAGTTATATGAATAAGTTCTATGATAAAGTTTGTTGCTGCTATGATAATAAGCATGATGCTACTATGTCCGTATTTTGTTTTTATTGACACCTCTCTCTCAAACCATGTGGGCATGCTTTTCAATATCACCTATCGCTTGAGGACAAGCGAGGTCTAAGCTTGGGGGAGTTGATACGTCCATTTTGCATCATGATTTTCTACTGTTATGTTTTGATGTATAATAATGCTTTAGGGAGTGATACGTCCATTTTGCATCATTTTGGGGGAAATCGAAGCCATCGTCATCACCAACGATCCTCTCATCGAGAGGGGGTCAATCTCCATCAACATCTTCACTAGCACCATCTCCTCTCAAACCCTAGTTCATCTCTTGTGTTCAATCTTTGTACCGGAACCTCAGATTGGTACCTATGGGTGGATAGTAGTGTTGATTACATCTTGTAGTTGATTACTCTATGGTTTATTTGGTGGAATATTATATGTTCAGATCCATTATGCTATTTGATACGTCCATTTTGCATCATGATTTCCTACTATTATTTTCTTTGTTTTGTTGAATAATAATGCTTTGGGGAGTGATTCTAATGCCTTTTCTCTCATAATATGCAAAGTTTACACAAAGAGGGAGAATACCGGCAGCTGGAATACTGGACCAAAGAAAAGCACGTCAGAGATACCTATTCTGCACAACTCCAATGAAGCTAAAAATTTATGAAGATTATTTTTGTATTTAATAAAAATTACTGGAGCTAAAAACTACCGAAGGAGGGCCCCCAGGTGGGCACAACCCACCAGGGCGCGCCAGGCCCCCCTGGGCGCGCCCTGATGGGTTGTGCCCAGCCTGGCCCGCTTCCGGTTCCCATCTTCTGGTATAAATTCCCAAAAAACCTAAAAAATTAGGAGGAGGACTTTCGGGACGAAGCGCCGCCGCCTCGAGGTGGAACTTGGGCAGGAGCACTTTTGCCCTCCGGCGGAGCGATTCCGCCGGGGGAACTTCCCTCCTGGAGGGGGAAATCGAAGCTATCGTCATCACCAACACCCCTCTCATCTTTGGTAGGCCAATATTCATCAACATCTTCAACAGCACCATCTCCTCTCAAACCCTAGTTCATCTCTTGTGTTCAATCTTTGTACCGGAACCTCAGATTGGTACTTGTGGGTGACTAGTAGTGTTGATTACCTTGCGTAGTTGATTACTATATGGTTTATTTTTTGGAAGATCATATGTTCAGATCCATTATGCTATTCATTAATCCTCTGATCTTGAGCATGATTATTATTTGTGAGTAGTTACTTTTGTTCTTGAGGTCACGGGAGAAGTCATGTTGCGAGTAATCATGTCAATTTGATATGTGTTCGATATTTTGATGATACGTATGTTGTGATTCCCTTATTGGTGTCATGTGAACATCGACTACATGACACTTCACCATTCATGGGCCTAAGGGAATGCATTGTGGAGTAGTTATTAGATGATGGGTTGCTAGAGTGACAGAAGCTTAAATCCTAGTTTATGCACTACGTCGTAAGGGGCTGATTTGGATCCACATGTTTAATTCTATGGTTAGACTTTGTCTTAATACTTTCCTCGTAGTTGCGGATGCTTGCGAGGGGGTTAATCATAAGTAGGTTGTTAGTTCAAGTAAGAACAGCACCTTAGCACCGGTCCACCCACATATCAAATTATCAAAGTAGCGAACACAAATCAAACCAACATGATAAAAGTGACTAGACGAAATTCCCGTGTACCCTCAAGAACACTTTGCCTATTACTAGTGATTGTTCTGGCCTGTCCTTTTCCTCAAAAGGATTGGGCTACCTTGCTGCACCTTGTTTACCATTACCGTTACTTGCTCGTAACAAATTACCTTGCTATCAAACTATCTGTTACCTACAATTTCAGTGCTTCCAGAGATTACCTTGCTGAAAACCGCTTGTCATTTCCTTCTGCTCCTCGTTGGGTTCGACACTCTTACTTATTGAAAGGACTACGATTGATCCCCTATACTTGTGGGTCATTAAGACTCTTTTCTAGTGCCGTTGCCGGGGAGTGAAGCACTCTTGGTAAGTGGAAATCGGTAAGGAAAAACTTATACTACGTGCTGAAATTTGTTGCTACTTGCTACTATGGAGAACAATCCTTTGAGGGGTTTGTTCTGGGTATCTTCACATCGACCGGAACCACAATTAGTTGCCCCTCAACCTACTGCACCTACTGAAAATATTGGTTATGAAATTCCTTCATGTATGGTAGAACAACTGCTAGCTAATCCATATGCAGGAGACGGAACTGAACATCCTGATATGCACCTAATACATGTGAACGGAATATGTGGATTATTTAAGCTTGCAGGTTTACCTGAAGATGAAGTTAAGAAGAAGTTTCTCCCTTTATCTTTGGAGGGAAAACCATTGACATGGTATAGGCTATGTGATGATCTTGGATCATGGAACTGGAATCGTTTGCAATTGGAATTCCATCAAAAGTTTTATCCTATGCATCTAGTTCATCGTGATCGGAATTATATATATAATTTTTGGCCTCGTGAAGGAGAAAGTATCGCTCTAGCTTGGGGGAGGCTTAAGTCAATGTTATATTCATGCCCCAATCATGACATTCCGAGGGGAGTTATCATTCAGAATTTTTATGCTCGGCTTTCTCATAATGATCAATCCATGCTTTATACTTCTTGTGCTGGTTCTTATATGAAGAAGACTATTGATTTCAAGTGGGATCTCTTAGAAAGAATTAAACGCAACTCTGAAGATTGGGAACTCGACGAAGGTAATGAGTCAGGTATAAAGCTTGAATTTGATTGTGTTAAATCTTTTATGAATACTGATACTTTTCATAAGTTTAGCACTAAATATGGACTTGACTCTAAGATAGTAGCCTCTTTCTGTGAAGCATTTGCTACTCATGTTGACCTCCCTAAGGAGAGGTGGTTTAAATATCATCCCCCTATTAAAGAAGAAATTAAAGAACCGGTCATAGCTAAAGAAGAAACTATCTTTTACAATGTTCATCTAGTTGTGCCTACCACTTATATTGAAAAACCACATTTCCCTGTTAGGATAAAGGAACATGCTAAGGTATCAACTGTGGTTCGTAAGAGTAATATAAGAGCACCTAAATCCCCTGAGAAAATTAAAGTAGAACCTAGTGTTGCTATGGTTAAAGATCTCTTGGTAGAAAATGTTGATGGGCATGTCATCTACCTTTGTGATGAACCTGCTAGAATTGCTAAGCCTGATAAGAAAGATAAACATAGACCTATAGAAGGCTTGCCCGTTGTCTCAGTTAAAATAGGAGATCATTGCTACCATGGTTTATGTGATTTAGGTGCTAGTGTGAGTGCTATCCCTTTTACTTTATACCAAGAAATTATGAATGAAATAGCACTTGCTGAAATGGAAGATATTGATGTTACTATTAAACTTGCTAATAGAGACACTATCACACCACTTGGGATTGTTAGAGATGTTGAAGTCTTGTGTGGGAAAGGAAAATACCCTACTGATTTTCTAGTCCTTGGTTCCCCACAAGATGACTTTTGTCCCATTATCTTTGGTAGACCTTTCTTGAGCACCGTCAATGCTAAGATAGATTGTGAATAACAAACCGTCGGTGTCAGTTTTGGTAATGTGTCTCATGAGTTTAATTTTTCCAAGTTTAGTAGACAACCTCGTGATAAAGCGCTACCTAGTAAGGATGAGATAATTGGTCTTGCTTCTATTGTTGTGCCTCCTACTGATCCATTAGAACAATATTTACTTGACCATGAAAATGATATGCACTTGCGTGAAAGAAATGAAATAGATCAAATTTTCTTCGAACAACAACCTCTCCTGAAACACAATTTGCCTATTGAAACCCTTGGAGGTCCTCCTCCACCTAAAGGTGATCCTGTGTTTGAATTGAAACAATTTCCTGACACTTTGAAGTATGCTTATCTTGATGAGAAAAACATATATCCTGTTATTATTAGTGCTAACCTTTCAGAACATGAAGAAGAGAGATTATTGAAAGTTCTAAGGAAGCACCGGGCTGCTATTGGATATACTCTTGATGATTTTAAGGGCATTAGTCCCACTCTATGTCAGCACAAGATCAATATGGAACCTGATGCTAAACCCGTTGTTGATCACCAACGGCAATTGAATCCCAAGATGAAAGAAGTGGTAATAATTAAAATATTAAAGCTTCTGGAAGCAGGTATAATCTATCCTATAGCTGATAGTAGATGGGTAAGTCCCGTTCACTGTGTCCCTAAGAAAGGAGGTATTACCGTTGTTCCTAATGATAAGAATGAACTCATTCCACAAAGAATTGTCACTGGCTATAGAATGGTAATTGATTTTAGAAAATTAAATAAAGCTACTAGGAAAGATCATTACCCTTTTCCTTTCGTTGATCAAATGCTAGAGAGACTATCTAAGCACACACACTTTTGTTTCCTAGATGGATATTCTGGTTTCTCTCAAATACCTGTGTCACAATCCAATCAAGAGAAAACCACCTTTACTTGCCCTTTTGGAACCTATGCTTATAGACGTATGCCTTTTGGTTTATGCAATGCACCTGCTACCTTTCAAAGATGTATGACTGCTATATTCTCTGATTTTTGTGAAAAGATTGTGGAGGTTTTCATGGATGATTTTTCCGTTTACGGAACTTCTTTTGATGATTGCTTAAGCAACCTTGATCGAGTTTTGCAGAGATGTGAACAAACTAATCTCGTCTTGAATTGGGAGAAGTGCCACTTTATGGTTAATGAAGGTATTGTCTTGGGGCATAAAATATCTGAACGAGGTATTGAGGTGGATAAAGATAAAGTTGATGCAATTGAGAAAATGCCATGTCCTAAAGATATTAAAGGTATTCAAAGTTTGCTTGGTCATGTTGGTTTTTATAGGAGGTTCATTAAAGACTTCTCCAAAATTTCTAGGCCTCTTACTAATATTTTGCAAAAGGATATCCCTTTTGTTTTTGATGACGATTGTCTGGAAGCCTTTGAAACACTCAAGAAAGCCTTAACCTCTGCACCTATCGTTCAACCACCTGATTGGAACTTGCCTTTTGAAATTATGTGTGATGCTAGTGATTATGTTGTTGGTGCTATCCTAGGACAAAGAGTTGATAAGAAATTGAATGTTATCCACTATGCTAGTAAAACTCTAGACAGTGCCCAACGAAATTATGCTACTACTGAAAAAGAATTTTTTGCAGTTGTGTTTGCTTGTGATAAATTTAGATCCTATATTCTTGAATCCAAAGTTATTTTTCACACCGATCATCCTGCTATAAAATATCTTATGGAAAAGAAAGATGCTAAACCTAGACTTATTAGGTGGGTTCTTTTGCTTCAAGAATTTGACTTACATATCGTTGATAGGAAAGGAGCTGAGAACCCCGTAGCTGATAACTTGTCTAGGTTAGAAAATATTCTTGATGACCCACTACCTATTAATGATAGTTTCCCTGACGAACAGCTAGCTACAATAAGTGTCTCACACAACACACCTTGGTATGCTGATTATGCTAATTACATTTTCGCTAAATATATACCGCCTAGCTTTACATATCAACAAAAGAAAAAATTCTTCTATGACTTGAGACATTACTTTTGGGATGACCCGCATCTTTATAAAGAAGGAGTAGATGGTATTATTAGACGTTGTGTACCTGAGCATGAATAGGAACAAATCCTACGGAAATGTCATTCCGAAGCTTATGGAGGACATCATGTGGGAGATAGAACTGCTCACAAGGTATTGCAATCTGGTTTTTATTAGCCTACTCTCTTCAAGGATACCTGTAAGTTTGTCTTGTCTTGTGATGAATGTCAAAGAATTGGTAATATCGGTAAGCATCAAGAAATGCCTATGAATTATTCACTTGTCGTTGAACCATTTGACGTGTGGGGTTTTGATTATATGGGGCATTTTCCTTCCTCTAACGGGTACACTCATATTTTAGTTGCGGTTGATTATGTCACTAAGTGGGTAGAAGCTATTCCAACTAGTAGTGCTGATCACCACACCTCCATCAAAATGCTTAAAGAGGATATCTTTCCAAGGTTTGGAGTCCCTAGATATTTAATGACCGATGGTGGTTCACACTTTATTCATGGTGCTTTCCGTAAGATGCTTGCTAAATATGATGTTAACCATAGAATTGCATCACCCTATCATCCTCAATCTAGTGGTCAAGTAGAACTTAGCAATAGAGAAATAAAATTAATATTACAAAAAACTATCAATAAGTCTCATAAGAATTGGTCTAAGAAATTAGATGATGCACTTTGGGCCTATAGAACAGCTTATAAAAATCCTATGGGTATGTCTCCATATAAAATGGTGTATGGAAAAGCTTTTCATTTGCCTCTAGAACTAGAACACAAAGCATTTTGGGCAATTAAAGAGCTCAACTATGATTTCAAACTTGCCGGTGAGAAGAGGTTATTTGATATTAGCTCACTAGATGAATGGAGAACCCAAGCGTATGAAAATGCCAAGCTATTCAAAGAAAAAGTATGCTAGTAGTCAACGTTTATTATATGTTATGCATGTTCATGACCGTTTTTGCTCTCTAGCTGGCCGCTTCTCAATCTATCTGCTAGCCTTTGCCTGTACTAAGCGGGAATACTGCTTGTGCATCAAAACCCTTAAATCAAAGTTATGCCAGATGAGTCCACTATATCTACTTATATGCGGTATTACCATGCCGTTCTAAAGTAAATTTGCATGTGCCATCTCTAAAAATTCAAATGAACATTTGTTTTGTATGCCTAGACCACTCATGGAGCGACAGGGGGCGGTCAATAACTTCCATGCTAAGTGGGTTATTCTTATGATGAGTGTTTATTCACTCGTCCTTACACGAGAGGGCGGTAATAGGGATTCCAAGTCCCGAAATCAAAAATCAAAAATAATTAAACAAAACTCCCCTAGGAATGTTGTTGGTTTGGACGGTACCCATGGATGCGGCTAGCCATGGAGTGTGATTGTTGGTGGAGGGGGAGTAAACCTTTACTTTTACCGCTTGGGAACCGCCGCTAATTAGTTTAACATGGAAGATATTGATAACTCTTGGTCATAACGTTGACAGGAAAGGGTGTACCTCCCAAACTTATATCTATCTCTGTTTTAAGCTTTGAGCTCTGGCACCGCTGCAAATCCATGCTTCCCTCTACGAAGGGACTATCTATTTACTTTTATGTTGAGTCAAAACCTTCTCAAATAAGCGCCAGACCTGAGAGCACTATTGTCATCCTCATGCATTGTGTATAGTTGATGTTGGGTGCAGCATTACTGGATCTTTTCTACCATGAATTACAATGTTTAGTCGCTGCTTGAACTTTGGAGGTGCTCTGCATTTATGTTTTGTGGTCTCAGAAAGGGCTAGCGAGATACCGCTATTGTCATATTGTATCATGATTGTTTTGACAAAGTGTTGGCATTTGAGATATCTTATTATTGCTCGCTAGTTGCTTATGTTATTGATATGAGTTAATATAATTTCTAAGAGTTATTGTTGGTGTGGTTAGTCATAATCTTTGCTGAAAAGTTGGGTGCTACTTAAGCATATATATGTAAACGAGAACAAAAGAGTTCGTAAAAGTTTTTCTTTATCACTTTCAGTTTGTCAACTGAATTGCTTGAGGACAAAGCAATGGGTTAAGCTTGGGGGAGTTGATACATCTCCATCGTATCTACTTTTCCTCACACTTTTGCCCTTGTTTTGGACACTAATTTGCATGATTTGAATGAAACTAACACGGACTAACGCTGTTTTCAGCAGAACTACCATGGTGTTCTTTTTTGTGCAGAAATAAAAGTTCTCGGAATTGGACGAAACTTTTTGGAGATTTATTTTAGAATAAATAAAAAATACCGGATCCAAGAACCACCGGAGGGGGGCCCCTGGCTGGGCAAGATACACCAGGGCGCGCCAGCCCCCCCAGGCGCGCCCTGGTGGGTTGTGCCCACCTTGTGGCCCCACTGACCCTAATTCCGGCACTATCAATTCCTATTTTCAGAGAAAATAATCGAGGAGAAAGTTTCATCATGTTTTACGATACGGAGTCACCGCCACCTCCTGTTCTTCCTCGGGAGGCCAGATCTAGAGCCCGTTTGGGGCTCCGGAGAGGGGAATCTTCGGTCTTCGTCATCATCAACCCTTCTCCCTCGCCAATTCCATGATGCTCCCCAACGGGAGTGAGTGATTCCTTCGTAGGCTTGCTGGTCGATGAGGAGTTGAATAAGATTCATCATGTAATCGAGTTAGTTTTGTTAGGGCTTGATCCCTAGTATCCATTATGTTCTGAGATTGATGTTGCTATGACTTTGCTATGCCTAATGCTTGTCACTAGGGCCCGAGTGCCATGATTTCGGATCTGAACCGTTTATGTTATCACCATTATATCTATGTTCTTGATCCGATCTTGCTAGTCATATGCACCTATTACGTGTTCTGATCCGCAAACCCCGGAGTGACAATAGTCGGAATACTTTCCGGTGATGACCGTAGTTTGAGGAGTTCATGTATTCACCGTGTGTTAATGCTTTGTTCCGGTTCTCTATTAAAAGGAGGCCTTAATATCCCTTAGTTTCCTTATGGACCCCGCTGCCACGGGAGGGTAGGACAGAAGATGTCATGCATGTTCTTTTCCATAAGCACGTATGACTATTTACGGAATACATGCCTACATTACATTTATGAACTAGAGCTAGTACTGTGTCACCCTAGGTTATGACTATTATATGGTGAATATCATCCAATGAGTTCACCGATCCAGTGCCTACGAGTTTTCCACTTATTGTTCTTGCTAAGTTACTACTGTCGTTACTGCTATTCCAACTGCTACAAAACTATTGCTATCACTGCTACTGTTGTCGTTACTGCTACTACTGCTATCATACTACTATGCTACTGATCACTTTGCTGCAGATATTTAATCTCCATGTGTGGTTGAACTGACAACTCAACTGCGAATACTCTCAAATATTCTTTGGCTCCCATTGTGTCGAATCTATAAATTTGGGTTGAATAATGTACCCTCAAAAACTGTTGCGATCCCCTATACTTGTGGGTTATCAAACACCAGCAAGCATTCAATATCTTTTCATGAATAATTTGAACATAAACTCACAATTCATCGGATCCCAACAAACACACCGCAAAGATGGATTACATAAGATAGATCACCACGGGACTCGCGGTGATCATGGCAATGAAGAACATAGAGAAAGAGATAGCGATCTAGGTACTAAATACGGACCCATAGGTCTATGGTGAACTACTCACACATCACAATGGGAGCAGCAAGGATGATGTAGAGACCCTTCATGATCGATCACCCCTCAGGCAGGGCACCCGGAAAGGGCTCCAGATGAGATCGCGGCGGAACAATGAGTTGCGGTGGCGGAAAAAGTGTTTCGGGTGCTCCCTTAGGGTTTTTGGAATATATGTGAATTTATTAGCCAGAGCACGAGGTCAAGAGAGACAGGAAGCTAACAACATGCGACCACCCCCCGGGCGCGCCATGTTGGCTTGTGGGGCCACTGTGTGGCCCCTGGCCGTCTCCCGAAGCTTCCAGGTCTTGTTTTCGTCCAAAAAGATCATCAAAAAGTTTCGTGGCATTTGGACTCCGTTTGGTATTGCAAACCTGAAAAGCCAAAAACATGCAGAAAACAACAACTGGCACTTGGCATTGGGTTAATAGGTTTGTGCTAAAAAATAATATAAAACAACAAATAAATGCCTTAAAAGTATCCTGGAATGACAATATTATATCATGGAACAATCAAAAATTATAGATACGTTGGAGACGTATCAACATCGCCAAGCTTAATTCCTGCTCGTCCTCGAGTAGGTAAATGATAAAAATATAATTTTTGATGTGACATGCTACCCAACATGTAATCTCTTGCATGTATGCTCATTGAGAAACGATGAATTAACAAACATCAACATAGTAATATTTATAAGTATAAGTAACACAATCATCAATCTTTCGAAATATACGATCCTCAAAGAATTTTTACCCCCATTCATCTTATCATATTAGTAAGGCATGGCTCCATCTTCACCACATTAATACAAATGTCAATCACCACGGTGTCTAAGACAGGCAATTGGATCGTATTTTTTAATGCGGTTCAGCTTTTCATTCTTCACGCAATACATTAGCGTGAACCATGGACATAGCGTATAGGTGGAATAGAATATGGTGGTGGATATCAAAGGGTAAAAGCTGAGAAAAAAGTCTCGCATCAACTAGGCGTATCAACGGGCTATGGACATGCCCAACAATAGATATAGGGATTGCCATGCAACGGATGCACTAGTGCTATAAGAGTATGAAAGCTCAACTGAAGCTAAGTGGGTGTGCATCCAACTTGCTTGCTCATGAAGACCTCGGGTATTTGAGGAAGCCCGTCATCGGAATATACAAGCCAAGTTAGATAATGAAAAATTGCCACTAGCATACGGAACTGGCAAAACATGAGACTCTCTATATGAAGAACATGGTGCTACTTTGAAGCACAAGTGTGGAAAAAGAGGTAGTAGCACTATCCCTTCTCTCTTTTCTCTCATTTATTTTTTCCTTTTCTTTAACTTTTTTCTTCTCTTTGTTTTTCTTTCTTTCTCTTTTTTTTCTCTCATTATCTCTTTTTTTCCTCACTGAGACAGTGCCCTAATATTGAAAATCATCACACTTTTATTTACTTACAACACGATATGAAGAACTATAAAACGATATGACTCAATATGAAAGCCTCTGGCAATGTACTAGGATGTGCAATGATCTAGCATAACCTGTAAACAATGATGAACGGTGGCTTTGCCACAAATACTATGTCAGCTACATGATCATGAAAAGGAATATGACAATGAATGTACTAGTCATATGATGTGACGGTGGAAGTTGCATGGCAATATATCTCGGGATGGCTATTAAAATGCCATAATAGGTAGGTATGGTTGCTATTTTGAGGAAGATATAAGGAGGCTTATGTGCAACAGAGCGTATCATGTTGCGGGGTTTGGACGCACCAACGAAGTTCGCACTGATCCACGAGGTGAGAATGGGCAATGCACGGTACCGGAGAGGCTAGCAAAAATTGATAGGTGAGAGTGCGTATGTCCATGGATTCACATTAGTCATAAAGAACTCATATACTTATTGCAAAGTTTTATTAGCTTTCTCGAAGCGAAGTACTACTCGCATGCCCCTATGGAGTAGATTGGGAGGAGTTAACCATAGCGTGCCTCCGACTCATAACAACACTAGGATTTCAGCGAGGAATAGGAATGCTCACACATCCCTGCCATGCTATAACCAATATTTAGACAAAAAAGAAATTAACACCTTTTAATATCGATACTCCTACGAACCGACAACCATGCACTCACACACTTTATCATTACCACATAATTACTATTAACCCACAGTTTTTCTTTTATGTGCTACATGAAGGTTTTGATTATGCACTCCTTGAATACCTATTATTTTTGGACTAATCTTATAATCCATGCAAATTACCCTCACCACTTATTAACTCTCAAACAAATATAAGTGAAGAACGAGAGTGCAATTATAAAAAATTTAGATCAAAAAGATGTTCCAGTAAAATCATAGAAATTCTGCACTGGATGTTCCAGCAAAAAGTATCGTGGCATTTGGACTCCGTTTGTTACTGTAAACCAGAAAATCCAAAAACATGTAGAAAATAGCAAGTGGCACTTGGCACTGGCTTAATAGGTTGGTGCTCAAAAATAATATAAAACGGCAAATAAATGCCTTAAAAGTATCCTAGAATGATAATATTATAACATGGAACAATAAAAAATTATAGATACATTGGAGACTTATCATTACCCCATGTGGCACATACTGCTTTGAGCGTATGCCTTTCGGGATGAAGAGTGAAGGATCAACATTTGCAAGGGCAGTCCAGATTGGTTTTGAGCATCAGCTACACAGAAATATGGAAGCCTATGTGGATGATATAGTGGTTTATACGTCTCCAACGTATCTATAATTTTTGATTGTTCCATGCTGATATATTATCATTCTAGGGTACTTTTTGGGTATTTATTTACCAATATATAATATTTTTGAGCACTAACCTATTGACCCAGTGCGCAGTGCCAGTTGCTGTTTTCTGCATGTTTTTCACTTTTCAGGTTTACAGTACCAAATGAAGTCCAATTGCCATGAAACTTTTTGATGATTTTTTTGGACCAAATGAAGACGTGGAAGCTTCGGAAGGAGGCCGGGGGCCGCACGAGGGCCGCACAAGCCAACAGGGCACGCCCTGGGGGCCGTGCCCTGATGGCTTGTGCCTCCCTCGGGCATCTCCCGACGCCCCTCTCTAGCCTATAAATTCTAATATATCGAAAAAACCCTAGAGGCAGTCTCGAAACCCTTTTTCCACCGCCGCAAGTCTCTGTTCCGTCGTGAGGCCATCTGGAGCTCAGTTCTGACATCCTGCCGGAGGGGGGAGCGATCACGGAGGGCCTCTACATCAACCTTGCTTCCCTCATGATGATGTGTGAGTAGTTCACCACAGACCTATGGGTCCATAGCTAGTTCCTAGATGGCAATCTCTCTATCTCTTGATCTTCAATACAATGATCATCGCATCTTCGCTTTGATCTATCCGATGTAATCATATCGTGCGGTGTGTTTGTTGGGATCCGATGAATTGTAGGTTTATGTTCATATTATTCATGAAAAGTATTTGAGTAACCTCTGAATATTAAGATTATTATTTGCATGATCATTATAGCTTCATAATGCTCTCCGATCTATCGATGTGCTTTGGCCAAGTAGATTGATCTATCTTCGGTGGGAGTGATGCGTTGTGGTAGGTTCAACCTGACGAGTTTCTATATCCTAGTGAAAAAGTAGGGGACAAGATGCGTCTTTGTGTTGTTGCTACTAAGGATAACATGATGGGGTTAATTCATGTTGCTTGAGTTTACTTTATCTACATCTTGTCATCGTTCTCCATGCATTACTCTATTTTACTTAATACTCTAGATGCATGCCGGATAGCGATCGATGAGTGGAGTAATAGTTAGGTGCAGGCAGGAGTCGGCCTATTTCTTTATGGACGTGATGCCTATATATACATGATTATTGCCGTGAAAATCGCATAACTATCAGCTTTTCTGTCAATTGCCCAACAGTAATTTGTTACCCACCGTATGTTGCCTACATGAGAGATGCCGCTAGGGAAAACTATGGCCCCCGGGTCTATTCACCTATATATTTACAAACACTACTATTACCTTGCTGGATTTATTTACTTTTTATTTTATTTTGCAATTTACAGTTGTCTACAATTATCTACACAACTCATTTCCTTGCAAATAATGAGATCAAGGGGAATGACAACCCTCTTGCCCGCGTTGGGTGCAAGTTGTTTGTTCATTTGTGTGCAGCTGCTGAAGACGGTTGAGGATTGATATTCCTATTGGTTCGATAAACCTTGGTTTCATAACTGAGGTAAATACTTACCCACTTTGTACTGCAATTACCCGTTCCTCTTCACGGAAAACCCAACGCAGATCACAAGTATCAGGAAGGATTTCTGGCGTCGTTGCCGGGGAATATCATCATCAACTATCAAGTAACTTCACACAAATTTTCATTCACTTGTTTATATTTTTATTTGCTGTTATATTTAGTTTGTCTTGTAAAAATAAAAAATACAAAAATATTTACCTTTGCTTGTTACTAGTTTGCTCCTTTGCTTGCTTGTAGTTGCTATCATGTCTGATTTTGAAATTAGTGGTGTTCCCGCCGCTAGTGCCGAAACCCTTGAACATCCAACTTCACCTTGTGATAATGCTAAAAGAAATTTTGATGAAGTTGCTAAGGAGAAACTTGACAATCTTGCGTATGATGATCCTTCTAAAAGTGAACCCACTATGCAAACAAAGAAACTCCGTATAGGTAGTGGAAATATTATTGGCAAAAGTTTGATTCAAGATTTTTTTCACTTGTGCGGGATCATTACCATTGATAGGAGGTTCCATTGTTACTAGAACTACAAGTTATGCGGATGCTATATCTATGCTTATAGCTGTAGGACCAAAAGTATATCTAGAGGGGGGGGTGATTAGACTACTTGACCAAATAAAAATCTACTTTTTCCCAATTTTAAGTGTTGGTAGATTTTCGCATTCATAGCAAGTCAAGCACACCCTACACATGCATGTCTACGAGTATAGCAGCGGAAAGTAACAACAAGCATGAGTAGAAAGGAAAGGTAAGGAAGATCAAATGCAATTTATAGACACGATGATTTTTCCCGTGGTTCCGATAGGTGGTGCTATCGTACGTCCACGTTTATGGAGTCTTCAACCCACGGAGGGTAACGGTCGCGAGAGTCCACGGAGGGCTCCACCCATAAGGGTCCACGAAGTAGCAACCTTGACTATTCCATAACGGCTTCCATCCACGAAGGACTAGCCTCACTATGGGTAGATCTTCACGAAGTAGGCGATCTCCTTGCCCTTACAAACTTCTTGGTTCAACTCCACAACACGAAGTAGGAGGCTCCCAAGCGACACCTAACCAATCTAGGAGGCACCACCCTCCAAAAGGTAATAGGCTCGGCAATGTCGATGAACTCCTTGCTCTTGTGCGTCAAGATGATAGACTCCTCAACACACAATCACTCTCTCACAGATTTGGCTATGGTGGAAGAGATTGATTTGGTGGAAAGCAACTTGGGGAGGCTAGAGATCAAGATTCATATGGATGGAGTGGAAAGGCTTGATCTCAACACAAGGGTAGGTGGCTCTCTCTTAGAAAATTGGATGGGGCAAGTGTGGAATAGTTCTAAGTGCTTCTCTTTCGAGTGGGTGGTGGTGAAGGGGTATATATAGGCATCCCCAAAAATCCAACCGTTACACCTAAAGTGACCAACTCGGTGACACTGATGTGTGAATCTTGGTGGTACCGAAGTGACCAAAAGGTGACAACTTTTGAATCTCGGTGAGACCGATATATAGTACTCGGTGGTACCGATTAGGTGACCAACGGTCACATTGCGCAACTTGGTGACGCCGATCCAGAAAACTCGGTGGTACCGATTTTTTGAATCCAAGTAACAGAAATTGGCAACCCAAACTCGGTGGCACCGATGTGGAATCGGTTGCACCGATGTGCTAGGGTTTGGCATGGGTCTGTATGAGTTTGGGAATCAGTGGCACCGAGTGGAAAGTGTTGGTTGCACCGATTTTGGATATTTGACTTTGGACAGACTTTTGTGGAAGAGCTTGTGGGTGTTTTTGGTGACTATCACTTGTGCACGTATGAGCATTTTGTTTACCAACAGTACCTTACCCCCTTTTAATAGTATTGGCTTTCCTATGGACTCAAAGTGATTTCTCACAAAGTAAAATGTAGAGTCCTCTTCCTTGAAGCTTTGCCAATCCATTTCCTTGCATCTTGGGGTATCTCCACAATCCTTTTTGCCATCCCTATCATTGAACTTTTCCTGAAATATGCTTAGTGGAAACATTAGTTCAATGACATATATGTTGTTATTAATTACCAAAACCACCAAGGGAGCAAATGTGCTTTCAATCTCCCCCTTTTTGGTAATTGATGACAACATATAGATCAAAGCTTCGACATATGATATAATCAATGAATATAATCGTCGCTTTGAGAAGTATGTGATAAGCAAGAGCTCCCCCTAAATTTGTGCATTATTTTAGATTTGCGTTTAAATGCAAATGCACAATTGATTAGGTACATGGGGCATTCTTTCATGTCAAATACAACTGGGTGGTGTGCGAGAATAATAAGAATGAACACCATAGCACAACACAATCAAGCAAGGGTGAATGACCATCTCATAAGCATCATAATGATAGGAAATAGTAGCAACACACATCAAGCGTATGATCAAACACCACATAAGTTTAACACATCAAACCAAAAGATCAAATGTTTTGTAAAGCAATAAAACCCAAACGCTCTCTAACTCGAAGCCTAAAGATCTATATACACTTCTCCCCCTTTGGCAACAAGTTACCAAAAAGTTCAAAGAGATATAGCTAATCGTTCTTGGGCTGATCTCCTCCGGTTGTTGATGAAGGAGTCGAGAGAACTACGTTGGCGAAGATCTCAGCTGATGTCCTGGATGGAGTTGGATTGGAAACGGGAGGAACTGGAGCTGATGGAGCTGAGGAGGCTGTAGCAGGTGTTGATGAAGAAGGCCTCAAATCTGGAGCTGGCACTGTGGCTAATCTGGCCTGGGTAGTGAAGTGAGTGCCTGGCCTGAGAGGAGAGTCATCCTCATCATCTGAAGTGTCGGGGACTGGGCACGCTGTCAACTTCCTTCTTCAGCTCATTCACGGTCTTTGTCAGCCCATCCACTTTGTCATTGAGGGTCTTGATCCTATTCTCAAATATTCTCACAAGACTATTCTAATTTGCCAGTATGTCCTTGATGTCCTTCTGCATGCCCTGAACGGTAGAAATCAAAAGATCCATTTGCTCGTTCCTGGATCTAGGGACTGGAGCACTAGTGGCTCTAGCTGCCTCTGCCTCTGCCTGTGCTGTAGCTGATGTGGGATGATCTGGGTCCATCACCACAACGTTGTCCTCAAGATCTGGCTGTAGGGGCAAATGGGGCCTGTCAAGAGCAAATATGTGCTTCTCCAGCTTGTAGTTGATGAGCATCTGAATGTAGGGTGCATAGCAGCATGAGCGCTTCTGATCAGCAGCAACCCTCTTCACAATCTCTACTATCAAGTCCATCACTCGAATCCTGGTGTGTCTATCAAGATGGATCAGCATGTTGATGGAATAGCCTCGAATCATCTTCTCATCTCCAGACTTAGGCATCAATGTGTGCCTCAAGATGGTGTTCATGGTGCGGAGGCCAGCCTGGAGGAAGTAAATGGATCCTAACTTGTGTGATTTCAAGTTTGTTGCAGGGATCACATTGTACATGTTCTTCATAGAATCATGGCTCTCCTTGGATTTAGAGTAGACATCCAAGTCACCATCTTCCACCTCTGGGACTCCTAAGATAGCAGCCCATTCCTCAACAGAAGACTCATATCTTGCTCCTTCAGTCATCCACACAATTCTACCATCTCCATAGAAGTGAGCAGTGGAGTAGAATTGCATGATCATCTCGTCGTTCCATGCAGTGAATTCTTTGCCAACAAATTCATCTAAGCCAATGCAATGAAAATTGTCTTGAACATTTGGAAAGTATTCTTTATTCACCTTGATATACTTCCAGTCAACATATCTCATGTCACTCATAGCTGGGCTCTTGTCAAGCAAGATTGTCTCATAGAAATCTTGTTGCTCCTTGGTGTAGAACCTGTAGTCCACAGCTATTTTTCTCCTCTGGGCATATGGATCAATTGCTCTCCATGCCCTCAAACCAGAATCCTTCCTCTTCTTCATATCTTCAGCAAGCAGGTGGCTAGCATTGTGCTCTGGAAGGTGTGGTCTGAGCTTCATCAAAGCAGTGATGTCATCATCATCCTCACCTTCCCTGAAAGTGGAGGTCTTGTTCTTGGAAGAAGCTGGGATCTCTCTGGAGAACCTCTTGGGTTTCTCAGCAGCAGCAGCCTTCTTTGGAGTAGACTTGGTGCTCTTGGAAGTGTTAGTCTTGGGCATAGCATCTGCAATAAGCTTCTTTTTCTTCTTGGGAGGGGCCTTTGCAGCTGGCTCTACCTCCTCTTCTTCAGCAGCTGCTCCTCTGGATCCTCAAACATAGAGGTAGGCCTTCCAACAACATAAACAATCCTCTTTCTGGATTTCTTCTTCTCCCCTGCCTGCTTAGGCATAGATTTCTTGGGAGGCTCAACTGTCATAGTTGCTCTGGAGCTCTCAGGTGCTCTAGATGACCCAGAGCTAGCGTACTCCTTCCTGATAGCTTTCTTCTTCTTGGATGAAGAAGCAGCAGCAGTGGTGTTCTTTGCAGTGTCATCCTTCTTGGACAGCTCCTCAGGAATAAACTCCTCATCCTCCTCATCTGAGTTGAGCTTCCTCCTAGACCTTGTAGCAGCCTTGGGCAAGTCAGGAGAACTAGGCACATCATCAAAGCTCTCCTCAGGACTAGTGCCTGAACTCATGACAACATTCTCCTCTCTAAAATCATTCTGACTGTCATCTGAAGCAGACATCTCTGACCCTGTGAATAGAGTATAGAAGAATGGAAGGGGATGAGTCATCACAAAATGTAGATATTTTCAAAAGAATGAACTAGGATTTCTCAAATTTTGCATTCTGCCAAATGTATGTCGGTACAGCCAAGACAAAATTTTCGGACCCACCGAGACAAACAACCTGCTTTCCAGAAACTTGGCACCATTTTCGGTCACACCAAAAATTAGTACTCGGTTTCACCGAGGTGTTCTCAGCTGGCCAGAAAAACCGAATCGGTGCTACCGATTCTTTTGCGTCGGTTCTACCGAGATTCATGTGGCGGACGGCAAAACCTAAAAAAATGATCGTTCGCTATTCTACAAGAATTTCTAGAGGATAGGGAGGTTTGCAATCCATGGCTTATCAATGAAATTAACTCCAATGCACAAGAATCGGACGGGGAGCGCAAGGAGGGCCGGATCCATACCCTAGCTTGGTGATGGATCCGCTACGGCGACGACGGCGGCGAAGATTCCGTCGGCGGATGTGATTCCCAATGGCGGAGATGCACGGGGAGGCAAGGGCGACGACCAGGGGTCCAGAGCGGTAGCTTAGGGTTGGAGGAAAACGGGCTTTTGAGATTGAATTTCAAAAGTCGTGTCCGCCAGAATATATACCCTTCGCTGTCGGTGACACCGGTTCAAAATTTTCGGTGTCACCGAGTTTCTCAACTGTCAGTTGACAGGGAAACTCAGTGTAACCGAGAATAAGGAATCGGTGTTACTGAGATTGAAAATCCAGATCAACCCTAGGCATTCGGTGAGACCGAAAATTTTGGTTGGTTCCACCGAGATGCACTTGGGAGGTTTTAATGGTCGGTCCTTTGTCGATGCTGAACTCCGAGTGCTCCTCACACAGAGGGATCGAAAAGTACTTGTTCAAATTTTGTGATGCAACAAGAATGGAATATGAGGTGAGAAAGCATAGATCGCTAGAGAGTGGTCCTAGGCATTCTTGTCCATCCAATTGGCAAAAGAGAAAACAAAAGCCAAATAGCAACAATTGGATGTCCTCGAATGGATAAATAAATGCAGACCAACATGCTCAGACAATAGGATGTCAAATGAAATCATGGCAAACATGCACAAACTTTCTAGCATCTATCAAGCATTTTGGCGATGACGGAGCCATCTATATATGAGTATATTGACTTAGGATCCAAGTAAGAATACTTGATCATAGGTCATACTCATCGTTTAAGCACAAGTGGGTTACCACTTTTACATAAAGCATTTAATGTTGTCACATACTATGAGATGCTTTGACTCAAGTCTTAGAGTAAAGCTCCCCGTTGATGTGACATCCCCCCATAGGAGGGATAAACTAACCTTGGGTTTGGTCGATGAAGACTTCATGTTGGTGAGGTAGTGGTGGATGCTCAAGGTTGATGAAGATCACCATGAGTTGGGAGCATCCTTGTTGTTTCCTTACTCTTCTCACCTACATGGGTTAGTCCCAACACACAAGAGACAAATACAAGGATATCTATGGACATGGAGTGCAAAGCATACATGATGATGTCCATGGATTTGTTGATTACCTTGTCCCTTGCTTACCTTTGAGGGAATGTGTGACTCCTTGAACTATTGCATAGAGTTGATGTTGATTGCAAATAGTTCTTGCCAATAATGAATGTGAGTGGATTTCATTGGCAGAGTCACCCCTCAAGAACTTTCTAGTTCTTCTTCTTGGGGACCCACATCAACTTGATGGGGATCCTTGGTGTTGAAGTAGCCCTTGTTGAAGTTGAGCTTGAAGTAGCCTTGGGAACCCACTCCACCAAAGCTTGGGATTCATCTTCATATGAGTCAATGTCCTCTTGAAGCTTGTTTTGCACTTGAGCTTGTGGTCTTGTGGTGGAAGGTCATCTTGGGTGTTTATTCCCTTGGGAGGAGTATTTTCATACTTCTCCTTTTGAGGAACAAACTTGGGCTTGGGGTATTGACCTTCTTCCCATTCAACTCCATTAGCGTTGAAGTAGCCAATGCCATGGTTCTTCCGGTATCCTCTGTGCTTGCGTACAATTTCCTCAAATTGCTTACATCCGGCAAGACTCTTGTAGATACCTTTCTCTATAATTCCTTTCAATAAAGCATTTTCTTGCTCAAGTGTAACTTGGCTAAGAGAATCATCATTAGTGGAATCAATAGAACTACTAGAAGCAACATCATTGGGTTTGGCATTTTTATTGTTGCTACTAGATGAAGAACCTTTCTTGCCTTTGTTACTAGTTTGCTTTGACTTAACTTGAGGAATGAATGTAGACAAGAGTAATAGTTTAGCTAGATAAGATGAAGTCTTCTATCGGAGATCGTCATTGATAGCTTTAAGAAACTCATGGTCTTGCTCCAAGGTGAGCTTCTCGAAGCGTAGCTTCTCATGAGTTCTTACAAGCTCTCTATGATCTTCGAGAGTAGATTCATGGGATAACTTAAGAGTGTTTAATTCTTTAGTTAGTTGTTCTATTTTCATCTTATCATCAAATGACTTATCTTGCCTAGCATGAGAATTATCAAGTTCATTTTGACTAACATTACTAGTATTATCAAAGTGCAAGTCATCATCACAAAGCAAATCATCTTCATCACTATCGAAATCAAGATACTCGGGGTGTGATACCTTGGGGCCTTTAGCAATGAAGCAACTTCCACTCCCTTCATTTGGTAAATCAAATAGATCATAGGAGTTGGTAGTCACTAGTGCAAGTCCGGCAACACCTTCATCTTGACTATAGTCGGAGTTGGAGTGATAGCTTCTCTCGGAGTTGTTGTCGGAGTCGGAGCCGAAAACCCATTCACCAACATGAGCTTGATGTCTTATTCTTGTGTAGCTCTTGGTGTACTTGTCCTTCTTCTCTGAATCCCTACTTCTCCTTGAGGGTCTTCGTTCATAACGATCATCTCTACTCCTTTTCTCTCTTTGAGGTGATTCATTCCTTGAGCTTCGTCTTCGAGGTGACTCTTCTCTTCGTTTGTAGGGAGCCGTGCACTCATTGGAGTAGTGTTCGGGCTTCCCACAATTGTAGCAGTTGCGGTCACGACTTGACGAACGCTTCTATTCATGTCTTGAGTTGGAGCTTTGTTCTTTGCCTCTATTCTTGTAGAACTTGTTGAATTTCTTGACCATGAGGCTTATCTCTTCATTGGTGACAAGATTGTCGCTTGAAGTTGCGGGAGCATCACCTGTGGCTTTATAAGCACCACTAGACTTGCAGTGAAGCTCTTCTTTGTCTTTAAGTGTCATCTCATGAGAAACAATCCTTCCAATGACTTTCGTAGGCTTGAGATCTTTGTAGTTGGGCATCATTTGGATCAATGTGCACACGGTGTCGTATCTCTCATCCAAAGCTCTAAATATTTTCTTGATGATGAATTTGTCGGTCATTTCTTCACTTCCTAAGCCGGCAATCTCATTGGTGATGAGAGCTAGCCTAGAGTACATCTCCGCGACTCCTTCACCATCCTTCATCTTGAACTTGTCAAGCTGACTTTGAAGAACATCCAACTTGGATTCTCTCACGGACTCGGTTCCTTCGTGCATATCAACCAAAGTATCCCAAATCTCTTTTGCATTCTCAAGACGGTTGAATTTGTTGAATTCTTTGGGGCATAGGCAGTTGAAGAGAATGTTGCATGCTTGAGCCTTGTATTGCAACATCTTCAATTCATCCGCGGTCGCTTCACGATCCGGTTCCTTTCCATCACCAAAGAATTCACCTTGCAAGCCAACACGAACAACAGCCCATACGGCGGGGTTATGACCAAGAATATGCATTTGCATCTTGTGCTTCCAACTAGCAAAATTAGTGCCATCAAAGTACGGACCTCTACGGTGATAATTTCCCTCACTAGACGCCATACTCTCCTAGGTTATGAAACCAAAGCAATGGAGACCAAAGCTCTGATACCACTTGTAGGACCGAAAGTATGTCTAGAGGGGGGGTGATTAGACTACTTGACCAAATAAAAAACTACTTTTTCCCAATTTTAAGTGTTGGCAGATTTTAGCATTCATAATAAGTCAAGCACACCCTACACATGCATGTCTATGAGTATAGCAGCGGCAAGTAACAACAAGCATGAGTAGAAAAGGAAAGGTAAGGAAGATCAAACACAATTTGTAGACACGATGATTTTTCCCGTGGTTCCGATAGGTGGTGCTATCGTACGTCCACGTTTATGGAGTCTTCAACCCACGGAGGGTAACGGTCGCGAGAGTCCACGGAGGGCTCCACCCATAAGGGTCCACGAAGTAGCAACCTTGACTATTCCATAACGGCTTCCGTCCACGAAGGACTAGCCTCACTATGGGTAGATCTTCACGAAGTAGGCGATCTCCTTGCCCTTACAAACTTCTTGGTTCAACTCCACAACACGAAGTAGGAGGCTCCCAAGCGACACCTAACCAATCTAGGAGGCACCACCCTCCAAAAGGTAATAGGCGCGGCAATGTCGATGAACTCCTTGCTCTTGTGCTTCAAGATGATAGACTCCTCAACACACAATCACTCTCTCACAGATTTGGCTATGGTGGAAGAGATTGATTTGGTGGAAAGCAACTTGGGGAGGCTAGAGATCAAGATTCATATGGATGGAGTGGAAAGGCTTGATCTCAACACAAGGGTAGGTGGCTCTCTCTCAGAAAATTGGATGGGGCAAGTGTGGAATAGTTCTTAGTGCTTCTCTTTCGAGTGGGTGGTGGTGAAGGGGTATATATAGGTATCCCCAAAAATCCAACCGTTACACCTAAAGTGACCAACTCGGTGACACCGATGTGTGAATCTCGGTGGTACCGAAGTGACCAAAAGGTGACAACTTTTGAATCTTGGTGAGACCGAAATATAATACTCGGTGGTACCGATTAGGTGACCAACGGTCAGATTGCGCAACTCGGTGACGCCGATCCAGAAAACTCGGTGGTACCGATTTTGTGAATCGAGGTAACAGAAAGTTGGCAACCCAAACTCGGTGGCACCGAAGTGGAATCGGTTGCACTGATGTGCTAGGGTTTGGCATGGATCTGTCTGAGTTTGGGAATCGGTGGCACCGAGTGGAAAGTGTTGGTTGCACCGATTTTGGATATTTGACTTTGGACAAACTTTTGTGGAAGAGCTTGTGTGTGTTTTTGGTGACTATCACATGTGCACATATGAGCATTTTGTTTACCAAGAGTACCTTACCCCCTTTTAATAGTATTGGCTTTACTATGGACTCAAAGTGATTTCTCACAAAGTAAAATGTAGAGTCCTCTTCCTTGAAGCTTTGCCAATCCATTTCCTTGCATCTTGGGGTTTCTCCACAATCCTTTTTGCCATCCCTATCATTGAACTTTTCCTGAAATATGCTTAGTGGGAACATTATTTCAATGACATATATGTTGTTATTAATTACCAAAACCACCAAGGGAGCAAATGTGCTTTCAATAGCACAATTGGAAAGACAATTTGTCCATATGCATCCTTTCATACAATGGTTGTTTCTAGAATTCTCTAATATTCAGGAAGCTCCTACTAAACGTCTAGCCACTATATTTCTTGTTCAAGAATTTGACAATATCATGCAAGAGGCTAGGGATATATTTGCTTACTATAGGGTTAATTGTGACTGCCCACCATTAGAAGGAAGTCTTTATGAATTCGAAGGAATAAGAAAACTAAGATCAATGGATTATGTTGCTTATGATGAAAACCTTAGGAAGAAGGTTCCACCTAATGTCCTTGTTGATAAAACCTCTGAACACAATGATCAGTTTGCTATAGCAAAACTTGGAATGTGTTATGGGCTTGAGAGAGAATTAAGAAAATACCTTCATCGAAACTTATACAATGAGGAGATAGTTATCACCTATGAGAAACCTAAAGAGGAGCCTCATATCCCTCCTGAAGTAGATCTCTCGGATCCTGGTGTTGTGAAGTTTAGTCTCTACAATTATTTTTGCCTTCCTATTAGAAAACTTGATTCTTAAAGAAGGGAATATGATTATACCATGACGGATCATTTCCGTGGCTACTACAATACTTGAAACTATGCATTATGCCTAGCTGGGGGCATAAAACAATAGCGCTTGTTGGGAGGCAACCCAATAGTTATATTTAAATATTTTCTTTAAACTTTCTGTTTGTTTTTTATAACATGATTAATGCCTCTGTAATTATTATGTTTTTGTGTTTAAATTAGTGTTTGTGCCAAGTACGGTCTTTGGGATGACTCACAAGATGAGTACAATCGATGCTGAAACAAAACAGAAACTTTTGACTCAAGTACAATAATTTTCCTTTTTTACCAGTGCGTGATAATGATCTGAAATTTTTACACAGTATTGCTATACGAATTGTCTAGGTTTTCCTAATTTTTCAGAATTCTTAGAGGTACAGAAGTATAAGTTCTCTACAGATTTCTACAGACTGTTCTGTCTTAGACAAATTCTGGTTTTGCTTGCATAGTTGCTTATTTTGATTATGCTATGGATTGTATCGGGGGGTATAAACCATGGAGAATTTAGAATATAGTACCTATTATGCAATTATAAAATAAGAATCAATTTATAACAGTACCTAATGTATGCAATATGTTTCTTATACTAACGGATCTCATGAAGTTTTGTTGAGTTTTGTGTGATTGAAGTTTTCAAGTTTTGGGTGTTGTCACGATGGACAAAGGAATAAGGAGTAGCAAGAGACTAGGATTGGGGATGCCTAAGGCACTGATAACCCACAAGTATAGGGGATCGCAACAGTTTTCGAGGTTAGAGTATTCAACCCAGATTTATAGATTCGACAAAAGGGGAGCCAAAGAATATTTGTGAGTATTAGCAGTTGAGTTGTCAATTCAACCACACCTAGAGATTAAATATCTGCAGCAGAGTGATTAGTAGCACAGTAGTATGATAGTTTTTATAGCAGTAGTAACAGTAACAGTAACGGTAATAGTGATAGCAGTAGTTTTGTACCAAGTGCAACAGTAGCAATAGCAATAGTAACTTCGCAAGAAAAATATGGGGAAAGCTCGTAGGCACTGGATCGGTGAACTCGTTGGATAATATTCATCATATAACAGTCATAACCTAGGGCGGCACAGAACTAGGTCCAGTTCATAAATGTAATGCAGACATGTATTCTGTAAATAGTCATACGTGCTTTTGGAAAAGAACTTGCATGACATCTTTTGTCCTACCCTCCCGTGGCAGCAGGGTCCATAAGGAAACTAAGGGATATTAAGGCCTCCTTTTAATAGAGAACCGGAACAAAGCATTAACACATGGTGAATACATGAACTCCTCAAAGTACGGTCATCACCGGAAAGTATCCCGACTATTGTCACTAAGGGGTTTACGGATCATAACACATAGCAGGTGCATATGACTAGCAAGATCGGATCAAGAACATAGATATAATGGTGATAACATAAACTGTTCAGATCTGAAATCATGGCACTCGCGCCCTAGTGACAAGCATTAAGCATGGCAAAGTCATAGCAACATTAATCTCAGAACATAGTGGATACTAGGGATCAAGCCCTAACAAAACTAACTCAATTACATGATGAATCTCATCCAACTCCTACCGACCATCAAGCCTACGAAAGAATTACTCACTCCCGATAGGGAGAATTATGGAATTGGTGATGGAGAAGGGTTGATGATGACGAAGACCGAAGATTCCCTTCTCCGGAGCCCCAAACGGGCTCCAGATCTGGCCTCCCGATGAAGAAATGAGGTGGCGGAGGCTCCGTATCGTAAAACGCGATGAAAACTTTCTCTATGATTTTTTTTCTCCAAATATAGGATTTTATAGCGCTGGAATTAGGGTCAGTGGGGCCCCGAGGTGGGCTCAACCCACCAGGGCGTGCCTGGAGGGGGTGGCGTGCCCTGGTTTATGGTGCCCAACCAGGGCACCCCCTCCGGTGGTTCTTGGCTTTAGTAATTTTTATTTATTGTAAAATAAATTCTCCAAAAAGTTTCGTCCAGTTCTAAGAACTTTTATTTCTGCACAAAAACAACACTATGGTAGTTCTGATGAAAACAGCGTCAGTCCGGGTTAGTTTCATTAAAATAATGCAAAGTAGAGTCCAAAACAAGGGCAAAAGCATGAGCAAAAGTAGATACGACGGAGACGTATCAACTCCCCCAAGCTTAAACGATTGCTTGTCCTCAAGCAATTATGTTGACAAACTGAAAGTGATAAAGAAAAACGTTTACGAACTCTTGTGTTCTTGTTTACATATATATGCTTAAGTAGCATCTAGGTTTTCAGCAAAGATTATGACTAACCATGTCAGCAATAACTCTTAGAAATAATATTAAGTCATATCAATGAGATAAGCAACTAGCGAGCAATAATAAAATATCTCAAGCGCTAACACTTTGTCAAAACAATCGTGATGTAATATGACAATAGTGGTATCTCGCTAGCCCTTTCGGAGATCGCAAAAAATAAATGCAGAGCACCTCCAAAGTTCAAGCAGCGACTAAACAATGTAATTCATGGTAGAAAAGATCTAGTCATGCTGCACCCAATATTAACTATACATAATGCATGAGGATGAAAATAGTGCTCTCAGATCATTCGCTTATTTGAGAAAGTGATGACTCAATATAAAAGTAAATAGATAGTCCCTTCGCAGAGGGAAGCGAGGATTTGCAGAGGTGCCAGAGCTCAAGTTAAATCAGAGATAAATATAATTTTGGGAGGTACACCCTTCCTGTCAATGTTACGACCAAGAGTTATCAATATCTTCCAAGCTAAACACATTAGCGGCGGTTCCCAAGCGGTAAAAGTAAAGGTTTACTCCCCCTCCACCAACAACCACACTCCACGGCTAGCAGAATCCACTGGTACCGTCCATAGCAACAACATTCCTGGGGGATTTTTGTTTAATTATTTCTAATTTTTGATTTCCGTACAGGGAATCCCTATTACCGCCCCTCTCGTGCAAGGACTAGTGAATAAACACTCATCATGAGAATAACCCGCTTAACATGGAAGATACTGACCGCCCCCTGTCGCTCCATGAGCGGTCCAGGCACAAAAAACATATGTTCATTTGAATTTTTAGAGGTGGCTCTTGCAAATTTACTTGGAACGGCAGGGTAATACCGCATATAGGTAGATATGGTGGACTCATCTGGAATAACATTGGTTTAAGGATTTTGATGCACAAGCAGTATTCCTGCTTTGTACAGGCGAAGGCTAGCAAATAGATTGAGAAGCGGCTAGCTAGAGAGCGAAAACGGTCATGCATTACGAATAATAAACATTGAATACTAGCATGAGTAGGATATGGACACCATGAACATAAATATCATGAAGGCTATGTTGGTTTTGATTCAACTACATGCGTGAACATGTGCCAAGTAAAGCCACTTGAAACATTCAGAGGAGGATACCATATCATCATACCACATCACAATCATTTTAATGCTTGTTGACATCAAAGATAAATCATTATCCACTCCTAGCTACTTAAGGATGGCATCAACAACTATAATCTCTAATTGTCATTGCAAACATGGTTGATTATAATATGCTGAATCATGGATACTAGGTTAAACATATTTACAAATACAAAAACAAGTTGAGTTCATACCCACTTTTCTCTGCCACAGTCTCTTCATCAAATATCGTCATTATTGCCTTTCACTTGCACGACCGGATGATATGAAAATAATAATAGTGCAAGCGTACCATGGACTAAGCTGGAATCTGCAAACATTTTATTCAAGAGGAGAAGACAAAGTAACATGGGCTCTTTGTTAGATTAAGAATGATGCATATGAGAGCCACTCAACATTTTCATTGTGGTCTTCTCCTTGGTACGACTCAAATAAAAGGAAAATAATTTCGGAGAAACACACTGAAATATTTTTGGAGTTTTTGGTTTTTCTTGAAGAAAGCACATTAAAGCGGGAAAAACAAAAGCAAGAAAAACTATTTACACGGGAAAGCTCATAACAAGTAAAAGAAGAAACGAGAAATGTTTTTGGGTTTTCTTTTGATACTACAATTAAATTAAACTAGAAAGAAAAGACGAAAAGAAGTAGGAAATATTTTTGGGTTTTCTCAAAGTTTTTCAAACACGTAAGAAGAAAGCGAGAAAATAAATCTAGCATGGATCATACAATGAAAAAGTATGAACACCGACAACTGGAATGAAAAGTGTGAACATCAATATAATGTCGGTGGATATACGTCCTCCCCCAAGCTTAGGCTTTTGGCCTAGCTTGGTAATCACCATCCATAATAACCATCCGGTCCTAAGTCGAAGTGCAGTGGAGACGGCACCTGAGCGTCCCACTCCTAGGGCTCCTCCTCAGCAGCTGCTAGGTTGTTCCTGTAGGCTGTAATGTCCTGTGGCATGATCCTGTATCTGTTCCTGGTAGTGGAATCAAACAGAGCAGGTGCATGCAATGGGATAACATCACGGGTTTCGATGCTGAATACTCAGTTGTAGCGAATGTTATGGAAAGAGTCTGCTGCATAAATAAATTGGTGATCCTGCAATGCCTTGTGATCTAGATAAACTTGGGACAAGGTATAACCATGTGGGCGAATCTGAACATTAAAGTGTCTCGCTAAGCAAGTAGCATAAATACCACCATGTATCTTTCCCTTAGTCGTATTAAGGTGTAAGTGACGTGCAATAATAGCCCCCATGCTAAAGGTGTGATCATTGTGCAATGCACGGCGTAAAATGGCGAAGTCGGGATCACTGAGTGCACCAACCATCTCTCTAGCGGTTAAACACTCCGCGATGAACAAAGCAAAGTAATGCACAGAAGGAAACTGCAAACTAGTAGCAGTGGCTTTTGACACGCCTCTATCTTCACGCACTGTTAAAGTGAGGAGAAAGTCCTCAAACTCCGCTGGTCTAAGCTCTCTTAATTCCCCATCAGAAGGGATGAAGCATATGTCACAAAAGTCAGTGAGCGGTATCTTGTGAGTTTCAGCATATAGCTTAAACTGCACCTCAGGAGGATTATTCCTGCTCAGAAAATGAAAACTTCGCACAAAGGAATTTGTAAGGATGTGGTGCTGGTCACACTTAGCTACGAGGAAATCGGTCAACCCAACATTTGCAACGAATTGGGCAAACTCTTGATGGAACCCGGCCTCCTCCATGAAGGCGTCATGCGGCCATTCGCACGGCCACACCTCCGCCGTTCTCGGTGTGTGGAGGTCATTGTCTGATGATTCCGCAATGACTCCTTTAGCATTCTTCTTGGAGGAAAACTTCCTAAAGAAATCCATCTTGTTCCTATAATTAAATTTCTAGAAATTTTAGTCTACAAAAATTTTGTCAACAAAACTTCGTAAGATTGATAGCAACTACTCCTAAGGATGCATAGAGGCCATATTAAGCATACAAACTACTTAGAGCTCTAAGAATTCAACATGCAATCCCATCTACAACAGTACAAAGAGTAGCTAATTATTCTAAAAATAACCCACTAAATCAAAAACTAATTGGATCAATGGAGGAATCACATACCAAGTAGCAATCCCCCAAAACAGTTTCGGAAATGGAGCTTCGAGCAAAGAGATCGAAATCCGCGGGTTTGAGAGCAAGAACACGGGAATGAGAGCTATGGTGATTTTTTCCGGAGGTAGCAGATGACAGGGGCTAAAGAGATAAGTGAGGGGACCCAGGTGGGGGGCCACAACCCACCAGGGCACGCTTGGGGCTACTGGCGCGCCCTGGTGTCTTGTCGGCACCATGTGCACCCCCCTCTGATGTTATTTGCACCAGAAATTCAGAAATATTCGGAAAAAAATTGTATCAAATTTTCAGAACATTCTGAGAACTTTTATTTTTGGGTCATTTTTTATTGCACGGAGAAATCAAAAAACAGGATAGACATGGCATTTTATTTTATTTGACTAAGTAAAATAGAAAACAAAAAGTGGGAGCAGAAGGTTGTGCCTACTAGATTCATCAACTTCATACCTCTCAAAAATGATCAATTAATAAGGTTGATCAAGTCTTATTAACAACCACTTCCGATTAGCATGAAACCGAAGAACTTTCGTAAAACACTAAGTTACCTCAATGGGGATATGCATATCCCCAACAATAAGTATTGTCATATGTCATTTTGGCAATAGGTAGAGATAGTTGAAAACTTCCAATAGTGAGTGTATGAGATTATTCAATAACATTTATACCATTCACTTGTAATTGTTTCTTCGGGAAGTGCACCGTATGCTCATTACCATTGATATGAAAAGTGACTTTGCTTTTATTGCAATCAATAACAGCCCCTGCAGTATTCAAAAAGGGTCTACCAAGGATAATCGACATGTTGTCGTCCTCGGGCATCTCAAGAATAACAAAGTCTGTTAAGATAGTAACATTTGCAACAACAGGCACATCCTCACAAATACCAATAGGTATGGCAGTTGATTTGTCAGCCATTTGCAATGATATTTCAGTAGGTGTGAGTTTATTCAAATCAAGTCTTTTATATAAAGAGAAAGGCATAACATTAACACCAACTTCCAAATCACACAAAGTAATTTTGACATAATTTCTTTTAATGGAGCAAGGTATAGTTGGTATTCCAGGATCTCCAAGTTTTTTAGGTACTCCATCCTTAAAAGAGTAATTAGCAAGCATGGTGGAGATTTCAGCTTCGGGCATCTTTCTTTTATTAGTGATGATGTCTTTCATGTATTTTGCATAAGGGGCCATCTTTGAGATATCAGTTAAGCGGGTATGCAAACAGACTGGCCTAATCATTTCAGCAAAGCACTCAAATTCTTCATCATCCTTTTTCTTAGATGGTTTAGGTGGAAAAGGCATGGGACCCATGGCTCTCTTTCTTTACCATGTTTTCTAGCCACAAAGTCTCTTTTATAATATCGTTTATTTCTAGGTTGTGGGTTATCAAGATCAATAGCAGATTCTATTTCAACATCATTATCTAGTTCTTTATCATTGTTCGGTTGAGTATCCTCATGAACATCATCATTATCATTTTCATTATCACTAGGTGAATGCTCATTACTAGACTGAGTTTCGGCATCGGAAATAGAGACATCATTATCTTTAGGAGGTTTTTGTATCCCAGGTTCACTAGAGGTATGCAAAGTCCTATAATTTTTCTTTTTTGAAGGACTAGGTGCATCAGTGTTAATTATCTGAGAGTCCTGTTCAATTCTTTTAGGATGACCTTCAAGGTAAAGAGGTTCTTGGGTCATTCTACCTCCTCTAGTTACTACTCTAGCAGCAAAATCATTCATATTATTATTCATTTCATCAAGCAATTCTTTTTAAGATTTAGCAACTTGTTCTAACTGGGTTTGAACCATAGAGGCATGTTTTCCTACACCTCTAACATCATTACCGATTCTAAATAACAAGTCACTCAAGTGAGCAATCATATCAGAATTATATTTTAACTGTTTCAGAACATTTGCATTGAAGTGACCTTGTTTTATAATTTAGTTATCAAACTCATATAAGCATTGACTAGGATGTTTATTGTAAGTGATATCACTTTCATCAAACTTTAATAAAGAATTTACCTCTACCACCTGTGGAGGTGGTGGTGCGTCAAGGGCATGTATTTCTTCAATAGGTGCTAAATTCTTAACACCCTAAGCTTTAATACCTTTTTCCTTCATACACTTCTTTGCCTCTTGCATATATTCGGGACTGAGAAATAAGATTCCCCTCTTCTTTGGAGTGGGTTTAAGTGGTGGTTCAGGGTGAGTCCAATCATCATAATTCTTCAATATATTATTCAATAGTTCCTCGGCTTGTTCAACAGTTTGTTCCCTGAAAACACAACCATCACAACTATCTAGGAAGTCCATAGAAGCATCCGTTAGTCCATTATAGAAGATATCAATGATTTCATTTTTCTTAAGAGGGTGATCAGGCAAAGCATTATGCAATTGGAGAAGCCTCCCCCAAGCTTGTGGGAGACTCTCTTCTTCAATTTGCACAAAGTAAAATATTTCCTGTAAGGGAGCTTGTTTCTTATGAGCAGGAAAATATTTTTCAGAGAAGTAGTAGATCATATCCTGGAGACTACGCACACAACTAGGAGCAAGAGTATTGTACCATATCTTAGCATCACCCTTCAGTGAGAACGGAAATAATTTGAGAATATAGTAGTAGCGAATCTTCTCATCATGAGCAAAGAGGGTGGCTATATCATTCAACTTAGTAAGATGTGCCACTACAGTTTCATTTTCATAGCCATGGAAAGGATCAGATTCAACCAAAGTAGTTAACTCTGGGTCGACAAAGAATTCATAATCCTTATCAGTAACAAAGATAGTTGAAGTAGCAAACTTAGGATCACATTTCATTCTTGCATTCAAAGTCTTCTCTTTATACTTGCGTAGTAATTTCTTAAGATCATCTCTATCCTTACAAGAAAGGATTTATCTAGCTATTTCTCCATCCATAACATAACCCTCAGGTATCTTAGGCATTTCAAATCTAGGAGAGCTAGGTCTAATAGGCGTTTCATAGTTCTTAGTTTCAAAGACTTCCTCAGTTTCAGCAATCTCATCAGTTTCAATAATTTCATTCTCTTTAGCTCTAGTAATTTGTTCATCAAGAAATTCAATTAGTGGCACATTATCATAAAGCATGGTACTAACATCATCATAAGCATCATTCATAACATAAGTAGCATCATCAATAACTTGCGACATATCAGGATTAATGGCATGTGGTGGTGTTGCAAGCCTACTCATAACCGAAGGTGAATAAAGTGCAGAGCTAGATGGCAATTCCTTACCTCCCCTCGTCTGAGAGGGAAAAATCTTGGTTTTTGGATCCTTCAGATTCTTCATAGTGATCAATTGATATAAATCCCAAGTGACTCAACAAATATAGCTATGCTCCCCAGCAACGTCGCCAGAAAAAGGTCTTGATAACCCACAAGTATAGGGGGTCGCAACAGTTTTCGAGGGTAGAGTATTCAACCCAAATTTATAGATTCGACACAAGGGGAGCCAAAGAATATTTGCGAGTATTAGTAGTTGAGATGTCAATTAAACCACACCTGGAGATTAAATATCTGCAGCAGAGTGATCAGTAACACAGTAGTATGATAGTTTTGATAGTAGTAGTAACAGTAATAGTAACGGTAACAGTGATAGCAGTAGTTTTGTAGCAAGTGTAACAATAGCAGTAGCAATAGTAACTTAGCAAGAACAATATGTGGAAAGCTCGTAGGCACTGGATCGGTGAACTCGTTGGATAATATTCATCATATAACAGTCATAACCTAGGGCGACACAGAACTAGCTCCAGTTCATAAATGTAATGTAGGCATGTATTCCGTAAATATCCATACGTGCTTATGGAAAAGAACATGCATGACATCTTTTGTCCTACCCTCCTGTGGTAGAGGGTTCCATAAGTAAACTAAGGGATTAAGGCCTCCTTTTAATAGAGAACCGGAACAAAGCATTAACACATGGTGAATACATAAATTCCTCAAACTACGATCATCACCGGAAAGTATCCCGACTATTGTCACTCTGGGGTTTACGGATCATAACACATAGCAGGTGCATATGACTAGCACGATCGGATCAAGAACATAGATATAATGGTGATAACATAAACGGTTAAGATCTGAAATCATGGCACTCGGGCCCTAGTGACAAGAATTAAGCATGACAAAGTCATAGCAACATCAATCTCAGAACATAGAGGATACTAGGGATCAAGCCCTACCAAAACTAACTCGATTACATGATGAATCTCATCCATCTCCTCACAGACCATCAAGCCTATGAAGGAATTACTCACACCCAGTGGGGAGCATCATGGAATTGGCGATGGAGAAGGGTTGATGATGACGAAGACCGAAGATTCCCCTCTCCGGAGCCCCAAATGGGCTCCAGATCTGGCCTCCCGATGAAGAACATGATGTGGCGGCTGCTCCGTATCATAAAACACAATGAAAACTTTCTCTCTAATTTTTTTCTCCAAATATAGGATTTTATAGTGTTGGAATTACGGTCACGGGGGCCCCGAGGTGGGCACAACCCACCAGGGCGCGCCTGGAGGGGGTGGCGCGCCCTGGTGTATCGTTCCCAACCAGGGCACCCCCTCCGGTGGTTCTTGGCTCCAGTAATTTTTATTTATTCTAAAATAAATCTCCAAAGTTTTCCTAGTTCCGAGAATTTTTATTTCTGCGCAAAAACAACACCATGGTAGTTCTGCTGAAAACAGCTTCAGTCCAGGTTAGTTTCATTCAAATCATGCAAATTAGAGTCGAAAACAAGGGCAAAAGCATGAGGAAAAGTAGATACGACGGAGACGTATCAGGCACCCCAAGGTAATATTTTAAGGAAGACTCAAGTGTCTAAGCTTGGGGATGCCCCAGAAGGCATCCCCTCTTTCGTCTCAATCCATTGGTATGTCACTTGAATCTATATTTTTATTCGTCACATGATATGAGTTTTGCTTGGAGCGTCGTTTTTTTTGTTTTTCTTTTACTTTCAGTTTGCCACAATCATTGTTTTCTGTACACACCTATTTATGAGAGACACACCTTCATCATAATTTGTTAGAATACTCTATGTGCTTCACTTATATCTTTTGAGCTTAGCAGTTGCTCTAGTACTTCACTTATATCTTTTTGAGCACAGTGGCGTGTAGATTTTAAAGAAATGATTTCACTCTCGTTCTTCACTTATATTTGTTTGAGAGTTAACAAATAGTGACGTTAATTTGCATGGGTCATAAGACTAGTCCATAAATAGTAGGTATTCAATGAGTGATAATCAAAACCATCATATAGGACATATAGAGAAATAGTGGGTTAATGATATTGATGTGGTAATATGAAAAAGGTGTGACTCCATAATTTTTGATCCGTAGAAGTGTCGATATTAAGAAAGGTTAAATTTTTGTTCATCTAAAATTTAAAGAGGCATGGTGATGATGTGTGAGCATTTCTATTCCTCGTTGAAATCCTAGTGTTGTTTCGGGTCGGAAGCGCGCGATGGTTCACTCCTACCAACCTCTTCCCTCAGGGCATGCGAGTAGTACTTTGATTTGTGATAAAACTAATAAAACTTTGCAATAAGTATATGAGTTATTTATGACTAATGTGAAACCTTGGACATACGCAATCTCACCTTCTCATGTTTGCTAGCCTCTTCGGTACCGTGCATAGCCCTTTCTCACCTCGAGAATCGGTGCAACTTTCGCCAGTGCATCCAAACCCCGTGACATGATACGCTCTGTTGCACATAAGCCTCATTATATCTTCCTCAAAACAGCCACCATACCTACCTATCATGGCATTTCCATAGCCATTCCGAGATATATTGCAATACAAATTCCATCGTCACATCACACGACTAGTTCGTTCATCATCATATTGCTCTGCATGATCATATAGAGCTGACATAGTATTTGTGGGAAAGCCAGCGTTCATTATATTTTTGATACGTGTCGTGCTAGTGCATTACACATCCTGGTACACTGCCAGAGGCATTCATACAAAGTCATATCTTCATATGAGTTCTCCATATCGAGCTGTAAGTAAATGAAAGTGTGATGATCATCATTATTAGAGCATTATCCCAGTGAGGAAAGGATGATGGAGACTATGATTCTCCCACGAGTCGAGATGAGACTCCAGACGAAACATAAAGATGGGGGAGGCCAAATGAGCCCACCATTCAAAAAAATGATGAGAGAAAATGAGATAAGGGACTTCGCTACTACCTTTTACCACACTTGTGCCTCAAACTGGCACTATGCTCCTCATGCAGAGAATCTCATGATATGTCATTTTCATATGCTAGTGGGAATTACCTATTCATTATTACAAACTTGGCTTGTATATTCCTATGACGGGCTTCCTCAAATGTCCGAGATCTTCATGAGCAAGCAAGTTGGATGCACACCCCACTTAGCTTCATTTGAGCTTTCGTACACTTATAGCTCTAGTGCATCATTTGCATGGAAATCCCTACTACTTGCATTGACATCTATCGATGGGCATCTCCATTGCCCGTTGGTACGCCTAGTCGATGTGAGACTATCTTCTCGACTTTTTTCCCCTTTGATATCTACCACCATATTCTATTCCACCTAAATGCTATGTCCAATGACTCACGCTCATGTATTGCGTGAAGAACAAAAAGTTGATGCATATTGAAAAAGTATGATCCAATTGCCTGACTTGGACACCTTGGTGCTTAACATTTGTATTAATGTGGTGAAGATGGAGCCATGCCTTGCTAATATAATAAGATGAATGGGGGGTAAACATTCCTTAAGGATTGTATACTTTGAAAGATTGATGATTTTGTTTCTTACACTTTAAATATTGCTATGTTAATATTTGTTGATTCATCATTTCTCAATGAGCACACATGCATAAGATTACATAATGGATAGCATGTCACATAAAAATTCTGTTTTCATCATTAACCTACTCAAGGATGAGCAGGAATTATGCTTGGGGATGCTTGATACGTCTCCAACGTATCTATAATTTTTGATTGTTCCATGCTGATATATTATCATTCTAGGATACTTTTTGGGTCTTTATTTACCAATTTATAATATTTTTGAGCACTAACCTATTGACCCAGTGCCTAGTGTCAGTTGCTGTTTTCTACATGTTTTTCACTTTTCAGGTTTACAGTACCAAAAGAAGTCCAATTGCGACGAAACTTTTTGATTATTTTTTCTGGACCAAAAGAAGACCTCGAAGCTTCGGAAGGAGGCCGGGGGCCGCACGAGGGCCGCACAAGCCAACAGGGCGCGCACGGGGGGCGCACGAGGGCCGCACGGGGGCCTTGATGGCTTGTCCCTCCCTCGGGCATCTCCCGACGCCCCTCTCTGGCCTATAAGTTCTAATATATCCTAAAAACCCTAGAGGCAGTCCCGAAACATTCTTTCTGCCGCCGCAAGTCTCTGTTCCATCGCGAGGCCATTTGGAGCTCCGTTCCGGCACCCTGCCAGAAGGGAGATCGATCACGGAAGGCCTCTACATCAACCTTGCCGCCCTCATGATGATGTGTGAGTAGTTCACCATAGACCTACGGGTCCATAGCTAGTACCTAGATGGCAATCTCTCTATCTCTTGATCTTCAATACAATGATCATCGCATCTTTGCTTTGATCTATCCGATGTAATCCTATTGTGTGGTGCATTTGTTGGGATCCGATGAATTGTGGGTTTATGTTCAGATTATTCATGAAAAGTATTTGAGTCACCTCTGAATATTAAGATTCTTATTTGCATGATCATTATAGATTCGTAATGCTCTCCGATTTATCGATGTGCTTTGGCCAAGTAGATTGATCTATCTTCGGTGGCAGTGGTGCGTTGTGGTAGGTTCAACCTGACGAGTTTCTATATCCCAGTGACAAAGTAGGGGACAAGATGCGTCTTTGTGTTGTTGCTACTAAGGATAACACGATGGGGTTAATTCATATTGCTTGAGTTTACTTTGTCTACATCATGTCTGTTTTACTTAATATTCTAGATGCACGCTGGATAGCGGTCGATGAGTGGAGTAATAGTAATAGGTGCAGGAAGGAGTTGACCGATTTATTTATGGACGTGATGACTATATATACATGATCATGGCCGTGAAAATCGCATTACTATCCACTTTTCTGTCAATTGCCCAACTGAAAGGATCGATATGGTTGACTAGAGGGGGGGGGGTGAATAGGCAACTAACAATTTTTAACTTTTCTTTAACAATTTAGGCTTAGCAACAAATAGGTTGACTAGATATGCAACTAGGTGAGCAACCTATATGATTCTAATCACAACAAGCACACAAGCAAGCAAGGGATACAACACAATAATAGCTTGCAAGAAGTAAAGGTAAGAGATAACCAAAAGTGGAGCCGGTGGAGACGAGGATGTGTTACCGGAGTTCCTTCCCGGTATGGGGAAGTACGTCTCCGTTGGAGCGGTGTGGAGGCACAATGCTCCCCAAAAAGCCACTAGGGCCACCGTATTCTCCTCACGCCCTCACACAATGCGAGGTGCCGTGATTCCACTATTGGTGCCCTTGAAGGCGGCGACCGAACCTTTACAAACAAGGTTGGGGCTATCTCCACAACTTAATTGGAGGCTCCCAACGACACCACGAAGCTTCACCACAATGGAATGTGGCTCCGAGGTGACCTCAACCGTCTAGGGTGCTCAAACACCCAAGAGTAACAAGATCCGCAAGGGATTAGTGGGGGGAATCAAATTTCTCTTGGTGGAAGTGTAGATCGGGGCCTTCTCAACCAATCCCGAGAGAATCAACAAGTTTGATTGGCTAGGGAGAGAGATCGGGCTAAAATGGAGCTTTGAGCAACAATGGAGCTTGGGGAGGGAAGAGGTGGTCTTCTTGGGGAAGAAGACCTCCTTTATATAGTGGGGGAAAGATTCCAACTGTTATCCCCATTCTCAGCCCGCGCATTGCGGTACTACCGCGTAAGAGCCACGGTACTACCGCAAGAGGCTGCGGTACTACCGCTATGGGCTGCGGTACTACCGCTCGCACGGTAGTGACCTGACGCAGACCTATTGCACTGGGCAATGAGCGGTAGAACCGCCGTAGCGGTACTACCGCGCGCCCATACGGTACTACCGCATGGTAGGCATCGTCTGGCACAGGAGATGCACGGAAGTAAAAAATTACTTCCGTGCCTACCTCCGCTGAGGGCGGAGCTGCGCAAAAGTCCAGCACGGTAGTACCGGACATATATCATGGTACTACCGCTCGAGGGCGGATGTAAAAAATTACATCCGCGCCTACTACCGCAGGCGCACGCACCAGGGCTGGGGACAGCGGTACTACCGCTCCTTGGAGCGGTACTACCGCGGGTACCTGTGGTACTACCGCTACCTTGAGCGGCACTACCGCAAGCCACTGAAAACTAGCACCTTGCTGCCTTCACTTTGCACAGACAAGGAAAACGGACTGGAAGTCGATTGAAGCGTAGGAAAGGTGGTGCAATAGAACAGATGTGTACGAGTTGATTCCACCCAAACCTTTCCAAAGCGGACCCCCTCTTAATAGTACGGCTTTCCTACGACTCAAATCCACCAAAAGGAAACGTAGAAAGCAACCGTCTTCGATAGACTCCGAGGGGCACCGAATCGTCTTGAGCCTAGTCATGAGATATCTGAAATGCTCAATGCACATGATTAGTCCGCAAATGAATTGTCATCAATCACCAAAACCACTTAGGGAGAAATATGCCCTTACAATCTTCCCCCTTTTTGGTGGATTGATGACAATACGGGATTTGCACATAAGGATATAAAATGAGCATATGCAAACCCATCATCTATAAAATATAGACAGGCTCCCCCTAGATGTGTGCAATCTATAGATATGCTTTGGACTGCAAAGCACACACACTAGGATCAGCACTCACCCTATATTTTATAGACATGGCAATCCTTGCAACAGAAAGAATAATCAATAAGCATGGAAACAGGGCATAGCATGTGAGCATGAAGATAAGGGCACATAATAGATAAACTCACAAGCTACTAGACATACTAGACAATAATGATAAGAGCGATAGCATATGTCTCACACCATATGATAGAGGAAGTCTCTTGGTCTCACACACAGGACAAACATAAACCAAAGCAACGACGAAGGTTCAACAAAAGCAAGGAGACGACGAAAAACGAACGAAAACACTCGCAAATCCTACACTCTCTCCCCCTTTGGCATCGAGATGCCAAAAAGGCAGAGAGGACACCTAAGACACAGGTGGTAGCTCCTCCTCCTCCTCTGATGCAGCTGGAAGAGACTCCTCATCTGAATCAACCCACTGATAGCTCTTCTTCTTCATCCAAGCAGCCTCAGGAGTGATGTTCTTCTCAGACCCACTCGAGATGGTTTCGCCAAGCTTCCACAGAATCCGCTTGTCGCGCTGACGACTCTCCTTCTGAGCAACGTGAGTCTGGTACTGTCGCTTGGCCCGCATGCAGAACAAAGTCTTCATCCTGTTCTTGAGCTTCTTGGCCCAAGATGGCTCAGTAGATGGTGGCTCATACATTTCTGAACTGTCCTCCTCCTCCTCTGCAATCTCATCTTCATCAACATCCATATGTGTAGCAGCAGGCTTAGTGGTATTGTTAGCCCACTTGTCCTTCTGACGCAGCCGAATAGGCTCATGATGGATCCAGTCGGGAGCATGAAAGTCCTCACCCGGAAAGGTCTTCTCCCAAGTCTTCTGAATCAAGTGGAACAAGTAGGGTCCATAGATGGGGACCTTGCGGTGGAACACAGCAGACTGAAGCTCACTCCACATGATGTGAGAAACATCAAGTGGTCCAGGAATTTGAATCCTCCCGTTCTCACAAATGAGCAGCATATCCACTAGATAGGAATGCACCTTGTCCTTGTCTCCCATGCGAGGAAATAGAGTGTTGCGAAAGATCCAGTGCATGACATCAAGAAACGGGTTAAGCACAAAAGTTTTCTCACCAGAGGGTAAATTCTTCGCAACAAGGTATGGCAGAATCTTCTCCTTTTGTGCAGAGTGAGGGTTGGCATGAGGGCGCAAACCAACGGGCACATCAAGCCCCTCATCACGAACGTGCAACAGATCCATGAACTCCTTCCAGTTAGCAGTCAACCTCTTTCCATTGGTCATCCAAGTCATGCTCCGTTCCACATCCGTGTGGAAGTGGACAGAAGCAAAGAACTGAGCCACAATCTCGGGATCAAAGTCAAGATGGAACGAGATGATATTCTCGATATCAAACTGCTCCACCATATCTAGAGGCTCACTAAACGATGCCGGGTTCTTCCTCAGATGAGCCATGTCAATCCACTGGGCCGGAATATAGATATTCTTCTTTCCCTTGATCACATCTATATAGATGAGATATTGTTGCTTGGTCCAAAACAAGTCATTGCTCCTAAAATGTTCCCTAGGGTTGACATAGGGGTTGATCCTCCGACGAACCAGAAACTCTACTTGAGGCATCTCTTCCCAGTCGACAACTGGCTCCTTGGTATTGGTAGCGGTCCTATTGAAGTGGCGAGGTGAGGTATTGGACCCCTCAGGTGCATCTTGATTGCGCAGACGCTTTGAACTTGTATCATGAGAGGGATTCGATCGTCTTGAGCCGGAACCGGTGCCACCACCTATGACACACAACGAAAACACAAGAGAAGAGCAAAATAAGTCATTGCAAAGACCAACGCAAATAGGAGAACCACATAGAAGTGAGAATTGGCGGGACAAAACAGGGAAAGTTTGGATCTAGCGGTAGTACCGCAGGTTTGTGGTAGTAAAATTTTACTACCGCGCCGACCATGGTAGTACCTCTCCAGTCAGGGGCGGTAGTACCGGGCTGAGCGCGGAAGTAAAATTTTACTTCCGCCCGACGGGCGGTAGTACCGCACGGAGCGGAGTCCTCAAGAACGGCGGATCTAAGCCGAAAAACCCCACCGGTACTACCATAGATCAAAAACTGCCATGTTGTATCCAACCAAATAACAATTCTACCACACAAGCAATCTCCAACCATCACCTCATGCAAAGATTTAGCCAAAAATCACAAGACCAACTCATATTTCCCCCTAAACCTAGATCCAAAAATAGAGAGGCAAAGAGAGAAGCACAAGGGGAAATACCGGGGTCCATGGCAAGAGGATGAGGTGGGGAACGATCCCACCGGATGGAATGGGAGGAGAGTGGCTGGAGATGGAGATCCGGCGAGGTCCTCCGGCACCGTTCGTGGTGAGGAGAGAGAGACAGAAACGTGAGGGGAAGAGATGAATGGGTATGGGGGAGCTTGAACTCCCCCTTCCCGCTCTTAACCCCCACGCGGAACTCACGGCGCGGTAGTACCGCATATCATCACGGTAGTACCGCCTGGCCAGCGGTAGACAAAAAATACTGCCGCTCGCTGGGCAGTAGTACCGCTCCTCTAGCGGCAGTAAAAAATTACTGCCGCACTGGAGCCGGTAGTACCGTGCCGGGGCAGCAACTGTGCGAGCACAGGAGCAACCCCTCTCCAGCGGTAGTACCGTGGCGTACCATGGTAGTACCGCGTTGCCCACAAAATGCAAATTTTGGAGAGAAAGAAGGCCTTTGCACACGAAGAAAAAACAATAAGCTTTACGTAAAAGAGGACACATACGAAAAAAGCACAAAAGAAGCAGCTCAACCATGAACACGGTCAAAAGGATTAGAGAGGAGAAACGAGGACCAAACATCGAACCACTACCTCTCATGAAGAGAGGGCGGTGGCCGGAGCCACCTATGTTTGAGTCAATTGGTATGGCACCGCGAAGAATTATCCTTGGGCCCATGACCAAAACTCATCTTTGAAGCACAAGTGCCATCAATAATGGCGAATGTGAAAGAGTTTGATTAGTTTATGCATAATAGGAGGAGGGATAGTTCATTGAGAGAACTAGACTCCCCCTAAATTCATGCCTACATCTAAACAAGACATAATTATGAGTGTGGTGGGATGTGCACTAAGTCAAACCACATCGCTCGAATCAATGATATTTAGCTCATGCCTTAACTCGCGAAATCTTGCTTCATCTAATGGCTTCGTGAATATATCTGCAAGTTGTTCCTTAGTATAGAGATGAATAAGATCAATGTCTCCACAATTGATGAGATCCCGGATGAAGTGATGACGAATCTCAATATGCTTTGTCTTGCAGTGTTGAACCGGGTTGTTGGAGATCTTGATTGTGCTTTCATTGTCGCAGTAAAGAGGCACTTTGTCACAGTTGACACCGTAATCCTTTAAAGTTTGCCTCATCCAAAGAATCTGAGCACAACAGCTTGCGGCGGCTACATACTCGGCCTCGGTGAACGAGAGAGAAACACAGTTTTGTTTCTTGGAAGACCAACTTACCAGAGAGTGGCCAAGAAATTGGCAATGTCCGGAAGTGGACTTCCTTTCCACACGGTCTCCCGCCCAATCCGAGTCAGTATATCCAATGAGATCAAATGAAGCACCTTTGGGGTACCATAAGCCAAAGTTTGGGGTATGAGCCAAATATCGAAAGATTTGCTTGACAGCCACATAGTGACTCTCCTTAGGTGCGGATTGAAATCGTGCACAAATTCCCACACTCAACATGATATCCGGCCTAGATGCACAAAGGTAAAGCAGAGATCCAATCATGGAGCGATATACCTTTTGATCCACAGCTTTACCATTGGGATCACTGTCAAGTTGGTATTTGAGTGGCATCGGAGTGTTGGCCTTCGGAGGATTTAGCTCATCCATCTTGAACCTCTTGAGCATGTCTTGAGTGTATTTGGCTTGGTTGATGAAGGTTCCTTGGCTTCGTTGCTTGACTTTGAATCCAAGGAAGAACTTCAACTCTCCCATCATAGACATCTCAAACTCTTTGGTCATTAGTGCGGCGAACTCATCATTAAAAGCTTTGTTAGAAGAACCCAAGATAATATCATCTACATATAGTTGGCATATGAACAAGTTCCTGTTAACCCTCTTAGTAAAAATAGTGGGGTCGATTTTCCCAATTTCAAACCCACGATCTTGCAACATCTCAGTAAGGTGCTCATACCACGCACGTGGGGCTTGTTTAAGGCCATAGAGTGCCTTATCGAGAACGTATACATGATTGGGGAACTTGGGGTCCTCAAACCCCGGGGGTTGCTTGACATATACCAACTCCTTAAGTGGACCGTTAAGAAAAGCACTCTTCACATCCATTTGATATAATATAAAATCATGATGAGAAGCATAAGCAAGCAACATGCGAATAGATTCAAGGCGAGCAATAGGGGCAAAGGTTTCACCGTAGTCGATACCCTCGATTTGGGAGTAGCCTTGAGCCACCAGTCTTGCCTTGTTGCGAATAATGATACCATGTGCGTCTTGCTTGTTCTTAAAGATCCATTTGGTTCCGATGACATTATGATTCTCTTTTGGTCTTGGCACCAATCGCCACACTTTGTTGCGCTCGAAGTTGTTGATTTCATCATGCATGGCTTCAAGCCAATCCTCGTCATCGAGCGCATCTTGTACCTTGAGGGGTTCAAAGCAAGAAACAAACGCATGATGTGCACAAAAGTTTGTTAATTGACGACGAGTAGTTACCCCTCTTTTAAAGCTTACGTAGATGTTCTCTAGGAGGTGTTGCTTTTTCTGAAGCTTGGAAGCAATAGTGGCAGCTCGTCTTTCAAGAATTTCCTCCATGGACAGTTGAGGCTTGGTAACTTGACGAGCTTTGGTACTAGCACCGGCTTGCTCATGATCTTGAGCATGATCTTGATCTTTAGCTTGACCTTGATCTTGAAGTTGATCTTGGTCCTGAGCTTCATCTTGATCATGAGCTTGCACGGGGGTGTGAACAAGATCTTGAGCATCATGTGAAGTAGAAACATCACTAGCAAGTTGATCTTGCCCTTGATCTTGATCACGGGGATGAGGGCCTTCACTGCGTTCTTCGGAAGTGTGTGGGTCGTGCGTCGGTGATGGTTCCACTTGAGTGGAACATTGTCCTTCTCCTTCAGCCACAAGGGGTTCCTCAACGGGTAGGAAGTATCCCACACCCATTCTTCTTATGGCTTGGGGAGGAATTTCATCACCTACATCACAAAGACCACTTTGCTCCACTTGGGAGCCATTATTTTCATCAAACTCTACGTTACTCATCTCCTCAATGAGTCCCGTGGACTTGTTGAGGACACGGTAAGCATGAGAGTTTGCAGCATAACCAACAAATATGCCCTCATGGGCTCTAGATTCAAATTTAGACAAACGAACACCTTTCTTGAGAATGAAACACTTACAACCGAACACCCGGAAGTATTTGAGGTTGGGCTTGTTCCCGGTAAGAATCTCATAAGGAGTCTTGTTCAAGCCTTTGCGGAGATAGAGCTGATTTGATGCATGACACGCTGTGTTGATGGCTTCGGCCCAAAAGTTGTACGGAGATTTAAACTCCGCCATCATGGTTCTTGCCGCATCCATCAACGTCCGGTTCTTCCTCTCCGCAACACCGTTTTGTTGAGGGGTGTAAGGTGTGGAATATTGGTGCTTGATCCCCTCATCACTGAGAAACTCATCTAGGGTGTAGTTCTTGAACTCAGTGCCGTTGTCACTTCTAATCATCAAAATCTTTGCTTCATGTTGACGTTGGACTTCATTTGCAAAGTTAATGACGGTCTGTTGGGTCTCACTCTTCCTCTTGAAGAAATAAACCCATGTGTATCTCGAGTAATCATCCACAATCACCAAGCAATATCTTCTTCCTCCAAGACTGTCAAAAGATGGAGGCCCGAAGAGATCCATGTGAAGGAGCTCTAAGGTTCTCTTTGAGTAGATTGTAGTAGTTGGACGATGAGCTTTTTCATGTAGCTTTCCTTCGATACAGGCACTGCAAGCACGATCTTTGGCAAAACTCACATTTGTTAGTCCAAGAATGTGATCCCCTTTGAGGAGACTTTGCAAAGATCTCATATTGACATGGGCTAGTCGGCGATGCCAAAGCCATCCCACATCAACTTTAGCCATTAGACATGTCGCGGTCTTAGTGGGTCGCTCCGAGAAGTTAATCACATAGAGACCGTTTTCGACATGCCCAACAAAGGCTACTTTCAGAGTCTTGCTCCACAAAAGGGTCACGGTATCAATGCCAAAGAAATTACTAAAACACATGAGTGCAAGTTGACGAACGGAAAGTAAATTGAATGCAAGGGTCTCAACAAGCATGACTCTCTCAATAGTTAAGGTCGGAGAGATAACCACCTTGCCAAGACCCAATACCTTTGATATTGCATCATCTCCAAATGAGACTTGGGTGGCCACGGATGCATCGGGTCGGACGTCCACCACCAAGTCCTTGCTTCTGGTCATATGATTTGTTGCTCCGCTATCGAGCAACCATGAGACTCCCCCGGAAGCAAAGTCCTACAATAGATCAATGCTTGGATTTAGGTACCCATTCTTGAATGGGTCCTTTCATGTTAGGGACAAGGGTCTTAGGAACCCAAATAGACCACTCAATATACTCATAAGAAGAACCAACAAATTTGGCATAAACATGCCCATCACTAGCACGGCACAAAACATAAGAGGGGTTAAAGTCGCCGGTCCTGTTGGAGGGAGTGATCTTGCCCTTCTTGGCACTATCACTCACAACCTTGTCTTTCTTCTTCTCATGAGTAATGTTCCCCGCTTTGACAAATGTTTCCTTGAGCGGAGGAACCTGCGTGGTCTTCTTCTTCTTCTTCTTCTTTTTGGATTTGGGTGCAAACCCAACTCCTTCCTTTGCAATAACTTCCTTTTGATTGCTCAAAAGGTCATTGAGATTCTTCTCACCTTGTATACATGTCACAAGGCCTTTCTCAAGCTGCTCTTTTAGCTTAGCATTTTCCTCCACAAGATATGCATGCTCACAACACGGGTTAGTAGCAGATGCATTATCAATTAAGACAAAGGGAGGACACGTGGCAATTTCTTTAGTGAGTTTCACTTGGAGTTGATCATGCGACTCTTTAAGAGAAGCATGAACGCTCTTCAATGCCTTATGAGCATTGTCAAGGGAGAAAAACTCATCCTTGAGTCGAGCATGGTCAACCCCAAGTGCAACCTTCTCAGATTTAAGAACACGGTTAAGAACAATAGCATGATCATAATCTTTATGTAATTTAGCAAAGTCATCATTTTGTGACTCCTTAAGAGTCAAATGAAGACCTCGCTCTTCCTCTAGAGCAATAGAAAGATCTGCTATCTCGTCGGCATAATCACGACTATGGCCTCTCATCTCCTCAAGAATTTCTTCTTGAGAATCAATCGTGTCATTGGCCTCACCAAGTTGTTCCAAGAGAGCAACGAAGTGCTTCTTGGACTCTCCCTTGAGTTTGCACAAGAACTTGTCAAACTCATTCTCACCCTCTATCGCCTCCTCAAGTTCATCTACACAATCTAACAAAGACGGAGTGGAAGAAACAGAAGTCTTAATGTTTGAGGTTTTGGCGTTGGAGGTTACCTTGGTGATACCTTTTTCCATGAGGCACCTAGCGATGTGGTTCTCATTGGGGGCGTCGAAGAGTGACACCTTTGTTGGGGTGGAGGATGCAATTGCCACAGATGCCATTGCCATTCCTTCACCACTTGTGTCTCCGTCATCACCATCATCATCCGATGCATATTCTTCTTGAGCCACCAACACTTTGTGTGAAGTCTTCTTGGTGAAGCTGGTCTTGTTGAGGAACGACTTGGCCTTATCTTTGTGGATGAGCTTGCCACCATTGTCTTCCCTCTTCTCGTATGGACAATCCACCACAAAGTGACTCACATTACCACAGTTGTAGCAGGTCCTCACACGTTGCTTGCCCTTTGACCCGTTTGAGTTGTTCTTGGAGAAGTTGGGCCTTGTGTTTCTCTTGTTGCCCCAAAATTGCCTGGACGCAACACTACTAGAAAAAGGGCTATCCCTAATATCACTATTAGTGGCGCACTAGAGATGTGGTGCGCCACTGCTATATAGCAGTGGCGCACCATAAACAGGTGCTCCACTAATAGTTATATTACCAGTGGCGCACCAGGGGTGGGGTGCGCCACTACTATTTTTTTTTGCTAGGACCAGTCCTGCCCAGGCTTACCAGTGGCGCACCAGGTCCAGGTGCGCCACTACTATTTTTGATAGTAGTGGCGCACCTGGACCTGGTGCGCCACTGGTAAGCCTGGGCAGGGCTGGTCCCAAACACAAAAAATAGCAGTGGCGCACCCCACCACTGGTGCGCCACTAGTATGTCTGGCTACTAGTGGCGCATGTAGAAGAGGTGCGCCACTGGTAACCTGGGAGCAGTAGCTATATTGGGCAACCACACCTATCACACACTCACTTTCCCCCCTCCACCAAAACAGGATCTGGTCGTCTTGCTCCTCCTCCTCACCTCATTTGGACCATAGATTCACCCAAATTAAGTGGTTAAATTTCCTTTTTTTGATAGGTAAGTAAGGGGAAAGCTTTCTTTATGTTCTAGATCTACTTTTTTCTCTCTCCAACAACGTACACACTCTTTATGGCCTAGATCTACGTATGTTTGTGGTGTTGCATATGTTTGTGTTTGCAGGTACCGGTATTTGAAATGCGATAGTTGCCAATATTTTGCCGGAATGTTGATTCATTTCCGTTTCGGCGAGAATTTGGCACTATGCATTCTTTTTGGTCCTATTTTTAGGCAAAGTCATGCCAAATTTTTTTTTGGTTCTAAAATATCGTTTTGCTCTACCCCGCAGGCGACCATGGTCCGCACGATGACCGAAGGCATCGTGAATAGGTTTTTGAGCTCTGCGAAGGCCGAGATGCTTCAAAAGAACGAGACGGAGATAAGATGTCTGTGTCGAAGATGCAAGCTGAAGAGCCTTATGGACCCGGATTCCAGACAGGTGCGGGACCACCTGTATCACTTGATTTCAACCATGTCATCTAATTCTAAATCTTTGCACAATGGTTTTATCACTCCATTTGCATTTTCCTTTTCTTTTATCTCAAATCTTAAATTATCACAATGGTTTAAGTACGTGGTCTAATTAAAAATATTATTAAAGATCTTTTAAACATTATATTACTTTACATGCAAACTCAATCTTAATTTGATGACTGTTATTTCATGTCAATCTTTGATGACTGTTATTTCATCTCACTTGATTTCAACCATGCCATAGCATTGTAAATGATTCTATATATATTATGATTGAGTAAAGGAGATGCATTGTAAAAAAATTATACGCCCTATATTTAGGAATGGAGGGAGTATTAAAATTGCCATGTGTTTATTTTAAAGTGTTTGGATGTTTATCATAAGGTTAAAATAAAATTTTAAAAAAGATGCAAAAAATGGGGTTGCCAGGATTCGAACCTGGGTGGCTTGCGTAATGTATTAAGGGACCAACCACTAGGCCATGTGTGTGGTTCTGTCCATAACCACACACCCATGTCTTTTAACCTGTTGCTACTAATAGTAATGGCGCACCGTGTAAAAGTGCGCCATTGTTATCCAGGTTTATGGCGCATATCCCTAGTGCGCCATTGCTATCCCTCACCCTCCCCTGCTTTCTCTGGCCTCCTCCTCCCCGCGCCTCTCTCAGTCAGCCACTCCCCAAATCCCCCCTCTCCGCCGCCCGCCCCCACCGCCGCCGCACTCCGCCCTCTCCCCCACCGCCGCCGCACTCCGCCCTCGCCCTCCCACGGACGAGCTCGTCTCCCCCACCGGCGCTCTCCCCTTCCCCTCGCCTTCCTCCCTCCCTAGGCCGCCACATCCAGCAGTCCAGGCGGCGGCCATGGCGTTCCCCCTCCTCCTTCTCTGCTAGGGTTAGGGTTTGGAGTCCGAGCAGAGAAGAAACCAACCGTCCAGCCGCCGGCGATGGGCGCGCTCATGGATCTGAGGGAGGAGGAGAAGATGGGCCACCAGGAGCTTCCCCTCATGGCCCCCATGGCCTCTTCTCTTCATCAACACCGGTAGCCACGACCCAGCGTCCTCCCTCCTGTGCGTGCTTCTTCTCCTCGCTGCGCCTCCTCTTCTCCACGGATCCGCGACGGAGAAGCGAGTGCTTCTTCTCGAGACGTCATGGGCCTCGTCAAGGTACCCCTTCCCCTTCTCTGTTCGATTCGATTCGATCCGATCTGGCAGCCGTGGACGAACACTGACTGACTGCAGCGTACGTTGCTCTGTTCGTCGTGTTCCGCTGTGCTGTAGGACAAGTGTATTTTGCTGCAGGAGGCCGATTTTTTCCCCTTCCCGGTTCACCCTGATGTGCATGTATACATTAGTTGGGCGCTGCAAAGGTAGGTAGGTACTACTACCTAGGAGAGATGAGATGGAACGGGAGAACATGGAGTGGGGGCAAGTCTGAAGCTCTTCTTTTATTCAGTATTAGGTGTATGACGATAGAATGGAAGTGGATGAAGATTAATAAGGTCTTGTGTTGTTCTAGAGATGCATGAGAATCGTGCAACCCTTTTGCTTGTGTTGGGAGGAAAACAACCACCATTTATCAGACCGAAAAATAATCTTATTGCTGTTTTCTTCCTTTCGCTGATGCTGTTTTCTTCCTCACGCACGCAGGTCCGTAGGAGTGGTGGAACATCACACCACCGGCGAGTCCGTCCGATTCAACTTCAACTGCAATGGTGACACTCCTCCCTCTTCATTTTTTTTCTTTTTCTTTTCCGAGAGCCAAAATGCATTGCAGGGGATCAACTCCACCATTCCTCTTGTTTGAGAGGAGGACAGAGTTTTAAGCGGTCATTCTGTTTCTAATTGAATAACTGTTGTGCATGTGTTTTAATTGAATCTACACAAAATTTATTCTTTCAATTCCGTTCATGTTTGCTCGCTGGAGAATTAATTGATTTTTGTCAACACTGGTGCAGGGACATGGACCTTCAACTTCTCCCGTATCCCCACTGGCAGCCTGCTGACGGGTTCGTCGGAGGAGGAAAAGAAGGACCACCAACACCAAGAGGAGCAACCACGACCCATCACTCGAGCACAACTAGGTACTCTCTTCATCCCCACCAAAACCATCATCTTGTTACCCTGTACATGTTCTAAAGACTCATCCATCACAAGCAGCAGCGGCACTACGTGTGCTAGCTGCTTTAGTTTTTACTTGGTTAGCAAATCTGATGTGTCTTTCTAATACACGTGATGGAGTAAATCTGCTTAGTTTTTGAACCTCAAGTAATCTGCCTAGTGGGCTAATTTGTACCGGTTCTATAGATTCATTAATTAAACTGAGAGAAGGTGCTGTTTATGCTGGATAATCAATTTCTGTCAGGGGCATGAATCAGCTTCCGGTGCTCGTTATGAGTTATGTTTGGTTGCTAAATAGCTGCACTTCAAATTTGTGCCTAGAAGCAATCGAGATTTTAGTCTCTGTGTGCATCTACTAGTTGGTTTGGTGTATACTAGCAGCAGCATGGCTGCAGCATACCTAACCACATATATAGCTTTTGCTTGGTCTGTACTAGTAAAAAGTTGAACCATCAATGGAACACTATAACCACATATATACCTAACCACATATTTAATTTTTGTTGCTTGGTAGCACAGCATGCTAAGAGCTCAAGAAAAATAAATAGCCCACTGCCACTTTTGTTAGAGTTCAATGCCCCCGTCTTCACGTGCATCCTCAATCAGAACCTTTCTGAGTTGTAGCTTAAGGTACGTGCATTTGTTATTATAGTGTTGAAGCAAAGGGGGTTGAGCCGCGCCCCCTCTCCGCTTTGAAAAAGAGTCCGCTTTGGGACGCCTTAACGCTTTAAAAACCATTGAGCATCTTTGATCACTGAGTATTGGTACCAACCAGATTCTGGGAGAAATATCTACTATTACATAAAACTGGGTTTTCTTAGAGCACTATGTATCAGCACTCAAAATTATATTTGCTTATGGTATGCAATTATCAAGTCATGTAATTACTTCCTTCTGATGAATCATGATGCCATATAATCAGATAAAATTATACCTATTAGACTGTCACATACACATGCTTACAATGCTCGGCTCGCCTATGCTATTTGCGCCATAGGCGCAATGGGTCATCTAGTAGATCAAACACTCCACTCGATCTCTTTTTCCTATTTGATGCCTTTTTTACATAAGTGAAGCACATGCTATTATCTCTGGGCTGCATGCATGTACCCTGGGATGTGAGAGATGCAGTACGACATTTAGCCTCAGTACCGACAATAAAACAACAGAGATGGACATGTATGGATAGTTTGATACTCAAACTCGCAGGAATGAAGATCAAGAAGAAGAAAAGATCAATATTGAAGAAAAGATCAAGAAGAAGAAAAGATCAATCTTGCTGTTCATGATTCTTTTTTGCTGTCTTCGAATAATTTTCTAGTTGCTGTATTGTCAGAATGGAAATATTGTGTATTGTATAATATATATTTTGTAATCTGTGTTTGGGCAGTTGCTGTAGTGTATAATATATATAGTGTATTGTTGATTGAGGAACCCTGCCGTTGGGGCAGGTTGTATTTTTTTTATCCAGGTATCACTCTACCAGTGGCGCACCACCTAGTGCGCCACTGGTATGGCAGATTTCTTCAATTCACTACCAGTGGCGCACCTACCAGAACTATCAGTGGCGCACCTACCAGAACTACCAGTGGCGCACATAAATTTCTACCAGTGGCGCACCTGACAGAAATAGCAGTGGCGCACCCTAGGGATATCAATGGCGCACCAGGTGGTGCGCCACTGGTATTTTGATTAGTAATGGCGCACCAGAGGTGCGCCATTACTAACCATTACTAATGGCGTGTTAATAGTGGCGCACCTATAGTGCGCCACTAATAGGGAAAACAGGTGCGCCACTAATAGGCATTTTTCTAGTAGTGCAAGAGCCATGTGCCCATGATAAGCATATTTGGTGTCCTCGGGGCAACCCTCTTCTTCTTCTTCTTCTTCTTCCTCTTGACAGACCTTCGCCTTCAAAGCAAGGTTGGGGGATGATTTCTTTGACCGTTGCACGCGAGCGAGAGCATTGTCAGCCGTCGTGTTCAAGATGTTCATTGCAATAAATTCATCCAACACATCACCAGAAGACAGAGTGTGAAAGTCCGATCTTTGACGGATGACAGCGGACATGGCCTTGTTGTAGGGAATGATGGCCTTTAGAAACTTACGCTTGATCCAAGTATCATCCACATCCTTGCTGCCATGATCTTTGAGGGCAACCGCGAGGGCAGTCACCCTTCTATAGAGCTCACGCAGTTCCTCATCCTCTACCATTACAAACTCATCTGACTGATCAAGGACAACTTCATAGTTTGACCGTTGAATGCTTGAGCTGCCCTTGTACATGGAGATAATGTGTTCCCAACACTCTTTAGAAACAGTGAAGGGACACAGGTGAGGTAGGTCTTCAGTAGGAACATCAGCTTGGAGTATGAACAAAGCGGAGGAATTTAGCTGTTTATCCGCTTCTTCCCTTGGAGTGAGGTTGCGTGGATCACGAGGGTAGTATCCTTCTTCAATGACTCGCATGAGTTGAATTGAGTTGTGATCCAAATGAGACTTGATACAGAAAACCCAATTAGCAAAATCATTCTTAACAAGCTTAGGAGGAGGACCGTGATTAACTATATGAGGTGGGTGCACCGGTCCTCCATAGACCAAGGGAGGGGGAACTGAGGCAAAAGTCCCCGACCCATTAATTCCTTGAGAACGATTATCTTTATCGGCACTAGCCCCTCCTTACCGGAGTTGACATCCGATGTCGAGTTAGTGGGATTAACCACTTGAACCGCATCGGTGGAAAGTTTAAGTGTGTCAAGGAATTCTTTAAACATGGATTTGACCTCGGTCGTCATGGAGGATTTAAACGAGGACATGGCCTCATTTAAATCCTCGCGAGAGACCGTGTTCACTCCCATGGCCTCGGGAAGTTCTCCCAACCGCTCCTCTTCGCCCTCCATACTCTTCGGGTGGTGAAACCCTTAATAAAGAGACCTGGCTCTGATACCAATTGAAAGGATAGATATGGTTGACTAGAGGGGGGGTGAATAGGCAACTAACAATTTTTAACTTTTCTTTAACAATTTAGCCTTAGCAACAAATAGGTTGACTAGATATGCAACTAGGTGAGCAACCTATATGATTCTAATCACAACAAGCACACAAGCAAGCAAGGGATACAACACAATAATAGCTTGCAAGAAGTAAAGGTAAGAGATAACCAAAAGTGGATCCGGTGGAGACGAGGATGTGTTACCGGAGTTCCTTCCCGGTAAGGGGAAGTACGTCTCCGTTGGAGCGGTGTGGAGGCACAATGCTCCCCAAGAAGCCACTAGGGCCACCGTATTCTCCTCACGCCCTCACACAATGCGAGGTGCCGTGATTCCACTATTGGTGCCCTTGAAGGCGGCGACCGAACCTTTACAAACAAGGTTGGGGCTATCTCCACAACTTAATTGGAGGCTCCCAACGACACCACGAAGCTTCACCACAATGGAATGTGGCTCCGAGGTGACCTCAACCGTCTAGGGTGCTCAAACACCCAAGAGTAACAAGATCCGCAAGGGATTAGTGGGGGGAATCAAATTTCTCTTGGTGGAAGTGTAGATCGGGGCCTTCTCAACCAATCCCGAGAGAATCAACAAGTTTGATTGGCTAGGGAGAGAGATCGGGCTAAAATGGAGCTTTGAGCAACAATGGAGCTTGGGGAGGGAAGAGGTGGTCTTCTTGGGGAAGAAGACCTCCTTTATATAGTGGGGGAAAGATTCCAACCGTTATCCCCACTCTCAGCCCGCGCATTGTGGTACTACCGCGTAAGAGCCACGGTACTACCACAAGAGGCTGCGGTACTACCGCTGTGGGCTGCGGTACTACCGCTCGCACGGTAGTGACCTGACGCAGACCTATTGCACTGGGCAACGAGCGGTAGAACCGCCGGAGCGGTACTACCGCGCGCCCATATGGTACTACCGCATGGTAGGCATCGTCTGGCACAGGAGATGCACGGAAGTAAAAAATTACTTCCGTGCCTACCTCCGCTGAGGGCGGAGCTGTGCAAAAGTACGTCACGGTAGTACCGGACATATATCACGGTACTACCGCTCGAGGGCGGATGTAAAAAATTACATCCGCGCCAACTACCGCAGGCGCACGCACCAGGGCTGGGGACAGCGGTACTACCGCTCCTTGGAGCGGTACTACCGCGGGCACCTGCGGTACTACCGCTACCTTGAGCGGTACTACCGCAAGCCACTGAAAACTAGCACATTGCTGCCTTCACTTTGCACAGACAAGGAAAACGGACTGGAGCTCCATTGAAGCGAAGGAAAGGTGGTGCAATAGAACAGATGTGTACGTGTTGATTCCACCCAAACCTTTCCGAAGCGGAGCCCCTCTTAATAGTACGGCTTTCCTACGACTCAAATCCACCGAAAGGAAACGTAGAAAGCAACCGTCTTCGATAGACTCTGAGGGGCACGGAATCGTCTTGAGCCTAGTCATGAGATATCTGAAATGCTCAATGCACACGATTAGTCCGCAAATGAATTGTCATCAATCACCAAAACCACTTAGGGAGAAATATGCCCTTACACCAACAATAATTTGCTACCCACTGTATGCTGCCTACATGAGAGATGCCGCTAGGGAAAACTATGGCCCCCGGGTCTATTCACCTATATATTTACAAACGCTACTATTACCTTGCTTCCTTTATTTACTTTTTATTTTATTTTGCACTTTACAATTATCTACACACTACTGCAGGAAGGTCCAAAGACGACACAGCAATCAGAGACCCTTCGACGAAACTCCGTGCGCTGCATGAATCACAAACGGTATAGTTCAAGCTCCGTCGCCAATGATAGGAACTGTGTGCGATGGTGGATCCATCAAATACGAGTCAGAAAATAGTTACGTGTGTGATCTACGGCATATAGTTGACTTTTGCGAATTGTTTGTGATGAGGCAAAATGGCACAAATGGTTAATCAAACAGAGATGTGTGTGATGTACGGCATACAGTTCAAAGTGTAAAACTGTTAGCGAAGACATAATATAACGCAAACGGTTACGCAGATCTGGATATGTTGCGTTTTATGGCATACAAGACCCTCAGATGAACTATTTGCGATGGTATGGAAGAACAAAAACGGTTTGGTGTAACAAGGTGTTTGTGATACGCTGCAAACAAGTCGATAATCAGAATTGTGTTCTATAATTCTGGACAACACATATGATTTGTTATTCTGAATTGTGTGCTCGACAGGGCACACAATTCAAGAAACCAAATGTTTTCGATTTTGGAAATGATCACTGTCGAATCTGTATTCTTAACCGTTTGTGAGGATATCGACAGTGTAGACAGAGTTAACGAATAAATATGAGCAAACGACAACAGAGTTAAGGAGTACAGTCTGTTTTACTTCTTCTTGTTGTTGTTGGATGGCGCCGCGCCATCGTCTTGATGTGGACGCTTCTTGCCGTTGATCGCTGACTTTTAATCGCCATCGTCGTCACCATAGTCGTTGATGTCCTCGTCGGCGTTCTCGTCGTTGTCTTCCTTGTTCGACCATTCCTCCTCCTTCTCATCGTCATCGTGTTCTTCGTCCTTTGGTGGCTTCTCGTCATCGTCCTCCTTGTTCGACCATTCCTCCTCCTCATCGTTGTCGTCTTCTTCGACCTTCGGGGGCTATTCGTCCGTATGGTCGTCGTCCGATGACTCTGGCGGCGACGACCCTTCCATGAGCCGGATAAAATGGAGGTCAGGGCTCGACACCGGACTGATGTTGGAAGATGAGCACAATGATTCTGAGGTTGACCCAAGATCGGGGGCGAGACTGGCGGAACTGTCGTCCTCGCTTTCGCTCGACATTGATGTGCTACCTAAACAACCGGCAAGAAAGCGAGATTGCAGAGTGTGTGGAAGTGTAGGGCTGGCCGGGACGATGAAGATGGTGGCAACTGAAGCGTGGTCTGAAGAAAAGAGGAATGGCAATTGAAGCGGGGGATTGACGGATTCTATTGGTGCCTTGGCAGACGGTTAGAATTCCGATATAATCAACCGCAATTGTGTGTACCTGGCCCATCGCTCTAAATTCCCGCTATTGTGCAGTTCTCAATGTGATAATTACGCGCATGGATAAGAGCATCCAAATGTGTGCAATATGCCAACTGTTTCACATGTGTACATTTTAGTAGTACACACATTTCGCTAGATGCATTATTTAACTACCCACACGCTTATATGAAACACAACAGGTGTGAAACAAGCATTTAACATAGGACAAATGGTAAGCAATAGATGAGCTCTGCTTATTGATGTAGCCATTAATAATCAAACGAGAACCCTAGTGATCATTGCAAACAGCGCATAGAAGATGGCTAACGCGGGAACTACAACTACACATTCTAGTTCCTTCTTGTCTCTTGCTTTCATTTGTTGCCTATGATTGATTCTTTCTTGCTTCATCGTAGTGATTGTACACTCCAGATTAGTCAGTATCTTCTCCATCTTTACGTTATCTTCTGCAAGCTTGGTGATAACACTCTGAGCCCTGCCATACCATTCATCATCCAACCAGTTAACAAAGGCACAAGCCTCATATCCCTGCGAATGTTAAATAATCAGGATGAGTGGGGGCATTAACTGATGAACTTATCAATAACCTCTAAGGGGCAACCGAGAAACCGTCTACCAATGTCGAATCCCTCCGTGCATACACGTCAAGCGGGAGTGCGTCCGTGCACACAACTCAGCTTTTGGTACTTCTTGCTGGCGCAAAACTCGGAATCGAACTCTTCTTGCGGGATTCTGCTGGAGTCATACTCTGGATCTGACATTTGATCTCTTTCCTGTGTGTGTGGGGGGGTGGGTTCCAATTCAGGACAGACTGAGTGAGCTGCTTGCTTTGGACATGCTAAAAAGATGAGGAATGATTGTGACCTGACAAGACGATTCGGATCTGTAGTACATTGTCCTCCTGGTGACCTTAGGCAAGTGCTCGGTGGTGACCGTCGTCGTGGCGGCACTGCCAAGAGCGACTGTACGAACCGGTGCAGCCGCACTGAAACCACCAACACCACTCGTCCGCATTCCCCCAATGTCAGCACCACGCTATGGAATTTGGGAGCTAGGGATTTGGAAGCTATTTAGGGATTTGGGGAAGAGGGGGAAACTATGGGGATCTAATGATAACGGGCGGGGAACTATTTATCGCATTCTGTTGTATAGGGCACACGGTTTTCGTAACCAAATTGTGTGAGATGGTGCGTGATACACGGTTTCCGTAACATGATCGTTTGTGATGTGCTTCCCAGTACATATGGGTGCGATAAATAGCGGCTTTCCGGAAACCAACAAAAACTTTATGCCGATAGAGATGTCGGCGGCAACCGAGGCAGCGGCTGTCGGATAGGAGGTCAATACCCGGTCGGTCGGCGGTGTCAGCGTTATAGGAAGTCCATCCTCAGTTGATCGGCAGTGGCTGCGTGATAGGAGGTCAATCCTCGGTCGGCGGTGGGAGATATAGGAGGAGCTCCATCCTCGTGGTCGGCACAGGCGTGACCGGAGCACGTCCTTCGTGGTCGTAGGCGAGATAGTCGAGCCTGGACTTCAGGCAGCTGCCCCGCTAAGCTCTGCTCCTCGACCCTGCTGTCTCACCATGATGCTGCTAATAATTTAAGGTATTCTTTTTCTTGAGTGGCCTAATTAAGGTTTAAATTCATATAAGGGCACTACTGATGATGCATGTAAATTGACTGGTTGATTAGTGTCATTGCACGGCTGGATAACATTATGCAGCGCCCTCCATAAATTTTGAAAATAAAATCTTGTGATTTATTCACCCATCTTTGTGCATCCATTAAGGATGCAACGTGTGCAGATGGAACAATCTGAATGGATGGGGAATTGGACAAGCTCAAGGTATAGGAATGGCGTGAAGGAGTTCATGGTTTTGGCTGAATAGACAAAGAAGAGAATTTGCAAATAATATTAGGTCCTCTGTCCATGCAAGGATTGTACCAATTCGGTGTCATTTCCAATTGATGAGGTCGAGTTACACTTATACAAAAGGGGATTCATGGGTGGATACACAAGATGGACTAAACACGATGAAGAGCCGGTTATGGATGAAGGTAATAACCTGCATGTCGGTGAGGTGCCAAACCCCGATCAGAGTCACATGGGTGTTGAATTTAACCTCGGGGCTCAGACATCAAGCTACAGACAGAAGACTGGCATGCCAAAAAACCCATAGAAAAACCAAGAGTGTGAAGCAAACAACACCGACCTTGATGATATGCTAGATTTTGCTGCTATGATTGGAGATTTCCAGGGCTGAGATAAAGATCTAGCTGGGTACAAGGAGATGCCCAGCATTTATGCGGCCTCCAAGGAAGATTTGTATGCAGGTTGCAAAAATAAATATTCCAAGTTGAGTTTCACACTGGCGCATCTGAGATTTAAAGCAGAAAGTGGTCTATCAAACAACGCCTTCACAGAGTTGTTGAGTCTTTTCAAAGTCATTCTTCCAAAAGATAATGTGCTCCCCAAAAGCACGGACGCAGCGAAGAAAGTTGTTTGTCCATTGGAACTTGATGTCCAGAAGATACATGCTTGTGTGAATGATTGTATGTTGTACCGCGGAGCCTACAAAGATTTGCGTTCATGTCAGATATGCAAGCATGCACGATACAAGCGTGGGAGAGCAAAGGACAAGTACAAAATGGAGGAAGAGATCGAGACAGGAATCCCGTTCAAGGTTGTTTGGTACTTGCCTATAACTCCAAGGTTGAAGCGTTTGTTTGCAAACCCTAAACAGGCAAAGAGGTTGCGGTGGCATCATGATGAGCGAACTACGGATAAATATATGAGGCACCCGAAAGATGGGGCTCAGTGCGAACAAAGCGCAGACAGGTTTAAAGATTTTGCAAAGGATCATAGAAATATATGGCTAGGGGAGTGTACTGATGGATTTAATCAATTTGGCAATATGAACACCAAACACATGGCCGGTGCTTCTGTGCATATATAACCTTCCTCCTTGGTTGTGTACGAAGAAAAAATACATCATGATGTCGATAATTATCCAAGGCCCGAAGCAACCTGGAAATGATATCGACGTTTACTTTCAGCTACTGGTAGAAGAACTGCAGACATTGTGGGAGCCTGGTGTGAACTATTATAATGCCTGCACAAAGGAGTTTTTCTAGCAACATGCGTTGCTGCTGCACACCGTTCAAGATATGCCGGCATTAGGCAACAGTTCGGGGCAGAAAACAAAGGGACGAGCAGGATGTGTCACATGCATGGATAGGACAACGAGTAGATTTATTTCCAACTCGCGCAAAACCGTGTATTTGCGTTATCGTAGGTTCTTAAGAAAAAGTCACCCTTACCGAAAAATGACAGCTGAATTTCACGGTACGGTAGAGAAAGGAACGGGCTCAAGACCCTATGATGGGAAAGTAGTCCACAAATGGTTAAAAAATTGAAGTTGTGCTTTGCAAGGGATTCGGTTCAACGTCAAAAATAACACCCAAGGACCAAGTGTTTAAGAAGAAATCAGTGTTCTGGGAATTACCTTACTGGGAGTTCCTAAGTGTACGTCACTGCATTGATGTCATGCACGTAGCGAAGAATGTCTGTGAAAGCTTCCTTGGTACTCTGCTCAAGATTAAAGGCAAAAGAAAGGATGGTGATGGTGCACGACTCGATTTACTTGGTGATCAATCAGAACGCATGAATGGAGCAGAAGATGATGAGAAATTGCTCCAGCAACACTAGAGTAACAATTTCACTGCAGCATAAGTAAAAGAGTTCTTCGAATTTTTGTTGTCAATTAAGACATGCTCTTCCTACTCCACAAACATTAGAAGTCTCGTGGATGACATCTTGACTAAAAAGAAGTTGTCTCACATGAAGTCACATGATTGCCACGTAATGTTGACACAAATCCTCCCGGTGGACGTAAGGAATATTATGGACACAGACATAAGAAACACATTGATTGATCTCTGTGATTTCTTCAACAAACTATGGAAGAAGGTGGTAGATATTGAAGAGGTGGATAATATGCAGGCTGATATTGCAAGAATATTGTCAAACATAGAGATGTTCTTCCCACCATCATTCTTTAATGTCGTGTTCCATCTCACCGTGCACCTTGTGGACGAGATAAAGTATTGTGGTTCTGTGTTTCTTTGCAACATGTATCCCTTCCAGTGGTACATGGGAATATTGAAGCGCTATTGTCGGAACCGATGTCATCCAGAGGCAAGCATCCTACAAGGTTATACCACGGAGGAGGTGGTTGAGTTTTGCACCAAATACATGAAACTTAGACCTATAGGTGTGCCCCTCTCTCGCAATGAGCGAAGGCTGGCTGGTAGGTTGGTCCTTGCTGGCATGCAGTTTTGTGCACATAGAGAAATGGCCGATCAAGCCCATTTGACGGTACTGCTTAATCGCCCAATACTCAACGCTTATGCTACATAACACATGGAGGAGATATGACGAAGCAACTTACCCAATGTGTTGTCACCAACTGCGGAGACAAAATGGACACAATAAGGACTATGTAAGATGGTTGAATGATCGTTTGTCAAGCAGATCCGATCAAGACCTTGCAACGTGGTTGGCACAAAAGCCATCAACGACAATTATGAAGTACCAAGCGTACGACATAAATGGCAACACGTTCTACACTAAGGAACGTGATGCTAAGACCTCGTATCAGAACAACTTTGTTCGAATAGAATGCCTAACTATAGAGGAAGATGATAAAGAGGTGTACTATGGAACCATCAAAGAGATTTGGGAGCTTAACTATGTGCCAATGAAGGTGGCATTATTCAAGTGCGGATGGGTCCCTCTTAGTAGCGTAAAGGTTGATGCTTACAGCAGGACGAGATATGTTGACCGCAGAGTTATGGCATATCACAAGGACCCGTTTATTCTTGCCAGCGATGCTACCCAGATTTTCTTTGTGCCAGACCTCTTGCATACGCACTACCATGTAGTGATATATGGGAAGAGGAGGGTACTAGGCGTCGAGAATGTTGGTAATGAGGAGGAGTACAATCAATACGATGAGTTGCCACCTGAGGGGCCACGCAACATAAAAGAGGAGAAGCGTAAAATCGTCACAAATCCTAAGTTCATTAGGGGTCAACCTAATGATCGCGATCACCCCATGTGCATGGGAATTGATTCGAAAAACTAATCATTATGTCAACTGTACTGAATTGTTGCATGTAATGAATCATGAGCGATGGGTACTGCGTTTGTTTTGTTAGAAGTTTCGCATGTACTGTATTGTGAAGTATGCCTGGCCTTATGTTGATCTAGATTAATATGTTGCCAACCTTAGCAATGAATTTGTAATATTTATGATAATTTACCCTATAGCTAGAACGCTTACTTGATCTCACTCCGGTATGTATGAACTGAACATGTGCATTTTGGTTTACCAATCGCAACGGTTCAATCACTAAAGCCGTTTTCTTCATAAACCGTGGTCGATGACACCTAATGCGTGCAACGTGAGTCGTGCGTTTTGATTGGCCAAAACCCAAACCACACGGATCGTACGTCTGCACCATAGGATGCACCCAGATCGAACGACAGTCCTGATCCCTCTCGCCAACACACGTTGTTGAAGTTGGGATGCGATTTATATGCACTAAATGACCAGTAAATGCAAAAAATGGCTTAAATATAGCAAGCGAGCCGAGAAATGCACCAAAAAATCAAACCTGGCATATAATGATTATTGACTACCGTGGGAAAAATATGGAGAGGCGATGAAGACACCGTCGATTGGAGTTCTATTTGCCACTTCCCCCTTTGGAACTATGATCCTTCTACCGAGATGCTATGGTTTCCAATTAGCGATCATCGTGGCTTCTGCCAAATTTTACCAAAAACTTTCCATGGTGTCTGGAGATCACGCCATGATGACACACCAATTTTTGTGATTTTCTGGGTCCATCTGCATTTCTGTAATTAAATTACTGGCAGTTATTTAGGTGGACACATCTCCCATCTGAAATGCTTGACAATTCTTCTCATTCTTGGCACAATGACGAAAATCATGCAAAAGTGACACCCAAATGATTTGTAAGAGATTCTTTGCTAGCATCCACACGTAATTCATGTTGGGATTTTGTTTATGCACTAAGGCATGCATGGTAAATGCAAAAAATGCCTTAGATATAGCAAACGAGCCATGTAATCCACCAGAAGATCAATAATAGGAGTACAATGATGTTTGCATACCATGGGAAAAACTGAGGCAAAAGGATGAGGTTGACACTGATTGAAGAGTCCGAAATGCCAACTCTACATTTGGAAACTATGATCCCTTCGTGTGAGATGCATTGGTTTTCAAAGGGCCGTACATCACAACTTCTACCAGACATTACCAATTTTTTTTTCCACGGGGTATTCACATCATGCCTCGGTGACACACCCATTTTCGTGATTTTCGGAATACATCTACATTTCCTCCAATTCAATTACTAACAAGCCCAATGTTGGTGGAAAAATGTCTTAAAATTAGCAAACAAGTCATGAAATGCGGCTGAAAATAAATAAAGGGGTTAATAGGTGATTGTCTGCCGACTAAAATAATTCGAGGCGAAATGATGAAATCACAAATTCATTTGAAATGGAAATATGATTGTTGTGGATAAACAAATAGCACACTGTTCATTCACTAAAACCGTGTGCTTTCTAAACTGTGGACGATGACACCTACTGCGTGCAAAGTGAGTTGTGCATTCTGATTCGCCAAAACCCAAACCACACGAATCGTACGCCTGCACCATAGGATTCACCCAGATCGAACGGCAGTCCTTATACCTCTCGTCAACACACGTTGTTGAAGTTGGGATTTGATTTATATGCACTAAATTCCCCGTAAATGATAAAAAATGCTGAAAAATATCAAACAAGCCCATTAATGGGCCAGAATATCAAACATGGAGTATAATGATGATTGACTACCGTGGGATAATAATTGGAGGAGAGGCGATGAAGACACCGTCGATTGGAGTTCGATTTGCCACATCTCCCTTAGGAACTATGATCCTTCTAGTGAGCTTCTACGGTTTCCAAGGAGCGATCATCGTAACTTGTGCTAAAATTTACCAATTTTTTCCACGGTGTCTCGAGATCACACCATGATGACACACTGATTTTCTTGATTTTCTGAGTCCATTTGCATTTCCTGTAATTAAATTACCAACATTTATGCATCTCCCATCCGAAATGTTTGAAAATTCTTCTCATTCCTTGCACAATGACAAAAATCACGCAAAAGTGACACACAAATGATTTGTAAGAGATTCTTTGCCAGCATCCACGCGTAATTCATGTCGGGATTTTATTTATGCACTAATGCATGCATGGTAAGTTCAAAAAATTCCTTAGACATACCAAACGAGCCATGTAATCCACTAGAAGATCTATAATAGGAGTACAATGATGTTTGCGTACCATGGGAAAAATCGAGGCGACAGTGTGGGTTTACAACCCTGACTTTGATGGGGGACTCTTGTTGGACAATGTGCCATTGAAATCGGGGTGTGTGAAGTGCTACGTGAAATAAAGCCTGGATTCAGTAATTTTTCCCTGAAGAATGTCCTTGGGGACCCTGATGAGCAGAGGACCTTGGAAGAAACATGGTTAAATCATATCCAGTGGCCACGGAAAGAAATAGACTTCCTAGATGAGATCCCTCTATCCCCCCAAAAGCAACCAATGTCGCCCTCAAACCGGTGACTCTCTTCTCGCCATAGAAAATCTTGTGTGACTCCCCCGATGAACATACTCTTGGGAATCCGATGCCCGAGGCATCAACTGTGATCAGCCCACCCGACTTCCTGCCATATAGGCCAGGTCATCGTTCGCTCCTGAGCAGCATGTGGCAAGACCTACAACTGTTGAATATGTATCATCATTCAGATGCCGGCCACTGAAGCAGATAGTGTAGACACATCGACACTGCATGCTCAGTAGACAAACCCATTCGAACCACCTGCTAAGCAGTCTGAAAGTCTGGAACCGCCTGCTAAGTAGTCTGGAAGTCTGGAACCGCCTGCTAAGCAGTACGAAAGTCAGGAACCCCTTGCTCAACAGTCCAGCAATTCATAGCCGCCAGATAAGCATACCGATAGGTCGACACTGCCTGCTCAGCAAACCAACGCGTTGTCACAGCCGCATCAACACACCGACACGTTGGCACCAGCTGCTCAGAACCCCGGCATAGCTTCAATGGCTAGTCAGCTGTCCGTCGCCTCTTGTATTAGAGCTCAGCAGTCCATCACAGCAGCATCATCTGTTCGGCAGCCCAGTGTGCCTTCACAAGCCTCTAAGCAGCACGTCGTTCATGAAACCGGACGTCAAACAAGAAGTTCTTCAGCTAACAAGAGGAAAGCGGGCATGGTTGCACAAAGGAAGATGGGGACCCCAAAACCGAGGAGGGACGGGACCAAGAGCCTCCTACTAGAAAGAGTCATCGCCCATAACCCAATTAACAACAATTTTTTGAAGGGATGGGTAATCTCGGTTCTGACGAAATGTCTGAAGCAGAAGTTGAAAAGCTACTTTCTATTCAGAAAGTAGACCCATTTGAAGCACACAAGTATAAGCATGGCTAGCCATTTCTTGTTGGCGAATACTTTGAGAAGCACACAAGTATAAGCATGGCCAGCCATTTCTTGTTGGCGAATACTTTGAGGAGTGCAGTTCTAGTTGTCGCAAGTTACATAAATATTGCATGGACATAATGTCAAAAGGAGAAGATCATAACATTGTGGAATTATACAACGACCGTCGTCATTTCTCTCACGATGCAGGTACCATCAGTGTGGAATTGGAGGACTTTCATCTCTTCTTCAACTTCGATAAGCTTGCTGCCACTCTGCTTGATGTTGTAAGTACTATGATCAACTTCTCCATACATGGTTGTACATGAAAAAAAGCTAACTGTATTTAATTCCTCTCAGGGGATTGATGGCGTAGATATCAATAAGGGTGCATGCGCATTTCATAGATCCTGATTTAGCAAACGACATTTTGTTAAGTAAAAATGACACACGTGAGGCTTCCATCTCGCATGTCGCCACGATCTTGTGGGAGTTACAGATAGCAGAATTCTTCATGTGGCCATATCATGAAGGGTAAGTTAAATATACAACCACGCATAAACTGATCGTCTTTCAGTTTTCGACATAGTTCGTAAGTGCAAGGTTTTCTTAAACTGTAGAGATCACTGGATTTTGGTGGTCATTGTTCCAAAACGCAACATAGTTTACTACCCGGATTATCTCAGAGAGTCAAATGCTTTTAGGATCCGAGTCATTTTCAGGATTTCATGGATAGGTATTGAATTCTTTGATGTTATTATGTTGTGTTCATATCTGGATCAAGAATTGAGTATGTGAAAATTCATCTTCATTCGTAGTGTATTGTGTAAGACCATAACTTTCGGAGGGAGCCGGTTTGACGCCCAACTACCTCTGCAGCACGTGATCGTTTCTCCGGTAAGACAACGAAATCCATTATTTTCAGAAAATGGTAGTCATAGTTCAAGTTTCTAAGTAAATCTCTTTCTATTTCTCTCCAAAGAAAAAAAAAGAAACAACTTACACCGGTTAGGTTGTTCCTAACAGGGCAAATACATGACTAATAGTGTACAACAAATTGCAGTGTCCTCAACAACAACAAGGCACTAGCCTATGTGGATACTATGTTTGCTCACACATGATTAGCCTATGCAGACATGTTGAATGTGGTGCCGATGCTCACAAAATAGATCCAGTAAGTTTGCTTCTTAATTACTATCTTCTACTCCACACGTATGTCACATTCTGATCTAAAAGTCCTATAGTTGATCTTCGGACCGATGACTTCTAAACCGCTTGCCGCAGATGAATTGTTCTCTGTTAGGAAATTTATCAGCACCTTCTTTGTGAAACACTGTATCAAGCTCTCTAAAGACGTCGAAGATTTCAGGATTCGTATCCCCCAATAATAAGTACGCATTCATATACTGTTACCAGCTAAACATATACGCATGGATGCATTTTTTCCATGTGATAATGTCTTCGGTCTTACATATGTGAAATTTAGCTAGCATTTGCTCAATTTCATATTGTCATGAATTATGATGAATGTTCTTCCTGTGGAGACTATTCGTTCAATTGCATATTGTGCCGAATTATGATGAATGTTCTTCATGTGGACACTATTTGTCGATTGCATATTGTGGTGAATTTTCTATTTTTTGGGTGATTCAAATGCGATATTTTACAATAAGCTGGCTTTTTCACCGCACACGGTTCAATCAACTAAGCGTCTACGATACAAAACGGAAAGCACAGGCAGCTCATAGCGCAACCGCCTGTGATCTACAGGAAAAGCACACGTAACTCATAGCGGAACCGCCTGTGATCAACAGTAAAAGCACACGCAACTCATAGAGTAACCGCGTATGACCTACAGGAAAAGCACACGAGATATAAACTGAAATGTTGGTGATACATAACAAATTGCAAACGATTTGCAGCACATGTACGTGTGCTTAGGAGCTCCTCAACCGTTTGCAATAGCACCTTATCTCACACGTGAGCCAACAGGAAACCGTGCCCGATGCAAAGACAATCCCACGCGTAAAATTTTCGGGAAACATGTGCGATGATATAATACATGGCAGATGGTTTCCAGGGAAATCTTGTGTGATGATGAAGATATCACACACAGTTTTTACCATGGCCCGTGTGGATTAGGTAATGATTCACAAACGATAAAAGGTCAAACACCATTTGTTTTCCATGAGTAATTAGACGCGTTTAACTCGTGATAGATGTGTGTGATTGATCCGAAATCCCACACGTATGCCCAAAATATAGCGTGTGTGATATATTCCTGCACCGCACACGATTACGTTTGGTAGATCGTTTGAGTTCCTTGGTCACCATCGCCGACGGGTTTTCTGTGTCGTGTGGGATGGACCCCCCTTATCGCCCACACATGCAAGGTGACAGTTTAAAACTACGCCGCAGAAAGGGGTTAAAAACCGTTTGTATAGCACATCACTGCACCAGTGACACAACTCATTTGCTTGCAAATAACGAGATCAAGGGGATTGACAACCCTCTTGCCTGCGTTGGGTGCAAGTTGTTTGTTCATTTGTGTGCAGCCGCTGAAGACAGTTGAGGATTGATATTCCTATTGGTTCGGTAAACCTTGGTTTCATAACTGAGGGACATACTTACCCACTTTGTGCTGCAATTACCAGTTCCTCTTCACGGAAAAAACAACACAGATCACAAGTATCAGTGGTCAGAGGAACACTCATACAAGACTTAGAAGAAACGTTTGCGAACTTGTGCAAGATCAACTTGAAGGTCAATCTAGAGAATAGTATGTTTGGTGTTCCATCTGGAAAGATTCTCGGGTTCTTTGTGTCTCAACGTGGAACTGAAGCCAATCCTGACAAGATCAAAGCAATTGATTTGTTGGTAGCACCGAAGCATGTCAAGGATGTGAAACGTCTGGCTGGTTGTGTTGCCGCACTGAGCAGGTTCATCTCCAAGTCTGTCAAACGTGCCTTATCGTTTTTCAAAATTTTGAAAAAGGCAGGTCCTATGAAATGGCATCCGGAAGCATAGGCTGCACTACAGGACTTGAAGAAGTACTTTTCCTATACGCCAATACTAGTTGCTCCTAAGCCACAAGAGTCGTTATTGTTATACTTGGTGGCAACCAATCAAGTGGTCAGTGTTGCACTAGTGACAGGGAGGGAAGCAGATGAGGAAGAGGCAACAACCACATAACCACCAGCCGACAAGCCGGAATCTTCTCTGGCAAGTCCAGGTGCCGACAAGCCAAGTTCAGTGCAAGCAGATGAAACTGATCAGCAAGTTGTGCCGAAGAACAAGATGGTGCAACAACTAGTTTATTTTGTCAGTTCCCTTTTGCAAGGACTTCTTTGGCCCACTGGGTGTCTTCTGGTCCAAAAATATCTCCAAAAATTTTCGTCGCGATTGGACTTCATTTGGTACTGATATTCTGCGAAGTAAAAAACAAGCAAAAACAGCAACTGTCACTTTGGCACTATGTCAATAGGTTAGTCCCAAAAAATGATATAAAGTTGCTTTCAAGTGATTGTAAAACATCCACGAATGATAATATAACAGCATGGAACAAGCAAAAATTATAGATACGTTGGAGACGTATCAGCATCCCCAAGCTTAATTCCTACTCGTCCTCGAGTAGGTAAATGATAAAAACAATTTTTTTGATGTGGAATGCTGCCTAACATGTTCATCTCATATTCTTTTCTTTTGTAGCATGGACATTTGGACTTTTAGATGATTCAAAGCAATAGTCTAGTTTTAACATAATGACTTCAATACTCAAGCATGCCAACAAACAACCATGTCTTTCAAAATATCGACACTAAAGAAAGTTATCCCTGGCCCATCATTCTCAATCATTGATCCATTCATGAAACACACTCAAATATTAGCTACACCCAATACTCAAGTACGATCATAGTGCCCCCTAGTTGGTGCTTTATAAGAGAAGATGGAGACTCAAAGCAAAAATAAAAAATTTGCATAAAGTAAATAGATAGGCCCATCGCAGAGGGAAGTAGGGATTTGTAGAGGTGCCAGAGCTCAAAGTTTAAATTGAGAGAGAGAAATATTTTGGGTGGCATGCCTTTCCTGTCAATGAAAACGACAAAGTAGTTCACAATACTTTCCATTCTAGATACATCATAGGCCGTTCCCAAACAGAAAATAAAGTTTATTCCTTTTTCCACCATTCTTTCACATTCCATGGCTGGCAGTATCCACGGTTTCCTTCCATACCAACACTTTCCAAGGAATTTATTATTTGACAACATAAAGTAAATATTTTTTATTTTTTCATTTCGGGAATGGGCATCCCTATTACCGCTGTACTCTCATGCAATGACAAGTGAATAAACACTCATCTTTAGAATAACACATCTAGCATAGAAAAATATTGGACACTCCCTACCGTTTCATGAGCGGTACGAGCACACAAAAGAGAAACTTTATTTTGCAAATTAGAGATGGAGCATACAAATTTGCATGGAACGACATGGAAATACAACATAAAGGTAGGTATGGTGGACTCATAAGGCAAAACTTAGTTTAAGGATTTTGGATGCACAAGTAGTATTTCTACTTAGTACAAATGGAGGCTAGCAAATAGATTGAGAAGCAACCAACCAATAAACGAAAATTCACATAAGCGAGCATTGAGAATAACTAACACCGAATAATGCACCATAAGTAGGATGTAATTTCATTGCATAGTTATTGACTTTCATGCATGCATAGGGAATCACAAACCTTAACACCAATATTCCTACTAAAGCATAATTACTCACTAACATGACTGACATATTACTATCATCATGTCTCAAAACTATTACAAGGAATTAAGTTTAATTTGTCCAATGATCTTCATGAAAGTTTTTATTATATCCTCCTTGGATATCTATCACTTTGGGACTAGTTTCATATATTGCCATTGCTTTTTGACAAGCTCAAACAAATCTAAGTGAAGCACATGAGCATAAAGATTTCATCTCTCAAAAAAGTATAAGTATAGCATCAGTGGATTTCTGCAAAATTTACTAACTCTCAAATTAGTCTAAGTGAAGCATTAGAGTATTTCTTCAAAAGTTTCCAAGCACACCATGCTCAAAAAGATATAAGTGAAGCACTAGAGAAATCCTATAGCTCAAAAAGTTTAAGTGAAGCATATAGAGCAATTCTAACAAATCATAGCATAATTTTGGCTCTCCCAAATAGGTGTGTCCAGCAAGGATACAAGTGACAAACTAACAAGGAAAGCAAGCAAAGACTCAAATGATACAAGACGCTTCAAGCAAAACTCATGATACGTGACGAATAAAAATATTGCTCCAAGTAAAATACCGATGGTCGTTAGAAAAAAGAGGGGATGCCACTCCGGGGCATCCCCAAGCTTAGTTGCTTGTTTCTCTTTGGATATATCTTGGGGGTGCTGTAGCATCCCTAAGCTTAGGCTCTTTTCACTCCTTATTCCTTCATCCATCGTGATCTCACCCAAAACTTGAAAACTTCAATCACACAAAACTCAACAAAATCTTCGTGAGATCCGTTAGTATAATAAAGCAAATCACTACTTTAGGTGCTGTTGAAAACCCATTCATATTTTATTATTGCATTATACCTACTGTATTTTAACTTTACCATGGCTCGTAACCTTCAATACAACCCATAGATTCATCAAAACAAGTACACAATGCAACCAAGGTTTTAAATAGCGGATAGCGGGGTGATAGCGGATTGAGGTCGGCGTAGCGGAATGCGGATAGCGGGCGATATTGCGGACGCTATGTCCCCATAGCGGATTTGTAAAAGCACTTGCAAATTTGAGATTGTTATGTATATTTCTAAGCTATTGACAACAATACAAGTACTAAATTGAATAATTTTCATTTATATAAGCATCTAGACTAAAAACTGGTCCATCTGGACAATATTCAATCATGTAACCATGCAAACAAATAATATTAATATGAGTGTATGTATGACACAGCACATAGACTATATAAGTCTGGTCCACCTAGATAACTGGTTCATCATTAAATAAATAAGTTCAGGCTTCAAAAGCACAATCAGGAGCTAGCAATATCATAAATTTAAACATTCGTAGTCCATGATCCATCAGACCATCGCCTGATTACCATCAATCCATCACATAATTAAAAAACAGAAATAAGTGCATCACAAATTAACATAGTTGACAGCAAGAGTGCATGACACCATCAGACCACGACCATCACGCAAAATGAAACAAATTCAGGTCAGATCAAGATGCACAAGTCATTCGCCATCCTCTTCATCTTCAAGAGTTAGATCAATGTCCACTTCTTGGTCTTCTCCATCACTGTCTTCCTTAGCTTCTTGGTTCTCCTCCTCTTCTTCCATTTCCTCTTCTTCTACTGCTTCCTCTTCTTCATCCTCTTCCTCAACATCAGTAGTAGTGCAAGCTCTTTTGCCTCTACTTCTTGAAGCTACAGATTTTTGTTTCCTTTTCAAATTGTTGGCAACTTCAGCTTCATCTTCAGATGCCTCGTCATCTTGTAGTAGCTCTTCATCCAACATCCACTCATTTGGTGGCGCATCTTCTATGTACTTTGCGACCAATGGGTCCCTTTCCCTCTCAGAGTACTTTGAGTCTAGCCTCTTGTTGAACATCACATAAACAAGATCATTCAACTTCTTCTGACCTAGTCTGGTTCTCTTCTTTGAATGTACCTACAACAAAAATACAGTAGCACATGCCATTTATTAATTCACATGATGCAGGAAACTTATCAATTGAGGAATAGCTGAACATGGGATGTTATTACCCTCTCAAATGCAGACCAATTTCTTTCACATGCCGAAGAACTGCAAGTCAAGCTCAAGATTCTAATAGCCATCTTCTTCAAGTCCTTTGCAGAAGTTCCATGCACAGTCCACCATCTTGCTGCAAACAAGCAAGTCAAACAAATAAATAAGTACAACGCTACCAAGTTGCAACATTCAAGAAAGAATTTCAGTAGTTCTAGCGTTCTTACCAGGACTGATAGTTGCTACTATGCGTTGTCTAACGGCCATTTCAGTTCCAAATGAATCTATGGCTTCAGTGTAATAACTAAGCTGGGAGACAATTTGGTCTTGCACCTCTGAGTTATTCTTGTACATAACAGATGCACACTCAATGACTGCTTCCATGAAATCTTCTTCAGCCATTTCATTCTGTCTATCATAGTAGAAGAAAGGGTTTAAGAAATAACCAGCTTTGTGCAGCGCTATTTTCATCTTGTTATCCCACCTTTTATCTATGATCTCCCAAATAGGACCATATTGTTTCTCAACATGGTTGACACGTGCTGCTATTTCTTGCTTTGCTTGCAGAAGATCACCATATAAGAACCCCATGGCTGGAGTGTCTCCATCGACCCGCCTAAGTACATTTGCGAGTGGCTCAAAATAATTCACTAGCAGGTTTATCTTGGCCCAAAACCTATTGTCCATTACCAGCTTGTACACACGTTTTCCCAATGGCTTCTTAGCATAACTACTGCCAGCCCAATCATTTGATGCAAACATTAGCTTCAATTGCTTTCTCTTCCCATACAAACTCTTCAAGTTCAGGTAATGACTTGCAAATCTAGTAGCACCAGCTCTAACCAAATCACCTTTGGTATACTTGCGAAGAATGGCCAACAACCTAGTGTGTGCATAAAAGAAATTTGTGATGGTCTTACCATTGGTAATTGTTGAGCTGACTACAGGTATATTACCAAAGTCCTGGAGCATGAGGTTGATTGTGTGGGCTGCACATGAGGTCCAAAATATGTGAGGGTGCTTCTGCTTAAGTAACTTGGCTGCCGCAAGATTGTTACTTGCATTGTCCGTGACTACTTGCACAACCTTTTCAGCACCAATTTCAGAAATGCAAGTCATCACCAAGCTGAAGATGAACTTAGCATCATGAACCTCTAGTGAAGCTGCAATGGCACGGAGGAAACACACGCCTCTAGAAGAATGAGCAACCAAATTCATTAAGCTCCTTCCACGACGATCTGTCCAAGCATCAGTCATTATAGAGCATCCAGTACCAGCCCATGCCTCCTTTTGGACCTTCAACATTTCATCTACCTTGCTGACTTGTATCTTCAGCAAAGGATTGGCAAGTTGATAAGGTGTTGGTGGCTTCAATCCCGGACCAAATTGTCCAATTGCTTCTACCATTCGAGCAAATGATTTAAGACTAGCAATATTATGAGCAAGGGCACCCTCAATAAAGAAGTCACATATATAATCATAAGTTATCTTTGCTTCTTTGACCTTATAATGTGCATTCATGGTTGTTTGCTTTGCTACTCCTGGCCGTGCCCGGTACTTGTCCATTGGACCCTTGGTCCGAGGCTTCTTAGGAAGTGCAGAGTCAACAATTGCGCAATCTGAAGAACCCTCATTCCCACTTTGATCGTACATCTCTCTAACCTCCTGCCGCAGCTCCAACATTTTGTTCAGTGATTTATCCTTCTTTTTCTCCTTCTCAGCTATCACTGCAATCATCTGCTCTTTAACATGATCAGGAACTTGTGTGCAAGGTGTACAATCCTTCCTTATTCCAGCCAAGTGCTTTTTAAATCTGGTAATGCCACCATTGAAAAAGTTCAAGCAATATTTGCATCCAACTCTGTTCTTGGTCCTGAACTCATCAGTAATTGGTAAAGCATGCTCCCAGGCTGCGTCTTTTCTTGTTCTTCCGCTTGCGGCAGCGGAGGAAGCCCCTGATGCTACTGAAGACATTGTGCTAGTAGCCTACTGCTGCAGAAAAATAAATAAACATAAGCTATTTGCAGAAAAAAAGTAAACATTTATCAGTATAAGTGTATAACAATTGTACTGTGCAAGTTTATCAGTAAGAACTTAATTTATAGAACAAAATTTAACAGTATTAACAAAAGGCTGAGACTGTAGTCACTGTACTATGCAAGTGTATCACTACAAAATGAATTTATAAAAAAAAAATAGTACAGTACTGAGTGCTGTCTACTGGACTAGTTCATCAGTATAAACTAAATCTGTTCAGTGATGCATCTGCTACTTGCTCTAGCTTAGGAGTTAGGAGAACCATGGTGAGTAGTGAGCGGTGTACAAATAAAAAGCAGACTATGTGCATGACGTACTAATCTGAGCTTCCCCCAATTTGTCTACTAGGCTATGCATCGATCTGTACAAACTAAAACAAGAGAAAAGCCTATACCTTGATCCCTTGAGATGGTGAAGCGTTGTGAGAAGTGAGCTGCCGGAGCCGGACTGATGGAGCAGCTGGGAAACAGAGCGGCCGGACTGGGACGTCGAGCAGTCGGACGAGCGCCGAGCCGTGCAGGAAGTGGCTGCCCAGCAACGTACGGGAAGAGAGCGAGGGCTAGGGGAGTTGCGCCATCCGGTGCTCTCTTCTCCGCCTCTCCCTCCGGCCTCCGGCCGTCCGGCGTCAGCAGTGCCGTCGCTGGATCTTGGGGAGGCGCCAGCCGCCAACCAAAGAGAAGGAGCAGAGGAGGAATGAGTCGATTAGGTTTAGGGTTGTCCGGTTGGGTGCGCGTCTCATATTTATACATGGTATATTTGTCCGCTATGACCGCATCTAAGACTACGCTAAACGTCCGCTATTGCGCTCTGACAGCCGCTATTGCGGCCGCATCGTGACAATCACGCTATATTCGAGCGCAGCGCTTGACTTGTAGCGGCTAGGCCACGCTACCGCAATAGCGGCCGCAATAGCGGTCATAGCGGCCGCTATTTAAAACCTTGAATGCAACGAAAACAGAATCTGTCTTAAACAGAACAGTTTGTAGTAATATGTACTCTAACCATACTTCTCCAACTCTAAAAATTCTGAAAAACTAGGACAACGTAAATAATTTGTATAGCAACACTGTGTTAAAATTTCAGCTCAATATCACGTTCCAGTAAAAAACTAAAATTCGAACAATGGAGGCAAATTTTCTGTTTCAGATTCAGCATCGCTTCTACTCATCTTATGAATCATCCTAAAGGTTCTACTTGGCACAAACACTAAATAAAACATAAAAAAAACAATCATAACAGAGGCATAATTGTTTCAAAAATCAAAAACATAAAAGAAAAGACAAAAATAAATTTATTCATTGGGTTGCCTCCCAACAAGCGCAATCGTTTTGCGCCCCTAGCTAGGCATAACGCATAGATTCAAGTATTGTCATCTTTAGTTTTGGATCCATAGGATGCTCTCATGATTTATTCATATGGTGGATTAATTCTTGTTCTAGGGAAGTTTTCCATACCCTTTCTTAGTGGAAACTGAAACCTAATATTGCCTTGTTTCATATCAATCACGGCAGCTATAGTGCGTAAGAACGGTCTACCAAGCATAATGGGACAAGACGGATTGCAATCAATATCAAGAACAATAAAATCTATGGGCACATAGTTCCTATTTGCAAGAATAATAACATCATTAATTCTTCCCAAAGGCTTTTGATAGTAGAATCCGCCAAGTGCAAATTAAGAGAACATTCTTCAATATTGGTGAGATCAAGCACATCACATAAAGAGTTTGGAATCGTGGAAACACTAGCACCCAAATCACATAAAGCAAAGCACTCATAATTTTTAATCTTGAACTTAATGGTAGGTTCCCACTCATCATGTAATTTTCTAGGAATAGAAATCTCCAACTCCAACTTTTCTTCAAAAGATTTCATCATTGCATCAATGATATGTTTAGTGAAAACTTTATTTTGCTCATAAGCATGGGGTGAATTCAACATGGATTGCAGCAAATAAATACATTCAATAAAAGAGAAACTATCATAATTAAAGTCTTTGCAATCCAAAATAGTGGGCACATCACTAGTTAAAGTTTTGACCTCTTCAAACCCACTTTCATCAAAATTTTCATCAAGATTTTCACCCTCCAAATTATTGGGACGCATTCTTGCTAAAGTTGACTCTACTTCAGTCCCTTTATCACCAATCTTAATATTACTAAACAAGGAATCAGTAGAAGAAACACCAATCACTTTAAGATCTTCATCATTTTTATGAAGGCAATCACTAGAAAACGATTTTTCTAAGATTTCTCTTTTAGCTCTAAGCATAACGGTTCTTTTCTTACTTTCATCCATAGAGACATATAAAGCTTTAATTGATTCATCAATCTTAGGCACAAAAGCTTTCAACTTGAGATTTTCCACATCATGAGAAATTCTATCAACGCTTCTCGACATATCATTAATCTTATTCAACTTTTCTTCTATTGTAGTATTGAAAGCCTTTTGCGCATTGATAAATTCTTTAATATTACTCTCAAGATCAGAGGTGTTCCTATTATTATTGTAAGAGTAATTACCATAGGAATTACCATAATTGTTAGAGGAATTTCTAGGGAAAGGCCTAGGATTAAAATTACCTCTATAAGCATTGTTATTGAAATTGTTTCGCGAGACAAAGTTCACATCTACGGAATCACTATTTGCTCAATCAATGTAAACAAAGGCACATCAATAAGATCAATAGGAGTATTCTTACTAGCAACCAACTTCATCAAAGCATCAACCTTATCACTCAAAGTACTAATTTCTTCAACCGAATTAACTTTTTTACTAGTAGGTGCTCTTTCGGTATGCCATTGTGAATAATTTGCCATGATATTATCTAGCAATTCAGTAGCTTCACCCAAAGTAATTTCCATAAAAGTACCACCCACGGCGGAATCTAAAAGATTTCTAGGGACAAAATTCAATCCCGCATAAAAAATTTGTATGCTCATCCAAAGATTTAAACCATGAGTAGGACAATTTTTTAGCATCAATTTAATTCTTTCCCAAGATTGTGCAACATGTTCATGCTCAAGTTCTTAAAATTCATGATTTGCGTCCTAAGGGAAATAATTTCCGCGGGCGGAAAATATTTAGTGATAAAAGCATCCTTGCACTTATTCCAAGAATCGATACTATTACGAGGCAAAGAGGAAAACCAAATTTTTGCACGATCCCGCAAGGAAAAAGGAAATAATTTCAACTTCACTGTATCATTGTCCACATCTTTTTTTCTTTTGCATATCACACAATTCTATGAACGTGTTTAGATGGGACGCGACATCCTCATTAGGAGTACCGGCAAATTGATGTTTCATGACAAGATTCAACAAAGCGGCATTAATATCACAAGACTCCGCACTAGTGGCGGGAGGAGCAATCAGAGTACTAATAAAATCATTGTTATTAGTATTGGAAAAATCACACACCTTGATGTTTTCTTGAGTCATCGTGACTATGCAAACAAGATTGCAAGCAAGCAAGAGATCTGACGAGAAAAAGGCAAACGAAAAAGAGGGCGAATAAAACGGAAAATTGGTGAAGTGGGGAAGAGGAAAACGAGAGGCAAATGGCAAATAATGTAATTGCAAGGACATGAGATTTGTGATTAGGAACCTTGTAGATGATGATGGTGTCTCCTCGGCGCCAGAGATTGGCACGTAGAAGAGACCGCTTCCTCCCCGGCAACGGCGCCAGAAATTCCTTTGACGTGGCTTGAGACTGCGTCGGTATTTCCCCAAAGAGGAAGGGATGATGCAGCACAGCGACGATAAGTATTTCCCTCAGTTATGAAACCAAGTTATGGAACCAGTAGGAGGATCACCACCACCTAATAAGCAGCACCTGCACACAAAGAACAAATACTTGCAACCCGACGCGAAAGAGAGGTTGTCAATCTCTCTACGGTAAAAAGATAGATTAGGTAATGATAGATTGGAGAGATAGATCTCTCAAGAACACAAAATAAAAAGAGCAAATAAAAAGTGCAGCAATATATATTTGGGTTTTTGGAATAGTAGATATGAAAACAAAAGTGGCAAAAAGATAGATCGGAAAGCAATATGTTGGAAAAGTAGACCCTGGGGGCGTAGGTTTCACTAGTGGCTTCTCTCATGAGTATAGCACACGGTGGGTGAACAAATTACTGTTGGGCAATTGATAGAAGATCAAATAATCATGACGATATCCAAGGCGATGATCATTATATAGGCATCACGTCCAACATAAGTAGACCAACTCCTGCCCGCATCTACCACTATTACTACACACATCGACCGCTATCCAGTATGCATCTTGTGTATTAAGTTCATGGAAAAACGGAGTAATGCAATAAGAACAATGACATGATGTAGACAAGATCTATTCATGTAGTAATAGACCCCATCTTGTTATCCTTAATGGCAACGATACATGCGTGTCTTGCTGCCCTTTCTGTCACTGGGAAAGGACACTGCAAGATCGAACCCATCACAAATCACCTCTTCCCATGCCAAGAAAAATCGATCTAATTGGCTTAACCAAACCAAATATTCAAAGAAGAAATACGAGGCTATAAGTAATCATGCTTATAAGATATCAAAGAAGACTCAAATAATATTCATGAATAGAAATTGATCATGAACTCAAAATTCATCGGATCCCAACAAACACACCGCAAAAGTTTACATCAAATTGATCTCCAAGAGACCATTGTATTGAGAATCAAAAGAGAGAGAGGAAGCCATCTAGCTACTGCCTACGGACCCGTAGGTCTATGGTGGACTACTCACGCATCATTGAAGAGGCACCAATGAGGATGATGAACCCATCAGTGATGGTGTTAGATTGGATCTCAAGGTTCTGGAACTTGCGGCGGCTGGATGGGTTTTTTGTGGACTCCCCTAGGGTTTTATGAATATTTGGGTATTTATAGGCGTCAGAGGCGGTGGAGAGGGGCCCCGTGGAGGGCACAACCCATCAGGGCACGCCGGGGTCCCCCTGGCGCGCCCTGGTGGGTTGTGCTCTCCACAGCCCACCTCTCTGGCACTTCTTTGGCCCACTGAGTGTCTTCTAGTCCAAAAAAATCTCCAAAAAGATTCGTTGCGATTGGACTCCGTTTGGTATTGATATTCTACGAAGTAAAAAACAAGCAAAAACAGCAACTGGCACTTTGGCACTATGTCAATAGGTTAGTCCCAAAAAATGATATAAAGTTGCTATAAAGTGATTGTAAAACATCCAAGAATGATAATCTAACAGCATGGAACAAGCAATAATTATAGATATGGTGGATACGTATCAACAGTCCCGCTTACAAACAACAAAACAAGAAAATTAAAGAGTAAGGGTCTTAGAAGCCGATCCCGCAACTTCGTGATTCTCAGTGTGTGGGGCCTTCAGACGACCCCAGCGTCAAGATCCTTCTCCTTCAGCACCACTGCGGCAACAATGCCCTCCACCATGCACTGAACTGCCTGCCGATCCTCGAAGGTCTACTCCTCGAACACCACCTTCAAGGGGAAGTGGGGGGGTACGATGGACGCCGAAGAGGATCCGGGTGGCCACCGCACGCACGACCTCGTCGACAACCGCCTCCTACGCCGCTTCCCTATGGTCGTCGAACTCTCCAAATTGGGCGGCCAGGTGCTGGAAGAAGAATGTTAGATGGTTTAGCTTCCCTTCGTCGAAAGCGGAGTACAGGAGGAAAGACCGGAGATTGAGGATTTGCATGTCCTCATTCAACCGACGATAGATGTTGCGTATCGCCCCCACACTCCTGTAATGATCAGCGTGCGGCTAGGCAAACATCTGCTCTGCCTCCCACCGGTGAATCTTCTCCATCTCCAACGCCCCCCGCAACTGCGCGGTCTCGACCTCCAAGCGGCGGGCGTTGCCGCTGAGGACTGCGCGCAACTCTCGGAGCTCAATGTCCTTTGTGGCGAGGATGGACAACATCTGCTCCTTCTCATGGACATTGTCACCGTGCGCCATCGCAAAAGAGGGAACGCGGTGAGGGAGGATTTGGCTAGTGGAGAAGAAGGTCGGCGGAGATGGAGTAGGCTCGGGGGCTGCAAAGGTAGGTGTGAGGGCCAGTGGGAGCTTGTTGTCTTATAAGACAGTGTAGATGGACATTAAGGCCATCGCTCCCGCAACGCACGGCCTTGACCCCTCCAGTTCCCAATGCTCCGACTCCCAAGGGTCACGTTACAGGAACCAGGGCTCCGCCCTCAGCAGAAGCGCCATTACGCGAGACATCCTGATATGACCGGACGACGAAGGGCAAGATAACCAGGGTACGTTTCCCAAACAACGTGTGTACGCCCACACGTGCCAGGCCTCGCGTGATTGTGGCCCCATCTACCCTATGAGGTGATCTACTCCCAACGCCGGCCCGATGGGCCCGGGGGCTACCATATATTCAACACGCTCGGAGTAACCAAGAGCCTGAATACAATCTTATCCACTACAAACTGTTGTTTGGGTCGCAAAAAGTAAAACAAGAGGCTCGGGGGCTCAAATAGGAAGAAAAGCACCTAAAAAGGAAGCCGGGGAACTTGGAGGGAATTTAATATCCATTACATACAAACACAACCAAAGAACAAGATAAGTGTTGATACGAACATCAAGTACTTTTACAAAAAAAAGGACCTATGCTTCAGAGTCAACATTTCCACCTATCTATCCCTCGAGAGGCATTGCATTTCCCGGACCACCCACCTCGTCAGCAGGAGCGAAAGCGCCAACAAGTTCATCAACAAAGCTGGAGACTGCATCGCGCGAGGCCTTGGCTCTCCTACTGTGCCAAAGGGGCTTCACCAAATCCGCAAAATGGAGAAGTGGGGTCAATGAGATGAAGATTCAGAAGAACGCGTTCTTCAGCCAGTGCTGCCACGTCGTGGGCCTCAACCTCCATCGCTTGCCGGAACTCTCCCACGAAGATTCCCAACCTAATGACAAAGTCCTGGAAAAACAAGGCATAGCTCCCCACGTTATCAGCCTGGAAATTAAGGGACCATGGAAGATCCATCCGTAGCTCCCCGGCGATCTCGAAGATGTGGTGACGGACCCCCTTCAAGACGTTGCATTGCATCTTGCACTGACCCCGAAGCTGGTCCATCTCTTTGCCCCGCTTCGCGAAGTCACTCACCAGCTGGGCGTTTTGCGTCTAAAGGTGTGACAGCTCCGGTTGACAATCGGAGAGGCTCTGAAGAGCGTCGTCCCGGGTTTTTTCATTAAGGGTTGCCAACGATTAAGCTTCGCCAACAGATTTCTTTAGCGAGGCCAGTTGCCTTTCCAGGGCAAGGCATTTGGTGTCAAAGGCCTTGCTTTTCTCCGTGAAACGGTTCTCCTAGAGCGTCATCTTCCGCTGGTATTCAGAGCAGACCTCTTCTTTCTGTCAAAGAAGAGCGTTGGCAAGAGTCTTCTTGTTCTCGGCATTCTGCTTGACGCGCCGGTCCCTAAGACGGACATCAGCAACTTCCACATTTTCTCGACGGGTGACCTCCCTATGAAAAATAGCCCCTTCCTGGGTCTCCATCTTGACCTCTCGGGCGTCCAACACTTCTTGAAGCAGATCCAGTCTCTCCCTCTTGGTGCGAAGATCCGATGTCGTCTTCTCGGCACCGCTTTACGGATTGTAACGCCAGCTTCCCAGTTGGACACGACCGTCTCCCAGGCAACCAGGGTGTCCGCCGGAGGTATGTGATACATCCATTTTGCATCATGATTTCCTACTGTTATTTATAATGTTTCTATGCATAATAATTCTTTATGGAGTAATTCTAATGCCTTTTCTCTCATAATATGCAAGGTTTACACAAAGAGGGAGAATGCCAACAGCTGGAATTCTGGACCTGAAAAAGCATATCAGAGGTCCCTATTCTGCACATTTCCAAATAAGCTGAAACTTCAAGGATAATTATTTTGGAATATATGAAAAATACTGGAGCAAATAACTACCAGAAGGGGGCCACCTGGTGAGCACAAGACACCAGGGCGCGCTAGGCCCCCCAGGCGTGCCCTGGTGGGTTGTGCTCTGCACAGCCCACCTACGGTGCCCATCTTATGGTACTTAAGGTCTTTCGACCTAGAAAACATAAGGAGAGGACTTTCGGGACGGAACGCCGCTGTCTCGAGGAGGAACTTGGGCATGAGCACTTTTGCCCTCCGGCGGAGCGATTCCGCCGGGGGAACTTCCCTCTCGGAGGGGGAAATCAAAGCCATCGTCATCACCAACACCCCTCATCTTTGGGAGGCCAATCTTCATCAACATCTTGAACAACACCATCTCCTCTCAAACCCTACTTCATCTCTTGTGTTCAATCTTGTACCGGAACCTCGAATTGGTACCCGTGGGTGACAAGTAGTGTTGATTACATCTTGTAGTCGATTACTATATGGTTTATTTGGTGGAAGATTATATTTTCAGATCCATTATGCTATGTAATACCCCTCTGATCTTGAAGATGAATATTATTTGTGAGTAGTTACCTTTGTTCTTGAGGTCACGGGAGAAGTCATGTTGCAAGTAATCATGTGAATTTGATATGTGTTCGATATTTTGATGGTATGTATGTTGTGATTCCCTTAGTGGTGTCATGTAACGTCGACTACATGACACTTCACCATCTTTGGGCCTAAGGGAATGCATTGTGGAGTAGTTATTAGATGATGGGTTGCTAGAGTGACAGAAGCTTAAACCCTAGTTTATGCGCTACTTCGTAAGGGGCTGATTTGGATCCAAACGTTTAATGCTATGGTTAGATTTTATCTTAATACTTTTCTCGTAGTTGCGGATGCTTGGGAGGGGGTTAATCATAAGTGGGAGGTTTGTTCAAGTAAGAACATCACCCAAGCACCGGTCCACCCACATATCAAATTATCAAAGTAGCGAACGCAAATCAAACAAACATGATAAAAGTGACTAGATGAAATTCCCGTGTACCCTCAAGAACACTTTGCCTATTATAAGAGATTGTTCTGGCCTGTCCTTTGCCACAAAAGGATTGGGCTACCTTGCTGCACTTTATTTACTGTTACCGTTACTTGCTCGTTACCAATTATCTTGCTATCAAACTATCTGTTACCTACAATTTCAGTGCTTGCAGAAATTACCTTGCTGAAAACCGCTTGCCATTTCCTTCTGCTTCTCGTTGGATTCGACACTCTTACTTATCGAAAGGACTACGATTGACCCCCTATACATTTGGGTCATCAGCGTGCGTTCAGGACTAAAGGCTGCAAGATTTCCTTCGACGACGTATTCCTAGGGCCTTGCAGCATTCTCTGTGGCATGAGTCCCGCTGTACGGACGGCCTCAGCCTATTGACGGGCACATTCTGATCGGAGGAAGTAAATCTTCCAAGCTTCATGGAGGAAATGTTTTCCTCAGGACAAGGTATCTTTCTCGGCCGCCATATGGATGCCAAGACGATCAATCGTCAAATGCGGCGCCTTAAAGAGGTCACCAGGACATGAACCCGTGTCGCTGCCGCTGCAACCGCTCACGGCCAAGGAGGAACACTGAATCCGGCCGACCCGGGAGGCCAAGAATGGAGGGAAAGGCTCCCAAAGGGGCGAATCATCCTGACAAGGCAGTCCCGCGGAGGCCAAGGTGATAGGAGATGCCTCTGACGCACCCTCGGTTAAGGCAAAGCCCGGCAGGCCCTACATTGGGCGAACTGTGTGGATGTCCAGGTAAGGACATCGACATGGTCCGCCAGACCACTCTCCCTGGTAATGCGCCCAGGTACACCCTGCTAGGAGCCTTCAAGAATCAGTGCCTATATAAGAAGAACGAAATCTTGTCAGTAAGGATCACACAGACGATGGAAACAAAGTCCTAACTAAGATAGTCAGGCCGGCCTGTTTCCTCTGGCCCTCGACACGGCCCGCTGCCGCCAAATTGCCTCCTGCAATTCGGATCCCCTGGAGGCACCTCCGTTTTCGGGAGGAGATATTCATTTACCTTGGTTGTCTCGGGATCCTCCGTCCTCCCGACGTTTACTCCTGGAGAAGGAACCATAGGCCGGGGGTTGTGCACAAAAGGAAAATTAGAAGACAATTCAAAGAATATACAACAGAGGGACTAAATCAAAGACTGACGAATTGTCACACCCTGTGTTTGTACCACTTTTTTATGTTGTGAGTTTATAAAATATTGGTACAATTAAAACTTTTTGTATGCTTATGCATGTTTGAATTGTTTGCTATTTGCTTGTTTGCCTGATTGTGTTCTGATCCACAAAAATGCTCCTCTTCTCAAAACTCCTCTCCTTGATCCAAGATCGTGCCCAATGATCATACCATGTGTATAGGACCAAAAATTATTTTTATAAAATATTATTTTGGCCAAAAAGCATTTATTCAATTTAGGTTTTAAAAAAACCCCTGAATTGAGGTTTGTACTACAAATCCTCAAATTAGGGAAAATATTCTTCCCCAATTATTTTATTGGGAACCTACTATATATAAGACCTCCCAAAACCACCAAATATGAGTTTTAAAGATTGTTTTCATATTTTATTTAAAGGCTTTTTCTTATGGCCGGAAATGGTCTTTTCTAGGGAAAAAATATTTCTATGCATTCAAAATATTTGAGAAAATTTATGGAAACTCAGTGGACATATATTTTCCATATATAATAGTTTCAACACATGGTCATGTTCAAAATATTGGACAAAACCCTTTCTGCCTATTTCAAGCATTTGAAATATTTCTATAAGAAATATTATCAAATAAATCCAGGATAATTCTAGCAATTCACATATGCCATATGTGAAGATCTTGCAAAGTTTCTTCTCAATACCAATTTTTTATTCACCAAAATATCCCAAAATCCTTTCTGTCCAGAGCCAAACTTGATCAACTTTGCATTGTCAAGTTTCTCCTTTTTATCTCAAACTTGTAGACATGCTCTGATCCCCAAATTATGCCACCACACCAAGGGGTGCATTAAGGATAATATATTTGCATGGAAGGATCTAAGAAAATCAGTTTGTGCTCATTTCTATGGTTTGCAATAGTTCCAATCAGCTCAACTTTTGTGGGCAGGCTTATTTTGTCTCAATTGTCACCCCCGTTAAGCCTGTCATCAAGGAGGGCACCTTAGCTGCCCCAAACCCAGTACAAACACCTTCTGGTTGAATGAAAGAATCAATAATTCAGCCCCCAAGACCCCTCTTCTTGGGGTGAAAATTTTACCACAGCTCCAGCAACTTCCTCCTCACCTCTAGTAACTTTCCTGGCGCCCAGCTGCATGATTGCATGGGGTAAAACAGACATTTGCTTCTCTGGACAGCAAAGATCTCTCTCTCCCTCAGCCTTCTCACTCCCCTCTGCCCTCCCCTAGCCTTAGCTTAACTCCTACGCCAGCCAGGGCACCCCCCATAGCTTCCAGACACGTCAGGACAAGGGAGGCGCGCGAGAACGCGCGAATGCCGGCCAAAGTCACGCTCTAAAGCACGCAGCCGCGCTCCAGAGGGGTGACCCCGCATCCCCGACCACCTCGGATCCCCCTCGCACGCCAGGAGCCGCGTCTCGACGTCCGCAACATGCCAGCGCAACGGCCCCCTCCTCCTTCTCTCTCCAAAGCCCCCGTGGCGCGTGCCAGGGCGCCGCCCCGCGCGGCCAATCGTTGGCCTCGCACGCGCGGTGTGTTTGCCCCTCCCCGCTCCTTCCTCTCCCTCCTGCATCGTGCATGAGCACCACGAATGCCCCTGATAACCCACAAGTGTAGGGGATCGTTTGTAGCCTTTTTGATAAGTAAGAGTATCAAACCCAACGAGGAGCTAAAGGTAGAATTAATATTTTCTCAAGTTCTATCGACCACTGATACAACTCTACGCACACTAACACTTACTTTACCTAGAACTAGTATGAAACTACTTTGCAGGAATAAAACTAGAAGTACTTAGTAGAAGTGATGGATAGTTTTGCAAGGTAATAAAGAACGTAGAAATTAAAGTTAGGTATTGTTTAGATAAAGATTAATTAAATTAGTTGTTTAGTAGAAAGCTTTTTGTGTAACGCAAGAGAAAGATTGTCCATAGGCAATTGAATATAATGTGATAGATACTTGCCATATGCATTGAGGGAGAGGGATACGCTAACACACTTTTCGTACTTGTATCATATGCACTTATGATTGGACCTCTAGCAAGCATCCGCAACTACTAGAAATCATTAAGGTAAACTGTAACGTCCAAGATGCGGTCCTATCCCTATTTAGGCTCGAGGGGTTCGATGGGGATAGAAGCGCATCTCGCCATGTCGCAAGTATAGAAATCATTGCAATACATGTAAAAGAGGAGATGAGTATATGAGTTGGCTTACACTCGCCACAAGCTAAATTACAAATAGCATACAATCATCCATACAATCATTCGAAAACACAGGGTCCGACTACAGACGAAATCAAACGACAAAAGCAAATGATCTCTATCTTGCTAAGCCCTGGAAGACGACCAAGTAGATCCCCTACTTGTCCGGGTAAGTCACGTACAGACGCTCCTCGTCGAACTCCCACTGGAGCTGGGAAGCGTCAATTGGAACGAACTCATCAGTACCTGTACCTACATTGTTGTAGTAATCTATGAGCCACGGGGACTCAGCAATCTCATTAACCCGGGTACCGAGACTATGTAATCTGGTGGGTGAGGTATGGGTAAGTGGTGAGGTTTACAGCAGCACTAAGCATTGTTTGAGTGGCTAACCTACGAGTACAAGGGTAAGATGAGGAACTACGCTTTGCGGACGAGAACTAGTTATGATCAACAAGTGATCCTGAACACCTACCTACGAGTCAAACATAACCCCACCGTGTTTTCTTTCCGACTCCCTCGAAAAGAGACGATCACAGTTACGCACACGGTTGGCGTATTTTAATTGGGTTTACTTCAAGTGTCCTATAACCGGAAGTTAAACAATTTCAAAGTTGCCACATAACTGTGGGCACGGCTTTCTGAAAGATTTAACCCTGTAGGGGTACTCCAACTCATCCATCACAAACTAACCACAAGCTGCATGGATAACCTCAACCACGAGATAGGCCTTAGTATCCTCAGAAATCCGGTGGAAAACCTCAACCTCGAGATAGCCCAAGTATCCTCGGAATCCCACGCACAAGACATCCAAGAAGGGGAAAACAAGTGCAGGAGACCTCCTGACATGTCAACGATCCCGATAGGAGCTACTTATCTCGTTCTCAGGACACGGCAGATTGTCCAAACTTCCGGTAGGCCAATCACAGAGTTGCCCCTAGCGGCAACCTGTGGTTGGCAGTTTGGACCAACACTCATGTGGAGCACTGGCCCAGGGGTTGATTAATTATCCACTGGGTAGCTAAGACCTATGCATTTTAGTTAGGTTTTTTAGCAAATGTAGTACCAATGTTGGTTCTTTCCATACGGGTTTTACCCCAAAATGAATAGTCAAGGGGGTCCCCATAACAACCCCAAGCATGTTAGGAGCCCTCAATATGGAACATAACACCGGTACTCGGACACTAGGGCGGCAAAAGTGGAACAAATCACCGGGCAAAAGGCCAAGCATTCCACCTTCACCAAGTATATATGTGCATTAAATTAAATAACATTAAATAATGTGATATCCCAAGATATCCATGTTGCCACATGGAAACAACTTTCACCTGCAACTAGCAACACTATAAGAAGGGGTTGAGCAAGCGGTAACTTAGCCAATCAATGTTTTGCTAGGTAGTGGAAGGGTTAGAGGCTTTCATGGAAATTTGGAAGTCTTGACATTTAAGTGGTAGGTAACGAGACATAACAGTAGAAGCGAGACATCTCGCATAGCAAAAATAGTATCGGGATCCGGGTAACGATCATCTTGCCTGGAGGGTCTTCAGAGGGATAAAGAGCTGGGTCCTCAAAGTTATTCTCGCCAGGATCCTCGTACTCAGTCTCATCACTCGGGTCTACCCAAAGAAGAAACACCACCAAATAAACATAGAAGCAAGGTGTAATGCACAACCAAGAATGATGCATGTCCAAGTTGATGTATTTAACGTGGCAATCCTATACTAGTCATCATTCTCATGCAATTATTTAGTTCTTTAACATTCTTGATAGAACCTCAAGATTAGTTATTTGGATATGCATGGACATGGCAAAAATGAATGCTTCATGAGAAAATGATGCAAATGCATGTGAAGAACGTCGCAAACGGAGCTACGAAACTCTCGGGGCACTCACGACAAGGTACTAACAGTATCGGAGACAAAACAGAGCTTGAGGGAGACCATGGGCAATTTCTTGGGATCCCAAGTATGCCACTAGATTGGAAAAGAAATTCTAGTAGAAATAGACCTAAAGATCATGGCAAACAAGTGGATAGAACCCACACAAGGCACAAAACAATTATGCAAGCAGTCTGTCCAAAAACAGCAACATGTCATATTGCAACCCACACATCAACAAGCTACAACACACTAAAATGCACAACAAGGGCATGGGTATGTGGGCAACATGATGCCCAACAATTCATGTCATGGCAGCAACTTGAACAAAAGCATGGATCAACATCAAATGAGCTCACAAGATGGCGTGTTGAAACTGCAGTTAAGGACTTAGTGAAAAATACTAGTTTTCACCATCTGAGTTAATAGGATGGCATATTGACAGCACTAAATCTACATGCTACAGTGACTTTCATGGCATGAAATTTAACAGCATGATAAAGGACAACATGCACTTCAAATAACTCCATTACAACAACATCAAAATATGTATAGATTCCTAGCATCCTCCCAACATGGCATATTGAACTAAACAGTTCCCCGGACAAGGAAAAATTATCAAGTGGCAAAGCAGGGCAGTTTAACAGGTTGACATGTTTGATAGCAAAACTAACTAAGATGCAACACCTCAATTTGCAAGCCATTGGCACATTCTATCAGAGGATAACATTCTCAACAATTCATTCCATTGAGCCAACCCCAAAGGAACCATAGATTCATGGCAATCATCATGGAACCATAGCAATAAAATAACCAGATTCTAGGACTTTGAATTATTGGACCCTTCCCAACAACATTATTATCATAGCATGTTGACAGCAAGAATTCCACACCTAAACATGGTTTTTCATGGCATGCAAAATTACCAGTGGCTAGTACACATATCAAGGGACAAAGTTCATGTTGAGAAGTTCATCAAAGAGTGCAAGGGTTAAATCATGCAAAAATAACAAAATTACATCTTGGCACAAATTAACTTTCACAGAAACTTGCTCAAAAGACAAAACTAATCCTACAGCTAGAATCATTGGATTTTTCTACCCCATTTTCATATATCAAAAGTATATGTTGTTGTAGAAAAACATACCCCAAATCATTTGCACAAAAAAACTACCTAACATATAACATAGGATATGCCAGTTTCGACATATTCCAAAAGGAGAAAAAAACATAATAGAAACGAGGCTAGGGGCACCCAGGTTTTTCTACCCACTGTCCATGACAGGTGGGCCTGGTGCCACGTGTAAAGGCGAGAGGATGACAGGGGGACCCGGAAGTCAGTGAAACATAAGAAAAAAAATAAAAGAAGAAAAACCACAGAAAGTGCAGAGACTGGGATCCGAACCCTGCACCTGCTGGTTGTGTGCTAGGAGCGCTGGCCACTACACCGTGACATGCGAACGTCATAAGTATGGAGTTTGATGCATAATAAACATTTTAAGGTCGCTACCAGGAGAAAGTCTGGACTTGCGCACGGAACTCGCCGGTGACGGTGACGAGCGAGGCGGCAATCGTTGTGGTTCCCAACCCACTATGGGTGTGCGGAAACCCAGAGGGGCGCTGCTACTCCTTGAGCTTGCGTTGGTTTTCCCTTGAAGAGGAAAGGGTGATGCAGCAAAGTAGATAAGTATTTCCCTCAATTGTTGAGAACCAAGGTATCAATCCAGTAGGAGATACAAGCAAGTCCCCAATCTTCGCACCTACACAAACAATCAAACTCTTGCACCCAACGCTAAAAGGGGTTGTCAATCCCTTCACGGTTATTTGCAAGGATGAGATCTGATAGAGATAGATATAAAAGATTGCTAGAACGTAAAGTAAAACAAAAGTAAAAATAATGCAGCGAAGTATTTTTGGTATTTTTGGTTTATAGATCTGAAAATATAATATGGAAAATAGACCCGGGGGCCATAGGTTTCACTAGAGGCTTCTCTCATGAAGGAAAATAATACGGTGGGTGAACAAATTACTGTCGAGCAATTGATAGAAAAGCGCATAGTTATGACGATATCCAAGGCAATGATTATCCATATAGGCATCACGTCCGTGTCAAGTAGACCGAAACGATTCTGCATCTACTACTATTACTCCACACATCGACCGACTCCTGCCTGCATCTAGAGTATTAAGTTCATGAAGAACAGAGTAACGCATTAGGTAAGATGACATGATGTACAGGGATAAACTCAAGCAATATGATGAAAACCCCATCTTTTTATCCTCGGTGGCAACAATACAAATACGTGCCTCGCTACCCCTACTTTGTCACTGGGTGAGGACACCGCAAGATTGAACCCAAAACTAAGCACTTCTCCCATTGCAAGAAATACCAATCTAGTTGGCCAAACCAAACCAATAACTCGAAGAGACTTGCAAAGATATGAAATCATGCATATAAGAATTCAGAGAAGATTCAAATAATATTCATAGATAAGCTGATCATAAACCCACAATTCATCGGATCTCGACAAACACACCGCAAAAGAGTATTACATCGGATAGATCTCCATGAAGATCATGAAGAACATGGTATTGAAGAACAAAGAGAGAGAAGAAGCCATCTAGCTACTAGCTATGGACCCGAAGGTCTGTGCTAAACTACTCACGCATCATCGGAGGGGCAACGAACTTGTTGTAGATGCCCTCCGTGATCAAATCCCCCTCCGGCAGATTACCGGAAAAGGCTCCAAGATTGGATCTCACGGGAACAGAGGCTTCCGGGGGCAGAAAAGTATTTTCGTGGCTATTTTTGGTATCCAGGGAATATTTGGGAATTTATAGGCCGAAGAATAGGGTTAGGAGGGCTGCCGTGGGGCCACAAGCCAGGGGGCGCCCCCCTAGGGCACGCTTTGGTGCCTTGTGGCTCCATGACAGGTCTCCTGCCTTCATCTCCAAGTCTGCTGGGTTTCTTCTGGTCCAAGAAAAATCATTCCGAAGATTTTATTCCGTTTGGACTCCGTTCAATATTCCTTATCTGCAATACTCAAAAACAAGGAAAAAACAGAAACTGGCACTAGGCTCTAGATTAATAGGTTAGTCCCAAAAATAATATAAAATAGCATATTAATGCATATAAAACATCCAAAACAGATAATATAATAGCATGGAACAATAAAAAATTATAGATACGTTGGAGACGTATCAAGCATCCCCAAGCTTAATTCCTGCTCGTCCTCGAGTAGGTAAATGATAAAAACAGAATTTTTGATGTGGAATGATACCTAACATATTTATCCATGTAATATTCTTTATTGTGGCATGAATATTCAGATCCATAAGATTCAAAACAAAAGTCTAATATTGACATAAAAACAGTAATACTTCAAGCATACTAACAAGGTAATCGCGTCCTTTCGAAATAACATGGCCTTAGAAAGTTATCCCTACAAAATCATATGGTCTGGCTATGCTCCATCTTCCCCACACAAAGTATCTAAATCATGTACAACCCCGATGACAAGTCAAGCAATTTTTTCACACCTTTTATGTTCTCAAACCTTTTCAACTCTCACGCAATACATGAGCGTGAGCCATGGATATAGCACTATAGGTGGAATAGAATATGGTGGAGGTTGTGAGGAAAAAGGAGAAGATAGTCTCACATCAACTAGACGTATCAACGGGCTATGGAGATGCCCATCAATAGATATCAATGTGAGTGAGTAGGGATTGCCATGCAATGAATGCACTAGAGCTATAAGTGTATGAAAGCTCAAAAAGAAACTATGTGGTTGTGCATATAATGAAAAATTCCACTAGTTATATGGAAGTGACAAAATAGGAGACTCTCTATCATGAAGATCATGGTGCTAGTTTGAAGCACAAGTGTGGAAAAATATTGTAGCAATTGTCCCTTCTCTCTTTCTCTCATTTTTTCCTTTTTTTATTTTATTTTGGTGGGCATCTTTGGCCTCTTTTTTTTATTTGGGCTTCGCTGGCCTCTTTTATTATTTGTAAAGTCCGGAGACTCATCCCAACTTGTGAGGGAGTCATAGCTTCCATCATCCTTTTCTCTCACGGGACAATACTCTAATAATGAAGATCATGGCACTTTTATTTACTTACAACTCAAGAATTTCAACTCGATACCTAGAACAAAATATGACTCTATATGCAATATGAAAGTGATGGTGCGTGTCATGAAAAACGGAACGGTGGAAGTTGCATGGCAATATATCTCGGAATGGCTATGGAAATGCCATAATAGGTAGTTATGGTGGCTGTTTTGACGAAAATATATGGTGGCTGTTTTGAGGAAGGTGGGTTTTATGCACCGGCGAGAGTTGCGCGGTACTAGAGAGGCTAGCAAAGGTGGAGGGGTGAGAGTGCGTATAATCCATGGACTCAACATTAGTCATAAAGAACTCACATACTTATTGCAAAAGTCTATTAGTTATCTAAGAAAAGTATTAGACGCATGCTCCTAGGGGAGAGGTTGGTAGGAGTTAACCATCGCGCGCTCCCGACCCTCACACAAAGGTTGACAATCATTAAACAAATCATGCTCCGACTTCGTTACATAACGGTTCACCATACGTGCATGCTACGGGAATCACAAACTTTAACACAAGTATTTATACCAATTCACAATTACTCACTAGCATGACTCTCATATTACCATCTTTATATCTCAAAACTATATGCAAGGAATCAAACTTCTCTTAGTATTCAATGCACTTAATATGAAAGTTTTTATAATATCCCTCTTGGATGCCCATTATATTAGGACTAAATTCATAACCTAAACCAATTACCATGCTGTTTAGAGACTTTCAAAATAATATAAGTGAGGTACGAGAGTTCAATAATTTCTATAAAATAAAACACCACCGTGCTCTAAAAAGATATAACTGAAGCACTAGAGCAACATTGCCTAGCTCAAAAGATATAAGTGAAGCACATAGAGTATTCTAATAAATTCACGATTAATGCGTGTCCCCCTCAAAAGATGTGTGCAGCAAGGATGATTGTGGCAAACTAAAAAGCAAAGACTCATATCATACAAGACGCTCCAAGCAAAACACATATCATGTGGTGAATAAAAATACAGCCTCAAGTAAATTTACCGATGGATTGAAGACGAAAGAGGGGATGCCTTCCGGGGCATCCCCAAGCTTAGGCTCTTTGGTATCCTTGAATTTGGCTTGGGGTGCCTTGGGCATCCCCAAGCTTAGGCTCTTTGGTATCCTTGAATTTGGCTTGGGGTGCCTTGGGCATCCCCAAGCTTAGGCTCTTGCCACTCCTTATTCCATAGTCCATCAAATCTTTACCCAAAACTTGAAAACTTCACAACACAAAACTCAACAGAAAACTCATGAGATCCGTTAGTATAAGAAAAATAAATCACCACTTTAGGTACTGTTGTGAACTCATTCTTTATTTATATTGGTGTAATATCTACTGTATTCCAACTTCTCCATGGTTCATACCCCACGATACAACCCATAGATACATCAAAATAAGCAAACAACACAAAGAAAACAGAATCTGTCTAAAACAGAACAGTCTGTAGCAATCTATAGACTTCGAATACTTCTGTAACTCCATAAATTCTGAAAAATTAGGACAATCAAGGAAATTTGTATATAAATCTTTTGTAAAAATTTCAGATCAAAAGACTATTCCAGTGAATTTACAAAATTCCTGGACTGAGAGCAAAAGTTTCTGTTTTTCAGCAAAATCAAATCACAAACACCGTAGACCATCCCAAAGGTCTTACTTGGCTCAAACACTAATTTAAAAAAGAAAACACAATTAATACAGAGGTAATAATGTGTAAAACACTCAGAAACAGAAGCAAAAACAAAAGCATAAAAATAAAATTGGGTTTTCTCCCAACAAGTGCTATTGTTTAACGCCCCTAGCTAGTATTATGATTTCAATGATGCTGACATAAAAAGTAGTAATTGAAATATGCAAAAGAGCATCATGAATCTCATAAAAAACACGTTTAATTCTAACCTACTTCCTATGCATAGGGATTTTGTGAGCAAACAATTTATGGGAACAAGAATCAATTAGCATAGGAAGGCAAAATAAGCATAACTTCAAAACTTTGAACACATAGAGAGGAAACTTGATATTATTGCAATTCCTACAAGCATATGTTCCTCCCTCATAATAAATTTCAGTGGCATCAAGAAGGAATTCAACAATATAACTATCACATAAATCATTCTTTTCATGATACACGAGCATGTAATCATCATAATGAATTTGCTCATCAAAACTTGGGGGACAAAAAATATCATCTTCATCAAACATAGCATCCCCAAGCTTGTGGCCTTGCATATCATTAGCATAATTGACATTAATAGAATTTATAGTAACATCATTGCAATCATGCTTTTCAATCAAGGAGCTATCATGAATCACCTTATAAATTTCTTCTTTCAACACTTCATCACAATTTTCAGATTCATGATTTTCAAACAAAACTTCATAGAGATAATCAAGTGCACTTAACTTACTAGCAATTGGTTCATCATAATTTGGCCTTTTGAAAAGATTAGCAAGTGGATGAGGATCCATATCAATAGATTTTTAGCAAGCGAAGATGCAAGCAAATAGAAGGCACATGGCAACACAAGCAAACAAAAAGCAAACGAAAAGACGAACGGAAGAAGGGCGAATAAAAAGGCAAATCTTTTTGGTTTTTTCTAAAAATCGTTTTAGAAGTGGGGGAGAGGAAAACGAGAGGCAAAAGGCAAATAATGTAAATGCAAGAGATGAGTTTGTGATGGGTACTTGGTAGGCTTGATGTAGATCTCCCCGGCAACCGCGCTAGAAATCCTTCTTGCTACTTCTTGAGCTTGTGTTGGTTTTCCCTTGAAGAGGAAAGGGTGATGCAGCAAAGTAGATAAGTATTTCCCTCAGTTGTTGAGAACCAAGGTATCAATCCAGTAGGAGATACAAGCAAGTCCCCAATCTTCGCACCTACACAAACAATCAAACTCTTGCACCCAACGCTAAAAGGGGTTGTCAATCCCTTCACGGTTATTTGCAAGGATGAGATCTGATAGAGATAGATATAAAAGATTGCTAGAACGTAAAGTAAAACAAAAGTAAAAATAATGCAGCGAAGTATTTTTGGTATTTTTGGTTTATAGATCTGAAAATATAATATGGAAAATAGACCCGGGGGGCATAGGTTTCACTAGAGGCTTCTCTCATGAAGGAAAATAATACGGTGGGTGAACAAATTACTGTCGAGCAATTGATAGAAAAGCGCATAGTTATGACGATATCCAAGGCAATGATTATGCATATAGGCATCACGTCCGTGTCAACTAGACCGAAACGATTCTGCATCTACTACTATTACTCCACACATCGACCGACTCCTGCCTGCATCAAGAGTATTAAGTTCATGAAGAACAGAGTAACGCATTAGGTAAGATGACATGATGTAGAGGGATAAACTCAAGCAATATGATGAAAACCCCATCTTTTTATCCTCGATGGCAATAATACAAATACGTGCCTCGCTACCCCTACTTTGTCACTGGGTGAGGACACAACAAGATTGAACCCAAAACTAAGCACTTCTCCCATTGCAAGAATTACCAATCTAGTTGGCCAAACCAAACCAATAACTCGAAGAGACTTGCAAAGATATGAAATCATGCATATAAGAATTCAGAGAAGATTCAAATAATATTCATAGATAAGATGATCATAAACCCACAATTCATCGGATCTCGACAAACACACCGCAAAAGAGTATTACATCGGATAGATCTCCATGAAGATCATGAAGAACATGGTATTGAAGAACAAAGAGAGAGAAGAAGCCATCTAGCTACTAGCTATGGACCTGAAGGTCTGTGGTAAACTACTCACGCATCATCGGAGGGGCAATGGAGTTGATGTAGATGCCCTCCGTGATCGAATCCCCCTCCGGCAGATTACCGGAAAAGGCTCCAAGATTGGATCTCACGGGAACAGAGGCTTCCGGCGGCGGAAAAGTATTTTCGTGGCTCTTTTTGGTATCCAGGGAATATTTGGGAATTTATAGGCCGAAGAATAGGGTTAGGAGGGCTGCCGTGGGGCCTCAAGCCAGGGGGGCGCCCCCCCTAGGGCGCGCCCTGGTGCCTTGTGACTCCACGGCAGGTCTCCTGCCTACATCTCCAAGTCTGTTGGGTTTTTCTGGTCCAAGAAAAATCATTCCGAAGATTTTATTCCGTTTGGACTCCGTTTAATATTCCTTATCTGCAATACTCAAAAACGAGGAAAAAAACAGAAACTGGCACTTGGCTCTAGATTAATAGGTTAGTCCCAAAAATAATATGAAATATCATATTAATGCATATAAAACATCCAAAACAGATAATATAATAGCATGGAACAATCAAAAATTATAGATACGTTGGAGACGTATCAAGCGCGTAGATGCGAGCGTGCATGCATGCATGAGCGTGTGCGTGGACAGGACCTTATGTCCATGGCAGCGAGTCGTGGCGAGGTTTGAGGCTGCGGTCGAAGGCGAGCAAGGCGAGGCGTGAGCGAGCTGCGGGTCACGTGGTCACTTCGAGGTGTCGCGTGTGTGCGGGCATGCACTAAGGGATCCGGGGCAGGGGTGCTCGAGCTCTCACCGACAACAACATCTAAGAAGAAAAACTGCACCTTGCTGGAGCATGGGGAGCGCAAGGATGGGATGTTCACTACGACGCGCTCGGAACGAAAGCAGGGACAACAAAGGGCAGGGCAGAGTCGAGGCTCACCTAGTGTCCCCAGGACATGTAGGCGTGGACGGATGAGCGTCGGAAAAGCCGCGAGGAAGCGCGGATCTTGACGACCCTCGGACCAGGGAAGAAGAGGAAGAAGACGCGTTCGGGGAGGCCGGTCCCGTGGTCCCGACGATGCGTACGCGGGTGAGGGATGCTGTTGCAGTCGACCCGGAGCTTCTTGTGGTCGCGGACGAAGGAGGGGAGGCACGGGAGGCTATCGCGAGCATGATCTCGGGCACTCTCGATCCATGGCGACGGCGGGGCAAGGACGAGCTATCTCTAGCAGAGGCGGCACGGAGGAAGGCAAAAATGGAGCAAGGGCAAACCATAGAGCACCGGGGACATCATATATAGAGGCTAGGAACGTCGGACGACCGTCAAATCGACCGAGGCGTCAATGTGGCTCCTGTGGATGGTGTGTCGTACAGGAGATCGAAGCTCCTGTGGCTAGCGGGCTAGTGGGCTGCGCGTGTTGCGGTGGGTTGGAGCAGCTGCTTGCTGGGCCAGGAGGAGGCAAAGGTGGAGGCCGAGCTGGGCTGGACTCTCTCTTTCGTCGTGATTTTCTCTTATTAATAAAAAAACACAAGAGATCAACAGCAAATGCCCAGGGAGTTTGGAAAAGAATATTCGGTGAAATAAAAAATAGTTTTGGAGAGCTGGAAATATATACAATATTATAAAATTGGCTTGGATATTTATAAGAGTCAAAATAGAATGACTTTTATTTCTCTATGAACCCGTTTTGCAAAATCAGAGGGGAGTTGGAGTAAAACATGTCTAAGAATGAATTTTTAAAATAACATCGAGAATATTAGACAACTCCCCAACATTTTTACAATGGCGTAAGGCAAGGAAATACCCCACATTACATACTTTGAATAAGAGAGAGATGGAGATATAGTTGAAAAGAAATTGTAGGGAGGTTTCCACACAAGAAGTATCACTTGGTTGCAAGCACACAATCACCACAACACACCTCACTCAACATATCATAATGCAACAAAAAGGAATGGATGACATGATGCCATGATGCAAAATGAATGTCATGAAGCACACTTTATTAACTTAAACCACATGATGGCATAACATGGAAGGTTCACACATGGAATTGGTTACATGATTTGGAAAGGTGCTCTTGGGCTGTTACAACTCTCCCCCACTACATGAAGATCTCGTCCCGAGATCTAGGAATGGAAGAATTCAGGGAATTCATAACGGAGAAGGTCCTCACATTCCCAAGTAGCTTCACAGTCGGAATTATGTGACCACTTGACTTTGAGAAACTTGATGGACTGGTTGCGAGTCTTGCGCTCAGTCTCTTCAAGGATAGCAACTGGATGCTCATGATCGGATAGGTCTGCTTGGAGATCAATGTCTTCGAAATCAACAGTACGCTCAGGAGTCTTGAAGCACTTACGGAGCTGAGAGACGTGAAAAGCATAATGCACATTGGAGAAATTGGAAGGAAGCTCGAGTTGGTAGGCAAGGTCGCCTCTGTTGCCAACAATCTTGAAGGGACCCACAAAGCGCGGAGCAAGCTTTCCTTTGATGCCAAAGCATTGAGTGCCCTTCATGGGAGACACTCAGAGATAGACAAGGTCATCGATCTAAAAGGCCATGTCACGATGCTTGCTATCATAATACCTCTTCTGGCGGGATTGAGCGGCTTTGAGATTTTCACGAATGACATGGCACATTTCTTCTACTTGAGTGATCATGTTATTACCAAGGATTTGACGCTCACCGGTTTCAGACCTATTGAGCGGGGTACGACACTTTCTGCTATAGAGAATCTCAAATGGGGCATTTCCCGAACTTGCTTGGAAACTATTGTTGTAGGAGAACTCGACAAACGGGAGGCAATCTTCCCACTTCATGCCAAATGAGATAACACATGATCTCAACATGTCTTCAAGGATTTGATTAACTCTCTCTACTTGACCACTTGTCTAAGGATGGAAAGTTGTGCTGAAACGGATCTTGGTACCCATCGCAGACTGAAAGGAATCCCCGAACTTGGAAGTGAAGATGCTTCCACGGTCTAAAGAGATAAGCTAAGGAATACCATGCAAAGAAACTATCCTTGATGTGTATAGCTCTGCCAGCTGAGCTGCCGTGATAGATTCTTTGACCGGAAGTAAGTGGGCAACTTTGGTGAGCTTGTTGATGACCACAAAGATGGCATCATTACCTCTCTTGGACTTAGGAAACCCAGTGACAAAATCCATCTCAACGTGATCGAATTTCCACTCCGGGATAGGCAAAGGCTGAAGAAGACCTGCTGGACGTTGATGTCCTGCCTTCACTCCGCGGCAAACATCATCACACTTTATGCGCGTCCACCAAAAGGTTTGCTTGACATCTTGATACATCTTGGACTTGCCTGGATGGATCGAGAGGAGAGAATTGTGTGCTTCGTCCATGATAACTTTCCTGAGCTCTCCTTTTGGAACCACTAGACGATCCTCAAATAACAAGGTGTCTTTGTCATCAACACAGAAGCACTTATACTTTGGAATGCTCTTGGCCACACCTATCTTCACCTTCTTCACCATAGCATCGAGAAGCTGAGCTTGGCGAATTTGACTTCCAAAGTCAGAGAAACTTGAAGGTTGGAAAGAAACCCTTGAGGAACTACTTGGAGGTTGAGCTTGCGGAAAGCTTCACAAAGCTCAGATTGGAGAGGCTTGAGAATAAGACTGTTGCAGTACGCCATTCTTCTCAAAGCGTCTGCAATCACATTTGCTTTGTCTGGAGTATACTCAATGCTCGGATTGTACTCCTAGATCATTTCCACCCAACGTGTTTGCCGGAGATTGAGATTTGGTTGAGTGAAAATGTACTTTAAGCTCTTGTGGTCAGTGAACACTTCAACTGGTCTTCCCAACAAGAGGTGTCTCTAGGTCATCAAAGCATGAACAACCGCCGCCAGCTCAAGATCATGAGTGGAGTAGTTCTTCTCACTAGGCTTCAACTAACAGGGGGTATAGGCTTCCACCTTTCTGTCTTGCATGAGAACACCACCAAGACCTTGGAGGGAAGCATCACAGAACAGTTGGAAAGGTTTTGACTCATCATGAGGAGTGAGAACTGGAGCTAAAGTCAGCTTTTCCTTGAGTGTATTGAACTCCACATCACACTCAGGAATCCACACATATTTGACATTTTTCTGGAGGAGATTAGACAAAGGCTTAGTAATTTTTGAGAAGTTCTCCACGAATCTTCTGCGGTAACTTGCAAGCCTGAGGAAGCTTCGAAGCTGCTTGACATTCTGAGGAGGCTCCCACTTCACGATGGCCTCAACTTTCTCAGGATCCACCTTGATGCCCTCGGCAGAGATGATATGCCCAAGGTACACCACTTCATTGAGCCAAAACTCACACTTGGAGAACTTTGCATAGAATCGATGCTCTCTTAGCTTGTCAAGCACAAGCCGGAGATGCTCTGCATGTTCGTCTTTGGTTTCAGAGAAGACTAGAATGTCATCCAAATACACCAAGACAAACTCATTTCTGAAGGGAGATAAGATGAAGTTCATCATTCGAGAGAATGTCGGAGGCGCATTTGCGAGGCCAAAGGACATGACAGTGTACTCATAAGAACCAAAACTTGGCCTGAAAGCAGTCTTCAGAATATCTTCTTCACGGATGCGGATCTCATGATAGCCCATCCGAAGATCTAACTTCGAGAAAACCTTGGCCCCTTTTAGTTGCTCAAACAACTCATTGATGTTGGGAAGTGGATATTTGTTCCTGATTGTCTTTTTATTCAATGGGCGGTAATCGACACAAAGTCGTTCCGTGCCATCCTTCTTCTTGACAAAAAGAACACCACAACCCCATGGTGAAGAACTTGGTCTGATCAAACCCAGACGCTCTTGTTCATCTAGCTGCTTCTTCAATTCTTTCAGGTCTTCGGGGCCAAGCTTATAAGGATGCTCGCATACCGGTTCAGTTCCAGGTTCAAGTTCAATCACAAACTCCACAGGCCAATGCAGAGGCATTCCTGGCAATTCTTCTGGAAAGACATCTTCATACTCACAAACGACGGGGATTTGAGATATGGGTGAGATTTCACCTTTCTCATTGAGAGAAAAGAGCCGAATAGTTTCATCGCGAGCAGTGAAAATGATCACATCTTCAGAAGAATGAGTCAATTGTACTTCTTTGGCTGCACAATCGACATAAGTTCATCCCAAGAAAATCCATGCAAAGAATTAGATCAATATCGGAATTGCCGAGCACAATAGGAGAGGCTAGAAAGCAATAGCTGCCCATGTTGATAGAAACATCCGGAACCATGAAGCAAGAATTCATTTGCAAGCCCAGAGAAATCACAGTTAATGATCTAGGTAATTCTTCACAACACAATTCATGCTTTGAAACAAATGGTCTTGAAATGAATGAATGTGATGCACCCGTATCAAACAAAACTTTTGCAGGAATAGAATTAACCAAGAGATTACCCATAATCACTTGTGAGGACTCCTCTGCTTGAGTTGCATTCACGTTGTTCACCCTTGCATATTTGGAATTGTGCTTCACCATAGCATTTCCTGGAGGCCTGAATGGAGGAGGAGGCGGGAGACGCCGCTGGTTGGTGCACTTGTTGGAGTAGTGGCCTTTCTCACCACACTTGTGACACGTAACCTCTGACAGCGGACGGAAGTTGCCTGGAGGAGGAGCATTTGCTGACTTGGGTGACTGAGGCCTTTGCTGGAATCCTGGGTTGGGTGGGTAGGAAGAACCATGACCATCGTGCTGCTTTTGGTGCTGAGGAGGACGAAACGAAGGAGGAGGAGGAACCCAATTCTTCTGTTGCTTAGGAACAATTTGAGAGGAGGACGAAGAAGTATGAGAGTCCCTGAACCGGTTCCTGGAATTCTTGACCATGAGCTGGACTACTTCATACTATAGAGCCAAGTTATAGAACTGATCAAACTCAAGAGGCTCATGAAGGACGAGAGCAAGCTGAAGATCTTCCCTGAGGCCACCTCTGAACTGATAGATCTTGCACTTGTCATTGGGCACATCCTCCTTAGCATAACGAGCAAGATTCTGGAACTCGATGTTATACTGATAGACAGAAGAGTTTCCTTGCTAGAGGTTCCTAAACTTCTCACGCATACCCTTGACAACACTCGTCGGGATATGATGAGCCCTGAAGTCACGACAAAAGTCATCCCAGCGGATCACACGGTCACCCCTGGAATCCTTGTACTGCTGCCACCACTATGCTGCCTGGCCCTTCAGCTGGAAAGATGCAAACCTGACATAGTCCTGAGGTCTGACATTGATGCGCTCAAAATGCTTGTTGATGTCTATGAGCCAATCCTCCGCATAAAGAGGCTGAGAGCAGTTGGTTAAGGACTTGGGTTGATTTGCAAGGAATTGATTCAGAGTTGCGAACTGCTGCAGATTATTAAAATTCCCTTGATTGCCTTGATGTCCTTGATTTGGAAAGCCTTGCAACAAGCTGAGCAACATCTGGGTATTGGCATTTGTTGCGGCCATCACCACCTGCCATGCTTCCGGAGGTGGAGGTGGGGGTGGTGGAGGGTCAAACTGCTCCCCTTCACGACCTCGGTTCTCACGAGTTGCTGGAGCCATCCTGAAGATGGACAAGATTAGAACATCACTGACAGGGAAGATTGAAATAAGTTGAATCAAATGGCTCGAAATATTACAACAGGAATATCAATTGCATTCAAAGTAAGAAAGTAGTAGAATGCCTTCTGCAGATTTGCGATAACATCATTTGATCATGAAGCTACTTGAATAAGACAACAAGGTATTGAGCTAAGAGTTGCTCGGAACAAATGTATAAACCATCATACATCTGTTGGAAGATGATCCTAGGTAACTACTGGAATTCCCAACTAAGAACTTCCGAAATCTTTGGTTATGCAATTGAGTCCACGGATACACGGAGTAAAATCCATCACTCAACTCCTAGCAGTAATACTACTCTCCAATGTATCTCATCCGTCAACACACCAGAGGTCTCGGAAATTCATCTACCTCAGACCCTCGTAATCACAACGAGACTAAACATGGCAGTACATGTGATCCCGCTCCCCAGTACTGGGTGCCGCCACACTCTTCGCACCACGAATAGTATTGAAGCAATTTTGAACATCAGCGTCCTAAGGTACTGAGGAAACTGAATGATAACAATGTGTCATGAATCCCCTGGAGCTCTACTCCTCAGAAACAGGAGGCACCAAGTACAGAATTCCGTCACATCGGTATCATAGAGGCTCCAAAATACCCGCGTGATCCTAAAAAAATGAGCGAGAAGAGGGTAGAATTATAATTCCTATGTCATGATTCCTCACAAGAGCATAGAAGAGGAGTAAAAAGAATCCTACTCTCCGATATAACTAGACTCAAAATAGTTTTTCACTAGACTCGACTCGGCCAAGTTCGATCAAGCAATGGGCTCCTATGGTCGGTATGGCTCTGATTACCAACTTGTAACGTCCAAGATGCGGTTCTATCCCCATCGAGGCCCTCAAGCCTAAATAGGGATAGTACCGCATCTTGGACGTTACATAAACCCAACCATAGCATTAAACATCAAGTCCCCTTTACTACCATACGCAAACAATCCCCTTACTCGGGTGTAAGCTTCTGTCACTCTAGCCACCCACTATAAGCGAATCATGAACATATTGCAAAGCCTCCAACGTGAATCCTTCACGTGTGCGCCTCACGGAAGGCACTTTAGGACAGCACCATATCAACATACAACTCGTATCAATAACATCATACCACAATTAACACGTAGGACAAAAGGGATCTACTCAAACATCATAGGATAGCCACACATCATTGGATAATAATATATAGAATTAAGGACCATGTTTAAATAGAGATTACATCGGGGAGAAGAGGTTTTACACTGCTGCATAGAGGGGCAGAGAGTTGGTGGTGACAGCGGCGAAGTTGTTGGTGTAGATCGCTGTCACGATGGATGCCCCGGCGGCGCTCCAGCGCCACCAGGAGAGAGGGGGAGAAGCCCCCTCCTTATTCTTCCTTGGCCTCCTCCCTAGGTGGGAGCAGATTTCCCCCTCTAGTCCATGGCCGCCCTGGCTTCCGGAAGGCAGGAGCCCCTCCGAGATTGGATCCATCTCTCTCTTTCTCTTCTGTTTTCGCGTCTGTTTTCGGACCCGTTCACCATTTCTTATATATCCGGATATCCGTAACTCCGATTGGGCTGAAATTTTGAGGGGATTTTTATGGCGAAAATATCTTTCTTTCGGCGGAAGGAGAGCCTCAACCGACTTAAGGGCTGGCCACAAGCCATCAGGGCGCGACCCCCCCCAGGTCGTGCCCTGTTGGCTTGTGGGGCCCTCGGGCATCGTCTTGCATTGATTCTGACTCCCAAAATTCACATATATTCCAAAAAAAATATTCATAATTTTTTATCGCGGTTGGACTCCGATGGAATTTCTGCGAAACAAAAAACACACAAAAAAAAGGAACTGGCACTAGGCACTGGGTCAATAGGTTAGTGCTCAAAAATAATATAAATTGCTAAATAATTACTCAAAAAGTATCCTAGAATGATAATATAATAGCATGGAACAATCAAAAATTATAGATACGTTGGAGACGTATCAAGCATCCCCAAGCTTAATTCTTGCTCGTCCTCGAGTAGGTAGATGATAAAAACAGAATTTTTGATGTGACATGCTGCCCAATATGTAATCTTTTGCATGTATTCTCATTTAGAAATGATGATTTAACAAACATTAACATAGTAATACTTATAAGCACAAGGAACAAAATCATCAATCTTTCAAAGTATATTATCCTCAAAGAATGTTTACCCCCATTCATCTTATTATATTAGCATGGCATGGCTCCGTCTTCACCACATTAATACAAATGCCAAGCACCACAGTGCCCAAGTCAGGCAATTGGATCGTACTTTTCAATATGCATCAACTTTTTATTCTTCACGCAATACATGAGCGTGAACCATGGACATAGCATATAGGTGGAATAGAATGTGGTGGTAGATTTCAAAGGGGTAAAAGTGGAGAAGGAAGTCTCGCATCAACTCGGTGTATCAACGGTTTATAGAGATGCCCATCAATAGATATCAATGCGAGGAGTAGGGATTGCCATGCAATGGATGCACTAGAGCTATAAGTGTATGAAAGCTCGACTAAAGCTAAGTGGGTGTGCATCCAACTTGCTTGCTCATGAAGACCTGGGGCATTTGAGGACTCCCGTCATTGGAATATACAAGCCAAGTTCTATAATGAAAAATACCCACTAGCATATGAAAATGACATAACATGAGACTCTCTATATGAGGAACAAGGTGCCACTTTGAGGCACAAGTGTGGTAAAGGATAGTAGCAAAGTCCCTTCTCTCTTTTTCTCTCATTTATTTGTTTTTTTCATGGTGGGCTTTTTGTTTTTTCGCCTCCCCCAATTTTTTTATGGTTGGCTCATTTGGCCTCCCCCATTTTTATTTCCTCACTGGGACAATGCTCTAATAATGATGATCATCATACTTTTATTTACTTACAACTCGATATGAAAAACTGATAGGATGATATGACTCTATATGAATGCCTCTGGCAGTGTACCAGGATATGCAATGATCTAACGTAGCAAAAGATATCAAAAAACAGACAAGCGATGTAAATATCATGCTAGCTATCTTACGATCGTGCAAAGCAATATGACAATGGAAATGCAAGTCATATGAAGTGACGGTGGAAGTTGCATGGCAATATATCTCAGAATGGCTATGGAAATGCAAGCCATGATAGGTAGGTATAGTGGCTCTTTTGAGGAAGATATAATGAGGCTTATGTGCTACAGAGTGTATCATGTCACGGGGTTTGGATGCACCGGAGAAAGTTGCACCGATCCCCGAGGTGAGAATGGGCAATGCACGGTACCGAAGAGGCTAGCAAATATGTGGAGGTGAGAGTGCATATATATCCATGGATTCACATTAGTCATAAAGAACTCATATACTTATTGCAAAGTTTTATTAGTTTTATCACAAATCGAAGTACTTCTCGCATGCCCAGAAGGAGGAGGTTGGGAGGAGTTAACCATCGCGCGCCTCCGACTTGAAACAACACTAGGATTTAAACGAGGAATAGAAATGCTCACACATCCTCACCATGCCTTTTTAATTTTTAGACAAACAAGAAGTTAACACCTCTTAATACCGACACTTCTACGAATCAACAATGATGCACTCACACCCTTTCACATTACCACATCAATATCATTAACCCACAATTTCTCGTTAATGTGCTACGTGAAGGTTTTGATTATCACTCCATGAATACCTATTATTTTTGGACTAGTCTTATAACCCATGCAAATTACCGTCACTGTTTATTAACTCTCAAACAAATATAAGTGAAGAACGAGAGTTTAATTCTTTCTACAAAAGACCTGGACATGCTCTAATAAATATAAGTGAAGCAAAAGAGCATTCTACAAATAACGGTTTTCTATATGTAGAGAAACAAGCATCCAACTTCAAATGATATAAGTGAAGCACATGAAGCATTCTATAAAGCCAAAATCAAAAATATATAAGTGAAGTGCAAAGAGAATTCTATAAATAAACCATGGACTTCCCCAAACCAGCATGGTGCATTGCTAAAATGAAATTAAAAGGCACACGACGCTCCAAGAATTTAGGCATATCATGTGAACAAAACAAAAACCGAGACATACCGATAATTGTTGAAGAAGAAAGTGGGATGCCTTCCGGGGCATCCCCAAGCTTAGACGCTTGAGTCTCCTTGAATATTTACTTGGGGTGCCTTGGGCATCCCCAAGCTTGAACTCTTGTCTCTCCTTCTTCTCACATTGACATTTCCTCGATCTTCGAACACTTCACCCACACAAAACTCAACAAAACTTTTATTAGAAACATTTGTACACATAACACCAAATCCCATCATGTCTTGCCATAACATTATTGCATAATTATAATCTAACATTACCCACTGTATGCTATCGCAATTCTATGGCTCCAAAGTCAGTGGGGGTCAACAAGAATTCAAACATAACAACGCAAAGCAACTATAACAGCAATCTGTGAAAAACAGGACAGTCTGTAAAGATGCAGATGGAACGTATACTTCTGTAACTCAAAAAATTATGAAATATTAGGACGTAATAAAGAATTTGTATAGCAATATTGTGTAACAATTTAAGAATTTTTTGACGCTCCAGTAAAATATGAAAATTCAAACACTACAGCAAAAGTTTCTGTTTTTACACAGCACATATCAAACAAGCAATTCAAACATCCAAAAGGTAATTCTTGTTACATTATTTGTATAATACAATGGATTTGTACAAGGGGATAATTAATTTTGTTGAAAAGTTTCTGTAATCAAGATTCACAAAGTTTCCATGGGCATGAACGAAGTTCAAGGCTAGCCCCAACTTCAACGATGCTCGCCTTTCTCACTTTCACTTCTTTTTTTGAAAGGTTTTAAGTTCCCCACTTTATTTTTTTTAATTATTTTAAAAGCACACAACAAAAATTAATGACTCTCTAAAACATCCGGGTTGTCTCCCTGGCAGCGCTTTCTTTAAAGCCATTAAGCTAGGCATATAGTGCTCAAATAATTGATCCACCCGGATCCCAAGGTATATCAAAGCCAATTTTAATTAACAATTATTTGTAATTTTGTAGTGAGCACAAAGTAATATGTAGAATATAACAACGGAGTCTAACTCTCTTCGTATGCATTGGCATGTCATACAAGAACAATTCATGCACATGAAGTAAAGGCCAATACATAGCATAAGTCGTTTCTTGCAATTTTATAGTATTAGAAACATAGAGAGGTGAACATTTGGTTCCTCTCTCATAATAATTGGAAGTAGGAGCAGCAAGCCCATGCATATTATAACCATCAGAATCATCATGTGTAATAGTAAAGCGCATACCATCAACATAATCCCTTATAAGTGCGAACTTCTTCGATATAGTGTAGTTGGGAGAATTCAAAAAGATGATAGGACTATCATGTGTGGGTGCAATAGCAACAATTTCATGCTTAATAAAAGGAACTATAGCAAGTTCATCTCCATAAGCATAATTCATGTTGGCATCATGGCCACAAGCATAGAAAGCATCAAGTTCATCAAAAAGGGATCAAACGAATCCAAGGGATCATAGCAATCATCATAGCATTCATACTTTGGTATGTGCGAAGGGAAATTAAACAATGTATGAGTTGAAAAGTTACTATCATTAGAAGGTGGGCACGAGTAGCTAATCCACTCTTCCTCCTTTTGTTCTTCGCTCCCCTCCTCATCTTTTTCATCTAATGAGCTCACAGTTTCAGCAATTTCTTCTTCCATAGATTGCTGCAAAATATTAGTTTCTTCCAAGGCAGCGGTCATTCTTTCAATAAATTCTTTAACATAAGCATTAGAAGCATAGTTTTCATAGCAATATTTAAGTACGGCAAAATTTTCAGATTTGTAAAGATTAGCATCATACTTTTCAATCAAAGTAGCAATTTCATAAGCACCCTTAGAAGCAACAAATTCTTCAATTTGTTCAACATCATAATAACAATAGGCATCCTTGGCATAAGAAGATAATATTTCATTATCATTAAATACACATTGATAGGGAAGGTGTTCTTGAGTGTTTTTAGAACAACAAGTAAAATCATATAATTCACATAAATTCCAAGCATAGCAACACAAATTATTAATTTGATGCCACAAGAGTTTCCCTTTTCGAGATTTGCGGTGTCGCACATAATAAGCATGCTCATTTAATGATTTTCCATCAACCAAGCTAGTTGGGTTTCAGCATGAGCACAAAGGGATCGAAGATGATCCAAGTAATAAGCTTCGGTAGTATGGAACACTAGTGGTTCCTCAAGTTTTGGAGCAGCAAGTACATCTAATTTTTTTGGTATTTTGCGTTTCCTACCCATATCTAAAGATAGAAAACAACTTAGAACAGAAAATAAAATTACTTAGTGATAAAGCAAACAAGCACACATGAGAATATCAACCACTACGCTATTGCTCCCCGGCAACGGCGCCAGAAAAAGGTCTTGATAACCCACAAGTGTAGGGGATCGTTTGTATCCTTTTTTGATAAGTAAGAGTGTCAAACCCAACGAGGAGCTAAAGGTAGAACTCTCAAGTTCTATCGACCACCGATACAACTCTACGCACACTAACGCTTACTTTGCCTAGAACAAGTATGAAACTACTTTACGGGCATAAAACTAGAAGTACTTAGTAGAAGTGATGGATAGTTTTGCAAGGTAATAAAGAACGTAACAATAAAAGTTAGGTGATGTTTAGATAAAGATTAATTAAATTAGTTGTTTAGTAGAAAGCTTTTTGTGTAATGCAAGAGAAAGATTGTCCATAGGCAATTGAATATAATATGATAGATACTTGTCATATGCAATGAGGGAGAGGCATACGCTAACACACTTTCTGTACTTGGATCATATGCACTTATGATTGGACCTGTAGCAAGCATCCGCAACTACTAGAAATCATTAAGGTAAACCCAACCATAGCATTAAACATCAAGTCCCCTTTACTCCCATATGCAAACAATCCCCTTACTTGAGTGTAAGATTTTGTCACTCTAGCCACCCACTATAAGCGAATCATGAACATAATGCAAACCCTCAAGCGTGAATCCTTCATGTGTGCGCCTCACGGAAGGCACCTTACACTAGTGCAGACGCGTGCTATACAAACGGTTTTAACCCCTTTCCGTGACGTATTCTTAAACCATCGCCTTGCATGTGTGGGCGATAGGGGGGCCTATCCCACACGACAGGGAAAACCCGTCGGTGATGCCTGCACCCGGTCACACACGATGGGCAAAAATATATCGTTTGCGAATGGAAGGGCCATCACAAGCATACATATTGGGGAAGACGTGTGAGATGAGCTTATCATCCCACACAGGGAATCCCAAGGGTACGTCTCTGTTCGTATTGCAGATCACACACAATTTTCTGCATAACATCGTTTGTGCTAGGGTTGGTCATCACACATGATAGTTATAATTATTATGTCATTTGTGTTATTCAAAACATCACTCACAGTGTCTAGAAGAAACTATTTGGCATTCGGCTTCCCATCACACACACTTGCTATGTGAAAACATTTGTGATTGGGTGTCCTAACGCACATAGTCGTCGACCAGAATTCGTGTGTGATTGCTCACTGATCCAACACACCAACTTTCTAGAAACCGTGTTGGTTTGTTGAGGTCATCGCCCACGGTGTAGTCTTAGAAACCGTCTGCAATGCGAACCCCAATAATCAACCTGATTGCTCTATTATTTATAATCCATTTCTTGATCAAATTAACATTTCATATCAAGCACATAATATATTTCTTATTCGTAGTACGGCAACCAGGATTTTGTAATTGAATTACATCAGGGTACAACATCATATTGGCATATATTGCCTAGCTACCCAATTGCACAACAGGAAAAAGTTTCAAATGCAACATCTAAAACCTTTGGAAATTAAGTATCATCATAGACGGTAAATAGACAGATGAGTCTCATCTAGAAAAATGTTAAAGAGGAAGGCGAATATTGAGCCTTCAATGATGTTGAAGGTCCTCGCAACTGTAGGCTAGTGCATGTAGATGATTGCCTGCCCATCCTTCGTCCTCTTGAGGAAGACTTCAAGATTATACCGTGGGTGCTGTATGAATACCTTCCTCGTCTCTTGATCATCCAGGTGGTTTGAGACGTAATCATCGATGAACTTCCTTGAGAAGGACTGAAATCCAACATACGCATAAATATATTTTCTAAAATTTGAAATGGCGCATAGGGAAAAGGACAAGCTGAAAGAGATGGTACCATCCTATAGTTGACTGATGTATTCTTCACTGTGCAGACAAACATCTTGTCGTTTTTCGTAGCTAGTTTCTTTATCTTAACAATCTTTCTGAGTTTCTTGATTTGACTGATATTCAAGGACAACTCATTTCCCCACATGCAAAAAGGGTCAAACAGTGGGTCTAAACCTCTTACAGTAGGACCTACATGTGTAAGAACAAATTATTAAAAACCTTAATATTACAATGGTTCCTGCAATTGCACAATAATGTGCTAGTAGCCAAACGACCATGGATGTGCAATCCTCGATGGTAAACTTCAGTGTCCCCCATTGTTCACCCCTACAACTTATTTAAGACAAATATTGATCAGGTTATAAGTGATATTTGGCATACTATCAGTGAAATATGTGAATGGAAAATAAACACATTGCGGATCCAACAGATTAATTTGAGCCACATGGAAAAGCCAGTTATCTAAACCAAGCGTGCTAAGAACTAGGAAATATAGCAATTCTATATGTTTCACATGTATTGACTACATCTAAATTCGATTTATTCATCACATGCATAACAATACAAAATTGTACCAACAACAATTGAACATCACATTGTAGATTTGATCTAAATAGTTAAATGATCACCACAACAAATGAACCAAAGAGTTAACTAAGCACCACATTGCACAATAGAACATACTAGAAGGTCAGGTTGCAGTAGCATTACATTGGACATTTCACTAGAATTTCTAACTGAAAGGCAGTAGCGGCACACGCAATAGGTAAACGAAAAAATTGTGTGTGATGAACTTCAATTTCATTTTCAATTGGAAGATGGAATGGGGATATGGCGGCAAACTTTTGGTCTTAATTTCCCTGGTTACAGTGGTCATGCACGTCGTCACATAATTTAACATCAATTGCTAATTTTGGTACTACAAAAAAGAGCCCACACAACAGCCCGCACTTACTTAATCGAGCAATTAAACAGAGCTGGTTGACCTAAACATTATTCTAACAAAAGACCAGTGTTCTAAACAAAGACTAATGTTCCGCCTGACGCTCTTCGACCTCCACCGCATCCTCCATGACCAGCTCGCGCTCGACGACCTCCAGGGGAAGGGGCTCCATGGCATCGGATACGGGGAACACCCGTGTGTGTCGATCTTTCACGAATAGGAGGGGGATTCCACAAAGAACACGAAGAACACGGGGAAGAACGAGGATAAATCACAAGAGAAACACTCAAGAACATGTCCAATCACACATTCACTAGACTCACATACACATAAGATCCACAAAGGTACAAGAACAACAAAGGGAAAGAGGATACATGGTAGAGTTCATCCCAAATCCCATGGGGAGATGGGGCCTTGAATCCTCTAGGGATCTTCCCTCGCAAGGGGCCTTGACATCCACTAGGGGATATTCTCACATGGAGGTCTCATCTCCATGGGAGAGGTAGTGGAGGAGCTATGCTCAACAAATCTCAATGCTAAACATAAGCTAACCCTAGATGGAGGAGGGAGGAGAGTATATATAGGTCCATGGCATGAAGGGGTAAGGAGGGGCGAAATTGGCATACAAGGGAAACGCCCAACAGCTGCACAAAGGCAGCCCCGTGTGCGCGTGGTTAGTGGAGCCCGTGCGCACGGGGTATCCAGGGAGGCGTCCACTTAGCCCTTGCGCACGGGCATGTACCGTGGGCACGGGGGTCCCGTGGGCATGGGGTCTTCTGGGCCCGTGCGCACGGGGTACCCAGAGAGCTCCTGGTAGGCTCGTGAGCACGGGGGTCCAGGGAGGCCGTGGGCACGGGGTGTCCAGGGGCTTTACTCCTTCTTCGGGATTCCGTCTTCTTCCGTCTCCACTTCCAGGCTTCCCTCGCGGATGGTGTAGTTGCTCCTTGGTGCTTGCACTCCTCCTCGGCATCTATGAAACTCCGACAATACCTATGCATGCACACGAGAGGAATGTAAAGGAGATGATTCACCTTTATGTATGTGAAGTAGTCGTGGCACGTGTCACTTGCAAACGGACTCTTGTCATGGTGATGTCCGTAGGATGCTCCGCATCATCCCCTCCCCCTTGGGAAAGATCCGTCCTCGGATCAAAATCCAAATCACCAGTGGAAGGAGATGTCGTCGCTGTGTAGAAGTGGACGATCACCAAGCACTCATGATCATCAAGCTCTAAAGGGGCACTCTCAAATGTCTCACCGCCTAGTAATTCCTTCAAAAGGAGCAAATACGACAAACACTTGGAAAAACAAATGTGGTTAGCCTTAGTGCAAAACCAAGCATTCAAGTGGTGAATCACCACACAAGTGTTGTCATCATGCATAACATATGGTGTGACAAGAGATTGTGTCATGGCATGTAAGCATACAAATTGAGCACAAGCAATGCAATCATGGAAGCAAGTATGCCTAGGTGAGTTAGGGATGCCAATATATGTGACATATAACAAGCATCTACCCCAAGGTCATAGCACACATGCACGAAGCAATCAACAAAAGGTCTATGGTAGACATAGGAACCATTCACAACACCAAGTAAAATGAAGTGTCTATACACATGGGGCAATCCAAAGTGCAAGGCAATCCAAGCATAATATGCATATGGTGTAGTGAAGATAGTGAGGCACTCAACACAATAGAAAGAGAAATTGATCATCATGTGTTAGGCAAGCAAGTGAAGCATGTAGCAATCAATAGGGCATGGCAAATGTGAAGAAAGGACATTGGTGCAACCAAACATAAGATAGGAGAAATCAATCCGCAAGTTGGATGCAACACACAAGGTATATATGTCATGAGGCATGGCAATGTGGAAATCGTAAGGAAAATCAATATAACTAGCATGTGTGCAAGTAAGTGTCCAAGATGACCAATATATGTCAAGTTACAAGCAACACAAGTAAGATGAGCCACAATATCCATGCTCAAAGGATGTCACCTCAAAAGCGTGACCTTTTGTGCGTCCGTCACAATGCCGCTGCGCAAGCAAGTGCGATGTAGAAACGCGTCAGTGTAGCATGGATTGCTCTCAAGAGCTCGAATCATCAACTCAAGTGAAGTGGTAGTTGACATGTAGTCGAAGTATCCTACACATACACACAACAAAGCAAATAATGTATGTAAATGGTAGACAAACACATCATCCATAATGATGGTTCTCTTCTCTTGCACATAATCGTTATGATCACAAGTACATGAATAATATGATGCAAAAATGGCAATATTCATGGCATTAGGCATATGTTGCAAAGAAGGAAGGAATGCATGCTTCGCATGAAAGATGTCAAAAGCTCCAAGAATATGAGAGAAAGCTATGGGGGAAATCTCATTAACAAGATTAATAACATTGTTGCACTCAATACATGGCAAATCATCTAGCAAGAAAGAGGCAACACATGGAGACATGACAATATGTAATATCAATGATGTGTGAAGCATGGCAATGGTTGTCATCAACCGCATAAAAGGAGCAAGTATGAATCGTCGGTGATGCAACATAAGAAAGCATAGTGATCCTGTCGTGCAAACTAGTAGCGTGAAGATGCAACATACTAGAGGAAATCATGGCAATCATGTCATGCAAGCAAATAGTGGGCACACATAATGCATAAGTCATATCATAAGCATGAAAACGAGATATGAGAAGGGTATCGTCATTGGATTGGCAAGAAGTCCTATGTGAATAGCAATGGAACATCATGACTCTCCCAACACAAGAATCAACAATAACATGGATCGCAAGGTGAACATAGCTATAGCAACTAGGATCTCCACCAAGCATGCGACTACACACACTAGTGCAGAATCGGCCTATAGTGCCGGTTCGTAAAGGCCTTTAGTGCCGGTTCTCCAACCGGCACTAAAAGGTGGGGACAAAAGGCCCCCCCCCTTTAGTCCCGGTTCAACACGGCTCGGCACTAAAGGCCCACCACGTGGCATCTGCCGGCGCTGTGGGCTGGGGGACCTTTAGTCCCGGTTGGTAACACCAACCGGGACTAAAAGTATTTAATTCTTTTAATTTTGTTTTATTTTTCCTTTTAATCCTTTAGGGGTTTATGAATTAATTATGGTTTATTTTTCCTTTTAATTTTGTGTTTTCCATTTAATTATTTTTCATTTCAAACATATATTACGCTACTACATACTGTACACGTTGTGCATATATATATAAATAGAATTTCTCGTAGAACCGATCATATATATATATATATATATCATCGAATTTCTCGTACGACGACCATTCACATACATATATATATATACAATTTGGTATATACAATTTCTCATACAATTTGCGGATCATTACATATGCAGGCATTACTGCTTGATCTTGTAATGGTATTCTCCTTTGGGATCTATGACCTGGTCAAGCAGAAATCCAGCTATTTCCTCTTGAATTGCTCGTACGCGAGCCGTTGGTAGGAGCTGGCCCCGCATCTCCGTCAGCTATAAGAAGGAGATCAAGATGAATATATTAGTTGTGTGTAGATATATTAGCTAGATCATGATAAAAAAATTATGGATAGTGTTCTGGCAAACGTACCCAAAGATTTCTTTCATTTCTGCTCCTTTCAGACGTGATCATGCGAATGTTCTCGCAAACGTAGTATGCGCATAAACTATTCCCCTGCTCCTGCCTCATGCACTTTACGAGAATAAAATTCAATCAGGTAATAATTAATCAAGCATGATAATGGTATTGAAACTAGAATTAAAGAGATGCAAGGACGTAGCTAGCTAGTACTACTTAATTACCTTGGGTCGCACCCATGTCAGCTTTTGTTCCCAGTCGCCTGGGACCAGTTTGACGAACTTGGGCCAAGCCCAGCCCGCCGGCAAAGAAAATGAATAAAGGAGTTATTAACTAGTTGATATCAGGAAATGAAGTAAAGAGGCCGACATAGTGCGATAATGATTGAAATTACCTGTCGACCATCCCCCTCACGGTTGCGTATTCGGATGGATTCTTATATAGTGAGTCCAGTACTTCAACTTTTCCCTTGTCAACTTCAATGATTAACAAGATCCAGTGGTAACTGCATGCGCACACGTTTTGTATAATTAAGCGGGCATGTGCATAACTCATCAACTACACTTATTAACATCTAGTAAGCAAAAAATAGAATTTGTAGTATAAGATATAGTAACACTCACCCGAAGTTGTAAGGAAGTAGTATTTCTGGTTGGGTGTTTAGTTGCTTCAAAAACTCTAGCAGGAATCTCTCTGTGTCTTTTCTCGAATATTCAGTTTCCCATATCTTTTGATTAACCGTATTTGGGTCAATGAACCCAATGCCATAGCGTCCAGCTTTTTTCATTTCATACATCTTCATTCTGCATAATACCATAGAAAAGAATATAGTGAGGATAATTACGGGTAATGAACGAGAGCACAGCTAGCTAGCTAGAGACTTAAATTACAGAAAGAAATCACTTACAGACAATAGCAACTGACGATAGATTTGTCGAGTGCGTCTTGATTGAATAACTGAAACAACTCTGAATAATGAATCCACAAATCTTTTTTATGGAAGTAATGCTTTTTCTTGACTTTCACCATGAGGGACTCTTGATTGGTATTTGCTGTTTCTTGCATGTACCACGTATGCAAATTGTACAATCTCGTTGGTAGAAGCTTGACATCGTCAGGCTTGACCAGAGGTTTGCCATGGACATATTGTCATTTTACTTCCTCCTCTTTAAGCCCGGGGATTTCCTCAAGGCCTAGGAGTTGTTCATCAGTGACACCGGCCTCTTTAGCCTGCCTTTTATGATCGTCGGTTACTACCAGCCGATCGGCGGTACTCACAGGTGTTTGTACAATGAGCGGGGCGATCGATTGCACTGCCTATTCTCCCAGCTGGGGAACAGTTTTCCCGCTTTTTTTGCCAATTGCTTGGCTCGAGCTCGAGCTCGACTCCTTTTGTCCTGCGAAATATGACTTCTTGATAGACCGCACATAGTCGCAGTCCTTCTGATTGACAGCCGGTCGAGCCATATCAATAAAGTGTTGTGAGACATGCTCAGGAACTTTCTCCTTTGGCGGCGGGGGCGGTTTCGGTCTAAAATGGGCCTTCACTTTGGCATCCACTACGGTGTTGAGTTCCTCCTCAGTCAGGTGGTAAGGCAACTTCGGAAGAGGCTTGAGGCTTGGACCATATTTGAATTTCTTGCCTGTTGTACCGCTAGCCGCCGTAGCTGCGGCCTCTCTCTTCCGTTGTTGCTTAGGCGATGGAGCACGCTGAGTCGGTGGAGACGGCAGACGCAGTGCCGGACTTGGAGGAGGAGGAGTCGGCTGACGCCGTGCCGGACTTGGAGGAGAAGTCGGCTGACGCAGTGCCGGACTTGGAGGAGGAGGAGTTGGCTGACGCCGTGCCGGACTTGGAGGAGGAGTCGGCTGACGCGGTGCCGGACTTGGAGGAGGAGGTGTCGACTGACGCGGCGGCGGACTTGGAGGAGGAGTCGGTGGCCTTGGAAAGACGATGCAATCCTTTTTCCATAGAATGATACGATGTATGGCCTCTCCCAGTGTTCTCTCCTCGTCACCTCCAAGAATGTCAAGTTGTAGCTCGTGATATCCTGACATCACTTCATCAACCCCGACACGAGCATAGCCAGCTGGAATGGGATTGCAATGGAAGGTTGCTTCAGGGGGATTTGCTAAAGCATAGCCGTCCGCCACCTTCATGGATAAGTTCTTCACTTTCATGTGTAGCTCACAGTTAGTCCTGTCTTTGATATCATCCACAGGGTAGCTAGCTAGCAGTGCATCATCGATATCGGCCGGGGCGGAACCCACGCTGCTTCTCGGCATAGATGGGATGGTGCTATCCAATGCCAGATCAATCTGCTCATGCTGCCGCTGAGACGCCCTTTCCTGGCTGAGTGAGTCGATGTGCTCCTGCTGCCGCCTGAAAGCGCGTTCCAACTCCAGGTGCTTTGATTCTAGGCCTTCAAGGCAGAGTGCTTCCTCCTTCTTCTTCTGCTCCTCCTGCTTCTTCTTTCTCGCACGGCTTCTGTAGTCGTCGTTCCAATCCGCAAACCCCTCAAACCACGGAACAACGCCTTTGCCTCGTGTTCTTCCCGGGTGTTCAGGATTCTTCAGGGCGCGCATAAGCTCGTCGTTCTCTCTGTTGGGCGTGAACACCCCCGTTCGAGCTTCTTCTATTGCAAGAAGTATTTCGTCTGTCGCTTCTTTAAGACTTGCCTTCACCTTAACCAGCCCTGTCTTTGGGTCCAACTTCCCCCCATGCGCATAAAACCATGTCCTGCACCTGGGGGGCCATCTCAATGTAACTGGAGTGACCCCTGCACTAATCATCTCTTGCTCAGATTGATCCCACTTAGGCAGGGCCACCTGGTAGCCACCTGGCCCCAGAGTATGGTGCCACTTCTTTTTCGCAGCATTAATCTTGTTTTTTCTCGGCCGTTCCTTAGCGTGTTCTGATTCCTTGAACTTCACGAAAGCGTCCCAGTGATCTTTTGCCTTCACTAGTGCTACCTTGAATTCTGGAGTCTTATTTTTTGCTTTGACGTACGCAGTCCATGTATTTTTCTTGAAGGTGTTGAATGCGATCGCCATCTTTTTAAGAGCATAGTTTCTGACTTTCTTCAGATCTGCATCTGTCAAATTATCTGGTAGGGTGAAATGCCGCATGAGCGAATCCCAAAGCACATCTTTTGCTCTTTCGTCGACAAAAGTAACTCCTGCTCGATCTCCCTTTGCTGGCTTTTTCTATTCTTGAACGGAGATCGGGATTTGGTCCCTGACAATAACTCCGCATTGATTCTTGAACTTGGTCGCATTTTTCCTAGGTTCAAGCGGTTCGCCATTTGATGTTTTGATGGAATCGATGTTGAACTTTACGCCAGGGTCCAACTTTATGTTCGGGCCTCGAACTACCCTGTCGCTTGTAGAAGATTTGCTCGATCCGGAGGCCTAAAAGAAGAAAGATCGATTCGTTAATACATACAAATCAATTAAGACATGTAATGATCACGGGATGGCTTATATAATAAATATACCTCGCCGGTCTTTGTTATTTGAAGAACATTTTCTTCGTCAACATCGTTGTCGTCGCCTTCATCTATTCGTTCGTCTTCAGCAAATATCATACAACCCTCACCGGAATTGTTCAGATACTGCGAGCAGTCATCATCTTCAGGTTCATGCTCTGGGCTCGGGGAGCGTATGATGTCGAACAGAGCCTCTTCTCCTTCTCTGCCGGTATTGTCCATAGCTTTTATTTACCTAATCCAGAAGAAAGATAAAACAATTTAGTATTCAAATTAGAATGCATGCAATCAATAAGGAAAAACTGAATCATAGTACATAATATGCATCTCGAATAATTCATATAATATGCATCATCGAATATAATCTCACCTTGGGGTAGATGCATGAGATCAGAAAAAAAATTAGATCAACTTGTGCACATCCATAATGGGGGCATTCCTAAATCCCTTAAAGGACTAAGAGAATCTATTGTATACATACATATAGTAATTGCAAATCTAACATTCATCTAACATTTCTATATCTTTTTTATATCTAAAATTTATATAGCAATAAAAAAAGTATAAAAAACTAAAAAACATTTCTATATCTTTTTTATATCTAACATTTATCTAGCTATAACTAAAAGTATAAAAAACTAAAAAACATTCATCTAACATTTATATATGTAACATTTCATCTAACATTTATATATCTAACATTTATATAACTAAAAGTATAAAAAAAACTAGAAAACAGAAAATAAAAATTTGTGTGTGTGTGTGTTCATGCATGTGTGTGTGTGTGCGGGCTCGATATCTATGGCAGGGGTGGCCATGGCGGCAGGCGCTCACAGTGGGGCGACGGCCGGCGAGGCAAGGCGAGTCATCGGCGACGGCGACGGCGCACGAGGTCGCGAGAAGAGCGGCGGTGTCGGGGAGGAGGCGCGGGCCGCCGGCGTCGGGGAGGAGGCGTGGGCGGCCGGCGTCAGGGAGGAGGCGCGGGCGGGCGGCGTCGGGGGTGGCGACGACGATCTCCGGCGTCGGGGGAGGCGACGGCGTTGCGCAGCAGCCTGGCGGCGTCTCGCGCGTTCGGCGTCGTCGAGAGAGAATGGAGATCGATCTGAATTTTTGCGCTTATATAGAATGACCTTTAGTCGCGGTTGGTGGATCCAACCGCGACTAAAGGTTACCTTTAGTTGCGGTTGCAGCCACCAACCGCGACTAAAGGTCTCGTGCTCCCACAGCCGTGGTGCAGAAAGTTTAGTCCCACCTCGCCCAGCGAAGGGCAGCCGCACTGGTTTATAAGTCCCGCTGCGGCTGCTCCCTCGAGCTCCTCTCTAAGCAGGCCTATGTGGGCCTATTGAACCTGTGCTGCCCTGTTGGGCCTACTGGGCCTTCTGAGCCTGCGTTTGGGGCCCAGTAGGCGGGCTTTTTTTTACTTTTCAGTTTTTTTAATTTCTGTTTTATTTATTTTCTTTTGTTTCTAAGTTTTTTTGCTTTATTTAGAGTTAATGAGTGAATCTTTTTGCGTTATGTCAAAAGAATTATAAACTTTCTGTTAGTGGCAGTAGTTTTCAAATTTGAATAGTTTAAATTCAAATTATTTGAAATTTGTGTGAATCACTAGTTTTTGAATAACTTTACTTTAAAAATAGATTTTGCAGTGATTCTTTGTTCTGCTGTTTAATATTAGCGTGTTTTATCATTATATTCAATTTGGGAATTCTTAGGCTATTTAAAAAATGAAATGCCTTTGTAACAGACGAGTTTTCGTTTGAAACCTTGATACTTCGAAAGAGATTGTCCATTTTGTACACGAAGTGCATCCAGTTTTTGCCGTAACCCTCTCAACTTTTTAGCACATGCTATGTGGGTGAAATGATGATACCATGCCAGCTTTCAACCTTTTCAGAGTTCATTTGTAGTGCTTTTCAATTTCAGGGTCATTTAGCTCAAAAAAATCAGTAAATGCATGAAAAATAGCAAATGAAGTCAGAAAGGGTTGAAAATTGATGGCGTGGCTTCGAATGGTGCATACTGAACACACAAAAAGTCTGGAGTTGAAATAAGTTTAAAAAAATGAAATGCCTTAGTAACAGACGAGTTTTCGTCTGAAACCCTGATACTTCAAAAGAGATTGTCCATTTTGTACACGAAGTGCATCCAGTTTTTGCCGTAACCCTCTCAACTTTTTAGCACATGCTATGTGGGTGAAATGATGAAACCATGCCAACTTTCAACCTTTTCAGAGTTCATTTGTAGTGCTTTTCAATTTCAGGGTCATTTAGCTCAAAAAATCAGTAAATGCATGAAAAATAGCAAATGAAGTCAGAAAGGGTTGAAAATTGATGATGTGGCTTTGGACATAATATTTCGACACGTTTCAAATGCCAAAACACATAAGTACACTACTATTACAAAGATTCCCTCCGATTTGTCCGAAGTGGGACTTTCCAGATATATAAGTCCGGAAACTAACTAGAGAAGCCGGTCACATCCCAGAGTGGGATCTTTGGGTATAAAACTTTTTCTTCACGTGTGTCCCTTTGCGTCGTAACCATGGACAATCTTCATCATTTAACTTGATGCTCGGGTCAACATTCACTCTGAAGGGAGCAATTTCATGAAACTTTTCATAATCTTCTGACATGTCTGTCTTGTCCTCCACTCCCACGATGTTTCTTTTCCCTGAAAGAACTATGTGGCGCTTTGGCTCATCGTATGATGTATTCGCTTCCTTAGCTTTTCTTTTTCTCGGCTTGGTAGACATGTCCTTCACATAGAAAACCTACGCCACATCATTAGCTAGGACGAATGGTTCGTCTGCGTACCCAAGATTGTTGAGATCCACTGTTGTCATTCCGTACTGCGGGTCTTCCTTTACCCCGCCTCCTGTCAGATTGACCCATTTGCACCGAAATAAAGGGACCTTCAAACCAAGTCCATAGTCAAGTTCCCATATCTCCTCTATGTAACCATAATATGTGTCCTTTGGCCTATTGGTGTTTGCTGCATCAAAGCGGACACCACTGTTTTGGTTGGCGCTCTTTTTATCTTGGGAGATCGTGTAAAATGTATTCCCATTTATCTCGTACCCTTTGAAAGTCAATATAGTCGAAGATGGTAACTTGGACAGCAAGTACAGGTCATCTTCAACAGTGTCGTCATGCATGAGACGTGTCTGCAACCAACCGGCCAAAGTCACCGTTTGTTCATGTGTAATCCTGTCGTCAGACTGCTCCGGGTGTTTGGAGCGTAGAATATTCTTGTGTTGCTCGATATACGGAGCCACCAAGGCGGAACTTTGTAGAACTATGTAGTGTGCTTGCGCCAAAGAATGCCCGTCCTGGCATATTACTAAATTCTTTCCTAGCGTGCCTTTTCCTCCCAGTCTGCCCTCATGCCGCGATTCAGGAACACCAATCGGCTTAATGTCAGGAATAAAGTCAACAAAAAACTCAATGACCTCCTCTGTTTCATAGCCCTTGGAGATGCTTCCTTCTGGCCTAGCACGATTATGAACATATTTCTTTAAGACTGCCATGAACCTCTCAAAGGGGAACATATTGTGTAGAAATACAGGACCCAGAATGGCAATCTCCTTGACTAGGTGAACTAGGACGTGCGTCATGATATTGAAGAAGGATGGTGGGAACACCAACTCGAAACTGACAAGACATTGCACCAAATCATTCTCTAACCTTGGTAGGTGAGGGAGTCCTGGTTTAAGGGGTCCTCGGGAGGCCGGCCTATGTCTTATGGGCCGGACTGTATGGGCACTTGCCGAATACTGGAAGAATTGAAGACCTCATCTCCAAGAAGGAAGCTTCGAGAATTGTGGATTGTCCTCCACGTTTGGAATAGCGAATAGGCATGTTTATCCCTTCGACGTGTAACCGACCATATGTAAACCCTAGGGACCCCTGGCGTCTATATAAGCCGGAGGGTTTTAGGGTGTAGAACAACAGAACTCATCTAAGGTTTAGTTACTCGATCTCGTGGTAGATCAACTCTGTAATCTCCATACACTCAATATAATCAAGCAGGACGTAGGGTATTACCTCCATAGGAGGGCCCGAACCTGGGTAAAACCTTGCCCCCTTTGTCTCCTGTTACCATCGATCCAAGTATCACAGTTCGGGACCCCCTACCCGAGATACGCCGGTTTTGACACTGACATTGGTGCTTTCATTGAGAGTTCCGCTGTGATCGCCAGAAGGAATCGATGGCTCGCCTAGTCATCAACGAAGAGGTCCGCAATACGGGCACTTTGGTCCCCGGACAGATCTTCGCTTTCGGCAGCATAGTGCTGCACGCCGACCCAACCGGCCATCTAGGCCGCGTCGGAAGCTTCGCCCCTGATCAAGAGGTCAGATTCGGGAACTTAGAGTTCTCCGTAGACTCTCGAGGCGATCTATCACTGTCCGGGCTCGCGGTCTCGCCCGCCATGCCCGAAGGCTCTGAGGCTTTAACCCCAGACCCACTACTCGGCCCCTCCCCTAGGATCCACACCGGCGAGGGCCCGACGTTCAGTCCGGATCAGGTCATAGCGCCCGATGTCCGGACACCAGTTCTTGCCGAACACTCCCCCTGCATGGACGCATCAAAGGTTCACTCCGGAAGCACTGTGCAGGCCGACCCGACCGAGCTCTCGATACTCAATGAGGCTCTGGACCGGATCTCGTCGATGAAGATCACCGACGATCCAACTCCGATCTGTTCTCAGACCGGATTTCAGACGGGTCAGGACAAATTTTTCGTCCCACCCACCACCCACTTCATAGCCACCGTCGAGGATTTAACCGACATGCTTGACTATGCTTCCGAGGAAGCAGAGTATATGGATGAGGAGGATAACGCCCTCACGCCCGCTAAGACCGGGCAGTGGACTGCCACCTCTACATACGACATCTACATGGTGGACACTCCGAAAAACAACGGCGATAAATCGGATGAAGCGCCGTCAAGACGCCGAAAGCCGAATAAACGGTCAAAAGGGAAAAAGGGGCGAAAATCTACCGATGGCACCTGGGACGGTGATACCCCGGAAGACATCGGCGGCCCCGAAATCCCCGAACACCCGTTAGAGGGTCAGGAGAGACCCGAAGACCATCGTGACCCAGATGATCCAGACGATCCCGAGGACCACGACTACCTCCGCTCTATCGAGGGGGAGGATAACGTGGATGCCGATGACTTTGTCATCCCCGATAATCCTGCGGACCAGGAATTGTTCAGACAACAGCTCATATCCATGGCTCGCAGCCTGAAAGCAAAAGAGTGGCAGCTCAAAGCCGAACAGGACGACCTCAACGACCGATGGACGAGAGTCCTCTCAGCCGAGGAAGGATACGGCACCGGTCTATCGGAGCAGCCTAAGAGCTATCCTCGCAGATGGTTGCTGCCACAATTCGACGACGAGCTCACTGATATGCCGTCCCCCAAGGATACCCCATATGACAGGCCAGACCGCCCTCCACGAGGACGAGACAGGCCAGCTGACGATGCCGGCTATAGGCCGACGATACCCCGTAGACGGGGAAAGGAGCCACTAGAGCCCGATGATAGGTTCGACCTGCCACACGACCTGGACTATAGAGCAGGCCGTACGCGATCCATTTACGGATCCAGAGGATACTCACCCGATAGACGGGATGGGTACCGGCCCCGGTTCGACCGCGACAATGAAGATCGGGAACAGCACCGAGCTCGGACAGACGCCGATCACCGGCGCAACATAGCTCGGGTTAGAGGCGCCGCACACCCACTGTGCTTCACAGACGAGGTAATGCGGCATCAGTTCTCGGAAGGGTTTAAGCCCGTAAACATAGAGCAATACGATGGGACAACTGACCCAACCGTATGGATTGAGGATTTCCTCCTTCACATCCACATGGCACGAGGAGATGATCTCCACGCCTTCAAATACTTACCCCTGAAGCTCAAGGGGCCAGCTCGGCACTGGTTAAATAGCCTCCCCGAAAACTCTATTGGGTGTTGGGAGGACCTAGAAGAGGCATTCCGATCTAACTTCCAGGGCACTTATGTTCGTTCACCGGACTCCTCCGATCTCAGCAACATCGTTCAGAAGCCAGGAGAGTCCGCGCGGCTATTCTGGAATCGTTTCCTGACCAAGAAGAACCAGATCGTAGACTGCCCGGATGTCGAAGCTATAGCCTCCTTCAGGCATAATATTCGGGATGAATGGCTGGCCCGACAGCTCGGCCAGGACAAACCAAGGACAATGTCCGCCCTCACGTAACTCATGACCCGCTTCTGCGCGGGCGAGGATAACTGGCTCGCTCGACGTAGCCATAACCCCGAAGACCCCGGAACCTCTGAAGTTCGGGATGGGAACGGGAAACCTAAGCGCACAAGAACAAGCGCCGGCAGAATAATAGTGATGCCGATGACACGGCTGTCAACGCCGGCTTCCGCAATTCCTGTTCTGGGCAGCGGAAGAAGCCTCCTAAAGGCAAACACGACGGACCCACCCCGCTGGACAAGATTCTGGAGAGACCTTGCCAGATCCATGGCACTCAGGAGAAGCCCGCCAATCACACCAACCGTAACTGTTGGGTCTTCAAGCAGGCCGGCAAACTCGCAACTGAGGACCAAGGCAAGAGCCCACGCAGCGAGGACGAGGATGAGCCTCGTGGTCCGATCGGTGGCGGTCAAAAGAAATTCCCTCCAGAGGTAAAAATAGTAAACATGATCTACGCCACTCATATACCAAAAAAGGAGAGGAAGCGCGCCCTTCGAGATGTCTACGCCATAGAGCCTGTAGCCCCGAAGTATAACCCATGGTCAGCATATCCGATCACTTTCGATCGGCGCGACCATCCGACCAGTATCGGTCACGGGGGTTCGGCCGCACTCGTCCTCGACCTGATAATAGATGGGTACCACCTAACTAAAGTCATAATGGACAGTGGAAGTAGCCTCAATCTTATTTACTCAGATACGGTGAAAAAGATGGGCATAGATCCGTCAAGGATCAAGCCCAGCAACACTACCTTCAAAGGAGTGATCCCAGGCGTTGAAACCCGGTGCACAGGATCCGTAAGCCTGGAGGTTGTGTTCGGCTCGCCCGATAACTTCCGAAGCGAGGACTTGATCTTCGACATCGTACCTTTCCGCAGTGGCTATCACGCCCTGCTCGGCCGTACAGCGTTCGCTCGCTTTAACGCCGTCCCCCACTACACATACCTCAAGCTCAAGATGCCTGGCCCTAGGGGGTCATTACTGTAAATGGCAACACAGAGCGCTCCCTCCGCACTGAGGAACATGCGTTGGCCCTGGCGGCTGAATTCCATTACACCGATGATTGGCAAACGCCGACATCTGCCGTAAAGGCACCCAAAGCTGGGAAGAGAGCTCGGTCTCAATCCGAGGTATCAGAACCTTCCTCTTCTCATAAATAGGGACTCGCCCCCCATCGCACGGCCCTAAAGCCGGCAAGGTACGTGCCACGGAGGCACAACTTCGCGCTCAAAATTCCATGGGCAGCGGTGGGGACAAACTATTAGAGGGTAGGTGTTCGGCTGGACCGAACTATTACCGGCAACACGTCTCCGGACACTCTACAGGTACCATAAAGTTCTTGCCAAAGGCGTCAAGCTCATCCATACCTCGGCCACTTCTCAAGACCCTTTTTTCAAGGTCCGTTCGCCGAACTAACAAAGCCCATAAAAGCATACACCTCTTTAGGAGCTGCAGGAGCAGATAAGCGACAGGGCACATCAAGGACGCCAGGTCATCTATCGAAGGCCCTTGGTACAAACTCTCCTATAAAATTTATATTTCCTTTATCAAATACCTGTAAACAGATGCATTGGCAAATTGAATAATAAGAGTTGTTGAGTAAAATACAGATATATCATTTTCTCTTTGATGTCCCTTTTCGGAACACTTTCTGTTTTTCTCCCTCTTCTTGCGAACCTGTTTGGTATATTGTATGATGCAACCGGCTAATAGACCGGGGGCTCGACTTTAAAAATCGCCCTAATCACAATTTCTTTAAGTGTTCGGCGTCTTGGAATTCTGCTTTATATGCATTGGTTCCGAACTATGTCTTGGGTCAATAGTTGGGTTGCTCGGCTCCTGTGCTTGCCCCTTTATGTTCCGCTAGTTCGGCTAAAAGGGCAAAGGGAGCACCACTGCGATTGCGCTTCCGGCTAGTCTAGTTAAGCGCCTCAGCGGAGAAAGCCGAAAACTGACTGTCATGGTATGTGAGAACCGGTCTGCGAATCCGAGCTTAATTGAAATCTCGTCAAAGGTTATTCCGTGTCATACGATGGGTTTTGTGTTAGTACAAGCCAGGTGATATAGGCTTTGGCCGCGGTTCATCCGAACATCACAAACGCCTGGGGGCTAGTCATCAGCCCCCGCACTCCTTTCTCGCGCCCCTACGGCTAAGTGAAAGCAATAAAGCATTATGGTCCGATTGCCTAGTCCGCCCCACACTACCGCCTTCGGGCGCCGATAGTTCGGCTAAGGGTTACAGTGCGGTTGGTAGAGACACCTCATGTAGTATCTACACGGGGGTTGAAGCCGACGACTCGCAGCTTTCAGTGTTAACGGCCACACAGGAGTTATAAAGGATGCAAACACATACAAGACATGATAAACCATGCAACTTCATATATAAAAGCGTTCAAAGGTCTTCGGACATATTACATAAGCATTCACTCATACACAGTATCTCTCAAACACTGTGATTCTATGGCCCGAGCACCCTCCATAACTCCGGAGAAGTACCGCTCGGGGCATCTATACTCCTTCCCAGGCGGCGGAGGGGCAGTGGCTACCTTCATCGGATCCAGCCCCGGCTAGTGCACCTTGGCCTTCGCGAAGGTCATCCTAGCCCCCTTGATGCAGGAAGACCACCTCAAGGCATCGATCTGAGGAGTGGCTCATTGGGCCATAGCCGGATACAGAGATCCTTCATGACCGGTTCCTCCATCCGGCGTTGCTCCATCTGCTGCTTCAGCTGCTCCACAAGGAGAGGAAAACGTTCGGGGGCTTCGAATCGCGCCCAGAATAGCCGAGCTTTATCTCCTTCTCCCCGCGAAGCATAGAACTGCTTCGCGTCCGCTAAGTCCTTCTGGAGGTCCGAGCAGGCGCCTGAGGAACGCCATACTTGGGTAAGCAACTCGAACTTGCTGTCCCCGAAGATACACTGCAATGAATATGGCTTACCATCTGGATAGCTCTGGCTTGGCGGAGCTCCTCTTCGAATGACCGCCTATCCACCCGCTCCTTTCGGAGATCGGTTTTCAGGGTGGATAGTTCGGCGGCTTGCTCCTTCCCTTTCAGCTCAAGGACCTCGCACTTTTTGCTGGTGTCCTTGAGCTCCTGTTGAATTTCTTCCACCCGAGCCTCATGCTTATCGCTGGTGGCTCTCAGGGCAGATAGAGCGGTGGCCGCTTCTTTGGCCGCCGCCTTCTCAACTAAAGCTTCCTGCTTCGCTTTCTCAAGCTCGGCTTTGAGCTTCTCTATCTCCTTCGCCGAGGCTGCGTAAACATCGACTTATATTATGAAACCGTGTTGATAGAGCGGTAAAGAAGAGTTTCGATACTCTAATTCGGCTTACCTTGCGCCTCGTCGAATCTCTTGTTTAGAGCATCAAGCTCGTCTTCGGAGCTTTTGAGCTTCCGATTCAGCTCCTCTAGCTCGGCGGTGTTAGTAGCCGCTGCTGTCGACGAAGCCTGTATCACAGAGTTATATAAACCATTAAAGAGACTTACAACCTCCGAACTATCACTAGAATAATCCCATGAACGGTCCTCTTATGGGCTAACAGAACGATCCGAACATATATTGTCCTGTGCATAGTTCGGATAAGGATTTATGATTTGACCCCCAGGTAAGTTTTTCCAAACTCACCTAGGGCTCGGGGGCTGCCATGCATATAATCATAACTTACCGAAATTAATATTTCACAAAGTAGAACATTACTTGGCTTACCTGAAACCCCGCCAAGAGACCGTTGAAGGCCTCCTTCAGTCCGGAATCCACGGACTGAATGCTCTGCAGTACCGCACCCATAAGGGTGCGGTGCTCCCCGGAGATGGAGGTGCTTGATAGAGCCTCCCCCATAGCCGACCACCCGCTGGTCGGTGGCGCCGGTGGGGATCGATTGATCCGATCCCCGACCGGAGATTGAATCGGTGCCTCCGGAGGCATGGTACGCTCCAGAGACCGCCTTGGAGGTGACTGGACGTCTTCTGGTCCGGTCTCCTCAGTATCCGGGAGGGGCCTCTCCCCCGGGTCTTCGGCGGCCGAGGTGTTTGCCTCGGCCATGACTTCGTCGCCCCTGCCTCCAGAGTCCGGCTCCAAAGGAGCCTGTTGGGAGGACGCCTCCGCGGTGTCCTTCACGGTGCCCGGAGGAGAGGGGTGCGACGTGGTCCCGCTCTTCGCTAGCTCGGCGGGTGGGGTCTCCCTGTCCGAAACTTGATCGGTGGGGAGGACTTGTGGTGGGCTGCAAATCAGTAAGGCGCTCACATGCTTAATAATATTCAAAGCTTAGCACTGATGACTCGGAAGGGTCTTCGGATCTGTACCTTCGAGGTGGGGGCTTGACCCTGAGGTTCCTCCGCGGAACCCTCTATGAAGTCCTCGGACTCGGGGTTCGAGTCCAAACTGTCGTCGGACGAGATTACCTATGTCCGGCGCGGTTTCTTCTGGACGGGAGGAGCTACCTCCTCCGAGGCGTCCGATGACGCCGCCCTCTTTCCTGTGAGGGGGGAATCGCCTCCCCCCTCAGCCTCGTGCTCCTCCTCTTGATTTGAGGAGGCATGAGTCTCTTCGGACGCAGCCCCTGGCTGGTCCCTGTTACGCAGGCCAGTTCGGCCTGGCTTCTTCTTCTCCTTCTTCTCTGGCGCCTTGTAGGGCACCACGACGAGCATCTCCAACAGCAGCGGAGACTTGGGGTCTTCGGGATACGGAGCCGGACACTTGATGCCCGTGGCTTTGCTCAACCATTCCTATGAAAGGTAATCGGAAAATGCTTAGACTATCTCTGAGAAGATGGAACCGGTGAAATAACACTATGCTATACCTCGGGTGCGGGCTTGATGGCGCTCAAGCCCTTGTCCTCCTTCTTGCCTGGCCAGTGCGGAAGAGTCGACGAACTGTAGGGTCATCGTCAGTCCAGTAATCCCACATAGGAGAGCTCCGGCGCTGGCAGGGGAGGATGTGCCGCCGAAGCATGACCTGGACCACGTTGGTCAGGCCGACTCCCTCCCTGATCAGGGAGGCGATGCCCCTCTGCAGGTCCTCCACCTCTGTTTCCGACCCCCAGTCGAGACCCTTCCTGACCCATGAGGTCAATCTGGTTGGGGGGCCGGACCAGAATTCGGTAGGAACAGTTCCGCATTCAGCAGGAACAGTTCCGCCTTCCTCCTCCTTTGGCTCGGTGATGTAAAACCACTCCCTCTGCCAAGTCTTGATGGTGTTGATGAAGGTGCCGGATGGCCACAATGCGCGCAGAAGCTTGCCGATGACTGCCCCGCCATAGTCCGCATGTGCACTGGCGACACACTTCGGCTTGATGTTGAAGATCTTGAGCCATAGTCCGAAGTGTGGCTCGACCCGCAGGAACGCCTCGCAGACGATGATAAAGGCAGATATATGCATGAAAGAGTTCGGCGGGAGGTCGTGAAAGTCGAGCCCATAGAAGAACATAAGACCCCTCACAAAGGGGTGAAGTGGGAAGCCTAATCCCCGGATGAAGTGAGGGACGAAGACCACCCTCTCGCCTGATTTGGGGGTGGAGATCACCTAGCCCTCCTCTGCAGCTCAATGGAAGACGTTGGCGGGGAGGTAGCCGGCGTCCTTGAGATCTTAGATGTCCTGGTCTTTGACCGTGGAAGCCTCCCACTTGCCGCTGGCCATGGCTGAGCTCGAAGAGGGAAGAATGGAAGACCTAGATCTGGGCTCAGGGAGCTCGGAAAGATGGGGAAGCAGGGAGGTGAATGGGAGATGCGGATAAGCCTTGGGGTTTTCTTCCCCTTTTATTAAAGATTATTGCCGGTTAGCCTCCCTTCGCGGCGCCGTGAATCCCTCTGCTTCCCGAGACATGCGTGCCGTTGTGCGCGCGTGATTAAACATATCCCGTGTAAAACGGGGCACGATCTGTGCATTGATAGATCGTGCTGATGGAAACGGCCTCGAACCGCGAATCGAGTCTTCACGACTGGTTTAGAGGTCATGGTGGGCCGTGGCCTTTCATCTGAAAAGTTGTCAGAAGACGCTATTGGCTCTCTGACGTTTGGCCTTCAAAGCCGAACTACTCATGGTATACGAACGATCTATGATCGGAAACATTACACGTCGACAGAGGCCGAACTATAGCTCGGGCCGATCACTGTTTGGAGAAAGGAACTCGCATCGCAAGCCGAAGACTCTGATCACTCGAAGCAGCTGGAGCCTGGACCCTTGGCGTTGGAGGCTAGTTTGGGGGCTACTGAGGGAGTCCTGGTTTAAGGGGTCCTCGGGAGGCCGGCCTATGTCTTATGGGCCGGACTGTATGGGCCACTTGCCGAATACTGGAAGAATTGAAGACCTCATCTCCAAGAAGGAAGCTTCGAGAATTGTGGATTGTCCTCCACGTTTGGAATAGCGAATAGGCATGTTTATCCCTTCGACGTGTAACCGACCATATGTAAACCCTAGGGACCCCTAGCGTCTATATAAGCCGGAGGGTTTTAGGGTGTAGAACAATAGAACTCATCTAGGGTTTAGTTACTCGATCTCGTGGTAGATCAACTCTGTAATCTCCATACACTCAATATAATCAAGCAGGACGTAGGGTATTACCTCCATAGGAAGGCCCGAACCTGGGTAAAACCTTGCCCCCTTTGTCTCCTGTTACCATCGATCCAAGTATCACAGTTCGGGACCCCCTACCCGAGATCCATCGGTGTTGACACCGACAGTAGGATTTCTGGATCGATTATCTTCTGAGAGATTGCATTGAGGAATGCACATCGCTTCACAATGGCTAATTGAACGTTTTCCGGTAGAAGCCCCCTCAATGCAACCGGAAGCAGTTGCGTCATAATCACGTGGCAGTCATGAGACTTTAGGTTCTGGAAGTTTTTCTCTGCCATATTTATTATTCCCTTTATATTCGACGAGAAGCCAGACGGGACCTTCATACTGAGCAGGCATTCGAAGAAGATTTCCTTCTCTTCTTTGGTAAGAGCGTAGCTTGCATGACCCTGAAACTGCTTTGGATCCATGCCGTCTTCTCCGTGCATACGTTGCTGGTCCTCCCGTGCCTCCGGTGTATCTTTTGTCTTCCCATACACGCCCAAGAAGCCTAGCCGGTTCACGCAAAGATTCTTCGTCACGTGCATCACGTCGATTGCAGAGCGGACCTCTAGGTCTTTCCAATAGGGTAGGTCCCAAAATATAGATTTCTTCTTCCACATGGGTGCGCGTCCGTCAGCGTCATTCGGAACAGATTGTCCGCCATGACCCTTTCCAAAGATTACTTTTAAATCCTTGACCATATCAAGTATATCATCACCAGTACGGTGGCGAGGCTTCTTCCGGTGATCTGCCTCACCTTTGAAATGCTTGCCTTTCTTTCTTACGGGATGCCTGCTCTGAAGAAATCGACGATGCCCCAGGTACACATTCTTCTTACATTTATCCAAATATATACTATCGGTATCATCTAAACAGTGCGTGCATGCGTGGTATCCCTAGTTTGTCTGTCCTGAAAGGTTACTGAGAGCAGGCCAATCATTGATGGTTACAAACAGCAACGCATGTAGGTCAAATTCCTCCTGTTCTTTCTCATCCCACGCACATACACCTTTTCCATTCCACAGTTGTAAAAGTTCTTCAACTAATGGCCTTAGGTACACATCAATGTCGTTGCCGGGTTGCTTGGGGCCTTGGATGAGCACTGGCATCATAATGAACTTCCGCTTCATGCACAACCAAGGAGGAAGGTTATAGATACATAGAGTCACAGGCCATGTGCTATGATTGCTGTTCTGCTCCCCAAAAGGATTAATGCCGTCTGCACTTAAACCAAACCATACGTTCCTTGCGTCCTTCCACTTTCTCTCGATTTTTCTCCATAGCGATCCGTCAGCGGGTACTCTCAACTTCCCGTCTTTCTTACGGTCTTCGTTGTGCCATCGCATCAACTTGGCATGCTCTTTGTTTTGGAACAAACGTTTCAACCGTGGTATTATAGGAGCATACCACATCACCTTGGCAGGAATCTTCTTCCTGGGGCGCTCTCTCTCAACATCACCAGGGTCATCGTGGCCAATCTGATAGCGCAATGCACATCATACCGGGCACGCATTCAAATCCTAGTACTCACCATGGTAGAGGATGCAGTCATTAGGGCATGCATGTATCTTCTGCACCTCTAATCCTAGAGGGCAGATAGCCTTCTTTGCTTCGTACGTACTGTCGGGCAATTCGTTGTCCTTTGGTAGCTTCTTCTTTAACATTATCAACAACTTTTCAAATGCCTTGTCACATACACCATTCTCTGCCTTCCATTGCAGCAATTCCAGTGTGGTACCCAGCTTTTTCTTGTCATCTTCGCAATTTGGGTACAACAATTTCTTGTGATCCTCTAACTTGCGCTGCAACTTTAGCTTCTCCTTTTCACTTGCGCAGTTTCTCTTTGCATCGGCAATGGCCCGACCAAGATCATCAGCGGGCTCATCTGATGCCTCTTCTTCAGCTCCTTCCCGCACTGCCGGCTCAGCTTCTTCCCCCATTGTTGTACCATCGTATTCATGGAACCCATGGCCAGGATAGATGTCGTCATCCTCTTTTTCTTCATTCTCTTCCATTAGGACCCCTCTTTCTCCGTGCTTGATCCAACAGTTATAGCCGGACATGAAACCGGACTCAAACAGGTGGACATGAATGGTTCTTGAGTTAGAGTAATTTCGATCATTCTTACAGCCAGCACATGGACAATACATAAAACCATCCGCCCGCTTGTTTGCCTCAGCCGCAACCAGAAAAGTATGCACGCCATTAATGAACTGGGGAGAGCATCGGTCATCGTACATCCATTGCCGGCTCATCTTCATTACACAACACCGAAAAGACCAAATTAATACAAGTTCATACATAAAGTTCATACACACTTGTTCTCATAAAACAACATACAAACTCTTTAGCTAAAGCATTTAAATGCAACAACAAATGCGATCAAGATCGCAACTAAGGTAACAATTGATCCAACAGCATAGTGATACCAAGCCTCACTATCAATGGCATATTTTTTAAATTTTCTAATCTTCAAGCGCATTGCATCCATCTTGATCTTGTGATCATCGACGACATCGGCAACATACAACTCCAGTTTCATCTTCTCTTCTTCAACTCTTTTCAATTTTTCTTTCAAATACTCGTTTTCTTTTTGAACTAAATTTAACTTCTTGACAAGAATATCTATGTCGGTTGCAATTTCCGGTTTACATACCTCCTAGATAAAAATATCTATGTCAACTTGATGGGCATAATTGTCATAAACACGAAATGCAACAAATAGTTATAAAAGAGAGTATATACCACATCCGAATCATAAACCGGACGAGGGCCGATGGGGACGGATATCAAAACCATGCCACTATGTATAACAAACAACCATATAGGTAAGAAAACTATACAAGTAACTATCTAAATCTTACAAAAATGATTTTTTTATAAAAAGGATAAGAACAAGAGGCTCACCAAGGTGGTGCCGGCGACGGGACGGTGCGGGTGATCGACGGTGGTTAGGACGGGGACGGGAAGGCACTAAGTAAACCACACCTACACATGCAAAGTAAGAAGTTAATTTGAGCTCAAATTGCATATAAATCAAATAAACTACCGCATATAAATACTCCCAAACTAAAACCCACAAATCACTATACTTATAGAGCATTGCAAGAGCTAATCTAGCAATGAGAGATGAAAGGACAAAGTTGCTAACCTTTGTGAACACTTGGATGGATGTGGTGCCTCCAAATCTTGACAAATTTTGGCACAAATGGAGGTGAGCTCGAGCAAGGGGAAGAACAAAGGAGAGGAAGAAGGGGAAAAACATGGAGGAGTGTGCTCGGGCTGGCCGAAGGGTTCATATAGGGGATCTATAGTCCCGGTTCGTGACACAAACCGGGACTAAAGGTGAGCCTATAGTCCCGGTTCGTGCCACGAACCAGGACTAAAGGTGATCGTGGGGCCCCAGGCTGACACCAGCCTGCCACCACCCCTTTAGTCCCGGTTCGTGTTACGAACCGGGACTAGAGGTACGGAACGAACCGGGACTAATGATGGCCGTCCCGAACCGGCACTAATGGTCACATTAGTGCCGGTTCAAAACCAGACCGGGACTAATGCTTTGGACAAAAGGTCTGTTTTCTACTAGTGACATAGTAGTAGTAGAATGGTGAATCGTGAGTAAATTCAAGCAAGAGTCACAATCGCATGAAAAAAGCATAGAATGAGGCATAACATGCAAAGTGAACATGAGAACATGAGCATAAATGGACAAGTGGTATATAGCCCATAGTCGTGTGAGAACCAAGTAGAAGAGGTGCGCATAGTCCTTGCATGAGGGGAATGGTTGGAGACACATTCCAATGAATCCCATGTCGTCATTGCTCTCAAGAGCTCGTTTCGTCAAGTCATGGGATTGTGAGGTTGACGAGTAATCATGCATACCTACACACAACAAAGGCAAAGGGAAAATTGTGTGTGTGTAGTATATGTACACACCATCCGTTAGGATGTGCAGTTCCATGTGTTCGTTAGCATGAAATATCCAATGCTCATATAAGTGAGATGCATGATATAGGAACATGTCATCCATCATGAAAGGTTTGTTATTATATATGGCATAATGGAGACTAGAAATATTGAGTGCATTACTTGAATTATCGAGAGCATTGTTATTCATGAAATGTGGATGGTGCACACAATTATTGGGCTCATGCAATGGATGGGATGGAACCAAATCTCGAAACATGTATGAGGAAACTATGGGGGTCTCTTCATGTGCAATAGTGGAAGCATAATGCGGAGAGTATGGACAACATCCAAAACAATGCATTTCCAAATCATGGAGATCATGGCATGGCATATGAGAATTATTGCGCAAATGATGCAAAGGGAGCATGGCAATATCATCAGAAGAAAAGCAAATGCCAATAACCATGGGCTTGTCTTTTATGCCATATGTGCAAATGGGGTTTACTTTTATGGGATATGCATAGTCGCTACGATGAGGTTTCAAAGATGTAATATGGGAAATTTCATGCATAGCATATGACAAGTTTAGTGGATTGTCGAACATGATGTGACCAATAGAATTTTCACATGATATCCTATGGAGTATAGCATCACAGCTAGGTAAGTCAACATGCTCATCATCATATTTATCAAAAACCAGTGACATATCTAATCATGAAGAATACATAGCATGTGGTGTGTCCATAAGGTGATCAACATCATGTAAACAATCAAGGACAGGATAGTCCACTAGTGGGACAAACAAAGAACCTTCACCTATGTTACCTTTAGAGCTCCGCTCATGTGATGTAGGTGAGGTGGTAAAAGTCAACGTTTTGTCAACATGTTCATCTTGATGGAACCATGTGAGTGGGGCATCATCGTCCACCAGGGCCATCGTAATACCCATTGGAGGGATGGAGTCGTCGAGTGTAGGCGCGTCCTCATGTATGAGTCCTTGCACCAAAGAAGAAGACACAATAGGAGTAGAGGGTAAGTTGTTAGAAATCATAGTGGCCTCACATGCCCTCTCTACTACCTCACTAACTAAGTGTTGTAGCTCACTCACTCCATCTAGTATGCTCTCACTCATATGGTTGGTTGAATCACTCAGAGGGTGGTGTTAGCTCTCAACCTCACATAGGAATTTTGGCATGTTGTCATGTATGGTGCTAGTGGTGGTCAGTCTCATCCTCTCATAGGAAATGCACTCAAAGTCACATATGGTGGAGTCAATCATTTCACACTTGTGGTGGTGGCTCTCCTCACATGGGAATTGGGGCATCTCGTCACATGTGGTTGTCGGAGAGATGTAGGTGCAAACGTCTCCATGCTTAACTCCTTGCGCCGTCGTGGTTGAAGGGATAGTCCCATGCTCAACCTCCTCATCCATAATGCCTCCGACGATGAATGCCGTGGGGTGTGGCAAAACATCAATCTAAAGGGAACATCCCAAGCTCGGCCTTGGTGCTTGAATCCAAGTCAAAGTCCCGTGTGGGCGTAGTCTTCAAGTCGGTGAAGAGGGTCGCTCTCGCCGCCGTGGTCGAAGGGAAAATCCCATGCTCGACCGTCTTTTCGCCGTTGCCTTTTATGAGGGACGAAGATGGCACCTCGTCACGCGCCTCCATGACTGAAGGGAGATTCCCATGCTCGGCCATCTTCCTTGGGATGCCTCCCAAGATGGAAGGTTCACCCATGCATGTGGGTGGTCGCCTTGATGCTGGCGTCGAAGCTTGTCCTTGGTGGCGTTCATCGCGCGGTCTTCTTTTGAGCTCATGAAGATTGGACTTAGTGTGATGCAGAGCTTGTAGTCGGTGTCGTTCTTGGTCTTCGCGCACTTGTTTCTTGGAGGTAGCTTGCCCTTCGCGATGATGGAGATCATGAACGTGATGGTTGTCGTGGCGGTCGTCTCAAAGATGACGACGTGGTCGACTTGTGCTTGCATCAGATGGGCGCTCCGAAGGTGTGTGACTTAAGCGTCTCCGCCTTGAAGATGACGAAGGTGGGGAAGACTTGTAGTTGGCCAACATGTGTCAAAGTTGCACCATGTGTGCGTCCAACTTGTTGTTGATGTAGTCTCTTTTCCGAGCTTCGGAGTGTCATATGTCGATGGCGAGTCGCTCAAGTTTTTGGTTGATATAGTTGTTCATGTTGATGTAGTCGTCGAAGACCGAAGATGATGTGCTTTGCCTGGCCATCACAAGACTCGAGCAAAGGTGATTGGGAAATGAGATAAACAATACCAAGATACCGTTCCCAAAGTTGTGGATGTATCCCGTTTCACTCAATGTGAATTAAGAGAATAGTGGAATTGTTACCGGACTTGTTCACTCGCACCTACAAAGTAAAACTTATCGAGTGGCTTGGTTAGGACAAGTGGCACAAAATTCAAGCAAATGTTAGTCAAGATATCGAAAATGTTGAGGAAGATTCACTAAATTGCAATGCAAAGCAAATAGATCATTAGCTATTGTGGTACTAGGAACACACACACGGATAGATAAATGGGATCCGCGCAACCAAGGAATGATCACAAAATATGTGAGACCCGGAAAAATCTCGTGTTGCATGGATACTAGAGATACAATAGCTCGATTGCACAAATGGGCTTCATACGCGCTTGTGCACCAACCTATGAGAGTAAACGTGCCGTCTTGAATCCCAAGTATGCTATGTATGTATGATCCAAGAGTGTCTACTATGCAAAATGGCTCAATGCTATTGCTATTGCTTATAAGCTTGTTGTATCTCCTATTTTGCGTAAAAGCTTTTCTTCTTTTGCTCTTTTGTTTGATAGGCTATGCTTGATGTTCGAACCAAGATATGAGACAAGTATGATGGATATGCACGGGAGAGACTTATGGCACAATGTAGATAGCAAGATGTTTGGACGCTAGAACTAGCTATGCGGCATAAGCGTAACAATACAGTGCACAAGTAACATGGCCTGACAATTCTCAACTCGCTAGTCTCAATGGGTAAGGTACGCAATAGGCTCGAAGCGATCAATGCAATGGCAAGGTAATAGACAATGATGTCGTCAAGATTACCATCCTTGCTTACGGTTGGGGTGCCAATAGGACAATTGGCCGAAGTCGACGTCGGGGCTGAGGTGATGATGAGTGGCGGCATTGTCGATGTACCACCATCCCTAATTAGCCAAAACACCTTAGGAAATCGAAATCACAACTCAAAATCTCAAACAAAATTTGGTTAGGGTGGCGGAAGTGTATGGTGGTAGGGTTATGCGAAAGTGATGGTGGAGGCCTAGGCAAACTTGCCAAAATGGGAAAATTTTGATAGAGTCAAATGGTGGTAAAACCAATATGAGCAACTCGCGCACGTCGATAGCTTCAGAACGAGGCAAAGAACACTCAAATCAAAGTTCGGGAGTGAAAGTTATGGGCAAAATGGTGAAGCAGTCGTTGCTGGTCTAGGGGGGTGGTTCGTGTGCACAGGGTATTAGGCCTGTGGGCACGGGGTCCCGTGGGCACGGTACAAGGCTGTTGGCACGGGGTGGTCAGGAACTTCGCGGGGTGCCGTGCACACGGGGTGGGGACTCTGTGGGCACGGGGTAGGCGGAAATTTCGCGATTTCGGCTCAGATTTGATGGATAGATGAAAAATTTCTGGAAAAACTGGGGATAGAAAGCTAGATCCACTTTCTAGGCACATATTCCATGGATCAAAATCAACAAAATCTCACAAGAACCAACAAATTGCAAAAAATTGGTGAGGCTATTTTTGGTGGGGATTTTCGAATTGGGACAACATCAAACAAAATTAGGCTAGAAAACGAAGAGGGGGGAGTCCAAATTCGTGATCAACGTGGCTCATGATACCAAAATGATACGGGGCACACCCGTGTGTGTCGATCTTTCACGAATTGGAGGGGGATTCCATGAAGAACACGAAGAACACGGGGAAGAACAAGGAGAAATCACAAGAGAAACACTCAAGAACAAGTCCAATCATACATCCACTAGACTCACATACACATAAGATCCACAAAGGTACAAGAACAACAAAGGGAAAGAGGATACATGGTAGAGTTCATCCCAAATCCCATGGGGATATGGGGCCTTGAATCCACTAGGGACCTTCTCTCACAAGGGGCCTTGACATCCACTAGGGGATCTTCTCACATGAAGGTCTGATCTCCATGGGAAAGGTAGTGGAGGAGCTATGCTCAACAAATCGCAATACTAAACATAAGCTAACCCTAGATGGAGGAGGGAGAAGAGTATATATAGGTCCAAGGCATGAAGGGGTAAGGAGGGGCGAAATGGGCATACAAGGGCAACGGCCAACAGCTGCACACAGGTAGCCCCGTGTGCACGGGATAAGTGGAGCCCGTGCGCACGGGGTATCCAGGGAAGAGTCCACTTAGCCCATGCACACGGGCATGTACCGTGGGCATGGGGGTCCCGTGGGAACCGGGTCTTCTGGGCCCGTTTGCACGGGGAACCCAGAGAGCTCCTGGTAGGCTCGTGCGCACGGGGGTCCAGGGAGGGCGTGCGCACGGGGTGTCCAGGGGCTTCGCTCCTTCTTCGGGACTCCGTCTTCTTCCGTCTCGGCTTCCAGCCTTCCCTCACGGATGGTGTAATTGCTCCTTGGTGCTTGCACTCCTCTCGGTATCCGTGAAGCTCGGACAATACCTATGCGTGCACACGAGAGAAATGTCAAGTAGTATACCATCCTCGAAGGGGTCAAGTGAACACGTGTAAAGGAGATGATTCACCTTTATGTATGTGAAGTAGTCGTGGCACGTGTCAGTTGCCAAACGGACTCTTGTCATGGTGATGTCCGTAGGATGCTCCATATCAGCATCCATCGCCACATACTCTACAAGCATCTCGCAGTCCGCGTCCTCCATCTCTTTGGAAAAGGCCGCCACGAGTCTGGTGTGGGCGGCCGCGGTCCGGGCATTGATGCCTCCATCTCGGCAAGTGAGGCTGCCAACGAATGGACGGCTGCCCGTGCGCTCTTGGCGATTGCCAACTCTTCGGACGTAGGTTGCCAACCGTTCTCGGAGAAGGACGCTGCTATTTGTGTGGTGACGACATAGGTGTGGGCAGCCGCCATCAGGGCTATGGTGGCCGTCAAGGAACGGACAGCTGTTGTGCCGTTCTCGCCATTTGCTATCCCGGTCGCGGATGTTGCTGCCGCCATCTCAGATGCAGCAGCTGCCCTTTCGGCGGCTGCAGCCGCCCTGTCAGAGATTGCGGCCGCGCTCAAGGATGTTGTGAGCGCGCTCATGGATGATGCAGCCGCGCTCGGGCCGGAGTGGGTCACTGAAGTTGCCCTCACGACGCAGATCCACGTCCCCATCTTTTACCGGCGACGCTTGAACAATAAAGTGGTCTTGGGGAACAAGCGTGACTGTGTGGTTGACGCGCCGACGATGGACTGAAGTTTCCAGCCTAATCCATATATCAGAATTTACCCAAGATATTTTTATACCACATCATGCACGTTTCATGATCAAGAACTGTTTGTGATGTATTTGATTTTCATATTGCTTTGAAACGAAAAGGAAATTACATCGGGGATTGAAGGTGTTTGGATGGCAATAACATTTATCTGCAGTGAACGCGCAACTATAGGAGTGTCTGTTAAACATGCAATTATTCAGGGTTGTTTAGGCCCTTTTAAACTTTTAAATAGTTTTTTAGACATTTCACGTGCATAGTTCAAATTTGAACTGCAGTTAAGCACATACTAGAGTGCACCTGAATGGGTTGAAAATCATCCATGTGTCACTGGATACATGTTTTGGTCTAATGCAAGAAATGGAAATTAAACGAATTCCAAACCTCTCGGTATTTTTGCTCGGCCGTAGACTTTGAGAAGCCATGTTTTCAAGTTCCAGTAGATCCAAATATCGTCAGAAATTCATGAAACTTTGCATGGTGTCATGTCATGGCTCATGTGTGTTGTGGTAAAAAAATTCCCAGTTCGGGACAAGTTTTGACACAAACCTCTTACAAACCGAAGTTTCTCACAAGAAGTCATGTGGTTTCGATAGGGAAAGTTCACATTTTATGTGCGAAACAACATCCGATGTCTCTTCTCGCCTTGAATTTATTTCTAGAGTCTCCATAGAGCAATATGAATGTGTCATTCTAAACAATGGAATATTACATAGTTCGTTTGGCCTTTTTAGTACATTAATTGAATTTTCTAGGCATGTAATGTGCATAATTCAAATTTGAAATACAATCACACGGTCCAACACATGAAAATAGGTCGAAAAATCATACATGTTTCCCTAGCTGCATGTTTAGGTCCCACGCAAGAAATGGAAATGAATTTCAAACATATCATCGTCTCGGCTCAACCGCAAACATTGGGAAACTTAGTTTTTAAATTCATGTAAGTGCAAACCTAGACAGAAATTCATGAAATTTGGGCATGGTGTCATCAATTGCCCTGTTGTGTGTGTTGTGGTAAAAAAACTACCTTATTTTGGACAGGTTTTGGCACAAAGCCTCTTACAAACCGGAGATTCTCACAAGAAAGTCATGTGTTCCGATAGGGAAAGTACACCTTTTATGTGCGAAACAACATCCGCTGTCTCTTCTCGCCTTGAATTTGTTTCTAGAGTCACCATAGAGCAACATGACAGTCATGCTAAACTATGGATTTTTTCCAGGGTTCGTGAGACCTATTTAATACATTAATTGAGTTTTCTAGCCGTTTAATGTGCATAATTCAAATTTGAACTACAATCACAAGGTCCAGCGCATGCAAAATAGGTTGAAAAAATATTATGCTTTTCCCTGTATGCATGCTTAGGTCCCACGCAAGAAATGGGAATGGATTTCTAACATCTCATTGTCTGTTGGCTCGGCCACAAACATTGAGATACTTGGTTTTCAAATTCCCGTAATCCAAAACTCGTCAGAAATTCATGAAAATTGGCACGGTTTTGTGACAAGGGCACACATATGCCGTGGTAAAAAATTGTCCAAAATGGACATGTTCTTGCACAATCCCCTTACAAATCGGAGCTCCTCACAAGAAGCTTTGTGGTTTTGATAGGGAACATTATATATGCATGTCACATATGCGGGCGAAAAGACATCCGATGCCTCTTCTCTTCTTGAGTTTTTATAGAAACAACACATACATGTACGTGCGAAGTGCAAAAATATGAATACATTAAGGGATCATCTGGCTTTTAAATACATTAATTGAGTTTTCGGTGCATTATTTAATGTGCATAATTCAAATTTGATCTACAATCACAAGGTACGGGGCAGTAAAATGGGTTGAAAAATCATATATGTGTCCCTGGATGCATGTGTTAGGTCACATGCAAGACATGAGAACGAATTTCAAACATCTCAGCATGTTGGCTCGACCACAAACATCGACAAACTTAGTTTTTAAATTCTCGTAAATCCAAAATTCGTCAGAAATTCATGAAACTTGGAATGGTGTCACGACAAGGCACACATATACAGTGATAAAAAATAATACCAACTTGGACATGTTTTGTCACAAGCCTCTTACAAACCGGAGCTTCTCACACAATAAGCTACGTGGTTCCGATAGGGAACATATGCATGCCACATCTACGGGTAAAACGACATCCGATGCCTCTTCTCTCCTTGATATTTTTCTAGAAACAACATAAAGCAATAGGTGTGTGCTGCAAAATTATGAAATTATTAAGGGTTCGTATGCCTTTTTTATTCAATAATTGGATTTTATGTGCATCTAATGTACATAATTCAAATATGAGCTACAGTCACAAGGTCTATGTTAGGCAGGGCCTCATCATACAAAGCACAAAGATGCTGTGGTATTTTTTAGTGTCCACTTTGAGAGAAAGAGTAAGCATTATTAATAGCCAACAAAGGCATTTTGGAACAAAAATTTGTCACGTTACCATCGCAAACAGGCGTATTATTTATAATTCGTGGACGTTCTACAGACCATTTACGTGTTGCCGCGTGTCGCTCTCTATATTGGCAAGGAGGTAGCGTGCGGACAGGGTGGCATGCGAGCAGTGTCCTCTTCATCCTCATCGGGGAGGCGTGTCATTTGCCAGTCATCAAAGACGTTTCAGACTGAATACCTGTATGCATACCGAGGGCAATGGTTCCTTCCCTACTAAGCCAAGCGAAAATCTGGCGCGAAAGAATTTTTTCAGTGCATCATCGCAAACGGTTGTGAATGATGACCCGTGTGCCTTCCCAATGCTACACCTTGTACTGGTGCTAACTGCTAAGGTTGCCATGTAAGCAAAAAAAATTATGTGGGAAGGTAATTAAGAGGAGAGATATGACTTTGGTGACCAGAAGAAGAAACAATGCCAAGCACGTGAACCTTGGCAAAACAATTAAATGAAGGAAACTCACCAATGCATGCAAGAGTTTAGTTGCTAAATAATTAAATGAAGGGACCTTAGCAACAATGCATTGTGGACATGAGTTGTTAAGACATTTAATACACTAAGCACCCCATCTAAGCACCGATCGATGCATTGGCAGCAGCAGTCAGGTAAAATTTGAATCTGTCATATTGGGTAAATTTTCATTTGTTAAATTGGAAATACTAACATTTGTCAAATTTTGCACGAACAATATCACTATTACGGTGCAATTTTGCAACTGAAATTCAGTAAACCTAAATTTCATTCATAGATTAAGCATTGGTGTTTGTACAAAATAGTTTAACTCGACAGCTGAATCGAACAAACTTTTCGCCATTTGTAGCCAACCACGTACTGAAATAGGTAGTTCAATTATATATACTAGCTAATATAAAGTAGGTGGGATAGTTCAACCATATCTATAGTTAGATGAACTAAAAATAGCCCCTAAATACTACTCCGGAGGGGCTTTGTCCTACTGCCAGCAGCCTTCTCTTCTACCGAGCGTGTTCAGTAAGAGGTAGAGGAGCAGTAGCCTACCAACGAGCTGGAGTAGTCGAATTCATCGGCTGCCGCTGTCGGCGTTCTGGGACCAGGGGTACCCAGACCTGCCTGCCTACGGCCCAGCACGTGGCCCACCTCGACGGCCTAGTACGGCCTGGCAGCAACCTCCCCAAGACAAGACCCTCGCGAGGGCCCAAGCCTCGCGAGGGGAACAACGCCAAGACCTCCAGAGGAGCGGCCTCCCCAGGCTACCTCCCAAGGAGCGGAGAATCCTATGCAGTGCCCGGCCTCATGAGGCTGGGATGACGTGAGCCATGACGACCAACGCCAGGCGGGCGCCAGCAGGCGCAGAAGGGACTGTTTCCTCTTTTTTGCTAAGGAGGCAAGGACGGATGCGTGTTCCCAAGGACTCCCCCAAAGGTGTCCATTCCAGTGCAACAAGACCAAGACCATGAGCTCGGCAGGATGGATGTCATTGCCGAGCCCACCTCTGCGTCATAGCCAGATGCTTTGCAGGCGAAGACCACCTTTAGTCAGGATAAGATGTACCTCTTGTCCCCTTTCAAAATTGGCCGTTGTGGGATCCCTTCCCACCTGTGCGATAAGGGAAGACAACCAAGGCCGCTATAAATAGGGACTAGACACCACCGTAGAAGGGCGGATCGAATCCACCCTCACTCAAGAGCCCTCGAGAGGTCGCGCCACCATTGTACCAGTTCATCCACAAACCTCCTCGTGAGGCCAATCCACCAAAGCAGGAGTAGGGTTTTACACCGCAAGGTGGCCCGAACCTGGGTAAATCTCTTTGTTCACCTTCTTGTTCGCTCGCACGCATTCGACAAGGCTTGGCTGTGGGGTGGCGAGCTTGAGACTTGAGCTGGGAAGGAACTTCGCACACGCCCCAGAGTTCGAACCTTCTTGGGTCTGCGGAGCCCGATTTTTGACATTTGGCGCAGCAGGTAGGGGCGTGTCGGAATCCTCCCTCCGGTTCCGCTTCGTCTCCGCTTCGTCGCTCCCATGGCCGACGCCTTTCGAGTTCGCGCCAAGCGACGGGCTGCCTGCGTCGCCCAGACGGCGCCCGTGGGCCGCGGCGTCCCACGCCGCTCCGCCTCTCCTGCAGCTAATGCTGCCACTGGTCCGGCTGCTCAAGAGCAGCACGACTCGTCGCAGCCACCCACCGCGCGGCACGATGGCCGCACCGCTAGTCTGTCCCTTGTCCCTGCCTCGGTGTCGTCCTCCCACGCCCGCTACGGGCCGGCGAACGCGCAGCCTGCACTGTTCATGGCGCGCGAGCTGCTGCGCTACCGCCTTGCTCACGATTGCTACGACGACTGGCTTGGTCGCATCGCCGAGCTCGTCAGCGTCACCGGCGAGATCCCGACGCCCACGCACTCGCTCCGTCCCCCGCCCTCCCAAGCGGGCGATGTGGATCATGGCGCACCTCCTCCTCCTCCTTCTCTGCACGGCGCCGACCCTGAGCCTAGGCGCGAAGCGCGCCCGCGCAAACCTCCACACGGGGCGCCGGCGCAGGCACGAGTTGAAGCAAGCTGCCAGGTGGTGCCGCGACCACGAGGTGAAGCGCGTGTGTTCCCCGCACCGTCATGCCGTCATCAGGACCGTGCGCCGCCGGAGGCCGCGGCGCACGGACGTCAACACCAAGCTCCCCTCGTACGCGCCACGCCTGTGAGCGGAGCAGGCTGCCGTGCCTTCACCCCAGAGCTGCGCCGTGTCACCTAGCCTGGCAAGTTCAAGCCGGACCTGCCTTCGCGCTACGATGGCACCCCCGACCCCACGGAGTCCCTTCAGCTCTACGCGCTGAGCATCGAGGCGGCGAGCGGCGACGACAAAGTCATGGCGAACTGGTTCCCCATGGCCCTCAAGGGTGGCACTCTCTCCTGGCTCCTCAACCTCCTGGAGGGATCGATCTCCTCCTAGGATGAGATCCGCAAGCACTTCATCGCCAACTTCCAGGGAACCCGCTACTGCGCCCTGGGAGTGAACGACCTGCGGCGCGTGAATCAGCAGCCGGGCGAGACCCTGCACAAATACATACAGCGCTTCACGAACGTTCGCCTCAAGATCCCGAAGGCATCGGATGAGGCCATCATCTCGGTGTTTACCGATGGCATCAGGGACGTCAAGATGAAGGAGGAGCTCTCCCTCCATGACGAACTGTGCTCGGCCCAGGAGATGTTCAACCTGGCAAACAAGTGCGCAAGGGCCGAAGCTTCCGGAGGCAGACCCTGAAGACAAGTACGCCAAGGCTAAGGAGGCGAAACGCAAGGGCCCCGCTGTGCTGGCGGCGGAGCCCGAGATGAAGCGCGGACGCGAGCATGATGAACCCCCTAAGAGCAGCCGCCCGTTCTGCATCTTCCACTACACCCGCAGCCACAACACCGAAGACTGCCAGGAGCTCAGGACGCTCCGCGACGAGCGCCTCGGCCGCCGCCCCGAGCGCGGCGACCGTGGCTACGACCGTCACTGTCCTAATAACTGTCTGTCAATCCGGCAGGGGGCCGCGGCGGAGGCCGTTGGGACAACCGCGACCCACGTTAGGACTGGCGTGACCATCCTCGCGAGGACCGCTGGCGTGACGAGCCTCGCGACGGGCCCCGGTGCGACCAGCCTCGCGAGGGCCGTCCTCAAGGCAATGCTGGCCTACCTCCGCTGCCACCGCCGCCGAGGAGGAATGATGATAACCGGCAGGATGATGGGGCTGGGGGCTTCTGGGAGGCCCGTGCGATCGCCTCCATCCTGGGCGGTGCTCAGGCCCCTCCCTCCAACCGCATCTTCAAGCAGTTCTCTAGTGAGGTGAACACAACCCTCCCGAAGCTCGAGGTCGCGCATCCCCTCTGGTGGTCGCAGGTCGCCATCACCTTCAACTCCAAGGATCACCTCAAGTGCTCGGCCGCCGCAGGCACGCTCCCCTTGCTCTGCATGCCCACCATCAGCAACGTCCTTACCACCAAGACCCTCATCGATAGCGGCGCTGGGCTCAATGTCCTCTCCGTCGAGACATTCGAGACGCTTCAGGTGCCCTATGATCAGCTCATGCCGACCAAGCCCTTCTCAGGAGTGAGCGATGGCTCCACCACTCCCCTGGGGCAGGTGCGCCTCCCAGTCACCTTTGGCAAGCGTGATAACTACCACACCGAGCTCATCGACATCGACATCGCCCACATCCACCTCCCGTACAACGCCATCCTTGGGTACCCCGCCCTCGGCAAGTTCATGGCGGCAACCCACCATGGCTACAACATCCTCAAGATGCCAGGGAGAGGCGGTGTCATCACGGTCGCCTGTGATGAGAAGGATGCAGTCTGCTCCCTCAAACGCACTTACCAGGCTGCGGCGGCTGAAAATTCTGACGACGAGGGTGGCATCCTGCCTCCTGAGGACACACCCAAGAAGAAAAAGCTGCTCCTCCCCAAGAGCCGTCAGGGGACAGAGACCCCCAAGAACGGCACCTCAGGCCCTGTGTCCATTGCTGGGGCTCCCCTTCCTCCTGCATAGGAAGGCGCGCCCGGCGCTTCCCTCAGGACGGGCTCAGAGGCTTCCACCTAGAGAGCTTCCGACATGACCGGTGCGACGAGGGAGGTGCTCGAGCACCACATGGAGGCGTGCTTCGATGCACGCCCCCACAAGCAAGGAGCACGACGCGAGGCGCCAGGCTCACGAGAGTTCATCACAACCGCGATCGACGAGCTTCAGGAGGCGCTGGCCATGCGTGGCGAGAGTCGCCCCGCACCACCCAGTGCAGCCGCCACCCCCGACGTGGGCGGCGGGCTGCGTGGCTGCGTCAACATCCCGAGCCTCAACGGAGCCGCATCCCAGGGCCACTTCTGGCCATCGCATGTCGGCCGCAGCGGGGTCTGCCCCTGCAACTACGTCCACATGCCCTTTGGCCTCATGAACGTCGGCGCCACATACCAGCGCCTCGCGCAGGCCGCGCTCGCGTCTCATGAGGCCCGACGCCGCGCGTGTTGGAAATATGCCCTAGAGGCAATAATAAAATGGTTATTATTATATTTCCTTGTTCATGATAATCGTTTATTATCCATGCTATAATTGTATTCATTGGAAACTCAGATACATGTGTGGGTACATACACAACACTGTGTCCCTAGTATGCCTCTAATAGACTAGCTCGTTGATCAAAGATGGTCAAGGTTTCCTAGCCATAGACATGAGATGTCATTTGATAACGGGATCACATCATTAGGAGAATGATGTGATGCACAAGACCCAAACTATGAACGTAGCATATGATCATGTCAGTTTATTGCTATTGTTTCTCCATGTAAAAGTATCTGTTCCTATGACCATGAGATCATGCAACTCACTGACACCGGAGGAGTACCTTGTGTGCATCAAAAGTCGCAACCTAACTGGGTGACTATAAAAATGCTCTACAGGTATCTCCGAGGGTGTCTGTTGAGTTGGCATGGATCGAGACTGGGATTTGTTACTCCGTGTGACGGAGAGGTATCTCAGGGCCCACTCGGTAATACAACATGACAATAAGCCTTGCAAGCAAAGTGACTAAAGTGTTAGCCACGGGATCTTGTATTACGGAACAAGTAAAGAGACTAGCCAATAACGAGATTGAACTAGGTATAGAGATATCGACGATCGAATCTCGGGCAAGTAACATACCGAAGAACAAAGGGAACAACATACGGGATTAACTGAATCCTTGACATAGAGGTTCAACCGATAAAGATCTTTGTAGAATATGTAGGAACCAATATGGGCATCCAGGTCCCGCTATTGGTTATTGACTGTAGAGGTGTCTCGGTCATGTCTACATAGTTCTCGAACCCGCAGGGTGTGCACACTTAACGTTCGGTGACGTTTCGGTAGTATTGAGATATATGTGTTGGTGACCGAAGGTTGTTCGGAGTCCCGGATGAGATCCCGGACGTCACAAGGAGCTCTGGAATGGTCCATAGGTAAAGATTTATATATAGGAAAGTGGTATTTGGGTTCCGGAAAAGTTTCGGGTATTTCCGGTAGAGTACCGGGAGTGACGAATGGGTTCCGCGGGTCCACCGGCTGTGGCCCACCCATCCCGGGGGGCCACATGGGCCCAAGAGATGGCGCACCAGACCCTAATGGGCTGGGGAACCGACCCCATAAGGGCCCATATGCCCAAGAGGAAAAAAGGTGGAGATAGGAAGGAATAGGACTCCTTCCTAATATGAATCCACTTCCTAGTAGGAAGTGGATTGGACTCCTCCTTGCCCTGGTTCGGCTGACCCCTAGGGGAAACCCTAGGGAGGCTTGCTCCTCCCTCTCCCTCCTATATATACTAGAGGAACAGAGCCCCAAAACCCACGGCCACGTGCTAGTTCTCTATTCTCTAGTTCCTCCACCAAATAGATTCCGGTAGTGCTTAGGCGAAGCCCTGCCGGGATAACTCCACCACCACCACCACCACGCCATCGTGCTGCTGGAGATCTCATCTACCTCTCCGCCCCCTCTTGCTGGATCAAGAAGGCGGAGATAATCATCGAGCTGTACGTGTGCTGAACGCGGAGGTGCTGTCTATTCGGTACTAGATCGGGACAGATAGTGATTGGATCGCGGGACGGCCTGCGATTTGGATCGCGAAGACGTTCGACTACATCAACCGCGTTTCTTAATGCTTCCTGCTTTGCGATCTACAAGGGTACGTAGATCCACTCTCCCTCTCGTAGATGCTCATCACCATGGATAGTTCTTGCGTGTGCGTAGGAAATTTTTTGTTTCCCATGCAACGTTCCCCAATAGTGGCATCATGAGCTAGGTCTATGCGTAGATGAAATCACGAGTAGAACATAAAGGAGTTTGTTGGTGTTGATTCTTAGATTGCTTCCTCCGTTGGTCTTTTCTTGATTCAGCGGTATTGTGGGATGAAGCGGCCCGGACCAATCTTACTCGTACGCTTATGAGAGACTGGTTCCATCAACTGACATGTTACTTTGTTGCATAAAGATGGCTGGCGGGTGTTTGTCTCTCCCACTTTAGTTGGATCGGATTCGACAAAGGCGGTCCTTGAGAAGGTTGAATCGCAATTTGTGTATCACCATTGTGGTTTTTGCGTAGGTAAGAATCGTTCTTGCTAGATACCCGTAGCAGCCACGTCAAACATGCAACAATAATTAGAGGACGTCTAACTTGTTTGCAGGGTATGCTGTGATGCGATATGGCCAATTACATGATGAGATATATGTGATGTATGAGATGATCATGTTTTGTATAGAATATCACGACTTGCATGTCGATGAGTACGGCAACCGGCAGGAGCCATAGGGTTGTCTTTAATTTATTTTCGCTGTTTTGCTTTACTTTATCGCTATGAGTTAGCAATAGTCGTAGAAGCAATAGTTGGCACGACAACCTCATGGCGACACGTTGATGGAGATCAAGATGATGGAGATCATGGTGTCATGCCGATGATGATGGAGATCATGCCGGTGCTTTGGACATGGAGATCAAAAGCACAAGTTCATGGCCATATCATGTCACTTATGATTTGCATGTGATGTTAATCCTTTTATGCATCTTATTTTGCTTAGGACGATGGTAGCATTATAAGGTGATCCCTTACTAAAATTTCAAGATAAAATTGTGTTCTCCCCGAGTGTGCACTGTTGCGAAAGTTCGTCGTTTCGAGACACCACGTGATGATCGGGTGTGATAGACTCTACGTTCACATACAACGGGTGCAAGCCAGTGTTGCATGTGCGGAACACTCGGGTTAAACTTGACGAGCCTAGCATGTACAGACATGGCCTCGGAACACAAGAGACCGAAAGGTCGAACATGAGTCATATAGTAGATATGATCAACATGGAGATGTTCACCATTGAAACCACCTCATCTCACGGGATGATCGGACTTGGGTTGGTGAATTTGGATCATGTAACACTCGGATGACCGGAGGGATGTCAATTTGAGTGGGAGTTCTTTAGTAATATGATTAACTGAACTCATTATCATGAACATGGTCAAAATGTCTTTGCAAATTATGTTGTAGATCAATAGCTCGCGATGTAACTCCCCTGTGTTTTTTATACGTTCCAAGAGAAAATAGAGTTGAAAGATGATGGTAGCAATAATGCGGACTGGGTCCATGATCTAAGGATTGTCCTCATTGCTGCACAGAAGGCTTATGTCCTTAATGCACCGCTCGGTGCGCCACCCCCTCAAGCGTTGTCTGTAGATGTTGTGAACATCTGACAGGCATGTTCTGATGACTACTTGATAGTTCAGTGCGTCATGCATTACGGCTTAGAATTGAGGCTCCAAAACGTTTTGAACGTCACGGAACATATGAGATGTTCTGAGAGCTGAAATTGGGATTTGAGGCCTGTGCTCGTGTTGAGAGGTATGAGACCTCGAACAAGATTCTTTGCCTACAAGATGAAGGCGAATAGCTCAGTCGGTGAGCATGTGCTCAGATTGTGTGGGTGCTACAATCGCTTGAATCGAGTGGGAGTTGATCTTCCAGATAAGATAGTGATTGATATAGTTCTCCAAGTCACTGCCACAAAGCTACTAGAGCTTCGTGATGAACTATGAAATGCCTGGGATGGAAATAATGATCTCCGAGCTATTCGCGATGTTTGACACCGCGAAGGTAGAAATCAAGAACGAGCATCAAGTGTTGATGGTTAGTAAAATCACTAGTTTCGAGAAGGGCAAGGGCAAGGAGGGAAACTTCATGGATAGCAAGCCAGTTGCTGCTCCGGTGAAGAAACCCAAGGTTGAACCCAAACCCGAGACTAAGTGCTTCTATTATGAGGAGAACGGTCACTGAAGCGGAACTGCCCTAGATACTTGGTAGATAAGTAGGCTGGCAACGTCAACAGAAGTATATTTGATATATGTTTTATTCATGTGTACCTTGCTAGAACTCCTAGTAGCACCTGGGTATTAGATACCGGTTCAGTTGCTAAATGTTGGTAACTCGAAATAAAAGCTACGGAATAAACGGAGACTAGCTAAGGGCGAGGTGACGATGTGTGTTGGAAGTGTTTCCAAGGTTGATGTGATCACCATCGCACGCTCTCTACCTTCGGGATTAGTGATGAACCTAAATAAATGTTATTTGGGTTTTGCATTGAGCATAAACGTGATTAGATCGTGTTTATTGCAATACGGTTATTCATTTAAGTTAGAGAATAATGGTTATTCTGTTTACATGAATAATACCTTCAATGGTCATGCAGCCAATGTGAATGGTTCATTGAATCTCGGTCGTAGTAATATACATGTTCATTGATGCCAAAAAGATGCAAAGTTAATAATGATAGTACCACATACTTGTGGCACTTCCGCTAAAGGTCATATTGGTGTAAAACACATGCAAAAACTCCATGCTGATGGATCTTTGGACTCACTCGATTTTGAATCGGTTGAGACATGCAGACCATGCCTCATGGGCAAGATGACTAAAACCCCGTTTTCTGGCTTGATGGAGCGGGCAAGTGACTTATTGGAAATGATACATGTTGAGGTATGTGGTCCAATGAGTGTTGAAGCGTGCGGTGGATATCGCTATTTTCTTACCTTCACTGATGATTTGAGTAGATATGGGGATATTTACTTAATGAAACACAAGTCTGAAACGTTTGAAAAGTTCCAACAAATTCAGAGTGAAGTTTGAGATCATCGTGACAAGAAGATAAAATGATTACGATGTGATCGTGGAGGTAAATATCTGAGTTACGAGTTTGGTATGCAACTCAAGACAATGTCGAAGTTGTTTCACAACTCACGCCACCTGGAACACCATAGTGTGATGGTGTGTCCGAACGTCGTAGTCGTGCTCTATTGGATATGGTGCGTACTATGATGTCTCTTATCGATTTGCCACTATCGTTTTGGGTTATGCATTAGAGACAACCACATTCACTTTAAAATAGGGCACCATCTAAGTCTGTTGAGATGACACCGTATGATTTTTTGTTTGGCAGAAACCTAAGCTGTCATTTCTCAGAGTTTGGGAATGCGACGCTTATGTCTGATAAGCTCAAACCCAAAGCGGAAAAGTGCATCTTCATAAGATACCCTGAGGAAACAGTCGGGTATACCTTCTATCTCGGATCCAAGGGCAAAGTTTTTGTTGCTTAAAACAGGTCCGTTCTCGAGAAAAAGTTTCTCTCAAAAGAATTGAGTGGGAGGAAAGTAGAGCTTGATGAGGTTGTTGAACCGTCACTTCAGTTGGATAGTAGCACGACATAGAAAGATGTTTCTGTGGCGCCTACACCGAATGAAGAGGAAGTTAATGATGATGATCATGACACTTCGGATCAGGTTACTACCGAACCTTGTAGGCCGACAAGAACTCGTACCGCCTCTGAGTGGTACGTCAATCCTGTCTTGGAGGTCATGTTGTTAGAGAACAGTAAACCTACGAGCTAGAAGAAGCAATGTTGGGCCCGGATTCCAACAAATGCCTAGGAGCCATGAAATCCGAGAAAGGATCCATGTATGAAAACCAAGTATGGACTTTGGTAGACTTGCCCGTTGAACGGCAGGCCGTTGAGTACAAATGGACCTTTAAGAAGAAGACAGATACTGATGGTAAATGTCACCATTTATAAAGCTCGACTTGTCGCAAAGAAGTTTTCGACAAGTTCAAGAAGTTGACTACGATGAGACTTTCTCACCCGTAGCGATGCTAAAAGTCTATTGGAATTATGTTAGCAGTTGCTGCATTTTTCAATTATGAAATCTCGCAGATGGATGTCAAAACATCGTTTCCTTAACGGTTTCTTTGAGGAAAGGTTATATGTGATACAACCAGAAGGTTTTGTCAGTCCTAAGGATTCTAAAATTTATGCAAGCTTCAGCAATCCTTTTATGGACTGTAGCAAGCATCTCGGAGTTGGAATATACGCTTTGATGAGGTGATCAAAGTTTTTGGGTCTATACAAAGTTTATGAGAAACTTGTATTTACAATAAAGTGAGTGGGAGCACTATAGAATTTCTGATAAGTATATGTGGATGACATATTGTTGATCGGAAATGATGTAGAATTTCTGGAAAGCATAAAAGGTTGTTTGAAAGGAGTTTTTCAAAGGAAGACCTGGAATGAAGCTACTTAAATATTGGGCATCAGGATCTATAGAGATAGATCAAGACGTCTGATAAGACTTTCAATGAGTACATACCTTGACAAGATTTTGAAAGAGTTCAAAATGGATCAGTCAAAGAAAGAGTTCTTGCCTGAATTGTAAGGTGTGGAGTTGAGTGAGACTCAGAGCTCGACCACGGCAGAAGAAAGAGAAAGGACGAAGGTCATCCCCTATGCCTTATCCATAGGCTCTGTATAGTATGCCATGCTGTGTACCGCACCTGGTGTGTGCCTTGCCATGAGTCTGTCAAGGGGTACAAGAGTGGTCCAGGAGTGGATCACTGGACAGCGGTCAAAATTATCCTTAGTAACTAGGGGACTAAGGAAATGTTTCTCGATTATGGAGGTGATAAAGAGTTCGTCGTAAAGCTTACGTCGATGCAAGCTTTAACACCAAGCCGGATGACTCTTAGTAGCAATCCGGATATGTATAGTGGAGCAGCCATTTGGAAATGGCTCCAAGTGGAGCGTGGTAGCAGTATCTATAGTATGACATAAAGATTTGCAAAGTACACATGGATCTGACTATCGCAGACCCGTTGACTAAAACCTCTTTCACATGCAAAACATGATCGAACCCCAGAACTCATAGGGTGTGAGATTCATAACAATGTAAATCACATAGCGATGTGAGCTAGATTATTGACTCTAGTGCAAGTGGGAGACTATTGGAAATATGCCCTAGAGGCAATAATAAATTAGTTATTATCATATTTCCTTGTTCATGATAATCGTTTATCATCCATGCTATAATTTTATTGATTGGAAACTCAAATACATGTGTGGGTACATAGACAACACTGTGTCCCTCGTAAGCCTCTAATAAGACTAGCTCGTGGATCAAAGATAGTTAAGGTTTCCTAGCCATAGACATGAGATGTCATTTGATACGGGATCACATCATTAGGAGAATGATGTGATGGACAAGACCCGAACTGTGAACGTAGCATATGATCGTGTCAGTTTATTGCTATTGTTATCTGCATGTCAAGTATCTATTCCTATGACCATGAGATCATGCAACTCACTGACACCGGAGGAATACCTTGTGTGTATCAAATGTCACAACATATCTAGGTGACTATAAAGATGCTCTACAGGTATCTCCGAAGGTGTCTGTTGAGTTGCCATGGATCAAGACTGGGATTTGTTACTCCGTGTGACGGAGAGGTATCTCAGGGCCCACTCGGTAATACAATATCATAATGAGCCTTGCAAGCAAAGTGACTAAAGTGTTAGCCACGGGATCTTGTATTACGGAATGAGTAAAGAGACTTGCCGGTAACGAGATTGAACTAGGTATGGAGATACCGACGATCGAATCTCAGGCAAGTAACATACCGATGAACAAAGGGAACATCGTACGAGATTAACTGAATCCTTGACATAGAGGTTCAACCGATAAAGATCTTCTTAGAATATATAGGAACCAATATGGACATCCAGGTCCCGCTATTGGTTATTGACCGTAGAGGTATCTCGGTCATGTCTACATAGTTCTCGAACCCGCAGGGTCTGCACACTTAACGTTCGGTGACGTTTCGGTATTATTGAGTTATGCATGGTGGTGACCGAAGGTTGTTTGAAGTCCCGGATGAGATCCCGGACGTGACGAGGAGCTCCGGAATGGTCCGGAGGTAAAGATTTATATATGGGAAGTCATATTTTGGCGACCGGAAAAGTTTTGGGTTTTTCCGGTATTGTACCGGGAAGCTTCTAGAAGGTTCTGGAAACTTCCGGAGGAGCCCAGAAGTCCACCAAGGGTTCCACCACGTCCCAAGGGTTTGCATGGGCTGAGGGGAGGCGCCCTGGCCTTATTGGGCCAGGCACACAAGTCCCTCAAGGCCCATGTGGCTTGGGAGGGGTTGAAAGTCCACCTGTTTATGGAAAGGGAGGGAATTGGACTAGGAGTCCAACTCCTCCCCCTTGGTTGCGCCCTAGGGCTTGGAGGGGCTGATCTCCATGCCCCACCACCTATATAAAGAGGGGAGGGGGCGCCCCAAGAGCACACACGAAGCCCTTGGCGCCCCTCTCTCTCTCCCTAGATCGTTTTCTCCTCCGTTCGCGGTTTCGGTAGCGCTAGGCGTAGCCTTGCCGGGATAGCACCACCACCACCGCCACCACGCCATCATGTTGCCGGAGAACTCATCTACCTCTCCGCTGTCCCTTGCTGGATCAAGGAGGCAGAGATCGTCATCGAGCTGTAAGTGTGCTGAATGCAGAGGTGCCGTCCGTTCGGCGCTAGATCGGAAGGACCGTGATTGGATCGCGGGACGGATCGTGATTGGATCGTGGGACGGCTTGCGATTTGGATCGCGAAGACGTTCGACTACATCAACCACGTTTCTTAACGCTTCCCGCTTAGCGATCTACAAGGGTACGTAGATCCACTCTCCCTCTCGTAGATGCTCATGACCATGGATAGATCTTGCGTGTGCATAGGAAAATTTTTGTTTCCCATGCAACGTTCCCCAACACCCGGGCCTCGCGGGCCCCTCGAGCCTCCGGAGCCCTCAGGCTCACGAGGATCAAGCTTCAACAACTACCTCGACGCTTCAGTAGCATCATTACCAGGTGACATTTTGGTTTGTTTACTTGAGGGCGCCCCTCGGCTGCAACATCTTCAAGCTGCTAGGGCCCGGCCTCGCAGCTGTATCATTTTGCGCAAGCATCAGAACTTGTTATGTATTTGATGAGTTTTCTAAGTATTCCAAACTGCGTGCCTGGTGCTTCGTCACTATGAATGTCGCTGCGCCTTAACAACCCCGCCCCCGACCGCCTCATGATTAAGGGCTGACACTGCGTCTGTGCTCGGGTCCGTCCCTGCAGCATTGTTAAATCCAAGCGACTGAGCTCTGTCTCACGGGCCAGTCCCGTGCACGTCACCTCCCGTGGTCCTTGGTGCTTTGTCCTCGCATGAGCTAATCCAGAGTGGGTGAGTCAGGGCATGTGGCCCGGTTCATATAACCGCAGTTCGGCGCTTCGCCGTTGCAGGAACCGCACGCCGGATGTTTTTCCTCAGGTTTGTCGCATGAGAAGACTGGGCACATCATCTGTGCTCGGGTCCTTCCCTGTCGCGTCGATAATGTCGGCGTTCTGGGAACGGGGGTACCCAGACTCGCCAGCCTGCGGCCAAGGGCGTGGCCCACTTCAGCAGCCAAGTACGGCCCGGCGCAGCCTCACTCAAGACAAGGCCCTTGCGAGAGCCCCGCACTCGCGAGGGAGACAGCGCCAAGACCCGCAGGGGAATAGGCCTCCCCAGGCCCCCTCCTGAGTGGCATAGATCTCTATGCAACGACAAGCCTCGGGAGGCCAGGGTGACGCAAGCTGGGCCATTGTAGGATCCCTTCCCGCCATTGAATAAGGGTGTACTCCTTGTCCTCCTTTGAATTTGGCCGTTGTAGGATCCCTTCCCGCCATTGCGATAAGGGAAGAGGACCCGGGCCGCTAGAAATAGAGGCTAGGCTGCTCTGTAGAGGGAGAGAGATCCAACACCACCCGAACGCCCTCGCGAGGCAACTCACCACTGTACTAGTTCATCCACAAACCTCCTCGTGAGGCAATCCACCAAAAGCAGGAGTAGGGTTTGACGCTTCGCAGCGGCCCGAACCTGGGTAAATCCTCGCGTGTTAATCTCTTTTTCCTTGCCATCGAGCAAGGCAATCGAGATGTGAACTTGGGGGGCAAAGCTGTTGGAGATCTTGGCACACGCCCCTGTGTTCGAACTTCTTTGGGTTTTGCGGAGCCCGAAATCCGACATTTGGCATGCCAGGTAGGGGGCGTGGCGGAGTCTTCAACAAGCTTCGCTTCTTCTTCGCCCCGTCGTGTCGATGGCCGACGCCCGACAGTCTCTCTTCGGCCCTGGCGGATCAGCCTTCGCCAACCTCGCCACTGCCGCCCAAGACGCACGCCCCGGCAGCTCGGTGTTGGGCGGTCGTTACCAGGCCACCAGCGTCGTCTCCACCACCATTGCTGCTCATGTCGGCCAGGCGCGCGGCGCCCACGGGACCGACATCACACTGTACCCACGCGGGAGACCTCAACGCGCATGATGCAGTGCTGATGGTGAGTGAGATGCTTCGCCACCGCCCGACGCACGGGGGCTTCGACGCCTGGGCCGACCACATCGCTGAGTTGGTCACCACATCGCCGAGTTGGTCACCAACGCCTGACGTACGGGGGCTTTGACGCCTGGGCCGACCACATCTCCGAGTTGGTCACCACCGCCCAACGCATGGGGGCTTCGATGCTTGGGCCGACCACACCACCGGCACTGGGCGCCGGGGGCTCGCTCGCCGTGCCTGCTGCCTCATCTGTGGACGGCGTGCCCGCTTCACTCCCGGGCGAGCCCGGGCAGGGCCCACCGCATGCCGTGCTTCTTCTCCTCCAGATCCCGGTGACCGGCTTTGGGGTGCCGTCCGGCCCCTCCAGTGGTGCCTTTGAAGAAGATAATGGGGCGCTCCGGACGCGCCTCGACGCACACACTCATGCCCCGGTGGATCATCGACAGCCTGGGTCATCCCGGTGGGAGCGCGCAAACCGGCGCAGGGAACAGGCGGCTCAGGCTTCCAGGCAGGCAGGTAACCATAACGGAGGCGCGGTGGATAACCAGGGAGGCAACCCACGTCGAGACACGCGCGGCCAACCCCACGGCGATGGCAGAGGTAAGCAACTTTGGGCGGAGGCTCGCCGGAGGAGGGTCTATGGGCTGCGCGCCCAGGATGGTGTCACCTTGCCACCCGGGGAGGCTACCCACGGTGCGCGTGGGGACGGTTCAGGAGGGGGCCAAGGCCTTTATACAGAGGCCTATGTTTCGAGCTACGTCATACCTGCGGATGGCGCGATGGATCACGCGCCCCCCGCGGGTGCCAGCGCCCTCCCGGAGTAGGGACATGTCCCAGACGTCCTCCCCAAGCTGGGCCTGGGGGCTTCCACTGAGGGAGTACCAGGCCAGGTTGGTACAAGCGGGGGTGGCGTCCCGGGATGCGCGGGGGCGCGGCGCAGCCGCCGCCCTCGCGAGCAAGCGACACGCGGCCGAGCCCTCCGGGCCACAGGAGCGTCCGCCTGGGGGGATCGGCAGGATACAAGCAGCGCGGGCCACCGGCGGCAACGGGGGCGCCGGCGTGGCCCTCAGGGGGCATGGCCTCGCGAGGTCCTCAAGTCGCGGTCTGGCCGACGCCCCGACGCCTCATGAGGCGGCTTCACCGACACAACACCCCTATGGCTGCGCTGGGTGCGTTGTGCTCATGTTTGGGCTGCGGGAGCGCAATCCCGCAGCTATGCGGGGAACAATGCACTCAGGTTTGGGTTCTAGGGGCGTGCAACCATGCAGAAATGCGCGGGATGGCTCTTAACTGAGTAGGGAGCACCTAGGCCATGCGCCCGGGGGCTTGCCCAGCTATCTTCAGCCGTGACACTCTCACGTAATAATGAGTGGGCTATATACGCCCGGAGCCCCCCGAGGACGCGGAGGGGTTCCCACCCACGCCCAAGTGGAAGCCCCATGCTCCGCGCTGGCGGACAACACTGTCCTCCAATGACTATGCCCACGCAATGTGGATGCCCTATGTTCCGCGCTGGGGGAAGACGAAGACTAGCCTAGCTGCCGGACGCTGCTGTTCTTTGCTTTTCTTGTATTCAAACTTGCCATTTTCCTGGAATGAAACTCGAGGCTTTTTCGACTCTATTTAAAGAAAAAGGGGCGGGAATTTTTCTCCTTGCAGTTTTCTCTCTTGAAGTTTCTTTCTCCGGGTTAACGCCTGCCAGCCTCTTCCTCCCGCGCCCCGCGAGCGGGGGCTACTGGCACGGTGCGCACACCTCGCCAAGGCCTTGGCGTCCTGGTCCTCGCGTGGCGCTCTCGAGTGAGCTAGCAGGCGCGTGCCGCCTCACCCTCGCTCGGGGGCTCCGCCGTGGCCCGGTGCGCTGTCTTAAAGCCTCTGGGGGCTCACGCCCCCTGGGGCAAGAACTGGCGGAAAGGAATGGTCGCCGCTTGAGCGTCAAGGGGGGCTCCCGAGCATCGCGCCTCAGGGGCCTCACCGATCCCGTGGCTCCTCGCCCCTTGGTCTCATCCTGGTGATCCGGACGCCCCAATGGCGGTCGAGGCCTCGCCCCTTGGTCTCGTCCTGATGATCCGGACGCCCCAACGGTGGTCGGGGCATGCGCGGGATCGGGCCCCGCCGACGTAGAGCGCCGCTTGAGCGTCAAAGGGGGCTCCTGAGCATCGCGCCTCGGGAGCCTTACTGATCGCGTGGCTCCTCGCCCCTTGGTCTCGTCCTGGTGATCCGGACGCCCTAACGGCGGTCGAGGCCTCGCCCCCTTGGTCTCGTCGTGGTCATCCGGACGCGCCAACGGTAGTCGGGGCATGCATGGGATCGGGCCCCGTAGATGTAGAGTGCCGAAAGGGGTCTCCCAAACCGCCTCATTCGTAGGAAGGAGGAACCTCCCCAAGCTCCCCAGGTGCCACTGCCTAACCTCATGACGCAGAAGCCTGCCGCGGACGCATCAAGCTAAGTACCCTAACCACGATCAATAGGAAGTCTCGATTAACAGTAACGCAGGGACCACAATACATGATGAGAATGCTAATAAGAGGGCGCAAGCGCCAAAGTTCATTACACACCCAGAAGGCCCCCCCCTTGATTTTTTGGTTACAAGAAGAGGAAAAGAAAGGAAGGCGAAGGAGCCCCCCCGGGGGCTATCGCTCCTGAGGCCCCGGCCTCGGCGCACCGGCGCTCAGTCGGAGTCCTCCTCCTCCTTGATGGGGCCATGGAGGCACGTCGGCGTGGCCGCTTCCCGGGCGGGGGAGCGGCGTCGTCGCGGCTGGCTCCCCCCCGAAGTCCGGGCACGCCGACGCGGCGGAACGTCGTAGCTGTCGTCGCTCGGGCTCTCCTCGGAGGAGGTGTCGTTGCTGCTGGAAGCATGGTGGCCGTTGCCAAGGGCAAGCTCACCTCCAAGACCGCCGCTGCCGCCGCCCTCCGGGCAGCACCCCAAGCGCCTACCGTCCTCCCCGAAGATCTTGACGAAAAGCGCCGCGGCGCCGTCGTGCTTAAAGTGGTGCGTGGGCCTCCCCTCCAGGCCGTGGGCGCGGGCGAAGGTCTACCACCCACGGCTCAAAATGGCGTTGCCTGCGGGGGTAACCTCGACCTCCACCCACAACGCGCCGCTGCAACAACCATCGGCTTGTAGCCACAGACATGCGGGCTCGTTAACCCGCAACGTCTCCGTGAAGGAGCGCGGGAGCTGCAACCTGGTGCTCGCCAGCCTCTCCACCGACACCAAGAACTCCAGGCCCGCGTCAGCCGTGCGGGCTTGCGGGCGCGGTGGCGGAGCACCAACTGCGGGTCTCCCTCCCGGGCCACGGCCTCGCGCCCGCCGCCTCTGGCTGTGCCAGTAGAAGCACCGGCCCTCGCGGAGGGGTGCCCATGCCCTCGGGGCGCCGCCGCCGATGCCTCAGTATACTTGCGAGGATGACCCCTGCTCCTCTTAGGAGGCTGTTGGTCCGGCACCCCGTGACAGGCTTTCCCCTTCTCGGCGGCGGAAAACCTCCTCACCGGCGTCATGATAGAGGGGGAGAGGGACGAAGGCGGGGGAGCAAGGAGTAGGAATGGGCTGGGGGCTCTATTCCCCCCGCCCATTTATAGCCGGGTGGAGGCCAACCGACACCTTCCCTCATCCCGGGCAATGATGGCCCTGCGACGTGCGCCAGTTGCTGGTCAGACAGAGCAGTTGCCGGGGCGTCGTGGGGAGTGGAGGCGCCGTGCACTCCTCGGCGCCGCGTGCCAGGCTCGGTCGGCGTGCTACCCTGCCTCATGTCGCTTCATCTGCCCCCGTCGGGTCACATCCGCGTGGCCCGAGGGGGGAGGACACAAGGAGACAGCCGCATTCAAGGAAGGGCAATGATGGCCGGCGCGGCGCGCGGGCTTCACGTCAGCTTGACTCGCGGCGGTTCCCGACGTCTCCGGGGAGCTGAGACGTCCGCGTCTCTGTGCGCCACGCACCTGGTTGGGCCCGAAGGCAATGGGGGCCCGCGTCACTCGGGACGGCTTCTTCGGCTTCGCCCCGAAGCCAACCCAGGCGCGCCTTGGGCCCTGGGGCTAGTGTCGGCGTTCTGGGAATGGGGGTACCCAGACTCGCCTGCCTGCGGCCCAGGGCGTGGCCCACTTCAACAACCAAGTACGGCTCGGCACGGCCTCACTCAAGACAAGGCCCTCGCGAGAGCCCCGCACTCGCGAGGGAGACAGCGCCAAGACCCACAGGGGAATAGGACTCCCCAGGTCCCCTCCTGAGCGGTGGAGATCTCTATGCAACGACAAGCCTCGGGAGGCCAGGGTGACGCAAGCCGGGCCAGGCGGGCACTGGCGCGCCAGAGGAGACAGTTTCCTATTTGGTGCAAAGGAGGCAGGGGCATACGCAGGCTCCCAAACCGCCCTCCAAAGGTTTCCATTCCGGTGCAACGAGACGAAGACCACAAGCTCCGCAGGATGGACGTCACCGCCGAGCCCACCTCTGCATCACCACCGGCCACTTTGCAGGCGAAGACCACCTTTCGTCAGGATAAGGGTGTACTCCTTGTCCCCCTTTGAATTTGGCCATTGTAGGATCCCTTCCCGCCATTGCGATAAGGGAAGAGGACCCGGGCCGCAATAGATAGAGGCTAGGCTGCTCTGTAGAGGGAGATAGATCCAACACTACCCGAACGCCCTCGCGAGGCAACTCACCACTGTACTAGTTCATCCACAAACCTCCTCGTGAGGCAATCCACCAAAAGCAAGAGTAGGGTTTTACGCTTCGCAGCGGCCCGAACCTGGGTAAATCCTCGTGTGTTAATCTCTTCTTCCTTGCCATCGAGCAAGGCCATCGAGCTGTGATCTTGGGGGGCGAAGCTATTGGAGATCTTCTCACACGCCCCTGTGTTCGAACTTCTTTGGGTTTTGCGGAGCCCGAAATCCGACAGATAAACCCAACGACTGAGCTCTGTCTGGCGGCTCGGCCCTGCTCATGTCACCTCCTGGGGTCCTTGGTGTTTGGCCTTCTCATGCGATGGCCCCCGGAGATTCATTCGGCACAGGTTGTCCCCATCACACAGGTTTTGCAAGCGCACCCCGCGCCAGAAGACTCAGGCGCAACCCTCCTTGAGGTAGGGCCTTGTGAGACCCGTGCTGGCTCACGGGTGCCCAGATACACCTCCTCCAGTTCTGCCGTGCCAGTCACGCGTACGAATGAAATTGGGCTGTACACGCCCATAGACTCCAACACAGAGCTCCCTTCCCACGCCCAAGTGGAAGCCCCATGCTCCGCGCTGGCATACGACACGGTTGCTCAGCGGCTATGCCTACGCCGATTGGAAGCCCCATGCTCCGCGCTGGTGGATAAATAACTGAGGGCGCCCTAGCAGCTGCACCAACCTCAGGATGGCCTCACGGCCCCGTCATGCAGTGTTCCCGTGGGATGCACGCGCGAGGGGGCTGGACGGGGGCTACGCTCAGGCCATGCCTGGCGCGTGCCACCTCACCAGGTTCCTGGCACTTGGTCTTCTCGCGTCCCTCCTAGGCAAAAGCTAGCGAGGAAAGGTATGGGAGTCGCTCGCACGTCAAGGGGGGGCCCTGAGCATCGTGACTCAAGGGCCTCACTAGTCACGTAGCCCCTCGCCCCTTGATCTCGTCCTGGTGATCCGAACGCCCCAACGGCGGTCGAGGTATGCGCGGGATTGGGCCCTGCCGACGCTGGGTACTAAGACACTCCAACTGAACCTCGTCATCGCCATGTTCCTTCATGAGGGCTGCTCGCACGTCAGGGGGGACTCCTAAGCATCGCGACTCTGGAGCCTTACTAGTCACGTAGTCCCTCGCCCCTTAGTCTCGTCCTGGTGATCCGGACGCCCCATCGGTGGTCGAGGTATGCGTGGGATTGGGCCTTGACGACGTAGAGCATAAAAGCAAGTAGGAAGGAAACAAAGCACGAAGGAAATCACAGAGTTCAAACAGATATTACAACCACTGAATATTTTTCGAATTCAAACAAGTCTTACGCCTCCACGACACATGATAAATGTCGCAGGTCGAAATCTAGGAGGTGGAGCCATCACAGCCACGGACGCCGACGCCGCCTGTTCCACTAACGACGAGCTTGTCGTCGACGTCGCTGCCGACACCTTCATCGCCACCGCTCGCCTCCACCACAGGGGGCTTGGTGTCGGGGACGCGGGTGAACTTTTTCACCAGCGCGTCTACGGAATCCTTCACGGCCGCCGCTGCAGTGGGGCGAGACTCAGGGGCAACCAAGGCCATCACCGCGATGAAATCGAAGCCGGGCGCGCGGAGGTAGAGGTGGCTGAAAATACGCGTCGAGGTCATGGAGAAAAGGTCGCGGCACTCTTTCTCCAGGATGACGTCCACCCTGGCGACCGCTCCTTCGAGCTCCTCAGCGAGCTTGGAGGAGAGCCCTGCGTAGCCGCCCACAGGAGTCGCCAGTGGCTCCTTGAATCCTCCCCTGCAGATGAAGCGCAGTTGTGGCACCCCGGCTCAGAGAACCGGATGACCAGTGTTTCCAACCCAGAGATCATGTCTTCTGGAAACACACAACAACTTGGCACAGAACAGAACTGAATTTTTTTGATAGGAGTTGAGTACAGGCACATATCTTACAATGGTATCGAGGCCAAAGGCACCCTGGGTGCTATGACAGTATCTACATTATTTATGTCACATAGCAGGGCCTCGGATACCCAGTACTTCTACAGCGTAGCGGAACATAGCACAACTCCATCCACAGGGACACTGCTGTGGACACATCCTAGTTAACATAGCTAGCACCCTCAGGATCTCCGTCCTCGGATTCTCCTGCATCTGGCATGATACGCCAGGTGAGTACGTTGAATGTACTCGCAAGCTCATAACAACCAAGAAATGCAGCAAACAATAGCATGGCAAACACTACGATAGCATCAACATAATTTACTCACTGTACCGATCCTCAACTTACTCTTCTCCGGGTTGTCCCACAACCCTCGGAATACTCATACCCAGTGAGTACTTCTGAACACTCGATGAGTTCTTCATCATTAATACCAGTACTATGGTTGATCTCCTACTGAGGTCTTGACGGGCTGTCCAATACCGTGGACACGGCTATTCGAATAGGTTTTTACACTCTGCAGAGGTTGCGCACTTTACCCACACCATGAAGCACCTGGCCCTGGCCTCGAGATCCGACTCGGATGAACCAGCGTTGCTTCAACAAAACCTGCCTGACTCGTGACTCTTTCATCGTACCACCGGCACTCTTCCTCCCCCGGAGGTCAGCCTTGGGTGGCTCCTGTGTCCCCATGACACCTGTGTCCCCATGACACCTGCCACCTCTGTGGACAAACTCTGTAGACCCAAACAAGGCCTACTGTCCCTTTCCGGGACGCCGGCACAAATTCAACTATCCACTGGGCTCACAGGGTTATCACCGCTTACCTGATCAGGGTAGCACGCCGTGCATAACCCTCCCTCTTTGGAGGTACCGGTGAAAGATCACGCATGTCAGACCCGGTCAAGGCCATCCCATACCGGCAAATGTGGTTGCACGAGTATGCCCAGACAAGTGACTCAAGATCAACCACTAAGCTTATAGAATAGCAGCAGTGGTTCAACAATATTCTTGAGTATTTAATTAATACTAAGGATTTAAACTATGTCAAATAAATCATCCTAATGTATTTAAGAAAGCAATGCTATGGAAATGCATGCATGAATTGGGTATCATGGCTTGCCTTGCTCTATTGGGTGGTTCAAACACTCTGGATCTTCACAACCACCAACTTCTCCTTCTGAAAATATTTTCAAATGCAATTGGAAAATGTCACATAAAGCAATTCTGTTAATTAGAAATTATGTGGTCAGTGGAAAAATACCAAAATTTACCAGAAAATAAAGGGGATTAAGACAAACACAATGCAAAAAGAATCAACTGCATTGGGGTTGTAGATAAAAAGTTGTGGATGGTCAAAGTTGGGTCAAAATTCTGTTTTGAAAATAGAATTAATAGAAAATCAGAAAATCCCCAGGGGCTGACGTCGAAGGCGTATTCCCAGAGGGCGCCTTCACTTACCCCCTCGCCCGCGCGCCGCTGAGCCGCTGACGGGTGGGGTCAGCTCCCTTTTAAACAGGAGGAGGGAGGAGGAACAGAGGAAGGCGGCGCTCCGGCGACGGTCGCCGGCGGCAGAGGCGACGACAGGGTCGGGGAGCTACGGGAATGGATCGGGCACTCGAAGGCGATCAAGCACGTACCCGCAGGATGACAAGGGATGGCCAGACGGCGTCGTCCGCTTCGTCTCCGGCGGTGGCGGCGCTCGGGAAGAATCGGAGACGGCAATTCCGGCAATGAGAAGCTCGGGCAGATGGACGGGGAGCACCAGGGGACTGCCCTAAGCTCGATGGAAAGGTTGGCTGGGCTCGGGAGGGCTAGGAGCTGCTGGCGCTGAGGAAACCGCAGGCGGCGGAGCTTTGGCGAGGTTCGAGACCAGAGGGCCTCTCGGCCTTGGCTCGTTGCTCGGGGGCGCGATTGGGAGGGTGGAGAGATGGCTGACGAGCTCAGGAGGGTCGGGGAGAGCTTAAATAGGCAGAGGCGAGGTGCGGCGATCTCTCCCAAAGCGGCGATGCTCCGTCGCGTCGTCGGCGCCCATACGGTGAGCTGGCTGTCCGGGAGCGTCGACGGGATAGGAGCGAGCAGGCAAGGGCGACGGGACGGGTCCGGAGCCTTCAAGGGCGTGCGGACGACCACAGTGGCCGAAGGCCAGTGTTCTGCCTGTGGTGCCACTTGGCCTGGAGCGCCGGCGAGCTTTTCCGGCGACCGGGAGGGTTCGGGAGGATCCACGCGGCGACCAGCAACGCTGTCGACACCAAAGGACAAGGAGGGGGCGGCGATGGACGGCTCGGGCGATCTGACATGTCTCTGGAGCTGCGCAGAGCGCGCGCTGTGGCATGCCAGCCCCACGGTCACCAGTGGTGTGGCCACCAGGAGGGCACGTCTGCCTGGCACACCTTGTCCATTGGGTCGACCCTCGACCATTTAGTCTCCCTGGGTCACTGGCTCGACTAGGTTCACCCTGCCATGAGGTGTAGCCTCAGCTACAGGTTCTGCCAGCAAACTTGAGGGGACTCTAGAGAGAAAATGAGATAGGAATGGAACCAGAGGAAATGTCTAGGGCTATCAGGATTGGAAGGACTATCTTCTGGCAAAATTTGAAGAGGTTTGAAAAAGAAATGGATAGGGTTCCTTTGGAAACTGTCATTCTGGTCCAGAACATAGATGAGCTTGTGGCACTCAACAGGTTGATCTGCAAATGGTGAAACTTGGTGGAAGTGAGTTATTTTGCACATAGAAGATGCCATAAAAATCTCAGGATGATTAGGCACCTCTAGCTAGCACTTCCTTCACAGAGGTTTCAAAAATGCAGAAACTTGTCACAGCCCTGCTGCTCAAAAGTTGTACTGGCCAGGATGAGATTTTTGGATATTGGAGCAAGATAGGATCCCTAGGAACCTGAGGAATTTATTGGGAATTTTCTGAAATAGAAATAATAGGGTTGCTTCACAATGGGCAGATTCTGGTCAGAAACAAAATAATTATTCTGGCCAAAATTTTCCATTGGGTAACAAAATATTTTTCAATAATATGAAATCTTATGATGAACAAAAAGGTGAGCAAAAAGTTTGGGAATTAATTGGCCACCCAAACTATAGGTTGCTTCACAACCCATGGGGATAGCCTAAATTCCCAAATTCAGCAAATGATTTTATAGCAAAGATAAATTATTGAAAAATTATCCAGGAGAGCATTGGAAAGGTTTTATCAAGATGGCCAAAGTTTGGAGCTGCTTGAAGAAAATTTTAGCAAAGCGTAGATCAACTCCACTGATAAAGGTTTTGAGAATTAACCAAATTGCAAATAAAATCCAAATAGTTTTGAAAAAAAATTGCCCAAAAATCAGGGTGTCACAGCAGTGCCTGCCGAAGCCTGAGCTCGATGGAGGGAAGGCATCGCGCTCCATGGCTGCCTTCTTCTCAGTAGCAGCAAGGGTCTTCTCCCTGGAATCCAGCTGTGCCGTCACGTCGGAGACATGCCGAGCGTGGGACGTCTGGGCTTCTGCTACCTCATCTTTCAGCTTGGCCAGACGCTCGCGCTCCGTAGCTTGGTCAACAGCCGCCTGGGACAGCGCGGAGTCGTGATCGAGAGGCTTCGCCTCGCAAGCCTTGAGGTCCTCCTCCCGCTGGTAGAGCCGTTTGCGCGTGCGCGGCGTGCTCCTCTGGGCCTTCTGGACGGCCTCTGCCTTACCGCAGGTTCCGCGGCAGACGCTGCTTTGGCCAGCACCGCGTCACGATCCGCCCTGGCTTCAGTGGCCTCCTTCTTCCTCTCTGCGGCGGCAGCCTCGGCCCGACCCCAGGTCGTCTTGGTAGCTGCATCAACCTGGAGCCACCCAGAAATAAGCCCTAGGCGTTCCCTCGCGAGGGAACACCTGTCGACGTTTTGAAGGTCGGCCCGGATCCGGCCGAGCGCGGTGTGGGCCTCGTCTAAGGTACAGGGGCTTATCAGAGGGTAGCGGTACGCAGGAGCGAGGGCCTGACCAGGAGACGAACCAGCGCGTCGGCGGGCGCTACGTCCAAGGGGGCAGTGGTGTGGCATACTTGGGGCACCGGAGGCTCCAGTTTCTCCTCAGCCGCAACAAGGGCAGATGCCTCCACAGCCTGTTGGCCCACGGGGGGTGGCTCCTCCTGAAGTTGCGTCGCTGCGCCCCCAGGGGCAGATTCCGTCAGGAGGGGGTAGAAAATCGCCCCCTCCACCGGCGCTGGGGTCGCCACAGCCGCGGCAAGGAGTGCCGCCTCGTGAGCCTCTACGCTACCAACGCCCGACCTCTCGAGCGGCGCCGTCAAGGCACTAGGAGTAGGCGTGACACCCATGTGCCCAGGTGCGATGTCGCTGGGGCACCCAAGGGTTGCGCTGGGTTGGCGCGGTGCGCTTCCGCCCCCACTGGGTCCGCAGCCGGAGGCCGGCGGTGCCTTCTGGGCAGGGGGCTCCCTCGGCTTGATGCCCGCTTTCTTCTTCTTCGGCACGTCGTTGCCCCTAGACACCAAAAGGAGAAGGGGTCGTGAGCATGCGAGCAATCTACAATAGACCAAAGAGAAGGCAGGTTACTTACTCCTCGGGCGCGACCCACTTCCTCTTCCTCTCCACGTCGGCGATGGTCTGGACGCTCCCGCCCTTCTTCGGCGTGGCGCTGCCACCTGGAGAGGTCGCAAGATCGCCTCGAGGGGCAACAACCAGAAAGGCCACGTCTGCCCCAGCGGCGGCCGCCCTGTCTTTTGGCTGCGGCTCGGACGGGGACGAGACTGGCGTCTCAATCGCCATGCTAGAGCGTGGGGAGTCCACCGGAGGAGCCGCGGCCATGCGTTTCTTCGTGGTTGCCCGGCCAGATGCCTGTGCGGCCTGAAGGTCAGGTCTTTGCCTCCTGAGGACCCTGGCAAAGCGCGAGGAGTCCGCGGCCGGGAGCTTGTCGGCATCGTCGTCATCTTCGAGATCGCGGAGGAGCACGCTCTGCGACCAGGGGACACCTCTCCCGAGTCGTCGCCCTCAGTCTCCCCCGAGTCCCCCTCGCCGCTGACGTCACTGGCATGGGGGAATTGGGGCGCTCGGGCAGCGTGAGCCCCTGATCGTCAAAGGCGGGCATAGCAGCAACCAGCTCCTCCATGTCGTCACGACGGTACAGCGGGGCGTAGGCCTTGGGGAGGTCCCCAGGATCGTTGTGGAGTAGGGTAGTGTGGGGACCCCGACTCATAAGTCGTGATCACCGAATGCACGTGTACAGTGATCCCAGAGATCAATGCTCACTAAACACACAGAAGCTGAATAACAAGAGTCTTACATCCACATTTAGCGTCTTACACAAATAAAGACCATGAAGGTCAAGTCTTACAAAGATAGGGCCGCAAGGGCCAAACACTTAAACATAACAAGCAGCGGAAATCTTGATCGGAAGAGTGAACCCATGCCATATGCCTGAAACCTACAGGAATTCTGACTAGGGAGCGTCCTAGTTCGCATGTTCGTCACCAACGAACTTTTCACCATATTCCTGCTCTTCCATGCCTGGCCAATTAAATAACCAGTGGCAAGCCAATGAGTACTTTGAATGTACTCGCAAGCAACCCATGTTTTGGAACAATGCATGATATAGCACTAAGTAGGTAAGTTTTGCGGAGAGCTAATTTTGAGTGCAATGACATGATCAAGATAACTAGTAATAGCATGCATCATGAGGATACAAGTATCCTCACAAACAGGTTACCGATATCAATATAATCAAGGTTTGAACACCTCATGTTCAATCATCGTGTCAAGTCATCCGACTTGTCTTGAGTATATCATCTTTGTTAACCACACACTCACACCGAGTTTATGAAAACCCAGGACATAGTTTAAGCAGCACCACCAAACTGTCCTTGACCATGGACACGGCTATTCGAATAGTTTTACACTCTGCAGAGGTTGCACACTTTACCCACAAGACTTGGGGAACTTCCGTTTTATCCACGACTCGCGGTATATTACATACCCGAGGTAAGCACCCGAACAATGACTTTCCCCTAGCGATACTAAACAAAGACTCCACTCGTTGGTGCCATCCCTCATGATATACATCACACGTATCATCCATGAGGGCACGCAATGGTGTGCCCGGTGCCTGTAAAGACAGCGCATGGTCGCCCTACCAGGCACGACCCCGTATCGAGAGTGACCTCGTCACTCCCGCCACTAGTAATGCGGGCTCTATGCTAGTACCCACCAAGGTAATTAACAAAGCCCCGTCCCATAAGGGGTATCGTGGTTGTGCATGTAAGGTTGGGACGGTCGACAAATCTTAAATCTAATCCGTTTTCGAAAACACACACACACTCACTTGCTCCGGTACACCACTTCTTTCTCAAGTGGTTACCTAACTCAAAATCATCTCCCTCGGGCATTAGTGGCACCCGACGGGTTTTTTGAAAAGTCTTGAAATCATATTCATTTCCATCACCATGCATATTTCCATCCCACTTGTGTAGCAACTACTAGCAACCTAACTACTCCCACCCGCACAACCCTCATAAGGAGGTAGGGTCATGCACGATGCAAGTATCAACGGTAAAAGTATCGGAGGCATCCCACCGAAGGGGATACCATATCAACATGATCATCATCAAGAAATAATGTGCTATATGCCATGCAATAAGAAATAATGTGCTATATCCCAGGCAGACCTGTGTCCCCCACGCGCACCAGGTTCAAACCTGACGGGCGGAGCCCGACTGCCAGCGACAGTGAGGGGAGAGAGAGGCGAGGAGGAGGCCGACAGGTGGGGTCCCACTGTCGGGTCCTTCTTCCTCCCCTGGACCGAGCGGGGAGGGCTCACCGGCGAGGCTACCGGCGGTGGCGAGGAGAGGTGACTGCGGGAATGGACTCAGGGGGTCGTCGTCGTCTCAGGGGAGGTGGAGGCGGTCGTCGAGGTGGCCCTGTTCACTGGCGACGAAGGGGCCGCGGCGGAGGTGCGTCGGTCGAGCTCCGAGCCGACGCTCCAAGCTGCAATCAACGCGGAAAGGGAAGGGGAGGTCATCAGTGAGCCACGGGAGGAGCAGAGGAAGAGGAATGGGGACCGGAGGGGGCCTGTACCCGGAGATCTCCGGCGAGCCGAGCCGGCGGAGCTCGGGTTCGATCTCGAGCTCAGGCGGCTCCGAGGTCGATTTGGTGGCACAGGAGGGCGATTGAGGAGGGGAGAGAGCCAGCAGAGGGCAGAGGGGAGCCCGGGGTGGCTTTATATAGACGGGGCGCTGGCGCACCGTGGTCAGTGGATCGGGCTCCGTAGCAACGCCGCTAGCGACCGTTGGAGTAGGAGGGAGTGAGCCTGAGGTGCTCGTGGGAGTAGTCCACGACGCGGGAAGGAGAAAGGGAGGCGCGGGGTGAGGCAAACGCGCCGCGCGTGTGGAGCCATGCATTGGCCGAACGGGGTGGCCTCGGGCACGTGTGCGGGAGGGTGAGAGAGAGAGGGAGAGGAGGCTCCCAACATGGCAGCGTGTCACGGACGTCGAGGCGCCTCGACTGGTGCGAGGGGGCGGCTCGAGGCGGTCGGAAGCATGGGCAAGGCGCGGCGTCAACGCTCGGACCTCCTGTAGTGCGCTCCAGAGCGCGTTTTTGGCCGGCATGCCAGAGCTTTTTACGCGCTTTGACAAGGGAAGGGGTTCAATCATTGAGATTTGCTTCCCACCAGAAGGTGTTTGATGCTGGTTTGGGCAAGTTAATGGAGTCTACTTGCCTTTAGATTTAACAGGGTGGTAAAGCAGGTAAAATTTGAGTGGATGACCAAGTGTGAGCCCTATTGAAGAAAGTTCACAATGTAACTTTGTAAAACCCTAGAAATCAATAGAATCAGATTTATGTAAATCTAGGCATGCATTTCACTTCCCACAAATCCACCACTTGGTGTGGTATCATCATTTGGGGTTTAGCACATGCCCACAAATTTTGGGGTCAATAGGACAAACTTCACAATGTAAAGTTGTTCAAACTTGACTCTGGACAGGAATGGTTTTGGAATATTTTGGTGAAGCAAATCAATTGGTATTGAGATGAAACTTTGCAAGATCATGAAATATAGCATGTGAGTCTTACTAGAATTTTCCTGGAATTTATTGAGAATATTTCTTATAGAAATATTTCAAAAGCTTGATTTGGGCAGAAAGAGTTTTGAGGATTTTTGCCCATGATTTTGAACATGACCATGTGTTGAAACTCATATATATGGAAAATATATGTCCATTGAGTTTCCCTAAATTTTCTCAAATATTTTTAAAGCATTTAAATAATTTTTCACTATGAAAAACCATTTCTGGACTTATGAAAAGGCCTTTAAATAAAATAATAAAATAATCTTTAAAATTAGTATTAGGTGGTTTTGGGAAGTAAAATATATAGTAGGTTCCAAATAAAGCCTTTGGGGGAAAAAGGATCCACCCAATTTGAGGACTTGTACTGCAAACCTCAATTCTGGGGTCTTTTGAAATCCTATTTTGAATAAATCCTTTTTTGCCAAAATATATTTTGATAAAAATAGTTTTAGGTACTATACACATGGTATGATCATTGGGCAAGATGTTGGGGTCGAGGAAGATGAGTATAGTGAGGAGTAGAACCTAGGAGTGCCATACACAATCAACCAAACAAACAATCAAGCAACAATTCAAACAAACACAAGCACTGAAAAAGTTTTAAATGGTTCCAAATTTTGTAAACCCAAGCATAGCAAAGTGATACAAACACAGGGTGTGATAGACGTACCCCCCTTACAAGAATCTCGTCCCCGAGATTCCTAGGCTAAGCGCTAAAAAGATAAGGGAACTCAGATCTAAGCTAGTCTTCACGCTCCCAGGTTGCTTCTGCTTCAGTGTGGTTGCTCCGTTGGACCTTGAAATACTTGATGGTGCGGCTCCGGGTGCAACGTTCAGCTTCATCCAAAATACGAACGAACCTCTCACGATAAGTGAGGTCTGGCTGAAGGTCGATGGCTTGGTGGTCGATGTCCTTGTAGAGGTCGGGCGGTTGGGAACTTGGAGACACTTCCGAAGTTGTGACACGTGAAAGATGTTGTGAACATCTTACAGCTTGAAAGGTAGCTCTAGCTGATAGCCAACTTCTCCTCATCTTGCGGTGATCTTGAAGGGGCCGATGTATCTTGGTGCAAGCTTTCCATTGACGTGGAAACGCTTGGTCCCTTTAAGAGGTGTGACTCGAAGATAGACATGATCTCCATTGTTGAAGCTCACTTCTCGGCGGTGGGAGTCGGCGTAGCTCTTCTGTCTTGTCTTGGCGTTCTCCAGGCGCTCTCGGACGAGTTGAACTTGCCCTTCTGCTTTGCGGAGAATGTCTGGGCCAAAGACTGGTCCTTCTCCGGTTTCCAACCAGTTGAGGGGAGTACGGCACTTGCGTCCATACAACACCTCAAATGGTGCCATCTGAAGACTTGACTGATAGCTGTTGTTGTATGAGAACTCAGCAAATGGCAGGTAGTCCTCCCACTTGGCTCCGTACGCCAGAACACAAGCACGGCGCATATCCTCGAGTATCTGATTTACTCGTTCTGTCTGCCCACCGGTCTGGGGGTGAAAAGCAGTGCTGAAGGAGAGCTTGGTTCCCATTGCTTCTTGGAACTTCTTCCAGAATCTTGAGGTGAACTGGGTTCCTTGGTCTGACACGGTCTCCTTTGGAACTCCGTGAAGACTTACGATGCGGTTGATGTAGAGATTTGCCAGCTGGCTTCCATCATAGGTGGTCTTAACGGGAATGAAGTGGGCTACCTTGGTCAGGTGGTCGACAATGACCGAGATGGAATCATGTCCTTTGCTTGACCTAGGTAATCCAGTGATGAAGTCCATCCCGACTTTGTCCCACTTCCACTCAGGCACTTTGAGAGGTTGCAATAGTCCAGCGGGTCTCTGATGCTCAGCTTTGACTCTCTGGCATATGTCACACTTAGCAACAAAGGTGCCTATTTCCCGTTTCATGCCATGCCACCAGAATCTTGCTTTGAGGTCTTGGTACATCTTGGTTCCTCCAGGATGGATGGAAAATGGAGTGTCATGAGCTTCTTGCAAGATCAAGTTCTTGAGCTCTTCTTTGTTGGGTACGCAGATGTGCTTCCCAAACCATACGACTCCTTGCTCATCCACTGAGAATCCTGGGGCCTTGCCTGCCTTGGTCTTCCTCTTGATGCCTTCGATGCTCTCGTGTCCCTTCTGAGCTTCCTTAATATCATCCATTAAGGTAGGCTTTGCTTCGAGGTTGGCTATGAATCCAGGTGCAACTAGTTCCATGCCGAAGCTTTCAAGTTCTTCATACAGGGCGGGTAGCCTTTCCTTAATCATAGCATTCAAGGAACAAGCCTTTCTGCTTAAGGCATCAGCTACCACGTTAGCCTTTCCTGGGTGGTATTGAATGCTGAGGTCATAGTCCTTGATCAATTCCAACCATCTTCGTTGCCTCATGTTCAATGCCCTTTGAGTGAAAATATACTTCAGACTCTTGTCGTCAGTGTATATCTCACATCGCTTCCCTAGAAGGTAATGTCGCCATGTCTTCAAGGCATGAACTACGGATGCCAACTCAAGATCATGAGTAGCGTAGTTCTCTTCATGAGGACGTAGCTGTCTGGATAGATGTGCTACGACTCTGCCTTCTTGCATCAGAACACCTCCAAGCCCGATTCTCAATGCATCACAATATATCACAAACTCCTTGTGAATATCGGGGGTGGCCAAAACAGGTGATGTTGTCAATCTCTTCTTGAGCTCTTGAAAGCTTTCTTCACACTTCGCTGGTGCTGTTGTCAATATCTTCTTGAGCTCTTGAAAGCTTTCTTCACACTTCAGCGTCCATTCGAACTTCTTGTCCTTCTTCAAAAGCTAAGTCATGGGTCGGGCAATGCTCGAAAATCCTTTGACGAACTTGCGGTAATATCCCGCGAGTCCAAGGAAGCTCCTAACTTCCTTCACATTGGTTGGGGATTGCCATTCCGTCATGGCTTCAATCTTGGCAGGATCCACTGACAATCCTTCTACAGTCAACACATGACCCAAGAATCCAACTTCGTCCAGCCAGAATTCACACTTGCTGAATTTGGCATAAAGCTGGTGTTCTCGAAGCTTGTCTAGGACCAATCTCAAGTGTTGCTCGTGCTCTTCTTCCGACTTGGAAAAGATGAGTATGTCATCAATGAAGACGACAACGAACTTGTCCAAGTACTCCATGAACACCTTGTTCATGAGGTACATGAAGTAGGCAGGGGCATTGATCAACCCGAGTGACATGACCGTATATTCATACAGGCCATACCGGGTTACAAACGCCGTCTTCAGAATGTCTTGGGGCCTGATCTTCAACTGGTAGTACCCTGACCTGAGGTCAATCTTGGAAAACACCTTTGCTCCATTCAGCTGATCGAACAGGTCTTCAATCTTAGGAAGTGGGTACTTGTTCTTTATTGTGACTTCATTGAGAGAACGGTAATCGACACAGAGTCGGAAGTTCCATCCCTCTTTGACACAAATAGAACAGGTGATCCCCAAGGAGAGGCACTATGGCAAATGAATCCTTTTCTGAGCTGTTCTGCTAGTTGCTTCTTCAATTCAGCCAACTCTTCGGATCCCATTCTATAGGGCTTCTTATAGATCGGTCCTGCTCCGGGCATTATCTCAATGATGAACTCAATGTCGCGGTCAGGAGGCATTCCGGGCAGCTCATCAGGAAAAACATCAGGGTATTCGCATACCACTGGCACTTGATCCAACTCCATTCCCGACAGACAATTAACCTGAGGAGTTCGAGTGGAGGCAGGGTTGGGAACATACTTGACTTCTACTCCTTGGCTATTGGTTATGGTAACGATCCTCTTGGCACCGTCCAAGTAGCCTTGGTTCTTGGTCAACCAATTCATGCCAAGGATGACGTCCAATCCTGGTGAATCCAGAACTATAAGGTCTGCTAGGAAGTCTACCCCATTGATGATAATCTCAACTCCATAACATCCTATCTTGGACTTCATAACCGAACCCGGGGTTTGTATCAACATATGACTACCCAGGGGTGTTGGCTTCATACCACTCTCTAGTGCAAACTTTTGAGTGACAAAAGAATGCGAAGCTCCACAATCAAACAGTACGGTTGCTGGGGTTGAGTTGACGAGGAATGTACCCAGTATGACGTCCGGGTCTTCCTGGACTTCCTCAGCGGTGACGTGATTCACACGACCCTTGCCATTGTTGGGCTGGTTGCGGGGAGCTGGGTTCCTTGGTGGCGCTCCACGGCCTTGACCTTGGTTTGGCGCATTAGGGCGCGGTGCATCTGGCTTCTTGTTGGGGCACTGCTTAGAGATGTGTCTAGGATGACCACACCCAAAGCAAGTGACCTGACCATAGTTGTTGTCGTTGTTGTTCCTGCCACTATTGTTGTTATTGGGGTTGTTGTAGGCTGGCCTGGGATTGCCATACTGCTGAGGCTGGTAGCTCGGACAAGGTGTAGGAGGTCTAGCCTGCTGCGGCTGATAGGTTGGCTTGGCTGGGGCTGGCTGCCAGGGGCGAGGCTTCTGGTTGCTGGAACTACCCTTGTTGATCATCTTGCGCTTGCGAGTGTCGTCTATGGCACGACGCTTGTCTTCCAGCATGAGAGCCTTTTTCACCAGGTCGAAGAAGGTCTGACAGTCGCAGACTATGAGCTGATACTGCAGGGTCTGCTGAAGTCCTTCCATGAAGCGTTCCATCTTAGCAGCCTCTGTGTTGACATCTTCAGGTGCATACCTTGATAGTAGGTTGAACTTCTGCATGTACTCCTTGACAGAGCCACTTCCTTGTTTCAGCGCTCAGGATTCTCTCTTCTTGATAGCCATGATCCCAGAAGGAATGTGGGCGGTGCGGAATCCTTCCTTGAAGTTATCCCAGGTGATCACATGATCGCCTTGCATGACCTTGAATCCATCCCACCAAGCTCGGGCGGTACCTCCGAGGCAGTGAGAGGCATACAGCACCTTCTCACGATCCTCATTGCAATTGACCAGTGCAAGAAGGTCCTCGATGGTGCGGATCCAGTCATCGGCATCCAGTGGTTCAACAGTCTCGGTGAAGGTTGGGGGCGAATTCCTCATGAACTCTGATAGAGTGGAACGGCCATTGCCGTTCCTGCCTTGCTGCTGGTTGTTCACAAGGACTTGGGCCATCTGCTGGATAGCAGCAGTGTTGGCTTGGCATTCCTCCCGGAGAACTTGGAGAAACTGAGCTATGCTCATGTTCTCGAGTGGAGGTGGTGGCGGGGGAATGTCGCCTTGTGGCTGCTCCTGGTGTCCTCCAGCCTGAGCAGTCCCACCAGTTCCCTGTTGCTGGCTGGAGTTGCTGGCTTCAGGGTTGGTGAAGAAGCTGTTTCGGGTTACAGTCACCATCCTATTTGGAGCAGCCAAGTCAAACAATTTGGAATAGATGAGAGGAAAAGCAATAATGAAGAAAGAGCGCCTAAGGGGGTTGGTATAGTGCAAGTGTGGTAAAACGGAGGTCGAAAGACCAATACATATATTAAGATAAGATAGACGATGGAATCGCTTACACGTTGCCCAAGGCAAAAGCGTGACTTGCATCGGAACACAAACAAAAAAATCAAACAACAAGCACGCATGGTTTCATATGAACCATTACACGGACTCGACTTCGCATGAGGGGTACATGACTGATCCTACCCTAGGGGTTCTCGGACTCAGGTGGTGGAGTGCTCGGTCTCGTAGTCACGCTCCTCTGGATCTCCCTCCTGATCCTCATCCGTACGGGCATCGTCTCCGGTCGAAGGGGTCAGAGAACGAGGAGGTCCATCCCGACGACGCTTCGTTGGTGGGTCAGTGAAGAGCCCACGGTACTCCTTCGCACTCATGCGATGACGACGTGTAGGTGCATGTCTAGCTGGGGGTACTCCTCCTCGGTAAGCGACAGCTGGTCGTCCCTCGGGGGCTCCATCCTTCTAGATCCTGTTTGGCTTCGTCTTGGCTTGACGAAGTAGCTCTCGGGTGTGGTGAAGTTCCTCGCGGAGCTTCGCGGACTCCTTCATCAGGTTGTGATCCTCCCTGGATGGAATCAACGTCCAACTCTCACCAAGATCATCCTTCCTGAAAGGTAGGTAGCGAGTAGCTGGCTCATGAGCCATCTCTGGAATGATGTCTCGAAGGTGTAGGAGTGCCTTGCGTGCAGCTGTCTCGACTACGAGTGCCAGGGTCTCCATCTGTGGTCCTTCAAAGAACCAACTGGTCGGGGAGTCGTTTGCCTTCATGACCACATCAACGTGGTACTCCTTCGTGACGGCATCGACCCAGTGCTCGTGGTAGAGGAAAATGGGTGGTCGGCGATATTGGCACTTCTCCAGGCTATCCTCAAGGAGTAAGGGAAAGCCGGATGTTAGGAGGGCTTCGGGTACGACGGCCATCTACAAGGGTTTAAAGGGAGGAGAGTCAGTATAGTGTTGCGAGAAGACTAGAAGATATAAGAAGTGAAGAAACTCCTAAGCATAAGTGCTAGGCGTAGTTTTGAAAACAGTTTTATCCTAACTGACGTCCATGCTAACTAAGGGCTTCCTACAGTTAGGATGGCTCTGATACCAGCTCTGTGGGGACCCCGACTCATAAGTCGTGATCACCGAATGCACGTGTACAGTGATCCCAGAGATCAATGCTCACTGAACACACAGAAGCTGAATAACAAGAGTCTTACATCCACATTTAGCGTCTTACACAAATAAAGACCATGAAGGTCAAGTCTTACAAAGATAGGGCCGCAAGGGCCAAACACTTAAACATAACAAGCAGCAGAAATGTTGATCGGAAGCGTGAACCCATGCCATCTGCCTTAAACCTACAGGCATTCTGACTGGGGAGCGTCCTAGTTCGCATGTTCGTCACCAACGAACTCTTCACCATATTCCTGCTCTTCCATGCCTGGCCAATTAAATATCCAGTGGCAAGCCAATGAGTACTTTGAATGTACTCGCAAGCAACCCAAGTTTTGGAACAAGGTAATAACAATGCATGATATAGCACTAAGTAGGTAAGTTTTGCGGAAAGCTAATTTTTGAGTGCAATGACATGATCAAGATAACTAGTAATAGCATGCATCATGAGGATACAAGTATCCGCACAAACAGGTTACCGATATCAATATAATCAAGGTCTGAACATCTCATGTTCAATCATCGTGTCAAGTCATCCGACTTGTCTCGAGTATACCATCTTTGTTAACCACACACTCACACCGAGTTTATGAAAACCCAGGACATAGTTTAAGCAGCACCACCCAACTGTCCTTGACCGTGGACATGGCTATTCGAATAGTTTTACACTCTGCAGAGGTTGCACACTTTACCCACAAGACTCGAGGAACTTCCGTGTCATCCCCGACTCGCGGTATATTACATACCCGAGGTAAGCACCCGAACAATGCCTTTCCCCTAGCGATACTAAACAAAGAGTCCACTCGTTGGTGCCATCCCTCATGATATACATCACACGTATCATCCATGAGGGCATGCAACGGTGTGCCCGGTGCCTGTAAAGACAGTGCATGGTCGGCCTACCAGGCACGACCCCGTATCGAGAGTGACCTCATCACTCCCGCCACTTGTAATGCAGGCTCTATGCTAGTACCCACCAAGGTAATCAACAAAGCCCCGTCCCATAAGGGGTATCGTGGTTGTGCATGTAAGGTTGGGACGGTCGACAAATCTTAAATCTAATCCGTTTTCGAAAACACACACACACACTCACTTGCTCCGGTACACCACTTCTTTCTCAAGTGGTTACCTAACTCAACATCATCTCCCTCGGGCATTAGTGGCACCCGACGGGGTTTTCGAAAAGTCTTGAAATCATATTCGTTTCCATCACCATGCATATTCCCATCCCACTTGCGTAGCAACTACTAGCAACCTAACTACTCCCACCCGCACAACCCTCATAAGGAGATAGGGTCATTCACGATGCAAGTATCAACGATAAAAGTATCGGAGGCATCCCACCGAAGGGGATACCACATCAACATGATCATCATCAATAAATAATGTGCTATATGCCATGCAATAAGAGGTTTCATAGTCATGGTCAAAGGGCTGCTTGCCTGGCTCAACAAAGTCTTCGGGGTCTTCAAAGTCTTCGGGTCCAACTCCCTCGTCAACCTCGCAATCTATCGTCGCGATAAATAATGGTAAAAATAAGAACCATCACAAAAACAGAGCACAAAACTCATTTCTAAAATGTTGTCCTACTCTGATAAATACTACATACTATACTAAAAATATCTGTCTATGGTTTTGTTGTGAGAAACATTTTGAGAACTATTTAAAAAGAGGCTAAAAATATTAAAAACTGGGTTTTAAATAAAATCACTACATAAAACATTTTCACAAAATTACACAAGTGGCACTATAAAATTATACAGAATATTACAAGATTTGTGGTGGAAAAATATTTGGAATTGGATAAATATTCATTTGTGTGGGATTTTTGCAAATGCTGCCAGAAAAGAAAAAGAAAAGGGCTCCAGTGCCCTGGGCCAGTGGCGGCCAACAGCTGGGCCGGCCCAGAGGCCAGCCAGCCCAGGCAGACCGGTGTCCCCCGACGGCTAGCAACAGCGAGGGGAGAGAGAGGAGAGAAGGAGGCCAAAAGGTGGGGTCCCCTGTCGGGTCCTTCTTCCTCCTCTGGACCGAGCGGGGAGGGGCTCACCGGCGAGGCTACCGGCGGTGGCGAGGAGAGGCGACTGCGGGAATGGACTCAGGGGGTCGTCGCCGTCTCGGGGGAGGTGGAGGCGGTCGTCGAGGTGGCCCTGGTCACCGGCGACAAAGGGGCCACGGCGGAGGTGCGTCGGTCGAGCTCCGAGCCGATGCTCCAAGCTGCAATCGACGCGGAAAGGGAAGGGGAGGCCATCAGTGAGCCACGAGAGGAGTAGAGGAAGAGGAATGGGGACCGGAGGGGGCCTGTACCCGGAGATCTCCGGCGAGCCGAGCTGGTGGAGCTCGGGTTCGATCTCGAGCTCAGGCGCCTCCGGGGTCGATTTGATGGCAGAGGAGGGCGATTGAGGAGGGGAGAGAGCCAGCAGAGGGCAGACAGGAGCCCGGGGTGGCTTTATAAAGACGGGGCGCTGGCGCACCGTGGTCAGGGGATCGGGCTCCACGGCAACGCCGCTAGCGACCGTTGGAGGAGGAGGGAGTGAGCCTAAGGTTCTCATGGGAGTAGTCCACGACGCGGGAAGGAGAAAGGGAGACGCGGGGTGAGGCAGACGCGCCGTGCGTGTGGAGCCATGCATTGGCCGAACGGGGCGGCGTCGGGCACGCGTGCGGGAGGGTGAGAGAGAGAGGGAGAGGAGGCTCCCGACACGGCAGCGTGTCGCGGACACCGAGGCGCCTCGATTGGCGCGACGGGGCGGCTCGAGGCGGTCGGAAGAATGGGTAGGGCCCAGCGTTAACGCTCGGCCGTCCTGTAGCGCGCTCCAGAGCGCGTTTTTGGCCGGCATGCCAGAGCTTTTTACGCGCTTTGACAAGGGAAGGGGTTCAATCATTGAGATTTGCTTCCCACCAGAAGGTGTTTGATGCTAGTTTGGGCAAGTTAATGGAGTCTACTTGCCTTGAGATTTAACAGGGTGGTAATGCAGGTAAAATTAGAGTGGATCACCAAGTTTGAGCCCTTTTGAAGAAAGTTCACAATGTAACTTTGTAAAACCTAGAAATCAACAAAATCAGATTTCTGTAGATCTAGGCATGCATTTCACTTCCCCCAAATCCACCTCTTGGTGTGGTATCATCATTTGTGGTTTAGCACATGCCCACAAAGTTTGGGGTCAATAGTACAAACTTCACAATGTAAAGTTGTTCAAACTTGACTCTGGAATGGTTTTGGAATATTTTGGTGAAGCAAATCAATTGGGATTGAGATGCAACTTTGCAAGGTCATCAAATATAGCATCTGAGTCTTGCTAGAATTTTCCTGGAATTTATTGAGAATATTTCTTATAGAAATATTTCAAAAGCTTGATTTAGGCATAAAGGGTTTTGAGGATTTTTGCCCATGATTTTGAACATGACCATGTGTTGAAACTCATATATATGAAAAATATATGTCCTCTGAGTTTCCCTAAATTTTCTCAAATATTTTTAAAGCATTTAAATAATTTTTCCCTATGAAAAAACATTTCTGGCCTTAAGAAAAAGCCTTTAAATAAAATAGTAAAATAATCTTTAAAATTAATATTTGGTGGTTTTGGGAAGTAACATATATAGTAGGTTCCAAATAAAGCCTTTGGGGAAAAAGGATCCGCACAATTTGAGGACTTGTAGTGCAAACCTCAATTCAGGGGTCTTTTGAAATCCTATTTTGAATAAATCCTTTTTGGCCAAAATATATTGTGATAAAAATAGTTTTAGGTACTATACACATGGTATGATCATTGGGCAAGATGTTGGGGTCAAGGAAGATGAGTATAGTGAGGAGTAGAACCTAAGAGTGCCATACACAATCAACCAAACAAACAATCAAGCAACAATTCAAACAAACACAAGCACTGAAAAAGTTTTAAATGGTTCCAAATTTTGTAAACCCAAGCATAGCAAATTGATACAAACAGAGGGTGTGATAGGTAGCCACGGCCCTGCCCAGCTCCTCGCCTGACAAGCTGGCGGATCGAAGCTTGATGGTGTCATGCGCACCCTCGTACTCCCACATGGGCTTTGAGTGCGACTGGAGCCACGCCAGGCGTTGCGCCAAGAACTCCTTCACTATCATCGCCCCGGTCAGTTGCTTGGCCACCATGTCCAGAGAGATCCGCTTCAAGACGGGCTTCGCCCGGGGATCGGTGAGCTTCACAGAGCCCCACGCGAGGGTCTTCTCGGGCAGCTTCGTCGGGAGCTCCAGGCGCTGATTGAGGCCCCGGGCGTCCAAGAAGACCCAGCGGTGCCTGAAGGCTTCCACCTTCTTCCCGGCCTTTAGGAGCATATTCCCGCTCTAGACCGCGACGAAGGAGGCGCACGCCGACCGGCGCGCGCCATCGTGGAGCCGCAAGCTGAAGTAGTGGCTGAAGAGGGCCACTAAGTGCCTCGCGCCCACGAAGGCCTCGCAGTAGAAAGCGAAGATAGAGAGGAGGAGGATGGAGTTGGGCTGAAGATGGAGGGCCTGGATCCCGTAATGCTCAAGGATGGCGGTGAAGAACCCCGAGAAGGGCGGGACGTGCCCGGAGAAGAAGTTGTGGAGGAAGAAGGGGTAGACTGTCTTTGCCAAGGTGCGCTGCTCCGCAGCGCCACACCAGATCAGGGTCTGCCCCTACTCATTGGTGTCGCCCGCTGTCAACGGGAGTGCAGGGTCGAGGTCCCCCTCCTTGGCGATGGTGGATTCCGTAAGAGCCGGCAAGGGAGAAGAGGAGGCCGATGCCTGGGCCTCAGGCTTCGACTTCCCAGCAGGCGCCATCTGAAGAATCCTTGGGATTCAGGAACCAAGAGGAAGGACGGCGCTATGACAAGATCTGGAGGAGGCTCTCGCAAAGGAAAGGGGATCTGAGCAAGGAAGCAAAGGCGCGAGGAAGAAGAGCAATGATGGCTCGGTAGCTGGCGTCAGGCTTTTTGTCAGCCTGGGCAGTTGCCGAGGCGACGTGGGAGCAGAGGAGTCCGCGCCCTGCCACGTGTCGCGCGTCGAGCCTGGTCCACAGGCGATTGGGGCCCACGGCATTTTGGCCTTCCTCCCTTGGCTTCGCCCCGAAGCCATCCCGAGCGCGCCTTGGGCCCGGGGGCTACTGTCAGCGTTTTGGGACCGGGGGTACCCAGACCTGCCTGCCTGCGGCCCAGCGCGTGGCCCACCTCGACGGCCCAGTATGGCCTGGCAGCAACCTGCCCAAGACAAGACCCTCGCGAGGTCCCAAGATTCGCGAGGGGAATGAGGCCAAGACCTCCAGAGGAGCGGCCTCCCCAGGCTGCCTCCCGAGGAGCGGAGATTCCTATGCAGTGCCCGGCCTCATGAGGCTGGGATGACGTGAGCCATGACGACCAAGGCCAGGCGGGTGTCGGATTTCGGGCTCCGCAAAACCCAAAGAGGTTCGAACTCAGGGGCGTGTGCGAAGATCCCCACCAGCTTCGGCCTCAAGCTCATAGCTCCACAGCCTAGCCAAATCAAACTCACTCAATCGCGGGGAAGAAGACTAACACGCGGATTTACCCAGGTTTGGGCCGCTGCGAAGCGTAAAACCCTACTCCTGCTTTAGGTGGATTGCCTCGTGGTGGTTTGAGGACGAACTGATACAGTGGTGAGCAACCTCGCGAGAGTGCTTGGGTGGTTCCAGATCCGTTTATACGGTGCAGTCTAGGCTCTATTTATAGTGGCCCGGGTCCTCTCCCCTTATCGCATAGGCTGGAAGGGATCCCACAATGCCAATTTCGAAGGTGGACAAGGAGTACACCTTATCCTGACGAAAGGTGGTCTTCGCATGCAAAGTAGCTGGTTGTGATGCAGAGGTGGGCTCGATGATGACATCCGTCTTGCGTGGCTCGCGGTCTTGGTCTTGTTGCGCCGGAATGGAAACCTTTGGGGGATGCCTTGGGAACCCGCGTACGTCCTTGCCTCCTTTGCACCAAAGAGGAAATTGCTCCTTCTGTGCCCGCTGGCGCCCACCTGGCCCGGCTGGCGTCTGATACGTCTCCAACGTATCTATATTTTTTGCTTGTTCCATGCTGTTATATTATCATTCTTGGATGTTTTACAATCATTTTATTACAACTTTATATCATTTTTTGGGACTAACCTATTGACATAGTGCAAAAGTGCCAGTTGCTGTTTTTGCTTGTTTTTTACTTCGCAGGAAATTAGTACCAAACAGAGATGAAACGCTGCGGGGATTTTTGTGGATTTTTTACGGACCAGAAGAGACCAGATGGGCCAAAGAACATCATCAGAGGAGGCCTAGGGTGGCAAACACCCACATGGGCACGCCAGAGGCCCCCCGGCGCGCCCTAGGGGGTGCTGGGCTCCTCCGGCACCACCTTAACCGACTATCGTGCCTATAAATTCCCTGGAAATCCAAAAACCCTAGAAGAGTCGACGAAACACAATTCCAGCCGCCGCAAGTTCCAGAACCGCGAGATCCAATGTAAACACCATCACGGAGGGGTTCATCTTCTTCATAGGTGCCTCTCCGATGATGCGTGAGTTGTCCACCATAGACCTATGGGTCCGTAGGCAGTAGCTAGATGGCTTCTTCTCTCTCTCTCTTATGATTCTCAATACAATGGTCTCTTGGAGATCTATTTGATGTAAACTTTTGCGGTGTGTTTGTTGGGATCCGATGAATTTTGACTTCATGATCAGTTTCTATCCATGAATATTATTTGAGTCTTCTTTGATCTCTTATATGCATGATTACTTATAGCCTCGTATTTCTTCTTCGAATCTTTGGTTTAGTTAGGCCAACTAGATCGATTTTTCTTGCCATGGGAAGAGGTGCTTTGTGATGGGTTCGATATTGCGGTGTTCTTTCCCAGTGACAGAAGGGGCAGCAGAGACGCATGTATCGTTGCTATTAAGGATAACAAGATGGGTTCTATTCCTACATGAATATATCTTGTCTACATCATGTCATCGTTCTTATTGCATTACTCCATTTTTCCATGAACTTAATACACTAGATGCATGATGGATAGCGGTCGATCTGTGGAGTAATAGAGGTAGATGCAGGCAGGAGTCGGTTTACCTATCTTGGACATGATGCCTAAATAATGATCATCGCCTTGGATATCGTCATGACTATTCGATTTTCTATCAATTGCCCAACAGTAATTTGTTCACCCACCGTGCGCTATACTCATGAGAGAAGCCACTAGTGAACCCTACGGCCCCCGGGTCTACTTTTCCATCTTATTGCTTTCCGATCTACGTTTTTTGCAATCTTTATTTTCAGATCTACAAAACCAAAAACCCAAAAATACCTTGCTGCATATTTACTCTTTTTATTTGTGTTCTTGAGAGATCTATCTCTCCTATCTATCACTACCTAATATATCTTATTACCGTAGAGAGATTGACAACCTCTCTTTCGCGTCGGGTTGCAAGTATTTGTTGTTTGTGTGCAGGTGCTGCTTATTGGGTGTTGGTGATCCTCCTACTGGTTCGATAACCTTGGTTTCGTAACTGAGGGAAATACTTACCGTCGATGTGCTGCATCATCCCTTCCTCTTTGGGGAAATACCGACGCAGTCCAAGCCACGTCAGTGTCACCTCAGCCTCTCGAGGCCGAGCGCTGCAAAGAGATCTCTGCCCCTCGGGAGGGAGCCTGGAGAGGCCTCCTCCCTCCGGGGGTCTTGGTGTTGTCCTCCTCATGAGGGCGGGACTCTCGCGAGGGCCTTGTCCTGGGCGATCCCGCGCCGGGCCGTACCAGGCTGTCGAAGCGGGCCACGCCCTGGGCCGCAAGCAGGCAGGTTTGGATAGCCCCGTTCCCAGAACGCCGACAGTAGCCCCCGGGCCCAAGGCGCCCCTCGGTTGGCCCCGGGGCAAAGTCTGAGAAGACAGACCATAGCACCGCGAGCCCCAATCGTCTGCGGCCCTGATGGTTGTGTGGCGCATGACGAGGCGCGGACGCCTCGACTTCCCCATGTTGCTTCGACAACCGCCCTGGCTGACCAGAAACTGGCGCGCCGGTTGGTCTCCAGCTGGCTATAAATGGGCGGAGGGGGCAGAGCCCTAGCCCATCTCTACTTCTCGCTTCCCTGCTCCAGGCCTCCGCCTCCTCGACCATGACGCCGGTGAGGAGGTTTTGTGCCGCCGAGAAGGGGAAGGCCCGCCAGGAGGGGCCGTACCAACAGCCACCCAAGAGGGGTCAGGGCCGTACCAACAGCCACCCAAGAGGGGCCGGGGCCGTCCTTGTAAGTACACCGTGGCGTCAACGGCGGTGCCCCGGGGGCGCGGCCGCACCCCCGTGAGGGCAGGTGCCTCCTACGGTGCAGGCGGAGGCGGCGGGCGTTGCGACCGTGGCCAAGGAGGGAGGATCACAGCGGGTGCCCGGCCACCGCGCCCGCGGTCCCACACGGCCGATGTGGGCCAGGAGTTCGTGGTGTGGGTGGAGAGGCCGGCGATCTCCTGGCTGTAGCTCCCCTGCTTCTTCGCGGAGACGTTGCGGGCCAGCGAGCCCATGGGCATGTGGCTGCAAGCCGATGGTTGTTGTAGCGGCGCGTTATGGGTAGAGATCGAGGTTACCCCCGCAGGTTACGCCTTCTTGAGCTGCGGGTGGCAGACCTTCGCTCGCGCCCACGGCCTGGAGGGGAGGCTCACGCTCCATTTCAAGCACAACAGCGCGGCGACGCTCTTTGTCAGGATTTTCGGGGAGGATGGCAGGCGCTTGGGGTGCTACCCGGAGGGTGATGTCGGTGGCAGCGATCACCCTCCCGCAACTGACAGCCTTTGCGGCGGTGGCGCCCTTGGAGGTGAGCTTGCCCTTGGCGACGACCGTCATGCTTCCAGCGGCAGCGACACCTTCGCCGAGGAGAGCCCGAGCGATGACACCTACGACGCGCCACCGCGTCGGCGCGCTCGGACCTCGGGGGGTAGCCGGCCACGACGGCGCCGTACTTCCGCCGAAGAAGCAGCCACACCGGCATGCCGCCACGGGCCCGTCTAGGAGGAGGAGGACTCCGACTGAGCGCGGTTGCGCCGGAGCCAGGGCCTCAGGAGTGGCAGCCCTTGAGGGGACCACCTTTTGCCTTCTTCTTCTTTTCATTTCCTTGCAATCAAGAATCATGGAGGGCCCTGCGGGGCATGTAATGAATTATGGCGCTTGCGCCTTTACTTTAGCATTTTCGTCGCACATCCTGATTCCCGTATTACTTTCAATTGAGACTTCCCGCCCGTCGCGGTTAGGGAACTTAGCTCGATGCATCCGCGGTGGGCCTCTGCGTCGTGTGGTTCGGCCGTGGCACCTGGGGAGCTTGGGGATCTTGCCAGGAGGGTCTTCTTTCTTGCGAGCGAGGCGGTTTGGGAGCCCTCTTGGCGCTCTATGTCGGCAGGGCCCAATCCCGCGCATACCTCGACCGCCGTTGGGGCGTCCGGATCACTAGGACGAGACCAAGGGGCGAGGGGCTACGTGACCAGTGAGGCTCCAGAGTCGCATTGCTCAGGAGTCCCCCTTGATGCTCGAGTGGATCCCATACCTTTCCTTGCCAATTCCTGCCTCGAGAGGTGCCCGAGCCTCCTGAGGCTCCATGATGGCGCGCTAAGCCACGGCTGGAGCCCTCGAGCGAGGGTCGGCCGCTAGGAGATGGATGCCTCTGAGGCAACATGCGCCTGCTGGCTCACTCGAGAGCGCCGCGCGAGGACCAGGATGCCAAGGTCTTGGCGAGGTGTGCACACCGTGCCCAGCCCCCGCTCGCGGGGCGCGTGAGGGGGAGACCGACAGGTGTCGATTCAGAAAACGAAACTTCAAGAAAGAAAAGACTGCAAGGAGAAAAAATCCCACCCCTTTTTGAAAGAAACTTCGAGTTTCATTCTAGAAAATGGCAAATTCGTCTACAAAAAGAAGCAAAGAACTGCCGCGTCCGACCCCTAGGCTAGTCTTCGTCTTCCCCCAGCGCGGAGCATAGGGCCTCCACTAGGCATGGACATAGTCATTAGAGGACAGTGTCGTCCGCCAGCGCGGAGCATGCGGCTTCCACTTGGGCGTGGGTGGGAACCCCTCCACGTCCTCGGGGGGCTCCGGGCATATACAACCCGCTCATTATTACGTGAGAGTGTCACGGGTAGAACTTCCGGAGATGCTGTCTGTTCCAGGCATTCTAGATGGGGACCCCGTCCTGAGTCTCCAGGCGCACAGCGCCAGGCCTGGAGACGCGGGCAACCCTGAACGGGCCCTCCCACATGGGCGAGAGCTAGTGCAAGCCCTCCCTGGAAAGGACCTGCCTCAGGACGAGGTCTCCAACTTCGAGGGTCCTGGAGCGGACGCTACGGCAGTGGTAGCGCCGCAACGTCTGCTGATACCTCGCAGCTCGGAGCGAGGCTTGGCGACGAGCCTCCTCCCCAAGCATGAGATCTATCCCCCGCGAGGCATCTTGATGCTCCTCGTCGAATGCCAAGACCTACGGGGATCGATGCTTGACCTCGTGCGGGAGGACGGCTTCAGCTCCGTAGACGAGGAAAACGGAGTCTCGCCGGTGGGCTTAGTCGCAGTGGTGCGGATTGACCACAGCACGGACTGAAGCTCATCGAGCCAACCCCTGCGGCAGGCCTCAAGCTTCTTCTTGAAGCTCCTTGTCTTGAAACCCCGCAGGACCTCCGCGTTGGCGTGCTCGGCCTGGCCGTTGCTTCATGGGTGCGCCACCGAAGCGTAGCATATCTGCGTTCCAAGGTTAGTACAGTATGTCCTGAAAAGGTTGCTTGTGAACTGTGAACCATTGTCAGTGATAATGCGGTTGGGGATGCCGAAGCGGCTCATGAGGCCCTTGATGAATTTAACGGACGAGACGGCGGGGAAGGTGCGGACGGGCTCCACTTCCGCCCACTTGGTGAACTTGTCGATGGCGACGTAGAGGTAGCGGTATCCGCCGGCCGCTCGAGGAAAGGGCCCCAGTATATCCAGCCCTCAGACCTCGAAGGGCCAGGAGAGTGGGATAGTCTGGAGGCCCTGCGTGGGTTGATGAATCTGCTTGGCATGGAACTGGCAAGCCTCGCAGGACCAGACCAGCTCGATGGCGTCGTTGAGCGCCGTAGGCCAGTGGAAGCCACTGCGGAACACCTTCCCCACAAGGGTGCGGGACGAGGAGTGGTGTCCGCAGTCTCCACCATGGATGTCGGCCAGCAGCTCGTGCCCCTGTTCTTAGGATATGCACCGCAACGCGACGTCGTTCGGACGCCTGCGGTATAGTTCACCGTCCTACAAACAATAGGTTGTTGCTTGACGACCACATGCTCTGCGTCTTCCTCCTTTTCTGGCAGGGTGTCGTGGAGCAGGTACACCTTGAACCCATGTGTCCAGTCGTCGGCCTGAGGCTCTAGCACCAGGAGCAGTCAGGCTCCTGAGGCTGGGCCACAAGTCGGGGCTCCCGAGGGCAGTGCTGGGGGTAGTTCTTCATGTAGTGGCGCCTGGTCCACGGCTGGAGGTGCCGCGGACGGCTTGAAGAGCCATTCCTCGAAGACGCCCGGCTCCTGAGGCTCACGACGCGACGCCCTCTTGGCGATGTCATCTGCTTCCTTGTTCGCGCCGCGCGGGATGTGCTGCAATTCCCAGCCAAGGAAACGCTTCTCAATTTTACGTACCTCTTCCAGGTATGCCTCCATGTGCTCGTCCTTCGGCTTGTATTCCTTGTTGGAGAAGTTCACGAGGAGCTAGGAGTCGCCTTTGATGGTGAGGCGCTTAACCCCCAAGGCCGCTGTGGCCTTGAGGCCAACGATCAAGCCCTCGTACTCCGCAATGTTGTTGGAGACCTTCTCGCCATGCTGGAAGCAAAGCTGTACGGTGTAGTAGAGCTTGTCCCCAGTCGGGGAGATGAGCACAACTCCAGCCCCCGCGCCCCGATGCACGAAGGCCCCATCGAAGTGCATGACCCAGCCGTCGGGCGCCTCGTCGCCGGGAGTGAGGGACTGGCCCTCGTCCAGCACCCGGTCGGGAGCGTCCGTCCATTCTGCCACGAAGTCCGCCAGGGCTGCTCCCTTGATGACCCTGGTTGTACTGAACTCCAACTCGAAGGCCTGCAGCTCGATGTTCCACTCTGCGACCCTCCCCGCAGTGTTGGGGTTGCGCAGCACCTTCTCCAAGGGATATGCAGAGACGACCTTGATGGGGCGGCACTGAAAGTAATGGCGCAGCTTCCTTGAGGCGACGAGGAGCACGAGCAGGAGCTTTGCTACTTCTTGAGCTTGCGTTGGTTTTCCCTTGAAGAGGAAAGGGTGATGCAGCAAAGTACATAAATATTTCCCTCAATTGTTGAGAACCAAGGTATCAATCCAGTAGGAGGTACAAGCAAGGCCCCAATCCTTGCACCTACACAAACAATCAAACACTTGCACCCAATGCTATAAAGGGGTTGTCAATCCCTTCACGGTTACTTGCAAGGATGAGATCTGATAGAGATAGATATAAAAGATTGCTAAAACGGAAAGTAAAACAAAAGTAAAAAGATTGCAGCGAAGTATTTTTGGTATTTTTGGTTTATAGATCTGAAAATATAATATGGAAAATAGACCCGGGGGCCATAGGTTTCACTAGAGGCTTCTCTCTTGAAGGCAAATAATACGGTGGGTGAACAAATTACTGTTGAGCAATTGATAGAAAAGCGCATAGTTATGACGATATCCAAATCAATGATTATGCATATAGGCATCACGTCCGTGTCAAGTAGACCGAAACGATTCTGCATCTACTACTATTACTCCACACATCGACCGACTCCTGCCTGCATCTAGAGTATTAAGTTCATGAAGAACAGAGTAACGCATTAAGTAAGATGACATGATGTAGAGGGATAAAATCAAGCAATATGATGAAAACCCCACCTTTTTACCCTTGATGACAACAATGCAAATACGTGCCTCGCTACCCCTACTTTGTCACTGGGTGAGGACACCGCAAGATTGAACCCAAAACTAAGCACTTCTCCCATTGCAAGAATTACCAATCTAGTTGGCCAAACCAACCCAATAACTCGAAGAGACTTGCAAAGATATGAAATCATGCATATAAGAATTCAGAGAAGATTCAACTAATATTCATAGATAATCTGATCATAAACCCACAATTCATCGGATCTCGACAAACACACCGCAAAACAGTATTACATCGGATAGATCTCCATGAATATCATGGAGAACATGGTATTGAAGAATATAGAGAGAGAAGAAGCCATCTAGCTAGTAGCTATGGACTCGAAGGTCTTAGGTGAACTACTCATGGATCATCGGAGGGGCAATGGAGTTGATGTAGATGCCCTCCGTGATCGAATCCCCCTCCGGCAGATTACCGGAAAAGGCTCCAAGATGGGATCTCACGGGAATAGAGGCTTCCGGCGGCGAAAAAGTATTTTCGTGGCTCTTTTTGGTATTGGAGGAATATTTGGGACTTTATAGGACAAAAATTAGGGTTAGGAGGCCTGCAGGAGGGCCACAAGCCAGGGGGGGCGCCCCCCCCAGGGGGCGCCTTGCAGGCTTGTCGCCTCTCGGCATGTCTCCTTCCTTCCTCTCCAAGTCTGGTAGGTTGTTTCTGGTCGAAGAAAAATCATCGCGAAGATTTTATTCCGTTTGGACTCCGTTTGATATTCCTTATCTGCAATACTCAAAAACAAGGAAAAAACAGAAACTGGCACTGGGCTCTAGGTTAATAGGTTAGTCCCAAAAATAATATAAAATAGCATATTAATGCATATAAAACATCCAAAACAGATAATATAATAGCATGGAACAATCAAAAATTATAGATACGTTGGAGACGTATCAAGCATCCCCAAGCTTAATTCCTGCTCGTCCTCGAGTAGGTAAATGATAAAAACAGAATTTTTGATGTGGAATGCTACCTAACATATTTATCCATGTAATATTCTTTATTGTGGCATGAATGTTCAGATCCATAAGATTCAAAACAAAAGCTTAATATCGACATAAAAACAATAATACTTCAAGCATACTAACAAAGCAATTATGTCCTTTCAAAATAACATGGCCAAAGAAAGTTATCCCTACAAAATCATATGGTATGGCTATGCTCCATCTTCCCCACACAAAGTATTTAAATCATGCACAACCCCGATGACAAGTCAAGCAATTGTTTCACACCTTTTATGTTCTCAAACCTTTTCAACTTTCACGCTATACATGAGCGTGAGCCATGGATATAACACTATAGGTGGAATAGAATATGGTGGAGGTTGTGAGGAAAAGGAGAAGATAGGCTCACATCAACTTGGCGTATCAACGGGCTATGGAGATGCCCATCAATAGATATCAATGTGAGTGAGTAGGGATTGCCATGCAATGGATGCACTAGAGCTATAAGTGTATGAAAGCTCAAAAAGAAACCAAGTGGGTGTGCATTATAATGAAAAATTCCAACTAGCTATATGAAAGTGACAACATAGTAGACTCTCTATCATGAAGATCATGGTGCTATTTTGAAGCACAAGTGTGGGAAAAAAAGATAGTAGCATTGTCCCTTCTCTCTTTTCTCTCATTTTTCTTTTCTTTTTGGTGGGCATCTTTGGCCTCTCTTTTTTATTTGGGCTTCATTGGCCTCTTTTATTATTTGTAAAGTCCGGAGACTCATCCCAACTTGTGAGGGAATCATAGCTTCCATCATCCTTTCCTCTCATGGGACAATGCTCTAATAATGATGATCATCACACTTTTATTTACTTACAACTCGATACCTAGAACAAAATATGACTCTATATGAATGCTTCCGGTGGTGTACCGGGATGTGCAACGATCTAGCATAGCAAATGACATCAAAAAACGGACAAGCCATGAAAACATCATGCTAGCTGTCTTACGATCATGCAAAGCAATATGAAAATGATGGTGATGTCATAATAAACGGAACGGTGGAAGTTGCATGGCAATATATCTCGGAATGGCTATGGAAATGTCGTGATAGGTAGGTATGGTGGCTGTTTTGAGGAAGGGTATGTGGTGGGTTTAATGCACCGGCAAAAGTTGCGCGGTACTAGAGAGGCTAGCAATGGTGGAAGGGTGAGAGTGCGTATAATCCATGGACTCACATTAGTCATAAAGAACTCACATACTTATTGCAAAAGTCTATTAGTTATCGAAGCAAAGTATTAGACGCATGCTCCTAGGGGAGAGGTTGGTAGGAGTTAACCATCGCGCGCTCCCGACCCTCACACAAAGGATGACAATCATTAAACAAATCATGCTCCGACTTCGTTACATAACGGTTCACCATACGTGCATGCTACGGGAATCACAAACTTTAACACAAGTATTTCTACCAATCCACAATTACTCACTAGCATGACTCTAATATCACCATCTTTATATCTCAAAACTATATGCAAGGAATCAAACTTCTCATAGTATTCAATGCACTTTATATGAAAGTTTTTATTATATCCCTCTTGGATGCCCATTATATTAGGACTAAATTCATAACCTAAACCAATTACCATGCTGTTTAAAGACTCTCAAAATAATATAAGTGAGGTACGAGAGTTCAATTATTTCTATAAAATAAAACACCGCCGTGCTCTAAAAAGATATAAGTGAAGCACTAGAGCAAGATTGCCTAGCTCAAAAGATATAAGTGAAGCACATAGAGTATTCTAATAAATTCACAATAATGTGTGTCCCTCTCAAAAGATGTGTGCAGCAAGGATGATTGTGGAAAACTAAAAAGCAAAGACTCATATCATACAAGACGCTCCAAGCAAATCGCATATCATGTGGTGAATAAAAATATAGCCTCAAGTAAATTTACCGATGGATTGAAGACGAAAGAGGGGATGCCTTCCGGGGCATCCCCAAGCTTAGGCTCTTTGGTATCCTTGAATATGTCTTGGGGTGCCTTGGGCATCCCCAAGCTTAGGCTCTTGCCACTCCTTATTCCATAGTCCATCAAATCTTTACCCAAAACTTGAAAACTTCACAACACAAAACTCAACAGAAAACTCGTGAGATCCGTTAGTATAGGAAAAATAAATCACCACTTTAGGTACTGTTGTGAACTCATTCTTTATTTATATTGGTGTAATATGTACTGTATTCTAACTTCTCCATGGTTCATACCCCCCGATACAACCCATAGATACATCAAAATAAGCAAACAACACAAAGAAAACAGAATCTGTTAAAAACAGAACAGTCTGTAGCAATCTGTAAACTTCTAATACTTCTGTAACTCCAAAAATTCTGAAACATTAGGAAAATCTGGGAAATTTGTATTTCAATCTTGTGTAAAAATTTCAGACTCATTTGACGCTCTGGTGAATTTATAAAATTCCTGGACTGAGCGCAAAAGTTTCTGTTTTTCACAAAAATCAAATCAACAATCACCGTAGACCATCCCAAAGGTCTTACTTGGCTCAAACACTAATTAAAACAATAAAACACAATTACTACAGAGGTAATAATGTGTAAAGCACTCAAAAACAGAAACAAAAACAAACACAAAAAATAAAATTGGGTTGCCTCCCAACAAGCGCTATTGTTTAACGCCCCTAGCTAGGCATAACGCAATAGATCTAGGTATTGTCATCTTTGGTACGCAATCCATCAACCATATCTTCCAAAACCCTTTTTAGCAAATCCTTTATTTCTTTTCTTTCCTTTCTAATAGGATAACTTAGTTCATAAAAAGGACTTTGATTAGTAACTTTGACATTCATAAACGCATAATCTGGATCATCACCATATATATCATCATATAAAACGCGTATCTCATTTCTAATAGGTTCCCTGATTTTTTCTTCTAACCAATCATCATTGAATCCTACATAAATACCCCTAGTAATCCAATCAAATTCATCATAGGTTTCATGGTAAATAGTTTGAGTAATTTCGGGATAGGGAACTCTTCTTCTAAGATTATCACGGTAAGATTGATAATCCCTAGACTCAAAGCTACGCAAGGTTTCTTTATCGTGTAGGATCTCTTCAATCGGAGGGTGTTCAATATCCTTTTTATAGAAAGCAAAAATTTCCCTAGCTTCATGTATGATAAAATCAAATTCACACATAAGGATGATAGTAGCAATCTTTTTAGCCCTAGGATGATTAATTTTAGGAAGTTCATAAAACACCTTTTGCAAAGCGGGATGAACGTGCACAAATTTTCTTTCCAATTTTTCAATGAGCATGACAATATCATCCGCATAACAATTTGTGCTAAGAAGAATAGATCTCTTATTCATAGGCATCACTCCCATACAATCAAAGAACTCTTGAATAACACTTTTCCCAATAATATTTCCGTCTCCCACTTGAAAAGTTTTAGCTTTATAATTAGGAAGAGGTTCAGTTTCATGATCTAGAGAGCAAGATCCAAATTTTTCCTCAAGATTTGTACTAGCAATACCCTCAAAATTTTCAATGATAACCTTCCCAGATTCATACATGGTGGCAATGAATTGATCTAGCACACAAGCAAACAAAAAGCAAACGACAAGACGAACGGAAAAAGGGCGAATAAAAAGGCAAATCTTTTTGGTTTTTTCTGAAAATCGTTGTAGAAGTGGGGGAGAGGAAAACGAGCGGCAAATGGCAAATAATGTAAATGCAAGAGTTGAGTTTGTGATGGGTACTTGGTAGGCTTGATGTAGACTTCTCCGGCAACCACGTCAGAAATTGACAAGTTGACGGGAGAGTTCTTGTCTTGACTTGCTATGTATCCTCCCCGGCAATGGCGCCAGAAATCCTTCTTGCTACTTCTTGAGCTTGCGTTGGTTTTCCCTTGAAGAGGAAAGGGTGATGCAGCAAAGTAGATAAGTATTTCCCTCAGTTGTTGAGAACCAAGGTATCAATCCAGCAGGAGGTACAAGCAAGGCCCCAATCTTTGCACCTACACAAACAATCAAACACTTGCACCCAACGCTATAAAGGGGTTGTCAATCCCTTCATGGTTACTTGCAAGGATGAGATCTGATAGAGATAGATATAAAAGATTGCTAAAACGGAAAGTAAAACAAAAGTAAAAAAGATTGCAGCGAAGTATTTTTGGTTTATAGATCTGAAAATATAATATGGAAAATAGACCCGGGGGCCATAGGTTTCACTAGAGGCTTCTCTCTTGAAGGCAAATAATACGGTGGGTGAACAAATTACTGTCGAGCAATTGATAGAAAAGCGCATAGTTATGACGATATCCAAGGCAATGATTATGCATATAGGCATCACTTCCGTGTCAAGTAGACCGAAACGATTCTGCATCTACTACTATTACTCCACACATCGACCGACTCCTGCCTGCATCTAGAGTATTAAGTTCATGAAGAACAGAGTAACGCGTTAAGTAAGATGACATGATGTAGAGGGATAAACTCAAGCAATATGATAAAAACCCCATCTTTTAACCCTTGATGGAAACAATGCAAATACGTGCCTCGCTACCCCTACTTTGTCACTGGGTGAGCACACCGCAAGATTGAACCCAAAACTAAGCACTTCTCCCATTGCAAGAATTACCAATCTAGTTGGCCAAACCAAACCAATAACTCGAAGAGACTTGCAAAGATATGAAATCATGCATATAAGAATTCAGAGAAGATTCAAATAATATTCATAGATAATCTGATCATAAACCCACAATTCATCGGATCTCAACAAACACACCGCAAAAGAGTATTACATCGGATAGATCTCCATGAAGATCATGGAGAACATGGTATTGAAGAACATAGAGAGAGAAGAAGCCATCTAGCTACTAGCTATGGACCCGAAGGTCTGAGGTGAACTACTCACGCATCATCGGAGGGGCAATGGAGTTGATGTAGATGCCCTCCGTGATCGAATCCCCCTCCGGCAGATTACCGAAAAAGGCTCCAAGATGGGATCTCACGGTAACAGAGGCTTCCAGCGGCGGGAAAGTATTTTCGTGGCTCTTTTCGGTATTGGGGGAATATTTGGGAATTTATAGGACGAAGATTAGGGTTAGCAGGCCTGCAGGGGGGCCACAAGCTAGGGGGGCGCCGCCCCCCTAGGGCGCGCCCTGCAGGCTTGTCGCCTCCCGGCAGGTCTCCTTCCTTCCTCTCCAAGTCTGGTAGGTTTCTTCTGGTCCAAGAAAAATCATCGCGAAGATTTTATTCCGTTTGGACTCCATTTGATATTCCTTATCTGCAATACTCAAAAACAAGGAAAAAACAGAAACTGACACTGGGCTCTAGGTTAATAGGTTAGTCCCAAAAATAATATAAAATAGCATATTAATGTATATAAAACATCCAAAACAGATAATATAATAGCATGGAACAATAAAAAATTATAGATACGTTGGAGACGTATCAAGCTTCTGCTGCATAGGGTAGAGCAAGCGCGCGTCCCGCGGTACGGTACTGACGTAGTACATCGGGTGCTCGATGAGAGACAAGCCATCCACGCAGCCCCGCTGCGTAGCGGGCACACGAGATCCTAGTGTTTCGTGGCTCGTCGAGGCAGCTGATGCCTCAGGAGTGCCATCTTGAGGGGGCGAGGGCTGCGGGGCATCCTGTGAGTCGCCTTGCTTCATGCCTGGGGACCCACCGGCTCTTGGGGGTGTTGTGCGTGCACCGGCACGTTCCTCCCGGACCACCACGAGCGCAACACTGGCGGAGAGCGGTGTGGCAGCCAGGTATAGCACCAGGGGCTCACGAAGGCGGGGCGCCACCATCACCGGTGGGCTCGTGAGGTACCACTTGATGTCTTCGAATGCCGCATCCGCCTCCGGAGTCCACTCGAAGGGGCCCTTCCTCTTCATGAGCTTGAAGAACGGGAGGGCGCGCTCGCCAAGCTTGGAGATGAAATGCCCCAAGGAGGTCACACAGCCCGCCAGCTTCTACATTTCCTTGAGGGTTTGAGGCGGGCACATTTTGCTTATAGCCTTGATCTTCTCCGGGTTTGCCTCGATCCCCCGGTGCGACACCAGGAAACCGAGTAGTTTGCCCGACGGGACCCTGAAGACACACTTCTCGGAGTTCAGCCTCAGGTTCACCCGCTGCAGGCTGGCGAACATCTCCTCCAGGTCCTCGATCAGGGTCTTCACCTCTCGCGACTTGACCACGATGTCGTCGACGTAGGCCTCCGCGTTCCTTCTGAGCTGCTGCCCCAAGGCGATGTGCATCAACCGCTGGAAGGTTGCGCCAGCATTCCGCAGCCCGAAGGGCATGCATGTGTAGAAGAACACGCCACACGTGGTGAGGAAGGCCGTCTTCTCGACGTCCTCCGCCGCCATCTTGATCTGATGGTACCCAGAGAAGGCATCCAGGAAGCACAGGAGGTCGCACTCGGCGGTGGAGTCCACAATCTGGTCGATGCGCGGCAGCGGGAACGGGTCTTGGGGGCAAGCCTTGTTGAGGCTTGTGAAGTCGACGCACATGCGCTCCTTCCCACACTTCTTCGGGACGACCACTAGGTTGGCCAGCCAATCCGGTGATCGCACCTCCTGAATAACCCCGGCTTCCTTCAGCTTGCCGACCTCTTGGGCGATGAACGCTTGCTTCTCCTGGGCCTGTCTCCTCGCCTTTTGCTTCACTGGACGTGCGTTGGGGCACACCATAAGGTGGTGCTCAATCACATCCCTCGGGACCCCCACCAGGTTGGATGCTTTCCATGCAAACGCGTCCTTGTTCACGCGGAGAAAGGCCACCAGCGCCTCCTCCTGCTCCAGAGGAAGGCCGACGCCGATGGTGAAGGTAGGGCCAGGGTTCCCGTCGTCTACGGGTACTTGCTTTGTCTCAGCCCGGTCCTGAGAGAATAGCTGCTTCTTCTTCACTGGCGCGGCCTCCGGAGCCAGCGCGGTGTCCCTAGCGTCGGGGTACCCGAGGATCGCGTTGTAAGGGAGGTGGATGTGGACGACGTCGAAGTCGATCTGCTCGGTGCGGTAGTTGTAGCGGGTGCCGAAGGTGACGGGGAGGCGCACCCGCCCCAGCGAGGCGATGGAGCCCCTGGCCACCCCAGAGAAGGGCCTCGAAGGTGCGAGCTGGTCATAGGGCACCTGAAGCGTGTTGAAGGTCTCCACGGAGAGGACGCTGAGGCCTGCACCGCCGTCGATGAGGGTCTTGGTGACCGCCACGTTGCTTATGGTCGGTGCGCACAGCATGGGGAGCGTACCGGCGGCGAGCGTTGTCCTGGGGTGGTCGCCGGAGTCGAAGGTGATGTCGACCTCCGGCCACGCCCGAGGCTGCGGGGCCTCGAGCCGTGGATGAACCGCGCCTGCCTGGCGGAGGAACTTCTTGACATGGCAGCCGGAAGCAGGTGCCTGCGATCCGCCGAGGATGCACGGAACCGTAGGCTTGGCCAAGCAAGCAGCGGTGTTCCCACACGCCATGGGCTGCCCGACCTCGGGGCCGACGTCGGCCAGGGAGCTGATGAGTCGAGGCCGGGTCGGAGCCGCGGAGGGAGAGGCTTCGACACGCCCCTACCTGGCGCGCCAAATGTCAGATTTCGGGCTCCGCAAAACCCAAAGACGTTCGAACTCATGGGCGTGTGCGAAGATCCCCACTAGCTTCGGCCTCAAGCTCACAACTCCACTGCCTAGCCGAATCAAACTCACTCAATAGCGGGGAAGAAGACTAACACGCGGATTTACCCAGGTTCGGGCCGCTGGGAAGCGTAAAACCCTACTCCTACTTTACGTGGATTGCCTCGCGAGGAAGTTTGAGGATGAACTGGTACAGTGGTGAGCAACCTCGCAAGAGTGCTCGGGTGGTTCCAGATCCGTTTCTATAGTGCAGTCTAGCCTCTATTTATAGTGGCCTGGGTCCTCTCCCCTTATCGCATAGGCGGGAAGGGATCCCACGATGCCAATTTCGAAGGGGGACAAGGAGTACACCTTATCCTAACGAAGGGTGGTCTTCGCCTGCAAAGTAGCTGGTAGTGATGCAGAGGTGGGCTCGATGATGACGTCCGTCCTGCGTGGCTCACGGTCTTGGTCTTGTTGCGCCGGAATGGAAACCTTTGGGGGGATGCCTTGGGAACCCGCGTACATCCTTGCCTCCTTTGCACCAAAGAGGAAACTGCTCCTTCTGTGCCCGCTGGCGCCCGCCTGGCCCGGCTGGCGTCACCTCAGCCTCTCGAGGCCGAGCGCTGCATAAAGATCTCCGCCCCTCGGGAGGGAACCTGGAGAGGCCTCCTCCTTCCGGGGGTCTTGGTGTTGTCCTCCTCGCGAGGGCGGGACTCTCGCGAGGGCCTTGTCCTGGGCGATCTCGCGCCGGGCCGTACCAGGCTATTGAAGCGGGCCACGCCCTAGGCCGCAGGCAGGCAGGTCTGGGTACCACCATTCCCAGAACGCCTCCAGCGGACGCAGAAGGGACAGTTCCCTCTTTTGTTCTAAGGAGGCAAGGACGGATGCGGGTTCCCATAGAATACCCCAAAGGTGTCCATTCTGGTGCAACAAGACCAAGACCACGAGCTCGGCAGGATGGATGCCATCGCCGAGCCCACATCTGCATCACAGCCAGAAGCTTTGCAGGCGAAGACCACCTTTAGTCAGGATAAGATGTACCTCTTGTCCCCTTTCAAAATTGGCCATTGTGGGATCCCTTCCCGCCTGTGTGATAAGGGAAGAGGACCAAGGCCACTATAAATAGGGACTAGCCACCACCGTAGAAGGGTGGATCGAATCCACCCTCACCCAAGAGCCCTCGCGAGGTCGCTCCCCCACTATACTAGTTCATCCACAAACCTCCTCGTGAGGCCAATCCACCAAAGCAGAAGTAGTGTTTTAGACCGCAAGGTGGCCCGAACCTGGGTAAATCTCTGCGTTCACCTTCTTGTTCGCTCCCACGCATTCGACGAGGCTTGGCTGTGGGGTGGCGAGCTTGAGACTTGAGCCGGGAAGGAACTTCGCACACGCTCCAGAGTTCGAACCTTCTTGGGTCTCCGGAGCCCGATTTCTGACAGCCGCTACTGCCCTCCGCCGCTCGTGACGCGCCTCCTCGAAGCGGCAGGACTCAGCGTAGATCTCCTCATTCCGCGCCATAGCTGCGGCCATGGCGGCGGTGAGCCTCTTTGTGTGCTCGACCTGGCGCTCCTCCTCCTCATGTAGGAAGTTGATGTAGCGCGCTAGGCCGCCGACGCAAAAGCCGAGCGGCTGGGCTTCGGCGGCGGCCTCCTCCTCCCGCCTTCGGGCCGCGGTGGCGGAGCGAGTGATGGCCCCGGCGGCTGACCATGGGGTGGTAGCCAAGGTGGACGCTGGTGTTGTTGCGATCAAGGAGGCCGCTTGTGGGGTGACGAAAATGGTGGCCGGCATTGGGGTGGGGGCCACGACGGTCGCCGGCAGCTGCTACCTTCGGGCAAAGGTGGAGCAGCATGTGGTGGGTGCCATGCACACAGCCAACAAGGACACCACACGCACAACACGATTCCAGGTACTACGCCGCTGACATGGTACAACCTCCCAGGTGGAGCTGCTCTCTGGCGGAGTGGCGGAGTGACAACGACGGATAGGTGGCATTGGCGATTGGGGGAGAAGCAAACTTGGGAAGCTACGGGTAGGTAGGGGATGAATGCAACGTGGAGACACCGGCCGTGAGGGTTTATAAAGCAAGCGGCCAAGGCGAGCCAGGCGGGAAGCTTGCGCGCGTTCCTGCGCAGTTGCGCGGGAACGGGAAGCCCAAAAGAAAAGATGCACGCTCCCGAAGCATTGGGTGTTTGGGGAATTTCAGCGAGCCGGGCGGGAATAAATCTACGCATGAGGCGGTTGATGCGGCCGCGGCGTGTTGTGCTCGCGTCCGGTCGCGCTCGCTCTGCCGGCGTCCACGTGCGAACGATCACGTACTTTCGGGGCGCCATATGCATGCGGTTGCGTCGCTCCCGGCGCCACCATGCAGTTAAGCGCTGCAAAAACTGCCATGCGGACATGCCGAAATTCCAGGCCATCCAACGCAATTTATTCCCGTGGCCATTTACCTTCCTCTCTTCCACCTTCCGATCGCGCCACCCAACACAAGAAGAACACCCACGATCTCTTCATCGCTTCAACCTTCCCGTGCGTATCCAATGGCGGTTGCCGGCGCCGAGCGGTAGTTCACCAAAATTGTCAAAGTGGACACGCACATCAGGAATACAGACCTCTCGGTGGTGTACACCAACGACCCGGTCATGGTGGTGAACTCCATCAACACGCTGGAGCAGCTGCTTGCTGAGGATGACAAGTAAAAAGTGGTCGGCTTCGACCTCGAGTACACTGGCGGTCGTGCCGGGCATAATCAGAAGGTTGCCGTTGCCCAGTTGTGCGAGCGCCATCACGTGCTCGTCTACCACTACTTCCTGGCCACAAGGCCTTGCGAGCATTTCGCCAGGTTTGTCAATAGCCACGACTACAGGTTCGCAACGGTGGACACCACCAACAATCTAAAGGTGCTCAAGACTTCGGGCTTGTCCTGCCAGAAGCTTGTCAACATCCAAGGTCAGTACAGGGTCTGGGGCAGCGAGAACAAGAAGCAGAAGGACTCCCTGGTTGACCTCGCCGCGGCCATCGTCGACCCCTACTATAGAGACATGAAGGCTGAGTGCCACAAGGACAAGTCTTCCTGGCACAAGGCCTGGGTGAATGAACTGGATGAAGAACACATCAAGTACACGGCCAAGGACGCGTACAAAAGCTACGAGATGTATAGGAGGAACATTGACATGAGGAAGTGCCTCCTTCCTGCAGATGGCGAGGGATAGCCACAAGCAAAGCAGTGTCCGCAACCGTCGTCAGAAGAACAGTATGATTTGGTGATCGTCTACTTCTTGTAAATTGGTATTGAGGAATGTACATGTGTTGTGTAGTCACTTATGTAACTGGATGTTCAAGTTGGATATGAAACAATAATGTTGGTGTTCTGTAGACAGAGCATATAGATGTTGTGCAAACAGAGCAAATCACATCTCATACTATTATTAGTAGCAACCGTTTGCCCACAACACACACAGGTTGTCAAGATGAATCGTTTGGGTTATTATTGGTCTTCCCACACAATTCTGATGAATGAACTGTTTCCCGGGTACCCACAATACACACGGTTGTTAGGATGAATCATTTGGGTTATTATTGGTCTTCCAACACAATTCTGATGAATGAACTGTTTGCCGGGTACCCACAACACACATGGTTGTCAGGATGAATCGTTTGGGGTATTATTGGTCTTCCCACATTGTCTTATGAATGAACTGTTTGCCGGGTATGACACACGCCTTCTTAGGCTAACTCGTTTGTGTTCTGCTGGATCAGTGCAAACAGTTTGTCCGAGTGAACTGTATGCCGCACTACGCACATGTAAGTAGTTTGTTAACCGTTTCTCTTATATTCCATAATCACAAAAATTTCATAAGAACAAACTGTATGCAACGCATCACACACGCAACTATTTTTTGAATTGTATTTGATGGTTCCTCCATCGCACACGGTTTTCGTCATTGGTGGCGGAGCTTGAACTATACCGTTTGCGATTGACGTGTCGCACACAGTTCGGTCGAAGTGTCTCTGATTTATGTGTCATCTTTGGACCATCCTACAGTAGTGTTAGGACAACAGCATATCAACATACAACTCATATCAATAACATCATACCAAAATTAACCCGTAGAACAAAAGAGATCTACTCAAACATCATAGGATAGCCACACGTCATTGGATAATAATATATAGCATTAAGCACAAGGTTTGAGTACAGATTAGAGAGGGGAGAAGAGCGTTTATACCGCTGCATAGAGGGGGAGAGACTTGGTGGTGACGGCGGCGAAGTTGTTGGTGTAGATCGCCATCATGATGGATGCCCCGGCGGCGCTTCAGCACCACCGGGGAAGAGGGGTCAGAGCCCCCCTCCTTCTTATTCTTCCTTGGCCTCCTCCCTAGGTGGGAGGAGGGTTTCCCCTCTACTCCATGGCCTCCATGGTTCCTGGAGGGTAGGAGCCCCTCCGAGATTGGATCTATCTCTGTTTCTCTTCTGTTTTCGCATCTGTTTTCGGACCCCGTCACCGTTTCTTAAATATCCGAAGATCTGTAACTCCGATCGGGCTGAAATTTTGAGGGGACTTTTATCGCGAAAATATCATTCTTGCGGCGGAAGGAGAGCCTCAATCGACCTAAGGGCTGGCCACAAGAGATCAGGGAGCCCCCTAGGCCACGCCCTGTTGGCTTGTGGGGCCCTCGGGCATGGTCTTGCGTTCATTCCGACTCCCAAAATTCACATATATTCCAAAGAAAATCTCCGTAATTTTTTATCGCGTTTGGACTTCGTTTGATATGGAATTTCTACGGAAAAAAACACACAAAAAACAGGAACTGACACTGGACACTGGGTCAATAGGTTAGTGCTCAAAAATAATATAAATTGGTAAATAATTACTCAAAAAGTTGTTGGAGATATGCCCTAGAGGCAATCATGTATGATGATATTTCCTATGTGTTTATGAATAAAGATAATCCTTGGACATTCAGTGATGTGTATTAACAAGTACGTGACTTGTTTGTGAGACTATGCATTGTATGATGACTGTCCTAAATGGTCCCTAGTTGTAAAGGCTGTGTGGACGCTCAGCCAGTTAGACTAGCATATGACACGGTGGATGGTCCGGTCTCACTGGCCATGTAGCATTGGATGCTAGCCGGATAATATGGACTCAGAAAGATCTGGTCAGATTCGACGTAGTCGGATCCGAGCCGAGATAAGGTCTGAGTTGGAAAGACCCGACTATGAGACGCAGCGATAGGTCATCTATGAGTCTCTAGTACAACCTACGTTCTATGTCCTAAGACCTGAGCTAACGCATGTACTCGGGATGGTAATAGACCTGCTTTGGGACGACCAATTGCTACTCCGTAACTAGGTAGTTATAAAGGTCGGTTTCGGGCTTGCCCTTACCCATGCTGCGAGACATGGTTGAGCAAGATGGGATTTGCCCCTCCGATCAGGAGAGATATACACTGAGCCCCTCGGGTGATCCGACCTGGATAAGCATGGCCATGCGATGAGAATTATGAGATAATCCGAAGTGTTGGTCGGATTCACTGGAACGAGAAAGGGGTCATGCTGTAACAAGGATGACCATGTTGCCTTGAGCATGACAACATATATCGTGTGGCAAAGGGAACAAAAGTGTGATGTACAGGTTCGCCTAACCAGCTTCATCGGACACTTGGAGTCGGCACGCTTTGCTAGAGGCCGCTACCGACTAGTCGAGTCGGGTGGGATCTGACCCGCGACCAAGTGAATGAGAACCTAATGGCTCGCGTGCTTAAGGGAAGGAACACGTGGGCTTTAGGATCTGTGCAAGGCCCAAGAGTTGAGCCCGCGACGGATGCCTATATATAGTGGAGGTGCAGCACACCCATCCGGTTGATCGCTTCGGTGTCATCATTATGTTTTGCATGTGTTGCATGTAGCCACCTCCACTCGCCGTCGAACTGTGTGATCGGACCTAGCAGTCCGCCGCACGGTGTTGCTCCTGCACGCGCAGATACCATTAGAGGCGGTGCACTTGTGCCGCTCCGGCGAACCTGTACGTGGGATCCGGCGATCGGCTGTTCGAGGGAGATCGGAGCGGCTGTTCGAGGGCGAGCAGGAGACAGACCACGCGGACGCGCTGCCCCAACTCTACTTCCACTGCACGGCACTGTCATCGTTTTGTCACGACAGATGCCATGGGGTGGCTTATCGAGAGTGGTTGGGGCCGAAAGGACACCGGTGGACTCCGGAGACGGGATCGGGCATAGGCTGTGCACGACACACGATGTACCCAGGTTCGGGGCCCTCCGGGGAAGGTAACACCCCTAGTCCTGCTTAGTCTGGTTGATGAACCAAGAGGGCTACAATGGTGCTCCTTGAGCTGTTCGGTGGAGGAGGAAGGAGAAGCTAGCTTGCTTCCTCTGCCCCTCTGGTGTGTGTGTGAGTGTGCTAGGGAGAGAATGAGGCCGCCCCTTGCATGAGGGGGTTCCAGGGGGTTTTATAGGCCAACCCCCTGGCTTACAGTATTCACAGGTAATGCTGGGGGGGACCCGGCTGGTAGTCTCCCTAGCCGGCCTGACCCCCCCCCCCCGGCTGAGCAGTCTTGTCGTCTGTAGGGCCCGCCGGCTGCACGGTCCGTTGTACGTAGGGCCTGCCGGCTGCGGGGTCCCATCGAGGGCTGGGTCCCGCCGACCAGCCGCTGCCATTGGTGCGTGCTTGTCACGCAGCAGTTTGGGTCGCGCCGAATGGCGTCATCTTGCGGCAGCCGGCCACAGTCTCGGGTATGGCCGGCCACACTATAGCCACGCGGGGGCAGGTAATGCAGTGGTTGGAGGCATGCCGTCACTGTGTTGTCTCGCATAGTCGCAGTCGGCTGCGGTCAGCGGTACGGCCGCCTCCATTGTAGCCATGCGCGCGCTGACCGGCGGCATGGCCGGTGGCACTTTGGCCGTACGGTCCCTGGTCAGCGGTACCAAAGTCGCTGTAGCCTTGTCGTGTTGATGCGAAAGGTGCTGACCCGCCGACTGGCGAATCACCTAGGAGCCAGATGGCTGAGGATTTCGTACCGAGCCGGATCACGCCGCGCAGCCGGCCTTGGGGAGCCGGCCCACGGGGGTGCAGGCTGGCCCGTGGTTGTTTCAAAAAAGGAAGGCTACCCCGGGGTGATCCCCCCGTCAGTAGTCCCCGAAGCCGTGGTTGACCCTTCGGTTCGCCACGGCGGGACACGCCGGCTTAAATCTTGCGTCAGGGTTCCCACGGGCGGAGCCGTGTCGATGGGCCACCGGGGGCGGCCAGCCGATGCAGCCGAAAGGCAACCTCCATGTGGCTCCACGGTCACCGAGCCGCGGGCCAAAGGGCCGCCCCGCGCGACGCGCGGCAGGCCGTGTCTAACAGGCCACGCGGGCGACAAGACCGGACCTCGAGGCGGGGCCAGCGAGGCCGTGGCCTCGGCCCATGTGCGAGGATCCTCTGTGGCTAGAGGCCGTCGGTTGGGGTTCCCCATGGGCAATAATGCCTCCCGCACAGGGCGGGCCGTGGGGATCGTGCACGTCTGATCCCCTGCCCACTACCCCACGCGGGGTTTAAATGGGGAGAGGGAGGGGCGGAGAGAGCCAAAACGCCCCTCCCCTCGCCAATCGCCATCCTCGCCGTTCCACCTCCCGTGCAGAGAGAGAGAGAGAGAGAGAGAGAGAGAGAGAGAGAGAGAGAGAGAGAGAGAGAGAGAGAGAGAGAGAAGGCACATGTCACAACCACCGCGCCGCCGCTCGCCGTCGTCGTTGGCCGCGCCCCGCCGACGCCCGTCCGCTGCTCCCGCACTGTAACGCCCAAGATGTGATCCTATCCTCATTTTGGCTCGAGGGCCTCGACAGGGATAGAAGCGCATCTCGTCATTTCGCAAGAATGGATATCATTACAAGTACATGTAAAGAAGAGATGGGTATATGGAATTGGCTTACACTTGCCACAGGCTAAATCAAGATCACATCAATACAACAACATATACAATCATCATACAGAAGAGCAGGGTCCGACTACGGACGAAAATAAACGATAAAATGACATCCATCCTTGCTAACCCAGGCTGCCGTCCTGGAACCCATCCTATGATCGATTAAGAAGAAGATGAACTCCAATTTGAACAAGCATCGCTCTCATGTCAAAGCCTCGCATTACCTGTACCTGCAACTGTTGTTGTAGTAATCTGTGAGCCACAGGGACTCAGCAATCTCGTTTCCAAGGGTATCAAGACTATTAAAGCTTAATGTGTGAGGCATGGTTAAGTGGTGAGACTGCAGCAAGCACTAAGCATTTATTTGAGTGGCTAACTTATGAGTACAAGAATAAGGGGAGGTGATCATCGCATAAATGGACGTGAACTAGTAATGATCACTAAGTGATCCTGAACACCTACTTACGGTCAAACATAACCCCACCGTGTTCTCTCTCGGTCCAGAAATCAAGAGAAGAAACAGTCACAGTTACGCACACAGTTGGTGTATTTTATTTGAGTTTACTTCAAGTTTGCTATGACCGGGTGTTAACCAAAGTTCCCAAGTTGCCACGTAACTGCGGGCACGGCTTTCCGAAAGATTTAACCCTGTAGGGGTGCTCCAACTCATCCATCACAAACTAACCACACGCCACGGGAATAACCTCGACCACGAAACCCGTGATCTCCTTGGAAATTCCGTAGGAAAATCTCAACCCCGAGATAGCCCGAAGTTTCCTCGAAATCCCGCGCACAAGACGTTCGAGAAAGGTAAAACAAATCCAGCAAGGCCACCCGACGTGCCGACAATCCCGATAGGAGCCGCGTATCTCGTTCTCAGGGCACAACCGGATGAGCACAGCATACAGTGTCCTGATAGACATCTCCCGAGTTGCCCCGGGTTGGCCCCGCACACGACTCTGTTTTGGACCAGCACCAGTAGCACTGGCCCCCCTGTATTATGTTGAAACGAACCTCGGGTAGCGCTAACTCCCTATGCGTCAAATTAATTATCAGTATTATTATGTTGGGCAAATGTAGTACCAATGTTGGGCCTTGCCAGAAGAGTTTTATCCTAAAACGAAAATCAAGGGGGTCCCCATAACAACCCCGAGCATGTTAGGAGCGCTCAATATGGAACATGACACCGGTACACAAGTAACTAGGGCGGCAAAAGTGGAACAAAACACCGATCAAAAGGCCAAGCCTTCCACCTTTTACCAAGTATATATGTGCATTAAATTAAATAACAATAATATTTGATATATAAAAAATATCCATGTTGCACTTGGAAAGAACTTGCACCTGCAACTAGCAAGGCTATAAGAAGACTGAATAAGCGGTAACATAGCCAAACAATGGTTTGCTGGGATGTGGAGGGTTAGAGGCTTATCATGGCATTTGGGAGGCTTGACAAACAAGTGGTAGGTAGCGAGACAAGCGATAGAAATGAGACATCTAGCATGGCAATGATAGTAATGGTATCCAGGGAAATGGTCATCTTGCCCGAGATCCCGCTTGGAAGAAGAACGAATCCATGAAGAAGACGATCCGTGAAGAAGACGAACGAATCCTCACACTCCGAACGCTTTGGGAACTCTATCGAGAAGAAGAAATCCGGAACAACCAATCAACACGCGAAACACCACAACATATTCATGACATGATGCGCAAGCAATGATGATGCATGTCAAGTTTAAATATGCAAGGCATGGCATGGCAAGATGCAACAGTCAAACTCTACACATTAAGTGAAGTTCAATATGCAACGAGTTGCATATTGACGAAACTCCACGTTCAAATATTTAGTTCACTCTCCTTTAGGCACACACCAATATTAAATGTTGTTTAACATGGGCGGTCATGGCATAAGGTGAAGATGGAATTAAGCAATTTTAAATGGAGAAGGAGAACATACATATAACAAATAATAACTCTCCATATTAAGTGGAATGCGGTTAATGTTGTTTAGATAAACAATCATTTTAAATGTTGTTCAACATGGCAAGAGGTGAAGCATAACTCACTACATCATCTAGGCATTTTAAACGAGGCCGAAAGCAACATATAGTATTTCCGAAACTACCTCATATGCTATTTATGAATTCGGTCCAGATCTGAATTAACCATATTTTATATTTATGAAACCGGAAAATAAAGCGCACCATGTTATTCTACACATTTTTGTAGTCAAGTTACAAATATAAAACATTTGCATCAAAGTTACGAATATTTATTTATGCAATAAATCATTTTAGCATGGCATTTATGCAAATTACATGAAAACAACACATTAAATATTTTATCAAGCATGAAAGTTGGAAATTTTTAATCTGCACAAAATTCTAATCATTTTTCATATATAAAGCATTTTAATACGATGCACGGTTAATTATTTATAAGCATTTTAAAATGATGCATTTTTCTGTAAATATGCACTGTCCTGATAATTAGCCAAATCACGGAGCTGAAAAACAACAGTCTCGGGCCAAATCTGGAGCAAACTGGGCTGAATCTGGATCTGGTCCAACTGTTCAACTAGGCGCAAAATACAAAGAAGTGCACAGGGCGCTGGATAGGCGGGATGGGGGCGCTCACCCTAGCGGGTCATGGCCCAAGGCGGGAGGAGCTGGGCCGGGGCAACGCGGTGCAGCGGCCCACACGGGCGAGGAGGGGCGCTGGCTATGGCTTCCGGGCGGCTGGGCCTTGGCGCCCCTCATGGCCCATGCGAGGCTGGGCAGGCGGCGGCCCACGCGAGCGTTCGCTCGCTCGTCCGCTCGTCCTGCTCGCTCCTGCGAGGGCACAGGAAGGCGGCGGCGGGCATCTCGGACAGGCGGGCGGCGAGGACACGCGGGGACGGCCAGATCTGGGTGGATCCGGGGCGGAGGGGCCCGTTCCCGGGACGGAGAGCTGCGGGGCCGGCGGCGGGACAGGGGCGGCTCCATGGCGAACTCCTACAGCGAGGGATAGAGAGAAAACGAGATGAGAGAGAGAAATCGAGAGGGAGGAGGAGAGGTGTAGGGAGAGAGGAGCGAGGCCGGCCTGGTTGAGGTCCTCCGAATGGGCTCCGATGACTGACCGGCGAGGTCTGGGCCCTGGCTAGGTGCGGCAGGGGAGGGCGCGACCCTCGAGCGGAGGCGAAGGCGCGCTGGATCGGGAGCTCCTCTCCCGATCTGGAGCGAGGGCGGCGGTGGCGAGATGGGCTTCGCGGGCGGGCTCAGTTCGGGCCTGGCGGGCCCGGTGCGGGAGGAGGGAGGCTACTGCACTGCGACAAGTGGCGGCGGCTCGCTGGCTTGGCGCGAAAAACAATGCGGGGCTAGGGTTTCCATTAGGGGCAGGGTAGGGGTGCTTAAATAGGAAATGAGGGGCTAGATTAGGGGGGTTTGCTCCTTTTTCGGACCCTCGTATCTGGATCCGACGGTCCAAAAGCGGAGGGGCTATGGTCGGCTGTGGAGAGGGGGTGTGGGCTGAGATGAGAGGGAAATGTGAGCCCATGACACGAGTTTTAAAACACAGAAAATGACCGACGAATAAACCGATGACAGTGCCACTACGGTCGACCGTTTGGGTATGAGACGACCTCCGATTGCGATGAAACTTGGCAGGTGGTCTACCTACAATATAACAAGACCGCTCGCCAACTTTCGACCCAATCCGAGAATATTTTATACACACTCTTGAAAACAACATTTCATCGATACCGCGGGCGCGTGCGTGTGTGGTTGGTCTCGAAACGGTCAACGACACGAACGGAGAGAACCGGCAACTACGAACAGCTGCAAGTTTTGAAAGATGACGGCAACGGACTGCCGATGCAATGCGGATGATGCGAATGATGCGATGATGAATGCGACAACCAAACGAATCACACGGCGATAAAAAGGGGAATCTTCTGGAGCGTCGGTCTCGGGCTGTTATAACTCTCCTCCACTTACAAGAGATCTCGACCTGAGATCTTAGAATGAGAAGGGGAAGAGGCAGAAGAAAGGATGAGGTAAAACTTAGTTGCTTCTTTAACAAACGAGCGAAACCAACGAATCTTGAAGGATGCAAATAGACGAAGAATGGCACAAGGCAGAAGCAAGAATTCACAAGAAATTTGGGCAGCACTGCGATAGAAAAGAGAGGCACAACTTGATAAGATGGAAAGAAGTTGACAAGAGAACACCACACTCCGGTCAAATGAATAAGCGAGAAAACGAACATGATCTTGACGAAACGAGATGATGGATCGAAGAGAGCAACATCATAATGCCTCCGGAACAAAAGAATAGAAGCTAGATCTTTGGAGAGACGAGAACGGAGAACAAAAATGACAACTTCTAGCACAATTGAATTGAAAAGCATCCTTACAGGGAAGGATTGAACGGAGTTGTTGGAAAATCAACAACGAAAAGGAAAGCTTGTTGTGGGCTTATGGAAAACATCTCAAAATTATGAGGTGACAACCCGCCACTAACGGAAACAATTGATTTGCTTGAGAGCAACAAGAGATGCAAAACTTCTTCCACCACGAGGATACATTGAGAACTTGGATCATTGATAAGCACCATGATAGCATCAATCCGTAGGAAAGCTTTAGGTGAAATCCAATCCAACATAACTCCAAGAAAGAAATGATGGGTTTACGTATCTCATTCTTGACAACTTCTCTTTGAGACTCCTCATGGATCAAGAATGCTATCACACCATCTCAAAAGATGAGGGAGAAAGAATTACACTTGAAAGACAAAGAAAACTTGAGGTACAACCACAAGAATCTTGAAGAATACTTCGAGAAAGAATTACATCCTTAACGAACCACCATAAAGAACCTCCGGAAATGAAAGGATGATAGAAAAGAAATGAAGGTTGAAAAAGAACAAGATTCGGGCCATGCAAAGATTTAGATGAAGCTTCACGATGAGATACTTACGAAAACTTGGAACTCCGGAAACAAAAGATGAACAACTTAGAATCGAGAATTTATATCATGAACAACTCCGGAAGAAGGATTGAAATCATCTTGATAAAACAAGAATAAGTATTATGTTATGCTTATCCTTCATCAAGTTTAATTGATGACAAGCCATGGATTTGGCATACTACTTATTCTTCTTGAAGAGATTGAAGAGAGAGATAGGGCACAAACTTAAAGAAGTCTTCAACGAAACACCAGAATAATTGAGGGACGAACAGAGAGACAACAATTGAGAAGAATTGGAGAACGAAAGCTGAAAGCTGAGAACGAAGAAATCTTCTGAAATGATGGCCTTCGGGGGATCGAGAAATGAAAACAACTCTGAAATGCTCTAGATAGATATGGAAAGAATTATTCATGATCGAAAACAATTAGAGAAGATAGCAACAAACTGAAACCATGAATCTTTGGAAGAACGGACAAAGATTTAAGAGAAACTCTCCTTCGGTCTTCAATGATGAGAATGATGACGAGAAACACCACCAAGAATTACTTAGATACTCCGGAATAATGGGAAAGGTTGAGCCAACTATCAAATAATATGAAGCGATCTTGGAGAAGGAATTTGACTGATGGGATTCATTCTTACATCATTCTTGAAAAGAACTTGAGGACATCTCCAGGAAGATTAGAAGAGCCAGGTAAGATCCTGGGGAAAACCTGTGGGTTATTGGCCCACTGAAGGAAACACCGTTGACACTACAACAAGAACCCCCCTTTAGCAACGCATCAATGCATTGTTATATGTCCATATAATCGTTGTTAAGGTATATACGAACGGATTATTATGCGTTGCCGTTGGTGGCGTTGGAATAGTCTACAACAACGTATACAAATGTGTTGGTAAACAATGGAAATAAGTGTTGCAAGATAGCAACATATAAGGTTAGAGGATAACAACGCTTCATATGCATTGGTGGCTACCATGCACAAAATGATTTCCAAATGGATATGAATGGTCATTACAATGCCTAGAAGCATTCCTTCATAAAAATTATTGGAATTTCATATATTGTCATCTTCATATATCAGATAAATGGCGATAAAGCATATGTAAGAACCACAATATAATGAATAAAAAATCATTAATTAAACTGATTGTTGCATTACAAAGAACACGATCCAAAGATTACAAGATGTGAAACTATCTACTACCAGCAGCCCAATTCTTGACCTTGCTACCAACATTCGGTTACTGTAAAACATAATGTTTGAAGCATTGATCTGACAAAAAAAATTCAAAACACCTTGTTGACCTATTTAGTAGTAGCTTCATTCTCGACCTTGCAATCAACATCTGAGCTGTGCATATCTGTTTATCTTGGCATTCTGAAACAACAACAAATACGATATGTAACTTACATTAGAGAAAACCAGATTAATAAAGCGGTAAAATTTCAAGGAGCAACTTAAAAGGTGAAGGCGATGCGCTAATTAATCCCGCTACATCTATTGAGCGACATGTTCTAAACCATCAACATTTTTCCACCATGTACATTGAATGAATGACCTGATACGATGTGCATTGTGTTATTTACTATTTTATTTTGAACCAGAAGACAGTAGGAAAGGCTCCTACTGACACATATATTTAAAGGCTCACAAGTTACAACATTGCATAGCTAGTCCAAAAAAGGTTGTCGTTCCACCGTGACACCCAACACCATATAACTAATGAAGAATGAATGATGAGAAGGGTGGTAAGCCAAAGGAGGAGCTAGGTAAAGAACACAAACAAAAAGTGATTAGCTACTTTACTAGGAAATAAAGATGCGTTGACTATTATCCATTTTTAGATGCACCTCGAAAACAATAGTCCAGAAAGCATGATGGGTGTATATATTTTACATTTAGCGGTAGTAATATGAAGATGTGCAAAACAAATAGTAGGGTCAAAATACTCTGTGAAACTGAATGGGCAATGTGTGCACGCATTACATCAGTTTGTCAGTAAATATCATAAGTTTCAGTTACAGCATAGCATGGCACGTGAAAGACAAACAAAATTAAAGGAAGAATTTCAAAAGCTAGAGCCAAATATATTATATGTTCATAGGCTAAAAATCTTACCATCTTTTATAAGAGTGCTGCTATCTATCATTACGTTGTCCTTAGATAAAACAAATTAGTGCCCTATAGTATTTTGGGAAGTGTTTTATTGTACAAATAAGGTGGAAAAAAGATAAATGCATATGGTATATAATAGGAAATATTCAGGATTGCTATTAATAATCCAATTTCATATTTAACTTGAACTGGTGAAGAGTCGTTGATGCACTATAGAACTTACAATTACAAATAACCTCATAGGAAATCTAGCTTGGTACTAGAGGTTTAGTGCCAATAATATTGATCTGGAAGTCGGGAACAAATAAGTTTTTGTAACCTGCAGATTCCAAATATGGATTTGTACCTTAGAAAACCACTAACCAGTTTTTCAAATGTACGTATACTGAAATCAAATATGCTCTAGACAAACTATCACCTCCATAAGATAATTCCCTGGGTGGACCAGACAAGTAAATATTATGTTCTGCAATTACAATCATGCAGTAGATCGGCTGCTAGTCAGCAAAACATCATTACCCATACAAAGGTCTCCAGGCTAAATGATTATTTTTTAACATGAACTTTCTAAGTCAATCTAGAATACTGAGAATTTTATGCTCATTAGTATTGCTAATATATTTGACAAACAAATAAATTTTCTTTGGGGAGGTGGTTTAGTATTTCAACTATAAGACTGTGGTCGCAATAGACAGTCTACTGTTTCAATAGTAATCAGTGCCGTTTCATGCAAAGTTGAAGATTGTGTAGTGAGTTTCTAGTAGATTTCTAAATGAGATGGACGATGTAAGATATAAAACATCCCGGTGGTTTGTCATCTTGATTCTCATAGTACTTGTATAGGTATCTAACTGCTCCTCCTTGGCTAAACAAATATATTAGTCCGCAACTAATATCTGAACTACACCTAGTAATATCCGTGTAGCTTCTGCAGCTTCAGTCTAGTGTAGGAATATGGCTAAGTTCCTGTTAAAATTTATATATATATATCAGCAGAAATACAAGAAACACAAACCAGGAAGGCGTGCAACAATGCCCCATGGCTTCCCTGAACCTGGTGGTGCCGCTGCGGCACATCTTGGGGCTGATGATCAATGGTAGCGGAGAGCACACATTGTTCCACTCCAACGCTGAACTGATGCACGAGTCGCACTACGCTACGATGCTACGAATGTTGGCGCCACTGTCTCCCCCATCGTGAACCCCTCTAGGTGGTTCTGCAAACTCTCCACCACCCTGTACGCAGCACCACCCAAGTTCACAGACTATGTGTGTCCTTTAATACGTACCATACATTCGTCGCCTTCACATACTCACCAGTAGCAGAATTTGAGGAACTTAGCCATAGGCTTCATGGCCTAAAGAGATCCTTGGATACACGTGTGAAATTCAGAAAGACATCCTACGAAATGAAAAGTAATTAAGGAACCGAGTTAGCAACAGGCAGTACACGTTTGTCCTTCTAAATCCTACGAATTGTGCATACCTTACCATGCGAGAAGATGATGTCGATGTGGCAGGGGTAGGTGCAGATGACCATCATGCGGATCTGGCAGGCTTTTGCTGTCCATAGAGGATCCACCAACCCTGCCCCTACACTATTGATCCAAATTCCAATCCAACGAAGGTCAATCAGATAGATTAGTATTGATGATTGATGCCAAATAGATCAGAAAAGGGGCCGCGCAAGAAAATAGGGAAGAGAGATCCGAAGCTAGGCGGAGATTCAGAGGGGAAGGCGCCGCCATAGCTTATGGATCGAGGGATTGTTTTAGGGATTCTCACGGTAGGGGCTACTTGCAACATATCTTGCGAAGTTTCTCTTACGGGGGGAGAAGACGAGAGATTTACGGAGACTCCTCTCTCGCGACGTGGGGGAGGTCAAATAGGAAAACGTTGAGAGGTGGGATAGGTGGGGCTACTTGCAACATATATTATTTTCCATTGCAAGCTATTCGTTGTTATAGGGGGGTTGTTGTTAGTGTGAAATGATTGCTTAGACAGGGAGATTGCGTCGGAACAAATAAAAAACTTGATGAGGTGAGAACCTCGAAATAAATTGGAAGGAATCTGAAAGGAAACACGAATCTTCTGAGATATCTTCAACACTCCGGATAGAATAGAGAGAGGTGAAAAAAAAACAAGATATACTTGGACAAGAATTTCCCACAGGAACACATCTAGCGAATGAAAAGGATATGATGAGCATCAAGACATTGAATTGCATCCACCGGGGAAGAAAGCGAAGACGAAGAAATGATGAACTTAACACTTGACCATCTTCACAAAGAATCACCGGATACAAAAGAAAAGAAAAGATAGAGGAAGCATCACATGAATAGAAAAGGCACTTGAATGAGAATTTAATCATTGAAGAAAAAAGGGTGGGAGGGCAGGGAAAAACAAAGACAACTTACAACGGATGAAAAGAACTCCGGTAGAATACGAGGATTGATCTTGCAAATATTGGAAAGGATTGAATCATCTTGAAGAGAAGCACTCCGGATGGAAAAGACTTGACATGACAATTGATTTAGCAAAAGGATTAATACTCCCATAGGAATATGAGAACACCACTTAGGAAAGATATGAAATCGCCACTTGACATCGAAGCAACTTGAATTATCATACTCCAACAAAACCAAAGAATGAGGCTTGAGAATTAAGCCGGAAACAAATACATAACCCATTTGCATTTGCTAGAAGGATAATCCTAGGTAACTACCTGAATTCCCACCTAAGAACTTCCGAAATCTTTGGTTATGCAATCGGGTCCAGGGATACACGGAGTTTTTATCCATCACTCAACTCCTAGCAGTAATACTACTCTCCAGTGTATCACACCCCTCAACACACAACCAGAGGTCTCGAAAACTCATCTACTTCAGACCCTCGTAATCACAATGATACTAAAGATGGCAGTACATGTGATCCCGCTCCCCAGTACTGGGTGCCGCCACACTCTTTGCACCACGAATAGTATTGAAGCAATTACGAACATCCGCGTCCTGAGATACTAAGGAAACTGAACGATAGTGAAGTGTCAAGAACCCCTGGGAGCTCAACTCCCCGGGTCCAATCCATACGTACGGGAGGCACCAAGAACAGAGTTCCGGTCACATCGACATCATAAAGGTTAAAAAATACCCGCGTGATCCTAAAAAAGATTTGAGTGAGAAGAGGGGTAGAATAAAAATTCTTAAGTCAGGATTCCTCACCAGAGCATAGAAGAGGAGTAAAAAGAATCCTACTCTCCGATATATAACTAGACTCAAAATAGTTTTTTTAACTAGACTCAACTCGGCCAAGTTCGATCAATCAAGGGGGCTCCTAGGTCGGTACTGGCTCTGATACCAACTTGTCACGCCCAATGATGCCAACCTATCCTCGTTTTGGCTCGAGAGCCTCGACAGGGATAGAAGCGCATCTCGTCGTTTCGCAAGAATGGATATCATTACAAGTACATGTAAAGAAGAGATGAGTATATGGAATTGGCTTACACTCGCCACAAGCTAAATCAATATCACATCAATACAACAACATATACAATCATCATACAGACGAGCAGGGTCCGACTATGGACGAAAACAAACAAGCATCGCTCTCACGTCAAAGCATCGCATTACCTGTACCTGCAACTGTTGTTGTAGTAATCTGTGAGCCACATGGACTCAACAATCTCATTTCCAAGGGTATCAAGACTATTAAAGCTTAATGGGTGAGATATTGTTAAGTGGTGATACTGCAGCAAGCACTAAGCATTTATTTCAGTGACTAACTTACGAGTACAAGAATAAGGGGGGTGATCGTCGCATAAACGGACGTGAACTAGTAATGATCACTAAGTGATCATGAACACCTACTTACGGTCAAACATAACCCCACCGTGTTCTCTCTCGGTTCAGAAATCACGAAAAGAGACAGTCACGGTTACGCACACAGTTGGTGTATTTTATTTGAGTTTACTTCAAGTTTCCTATGACCAGGTGTTAAACAAAGTTTCCAAGTTGCCACATAACCACGGGCACGGCTTTCCAAAATATTTAACCCTGCAGGGGTGCTCCAACTCATCAATCACAAACTAACCGCACGCCGTGGGAATAACCTCGACCACGAAACCCGTGATCTCCTTGGAAATTCCATAGGAAAATCTCAACCCTGAGATAGCCCGAAGTGTCCTCGAAATCCCGTGCACAAGACGTTCGATAAAGGTAAAACAAATCCAGCAAGGCCGCCCGACGTGCCGACAATCCCGATAGGAGCCGCGTATCTCGTTCTCAGGGCACAACCGGATGAGCACAGCGTACAGTGGCGTGATAGACATCTCCCGAGTTGCCCCGGGTTGGCCCCGCACACGACTCTGTTTTGGACCAGCACCAGCAGCACTGCCCCCCTGTATTATGTTGAAATGAACCTCGGGTAGCGCTAACTCCCTATGCGTCAAATTAATTATCAGTATTATTATGTTGGGCAAATGTAGTACCAATGTTGGGCCTTGCCAAAAGAGTTTTATCCTAAAATGAAAATCAAGGGGGTCCCCATAACAATCCCGAGCATGTTAGGAGCACTCAATATGGAACATGACACCGGTACACAAGTAACTAGGGCGGCAAAAGTGGAACAAAACACCGAGCAAAAGGCCAAGCCTTCCACCTTTTACCAAGTATATATGTGCATTAAATTAAATAGCAATAATATTGTGATATATCAAAAATATCCATGTTGCACATGGAAAGAACTTGCACCTGCAACTAGCAACGCTATAAGAAGGCTGAGCAAGCGGTAACATAGCCAAACAATGGTTTGCTGCGTTGTGGAGGGTTAGAGGCTTATCATGGCATTTGGAAGGTTTGACAAACAAGTGATTGGTAGCGAGACAAGCGATAGAAACGAGACATCCAACATGGCAATGATAGTAAAGGTATCCAGGGAAATGGTCTTCTTGCCTGAGATCCTGCTTGGAAGAAGAACGAATCCATGAAGAAGACGATCCGTGAAGAAGACGAACGAATCCTCACACTCTGAATGCTTTCGGAACTATCGAGAAGAAGCAATCCGGAACAAACAATCAACACGCGAAACACCACAACATATTCATGACATGATGCGAAAGCAATGATGATGCATGTCAAGTTTAAATATGCAAGGCATGGCATGGCAAAATGCAACAGTCAAACTCGACACATTAAGTGAAGTTCAATATGCAACGAGTTGCATATTGACGAAACTCCACGTTCAAATATTTAGTTCACTCTCGTTTAGGTACTCATCAATATTAAATGTTGTTTAACATGGGCGGTCATGGCATAAGGTGAAGATGGAATTAAGCAATTTTAAATGGAGAAGGAGAACATACATATAAGAAATAATAACTCTCCATATTAAGAAGAATGCGATTAATGTTGTTTAACTAAACAATCATTTTAAATGTTGTTCAACATGGCAAGAGGTGAAGCATAAACCAGTACATCATCTAGGCATTTTAAATGAGACCGAAAGCAACATATAGTATTTCCAAAACGACCTCATATGCTATTTATGAATTCGGTACAGATCTGAATTAACCATATTTTATATTTATTAAACCGGAAAATAAAGTGCACCATGTTATTCTACACATTTTTCTAGTCAAGTTACATATATAAAACATTTGCAACGGAGTTACAGAAATTTAGTTATGCAATAAATCATTTTAGCATGGCATTTATGCAAATTACATGAAAACAGCACATTAAATATTTTTATCATGCATGAAAGTTGGAAATTATTAATCTACACAAAATTCTAATCATTTTTCATATATAAAGTATTTTAATACGATGCACGGTTAATTATTTATAAGCATTTTAAAATGATGCATTTTTCTGTAAATATGCACTGTCCTGATAATTAGCAAAATCACGCAGCTGAACAAAAACAGTCTCGGGCTAAAGCTGGAGCAAACTAGGCTGTATATGGATCTGGTCCAACTGTTCAACTAGGCGCAAAATACAAAGAAGTGCACAGGGCGCTGGATAGGCGGGATGGGGGGCGCTCATCCTGGCAGGCCGTGGCCCAAGGTGGGAGGAGCTGGGCCGGGGCGACGTGGTGCAGCGGCCCACATGGGCGAGGAGGGGTGCTGGTTGTGGCTTCCGGGCGGCTGGGCCTTGGCGCCCCTCGTGGCCCATGCGAGGCTGGGCAGGCGGCGGCCCACGCGAGCGTTCGCTCGCTCGTCCGCTCGTCGTGCTCGCTCCAGCGAGGGCACAGGAAGGCGGCGGCGGAGGGCATCTCGGGCAGGTGGGCGGCGAGGACATGCAGGGATGGCTAGATCTGGATGGATCCAGGGCGGAGGGGCCCACTCCTGGGACGGCGAGCTGCAGGGCCGGCGGGTGGACAGGGGCGGCTCCATGGCGAACTCATGCGGCGAGGGACACAGAGAAAACGAGATGAGAGAGAGAAATCGAGAGGGAGGAGGAGAGGTGCGGGGAGAGAGGAGCGAGGCCGGCCTGGTTGAGGTCCTCCGGCGGGGCTCCGGCGACTGACCGGCGAGGTCCTAGCCCTGGCTAGGAGCGACAAGGGACGGCGCGACCCTCGAGCAGAGGCGGAGGCAAGCTGGATCGGGAGCTCCTCTCCCGATCTGGAGCGAGGGCGGCGGCGGCCAAATGGGCTTCGCGGGCGGGCTCAGTTCAGGCCTGGCGGGCCCGGTGCCGGAGGAGGGAGGCTGCTGCGCTGCGACAAGTGGCGGCGGCTCGCTGGCTTGGCGCGTTTTAAAACACAATACGGGGCTAGGGTTTCCATTAGGGGCATGGTAGGGGTGCTTAAATAGGGAATGGGGGGCTAGGTTAGGGTGGTTTGCTCCGTTTTTTTACCCTCAGATCTCAATCCAACGGTTAGAAAGCAAAGGGGCTATGGTGGGCTGTGGAGAGGGGGTGTGGGCTGAGATGAGAGGGAAATGTGAGCCCGTGACACGAGTTTTAAAACACAGAAAACGACCGACGAATAAACCGATGACGGTGCCACTACGGTCGACCGTTCGGGTATCAAACGACCTCCGATTGCGACGAAACTTGGCAGGCGGTCTACCTACAATATAACAAGACCACTCGCCAACTTTTGACCCAATCCGAGAATATTTTATACGCACTTTTGAAAACAACATTTCATCGATACCGCGGGCGCGTGCGTGTGTGGTTGGTCTCGAAACAGTCAACGACACGAATGGAGAGAACCGACAACGACGAACGGTTGCAAGTTTTGAAAGATGACGTCAACGGAGTGCCGACGCAATGCGGATGACGTGAATGATGCGATGATGAATGCGATAACCAAACGAATCACACGGCGATAATAAAATAAAAGGGAAATCTTCTGGAGCGTCGGTCTCGGGCTGTTACACGCACCCGAGCCAGCCTTGAGCGAGATGGGGAGCAAGGGTGCCTGGGACGGCAGCGACATGGATGAAGATTACATTGGGCATCTCCTCCATCGCCGGAAGCTTCCGCCGGCGGGGCTTGTCGCAGCGCGCATCGCGGGCGCGGAGAACGCTCCGGCCTCGCAAGATGGCGAGGTGGTGGTCTTCGCCGAGCACTTTGCTCGTGGGTTCGGGCTGCCGGTGAGAATATTCCTCCGGCGGTTCCTGACGCACTTCGGCCTTCAGCCCCACCACCTTAGTGCCAACGCCGTCCTACAACTCGCCGCCTTCGTCTCCCTATGCGAGGGGTATTTGGGGGTTGAGCCGCATCTGGACCTGTGGTGCCGGCTCTTCTTCCTCAAGCAGCAAACGGTGCTGAACAAGAGCACCGTCCAGAAGGAGATGACCGCCTGCGGAGCCGCCCTTGTCTACCACCACATGGGAGCCGGCTTCCCAAAGCTTGCACTGCAGGACTCGGTGAAGAGCTGGCAGAAAGGCTTCTTCTACGTGAAGAACATGGAGGCGGACTACGACTGCATCAACCTGCCTACCCTCGTCAACCAACCGCCGAACGCCATGCTGAACTGGCAGATGGCTTTGCCGCAGCCGGCTGATATGGCAGACCGGCTCTACGCCCGGCTGGCCGTGCTGATTGGCTCGGAGTGCCTCACGGCCGCTGATCTGCTGACAACTATGGTGGCGCGCCGAGTGCAGCCGCTGCAGCGCCGCCCGCATCTGATCTGTCAGAAGGGCGGACGGCATGACCCATGCCGGTTGTCCACGAAGGAGCTAAAGGCGGTGCACGTGGCGAGGTGCGTGAACCTGATCTCCGCCGCCAAGCTCGATGAAGGAGACTAGCAGTGGGGTAAGGCCCCCTATGACCGGGAGCATCCGGCTCCACCTGTACATGATCGATAGCCGTCTTCTCTTTTGCCGCACAGATTCCTCTCCTGCCTTTGCTGATCCGCGGCCAATCCCGGCCGCAGTTGTTTCCTCTGCTACAGGCTTACGGCCCGCCGGCAGTAGACCTGGAGGAGTCAGATGTCGAGGAGATTGAGGACGCCGATGACGTGGAGCCGGCGGACGTGGCCGGAGGATCTGGAGCCGGCGGCGCGGAGGCAGAGGGGTCCGAGTCGGCCAGTGAGTTTCCTTCCAAATCCCCGCTGCGGGACTGGACTGATGACGATGCTGCGCCGAAAGGGGGGCCTGATGTAGTGGTCGTGGAAGACCTCGAGGCCTTGGGGGAGGACGTGACGGCGCCCCGGAGACACCTCCGTAAGGCCGACCGTGGCCAGGCGCAGGACGAGGCGAATGTGGCAGGAAGGGGAAAGTAGACGGCCGTCTCTCGGCCGGCTCCCAAGCGAGCGGCTGGAGGGCAGCCGGGCGACGGCCGTGGAGGTGGCAGGAAAAAACCGCGGGTTGCCCCGGTAGGCCCCGTCAGGCGGGCGGTCCCCACCAGCGCAGGGTAAGTCTTGTGATCGCTTTCCTCTTTTCTTTGCTTTCTTTGCTTCTTAGTCGCGTTTTCGTGGCTGCGCTGAGTCGGGCCCCGCGCGCCCTAGGGTAGACGGCTTCGGAGGCAAGCGGGAGCGCTGAGAAGGAGCGCGTCGGGTGGAGCGAGCTGGAGGCGGCGCAAAGGGCCCTGGACGAGCAGGAGCGCCGCCCATGGGAGAAGGCCGCTAGGAAGCGGTCGTCGGGAGAAGCCCGCGCGGAGGTGGTGAGCCGTACGCCCAGGGGGGACGGCTCGACTCCAGACCTGTTGGTCCAGGAGAAAAGGTCCAAGGGGGTGCACGACCCCACGCAGCGATGGATGATCAGGCCGCGGAGGAGGCACGCGCAGGCGCGAGTGCGGAGGCGGCAGCGAAGGAGACGACACGGAGGGCCGACGACGTGCTGATGAGGCCCGACGTCGCGCCGCCTGAGGTCCATGGCCCGCCGTCGGAGTCGATGGCCCCGAAGGGCAAGGAGGGAGGTGCCAGCGATCCGGCCGACGGGAGGTTCGGCATGGACGCGACAGTAGGTGGCGGGGCGCCGGGGGTTGAGGTCCCAGCCCCGAAGTGCACTCTTGGGGCCGACTCATCGAAGGAGCCGGTTGGGACCGCCAGCACGCTGCCCGGGAGCGCGCCGTCGGGGGGAGCCGGCGCTATCGTCGTGCCGACGCGGGGCCCTACTGGGACTAGGACCGGCTCCAGCTCCAGGACCCGCTCACAGGAGAGCTGGGCCGTGGCCGGCGAAGCCCCCAGCGGGGGGGCCTCTAGCTCTCTAGGAGCCAGCATGAACGCCCTCATTGCAGAGTTCGCCGACAGCCGCGACAAGGAGCAGCAGTCGGCCCGGGATCAGCTGATCCACCTCGAGCAGTCCATTGCGGTAGGCTCCCGAACTTTCCCCTTTTTTCTTCTGGACTTCTCCAGTGTAGGCGCGCGAGTGCACCCACTGGGTGTAGCCCCCGAGAGTCGGGCCGGCTGGGAGGCAGCCGGGTCGAGTCTAACTGCGACATCCTTTAACCTTGTCTCTTTGTAGACCCACCACGATCACCGGGCGGCTGCGTTTAACGCACTGCTGGGCCGGTTCCGGGAAGCCAAGTGCATAGTGGCGTTCACCTCGTGCCGGCGCTGACGCTGGCTATGCTTCTCGGTGCCCTCCCTGGTGAAGACCACGTAGGCCCCATCCTGGTCGGGGAACTGATCGTGGAGACGGCCATCGTTGGGAGCCGGAGCCAGCACGAGTGCCGGAGCGCAGGGAGCCACAGGCGGAGGAGCCGGTAGGCCCTCTCCCCGGGCTAGCCGCTGGGAGAAGCTGCAGTGCCGGAGCGTGTGGGTGGCCGGCTTCGCCCCGGAGTGCATCTTGCAGGGAGCGTCGAGCATCTGCTCGAAGGTGAGCTTGGGCTGCCAGGTGGCCTTGCCGGTTCGTTGGCGCTGGCTAGAGGCCTGGGCAGCCGGCTTCTCCTCCTCGATGGTGGTGACTTGCTTGCTCCCGTAACGGGATCCTCTTGTTGTTCTGCTGCTGGCGGTTGTCGCCGGCGGGTCGCGAGGCGGCGGGCAGCTGAACGGCTTTGCCGGTTGCGCTGACCTTGATCCGCATCGCGGAGTCGGCCATGGCGTACTTATCCTCCTTGGCCATGAGGTCCGCCAAAGTGGCGGGCTCTGAGAACATGAGCTTGTGCTTGAGGAGGGTGCCGTCTCGGCAGCCCTCGGAGAAGTACTGGATGGCCTGCACCTCGTGCACCTCTTTGCACGAGTTGCGCAGCTCAGTCCAGCGCGTGAGGTAGTCGCGGAGAGATTCTTCCGGCCCCTGGACGCACATGGCGAGCTCGCGTCGCTGGCAGGGCGCTTGTAAGTGCCGGTGAAGTTGTGGACGAACGCCTCTTCGAAGTCCACCCAGGCGATACTGCCGACCGGAAGGCTATTCAGCCATGTCCAGGCCGAGCAGACCAACATGAGGGGGACATAGCGCAAAGCCACGCGCTTGTTTCCTCTGGTGATGCTGACTGCGGTGGTGTAGTGTATCAGCCAGTCTTCCAGCTTGGTCGTGCCGTTGTATTTTAGAGTGTCGCGGGGAAGCGAGAAGCCGGCGGGAAACGTCTCGTTGCGGATCCGGAGGCCGAAACATGCCGGCCCGATCGGGCCCTCCTCCTCCAGGAGGGCAGACTGCGCCAGCCGGTCGATACGGAGATGGGCATCGTTTTCGCTGTGCGGGACGCGCGGCCCGAGCCAGGCCGCGAGCTCGGCGCGGACGGCCGGGGCGGGCGAGCGTGCACGCTCTTGCCGTGGGGGCGGAGTGTGGGCGCGATCGCGTTGGCCGCCGCCCTCCGGGGTGTCGTTGCGCGGGCTGGTGACTACCGGCTGTTCGTTCCCATGCTGAGAACGCCGGCTGCGGCTTCCCCCAGCTCGCCTGCCGGAGCCGCGAGGGGTGGAAGAGTGCTGGGCCTGCAGGCGGCCGCTGGCCACCCGCTGGTCCTCACCCTCGAGGTGGGGGATCTCGGAGCCGCCACTGGCCATGTCGAGGCGGGCCTGCTGCGAGTTGGCAGCGGCGATGAGGTCCTGGATGTGCTGCTCCTGCTGCTCGCGCTCCTCGCACTCCAGGGTGGCCATATCATTGTAGGCCACCTGGGCGGCTCTCATGTTGGCCGCAGGAGTGTCGTAGGTGGGCACCCTGCCGCCAAGGATTTCCGCGACCATGCCGCCGCGGTTGCGGACGTCCCCACGCCGACTGGGCTCGTCGCCGGCCGGGGTGAGGTCGTAGGCGGAGTTATACTCGCGCTGCACAAACTCCATCTGGCGCCGGCCGGTGGCGAGGGAGGTGGCCTCCGCGAGCAGCTGCTGGCGGGCCGCCTCCAGCTCGACAGTAGTGGAAGTCGGATCGGCCGTTGGCGCGATGGGGGTGCTCATGCCCCACAGAGTGTAGCGGAGGGGATCAGAGGTGCCAGAACGGGCCGCAGCGGTAGCCGCGCCTGCTCCCGCCTTGGCGCGAGCCATAGCGGCGTTTGCGCTCGCCTCAGCTCTGGCGCGACCGGAGCTCGTCGAGGAGCCGGTGGCCATTACCTCCGCGAGGACGTGGAGGCCGTCGGCGCCGCTCGAGGCGGCCATACCCGCAAACTATGGTGGGTCGCTGCAGTCGAGCACCTTGCTGGGGTACTCGTTGGAGGCTGGCACGTCGTCGAGGCGTAGCCCGCCAAGGAGCGTGAAGAGGCCGTCGACGCCGAGCGAGACGCCGTCGTGGCATGGCTTGGCGGAAGGGTCGATGGCGATGCCTGCGGAGCAGGCGGAACCGAGGCTTGGTGCCGCGGAATCTTCCACGGAGGTGGGCTCCACGGGCATCCTGATCAGTCCGGACGCGAGGCGCCCGGCGGAGTCGGCGAAGGGTCCCGCCCGGAGCATGACTCCAGCCGGCGCCGCGGACGGCCCCATGGTGGGCGCCAACTGTCATCGTTTTCTCATGACAGATGCCATGGGGTGGCTTATCGAGAGTGGTTGGGGCCGAAAGGACGCCGGCGGGCTCCGGAGACGGGATCGGGGACAGGCTGTGCACAACAGACGATGTACCCAGGTTCGGGGCCCTCCGGGGGAGGTAACACCCCTAGTCCTGCTTAGTCTGGTTGAACTGTCGTCGTTTTCAAACGACAGATGCCATGGGGTGGCTTATCGAGAGTGGTTGGGGCCGAAAGGACGCCGGCGGACTCCGGAGATGGGATCGGGGATAGGTTGTGCGCGACACACGATGTACCCAGGTTCGGGGCCCTCCGGGGGAGGTAACGCCTCTAGTCCTGCTTAGTCTCGTTGATGAACCAAGAGGGCTACAATGGTGCTCCTTGAGCTGTTCGGTGGAGGAGGAAGGGGAAGCTAGCTTGCTCCCTCTGCCCCTCCGGTGTGTGTGCGTGTGTGTGAGTGTGCTAGGGAGAGAAGGAGGCCGCCCCTTGCATGAGGGGGTTACAGGGGGTTTTATAGGCAAACCCCCTGGTTTACAATATTCGCAGGTAATGCTTGGTGGGGGGGACCCGGCTGGCAGTCTCCCTAGCTGGCCTGGGGGCCCTCGGCTGAGCAATCTTGTCGTCTGTAGGGCCCGCCGGATGTGCGGTCCGTCGTACGTAGGGCCCGCCGGCTGCGGGGTCCCATCGAGGGTTGGGTCCCGCCGACCAGCCGCTGCCATTGGTGCGTGATTGTCACGCAGTGGTATGGGTCGTGCCGAATGGCGGCGTCTTGCGGCAACCTGCCACCACTAATACAGAATGGTCCAAAGACGACACATCAATCAGAGACCCTTCGTGGAAACTGTGTCTGATCCATCAATCGCAAGCGGTATAGTTCAAGCTTCGTCGCTAATGACACGAACTGTGTGCGATGGCGGATCCATGAAATACGATTCAGAAAATAGTTGCGTGTGTGATGCTGGGCATACAGTTGGTGCTTATGAACTGTTTGCGATTAGACAAGATAACACAAACGGTTCTCAAAATACATATGTGTGTGAAGGATGGCATACAGTTCATTCAGAAAAACTGTTTGCGTTGATCGAGCTAGAACACAAACGAGTTACCATAACAAGCTGTGTGTGATACCAGGCAAACAGTTCATTCATCAGAATTGTGTGGGAAGACCAATAATAACCTAAACGATTCATACTAACAAGCTGTGTGGGTTGTTGGTAGACGGTTGCTGCCAAACAATTGTCAGCGATGGATGACATCATTACCAACGCTTCGTTGGGAAGTGCCGTTTGCCTGTATTAATATAGCAGACGTTTATAATTATGACCCGTGTGCCTGCGCATCACCCCGTCCTCCTCTCTCGCGTCTTGTCACCGCATTGCCGCCCGAAGATTCCAGTGCACACTTCGGCACCGCTTTTGGCCACGCATCCGCTCGATGAGCCCGTTTCCGCCCACATCCGCGCAGGTTCCCGCGCACAAAACTGTCCTACGGCTCTAGCTTCCCATCCGGCTCAGTGAAATCCCCAATGCTTGCCGGCCTGCTATATAAACCCTCACGGCCGGCGACTCCACATTGCCTTCATTCCCTCCCTCCCCGTAGCTTGTCTAGTTTGATTCTCCCCCAATCGCCAATGGCACCGGCCATTCGTCGTCGCCCAGCCACTCCACCAGAAGACAACTCCAGCTGGTAAGCTTCACCATGTCGGCGCGGCAGTCCTCTGAAGCGTGTGGTGCACGTGGCGTCCCTGGTGGGTGTGCGCATGCCACCAACTACACGCTCAACCACCCCTGCCCGAAGGCAGCTGCTGCCGGTGGCTGCCGTGGCCGCCAACACGCCAGCAGCCACCGGGGCCGCCACCCCACCGTCGTCTTTCTTTGCCACGACCCCGCCGTCAGGCAGCGGGGTCATCACCCGCTCCACCACCAAGGCCCAAATGCGGGAGGTGGAGGCCGCCAAAGGCCCGCCGCCGGGCTTCTGCGTCACAACCCTTGCGCGGTACATCTACTTCCTAGAGAACGAGGTGGAGCGCCAGGTCGCACACGCGAAGATGCTCACTGACACCGTGGCCGCAGGAGAAGCCGCAATAGTGGCGCGGAATGCGGAAATCTATGCCGAGTCCCGTCGCTTCGAGGAGGGGCATCTTGAGCACCAGATGGAAGCACTGGCCGGCAACGGTGTCGGGACCCCGATCCTAAGCCATATGAATCCAGCATGTAACATGTCACACCACTTTGCGGCCTCACGCACGGTAACCCACGGCTGCCACCTGACCTTGGCCGGGACCATTTGCGCCTTTTGGTTCACGGATATGAACATGTCGCTAGCATTCACACGTCAAAGAACCCGGGTCGACATGACTAGTTGTAGACCCAAGTGGCACAACCGGACAGGGACAGGCATACGTAACCCAACAATGCATGTGTCGGTCATCAGCATGTGTAGACGAGTCATAGCAAGCTACAGGGACTCCATTACGCCGTGGGACATAAATGTCATCAACTGCACGTAGACGAGTCATAGCAGGCTACATGGACTCCATTACACTGCGAGACATTTCCCCAAAGGGACAGACATAGCAGCAAGAAGGATACACGCCGGTCAATCAATGTGTCCGGAGCAGTAGCAAGCTACCAAGGCTCGGTGGAAGCACAAAGAGGCATTTCCCCGTAAAGCAGGCTACTAAAGGTATACAGCTAGGTGTCGAATCCCACACATACCAATGCATTTCAAACATACACGCAATATGCACGATATGTGTAGATACAACATGGCATCACAACAAAACTCTACAACATAACATTTATTTAGAAGTCTCAGAAGAGCCTTACATAATATGATGTTACAAGCAGAGGGTCACATGACCCATCATTCAGAGCATACAATCAACAAGTGGAAGATACATGTCTGGGTACAAACATCTATTAAAAGCGGCTAGAAGAGCCTGAAAAGCTACAACGACCCTACCAAAGGAACCAGACCTCTGTCTGGGATTCCCAAGCTAATCCGGTCAACATCGAACTTCACGTCGTAAGAATCACTAATGAGACTGACGTCTCCTCTGCAAAAACATAAATTAAGCAACCGTGAGTACAAAGGTACTCAGCAAGACTTACATCAGAACTATCTACATATGCATCATTATCAACAAAGGGTTTGTGGAGTTTATTGCAGCAAGCCAGCTTTGACTCTTGGCTAACCTTTACTACGACTACAAGTATTATCTTTGAGGTGGGACAATGCACACGAGTCCACATATTCACCAAATCAATACACCACTATGGATCCACTTCTGTCTCCCTACGAGAAGGCCATCCATAGCACTCACACTTATCTTGCGCATTTTAGAGTATCCATTTCACTTGTCTATGAACCACATAAGTTTTCCAAGTAGTCCATATCCGAGGACACGGCTATTCGAACAGATTAATTCAGCCTGCAGGGGTATACTTCTTCACACATGCTCCCGCCACTTACTGCCATGTGCACGTAAAAAGGCACCTCGGCAACCTTCAAGCGGAAGCCTAGCAAGGGAGTCGGCCACGGCCTGACTAATCACACGAGACTCTAGTCCTGGTTTATCGCCTATTTGAGACTGAACCCGCAATGGATGTCTGGCCGAAGTTTCCATCACGGCCCCAAACGATGTGTGCAGGGTTCCCAAGCCCACCTCGACGGATGGTACTACGCTTGGTACATTGGGCCACGATGCATCTACCACGCCATAGCCTACCCCTCCGGTCAGCGCTATGCACGGCCGCCAGCACATCCTACAAACACCAGAAACTAGTTGCAACTCCTGGACAGAGATCAAGGTGATTAATAAGCCGAGAGGGTCAATTAAGGATCCCAATGTGCGGTAGTAATTGTCTTGGATCAGAAACACAGACCTCGGTTCTTAAGGACGGTCCCAATGAGACAACCCGCCATGTACTCCTACATGGCCTCTCATCGCTACCTTTACCAAATCGGATTCACACACTTAACTCTCACACGGTAGGACATGAACACACCATTCCGATTCATCGCCCAGATGGATCAGACCTGACACGACTCTAAGCATAGCAGGCATGGTAAGCAAGCATGGATGAGTAAGCACAACAAGGCTCAAGCAGTTGCTACTCATGCTAAGTGGTTTCAACTATTTACTGTGACAAAGACAGGTCATGCAAAGGAATGGGTTCAACTACCGAGAACATGTAACAGTTGAATCGTTGTTGTCCTAATGTAGTAAAAGAGAGTAGGAGCGAGAGGGTAGGATTTTATCGGGATGCTCAAGGAGGGGTTGCTTGCCTGACACTTCTAAAGATAACAATGAGTCTTCATCGGTGACAACGATCTCCATGTCGGAACCATCGTCTACCGGGAGGTAACACCACCAGTAAAACAGGAAACGAACACATTCAAAGCAATGCAACAAACATGATGTATGATATGGCATGTTAAAGCATCGAATTGACCTAGTGCAATAGATAGTCATATTAAGTGAAGTGGCATTCAAATATATACCACATTCCAACTCCAATACTATTTATTAAATTGTCCTAATCATCAAATGTCCTAGTTGGTGATGGTAAATTTCTCATACATGCATGAAAATGGCATAGACAGATTCATTGGATTTTTCTGATCATTTTCATATATAAATTATTTTCATCCGAGTTACGGTTGAATTTCTATGATTTTTCAAAGTTTATAACATTTTCTGAAATATAATAAATCATTTAGTATTTATTAAAAATCCAGAAACATTTACTGCATCATCAGGACGTCACTATGACGTCAGCAGGTCAACAGCTTGGTCAAAGTCAAACCTGTCCAGCGGGACCCGCTAGTCAGTGACCCATTAGGTTATCATGGGTTATTTAAATTAACTGAAATGTTTTCCGGCTAATTAATCTAACAGGTCCCACAGTCAGCGTCAGGGGGGGTTAGTTAGCCCCGTCATTAGAGTTAATGACGGTGCCACGTCATCACGCCGGCGGCTGAACGCCGGCGACTGAAAAACGCGGCGGTGACTCACTGGACTTACGCTCCCGGCGCCCATTTAGCGAGCTGAGGGCACCAGGGGGGAGCTCTTGCTCGTCCGCACCCGATGGAGCAAACGGGAGGCCCGGGGTTCGCCGGAAACGACGGCGGCAAGCTCATCCGCGGCGGCCAGAGCACGGCCAAGATCGGCTACTCATTTCAGGGCATGGTAGGGCAAGCTAATGGGTGCGTTTGACTCCTGGGAGCAACGCGAGCACGATGACACGCTCGGGCGCGAGCCGCGGCATCTGCATCCACGACAGCGACATGGCCGGCGTTGGGGAGGTCTCGGGTCTGACGGCTAGCGTGGCTATGGAAAGAAATCCACGGGGTAGTTAGGGGGAGAAGGTCCGAGAGCTCACAGCGCGCTCGCGGGAAGGCTCGGCGGGCTCGTTGAGGCATTGGAGACGGCAAATTCATCGGCGGCGATCCACGGCACCGAGGAGGAAGACGACCTCGAGGGCGGCTCTCCAGGGCGTCCTCGATTGCTTGGGTCGGGGAGGTCGATGCACACGGCGAAGGTAGCACGTAAGGGTGAGGCACGGGAGCCACGGGAGCTACGGGGGCGACGGTAGCACGGCCATAGCGGCTCGGCCATGGGGAGGGGGCGGCAGAGGAGAGTGAGGGGAGGGAGCAGAGAGAGGGGGAATCGACAGAGGGGGCGACGGGGCATCTCCTGGGCATGGAGATAGGCTCGGGGGCGCCTCGTGCGTGGCAAGCAGGAGGTGGCCGCGGTCGCTGTGCTGCTGCCACGCAGCTGCTCGAGGAAGACGACGACCAGGGGAGGCTGCGGTGGGCTGGGCCGGTTCTGGGCCTCACAGGTAAGTTTCCTCTCTCTCTGGTTTTCTAATTTGGTTCAGTTTTCTAATGTTTAAATATGTTTTGATTTTATTTACAAACCAAATCATTTTTATAAAAGCTGAATTTTTTTATGGACTCTCACTGAATTATTTTAGAGGCCCTTACCAAGTTTCAAATTATTTGGAGCTATGGAATTATATATAGCATTTAATAGCTCCAAAGCAAATACTTGTTGAGTTGATTCAGTAACCAAAAGTGACATGGAATAATATGCTTCACCTCTGGTTAATGTTACCACATTTCTCCAGAAATGATCAACATTTTGTAGGGCCACTTTGGTTCACTGAAAATAATTTTGGTTAAACCTATTTGAATTTTATTTGTTGCTAGGGTTTGATCCTCCCCATTTCATATTTAAGAAAATTAATATGATGGCATGGATGCGAATGCAACTAATGACAAGCAATATTCTAGGGCTGTGACAAACGGACACGACTCCACCAACTCGTCGGCAGGCTCCTCCTCCACTTTCTCTTACTGAGCGCGCTCGATTCTGCTGGAAGTGGTACAAAGCCCCTCCGCATTACTAGTATTTAGGGGCTATTTTGTTCACTTCATCTAACTGTAGATATGGTTGAACTGTATCACGTACTTTAAATTAGCTAGTATATATAGTTGAACTAGCTATTTCAGTACGTGGTTGGGAACAATTGGGGAAAAGTTTGTTCGATTCAGCAGTCGAGTTGAACTACTTTGTGCAAAGACCAATGGTTAATCTATGAATGAAATCCATGTTTGCTGAATTTCAGTTTCAAAAGTGCACCGTAATAGTGATTTTGTTCCTGCGAAATTCGACAAATGCCAGTGCTACAATGTTCACAAATGCCAATGTTACTAGATCGACAGATGCCAATCCTTCCGATTTGACACATGGCAATTTACCCAATATGATAGATGCAAATCTTCCTGAATTGTCTGTAGTAGGCACATTGCGATGACCCATTGCACCAATCCTGTGCGCCAATATTTTCACTTGGCTAACAGGCGAAGGAAAGATAGATGTCGTTCTGTATACGGGTATTCAACCTAAACCATTTGTGATGAGTGTTTATTCAGAGAAAACGATGATGGTTTTTTGTTTGCTATGTGATTTCAGAGATAAATACTTAGTTCATCAAACCATAGATTTCATTCAGTCAAGCTTTGACTTTACATTCATACAATCGAGATACAATATAAAGAAAACTAGTTGCGGCGGCGGCGGCTACGGTGTCCTGCGGCGGCGTTCTCGTGCTCCGGGGCGAAGTTATACAGTTCTTCAAACGAGACCAGAAATGTTTTGGACTTCACAAACAAAGAGCCGGTCGTCGCGCGATCGACGGGCGCGGGGCCGGGGGGCGGCGACTAGCGGCGCTGCGAGGAAGCTATCGACGACGGCATCCCAATCCGCTGAGGGGCCCGTGACGGGTGCAGGCGAGCGGATGGGATTGGGCACCTTGGGTGTTGGCACGCGCACTGGTACCGGTGTGGCGTGTGCAGGGGCACGCACGAGCACGGGCGAGGGAGGAGGAGCTGGCGCTTGCACGTACACGAGCTCGCATGGGTCCGCGGGGACCTCCCTGACGCCTGCGGTTTCAAGCGCTGCGATGATGCTCGGAGACCAGCCCGTCAATGCCACGGGGATGGTTGCTAACGCGGGCACGGGGATGGTTGCCGGCGAGTGCGTCGGGGCAGCATCCGCCGCGGCATGTAGCTCTTCCATGGCCATGTCCATGGTGTCCCATTCATCTTTATGTTCTATCTCTTCCGGCTCGGTGTCAACTTCACCAAACCGGAAGACTAGTGGCATATGATCCTTGTGCGCCATGGCATAGGTCGCCGTGGGGGTCTGAATGATGGAGGGGAATGGGAGGCGAAGATGTAGAGAGGATTGTGAGTGAGTGGGCAGTAAAGCCGCCTATTAAACAGCGGCTTGGGCGCCATTAATGGACAGGTTGGAAGCGAGGAGGGCGGATACTGTAGTCAAAGGGTTCGCTTCCCAGTGAGCCCACGGCGTACAGCCCGCACGCCTCCCGGTGAGCCTGCGCAGCGGAGGCCGGCTCGCACGCCTCCTGTCAAGTCTAGCAGCTGCTCGCACGGCACCTCCTAAGCCCTAGCAAATAGAAGAGTGCGACGCTTGGCAGCACGTAAGGGCAGTAGAACGCCCACGGTATAAAAATAATGCAACCGTTTCCGTGGAAACGTGACAGTTCTTTGTTCCAAAAAGATTTTGTTAGCTATTAATGTGTCCGTCTTTTTCCACAATGGACATGAAAAATACCACAACATATTTGTGCTATATCATGACGCCATGCCCAATTTCTTGAATTTTGTTTCAGTTCTAGATTTACTATGATTTAACGTAATATTCTCAATGTTGGCTCTAAAAGAAAAATATATTAAAAAATGAGTCTAAAATAGGAAAACAAAATGATATGACGCCTTTATGTGCCATGTTCATGACATCAAGCCAAGTTTCATGGATCTTCTGACGAGTTTTTTGATTTACATGATTTAAAACCCGAGTTTCTCAATGTTTCTCTCGCCTAGCCAAGACCCCGAGATTATTGAAATTCATTCCCATATCTTGCATGGGACCTAAAGATGCATGCACACTAATATGGTTTTCTAACCATTTTGATGCACTGGACCTTGTGTTAGTACTTCAAATTTGAATTATGCATATTAAATAATGCATATAAAAGTCAATTAATGTATAAAAAGTCCAAACGAACCATGTATAATTTCATATTTTGGCACGATACTCATTTTGGTATATGTTGCCTCTGGAAATATATAGTTCAAGACGAGAAGGTGCAGCGGATGTTGTCGGCATTCTGGATACCAGGGTACCCAGACTTGCCTGTTTGCGGCCCAAGGCGTGGCCCACCTGGCGGTCCGTACGGCTCTGTGCAGCCACGCTCAACGCAAGGCCCTCGCGAGGAACCCATCCTCGTGAGGAGGACAACGTCAAGGCAGAAGGGGAAGGCCTCCCCAGGCCTCCTCCCGAGCGGCGAAGATCCCTATGCAACGCCGGGCCTCAGGAGGTTAGGGGTAACGACAGCCAGGCCAGGCGGGCGCCAGCGCGCCAGAAGGAGCAGTTTCCTCTTTTGTGCAAAGGCGACAAGGACGGACGCGGGTTCCCAGGGATCCCCGCCAAAGGTTTCCATTCCGGTGCAACAAGACCGGGCCAGCGAGCACAGCAGGACGGATGTCACCGGCGAGCCCACCACCGCGTCACCACTACCAACTTTGCAGGCGAAGACCGCCTTTCGTCAGGATAAGATGTACCTCCTGTCCCCTTTCAAAATTGGCCATTGTGGAATCCCTTCCCGCCATTGCGATCAGGCAAGAGGACCCGGGCCGCTATAAGTAGAGGCTAGGCAGCTCGGTAGAGAGAGAGCAACCACCCCGCAAACACATCGCTGTACTAGTTCATCCACAACCCTCCTCGCGAGGCAATCCACCAAAAGGCAGGAGTAGGGTTTTACGCTTCGTAGCAGCCCGAACCTGGGTAAACTCTCGTGTGCCATCGTCTTCCTCGGCATCGAGCAGGGTATTGTGTTGTGAGCTTGGAGGGGGCAAAGCTATTGGGGAATCTTCGCACACACCCTTCGGTTCGAATTCCTTAGGATTTTGTGGAGCCTAAAATCCGACATTTGGCGCGCCAGGTAGGGGGCGTGTCGGAGACTTCCTCAAGCCTCGCTCTTCCTCTGCCTCACCGATCCGATGGCCGATGCCGCCGAGCCCGCGCTGAGCGCTGCGCTGCCCGTGTTGCCCAGATGGCCTCCGTCGGCCGCACCGCTGCGCGCCGCTCTCCCTCCCCCGTGGCCAACGCCGCCACGGGCCCGAAGGCCCACGAGCAGCAGGATTCGTCGCAGCCGGTCACCGCGCGGCGCGACGGCTGCACCGCCACTCCGTCACTCGTTCCAGCTACTGGGTCGTCCTCCCACGCCCGCCCAGGGACGGCGCGTGGATCTGGCACACTGAACATGGCGTGCGAGCTACTGCGCTACCGCCCCGCCCCCAACCGCCTCGATGACTGGCTCGGGCGCGTCGCGGAGCTCGTCAGCACAGCCGGCGACGCTTCGACGTTCACCTACTCGTTCAGGCCCCAGCCCTCCCTGGTAGGCGACGAAGCTCATGATGTGCCGCCTCCTCCTCCTCAGCGCGATGTCGACCCCGAGCCCAGGCGTGAAGCACGACCGCGCGACCAGCCGTGTGGGCCCCCGGCGAGGGTGAGAGAAGAAGTAGCTGCCTGGTGGTTTCGTGGCCGCGCGTTGACGCGCGCGCGCTCTTAGCGCCGGCGCGCCAGCGGCGCGATCGGGCACCCCTGGAGGCAGCCATGCAAGAGCATCAAGACCAGGTTCCTCCCGAGCGCGCACCGCCCGTGGGCCCGGTGGGCTGCCGCGCCATCGCCCCGGAACTTCATCCGGCCGTGTGGCCCTGCAAGTTCAAGCCTGACCTGCCTCCTCACTACAACGGCACTACGGACCCCGCCGAGTTCTTACAGCTCTACTCGCTGAGCATCCAGGCGGCCGGCGGAAACGATAAGGTCATGGCAACCTGGTTCCCCATGGCGCTCAAAGGAGGCGCGCTTTCCTGGCTCCTCAACCTCCTGGAAGGGTCAATCACCTCCTGGGAAGGCCTGCATGAGCGCTTAGTCGCCAACTTCCAGGGCACCCGCGACCGCGCGCTTGGGGTGGGAGACCTCCGTCGCGTGAAGCAACAGCCTGAAGAGACCCTGCACAAGTTCATACAGCGCTTCATGACTACCCGCCTCAAGATCCCGAGGGCCTCAGATGAGGCCATCATCTCGGCGTTCACCGACGGCGTCAGGGACCAGAGGATGAGGGAGGAGCTGGCTATCCACAACGAGCTAAGCTCGGCCTTGGAGATGTTCAACTTGGCGAACAAGTGCGCGAAGGCCGAGGAGGGCCGCCTCTCCCTCCGCGAGCTTCCGGAGGCGGAAACCGAAGACAACAAGACCAAGGTCAAGGAGCCAAAGCGCAAGGCACCCACGGTGCTAGTGGCTGAGCCCGAGGGAAAGCGCGGCCGAGACGAAGAACCCCTCACGGGCGGGCAACCATTCTACATCTTCCATGGCACCAACAGCCACAACACCATCGACTGTCAGGAGCTTAGGGTGGTCCGTGACGAGCAGTTCGGCCGACGACCTGGGCGCACTGACCGAGGCTATGGACGTGGCGGAGGCCGCGACGGAGGCCACTGGGACAATCGCGACCCGTGTCAGGAGTGGCGAGACCAGCCTTGGGAGGACCGCTGGCGCGATCAAGCTCGTGAGGACCACTGGCGTGACGAGCCTCCGGAGGGGTCACGCTGAGGCCAGCCTTGTGAGGTCCGCCCTCGCGAGGCCGGTCTTCCCCCGCTGCCGCCTCCGCCCAGAAGGAAGGAGGAGGACAGACAGAATGGCGGGGCTGGGGGCTTCCAGGAGGTGAGGGCAATAGCTTGCATCCTAGGCGGCGCCCAAGCCCCGGCCTCGAACCGCGTCTTCAAGCAGTTTTCACGAGAGGTGAACACGGCTCTTCCCAAGCTTGAGGCCGCGTGCCCCCTCAAGTGGTCCCAGTGAGCCATCACCTTCGACTCCAAGGATCAACTTAGATGCTCAGCCATGGCGGGTGCACTCCCCATGCCGTGCACGCCCACCATCAGCAACGTCCTCGTCACCAAGACCCTCATCGACGGTGGCGCCGGACTCAATGTCCTCTCCATCGAGACGTTCGAGACGCTCCAAGTGCCTTAAGACCAGCTCATGCCAACCAAGCCCTTCTCAGGGGTCACTGACGGCTCCACAGTCCCCATCGGGCAGGTGCGCTTACCCGTCACATTTGGCGGGCGCAGCAATTACCACACCGAGATCATCACCTTTGACGTCGCCCACATCCACCTCCCGTACAACGTGATCCTTGGGTACCCAGACCTTGCCAAGTTCATGGCGGTGACCCACCACGGCTACAACGTGCTCAAGGTGCCGGGAAGTGGCGGCGTCATCACTATCGCCTGCGATGAGAAGGACGCCGTCTGCTCCCTCGAGCGCACCTACCGTGCCGCGGCGGCCGAGCACTCGGACGACGAAGGAGGTGTCCTTCCCCGCGAGGACGTCCCCAAGAAGAAGAAGCAGCTCCTGTCCAAGGGACGCCAGGGGGCTGAAAACCCTAAGGACGGCGCCTCAGGGTCCGCGCCGGGGGCTCAGGCCCCTTCATCCCTCGCATAGGAAGGCGCTCCCGGCGCCTCACTTGGGCCGGGCTTGGGGGCTTCCACCCAGAGGACTACCAACCTGACCAGTGAGACAAGGGAGGTGACCGGGCTCAACTTGGGGGCGTGCATCGGCACGCACCCATCCGAGCAAGGAGCACGGCGCGAGGCGCCAAGTTTGCGGGAGTTCATCACCAGAGCAATCGAGGAGCTTCAGGAAGCACAGGCTGTGCGAGGTGGGCGCGGCCCCGCACCACCCAATGCTGTCGCCATCATCGACCCGGGCGGTGCGCCGCGCATCTGCATCAACGTACCCAGCATCAACAGGACTGCATCATCGGACGTCTTCTGGCCGACGCGCGCCAGTCACGGTAGGGCCTACCCGCCCAACTACGTCAACATGCCCTTCGGGCTGGCGAACACGGCTGACACGGTCCAGTGTCTTGCCCGGGCCATGTTCTCGCCATACCGGGCCAGGCACCACGAGGAGTTGGAGGAGGCGCCGGGCCCGAGCGGGAGCCCCGAGCCTCCTGAGGCGACGGGCTCGTGAAGGCCGAGCTCGTGGAGGCACAGGGCCAAGCTCCTACGACTACCTCCATGCTTCGGTGGCATCGCCGCCAAGCGATCCTTTGGCCCGTACCAGGTAACTTTTTGGTTTGCTCATCTTGAGGGCGCCCATCGGGACGCATTATCCTCAGACGGCTGGAACTCCTCCCGCCCGCGTTTTCCTACATGATTTGGACCTTTACATGCTTTCAATCTATTTCCCTAAGCATTCCAACCTGCATGCTCGGTGCTTCGCCGCCATGAATGTCGCTGCGCCCTGATGAGCCTGCCCTCGACCACCTCATGATTAAGGACTGGCACGGCGTCTGTGCTCGGGTCCGTCCCTGCAGCATCAAAAAATCCAAGTGGTCGAGCTCTGTCTCGCGGGCTGGCCCCGTGTACGCCACCTCGCATGGCCCTCGGTGCTTCACCCTCGCGTGAGCTAATCGGGAGTGGGTGAGTCAGGGCGCGCGACACGGTTCCGGTCGGCCTTTCGCCGCCCTAGGGGCTGCGTGCCGGGTGTTTTCTCCTCGGAGTTGTCGCATGAGAAGACTGGCACGGCGTCTGTGCTCGGATCCGTCCCTGCAGCGTCGATAAATCCAATGGCTGAGCTCTTTCTGGCGGGCCGGCCCCGTTCACGTCACCTCCTAGGGTCATTGGTGTTTGGCCTTCTCAAGCGATGGCCCTTGGAAATCCATTCGGCGCAGGTTTCTCCAAAATGTACAGGACTCGAAGCGGCGATTCACACCGGAAGATTCAGGCGCAACCCACCTTTGAGGTAGGGCCACGTGAGACCTGAATAGTCTCACGTTGCCCATATACACCTCCCAGTTCTACCGTGCAGGCCACGCGTACGAACTTAATGGGTTGTACACGCCCGGAGCCCCCCGAGGACGCGGAGGGGTTCCATTCCCACGCCCAAGTGGAAGCCCCATGCTCCGTGCTGGCGGACGACACGGCCCACCAATGGCTATGCCCACGCAACGTGGAAGCCCTATGCTCCGCGCTGGGGATAAACAACTGAGGGCGCCTTAGCGGGTGCATTCAACCTTAGGATGGCCCCTCGCGGCTCCATCTCGCGACATTCCCCCAGGATGCACGCGTGAGGGGGCTGCAAGGGGGCTACGCCACCTCACCAGGTCCCTGGCACCTGGTCTTCACGCGTCCCCCCTGGACAAAAACAAGGGTATGGGAGCCGCTCGTACGTCAAGGGGGATTCCTGAGCATCGCGACTCAGGAGCCTCACTGGCCTCGTAGCCCCTCGCCTCTTGGGACCGTCCTGGTGATCCGGACGCCCCAACGACGGTCGAGGTATGCGCGAGACCGGACCCTGTCGATGCAGAGCTCAATGCGCTCCAAATCCGCAAGTCAACCCCGTCTCCGCCGCGTTCCCTTCATGAGGGCTGCTCGTACGTCAAGGGGGACCCCTAAGCATCGCGACTCAGGGGCCTCACTGGTCTCGTAGCCGCTCACCCCTTGGCATCGTCCTGGCGATCCGGACGCCCCAACGGCGGTCGAGGTATGCGCGGGACCGGGCCCTGCCGACGCAGAGCGCTACAGCAAGCAGGAAGGAAATGAAGCGAGGAAACAAATCACACAGCTTAACAGTCATTACAAGCATTAAAATGTCTTTGAAAATGCAGACAAGTCTAACGCCTCCACGAGGCACGATAAACATTACAGAGGAATACCCAGGAAAAGAAGCTAAGAGGAGCTGGCACCACCGCTCGCCCCGGTCGTGGGGAGCTCGACGTCGACGTCGTTGCCGCTGTCATCGTTGTCGACAACCCTGGCGGCTGCAGGAGGAGCTGAGGGAACGCCGACGCAGGCGAACTTCTTCATCAGCGCGCCCACGGCGCCCTCCACGGCTGTCGCCGTAGCGGGGCGAACCCCAAGATCGACCGGGCAAATCACGGAGCTGAAGTCGAAGCTCGGCTCACGAAGGTAGAGGTGGCTGAAGACGCGCGTCGCGGCTTCGGAGAAGAGGTCGCGGCACTCACTCTCCCAGACGGTCTCCACCCTGGCGAGGGCACCCTCAAGCGCTTCGGCGAGCTTTGAAGAAAGTCCGACGAAGCCAACCTCAGGAGCTGCCAGGGGCTCTATGAATCCCCCTCGGTAGTTGGACTACAGCGCCCGGCGGAGCCTGAGCTCGATGGAGGGGAAGGCCTCGAGCTCCGCAGACTTCTTCTCCTCAGCCGCGGCAAGGGACTCCTCCCTGGAGGCAAGCCGGGCCTTCTCCGCAGCCACTTTCTCCTTCAACTTGTCCTGCTGCTCACGCTCGGCGGCTAGGTCGGCCGCCGCCTTGGACAACGCAGAGTGACGATCGGCGAGCTTGGCCTCGCAGGCCTTGAGGTCCTCCTCCCGCTGGCGGAGCCTCTCCGCAAGCGCGGACCTGTCCTCTTGAAGGGCCTTCAGGCGGGCCTCCACCTCGTTACAGCGCTTCGTGGCAGACGCTGTGTCAGCCAGTGCAGCATCCTGGGCTACCCTGGCTGACGCGGCCTCCTCCCTGCTCACAGCCGCGGCGGATTTGGCTTGGCCCCAAAACGCCACGGCTGAGGCGTCAGATTGGAGCCACCCAGAAAGAAGACCCAAGCGGCCCCTTGCGAGGCGATCGTCGACGCCACCCAGAGTGCCTCGGACCTGATCCAAGACGGCGTAGGCCCCGTCCAGGGCGCCTGACTCAACCAGAGGGCCACGGGTCGGTGGCACCGGGGCATGGCCCGGGGGCGGCGTCTGTGTGGTGTCAGGGGCCGCCTCCGGAGGGGTGGAAGCATGAAGGACAGAAGACGCCGATGGCTACACCACCACCATAGACAAGGAAGAGGCGGGCGACCCTACACCCAGCTGGCCCCCGGGGGCTGGCCCCTCGGGCTGTAGCACGGGCATGCCCCCTGGGGCAGGGATGGCCTCTTCGGTAGGCATCGACAAGGAGAGTCACCCCGCGGGCCTCCTCACCCGCGACATCCGGCACCTCGCCAGGCGGCGGCAAGGCACCAGGAGCGGGCGTCGCATCGGAGGGCGCCCTTGGCTTGACGACGGCCTTCTTCTTCCTCGACTTCGGCGCGGCAGCGCCCCTGATTGTCAGACAAAGAGAGGGCCATCAGTACTTAAACCACTGAAAGGCAGCATGAAACCAATCGGGACTACTTACTCCTCGACGCCAACCCACTTCCTCTTCCTCTCCACATCGGCAAAGGCGGGGAGGCCTCCGTCCTTCTCCGAGGAGCTACCGCTGCGTGGAGGAGCGGTGGAACCGCTCGAAGCGGCCACGGCCGGCAAGGTCATGTCAGCCACGGACGCGGCCGCCTCGCCCGCAAGCTGTGGCTCGGGTAGGGGTGAGGCAGGCGCTCCGGCCAACTTGCCGACGCAGGCTGGGGGCTCAGGAGGAGGCCCTGCCTCGCGCTTCCTCAGGGTCACCCAGTAGACGGATCGAGCGGCCCGAGGCGTGGGGCCTAGTCCCCTGACTACCCATGCAAATTGCGGAGGACTTGAGGCAGGGGGCTCGCCGGCGTCGTCATCATCGAAGCCACGGAGAAGGGCACTCCACGATGGAGGAGACACCTCCTCCAGGTCGTCATCCGCCGTCTCCTCCGAGTCCTCTCCATCAACGGTGTCGTCAGAGGACACCGCCATAGGAGCGCCGGAGCTCTAGGCCGTAGAGAGCCCCAGCTCGTCAAAGCTGGGCATCGCGGCGACCAGGTCGGCCTTGTCGTCACGGTAGTACAGCGGGGCGTAGGCCTCAGGAAGGTCCCCGGGATCGCCGTTGAGCAGGGTCGTCACAACCCTGTTCAACTACGCGGGGGTCAGGGGCGCAGAACGGAGCCTCATGTTGTCGCCGCCACCCTGGTAGTCCCACATGGGCCTCGAGTGAGACTGGAGGGGTGCCAGGCGTTGCACCAGGAACTCCTTCACTATCATTCCCCCAGTCAACTTTCGGGCGCTGATGTCTCATAGGACCCGCTCCAAGATGGGCTTGGCCCGAGGGTCGGAGAGCTTCAGAGAACTCCACGCCAGGATCTTCTCCGGCAACCCCTTGGGGAGCTCCAGGCGAGGGTCATTGCCCTGGAGATCCAAGAAGACCCAACGGTTCCTGAAGTTCTCCACCTTCTTCCCGGCCTTGAAGAGCATGTTCCCGCTCTGGACCGCGATGAAGGAGACGCATGCCGACCGCTGAGCTCCGTCATGAAGTCGCAAGCTGAAGAAATGGCGGAACAGGGCCACCGACGGCTTCACGCCCACAAAAGCCTCGTAGTAGAAGGCGAACACGGACAGAAGCAGGATGGAGTTCGGTTGAAGATGGAGGGCCTGGATCCCATAGTGCTCAAGGATGGCGGTGAAGAACGCGGAGAAGGGCGGGACGAGCCCGGAGAAGACGCTGTGGAGGAAGAAAGGGTAGGCCGACTTGGCCTGTGGAGGAAGAAAGGGTAGGCCGACTTGGCCAGGCGACGTCCCTCCGCGGAGCTGCACCATATCAAGGTCCGCCCCCACTCATTGGAGTCATCTACTGTTGACGGAAGCACCGGGGCGAGGTCCCCGTCCTTGGCTATGGTGGACTCTGAGAGCACCGGTGAGATAGGAGCAGAAGCCGAGCCCTGGGCCTCAGGTTTCGACTTGCCGGCGGGAGCCATTGAGAAGCTTCCAGGGCCGAGCGAGCAAGAAGAGGATGGAGCGGTGACGAGATCTGGGGAGGTTCTCGCAAAAGATGGAGATCTGGAAAGAAGAGCAAGGACGCGGAAGAGGAAAGCAATAATGGCTCAGCGTTGGACGTCAGGTTTTTGTCGGTTCGGGCAGTTGCCAAGGAGACACGGGGCGGGACGCCCGTGCCCCACCAAGCACCGCACACCAAACCAGGCCCGGAAGCAATAAGGGCCCGCGGCGATCTGGGCCACCCCCTTCGACTTTCCCCTCGAAGCCGGCTCGAGCACGCCTTGGGCCCGGGGGCTACTGTCGGCGTTCTGGATACCAGGGTACCCAGACTTGCCTTCTTGCGGCCCAAGGCGTGGCCCACCTGGCGGTCCGTACGGCCCTATGCAGCCTCGCTCAACGCAAGGCCCTCGCGAGGAACCCATCCTCATGAGGAGGACAGCGTCAAGGCAGAAGAGGGAGGCCTCCCCAGGCCTTCTCCCGAGCGGCGGAGATCCCTATGCAACGCCGGGCCTCAGGAGGTTATGGGTAACGACAGCCAGGCCAGGTGGGCGCCAGTGTGCCAGAAGGAGCAGTTTCCTCTTTTGTGCAAAGGCAACAAGGACGGACGCAGGTTCCCAAGGAGCCCCGCCAAAGGTTTCCATTCCGGTGCAACAAGACCGGGTCAGCGAGCGCAGCAGGAAGGATGTCACCGACGAGCCCACCACTGCGTCACCACTACCAACTTTGTAGGCGAAGACCGCCTTTCTTTAGGATAAGATGTACCTCCTGTCCCCTTTCAAAATTGGCCGTTGTGGAATCCCTTCCCGCCATTGCGATAAGGGAAGAGGACCCGGGCCGCTATAAGTAGAGGCTAGGCAGCTCGGTAGAGAGAGAGCAACCACCCCGCAAACACATCGTTGTACTAGTTCATCCACAAACCTCCTCGTGAGGCAATCCACCAAAAGGCAGGAGTAGGGTTTTACGCTTCGCAGCGGCCCGAACCTGGGTAAACTCTCGTGTGCCATCGTCTTCCTCGCCATCGAGCGGGGTATTGTGTTGTGAGCTTGGAGGGGGCGAAGCTGTTGGGGAATTTTCGCACACGCCCCTGGGTTCGAATTCCTTAGGGTTTTGCGGAGCCCGAAATCCGACAGATGTCGATTCGCCCACAAAAGGTGACGTGTTCCATATCGAAACCACAAAAGCTTCCCGTGAGAAGCTTAGGTTTGTTAGAGGCTTGTTTGATTTATACATGATTTAAAACCCAAGTTTCTCAATGTATGTGTGCCCGAGCCAAGACCATGTGAGATGTTTGAAATTCATTCCCATATCTTGCATGGGATCCTAAAGATGCATGTACACTTATATTATTTTCAACCCATTTTGATACACCAGACCTTGTGATTGTAGTTCAAATTTGAATTATGCATGTTAAATAATGCATATAAAAGTCAATTAACGTATAAAAAGGGCAAACGAACCATGTTTGTTTTTCATATTTTTGGAACAACACTCATTTTGGTATATGTTGCCTCTAGAAATATATAGTTCAAGACGAGAAGATGCAACGGATGTCGATTCGCCCACATAACGTGACGCGTTCCATATCAAAACCACAAAAGCTTCCCGTGAGAAGCCCGCGTTTGTAAGGGGCTTGTTGCAAAACTTGTCCCAAATCGGACATTTTTTCACCAGGGCGCGTATGAGCCATGTCACGACACCATGCCAAGTTTCATGAAATTATGACGAGTTTTTTATTTATACATGAATGTAAAACCAAGCTTCTCAATGTATGTGGCCGAGCCAAGACCCCGAGATGTTTGAAATCCATTCACATATCTTGCATGGGGCCCAAAGTAGCCATGTACACTTATATGTTTTTTCAACCCATTTTGATGCACCAGACCTTGTGATTTTGTTCAAATTTTAGTTATCCATATTAAATGCCTAGAGAGCTCAATTAACGTATGAAAATGCAAAAAGAACCCTAAATAATTCCATATTTTAGCAAGACACTCTTACTGGTCTATGTTGCCTCTAACAAAAGATCAAGGCGAGAAGATGAGCTGATGTCGTTTTGCCCACGTAATTAAGGTGACGTGTTCCTTATCGGAACCACAAGAGCAAATAGCCAAAATACCACTAGTGAAAACCGAACATGCCAAAATGCCACTAGTGAAAACCAAGTTGCCAAAATAACACTACTCACTCAATTTTTCAGGCCAAAATGACACTGCCGTTAGATGTCAAAGAAATTCTGTGAGTCAACCCGTTAGTGACTTGTTAGTTTTTTTGTTATTCCAAATTTGCCCCTGCTTCCCTAACTCAACCTCTCCTCTCCCAATCTCTCCCGCACGCACAGGAGAAGCCAAACCAGCCATGGCGGCGCACGGAAGCATCCCACGCCGGCGCCTCCCTGCGGCTCCCCTCCCCATCTGACCTTGCTCCGCCACACTGATCGAGATGCTACGCCTCCTCCACGGTAATTATTTGAGCGCTCTAATTATTTTGAGTGTTTGAATTTTTTCCACTTGCTTCCAAATATCTTGCATATTAATTGCTAATGTGTTTATTGAATTATAGGAAAAAAATCAAAGGCCAAAGCAAGCATTGCAACAACTTCTTCTCCTAAGACACCAACTAAGCAAGGTACTCCACTTGGTACTCCTACAAGTCCAATGACAAGGCAGAGGGCTGCAGCTATTGCAATTGCTTCTACACCTCCTAGTGCATCTACAAGAAGCAAAACTGCTGCTCCTAGCCCTCTTGGATGAGTTTAGTGCATCCTCTTACGAGACCATGCTCTTTTGCTTATGATGTGTCAACCATGAAAACCGTTATGTGTTGATGTCATCATCTTTTGGACCATTATGTTATGTATCTATCGTTGTAGTTGCTGAAATGTTGTCAAAATGACTTGAAATTGAAGTCAGAATGCCTGCTGAAATGTTGCCCAATTGTGCTAAAATGATGTATATTTTGCTGTCAAAGTGTGCTGAAATGTTTTGGAAATCTGTTGGTTTGTTGTGGAAGTGTGTTGAAATGCTGTCACAATATGCTGAAATGTTGATAAGTGTGCTGATATGCTGATAAAGTGTGATGAAATGCTGTCCAAGTGTGTTGAAATGCTGTCCAAATGTGTTGAATTATTGTCATACTTGCTACTAAGTTGTAAGTGTAGCACGTGAAGAGGTAAGGGCACATATGTCCTTTTTGGATGATGTTAGACCCAGTTAACAAATAGTGGCATTTTGGCTACAAAAAACTGTATTGAGTGTTATTTTGGCAAGTTGGTTTTCACTAGTGGCATTTTGGCATGTTCGGTTTTCACTAGTGGTATTTTGGCTATTTGCTCGAACCACAAAGCTTGCAGTGAGAAGCTCCGATTTGTAAGGGACTTGTGCCTATAATTGTCCCAAGTTGGACAAAAAAAAATCAATGGCACATATGAGCCATGTCATGACAACATGCCAAGTTTTTAGAATTTCTGACGCGTTTTGGATTTACAGTAATTTAAAAACCAAGTTTCTCAACGTTTGAGGCCGAGCCAAGACCCCGATATGTTTGAAATTCATTCCCATTTCTTGCCCATGACTTAAAGATGAAGCAATGAACACTAATATGATTTTCATCCCATTTTGAGGCACTGGACATTGGGACGATAGTTCAAATTTGAATTATACACATTAAATGCCTAGAAAACTCAATTACTGCATAAAAATGCCAAACGGACCCTGAATAATTCCATATTATAGCACGACCCAGCTATTGGTAAGTGTTCACTACAGATAAATCTTATTGCAATCCAAACACCGTCCTTTGTCGAAGTAACCTCATTTTTTGTTTTAAAACATTTTGAAAATCAAGTCTTTCACAAACAGTTCAAGTTCATGAATCGTGTGTGATGCAGTACAAAACATCTTGGGCCATTACTCATAAACTCATAATGCATGGCTTAGGACGGATCTTCGTCGGCTATAGTACACCGTCGGCCAGTTTACCGCACGGACTCCCCAGAGCATTTTACTTTTCAATCATCACCAGTGAAAGATGGGGACGTGGATCCCCGTCGTGAGGGCAACTTCGGAACCCACTCCGGCCTGAGCACGACTGCATCAGCCATGAGCGTGCTCTCAAGATGCTTGAACGCGGCCGCTACCTCCGACAGGGTAGCTGCAGCAACCGAAAGGATAGCTGCTCCAGCTGAGAGGGCGGCAGCAACAACCGCAATGGGGATAGCAAATGGTGAGAACGACACATCAGCTGTCAGTTTCTCGGCGGTCGCCGTAGCCCTAATGGCGGACGCCCAGTCCCATCTTGAGGCCGCCCACACCCATCTCGTGTCGGTCACTGCACAAATCACATCTGCCTTCTCCAACACCGGTCAACAACCCATGTCTGATGAGTTGGTAATCGCTGAGTGTGCTCGAGCAGGCATCCTTTCGTCGGCGGCTTCCTTAGCCAAGATTGTGGCCATCCATGCCCGAAGCAAGGCCGCCCACGCCCGGCTCATGGCGGCCTTATCCAACGAAATGGTGGAGGAAGACTGTGAGGTGCTGGAGTATGTGGCGACGTATCCCATGGATCTCCTTACCTCGGAGGTCGTCGAGCGGGAGGCGGTCATCGAGGAGGCGGCGGAGATCGATGAATGCCAGGCAGAATATTAGTCTCTCTCTAGCGCGATGGTCTTTTGTTAGAGTAATGTTTAGGTCAACTAACTAATGTTTATTAGTTGCTCGATTAAGGAAGTGCGGGCAGTGTTGTAGGCTCTTTTGTGTAGTACTCAAATTTGCAAGTGTTGTTAACTTAAGCAATGACGTCGATGACCAATGTAACGAGGGAAATTTGGACCAAAATTTGCCGCCGTATCCCCATTTTCTCTTCCAAATGAAAATGAAGGGCATGTACCGTGTGCAATGTAGTATCTGATATCTTACGCCGGAAGCTTGGAGACCAAAATTTCCACGTTCAGTCTCATCACACACGGGATCAACTATAGGATTCATTTGTGTTGTTGAATGTCTCTCACAGTTATGGTAAAGGGACTATGTCCGATGTGACTATGCGCGCTACTTTTTCGCCGCACCGAACGAAATTTTGGGCTGCCGCGCAAATATCTACCTCCCCCGCCCCTCGTACCAACCAAAAGCCACACCCTTTGCTTCCCCTTCCTTTCCTAAGTTCAAACTTGCACAACTTGCTTGCAGCACCGCCTCTTCGCCGGCGACGCTCCTTCCTGCTGCTCGCCCTCCTCCATCTAGTCAGGCAATCCACACCTTCCCCACACCCCTCCCCCTCCACCCCCTTCTCCTCCATTCCACATGCCCCGACCGCCGGCACGAGACATTCCACCAAAATCACCAGCCCACCCCCCACATAATCGCCGTCGAAAGACATGGTGCACCCAGTATAGCTAGGATCTCAAGGAGCACCTGGCAGCGCAGAAGCAAATCGTGACCGCACGCGCGGATGAGGCCGCAATGGCTGCCATGCGTTCCGACCCCCAGATCTTGGAGAAGCACATCGCCGTCGAGGCCACCGTCGACGCCTCCCACGCGGACGCCGCCACGCGGTTGTCTGCTTTGAACAACAACTCGGTTTGTTTTCTCGAGAGATCCGCTTTTGCCTTCGACGACGACTACGAGTTGTTTTCTCAGTGTGCCCGTGCTTTCCTCAACTCCAGAGCCGGCAGGTCGTTGCTCGGACAGGCTGAGGCCACTCACCACTACAAGGAGGGCACCCACGATGTGGAGGCCTCGCCCTCTTCCAAGCCCATCGTTATCGATATCTCCGACAATGAGGAATAGCTTGTTTTTTAGCTTAATTACTAATGACCCGTGTTCAGGTAGCTACGCCTGTTAAGCATGTTTGCTTTACCTGTAGCATGTGCTGCTCCTGCCTTTCCTTATGAAATTCTAGTGAAATATGCAAGTAATGCTACTATGCAATCTAACCTTGTAGTATGTTCTATTGTCCAACGTGATCCTCAGTTAACTGCTTGGTTCATTTGTTTTGGTGATCATCTGCAATGTGATGTTCGATTATTGTTGGTACAATTTTGTATTGTTATTCATGTGAAACATACAATTGCTATATTTCATAGTTCTTAGCACGCTTGGCTTTTCCTTGTGGCTTGAATTAATATGTTGGATCTGCAATGCGTTTATTTTTCATTAAAATATTTTACTGATAGCACGCCAAATCTCACTCAAAACCTGATCAATATCTATCTTAAATGTGTTACAGGGGGAACAATGGGAGACACTGAATTTTACCATCGAGGTTTGTACTTTCATGATCCTTTGGCTAATAGTACATTATTGTGCAATTGCAGGAACCATTCTAATATTTAGGTTTCAAATAATAATTTGGTCTTGCACAAGTAGGTCCTGCTGTAAGAGGTTTAGACCCACTGTTCGACCCATTTTGCATGTGTGGAAATGATGTGTTCATGAATAATAGTTAAATCAAGAAACTCAGCAAGATTGTTAAGCTAAAGAAACTTGTGACAAAAAACAACAAGCTGTTTGTCTGCACAATGAAGAAGACATCAGTGAACTATAGGATGGTACTATCGCTTTTACCTTGTCTTTTTTCCCTTTGTGACATTATAGTTTTTCGAAACGAAATTTATGCATATCTTTGTTTGCACTCCTTTCCAAAGCAGTTCATCGATGAGTACGTCTCAAACCACCTGTATGGTCAAGAGGCAAGGAAGGTATTTATACAACACCCACGGTATAATCTTGAAGTCTTCCTCAATGGGATGAAGGATGGGCGGGCAACCAACCACAGGCACTGGCATAAAGTTGCAACGACCTTCAACATCAGCGAAGGCTCAATATTTGCCTTCCGCTTCAACAGTTTTCTAGACGAGATTCTTCTATCTATTTACCGTAAATGATGCTATTTTCCAAAGGTTTTAGATGTTGTATGTGAAACTCGGTCCTGTCGTGTAATTGGGTATCTAGGTAGTATATGCCTATATGATATTGTACTCTGATGTATTCCAATTATGAAATCCTGGGTGCCGTAATAAGAAATGAAATATATTGTGTGCTTGATATGAAGTGTCAATTTGTTTACTAGCTGGATTATAAATAATAGAGCAATTAGTCTGATTATTCTGGTTTCATATTGCAGACGGTTTGTCACAGAACATCGTGGGCGATTACCTCACCAAACCCACACTGTTCCTGGAAATTTAGTTGGATCAGTGAAAAATCACACACGACTTCCGACCGTAAACTGTGTGCGTTAGAAGACAGATTCGCAAACATTTTCTCGTAAAACGTGTGTGTGATGGACATCCCTATGCCAAATAGTTTCTTCTAGGAACTGTGTGTGATGGCCACCCCTAACACAGACGATGTTATGCAGAAAATTGTGTGTGATGTAGAATGCGAACGGAAACGTACGTTTGGGATTCACTGTGTTGGATGCTAAGCACATCTCACATGACTTCCCAAAAATATATGTTTGTGATGGCCCCTCCAATCGCACACGACATATTTTTGCCCATCGTGTGTGACCGGGTGCAGGCATCGCCGACGGGTTTTGTCTGTCGTGTGGGATACCCCCCCATCGCCCACACATGCAAGGCGACGGTTTGAGACTACGTCACGAAAAGGGGTTAAAAACCGTTTGTATAGCAGGCGCCTGCACTAGTGCAAAGTCTTCGGTACAGCCGGCCGCACTGTAGCCATGCGGGGGAAGGTAATGGAGTGGTTGGAGGCGTGCCGTCACTATGCCGTCTCGCCTAGTCGCAGTCGGCTGTGGTCAGCGGTACGGCCACCTCCACTGTAGCCATGTGCGCATTGACCGGCGGCATGGCCGGTGGCACTGTGGCCGTACGGTCCCTGGTGAGCGGTACCAGAGTCGCTGTAGCCTTGTCGTGTTGATGCGAAAGGCACTGACCCGGCCGGTTCGCAAATTGCGTAGGAGCCGAATGGCTGAGGGCTTTGTACCAAGCCGGATCACGCCGCGCAGCAGGCCTTGGGGAGCCGGCCCACGGGGGTGCAGGCTGGCCCATGGTTGTTTTCAAAAAAGGAAGGCACCGGTCTGCTTGAGGCTACCCTGGGGTGATCCCCCCGTCAGGCACCGCGTGACTAGTGGTAACGATCTGTGATCCATCTCTGTAGCATATTCTTGGATGTTCTGCGCATAGGAAATTTTAATTTGCATGCAATGCACCTATGGTAGAACCCAACAGTGGTATCAGAGCCTCCGTTATAGGATTTGGATTCAGATCGGATGCATATATGATATGTGGAGGCGACAGATGAGATTTGTCGTCGTTTGTGAGATCAGCTATGTGCACGGTTGATGAGATCAACTGGACAGGGGGAACGTTGAGGCTATGTTTTCTGGCAATCGGAATCGACGAGGTCGTGACACAACCTACCCCTACCGGTCGGTTTCCGCTATCTGGGTTAACAGTGAAACATAAATCCGAATCGGGTTCGCGATGATGGATGAGATCGGTCAGATCAGAAAATTCGGCGTGATCAGAATACAGTTTTGATCTGTGATTTCCGAAAACATTGGGCGTTGCCTGCACCCACGAGGGGCGCTGTATTTCGTACACTATCACACAAACCGGTAGAATGCGATTCTATGCATAACTTTGTTTTGCAGGTTTGATGTGAATAGTATGTCTCATATGTATGTGATGCATGTGTGTAATTTAACATGACCTGCATGTCATGATTGTCAGCCGGCAGGATCCAACGTGCTGTCATTATATTGTATAACGACCTACGTGTCGACTTGTGATTCTCTGTAAAATTTATTACTAGTTGTAGTACTTGGAGGACAGAGATCAAGTTTGAGGTTTTGGCGTCCCGGCGTGAAGAACAAGATGGAGTTCCGCCCTGGTCATCGGAGTTGGAGCCGGCCCGGAAGGATGTCCATGAAGGAGCCATACTATTTCACATATTTATGTTTATATGTGATTGATATTGCTTCTTGTTTCTATGCATGTTAAAATGGTAGAAAGATCCCTCATTGATATCAAGCACATTCCCATTCCGGATGTTGGACCTTCGCACGTCAAGTACATCTAGCGGTGGGCCCATAAAATTGAGGTGCCACTACGTGTCCTTGAACTGGAAGGTTCGATTCGGACACGGACATGCACTGCATCGGGTTAACTTGACAAGGCTATCAAAACAATTTTGGGCCTTGTGGAAAACAAGGTTGGGAGCCGGGGTATAAGATACCTACCCGATCGACAGGAGTCATATAGAGATACGATTAGCAAGGAGTTGCTTACCGAATAGGCAAGTTGGCTAGCAGTGATGCTAAAGCTCACTAGTCGCTCGCGCTAGACGGATCTTGAATCACTGAGAGTTTGGGGAGGGATGTCGACTTCAGTGGGAGTAGTTCTGTTTAAGGCTTGAATTACTCTACATAAACACATTGCTTAGTGATTGCATATTTTCTGTTGTAGATCAATGGCACCACCTGCTCAACCGACCTTTGCATTGAAGTCAATTCTGGAAAAGGATAAACAGAATGGAACAAACTATACCACCTGGTATAGAAATTTGAGAATTGTTCTCAAGCACGATAAAAAGGAACGTGTTTAGAGGATCCACTTCAAGAGGAACCTGCCGATAATCATAATGCCACAACCAAGAATGCCCACCAGAAACTCATTGATGAATCAAACGAGATCAGCTGCCTCATGCTGGCTTGTATGGAGCCCGATTTGCAACAGCATTTCGAAAAAGTTGAGGCTTTCGGTATGATCGAGAGTCTCAAGAGCATGTTTCAGCAAGCCGAGCAAGCATGATTCGCATGTCTCGAACGACCTGAAGTCGGATGAAGTTAGGAGTCCATCATCATGGAGCTTCTTCATGCGTTTCAGACTAATATGTCCCAGCCGACAATGCAAGAAGTAAGTCGGATTTATCTCATTAGGCTTATGCCTCTTGACATTCATGTTATAGACTGGTTCCATTTCTAGATTCAAATAAATAGCCCATCTACAATGGGTGCATAGCCGTGGAACATTCCATTCAAATAAAGTGAACAACCATTGTCCTTTAAATTGAATTCATAACCTTGACTCATCAAACATGAGGCAGAAATAATGTTCCGACTAAGTGCGGGAATGTTCCAATTATTTATTTTTTGACCTGTAACTGTAGGGGAAAACACCCCACAACAAAACTTTTATTCCCACAAAAATACAATATATACAGGGACTTAAAAAAAGAAAAGAAGCTAAAATCTACACATATACACGTCTTACCTCAAGGTGGTAAAAAGGAAATCCATCTAAGCAGCTCATCCTTAAACTTAGCTTTAATCCTATGAGCTAAAAGGGACATATCATGGATGAAAGAAACTCTCCACCTCCTAAATGAGGGCCTGATGTTCCTGAAGACTCTGTCATTTCTAACAGTCCAGATATTCCAACAGGCCATGAAAACAATCTCAACAAACAAAGGCTTTTGAAAGTCCCTTCTGGCAGCATAAGCAATCTCAGCCATATTGTCACCACTAGGCCATAAAATTTGTAAATAATTCCCCACCCTGCAACTAAAATTATAGTTGAAGAAGAGGTGATCCCTGTCCTCTCTAGTTTGGGTGGGGCACATCACACAATGGTTACAATCAGACACATTCCAATGCCTCCTCTCCAACATATCCTGAGTATTAACTCTGTGCATGATTAACATCCAGGCAAAAACCTTGATTCTCATTGTGCAGCAACTGGCCCAGATCCACTTCAACACTGGGTTAGGACTGATGGGATCATGAAGGAAGGAGTAATATTTTTTGGCAGTGTAAGGCTTATCATCACCCCTCCAGAGCCACACATCATTCTGAGTAAGATCAGCTGAAAAACGGGCAAGGAGATTCTGCAGAGACTGCAATTCTGCATAGGCTCTCTCAGAAAGTGGGAGCTGAAATAGAGTAGCAAGGTCCTGGGTAGTAACTGCATCTTTCACAGAAATTAATGGGTCCTTAACAAAGGAGAACAACCTTTGGAACACCTAGTCCAAAGGCCCAGTATCAGGAAGCAAGTTCCAATCATCTACCCAGAACAATGCTGTGTCACCAGAATTGACTGAAACCTTGGACACCATCCTATATTTGTCCATCAACTTGCATAAATCTTTCCACCAGTAGGATCCACACAAGACAGTAGCATGAGGCACTCTCCCATGGTAGTAAGTATCCCAGATCAGGTGTACCCAAGGAATGTCAGCTTTATTATAAAACTTATTAACATGCTTTAACAACAAAGTCTCATTCTGAACTCTAAGATTCAAAATACCTAGCCCTCCCTTGTTCTTTGGCCTGCACACTAAATCCCAAGCAGCAAGGGGAGGAGCCTGGTTATTACAAAATTTCCTCCATAGACACTGCCTTTGAATCCTCTCCAACTACTTAAGAATACTAGCAGCAATATCCAGGCTACTGAGAAAGAAAATTGGAACAGAGGACAGAGCTGAGCTCACATACTGCAGTCTCCCACCTTGAGCTAGGGAACCAGAGCTAACATACAGCTTCTTTTCCATACTATCCACTAGTGGCAAGAGGTCCACAATCCTAGGCTTCATAGTACCAACAGGAAGGCCAAGATATGTGAAGGGCAGAGATCCCACAGCACACCCAAATAAATCAGCAAGTCTAACCATATCCATAGGATCAACATTAATAGGTAACATGGAAGACTTGTGATAATTAACTTGTAAGCCAGTTGACTGTGAAAAGAGAAGGAGCATGGCCTTCAAAGATTTTAACTGGTGGCCATCAGCAGGTAGGATGATCAATGTATCATCAGCATACTGTACAATTGGGAAGTCCTTATCATGACAAGGAATGGGCAGCTGAAGAAGGCCCTTGGAGTGCATATCATTGACTACAGACTGTAGTAGATCAGCTGCAATGGCAAACAGGAGAGGAGACATTGGATCCCCCTGTTTAACACCTTTCTTACATAAAAACTGTTTGCCAGGAACACCATTCAGCAGGACAGAGGAAGTACCAGTTGCAAGGAGCTGCTTAACCCAGGAAATCCATTTATCATTAAAGCCTTTACATGTAAGGATCTGGTAGATTGCCTCATGCTCAATAGAATCAAAGGTCTTTTCAAAATCCAGCTTGAGAATGACAATGGGCCTTTTAGACTGATGACACTGATGGATGTATTCAAGTGTCCAGCCCACACAATCCTGAATTGTCTTTGATTTAATAAATCCATATTGGTTTTTGTGAACACACTTCATGATTTCCACTTGCAGCCTATTTGCAGCCATTTTTGAAATGAATTTGACTCCCATACCAGATAATGAGATAGGCCTCAAATCATTAACAGACTCAGGTGACCCTTTCTTTGGCACAAGAGTTATATAGGAGTAATTTATATTGCCAATATCAACAGTGCCATCATGAAAGGCTTTGGCCAGCTCATAGAAGTCCTCACAGATAATGTGCCAACATCTCTTAAAGAATAAGCCATTAAAGCCATCAGGGCCAGGAGCCTTATCAACAGGCATTTCCTTAATGGTTTTATCCATTTCCTCTTTAGTAAAACGCCTAGTCAGAGCATCCAGACCATCTACAGGACTGATTATAGTAGGTAGATCAAAACACATATTGATCCCCCTAGAGGTGCCCATTCTATTTTTGAAAGTAACCCAAAAATGAGCTGCCATAGCGGCATGGTCAGAGATAACAGTACCATCCTCCAACTTAAGACTAGCAATAGTGTTTTTCCTGAACCTTTCAGTAGCCATAGCATGGAAAAACTTGGTACTCTCCTCCCCAACCTTAATGGATCTGATAGTGCACCTCTTTTTCCAATAGAGGTACTGCAGCCGCAGCAGATGTGCAACATGTAACTTGAAAATCCTCCTAAAATTGAGCTCCTGCCTGAACAATGGCCTCAATTCTTCCAGAGAATCCAAAATGAGTAACACTCTGTTACATTTTGAAATTAGGACCTTTAACCTGGACAAATTTGTTCGCCACTTTTTCAGAGACTGCCTTAAGCATTTGAACTTATCAGCAATGATAGCAGAGACATTTAATTTCCTAGAAACAACCTTCCAGGAAGCTTCAACACAATCCATGAAGCCGTCCATTTCAACCCAGTAGTTTTCAAACCAAAAAATATTTGACCTAGGTATGGAAGTGTTGATAGCCACTACACATGGAACATGGTCAGAGGCAGTTTTGGCCAGTGGCAGAACTTGAGACATGGGATAAAAAGAGACCCAGTTAGCAGATGTGAAGAACCAATCAAGCTGCTCCAACAAAGGAGTATCTTGCATGTTTGACCAAGTGAAACTTCTGCCTTTGATGGGAAGCTCCAATAAACCCAAATGACCAATTACTTCATTAAAAATGAAAATATCATTGATGTCCCCCGAGGCTGGTTTCTATTATCACTGGATCGAATGAAGTTGAAATCACCCAGAATCAACCAATTTTCAGAATCAGGAATGTGAAGATTATATAACAAACTGACAAATTCATCCCTGAGCTGACCCTGACAGGGACGGTAGACATTCACAAGGGTCCACTGCTCATTATTGTGATAGGAGGTGAAACGCACAATTATACCATATTGCTTGGACTGAACTAGCACACCAGATAGCACAACCGAGTTCCAAACAACCAGGAGACCACCAGAGGCACGAACTGAAGGACTAAAAACAAAAGAGTCAAGCCTCTGGGGACAGAAACTTTTGATGGACTGATAATCAAAAGATTGCATTTTTGTTTCGTGCAGGCAAACAATAGATGCCATACTTTCATCAATCTTATTTCTGACAGCATGCTGACGAGCTGGGGCATTAAGACCACGTACGTTCCAACAAAACACCCTCCAGCTCCTGCTAGATCGATCTTCCATTCGACACGCGCAAAAGTATAGAAGAAGTGCCACTACATAATAGAGCACACATTATCCAGCAATAACAGAAGAAGTTCAGACCACAGACACATAGCTTACAGACCACAAAAGTAGCACATAAGACAAAAGATAAAAACCTAAGAAAACTAGCAAATTTGGGGGCTTGCCAGACCCAAATTCCAAACCCAGAACTAGTCATCAAAAGGGTTTTGGCGATCTTCAGGCTTTTCTGCCATGAGCAGATCAACAGTGAGCTTCTCAGGAGGGATACCCAGATCCTTCCCAATGAGCTGGATGGTTCTAACTGGAGTTGGAGGAGGAACAGCCTCAGCTGATGGGTCATCCTTGTCGGGCAAAGGGGAAGATGGGGGCACATCTTGGATATCAGCAGCATTCATCTCCGGAAAGGGCTTTGCTCTAGGCTTCTTCTTGCGTGGCTCCAACGGCGGCAACTGCTGTAGGACTGGCTTAAACCCATCACGCTTGGCAGCACTTCTAGTGCATCTGCGGAGCGTGGTGTCAACAATTGGACGGTCATTTCTCCTAGCATTCTTCTTCCTGATCTGCTGGGCTGAGAAAGCAAACTGATCATCCATTACCAAACTACTGACAGTAGGAGCAGAAGGCTCCACCTCCCTGGAGGAGGAGGGAAACAAAGCACGCGCCATCGGCTGTTGCATCAACACCGGAGGAGAGGAGACAACAGAAGGGTCCATGGGAGCAACAGGAGTAACCTTGAACATCCAGGCTGCCTCATCAAAAGCAATGAACTAGGATCTCTTTGGTACCACCACAGGCTGGATCATAGGCAAACTGACAGAACGAGGTACTGAGAAAACAGTCCCACTTTGGAGAACTGATTCAAACGTCCTTCTCCATATGATTTCAGGAGGAAGAGAGGGCCCATGTAGGGGCACGTTGCATGGGAAACAAAAAAAATTCCTACGCACACGCAAGATCTATCCATGGTGATGAGCATCTACGAGAGGGAGAGTGGATCTACGTACCCTTGTAGATCGCTAAGCGGGAAGCGTTAAGAAACGCGGTTGATGTAGTCGAACGTCTTCGCGATCCAAATCGCAAGCCGTCCCGCGATCCAATCACGATCCGTCCCGATCTAGCGCCGAACGGACGGCACCTCTGCGTTCCGCACACGTACAGCTTGATGACGATCTCCGCCTTCTTGATCCAGCAATGGGAGCGGAGAGGTAGATGAGTTCTCCGGCAGCACAACGGCGTGGTGGCGGTGGTGGTGAACTAATCCGGCAGGGCTTCGCCGAGTGCTACTTCTCGAGCATGCGTTGGTTTCCGTGAAGAGGAACGGATGATGCAGCAAAGTAGATAAGTATTTCCCTCAGTTGTTGAGAACCAAGGTATCAATCCAGTAGGAGAGACAAGCAAGTCCCCAATAGGTGTTCCTACACAAAGAATCAAACACTTGCACCCAACGCTATAAAGGGGTTGTCAATCCCTTCACGGTTACTTGCAAGGATGAGATCTAATAGAGATAGATAGAATAGATTGCTTGAACGGAAAGCAAAACAAAAGTAAAAAGATTGCAGCAAGATATTTTTGGTATTTTTGGTTTTAGATCTGAAAGTATAAGATGGAAAATAGACCCGGGGGCCATAGGTTTCACTAGAGGCTTCTCTCATGATGGCAAGTATTACGGTGGGTGAACAAATTACTGTCGAGCAATTGATAGAAAAGAGAATAATTATGAAGATATCCAAGGCAATGATTATGCATATAGGCATCACGTCCGTGTCAAGTAGACCGAAACGATTCTGCATCTACTACTATTACTCCACACATCGACCGACTCCTGCCTGCATCTAGAGTATTAAGTTCATGAAGAACAGAGTAACGCATTAGGTAAGATGACATGATGTAGAGGGATAAACTCAAGCAATATGATGAAAACCCCATCTTTTTATCCTCAATGGCAACAATACAATACGTGCCTCGCTACCCCTACTATGTCACTGGGTGAGGACACCGCAAGATTGAACCCAAAACTAAGCACTTCTCCCATTGCAAGAATTACCAATCTAGTTGGCCAAACCAAACCAATAACTCGAAAAGACTTGCAAAGATATGAAATCATGCATATAAGAATTCAGAAAAGACTCAAATAATATTCATAGATAATCTGAACATAAACCCACAATTCATCGGATCTCGACAAACACACCGCAAATGAGGATTACATCGGATAGATCTCCATGAAGATCATGAAGAACATGGTATTGAAGAGCAAAGAGAGAGAGAAGAAGCCATCTAGCTACTAGCTATGGACCCGAAGGTCTGTGGTGAACTACTCACGCATCATCGGAGGGGCAATGGAGTTGATGTAGATGCCCTCCGTGATCGAATCCCCCTCCGGCAGATTACCGGAAAAGGCTCCAAGATTGGATCTCACGGGAACCGAGGCTCTTAGCGGCAGAAAAGTGTTTTCGTGGCTCTTTCTGGTATTCAGGGAATATTTGGGAATTTATAGGCCGAAGATTAGGGTTGGGGGAGTTGCCGTGGGCCCACAAGCCAGGGGGGCGCGCCCTACCCTCCTCGGCGCGCCCCGGTGGCTTGTGGCCACACAGCGGCTCTCCTGCCTTGGTCTCCAAGCTTGGTAGATGTCTTCTGGTCCAAGAAAAATTATTCCGAAGATTTTATTCCGTTTGGACTCCGTTTAATATTCCTTATCTGCAATACTCAAAAACAAGGAAAAAACAGAAACTGGCACTAGGCTCTAGATTAATAGGTTAGTCCCAAAAATAATATAAAATAGCATATTAATGCATATAAAACATCCAAAACAGATAATATAATAGCATGGAACAATAAAAAATTATAGATACGTTGGAGACGTATCAAGCATCCCCAAGTTTAATTCCTGCTCGTCCTCGAGTAGGTAAATGATAAAAACAGAATTTTTGATGTGGAATGCTACCTAACATATTTATCCATGTAATATTCTTTATTGTGGCATGAATATTCAGATCCGTAAGATTCAAAACAATAGTCTAATATTGACATAAAAACAGTAATACTTCGAGCACACCAACAAGGCAATCGTGTCCTTTCGAAATAACATGGCCTTAGAAAGTTATCCCTAAAAAATCATATGGTCTGGCTATGCTCCATCTTCCCCACACAAAGTATCTAAATCATGCACAACCCCGATGAACAAGCCAAGCAATTGTTTCACACTTTTGTTGTTCTCAAACCTTTTCAACTCTCACGCAATACATGAGCGCGAGCCATGGATATAGCACTATAGGTGGAATAGAATATGGTGGAGGTTGCAAGGGAAAGGGAGAAGATAGTCTCACATCAACTAGGCGTATCAACGGACTATGGAGATGCCCATCGATAGATATCAATGTGAGTGAGTAGGGATTGCCATGCAACAAATGCACTTAGAGCTATAAGTGTATGAAAGCTCAAAAAGAAAACTAAGTGGTCGTGCAAGATGAAACTCCACTAGTTATATGAAAGTGACAAAATAGGAGACTCTCTATCATGAAGATCATGGTGCTACTTTGAAGCACAAGTGTGGAAAAAAATATAGTAGCAATTGTCCCTTCTCTCTTTCTCTCATTTTTTTATTTTGGTGGGCATCTTTGGCCTCTTTTTTTTTTATTTGGGCTTCGCTGGCCTCTTTTATTTTTTTTGTAAAGTCCGGATACTCATCCCAACTTGTGAGGGAGTCATGGCTTCCATCATCCTTTTCTCACACAGGACAATGCTCTAATAATGAAAATCATCAAACTTTTATTTACTTACAACTCAAAAGAAAAATTACAACTCGATACCTATGACAAAATATGACTCTATATGCAATATGAAAGTGGTGGTGCATGTCATGAAAAGCGGAACGGTGGAAGTTGCATGGAAATATATCTCGGAATGGCTATTGAAATGCCATAATGGGTAGGTATGGTGGCTGTTTTGAGGAAAATATATGGTGGCTGTTTTGAGGAAGGTGGGTTTGATGTACCAGCGAAAGTTGCGCGGTACTAGAGAGGCTAGCAAAGGTGGAAGGGTGAGAGTGCGTATAATCCATGGACTCAACATTAGTCATAAAGAACTCACATACTTATTGCAAAAGTTTATTAGTTATCAAACAAAGCATTAGACGCATGCTCCTAGGGGAGAGGTTGGTAGGAGTTAACCATTGCGCGCTCCCGACCCTCACACAAAGGTCGACAATCATTAAACAAATCATGCCCCGACTACGTTACATAACGGTTCACCATACGTGCATGCTACGGGAATCACAAACTTCAACACAAGTATCTCTTCCAATTCACAACTACTCACTAGCATGACTCTCATATTACCATCTCCATTATCTCAAACTATATGCAAGGAATCAAACTTCTCATAGTATCCAATGCACTTAATATGAAAGTTTTTATTATATCCCTCTTGGATGCCCATTATATTAGGACTAAAATCATAACCTAAACAAATTACCATGCTGTTTTAAGAAACTCTCAAAATAATATAAGTGAGGTACGAGAGTTCAATAATTTCTATAAAATATAACACCACCGTGCTCTAAAAAGGTATAAGTGAAGCACTAGAGCAATATTGCCTAGCTCAAAAGATATAAGTGAAGCACATAGAGTATTCTAATAAATTCACGAATCAGCGTGTCTCTCTCAAAAAGATGTGCAGCAAGGATGATTGTGGCAAACTAAAAAGCAAAGACTCGTATCATACAAGACGCTCCAAGCAAAACACATATCATGTGGTGAATAAAAATATAGTCTCAAGTAAATTTACCGATGGATTGAAGACGAAAGAGGGGATGCCTTCCGGGGCATCCCCAAGCTTAGGCTTTTTGGTATCCTTGAATATGGGTTGGGGTGCCTTGGGCATCCCCAAGCTTAGGCTCTTGCCACTCTTTATTCCATGGTCCATCAAATCTTTACCCAAAACTTGAAAACTTCACAATAGAAAACTCAACAGAAAACTCATGAGATCCGTTAGTATAAGAAAAATAAATCACCACTTTAGGTACTGTTGTGAACTCATTATTTATTTATATTGGTGTAATATCTACTGTATTCTAACTTCTCCATGGTTCATACCCCCCGATACAACCCATAGATTCATCAAAATAAGCAAACAACACATAGAAAACAGAATCTGTCAAAAACAGAACAGTCTGTAGCAATCTATAGACTTCGAATACTTCTGTAACTCTAAAAATTCTGAAAAATTAGGACAATCAGGGAAATTTGTATATCAATATTTTGTAAAAATTTCAGATCAAAATAACGTTCCAGTGAATTTACAAAATTCCTGGAGTTTCTGTTTTTCAGCAAAATCAAATCAACAAACACCGTAGACCATCCCAAAGGTCTTACTTGGCTCAAACACTAATTTAAACAAGAAAACACAATTATTACAGAAGTAATAATGTGGAAAACACACCAAAACAGAAAAAAAAAACAGAAAGCAAAAATAAAATTGGGTTGCCTCCCAACAAGCGCTATTGTTTAATGCCCCTAGCTAGGCAAAACGCAATAGATCTAGGTATTGTCATCTTTGGTATGCAATCCATAAGCAGCACTCATGATAGATTCATATGGTAATTTTATTTTATTTCTAGGAAAGTGCTCCATGCCTTTCCTTAATGAAAATTGGAATCTAATATTTCCTTCCTTCATATCAATAATTGCACCAATCGTTCTAAGGAAAGGTCTACCAAGAATAATAGGACATGTAGGATTGCAATCTATATCAAGAACAATGAAATCTACGGGCACATAATTCCTATTTGCAACAATAAGAACATCATTAATCCTTCCCATAGGTTTCTTTATAGTGGAATCCGCAAGATGCAAATTTAAAGAACAATCATCAAATTCACGGAAACCTAGCACATCACATAAAGTTTTTGGAATCGTGGAAACGCTAGCACCCAAATCACACAAAGCATGGCACTCATAATCCTTAATTTTAATCTTAATAGTTGGTTCCCACTCATCATAAAGCTTTCTAGGTATAGAAACTTCCAACTCAAGTTTTTCTTCAAGAGATTTCATCACAGCATCAACAATATGTTTAGTAAAAGCTTTGTTTTGATTATAAGCATGAGGAGAATTCAACATGGATTGCAACAAGGAAACACAATGAATCAAATATCAACTATCATAATTAAAGTCCTTGAAATCCAAAAGAGTGGGTTCATTGCTATTGAAAGTTTTGACCTCTTCAATCCCACTTTTATCAATCTTAGCGTTAAGATCTATAAACTCCAAATCATTGGGACGCCTTTTAACTAAAGTTGACTCATATCCAGTCCCATCTTTACCAAGATTTACATTAGAAAACAAATATTCAATAGGAGTCACATCAATCACTTTAAGATCTTCATCAATATTATCACGAGAACACACTTTTTCAAGCCATTCACGCTTAGCACGTATTCTAGCAGTTCTTTCCTTACACTCATCAATAGAAATTCTCATAGCCTTTAAAGACTCATTAATATCATGCTTAGGTGGAATAGATCTAATTTTCAAAGAATCAATCTCAAGAGAAATTCTATCAACGTTCCTAGCCAAATCATCAATCTTGAGCAATTTTTCTTCAATCATAGCATTGAAACCCTTTTGCGAACTAATAAATTCTTTAATATTATTCTCAAGATCAGAGGGCATCTTATTATAATTTCCATAAGAGTTGCTGTAGGAATTACCATAATTATTAGAGGAATTACTAGGAAACGGCCTAGCATTGAAATTACCTCTATACGCGTTATTACCAAAATTGTTCCTACCAACAAAATTCACATCCATAGATTCATTATTATTTCCAATCAAAGAAGACAAAGGCATATCATTAGGATCAATAGGATCACCCTTAATAGAAAACAATTTCATCAATTCATCCATCTTTTCACTCAAAGTATTAATCTCTTCAATAGCATGTACTTTTTTACTAGTAGGAGATCTTTCAGCATGCCATTGAGAGTAATTTGCCATAATATTATCTAGGAGTTTAGTAGCTTCTCCTAATGTGATTTCCATAAAAGTACCACCCGCGGCGGAATCTAAGAGATTCCTAGAAGAAAAATTCAATCCAGCATAGAAAATTTGTATGATCATCCATAAACTCAAACCATGCGCGGGGCAATTTCTAATCATTAGTTTCATCCTCTCCCAAGATTGTGCAACATGCTCATGATCAAGTTGCTTAAAATTCATTATTTCGTTCCTAAGGGAGATGATCTTAGAGGGCGGAAAGTACTTGGAAATAAAAGCATGTTTACACTTATACCATGAATCAATACTATTTTTAGGCAAAGATGAAAACCAAGTTTTAGCACGATCTCGTAGTGAGAACGGAAATAGCTTCAATTTAACAATATCATTATCCACATCTTTCTTCTTTTGCATATCACACAACTCAACGAAAGTATTTAGATGGGATGCGACATCTTCATTAGCAAGGCCAGAAAATTGTTCTTTCATAACAAGATTTAGCAAGGCAGCATTAATTTCATAAGATTCCGCACTAGTGGCGGGAGCAATCGGAGTACTAATAAAATCATTATTATTAGTATTGGAAAAATCACACAACTTGGTATTCTCTTGAGTCATCGTGATGAAGCAAGCAAGCAAGCACACAAGCAAACAAAAAGCAAACGAAAAGACGAGCGGAAGAAGGGCGAATAAAAAGGCGAATCTTTTTGGAAAATCGTTTTAGAAGTGGGGGAGAGGAAAACGAGAGGCAAATGGCAAATACTGTAAATGCAAGAGATGAGTTTGTGATGGGTACTTGGATGGCTTGATGTAGATCTCTCCGGCAACCACGTCAGAAATTGACAAGTTGACAGAAAAGTTCTTGTCTTGACTTGCTATGTATCTCCCCGGCAACGGCGCCAGAAATCCTTCTTGCTACTTCTCGAGCATGCGTTGGTTTCCGTGAAGAGGAACGGATGATGCAGCAAAGTAGATAAGTATTTCCCTCAGTTGTTGAGAACCAAGGTATCAATCCAGTAGGAGAGACAAGCAAGTCCCCAATAGGTGTACCTACACAAAGAATCAAACACTTGCACCCAACGCTATAAAGGGGTTGTCAATCCCTTCACGGTTACTTGCAAGGATGAGATCTAATAGAGATAGATAGAATAGATTGCTTGAATAGAAAGTAAAACAAAATTAAAAAGATTGCAGCAAGATATTTTTGGTATTTTTGGTTTTAGATCTGAAAGTATAAGATGGAAAATAGACCCGGGGGCCATAGGTTTCACTAGAGGCTTCTCTCATGATGGCAAGTATTACGGTGGGTGAACAAATTACTGTCGAGCAATTGATAGAAAAGCGAATAATTATGAAGATATCCAAGGCAATGATTATGCATATAGGCATCACGTCCGTGTCAAGTAGACCGAAACGATTCTGCATCTACTACTATTACTCCACACATCGACCGACTCCTGCCTGCATCTAGAGTATTAAGTTCATGAAGAACAGAGTAACGCATTAGGTAAGATGACATGATGTAGAGGGATAAACTCAAGCAATATGATGAAAACCCCATCTTTTTATCCTCGATGGCAACAATACAATACGTGCCTCGCTACCCCTACTATGTCACTGGGTGAGGACACCGCAAGATTGAACCCAAAACTAAGCACTTCTCCCATTGCAAGAATTACCAATCTAGTTGGCCAAACCAAACCAATAACTCGAAGAGACTTGCAAAGATATGAAATCATGCATATAAGAATTCAGAAAAGACTCAAATAATATTGATAGATAATCAGAACATAAACCCACAATTCATCGGATCTCGACAAACACACCGCAAAAGAGGATTACATCGGATAGATCTCCATGAAGATCATGAAGAACATGGTATTGAAGAGCAAAGAGAGAGAAGAAGCCATCTAGCTACTAGCTATGGACCCGAAGGTCTGTGGTGAACTACTCACGCATCATCGGAGGGGCAATGGAGTTGATGTAGATGCCCGCCGTGATCGAATCCCCCTCCGGCAGATTACCGGAAAAGGCTCAAAGATTGTATCTCACGGGAACCGAGGCTCCTGGCGGCGGAAAAGTGTTTTCGTGGCTCTTTCTGGTATACAGGGAATATTTGGGAATTTATAGGCCGAAGATTAGGGTTGGGGGAGTTGTCGTGGGCCCACAAGCCAGGGGGCGCGCCCCTGTGGCTTGTGGCCACACGGCGGCTCTCCTGCCTTGGTCTCCAAGCTTGGTAGATGTCTTCTGGTCCAAGAAAAATTATTCCGAAGATTTTATTCCGTTTGGACTCCGTTTAATATTCCTTATCTGCAATACTCAAAAACAAGGAAAAAACAGAAACTGGCACTAGGCTCTAGATTAATAGGTTAGTCCCAAAAATAATATAAAATTGCATATTAATGCATATAAAACATCCAAAACAGATAACATAATAGCATGGAACAATCAAAAATTATAGATACGTTGGAGACGTATCACCGAGCTCCGCCGAACTAATCTAGAGGAGAAAACGATCTAGAGGGAGGGAGGAGGAGGCAGCCCTAGGAACCCCTAGGGGTTCGGCCGAACCTCCACCAAGGGGGAGGAGTCCACCTCCCACAAGGGAGGTGGAATCCTAGTAGGACTCCTCCCCACCGGCCAGCCCTCCAGGGGCTGGTGAGCCACCTCCTCGGCCCATGTGACCCTTGGGGTGGGTGGGCCCCACTTGGTGGACCCCCCGGAACCCATTCGTCAGTCCCGGAACACTACCGGAAATGCCTGAAACTTTTCCGGAGACCAAAACGGGACTTCCTATATATCAATCTTTACCTCCGGACAATTCCGGAGCTCCTGGTGATGTCCGGGATCTCATCCGGGACTCCGAACAACCTTCGGTCACCAACATACATAATTCAATACTACCGAAACGTCACCGAATGTTAAGTGTGCAGACCCTGCGGGTTCGAGAACTATGTAGACATTACCGAGACACCTCTACGGTCAATAACCAATAGTGGGACCTGGATGCCCATATTGGTTCCTACATATTCTACGAAGATCTTTATCGGTTGAACCTCTATGTCAAGGATTCAGTTAATCCTGTATGCTGTTCCCTTTGTTCTTCGGTATGTTACTTACCCGAGATTCGATCGTCGGTATCTCTATACCTAGTTGAATCTCGTTACCGGCAAGTCTCTTTACTTGTTCCGTAATACAAGATCCCGTGGCTAACTCTTTAGTCACTTTGCTTGCAAGGCTCATTGTAATGTTGTATTACCGAGTGGGCCCTGAGATACCTCTCCGTCACACGGAGTAACAAATCCCAGTTTCCGAGCATCTTTATAGTCACCCAGTTACGTTGCGACATTTGATACACACAAGGTATTCCTCCGGTGTCAGTGAGTTGCATGATCTCATGGTCATAGGAACAGATACTTGACATGTAGAGAACTATAGCAATAAACTGACACGATCATATGCTACATTCATAGTTTGGGTCCTGTCCATCACATCATTCTCCTAATGATGTGATCCCGTTATCAAATGACATCTCATGTCTATGGCTAGGAAACCTTGACCATCTTCGATCAACGAGCTAGTCTACTAGAGTCATACTAGGGACACAATGTTGTCTATGTATCCACACATGCATTTGTTTTTCCAATCAATACAATTATAGCATGGATAATAAATGATTATCATGAACAAGGAAATATAATAATAATCATTTTATTATTGCCTCTAGGGCATATTTCCAACAGTCTCCCACTTGCACTAGAGTCAATAATCTAGCTCACATCACTATGTGATTTACATTGTAATGAATCTAACACCCATACAGTTCTGGTGTTGATCATGTTTAGCCCTTGGAAGAGGTTTAGTCAACGGGTCTGCTACATTCAGATCCGTGTGTACTTTGCAAATATTTATGTCCTCCTCCTTGATGTAATCACGGATGGAATTGAAACGTCGCTTTATGTGTCTGGTCCTCTTGTGAAACCTTGGTTCCTTGGCCAGAGCAATGGCACCAGTGTTGTCACAGAACAGAGTCATTGGGTTTAGTGCACTGGGCACAACTCCAAGATCTGTCATGAACTCCTTCATCCAGACACCTTCCTTCGCCGCCTCCGAGTCAGCGATGTACTCCGCTTCGCATGTAGAATCAGCTACAACGCTCTGCTTGGAACTTCACCAGCTTACCGCACCCCCATTGAGAATAAATACGTATCCGGTTTGAGACTTAGAGTCATCCGGATCAGTGTCAAAGCTTGCATCGACGTAACCCTTTACGACGAGCTCTTGATCACCTCCATAAACGAGAAACATGTCCTTAGTCCTTTTCAGGTACTTCAGGATATTCTTGACCCCCGTCCATTGTTCCACTCCTGGATCACTTTGAAACCTTCCGGCCATACTTATGGCAAGGCTGACATCAGGTCTTGTGCACAACATTGCATACATGATAGAGCCTATGGCTGAAGCATAAGGGATGACACTCATATTTTCTCTATCTTCTGCAGTCACTGGGCATTGAGTCTTACTCAACTTCACACCTTGCAATACAGGCAAGAACCCCTTCTTGGACTGATCCATTTTGAACTTCTTCAAAACTTTGTCAAGATATGTGCTCTGTGAAAGTCCTATTAAGCGTCTCGATCTATCTCTATAGATCTTGATGCCTAATATGAAAGCAGCTTCTCCCAGGTCCTTCATTGAAAAACTCTAGTTCAAATATTCCTTCACGCTTTCCAACATTTCTATATTGTTTCCAATCAGCAATATGTCATCCACATATATTATTAGAAATGCTATAGAGCTCCCACTCACTTTCTTGTAAATACAAGCTTCTCCGTAAACTTGTATAAACCCGAACGCTTTGATCACCTCATCAAAGCGAAGATTCCATCTCCGAGATGCTTGCACCAGTCCATAAATGGATCGCTGGAGTTGGCAAACTCTGTCAGCATTCTCTGCATCGACAAAACCTTCTGGTTGCATCATATACAACTCTTCCTTAAGGAAACCGTTAAGGAACGCTGTTTTGACATCCATCTGCCAAATTTCATAATCGAAAAAGGCAGCTATTGCTAACATGATTCTGACAGACTTAAGCATCGCTACGGGTGAGAATGTCTCATCGTAGTCAACTCCTTGAACATGTGAAAAACCCTTTGCCACAAGTCGAGCTTTATAGACGGTGATGTTACTGTCCACGTCCGTCTTCTTCTTAAAGATCCATTTATTCTGAATGGCCTTTCGAACTTCAGGTAATACTTCCAAAGCCCATACTTTTTTTCATACATGGATCCCATCTCGGATTTCATGGCCTCTAACCATTTCTCGGAATCCAGGCCCATCATCGCTTCTCCATAGCTCGTAGGTTCATCGTTTTTTAACAACATGACCTCTAAGACAGGGTTGCCGTACCACTCAGGAGCAGTACGCGTCCTTGTCGACCTACGAGGTTCGATAGTAACTTGATCCGAAGCTTCATGATCATCATCATTAACTTCCTCTTCAACTAACGTAGGCTCCACAGAAACAACTTTCTGCACTGCGCTACTCTCTGGTTGAAACAAAAGTTCAACAACCTCATCAAGTTCTATCTTCCTCCCACTCAATTCTTTCGAGAGAAACTCTTTCTCAAGAAATGTTCCGTTTTTAGCGACAAACACTTTGCCTTCGGATCTGAGATAGAAGGTATACCCAACTATCTATTTTGGGTATCCTATGAAGACGCATTTCTCCGCTTTGGGTTCCTGCTTTTCAGGCTCAAGCTTTTTGACATAAGCATCACATCCCCAAACTTTAAGAAACAACAACTTTGGCTTCTTGCCAAACCACAGTTCATATGGCGCCGTCTCAACGAATTTTGATGGTGCCCTATTTAAAGTGAATGCAGCTGTCTCTAATGCATAACCCCAAAACGATAGTGGCAAATCGGCAAGAGACATCATAGAACGCACCATATCTAATAAGGTTCGATTATGATGTTCGGACACACCATTACGCTGTGGTGTTCCAGGCGGTGTCAATTGTGAAACAACTCCACATTGTCTTAAGTGACTGCCAAACTCATAACTCATATATTCTCCTCCTCGATCAGATCGTAGGAATTTAATCTTCTTGTTACGATGATTCTCAACTTCACTCTAAAATTTCTTGAACTTTTCAAACGTTTCATACTTGTGTTTCATTAAGTAAATATACCCATATCTACTTAAGTCATCGGTGAAGGTGAGAAAATAACGATATCCACCGCGCGCCTCAATGCTCATCGGACCGCACACATCAGTATGTATGATTTCCAACAAGTCACTTGCCCGTTCCATTGATCTAGAGAATGGGGTCTTAGTAATCTTGCCCATGAGGCATGGTTCACATGTGTCAAGTGATTCAAAATCAAGTGACTCCAAAAGTCCATCAGCATGGAGCTTCTTCATGCGTTTTACACCAATATGACCTAAGCTGCAGTGCCACAAGAAAGTGGTACTATCATTACCAACTCTACATCTTTTGGCATCAATGTTATGAACATGTGTATCATCACTATCGAGATTCAATAAGAATAAACCCCTCACATTGGGTGCATGACCATTAAAGATATTACTCATATAAATAGAACAACCATTATTCTTTGATTTAAATGAGTAACCGTCTCGCAATAAACAAGATCCAGATATAATGTTCATGCTTAACGCTGGCACTAAATAACAATTATTCAGGTTCATCACTAATACCGATGGTAATCGAAGAGCGAGCGTGCCGACGGCGATCACATCAACCTTGGAACCATTTCCCATGCGCATCGTCACTTCGTCCTTTGCCAGCCTCCGTCTATTCCGCAGTTCCTGTTTTGAGTTGCAAATGTGAGCAACCGAATCGGTATCAAATACCCAGGCACTACAACGAGAGTTGGTAAGGTACACATCAATAACATGTATATCATATATACCTTGTTTGGTGTTGGCCGCCTTCTTGTCAGCCAGATACTTGGGGCAGTTCCGCTTCCAGTGACCAGTTCCCTTGCAATGAAAGCACTCAATTTCTGGCTTAGGTCCAGCCTTGGGTTTCTTCACGGGAGGGGCAACTGCTTTGCCACTCTTCTTGGAGTTACCCTTCTTGCCCTTGCCATTCTTCTTGAAACTAGTGGTTTTATTGACCATCAACACTTGATGCTCCTTCTGAATCTTAGACTCAGCGACTTTCAACATCGCAAATAGCTCGACGACTGACTTGTTCATCCCCTGCATGTTATAGTTCAACACGAAGCTTTTGTAGCTATGTGGCAGTGATTGAAGAACTCTGTCAGTGATTGCCTCTGGCGGGAGAACAATTCTCAACTCCGCCAGACGGTTGGAATACCCAGACATTCTGAGCACATGTTCACTGACAGACCCGTTCTCCTCCATCTTGCAAGCATAGAACTTATCGGAGGTCTCATACCTCTCGATCCGGGCATTCTTCTCAAAGATAAACTTCAACTCCTGGAACATCTCATTTGCTCCATGACGTTCAAAACGTCTTGAAGTCCCGGTTCTAAGCCATACAACATTGCACATTGAACTATTGAGTAATCATCAGAACGTGCCTGCCAGGCGTTCGCAACGTCTGCAGACTCTACTGGAGCGGGTGGTTCACTGAGCGGTGCATAAAGGACATAAGCCTTTTGGGAAGCCGTGAGGATAATCCTCAGATTACGGGCCTAGTCTACAAAGTTACTTCCATCATCTTTCAACTTAGCTTTCTCTAGGAACGCATTAAAATTCAGGGGTGCTACTGCGTTAGCCATTGATCTACAACATAAATTTTGCAAAGACAACTTAGACTATTGTTCAAGATAATGAGTTTAGTTAATCATATTACTTAAAAAACTCCCACTCAAATTGACATCCCTCTGGTCATTCGAGTGTCACACAATCCAAATTAACCAACCCAAGTCCGATCATCACGTGAGATGAGGTGGTTTCAATGGTGAACATCTTCATGTTGATCATATCTACTATATGACTCATGTTCGACCTTTCGGTCTCTTGTGTTCCGAGGCCATGTCTATACATGCTAGGCTCGTCAAGTTTAACCCGAGTGTTCCGCACGTGCAACACCGGCTTGCACCCGTTGTATGTGAACATAGAGTCTATCACACCCTATCATCACGTGGTGTCTCGAAACGACGAACTTTCGCAACGGTGCATACTCGGGGAGAACAAAATTTTATCTTGAAATTTTAGTGAGGGATCACCTTATAATGCTACGGTCGTCCTAAGCAAAATAAGATGCATAAAAGGATTAACATCACATGCAAATCATAAGTGACATGATATGGCCATGAACTTGTGCTTTTGATCTCCATCTCCAAAGCACCGACATGATCTCCATCCTCACCGGCATGACACCATGATCTCCATCATCTTGATCTCCATCAATGTGTCGCCATGAAGTTGTCGCGCCATCTATTGCTTCTACAACTATTGCTAACTCATAGCGATAAAGTAAAGCAAAACGGTGAAAATAAATTAAAGACAACCCTATGGCTCCTGAAGGTTGCCGTACTCATCGACATGCAAGTCATGATTATCTATACATAACATGATCATCTCATACATCACATATATCTCATCGTGTCATTAGCCATATCATATCACAACATACCCTGCAAAAACAAGTTAGATGTCCTCTAATTGTTGTTGCATGTTTTACGTGGCTGCTATGGGTATCCAGCAAGAACGATTCTTACCTACGCAAAACCACAACGGTGATACACAAATTGCTATTCAACCTTCTCAAGGACCGCCTTTGTCGAATCCGATCCAACTAAAGTGGGAGAGACAGACACCCGCCAGCCATCTTTATGCAACAAAGTCACATGTCAGTTGATGGAACCGGTCTCTCGTAAGCGTACGAGTAAGGTTGGTCCGGGCCGCTTCATCCCACAATACCGCTGAATCAAGAAAAGACCAAGGGAGGAAGCAATCTGAGCATCAACGCCTACAAAATCCTTTGTGTTCTACTCGTGATCTCATCTACGCATAGACCTAGCTCATGATGCCCCTGTTGGGGAACGTTGCATGGGAAACAAAAAAAATTCCTACGCACACGCAAGATCTATCCATGGTGATGAGCATCTACGAGAGGGAGAGTGGATCTATGTACCCTTGTAGATCGCTAAGCGGGAAGCGTTAAGAAACACGGTTGATGTAGTCGAACGTCTTCGCGATCCAAATCGCAAGCCGTCCTGCGATCCAATCACGATCCGTCCCGATCTAGCGTCGAACGGACGGCACCTCCGTGTTCAGCACACGTACAGCTTGATGACGATCTCCGCCTTCTTGATCCAGCAAGAGGGACCGGAGAGGTAGATGAGTTCTCCGGCAGCACAACAACGTGGTGGCGGTGGTGGTGAACTAATCCGGCAGGGCTTCGCCGAGCTTCGCCTAACTAATCTAGAGGAGAAAACGATCTGAGGGAAGAGAGGCAGCCGTGGCTTTTTTTGGGTTGAGGGCTGCCCTCTAAAACCTCTAGTATAAATAGGAGGGAGGGAGGAGGAGGCAGCCCTAGGAACCCCTAGCGGTTCGGCCAAACCTCCACCAAGGGGGAGGAGTCCACCTCCCACAAGGGAGGTGGAATCCTAGTAGGACTCCTCCCCACTTGGCCTCATCTCCCACCCCTTGCACAAGGGCCTCTAGGGGCTGGCCGGCCAGCCCTCCAGGGGCTGGTGAGCCACCTCCTAGGCCCATGTGACCCTTGGGGTGGGTGGGCCCCACTTGGTGGACCCCCCGGAACCCATTCGTCACTCCCGGTACACTACAGGAAATGCCCGAAACTTTTCCGGAGGCCAAAACGGGACTTCCTATATATCAATCTTTACCTCTGGACCATTCCGGAGCTCCTCGTGACGTCCGGGATCTCATCCGGGACTCCGAACAACCTTCGGTCACCAACATACATAACTCAATACTACTGAAACATCACCGAACGTTAAGTGTGCAGACCCTGCGGGTTCGAGAACTATGTAGACATGACCGAGACACCTCTACGGTCAATAACCAAAAGCGGGACCTGGATGCCCATATTGCTTCCTACATATTCTACGAAGATCTTTATCGGTTGAACCTCTATGTCAAGGATTTAGTTAATCCCGTATGTTGTTCCCTTTGTTCTTCGGTATGTTACTTGCCCGAGATTCGATCGTTGGTATCTCTATACCTAGTTCAATCTCGTTACCGACAAGTCTCTTTACTCATTCCATAATACAAGATCCCATGGCTAACTCTTTAGTCACTTTGCTTGCAAGGGTCATTGTGATGTTGTATTACCGAGTGGGCCCTGAGATACCTCTCCGTCACACGGAGTAACAAATCCCAGTCTCGATCCATGCCCGCTCAACAGACACCTTCGGAGATACCTGTAGAGCATCTTTATAGTCACCCAGTTACGTTGCGACATTTGATACACACAAGGTATTCCTCCGGTGTCAGTGAGTTGCATGATCTCATGGTCATAGGAACAGATACTTGACATGCAGAGAACTATAGCAATAAACTAACATGATCATATGCTACGTTCATAGTTTGGGTCTTGTCCATCACATCATTCTCCTAATGATGTGATCCCGTTATCAAATGACATCTCGTGTCTATGGTTATGAAACCTTGACCATCTTCGATCAACGAGCTAGTCTACTAGAGGCATACTAGGGACACAGTGTTGTCTATGTATCCACACATGCATTTGTGTTTCCAATCAATACAATTATAGCATGGATATTAAACGATTGTCATGAACAAGGAAATATAATAATAATCATTTTATTATTGCCTCTAGGACATATTTCCAACTGCCCAAACACAACTCTCGCCATGCCAACAACAATGTCTGCATTATATAGAACAGGCGACTGGTAAGGGACAATGGCGAGAGCATTTGCGTCAAACAAATAACCCTCCTCCTGTTGCGGTTCCACAACAATGTTCTGAGCAGCATTGTTAACAGGGAGACCATTCTGAACAACATCCTCTGCAGCATCATGACCACTGGAATCAGAAAGCATCTGCTCATCCAGAACCATAGACTCCTGATCCTGGGCAACAACATCATCATTCTGAGCAACAACTGGTTCATGATCAGCAGGCCACCCCCAACCATCACCATGATTTTGCTGCTGATCATCCATAGGTGGCGGAGGGGGCGGGACATCATTCCATCCCAGGGCAGGGAACGGAGGCAAAGCGAAAAAGTGTGGATCCTGAACAAATTCCCCAGGCAGAGGATGCGCAATGCCATTCAACGGCATGGGGTCTTCATCTTGCGGCATTTGCTCAGCAAAGTTTGCACCAAGAATATAGCAGGGGGGCGTCCAAGAGACCTTTGCACCACCCCAGGCCGCATAATCCAAGAAAACCACGTCGCGAGGCACTAAAATATCTTCAGGGAAGGAAGCAAAAACAATCGACCTGACAAGGTACGAATCATCACTAATCCAATGGTGAAACTTGCCAAAAGTGTTAACCGCAGCCATAAGATTTTCAGTATTACGAAGATCAAGGGGCACACCCAAAAACATCAGGCAACCATCTCTGAAACCTTGAACACCTTCAAAACCCACCCCATGGTCATGTTTCATAAAGCGGACAAATCTGTCACCCCCTAGGTCTTGTGGCGGCAACTGAATCAAGGCAAAGCGTTCTGCAGCATCTCTTACTTCAAACAAACCAACTCCAGAAATCCTAGGCTGAGCAGAACGAGCATGAAAACCAAGCTGATTAATTAGTCCAACTACTTCCTGACGAACCTGACCGATTTGCCCAGGCGGCAGAGCTGGCATAACCTCCGCAATCATGAAGGCCTCATGGCGGCGAGCAATAGGATCAGCAGGGGTGACGAAGGAGCGAGGAAGGCGATGCTCCGCACCGTCGATGGTGTGGTGTCCCACCGGAACATAGCGCTCGGGGTCAAGCTCAAAAACCGCCATAGGGGGGTCGCACACAGCGGATGGCGATGGAGCGGGGTGCTGTAATGAAGACGGTGGTGGCGGCGTTACAGGCGGCAAAGCAGTCGGCGTGCAGGGTTGATAGGACGGCGATGGAGGTGGGGATGTGACGGGACCACTCGCTAATGGAGGAGTCGGAGTGGGCTGCTCGAGGCAGGAAGGCAAGACCAAAATAGGAGGAATATTCGGTTTCCAAAACAGACCCTTTTCCAGGGCAAATGTGGCGCAATCTTTTCGGGAGTGACCCACTATCCCACTGGCCAAACAAGGAGCAGTAGAGGGGAAATTCACCGACATGTGGCCCCGGATGGAACAAGTCTGACATGTAATTACCTGGTCCATCATGTCATCGACCATTGCGTTAAAATCAGCTTGAGCTTCCTGAGAAGATGGAATAGAAATCCCAGAAGAAAAATCCTGCCTGACAAAAAATGGGCGACGATACCTACTCGTCGGTAGCGATGCCAAAGTCGGTGAGGATCATACTAGCTATACCTGCATATTTCGATTATGAGATATGGCAGATGGAGGTCAAAACGGCTTTCCTTCATGGAAATTTAAAGGAGGATGTATACATGATATAGCCTGAAGGTTTTGCCGATCCGAATAATGCTAGTAAAATATGCAAGCTCAAGAGATCCATTTATGGATTGAAGCAAGCAGCTCGAAGTTGGAACATTCATTTTGATGAAGTCATCGTTGACCTTGGTTTCATCAAGAACGAAGGGGACTATTGTTTATACAAGAAGTCTAGTGGGAGCTCGGTAGTATTTTTTATCTTTTAGGTGGATGACATACTATTGATCGGAAATGATGTTTCGATGCTGAACTCGGTCAAGGAGTCATTGAATGGCAAGTTTTTGATGAAAGACCTTGGAGAAGCAGTGTACATTTTAGGCATCAAGATCTATAGAGATAGATCGAGGTGGCTGATCGGCTTAAGCCAGAGCACGTACATAGACAAAGTGTTGAAGCGGTTCAACATGAGTGAGGCTAAGAAAGTGATACGGGGCACACCCGTGTGTTTCGATCTTTCACGAATTGGAGGGGAATTCCACGAAGAACATGAAGAACACGGGGAAGAACTAGGAGAAATCACAAGGGAAACACTCAAGAACAAGTCCAATCACACATCCACTAGACTCACCACACACCAGATCCACAAGGTACAAGAACAACAAAGGGAAAGAGGATACATGGTAGAGTTCATCCCAAATCCCATGGGGAGACGGGGCCTTGAATCCACTAGGGATCTTCCCACGCGATGGGGGGTCTTGACATCCACTAGGGGGTCTTCTCTCATAGAGGCATCTACTCCATGGGAGAGGTAGTGGAAGGAGCTAGGCTCAACTAACTATGAGTGAAACCATTGCTTCCCCTAGACAGGAGGAGGGGGTGGAGTATATATAGTGCTAGCCACGAAGGGGTAAGTGAGAGGGAGGTACATGGGCCTCGGGCCCGTCATGCACACAGGTAAGGCCGGATGATCCGGGCCAGGGTCCGGATGATCCGAGCATCTTTCGGATGATCCGGACGGGGGTCCGGATGATCCGGTTTCGAGGTCCTCTTGGCCGGTTCCGTTTGGGATTATCCAAACGATTCGGGCGGCAGTCCGAATGATCCGGCTTCGGGAGATCCTCATCCGGTTCTGTTTGGATTAGCCGGACGATCCGGGCCGGGGGCCGGATGATCCGGGCAGCGGTCCGGATGATCCGGGCAAGTGCAGCCTTGCACTCCTTCTTGCTCCTGGACTCGGTCTTCTTCCGTCTCCACTTCCAAGCTTACCTCGCGGATGGTGTAGTCATACGTAGGTGCTGGCACTCCTCATCATCATCCGGGAAGGACCTACAATACCTATGCATGCACACGAGAGGAGTGTCAAGTAGTATACCATCCACGAAGGGGTCAAGTGAACACGTCTAAAGGAGATGATTCACCTTTATGTATGTGAAGTAGATGTGGCACGTGTCACTGTCCAAACGGACTCTTGTCATGGTGATGTCCGTAGGATGTTCCGCATCATCCCCTCCCCCTTGGGAAAGATCCGTCCTCGGATCAAGATCCAAATCACCATGGGAAGGAGATGGCGTCGCCGTGTAGGAGTGGACGAACACCAAGCCCTCATCATCATCAAACTCGAAAGGGGCACTCTCCAATGTCTCACCGTCTAGTAATTCCTTCAAAAGGAGCAAATACGACAAACACTTGGAAAAACAAATGTGGTTAGCGTTAGTGCAAAACCAAGCATTCAAGTGGTGAAACACCGCACAAGTGTTGTCATCATGCATAACATATGGTGTGACAAGGGATTGTGTCAAGGCATGTAAGCATACAAATTGAGCACAAGCAATGCAATCATGGAAACAAGTACACAAAGGTGAGGTAGGGATGCAAATATGTGTGACAATATAACAAGAATCTACCTCATGGTCATAGAAATCATGCACAAGGCAATCAACGAAAGGTCTATGGTAGGCATATGAATCATTCACGACACCAAGTAGAATGAAGTGTTTAGACACATGGTGCAAGTGCAAGACAATCCAAGCATAATGGGAACATGGTTTAGTGAAGATAGTGTGGCACTCAACTCAATAGAAAGAGCAATTGTGCATCATGTGTGAGGCAATCAAGTCAAGCATGTAGCAAGCAATGTGGCATGGCAAATGTGAAAAATGGACATTGTTGCAACCAAGCATATGATACGAGCAAACAATCCACAAGTTGGATGCAACACACAAGGCATATACGTCATGAGGCATGGAACGATGGCAATCATGAGTGAAATCAATATCTCTAACATGTGTGCAAGTAAGTGGTCCAAGATGACCAATATGTGTCATGATACAAGCAACACAAGTAGGATGATCCACAATGTCCATGCTCAAGAAGGATGTCACCTTGAAAACTTGTCCTTGTGCGTCCTTCACAATGTCGATGCGCAAGAAAGTGCGATGTAGAATCGCGTCGGTGTAGCGTGGCTCGCTCTCAAGAGCTCGAATGGTCAACTCACGTGAAATGGAAGTTGACATGTAGTCAAAGTATCCTACACATACACACAACAAAGGAAACAATGTATGTGCATGGTAGACAAACACATCATCCATCATGATGGTTCTCTTCTCTTGCACATAACTGTTAGGATCACAAATGCATGAATAATATGATGCAATAATGGCAATATTCATGGCCTTAGGTATATGGTGCAAAGAAGGAAGGAAAGCATGCTTCACATGAAAGATGTCAAAAGCTCCACTAATATGAGAGAAAGCTATGGGGGCAATCTCATTAGCTAGATCAAAGGCATTGTTGCACTCAATACATGGCATAGCAAGCACGAGAGAGGCAACATATGGAGACATATGACAATAAGCAATATCACTCATGTGCAAAGCCTGGCAATGGTTGTCATCAACCGGATAAAAGAAGCAAGTATGAATCATCGGTGATGCAACATAAGCAAGCATAGTAATCATGTCGTGGAATCTATTAGTGCAAAGATGCAACATACTAGAAGAAATCATGGCAATCATGTCATATGAGCAAATAGTAGGCACAGACAATGCACATGACATATCGCAAGCACGGGAACAAAACATGAGCAATGTATTATTATAGGCATGGGTCCCAAAGCAATCATGGCAATAGCAAATAATATCTCCACCTAGCTTGCAAATACACATACAAGTCATATAATCAAGTGTCATGTGAGATGCAAAACATGGGTCACAAATGCATGTCAAGGTCATAGAAGTGAGCATATCATGCAAAGTGAACATGACAATATGGGCCAAGGATATATAATGGACAATAACCCATAACCATGTGAGGGCCATGTAGAAGAAATGTGCGAAGTCCTTGCGCAAGGGGAATGATTGGAGACAAATTTCGGTGGATCCCAAAGCATCGGTGCTCTCAAGAGCTCTTTTCGTCAACTCATGGGATTGTGAGGTTAACGAGTAATCATGAGTACCTACACACAACAAAGACAAAGGGAAAATTGTGTGTGCGTGGTATATGTACACATCATCCGTTAGGATGTGCATGTGCATGTGTTCATTAGCACAAAATATCCAATGCTCAAATAAGTGAGATTCATGATATAAAACATGTCATCCATCATGAAAGGTTTCTTATTATATATGGCATAATGGAGACTAGAAATATGTAGTGCGTCACTTGAAATATCGAGAGCGTTGTTATTCATGATATGCGGATGGTGCACACAATAATTGGGATCATGCAATGGATGGGGTGGGACAAAATCTCCTAACATGTATGAGGAAACTATTGGGGTCTCCTCATGTGTAATAGCGGAAGCAGAATTCGGAGAATATGGACAACATCCAAAACAATGAATATCCATTGCTAGGTGTTCATGGCATGTCATATGTGAGCAATTGCACAAATGATGCAAAGGGAGCATGGCAATATCATCACAAGAAAAGTAAATGCCAATAACCATGGGTTTGTCATCTATGCCATATTTGCTAATTGGGTTTATTTTAATGGCATATGCATAGTTACTACGATGAGATTGCGAGGATGCAATATGGGTGATCTCATGCATAGCATATGACAAATCAAGTGGATTGTCAAACATGATGTGACCAATAGAGTTCTCACAAGGTATCCTATGCAACATGGCATAATAACTAATAGACTCCACATGAGAATCGTCAAACTCATCATAAATGGGCAATTCATCACATGAGGAAGTCGCATAATCATGAAGCATGGGAATAGGATGATCATCATCATGCAAGCAATCAATCTCAAGATAGTCCACTAGTGGGACAAGCGAAGAACCATCACCTATGTTACCTTTAGAGCTCTGCTCATGAGATGTAGGTGAGGTGGGAAGTACCAACACGTGGTCATCGTCATGACGGAACCATGTGGGGGTGCATCATATTCCACCATGGCCATCTTTTTGTCCAAAGGTAGGACGAAGTCATCAAGGATCGGCGCGTCGTCGTATATGGGACCTAGCACCAAAGGAGAAGACACAATAGAGGTAGAGGTTAAGTTGTTAGAAATCGAAATGGCCTCACATGCCCTATCACCTACCTCACTCTCTATATGTGGTGGTGGCTCACTCACTCCCTCTAGGTAGTTGCAGTCGTACTCACTTATGGTGGAGTCACTCATCTCACTCAAGTGGTGGGGGTTGTGGCTCTCCTCACATGGGAATTGGGGCAACACATCATATATGGGGCTAGTGGTGAAGTCACTCTCACTCTCAATATGGTGGCTAAAGTCTCTCAACTCAACTCCAAACGTTGTCGTGGTCGAAGGGAAAATCCCATGCTCAACCATCTCGTCACCGTCGCCGTGGATGAAGGCCGAAGATGGCACATCATCCCTCTCGCCTCCAAAGATGGAAGCATCATCTTTGCTTGTAGTCGATCGCCTTGATCTTCGCATCAAAACTTGTCCTTGGTGGCGTTCTTGGTCTTCGTGCACTTGTTTCTTGGAGGTGGCTTGCCCTTTGCGATGATGTAGATCACGAACGTGATGGTTGTCGTGGCGGTCGTCTCGAAGATGAGGACATGGCCGACTTGTGCTTGCATTGGATGGGCGCTCGGAAGATGTGTGACTTGAGCGTCTCCGCCTTGAAGATGACGAAGGGGAAGAAGACTTGTAGTTGGCCAACACATGTCGAAGTTGATCCATGTGTTCGTCCAACTTGTTGTCGATGTAGTCTCTTTTCCGAGCTTCGGATTGTCGTATGTCGATGGCGAGTCGCTCGAGTTTTTGGTTGATGTGGTTGTTCATGTTGATGTAGTCGTCAAAGACTGAAGATGTCGTGCTTTGCCTAGCCATCACAAGACTCGAGCAAAGGTGAGTGGGAAATGAGATAAACAATACCAAAATACCATTTCCCAAAGTTGAGGATGTATCCCGTTTCACTCAACGTGAAATGCAAGAATAGGGGAATTGGTACCGGACTTGTTCACTCACACCTACACATAAAGCTTATGGAGTGGCTCGGTTAGGACAAGTGGCACAAAATTTAAGCAATTGTCAATTCAAGATATCGAAAATGTTGAGGAAGATTCACAAAATTGCAATGCAAAGCAAATAGATCAATAGCTATGGGGCACTAGGAACACACACAGAGATAGATAAATGGGATCCGCACAACCAAGGAATGAGCACAAAATGTGAGAGACACGAGAAAAGCTCGTGTTGCATGGATACTAGAAGAGACAATAGCTCGATTTCTCAAATGGGCTAGATACGCGCTTGTGCACCAACCTAAAAGAGTAAACATGCCGTCTTCAATCCCAAGTATGCTATGTATGTATGATCCAAGAGTATGAACTATGCAGAATGTCTCAATGCTATTGCTATTGCTTATAAGCTCTTTTGTATCTCCTCTTTTTCTTAAAAGCTTTTTGCTGTTTTTTTCTCTATGCTTGATGCTCGAACCAAGATATGAGAGAAGTATGATGGATATGCACGGGAAAGACTTATGGCACAATGTAGATAGCAAGATGTTTGCACGCTATAACTAGCTATGCAGCATAAGAGTAACACTATGGTGCACAAGTAACGTAGCCCGGCAATTCTCAACTCGCTAGTCTCAATGGGTAAGGTACGCAATAGGCTCGGAGCGATCAATGCAATGGCAAGGAAATGGACAATGATGTCGTCGAGATTACCGTCCTTCCTTACGGTTGGGCTGCCAAAAAGGCGAAGTGGCCGATGTCGATGTCGAGGCCGAGGCGATGATGAGTGGCAGCGTTGTCGATGTAGAACCGTCCCTAATTAGCCGAAACACCTTAGGAAACGTAAACCGCAACTCAAAATCTCAAACAAAATTGGGTTAGGGTGGCGGAAGTTTATGGCGGGAACGCTATGCGGAAGTTATGGTGGTGGCCTAGGCAAACATGCCAAATATGCAAAAATTTGATGGTGTCAAATGATGGTGGAACTAATTTTGTGGGAAGGACGATGTCAATAGCTACAAAACGAGCTAAAGAACGTCAAAATCGGAGTGCGGATGCATTAGTTATGGCCAAAACAAAATTCCAGGCGTGTCAGTTTTGGGGTTACCCGGACATCCGGGAGGGGGTCCGGATGATCCGGGTTCAACTTCCGGATTTCCGATGTTTGGGCTGCCCCGGACATCCGGGAGGGGGTCCTGCTGATCCGGGAGATGGTCGGATGATCCGGGCAGGTCAAACTGCTCGGGATTTCCTCTTGGGGACGCGATTTTGGACGGAAATTTCGATCTTGGGTGTCAAAATTGATGGAGAAAATAAAAATTCGGATGGATTTGGTGGTGGGAAAGCTAGATCTACTTGCCAAACACGAAATCCATGGATCAAAATCAACAAAATCTCACAAGAACCAACAAATCACAAAACTTTTGGTGAGGCTATTTTTGGTGGGGATTTTCAAATTGGGACGAAATAAAACAAAATTAGGCTAAAAACGGTGGGGGAGACTCCAAATTCGTGATCAACGTGGCTCTTGATACCAATATGATACGGGGCACACCCGTGTGTGTCGATCTTTCACGAATTGGAGGGGGGTTCCAGGAAGAACACGAAGAACACGGGGAAGAACGAGGGGAAATCACAAGGGAAACACTCAAGAACAAGTCCAATCACACATCCACTAGACTCACCACACACAAGATCCACAAGGTACAAGAACAACAAAGGGAAAGAGGATACATGGTAGAGTTCATCCCAAATCCCATGGGGAGATGGGGCCTTCAATCCACTAGGGATCTTCCCACGCGATGGGGGGTCTTGACATCTACTAGGGGGTCTTCTCTCATAGAGGCATCTACTCCATGGGAGAGGTAGTGGAAGGAGTTAGGCTCAACTAACTATGAGCTAAACCATTGCTTCCCTTAGAAAGGAGGAGGGGGTGGAGTATATATAGTGCTAGCCACGAAGGTGTAAGTGAGAGGGAGGTACATGGGCCTCGGGCCCGTCACGCACACAGGTAATGCCAGATGATCCGAACGGGGGTCCGGATGATCCGGCTTGGAGGTCCTCTTGGCCGGTTCTGTTTGGAATTATCCGGACGATCCGGGCGGCGGTCCGGATGATCCGGCTTCGGGAGATCCTCGTCAGGTTCTATTTGGATTAGCCGGACGATTCGGGACAGGGGGCGTATGATCCGAGCTTCTTCCGGATGATCCGGGCGCCGGTCCGGATGATCCGGGAAAGTGCAGCCTTGCACTTCATCTTGCTCCTGGACTCGGTCTTCTTCCGTCTCCGCTTCCAAGCTTCCCTCGTGGATGGTGTAGTCATACGTAGGTGCTGGCACTCCTCATCATCATCCGTGAAGCTCCGACAATACCTATGCATGCACACGAGAGGAGTGTCAAGTAGTATACCATCCATGAAGGGGTCAAGTGAACACGTGTAAAGGAGATGATTCACCTTTATGTATGTGAAGTAGATGTGGCACGTGTCACTTGCCAAACGGACTCTTGTCATGGTGATGTCCGTAGGATGCTCCGCATCAGAAAGGGTTCTTACCCATCTCACATGTTATAAGGCTAAGCAAGACTCAGAGTCCTGCGACTTCTGATGAGCGAAACCGGATGAGTAGGATTCCATATGCTTCGGCAATAGGATCCATCATGTATGCCATGCTATGCACTCGGCCTGATGTTGCCTATGCAATAAGCTTAACAAGCAGATACCAGGCCGACCCAGGTGAGAGTCACTGGGTAGTGGTGAAAACTATCTTGAAGTACCTGAAAAGGACTAAAGAGATGTTCCTAGTTTATGAAGGTGATGAGGAGCTCTGCGTAAAGGGTTAAGCTGATGCTAGTTTCCAAACCAACAGGGATGATTGTCGATAAAAAACTGGATTCTTGTATGTTATGAATGGAGGAGCAGTGAGCTGGACGATTTCCATGCAAGATACGGTGGCCGACTCTACAACAGAGGCCGAATACATTGCGGATTGTGAAGCCGCAAAGGAAGGTGTTTGGATTCGGAAGTTCTTGGAGGATCTTGGTGTGTTCCCAAGCTAGCCAAACCATTGGACCTGTATTGCAATAATTCAAGTGCCATCGTACAGGCCAAGGAGCTGAGATAACACCACAAGACCAGGCACATAGACTGAAAGTATCACCTGATACGAAAGCTCATAAAGAATGGTGATACGAATTTATGCAAGATTCATACGGATGAAAATGTTGCAGATCCATTGACAAAGCCACTTCCACAACCCAAGGATGAGGGGCACGTTAGAGCTATGGGCATTCAATGTCTATTTGATTGACTCTAGTGCAAGTGGGAGACTGTTGGAGATATGCCCTAGAGGCAATCATGTATGATGATATTTCCTATGTGCTTTTGAATAAAGATAGTCCTTGGACATTATCAGTGATGTGTATTAACAAGTACGTGACTTGTTTGTGAGACTATGAATTGTATGACGACTGTCCTAAATGGTCCCTAGTCGTAAAGGCTGTGTGGACGCTCAGCCAGTTAGACTAGCATATGACACAGTGGATGGTCTAGTCTCACTGTCCATGTAGAATTGGATGCGAGCCGGATAATATGGAATCAGAAATATCTGGTCGGATTCGACGTAGTCGGATCAGAGCCAAGATAAGGTCTGAGTTGGACAGTCCCGACTATGAGACGCAGCGATAGGCCATCTGTTAGTCTCTAGTACAACATACATTCTATGTCCTAAAACCTGAGCTGGCGCATGTACTCAGGATGGTGATAGACTAGCTTTGGGCCGACCAAACGCTACTCCATAACTTGGTAGTTATAAAGGTGGGTTTCGGGCTTGTCCTGACCCATGTTGCGAGACATGGTTGAGCTGAGGGGATTTGCCCCTCCGATCAAGAGAGATATACTCTGGGCCCCTCGGGTGATCCGACCTGGATAAGCATGGCCATGCGATGAGGATTATGAGATCATCCGAAGTGTTGGTAGGATTCACCGAAACGAGAAAGAGGTCATGCTGCAACAAGGATGACCATGTCGCCTTGAGCATGAAAACATATATCATGTGGCAAAGGGAACAGAAGTGTGATGTACAGGTTCGCCTAACCAGCTTCATCGGACACTTGGAGTCGGCACACTTTGCTAGAGGCCATTATCGACTAGTCGAGTCGGATGTGATTTGACTCGCGACCAAGTGAATGAGAACCAAAGGGGTCGCGCTCTTAATGGAAGGAACACGTGGGCTTTAGAATCCGTGCAAGGCCAAGAGTTGATCCCGCGACGGATGCCTATATATAGTGGAGGTGCGGCACAGCAATCCAGTTGATCACTTTGGTGCCGTCATTAGGTTTTGCATGTGTTGCAAGTAGCCACCTCCACTCGCCGCCGAACTGTGTGATCGGACCTAGCAGTCCACCGCACGGTGTTCCTCCTACACGCGCGGATACCATTAGAGGCGGTGCACTTGCGCCGCTCCAGCGAACCTGTACGTGGGATCCGGTGACCGGCTGTTCGAGGGAGATCGGACCGGCTGTTGGAGGCGAGGAGGAGATGAACCACGCGGACGCGCTGCCCCAACTCTACTTCCGCTGCATGGCACCGCGCGTCTAGTGGTAACGATCTGTGATCCATCTCTATAGCATGTTCTTGGATGTTCTGCGCGTATGAAATTTTAATTTGCATGCGATGCACCTACGGTAGAACCCAACAAAAGTATCCTAGAATGATAATATAATAGCATGGAACAGTAAAAAATTATAGATACGTAGGAGACGTATCAGCCCCCGAGCCACCCTTTCCTCCTCCCGTGGCCTCTGGCCTCGATTGCGACCCCGCCGGCGCACCAGCCCACGGTGCACCGCACCCTGCCTATAAGAGGCCACCCCGAGACCCTCTCTCCCCTCTGGATCCTCTCTCTACCTCCCAATAATACGCCGACATCACCCATTCGACCTCCCGAGCCCCCTGCGCTCGGATCGAACCTGAGCTCCGCCACCTTGGGACTCCGACGATCTTGAGGTAGACAGCCCCTCCGGCCCTGTTTCCCCTCTCCTCGTTCCCCTCTCACCTTCCTAACGCGTTCCCCTCCCTTTCCCGCGTTTATTGCTGCAGGAATCGTCGACGGCGAAAACCTCCCGTAGCTCTCCGCCGCGGCTTCCTCATCGCCGACGACCAGGGCCACTCCGTTGAGAGCCACCTCCTCCACCGGAATGGCAGGTCGACGCTGGTTCCATTTCAGCCTCCCGCTCGCCCTGCCGTGCCTCTAGTCACCCCGTGAGCTCGCCGCCCCTCTGGTCAGGAGGTTGACGATGGCCTGGTGGGGCCAGCTCATCAGCCTCCCACCTCTCTTGCTCCCCCTCTCTCTATGGCAGCTAGGCCCGCCTGTCGGGTTTGGACACATGGTTCGCCTGGGCTGGCGCGGCTTTGGGCCAGCCCAGCAGCTGGCAGATTTGGCCCGGCCAATCTCCTCGCATTTTTTTCCTTTTGTGAAGATTTTTGCAAAAATCCTACAAGTCCAAATATTGATCCAAATCCAGTAATTCCAACTCCACAAATCTTGTAATATTTTGTGCTATTTAATGATGCCACTTGTGCAACCTTTTGAAAATATTTTTTGTACTGTTTTTATTTAAAACCTTGATTTGAATATTTAAAACCACTGTAAAAAAATACTTTTCACTACTTTTGACATTTCAAAACCAAAAACTACCAGTTTTTGTATTTTTAGTTCCCCCCTAGTATTTTACAAAAGTGGTTTGACATTTTTAGGAGTAGTTTATTTCTCTGTTTTTGCTGTGGTCTTATTTTTGCCCGTTGATATTGCGATGATAGATTGTGTTGTTGACGAAGGAATTGGGCCAGAAGATTTTGAAGACCCCGGAGACTTTGTTGAGCCAGGCAAGCAGCCCTTTGACCATGTCTAAGAATCCTTTTTGGGCATGTCATATAGCACTTGATAATGAAGCATCAGAATCATGATGATTATGGTGACCACCTTTATGTGTTGCCTCTGTTACTTTCCTCGTCGATACTTGCATGACCTGACCCTACCTTCTGCCTAGAGTTGTGTGGGTGGCAAGTAGATAGGTTGCTAAGTAGTTGCTACGCAAAGTGGGACGGGAATATGCATTGCAATGGAAACAAAAGCGTTTTCAAAGACTTTTCGAAAACCCGTCGGGTGCCACTAATGCCCGAGGGAGATGTTGAGCGAGGTAACCGCTTGATAAAGAAGTGGTGTACCAAGGCAAGTGAGTGTGTTGTTTTCAAAAAAGGATTAGATTTAAGATTTGTTGATCGTCCCAAGATTACATGTACAACCACGATACCCCTTATGGGATGGGGCTTTGTTGATTACTTTGGTCGATGCTAGCAGAGAGCCCACATTACTAGTGGCGGGAGTGGCGTGGTCACTCTCGATACGGGTCGTGCCAGGAAGGACGATCATGGGCTGTTTTCACAGACACCGGCCACACCATTGTGTCCCCTCTTGGATGGTACAATCTTGATCAAGGCTCGTGGGATGTACATCATGACGGCTGGGTACCAACGAGTGGACTCTTTGTTTAGTATCATCAAGGGAAAGGCATTGTTCACGTGCTTACCTCGGGTATGTGATATACCGCGAGTGGTGGCTTGACACAGAAGTTCCCCGAGTCTTGCGGGTAAAGTGTGCAACTTCTCCAGAGTGTAAAAGTATTCGAATAGCCGTGTACACGGCCAAGGACAGTTGGGTGGTCCTGCTTAAACTATGTCCACATGTTTTCACAAACTTGGTGTGTGTGTGTGGTAAGAGAATACTTGAGTTGAGTAATGACGACTTGATGTGATGATCGAACATGAGAGGTTCAACCTCTATTCATACTGATATCTGTAACCTGTTCGTATGGTTACTCGGAACCTCATGATGCATGCTTTTACATGTTGATAGGACATACCATTGCACTCAAATTAGCTTTCCATAAAATCACCTATTTAGTGCTATATCATGCTTTGTTGTACCTTGTTCCAAACATGGTTTTCTTGCGAGTACATTCAAAGTACTCATTGGCTTGCCACTAGGTATTTAATTGGCCAGGCATGGAGCAGGAATATGGTGAAGATTTCATTGGTGACGAACATGCGAATTAGGACGCTTCCCACTCAGAATGCCTGTAGGGTTAAGGCAGATGGCATGGGTCTACGCTAGCTTTCAAGATTTCTGCTATGAGTTTATGTTTGTTGTTTGGCCTTCATGGCCCTATCTATGTAAGACTTGACCATGATGGTCATTATTTGTGTCAGACGGTATGTATGGATCTAAGACTCTTGTTATTCAGCTTCTGTGTGTTCAGTGAGCATTGATCTCTGGGATCACTGTACACATGCATTTGGTGATCATGACTTATGAGTCAGGGAACCCACAAAGCTAGTATCAGAGCCATCCTGAGTGTAGGAAGCCTTAGTTAGCATGGACGTTAGTTAGGATAAAACCCCTTTCAAAAACTACACCTAGTGTCTATACTTAGGAGTTTCTGCACTTCTTACCTCTCCTAGTCTCATTTCAAACTTTACTGACTCCCCTCCCCTTAAACCTTGTAGATGGCCGTCGAACCCGAGGACCTCCTAGCATTCGGCTTTCCTCTACTCCTTGGGCATAGCCTGGAGAAGTGTCAGTTTCGCCGACCTCCCGTCTTCCTTTACCACGAGCACTGGGTCGATGTCGTCACGAAGGAGTACCACATTGACATGGTCGTGAAGGCAAATGACTAACCGACGAGTTGGTTCTTTAAAGGACCACAAATGGAGACCTTGGCGTTCGCAGTCGAGACAGCTGCACGCAAGGCACTTATCCACCTTCGAGACATCATCCCAGAGTTGGCTGACGAGCTAGCTACTCGCTACCTACCTTTCAGGAAGGATGATATTGGCGAGAGTTGGACGTTGGTTCCATCCAAGGAGGATGGGACACCACTCAGATTCCAGACCTACTTCAGCCTCTTCGCCGACAGTCTGGCTCATATACTGATTAAGGAGTCCATGAAGCTCCGCAAGAAACTTCACCACACTAGAGAGCTACTTCGTCAAGCCAAGGTGAGGCCAGACATGATCAAGAAGGATGGAGCCCCCGAGGGACGACCAGCTGTCACTCATAGAGGAGGAGTACCCCCAGCCAGAGATGCACCCACCTGTCGTCGTCGCATGAGTGCGAAGGAGTACCGTGAGCTCTTCACCACGCCACCGGCGAAGCGTCATCGGGGTGGACCTCCTCGTTCTCCGACCCCCTCGACCATAGATGACGCCCGTATGGATGATGGCAAGGAGGAAGATCCTGAGGAGCGTGAGTACGAGACCGAGCACTCCACCACTTGAGTCCGGGAACCCCTAGGGTTGGAGAAGTCATGTATCCCTCTTGCAAAGTCAAGTCCGTGTAATGGTTCATATGAAACCATGTGTGTTTGTTGGTTGTTTTTGTTGTCTGTGTCCCGATGCAAGTCGCGCTTTTCCCTTAGGCAACATGTAAGCGACTCCATCGTCTATCTTATCCTAATATTATGTGTTTGGTCTTTTGACCTTTGTTTCATCACACTTACACTCTACCAACCCCCTTAGGCATGCTTTCTCTATTATTGCTCCCCCGTCTCTTCTATCCTAGTTGTTTGACTTGGCTGCTCCAAACAGGATGGTGACTGCAAACCACGCAAGCACTTTTGGCAACCCCGACGCCGGGAACTCTAGCCAGCAGCAGGTAGCTGGTGGGTCTGCTTACGCTGGAGATCACCAGGAGCAGCCACATGGCGACATTCCCCCGCCACAACCTCCACCGGAGAACATGACCATAGCTTAGTTTCTCCAAGTTCTTCGGGAGGAATGCCAAGCCAACTCCACTGCTATTGAGCAGATGGCCCATGCCCTTGTGAACAACCAACAACAAGGAAGGAACGACAATGGTTGCTCCACTCTGGCGGAGTTCATGAGGAATTCACCCCCAATCTTCACCGAGACTGCTCAACCTCTGGATGCCGATGAATGGATGCGCAGCATCGAGGACCTCCTTGCATTAGTCAACTGCAACGAGGATCGTGAGAAGGTGCTTTATGCCTCTCACTGCCTTAGAGGTACCGCCAGATCTTGGTGGGATGGATTCAAGGTCATGCAAGGCGATCGTGTGATCACCTGGGCTGATTTCAAGGAAGGATTCCGCACGGCTCACATACCTTCGGGAATCATGGCTATCAAGAAGTGGGAATTCCGAGCGCTGAAGCAAGGAAGTGGCTCTGTAAAGGAGTATATGCAGAAGTTCAACCTGCTGTCAAGGTATGCCCTTGAAGATGTCAACACTGAGGCCGCTAAAATGGAACGTTTCATGGAAGGACTCTAGCAAGTCCTGCAGTATCAGCTCATTGTCTGCGACTGTCGGACCTTCTTCGACCTGTTGAATAAGGCTCTCATGCTCGAAGACAAGCGTCGTGCCATGGAAGACACTCGCAAGTGCAAGAAGATCAGCAAGGGAAGTTCCAGCAACCAGAAGCCTCGCCCCTAGCAGCCAGCCCCAGCCAAGCCAACCTATCAGCCTCAGCAGGCTAGACCTCCTGCACCTCGTCCGAGCTACCAGCCTCAGCAGTATGCCAATCCCAGGCCAACTTACAACAACCCTAATAATAACAATGGTGGCAACCACAACAACTCAAGCCAGGTCACTTGCTTTGGATGTGGTCAGCCAGGACCCATCTCTAGGAAGTGCCCCGACAAGAAGCCAGATGCACCTCTCCCCAATGCGCCGAAACAAGGGCAAGGCCGTGGAGCGTCACCAAGGAACCAAGCTCCCCGCAACTAGCCCAACAATGGCAAGGGTCGTGTGAATCACGTCACCGCTGAGGAAGCCCAGGAAGACCCGAACGTCATACTGGGTACGTTCCTCGTCAACTCAACACCGGCAACCGTTCTGTTTGATTGTGGAGCTTCGCATTCTTTTGTTACCCAAAAGTTTGCAATAGGGAGTGGTATGAAGCCTACACCCCTGGGTAATCCTATGTTGGTACATACCCCGGGATCGGTCATGAGGACCAAGATAGGATGTAAGGGAGCTGGGATTGTCATCAATGGAGTAGAATTCCTAGTAGACCTTATCATCCTGAAGTCGCAAGGCTTGGATGTGATCCTAGGCATGGACTGGTTAACCAAGCACCAAGGCTTGTTATACTGTGCTAAGAGGATTGTTACCATGACCAGCAACCAAGGAGTTAAAGTCAAGTATGTCCCCAACCCTTCCACCGCTCAAGCTCCACTGTCAGGAGTTGAGTTGGACCAAGTGCCAGTGGTATGTGAATACCCTGATGTATTTTCTGATGAGCTGCCCGGAATGCCTCCTGACCTTGACATTGAGTTCATAATTGAGCTAATGCCCGGAGCAGGACCCATCTCTAAGAAGCCCTATAGAATGGGATCCGAAGAGTTGGCTGAACTGAAGAAGTAACTGGCAGAGCAGCTCAGGAAAGGATTATCCGGACTAGTGCCTCCCCCTAGGGATCGCCTGTTCTGTTTGTGGAAAACAGGGATGGTACTATTCGACTTTGTGTCGATTATCAATCTCTCAATGAAGTCACAATCAAGAACAAGTACCCACTCCCCAAGATTGAAGACCTGTTCGATCAGCTGACTGGTGCCAAGGTGTTATCTAAGATTGACATCAGGTTTGGGTACTATCAACTGAAGATCAGACCCAAGACATTCCGAAGACGGCATTAGTCACTCGTTATGGCATGTACGAGTACACAGTCATGTCATTTGGGTTAACCAATGCCCCTGCCTGCTTCATGTACCTCATGAACAAGGTTTTCATGGAGTACTTGGACAAGTTTGTTATCGTCTTCATTGATGACATACTCGTCTTTTCCAATCTGAAGAAGAGGATGAGTAACACTTGAGATTGGTCCTGGACAAGCTTCGAGAGCACCAGCTTTATGCCAAATTCAGCAAGTGTGAATTCTGGCTCCATGAAGTTGAATTCTTGGGTCATGTGTTAATTGCAGAGGGATTGTCAGTGGATCCTGCCAAGATCGAAGCCGTGACTGAATGGCAATCCCCAAGCAATGTGAAGGAAGTCAGAAGCTTCCTCAGACTCGTGGGATATTACCGCAAGTTCGTCGAAGGATTTTTGAGCATTTCTAGACCCATGACTCAACTCTTGAAGAAGGACAAGAAGTTTGAATGGACGCCGATGTGCGAGGAAAGTTTCCAAGAGCTCAAGAAAAGATTGACGACAACCCCAGTTCTGGCCACCCCCGATATTCACAACGAGTTTGTGATATATTTTGATGCATCAAGGACCGGGCTTGCAAGTGTTCTGATGCAGGAAGGCAGAGTCATAGCATATCTATCCAGACAGCTACGCCCTCGTGAGGCGAGCTACGCTATTCATGATGTTGAGTTGGCAGCAGTAGTTCATGCCTTGAAGACATGGATACATTACCTTCTAGGGACGTTATGTGAGATATACACAGACCACAAGAGTTTGAAGTATATTTTCACTGAAAAGGAATTGAACATGAGGCAGCAAAGTTGGTTGGAGTTGATTAAGGACTATGACCTCGGTGTTCAGTACCACCCTGGAAAGTCTAACGTGGTAGCAGATTCCCTAAGCAGAAAGGCTTGTTCCTTGAATGCTATGATGAAGGAAAGACTACCCATCCTGTATGAAGAGCTTGAAAGCTTTGGCTTGGAACTAGTTGCACCTGCATTCCTAGCCAACCTCGAAGCAAAGACTACCTTGATGGATGATATTATGGAAGCTCAGAAGGGACACGAGAGTATTGAAGGTATCAAGAGGAAGATCAAAGCCAGCAAGGCCCTAGGATTCTCGGTGGATGAACAAAGAGTCGTATGGTTCGGGAATTGCATCTGCGTACCCCAACAAGGTTGAGCTCAAGCATCTGATCTTGCAAGAAGCCCATGACTCTCCGTATTCCATCCATCCTGGAGGAACCAAGATGTACCAAGACCACAAAGCAAGATTTTGGTGGCATGGCATGAAGAGAGAGATAGCCACTTTTGTCGAAAAGTGTGACATATGCCAGAAAGTCAAACCTGAGCATCAGCGACCCGCTGGCCTGTTACAACCTCTCAAAGTGCCTGAATGGAAGTGGGACAAAGTCAGGATGGACTCATCACCGGTTTGCCCAGGTCAAGCAAGGGACATGATTCCATTTGGGTCATTGTTCATCACCTGACCAAGGTAGCCCACTTCATTCCCGTCAAGACCACCTATGATGGAAGTAAGATAGCTAGTCTTTACATCGAGCATACTGTAAGCCTTCATGCAATTCCTAAGGAGATTGTGTCAGACCGTGGTACCCAATTTACCTCAAGGTTTTGGAAGCAATTCCAAGAACCCTTGGGGACTAATCTATCCTTCAGCATCGCTTTTCACCCACAGATCGGAGGACAGACAGAACGAGTAAACCAGATACTCAAGGATATGCTTCGTGCTTGTGTCCTGGCGTATGGAGCCAAGTGGGAAGACTGTCTGCCATTCATCGAGTTCTCTTACAACAACAGTTACCAGTCCAGTCTTCAGATGGCACCATTTGAGGTGTTGTATGGACGCAAATGCCGCACTCCCCTCAATTGGTCAGAAACCGGAGAAGGACTAGTCTTTGGATGAGATATCCTCCGCGAAGCAGAAGAGCAAGTTCAACTCGTCAAAGAGCGTCTAGAGACCGCCAAATCAAGACAGAAGAGCTACCTCGATTCCCGCCATCGAGAAGTGAGCTTCAACAATAGACACCACGTCTATCTCCGAGTCACGCCTCTCAAGGGAACCAAGCGCTTCCACGTTAAGGAAAACTCGCACCAAGATATATTGGCCCCTTCAAGATCACTGCAAGATGAGGAGAACTTGCCTACCAGCTAGAGCTACCTTCGGAGCTATCAGATGTGCGCAATGTTTTCCACGTTTCACAACTCCGGAAGTGTCTCCAAGTTCCAAACCGCCCCAACCTCTACAAGGACATCGATCATCAAGCCATCGACCTTCAGCACTTATCGCGAGAGACCAGTTTGCATCTTGGATGAAGCCGAGCATTGCACCCGAAGCCTCACCATCAAGTAATTCAAGGTCTAGTGGAGCAACCACACTGAAGCAGAAGCAACCTGGGAGCGTGAAGACTACCTTAGATCCGGGTTCCCTTATATTTTTAGCGCCTAGCCTAGGAATCTCGGGGACGAGATTCTTGTAAGGGGGGTAGGCCTGTCACACCCTGTGTTTGTACCACTTTGTTATTTTGTGATTTTATAAAAATTTGGACCAATTAAAACTTTTTGTATGCTTATGCATGTTTGAATTGTTTGCTATTTGCTTGTTTGCCTGATTGTGTTTTGGTCCACAAAAATGCTCCTACTCTCAAAACACCTCTCCTTGATCCAAGATCATGCCCAATGATGATACTATGGCCCTGTTTGTTTGGGCTTTAGCTTCGGCTTTTACAGCTTTTCGACTTTTGTCAAAAAGCCACAAAAGCTCCTAAATAGGTGCTTTCGGAGCTTTTATGGCTTTTAATGAATCAATATTGTCGGATTTCGGGCTCCGCAAAACCCTCGAGGTTCAAACACAGGGGCGTGTGCGAAGATTCCCTACAGCCTCACCCTACCCAGGTTCACTACTCGATGGTTACTACGGCAAACTCGCACGATGACGAGGAAGAAGATGAACATGGTGGTTTACCCAGGTTCGGGCCGCTGTGAAGCGTAATACCCTACTCCTGCTTTGGTGGATTGCCTCTCGGGGAGGTGTGGTGGATGAACTAGTATAGTGGTGAGGAGCATTGCGAGGGCGTTCCAGTGGTGTTCTTGGCTCTCTGGCTTGTCTTGTGGTCGACCCCTCCCTATGGTGCAGCCTAGCTTCTATATATAGCAGTCGCCCGGGTCCTCTTCCCTTATCGCAATGGTGGTCTTCGCCTGCAAAGTACATCCCCGCCCTGTCCAAAGGTGGTCTTCGCCTGCAAAGTAGATGTCGATGATGCAGAGGTGGGCTCGGCGATGACATCTGCCCTGCGGGGCTCGTGGTCGTGGTCTTGTTGCACCGGAATGGAAACCTTTGGGAGGCGCTTTGGGAACCCGCGTACGTCCCTGCTCCCTTTGCACCAAAGGGGAAACTGCACCGCCTGGCGCGCTGGCGCCCGCCTGTCCTTCCTTGCGTCATCCTTGACTCCTGAGGCCGGGTCCGGCATAGAAATCTCCGCCGCTTCGGAGGGGGCCTGAGGAGGCCCATCCCCTGCTGGTCTTGATGCCGTTCTTCCACGCGAGCCTGGGGTCCTCGCGAGGGCCTTGTCATGAGCGAAGTCGCGCCGGGCCGTGCTTGGCTGATGACGTGGGCCATGCCTTGGGCCGCAGGCAGGTCTGGGTACCCCCATTCCCAGAACGCCGGCAAATATAACAATATTTGGCTCCAAAAGCCATAAAAGCTCCAAAAGCACCTATTTAGGAGCTTTTGTGGCTTTTTGACCAAAGTGGAAAAGCTGCAAAAGCCGAAGCTAAAGCCCAAACAAACAGGGCCTATGTGTATAGGACCAAAAATAAATATTATTTTGGCCAAAAAGGATTTATTCAATTTAAGTTTAAAAAAAACTTGAATTGAGGTTTGTACTACAAGTCCTCAAATTACAGAAAATATTCTTCCCCAATTATTTTATTTGGAACCTACTATATATAAGACCTCCCAAAACCACCAAATATTATTTTTAAAGATTGTTTTCATATTTTATTGAAAGGCTTTTTCTTAAGGACAGAAATGGTCTTTTCTAGGGAAAAATTATTTTATGCATTGAATGCTTTTGAGAAAATTTAGGGAAACTCAGTGGACATATATTTTCCATGTATAAGAGTTTAAACACATGGTCATGTTCAAAATATTGGACAAAACCCTTCAAAACACTTTCTGCCTATTTGAAGCATTTGAAATATTTCTATTAGAAATATTATCAAATAAATCCAAGAAAATTCTAGCAAGTCACATATGCCATATGTGAAGATCTTGCCAAGTTTCAACTCAATACCAATTGTTTTGATTCACCAAAATATCCCAAAATCCTTTTTGTCCAGGTCCAAACTTTCCTAAATCCAAGCTATGGTCAAATTGGTTCCCAAGGCTACTACAAGCTCTAGTTCAACAAGTGCTACTTCAACTCCAAGGATCCCCATCAAGTTGATCTGGGTCCCAAAGAAGAAGAACTAGGGAAGTTCTTGAGGGGTGACTCCGCCAACAAAATTCACTCCCATTCATCGTTCGCAAGAACTAATGCACTCAACTCCAACCTTATGCATTAGTTTAAGGAGTCACAAATACATCATAGGTAAGCAAGGGACAAGGTAATTAAAGAATCAATGTACATCATCTAAATGTGCTTCACTTCATGTCCATAGATATCCTTGTATTTGTTCCTTGTGTGGGACTAACCCATGTAGGTGAGAAGAGTACGAAACAACATGGATTGCTCCCAACTCAAGATGATCTTCATCAACTATGAGAATCCACTACTACAACACCAACATGAAGTCTTCTATGACAAAACCCAAGGTTAGTTTATCCCTCTTAGGGGGGATGTCACATCAAGGGGGAGCTTTACTCTAAGACTTGAGTCAAAGCATCTCTTAAGATGTGAACACATTAAATACTTTATGTAAAAGTGGTAACCCCACTTGTGCTTAAACGATGAGTATGACCTATGATCAAGTATTCTTACTTGTCTCCTAAGTCAATATAGTCATATATAGATGACACTGTCATCGCCAAAGTTCTTGGTAGGTACTAGAGCAGTTTTGCATGTTTGCCATATTTCATGTGACATCTTAATGTGCGAGCATGTTGGTATGCATATCTTTACTCATTCGAGGATGTCCAATTGTTGTTATTTGGCTTTTATTTTCTTTGGCCAATTGGATATACAAGAATGTCTAAGTACCCTCCTCTAGCTATCTAAGCTTTCTAGTCTCAAATTCTATTCATGCTTTATCACAAAATTTGAGCAAGAACTTCTCGGAAACTCTGTGTGAAGAGCACTCGGAGTTTTGTTTTGACAAGAGTTGACTTCCAAAACCATCCATGTGCCACTCGGTGTAACCAAAATCAAAATCTCGGTTCCGCCGAAGTACAAGGGTTGATCTGGTTTTTGCACTTCGGTACCACCGATTTGATAATCTCGACTTCACCGAGTTTCTGTCTGTGACAGTTAAGAAACTCGGCGGCACCAAAATTCCTGGATCGGTGTCACCGACAGCAGTAGGGTATATATATTCCTCCGGACGCCGATGTGCGAGGAAAGTTTCAATCGTTCGCCCTCCCGCACCCCTCAGCTGCCCCCGCTTGCGTCTTCAGACTTCTTCCTCGTCTCCAGTGCGCCCTTGCCACCTGAGTCCTTCGTCGTTATCGGTGTACTAAGAAACAGGGTCCTTAACACTCGGACTTGTGCACCAGACGCTGCAGCCTCCAGACCGACGAGGCCTTGCCGGGCATGGACATTCCTCCAACAACAATGAGCAAGGGCCAAGCAAACCCGGCTAGACGCCCTGCCGGGGGCTCAAGGATGCGCGCACCCGCCAAAAACTCCCCCGCCAAGGCTCAACTCCACATCGCCATGCTGGTTGTCCACATCGACTAGGTGGCGAGAGAGCAGGCAGATAGGTGGAACCGGCCGGGGCGCATGGCAGCACGGAGGGATTTACAACAGCTTTAACGACACCTGTCCTATGGCGTGGCAAAAGAATAGAAGGTAACTAGGCGGACGGCATAAATGGAGATGCAATCCTTGCCGGGAGACGTCGCTAGCTTGACACCACATGGCGCATTCAATGCGCCTGTCCTCATCCGTCAGAGTTAGGTATTTCCCACTACTACCTCTGCTGACACTCTCGCAAGATGCAGTATACACTGTTCGCCTGGTGTAAAGACTATGTTGCCACTGTGGTAACCCCTTTGTCTATAAAAGGAGGTCGAAACCATGTTCACTCTACATGCGTAGCTGCACTCCCGGGGCACCTCTTGCTGGGGCTGTCGCGCCTTGTACTATGAATACCCATAATCCATGAGAACACAGGACGTAGGGTTTTACGCTCCGGCGGCCGAACCTATCTAAACCTTCGTCGCGTACGCAGAGATCTGTGATGCTCTTTGTGTCGGAAACCCACTCACCTAATTACAAAGGATCCCTACCGGACCATAGATCGTCACATCCCCGACATCTTTGTCGCGCCAGGTAGGGGGCGTTTCTGGCATGAACCTTCACCGTCCTTCGTGCACCTTCACCAGCAGCTTCATCATCGCCCATGGGTCCCAAGAAAGACAAGGGAACGACGTCTCCTGCTGCGACCACATCCAAGCTGCCATCTCAGGGGGCCGTCAGCAGCGCCGACGAAGGAGACCACCGCGCTCACCCCGCTGGTGAGCGCAGCCACAACAACACGCGGGGCTCCGCAAGCATCGGCCTGGATCCCGCCGTCGTAGGGGCGCGGAACGCACCAGCGGCGTCAGGGGTTGGGGTCGAAACAGCAGCAACCACGATGGTAGCTACGGCAGCGGAGAAGGTGACTGTGCCTCCGCCACGCCCTTTGCAAGGCGACCGCAACTAGCACCTCCGAGGCAGCGAGCCCGAGCAGCGTGCGGACAAGGCCCTTGTGCGTCCCTCCCAGGACGCGCAGGGCCAAGCTCAACAGCAGCCTCGAGGAGCTCATGAGCGGCGCATGACGGCACGGGCGAACGCTTCTCCTAACACTGTCAGGAGTAAGAGTGGCACCCGTGCCTCGCACCGCTCCATGCCCAGGACTGCGGAAGAGGCTCTAGCACAGGCATAGTTGTTGCTGAGCTTCCTGCCTGCGCTGGAGAAGATGAAGGACTGGAGAGCAGCCATCCAAAGCCTGCTCAGCTTAGCGAACCGCGACAAGCCGGAGGGGGCAGGACCATCGCACACACGCCGAGCGGCCCCGGGAGGCCCAGCCACCGGGTGCGACGCCGGCGAGAGACATACGGTCTAGTTGCCTCCACAGCGGACTTCCTGCCGGACGGATATTCAAGACGAGGTGTCGTACGCCTCGCGGACCCACGACGGGACCAAGACCAGCGCCAAATCCTGAATGATAGGCGCAAGGAAGACGCCCGCACGACCATCGAGAGACGACGCGAGACTAACCATCTATCCGACGGCCGCGCGGAACCCACTGTCGACAAACCCACGCCGGGGGCTCCTAGTAGCCTACCTTATAAGGTGGGATGCCCAGCGTTTACCAGCGAGCTGTGGCTGGTTAGCTGGCCTTCCAGTAGGGACTTCAACCCCGAGCTACCCAACAAGTACGACGGCAAGATAAGCCCCTCGGAGTTCCTCAGCATCTACACCATCGCCGTGCAGGCTGTCGGGGGATGGGACGAAAAGATACTCGCCAACTACTTCCCGCTGGCTCTCAAGCCCAACGTGAGGAGTTGGCTGATGAACCTGCCGGTAGGATCCATCTCTTCTTGGGCGGATCTGTGCAACCAGTTTGTTGGCGCGTACCATGGGGGCCACCAGCTCCCAGGGCAGCCCAGCAACTTGCACGTGCTCCCTCGGAGAGACGGTGATACCCTCCACAAGTACATCCAGAGGTTCAGCCATGTGCAGCACAACATTCCAGATACCCACCCTGCCGCCATGATTGCCGCGTTCTACACGAACGTACGCAATCGCCGGCTGCGGGAAGAAATGAGCATGAACAAGGTGTGAGACGTCGCCGAGCTGTACGCCCCGGCTCACAAGTGTGCACGAGCTGAAGAAGGGAGGAGACTCCCCAGAGAAGAAACTGGCGCAGAGGTCGACTCCGACGACCACGACGCGTTGGCCACCATGAAGAAGGGCCGGAAGCACAACAAAAAGCGCAAGGGAAAGGCGGTGATGGCTGTCGAAGGGGGCGCCAACCCCGACTCCGCCAAGAAGTCCAAGTTCGAGGGGTCTGGCAAAACGTTGCCACGTGCTCCGAAGACGATGAGGCTGTGGCGGGGGAGAAGACAAGTGTGCCATACTGCAAAATCCACCGCACCAAGAGCCACGACATCAACAGTTGCCACCAAGTAGAACATCTTGCCGAGAAGCAGAGGCAAGAGTACAAAAGGCGTGACAAGGAGAAGGGTCAAGATGGTGCGAGTAACTCCGGCAAGAAGGGCAGCGGCGGCGTGGTGGACGTCGCGGCAAGGCCAAGCAACACAAGGAGAAGTCTGCTAGAGGCCGAGATAACAAGTCCGATGACGATGGAGACACTTACGAAGAAGAATTGGGAGACCCGGAGTTCCAGAATGCTGTGGATGCCATATGCATTGATGGGGGCGCGTCCTTGCACTCCTCTCACCGGCAGCTCAAGCAATGGGCCCGTGAAGTCAATGCGGCAGAACCAGCGGCAGAGACAAGAAAACCGCTCAAGTGGTTCAACACTCCCATCGTCTTTGACGATGAGGATCACCCTGACCGCATCACTGCCGTCGGGTGTGTGTTGTTGTTGGTATCACCGACAATCCGCAACCTCAAGGTCACTAAGATGCTGGTCGATAGTTGGGTCGGGCTGAACCTGATCTCACCGGATGTGATCAAACGCCTGCAGATCCCTGACTCGTATCTTAAGCCGACAGGATCTTTCCAAGGGATCAACCCGGGAAGGTCTCAACCAAAGGGGAACATAACTATGCCGGTCATGTTCGGCAGCGAGCTCAACTTCAGGAAGGAGAAGATTGCCTTCAACGTCGCTAAGATGTCGCTGCCGTACAATGGAATCTTGGGCCGACCGGGCCGGTGAAATTCATGGCGGCGTCTCACCACGCCTACAACACATTGAAAATGCCAGGGCCGATGAGCGTCATCATCGTCCAGGCCGACAACAAGAACGCAGTCCTCTGCGTAGACCAGCTCTTTTGGGAGGCGGTGGCAACGTCTACCAACAAGGCACTCGCTCCTGCCGGTAAAGCTCCCGAGGGGGAGAACAAGGATAAGAGCTCTGGCATGTCTCATGGGGACTCCGGGAAGTGCACGGCTGAGTGCAGCACACCCGTTGAGGACCTACCAGAGACCTTCACCGCCAGGAGCGGGAAGGGCGGGGCCGCCAAACCCTTGTCGGGTGGAATGAGTCAATAACATGGCAAACCGCAGAAGCGACACCCAACATGCGCGACTCTTGTATATACTGGGCGCTTCCGCAAAAGTTCCACCTGCCGGGTGCGGCGCCCCCCCCCCCCCCGTCCCTTTGTTTTCTTTTGTGCAAGTCTTGCCAGAAGGGCATGTAAGCCTTCGTACGAAGTCAGGCGATGACCCTGTGCATAAGTAGTAAAAGCTAAGTACTCCGCAACCTCTGTCTAAGTGCATATTTATTTTGTGTTTCTTTTACGACATGTTGCGTGAGGGGTCTGTTGGACCACCTAGGCCCCTCGCCGCTCTGTTTTCTCTTCTTTCCTTTTTGCAAAAAAGGAGAAGAGACCCCGCGTGCAAGCCTTCCCGGGGGGAGTGACGGTGGTGGGCACCTACGGAAGCATTCAACGATAGCGCCTGTGGAAGAGTTCGACGGCAAGAAACGTAGCAAGAAAAAGCTAAGTTGAGCAAGCCTTTACAACAAATTTAAGAAGCCACCACCTCGAACGGAGTTGATGCTTGTGTGAGAAAACCTACACGCGGAGGACCCTTGTCGATCTTGTTCGTGCATTAGGATGTCTGGAGTCCGCTCGACATCCCAAACTGTCGTGGCAAAGACAACAAGGAGGCCGGATGGCAGCGGCACCACCAATAGGCTGCTAAGGATCTGCTCCTTGTAGCCCTTGCGGTACGGGTGCACGCACCGACAGGCGTTTCCGGCAAGCGTAGGGATAAACGACAACACACTAAGTATGAACTACATTAAGAGGAGGGGGCCTTCCGTCGGGCGATTAAAGTGCACTACGGTTGAAAAGCAACAAGATTGTGATGCTAATACAAGGCAACCGGTTCTTGGTACGTGCGTCAAAGGAAAAAGAAGGAAAGGGAGAAAGCAGATTAGCGCTTAAGGGTCACGGAGCCGGCCTTGTCGGGGAAGGGAGCGATGAGGGCGTCGAGCTCGGTGGTGTCAAGGTCCCTGGGCAGTTAGCAAACGCCTTGCTTAGGTCGAGGCCGGGGTTGTGGTAGGAAAGCTTCCCGAGGAGCTTGTGGAGGGCGCCGTGAAATAGCTCGCGGCACCCCTGCAGGAACTTGCCGGTTTGTCCCGCCTCTTACTTCGCCAGTGCCTCGACGAGCCTCCCGAAGAAGATGGAAAGTCTCGCGCTCGCCGCGTCACGGGTGTCGTCGGAGAAGGCGCACTACTCCAGGCCCATGCCGCTGAGCTGGCAGAAAGCTTACCGGCGATATCAATAAGCTGCTCCGACCATAGCTAGACGTTCATCTAGAGCTCGTAGGATGCACGCGTGGCGAAGGCAAACAGGTCCTTCTCCTTGCGAAGCTCCTCGCGCAGTTCGCGCTCTTTGTTCTAGGCGGCCCTGAGACTATCCTCGTGGGTGCTCACCTTCACCCGCAAGTCCGCATTGGCGTCCACGACAACCTTCAGCTTGTCTGTCCTGCCACGGAGCTCCACCTGGAGGTCCATCAGGGTTTTTGCCCCTTTCTGGGCCTCTTCCTTCAGCCGCAGGACCTCCAAATTGGTGGCAGCAAGGTCTGACTCCAGCTGCTGCCCCTTGCCTTCAACCTCGGCTTGTGTGGAGCAAGTAGCCTCGGCATCCTGGACGGCCTCCTGGAGCTTACCGGTGTACTCGGCAGCTTGCTTCTCAACGGCCTCTTTGTGCTTCACCTCCAGGGCCTGAACTTGCTTCCCCAGCTCGACGCCGACCTTTTTGGCAAGATCCTTCTCCCGAGCCGTGAGTTCTTCTTCATGGGTGTCGAGCTGGATCTTGCAAGAGGTCAGCTCCGCCTCTGTGGTGGAGAAGATATCTTCTGTCTCCCTCCGAATCTTCTCCGTCTCGGCCTCCCGATTGATGAACTCATCCTTGGATTTGGCGATCTCGGCCCGTAGGTTGGTAGATCTTGGCTTTGCTCGGTGAACCACTCCCGCTTCTCAACAAGGAGCTCCTCGAGCCTCTCTTCTGCCGCCACGAGAAGAGCCTCCCAGCGATCCGACCTTTTCGAGCAGCGGGCATAGAATGCTTGCAGCTCCCGAAAATCCCACCTGAGGGAAGACAGGAGGGCGTGCTCATTGGCTCCGTCGCCTCCGCCCAGGGGGTCGACGGCCGCACCACCACTAGAAGCGACCACCGCCCCGTCGACCACCACCTCCTCAGAGAAAACTCCAGGGTTGGTTTCGCCGGGGAGGAGGACGAACTGGAAGTCGCCGACCCGTAAATAGCGGCTCAGGGGCGGCTCCTCCGGAGCCGTGAAGAACGCGCTTCCCTCCAGCGAATCAGGGGACAGGATGTCGCCAGCATCTGCCCCTACTTCGGAGGGCGGCCCATTGACGACCCACTTGCCGGTGTCCCGGACACGGCGGCATGCAAATTCTTCCTCCTTGGCCGCGACCTGGACAGCACCCTCTTCGGCGCGGTCCGGCTGGCCACCGCGGCAGGCTCCTTGGCGATCTCCTCAATGCCAGTGTTGAGGTCATGGTCCTCTGGCGAGGACGAGCCTGCAGCGGCAAAGGGGGAAGGAGGGTCAAGAACAGCAAGAAGTTCAAGAAGACAAAAAAATAGAAAAGAGAGAGAAGGGGAGAGGGGGGAAAGCCGTCCGACCGCGCGGAGCTTACCTGTAGGCTCTTGCAGAGGAGGCATCTCTCCCCCTCCAGTGACATCCTCCATTGCGACGGCATCACCGGCCACCTCATCGGTAGGCGAGTCATCCTCCACAAGGATCGGCCCGACGAAAGAGGCCATCATCGCGGAGCTCCCCTCCGGGATCGAGCGCGCGAGGGTCTCCTCCGGGTGTTCCGTACCCATCGATTGATGGACGGAGGTGACGATGTTGGCGCCCGCCCTCGCCATTCGAAACGAGACCGAGACCTCTTGCCAGGGGCTGGCAGAAGCACCGGGCTCGGCCGCTCGACGCTCCTGCTAGGCTCTCAGCGGGGGCGTGGCGAGCTTGAGGCTCGCCATCCTAGCCATGTGCTGAGCCAGGGACTCTTCCTCCCTGCAAACCCATCGGCACCCAGGGAAAATAGCAACAGAAAAGCTCAAGACATGAATAAAAACAAATGCGATGAGGGGCGCTTACTCTTCGTCCTCCTCGGACGAGCTAAAGGCCGAGAAGTCCCACATTCCTCCCCCATGGGCTAAGGGAGCTGGGGCAGGAGCACTGGGACGACCCGGGGGCTCGACTTGGTTAGCCAGCCCCTCCCTCCACGCCATCGCGACAGGTAGGCCTTGTGCGGAAACTTGCCTTGATCGCCGCGGGCGGCCGGCATTGGCGATAGGGTCCTTCTATTCCTCCTCTTCCTTGCCCTTGGAGATCAAAGGAATCTCGGCGCGGCAGACTGGCTCCCCGGTGATGCCCTTGTGGAGCACGCGCGTCCTCCTGGGACCGCCGCGGGCCAAGGCTCCTCAAGTCCAGCTTCCGCGGCCTCCTCCGGCGGGTTTTGTGCTGGTAGCTCCTCCTTGCGCCTTTCCCCGTGGCCGGCCTCATCACCATCGGACGCGGTAGCCCCCAAGACGATGCCGCCCACGCCTAGGCCCGCCACCGTCACCCGCCGCCCGATGAACTCCAGCTCCACTTCACTAGTGGGGCGGATCAGCGACCCTTCGTCCCTGATGCGCACCTCCAACAAGCCGTCGAACCACGCCTGCACCGCGTCCTCCGCTGGCGCCTGCCACGTGGGTTCTACCCCCTGCGCATTGCATGCCGGCACCATCGCGACGATTGTATCTTTGCAAGAATTGTTGCAAAGAGGGATGACGATGCCGAATGGATGAACTTGCTGTCGGGCCAGAAGAGCTGGTGGCGGAAGAAGGTGAGTTGCAGGAAGGTCGGGTCCCGCATGATGTTAGCGGGTCCGGCGTACTCCCAGGCAAAGCGCTTCTGGTCCTGGAGAGGAGCAATCTGGCGGGCAAGAAAATCAGCCCACCATTTCTATGGTGAGCCCGACAGCCCTCAACCGGAGTATCCGGGCAACGGCGATCTCCAGCTTCTCATCGTCATCGGCAAGAGCACTCCACCCCTTGTCTCGAATAGGCTGGGATGTCCGAACCTCGCAGAAGGACAGGGGATCCTTGTCGGCGATGAGGCAACAGTCTGCCCCCATTCTTCCCATCTTTTGTGCAAGTTGCCGGTGGGGTACACCTCCTTGTGGGAAGCACGAGGAATCCAGGTGATACTGCCAGTGAGGGCCCCCTCACCCTCAATGAGCAGGGTGAAGAAATGGCGGAAGAGGGAAACGTTGGGGATGATCCCCATGAAATTTTCACATAGATGCGCGAAGACGGAAAGGGTCATAACCGCGTTGAGGGTGAAATCCAGCAGACAAAACCCGTACGTCAGCATCAGATCCGTGAAGAAGGCAGAGTAGGGGGGACCAACCCACAGTAGAAGTACACCGCGAAGAACGGGTACTTCTCACCATTGGGATTGCAGTTCCTCGGAAGCACCACCGATGCTGGATGCACCTTGGTCTCCCTCCCCCACATTGGAGCGTACTTCGACACGATGTCGCTTTCCTTCAGCGCGGGGGGGGGGGGGGGATAAAATGGCGCACTTCCTCCGCATTGCCGCCAAGGCATCCTTGCCTCGGTCTCCACCGACCTCTTTGCCTTCTTCACCGAGTCAGAGGCGGAGGAGGTGGCCGCTCGCTTGGGCGCCATGGCGAGCTTGGGAGAAGGCGGTGGCTAGGGTTGGAGAAGGAACTCCGAGATTTTTCGATGGCAGAAGGGGAAAGAACAGGAGGGGCAATGGCACTGCAAGGCTGCGACTGGAATGGACGGCACGCTGTGAAAACCTCCCTCTTAATAGGGAGGGGAGGTGCAAGGGCCACCTATTCTCTCCTCGGCACGACGCGGTTCCCCAGGCGCGCCTCCTCGGGTCAACCGCCCCACTCCACCACTCCCCGACCCGCAGTTACTGTGCGTCGTGGGAAAGGTAAACAGAAGTCATCATAACTGCAGAAGATTGCGGCCGCGTGCGTCTGTGCACTGTTTTTGGGCCTAGCCCAAAAAATGTCGCGGACGCATGTATGGCCCAGGCGGACTCTCATTGTACTAAGAAACGGGGTCCTTAACACCCGGACTTGTGCACTAGACGCCGCAGCCTCCAGACAGGTGAGGCCTTGCCGGGCACGGGCATTCCTCCAACAACAACGAGCAAGGGCCAAGCAAAACCGACAAGATGCCCTACTAGGGGCTCAAGGACGCACGTACCCGCCAAGAACTCCCCCGCCAAGGCTCAGCTCCACGTCGCTAGGCGAGCGAGCAGCTAGATAGGTGGAACCGGCCGGGGAACGTGGCAACACGGAGGGATTTATAGCAGCTTTAGCGACACCCATCCTATGGCGTGGCAATAGAATAGAAGGTAGCTGGGCGGACGACATAGAAGGAGATGCAATCCTTGCCAAGAGATGTCGCCAAATTGACACCTCATGGCGCATTCAATGCGCCTGTCCTAGTCCGTCAGAGTTAGGTATTTCCCACTACCACCTCTGCTGACACTCTGGCAAGATGCGGTATCCACTGTTCGCCATGTGTAAAGACTATTTCGCCACTGTGGTAACCCCTTTGTCTATAAAAGGAGGCCGATGGCTACCTTTAGAAAGGACAAAACCCTATTCACTCTACACGCGTAGCTGCACTCCATCGGCACCTCTTGTCACGGTTGTCGCGCCTTGTACTATGAATACCCATAATCCACGAGAACACGTGACGTACGGTTTTATGCTCCGGCGGCCCGAACCTATCTAAACCTTCCTCGCGTACGCAGAGAACTATGATGCTCTTTGTGTCGGAAACCCACTCACCCGATTACAAAGGGTCCTTGCTGGATCCATAGATCATTGCATCCCCTACAGTCGTCGACTGCAATTTGCCTCACCGTCGCCGCCGTAGGAGATCTTCACCACATTAGGGTAAAGATCTCGCTCCCTATTGTGCTCCAAACTCCAGTCCTTGCGCATTAGGACTTGTTCATCTTCTTTCCATGGATTGCTATGATTCTATACAGAAGAAATTCCGTTAGATTAGATGAATGAGATTTTTTAGGTTTAGGTTTCGCCATGTGTGTCTCGGTGTCACCGAGTTGATACGAATCGGTATCACCGATTCGGGGTCTAGGGTTACTAAGAACACTCTCGGTGATACCGACTTTATTTTTCGGTGAAACCAAAAAGAGTTGCCAAGTCTCTGTCATATGATGGTGTGTGTCTTGGTGGCTCCGAAAACTTAAACTCGGTGGAACCAAAACCCACTTAGCTAAAGCTTAAGACTAAAATTTTGAGTTCAAAATTTGAAAAACTTCTGTGTTTTGTGATGCTCATCCATTCCACTCTTCTATAATCTATTCACAGGGACAACATGTCTTGGTCAGAGGATAGTGACAATAATTTCACAGAGTAGAGTATTGATTTGGAAGCTGGCACTAGCCCAGAGGATAGTCAATCTTCTGAGGACCCTGGCACCCCCAATTCTCATGGTTTTCCCAAGGCATCCACTAGGGCTAGGAGGGAACTCAACTCTGATGAAGAAGATTCAGACTTTGTACCTGAGGAGGTTCTAGCTAAGAAGCAGAAAGAAAAGAAGGAGAAAGCTGCCAGGAAACCTGCTGATGAGGCCACTTCTGCCAAGAGGCCTGTAAGGCAAGAGTATGCTAGTTCTGAAGCTATGAGAGCACCAGAGAGTGCTAGGGCAGGTATGACTCTCACCGTTGAGTCACCTAGGACTTCTAAGTCCATGCCTAAGAAGGCAGGCCAGAAGAGAGCCAAAAAGAGTATTGTTTGTGTCCAAGGCAGACCAACTTCCATGTTCGAGGACCCAGTTGAGCAGGAGGAAGAGGAAGAACCAGTTGTAAAACCTCCTCCGTCCAAGAAGAGAAAGCTGTTGGCTGATGTCATGACTAGCCAGGCTGCATCCAAGGCCAAGCCAACTACTCCTAAGAAGCCATCTGTCCCCAAGCCCAAGAGGACCACCAAAGATATTCCTCTTGCTGAGAAGAACAAGAAATGTTCCAACATGAATAAAGAACCGGAAGATGTTGTAGTTCTGAGGAAACTGAGACCCCATCTGCTAGAATGTAATGATGATCACCGAGTGGCAAAGGATATGAAGAAGAGAAAGGATGAAGGGCTCAGGACATGGAGAGCATTGGATCCATATTCTATCAGGAGAAGGACCGCAGTAGATGCTCGCTTCCACGCCAAGGAGTAGCAAGATTTCTATGAGATTGTGTTACTAGACAAGAGTCCTGCAGTTTGCGACATCAGATATGCTGATTGGAAGTTCATTAAGGAAAATGAATACTACTTCTCTCATGTGCTAGAGAACTTCAAGGCCATAGATATTGATGCATTTGTTGGCAGAAAGTTCACTGCATGGAATGATGAGATGATTATTCAGTTCTACTCCATAGCTCACTTCTATTCGGATGGAAGGATAGTATGGATGACTGAGGGCACCAGATACCAGTCTCCAGTTGATGAGTGGGTTACCATCTTTGGAGCCCTGGAAGTTCAAGAGTGAGATCTTGATGTCTATATTGATGCCAAGATTAATCACAACTCCATGGCCAACATGTATAATCCTATCCCTGGTGCTTACGTGAAGACTCATAAGCTTGGCTCTATTTACTATATGCAAGCTGGATTACCCACTAGCAACACCATCATGAGGCATACCTTGATGCCAAAGTCTGGAGATGATAAGATGATTAGGGGTTACTCCATCAACATGCTGCATCATGTAGACACCCACACTAGATTCAAGGTCATGGATTTGATTGTTGAGACAATAAGGAGGACAGCTGCCGATCAGAAATGATCTTGTGGATATGCTCCATCTATCCAGATGCTCATTAATTCCAAAGTTGGAAAGAGCCAATATGCACTTGATCGTCCACACCTGCCACTCTTGCCAGAATTCGAGGACAACATTGTGGTGATGGATCCTTCTCATCCCACTTCAGCTATTGCACAGGCAGAGGCATAGGCAGAGGCAGCCAGAGATATTAGTGCTCAGATTCCAAGGACAAAGAGCGACCAAATGTCCTATCTTATCAGCTCTATCCAACGGATTAAAAAGAATGTAGCTGAGATCCTCAGGAACCAGAAGAGTGTTGAGAGGATTGTGGAGACGAAGTTTCATGCTCTTGACAAAAAGGTGGATGAGCTAACAAAAACTGTCACTGAGTTAAATCAGGAAGTGGATGCAGTGCCCAATCCCCACTCCAGTGATGATGATGGTTCGCCTCTCCGTCCAAGCACTCAGTTCAAGACTCAAGCCAGATCATCTATTGTGCCTGCTCCAGAGTTGAGACCTTGCTCATCAGCACCTGCAACTGCTCCATCAGCTCCTTGTGCACCTTCAACGTCTACTCCACCACCTCAGAGGACTTCAGCTGAAGCATTCGCCGACGCCCTTCTTTCGACTCCTTCAATGGCTGTCGGAGGAGATAGAGCCCAGAGCGACGCTTAGCTCTATACTATTGGACTTTTTGGTAAGTTGTTACCAAAGGGGGAGAACTGTATAGATCATAGGGCTTCGAGAGAGAGAGAGTGTGTGTGTGTGTGTGTGTGTGTGTTTGTTTTGTCTTTTGGTTGCTCTCTCTGTTTTAAAAACATTTGGTTTATCGCTTGGTTGTTCTTAAACTCTGCCATGTTTGATCATACACTTTGCTTGTTGATGCTACTATTTCATATCCATGTGATGTTAATATTATTATTATTCACTCACATTTGGTGTCATGTGCATTGTAATCCATTCATATCATTTATGCGCACCACCAAGTTGTATGTGACATGGAAGAGATGCCCGCACTCCTAATCGATTATGCATTTGCATTCACATGCAAATTTTAACTAATTCACAAATTTAGGGGGAGCTCTTGCTTATCACATACTTCTCAAAGCGATGATGCTATTCATTATTTTATCACGATCGAAGCTTTGATCTATATGTTGTCATCAATTACCAAAAAGGGGGAGATTGAAAGCACAACTTCTCCCTACGTGGTTTTGGTAATTAATAACAACATATATTTCATTGGACTAATGTTTCCACTTCAGGAAAGTTCAATGAATGGATTGGCAAAAGGCTTGTGAGGAGACCCCCTAGATGCAAGAGATATCTATTGGCAACAAGCTTGAAGACTCTACATTTTACATTTTGTGAGAAATCACACTTTGAGTCCATAAGAAAGCCAATACTATTAAAAGAGGATGAGGTTTCTATGATGATCTGGTTGCTCAAGTGCTTAGAATTAGCCACCAAAAATACACATGAAATTCTCCCACAAAATCTATGTCTAAACCCTACCACTAAAATCGGTGCCACCAACTTCTCAGAATTGGCCACACCGAGTTTTACCCTAGGCAGATGCTAGCCAAAACCCTAAGTCTATGTGCCACCAACATTCCACTTCGATGCAACTAAAACCAGTGACCAACTTTTTGGTTAGCCATTTTCAAGAATTGGAAGTTCCGAGTTTTGGAAATTGGTCTCACCGAGATTTGAATCTGCCTAGGTCACCCATATCGGTATCGAGATTTATATATCGGCCTCACTGAGAAGCCGAAAGTTGCCACATTTTGCACTAGTCGGTTCAACCGAGTTTTTACTCCGGTTTCACCGAGTTGGGAAATAATGTTGTAACGGTTGGATTTTTGGAGATGCCTATTTATATAACCCCTCCACCTCCTCTCACTCTCAAAGGAAGCACTCAGAACATACCTACACTTGCCCCATCCATTTCTCTGAGAGAGAGCCACCTACTCATGTGTTGAGATCAAGATCTTCCATTCCAACCATGTGAATCTTCATTTCTAGCCTCCCCAAGTTGCTTTCCACCTAATCAACCTCTTCTACCAAGCCAAATCTGTGAGAGAGTGCTTGTGTGTTGAGGAGACTATCTTTTGAAGCACAAGAGCAAGGAGTTCATCATTGTTACCACATCTATTACCTTTTGGAGGGTGGTGCCTCCTAGATTGCGTAGGTGTCACTTGGGAGCCTCCTGCTCCGTGTTGTGGAGTTGAACCAAGAAGTTTGTACGAGCAAGGAGATCACCTACTTCATGAAGATCTACCCATAGTGAGGCTAGTCCTTCGTGGATGGAAGCCGTGATGGAATTGACGAGGTTGCTACTTTGTGCACTCTAACGGGTGGAGCCCTCCATGGAATCTCGCGACCGCTACCCTCCGTGGGTTGAACTTTCCATCAGCGTGGACGTACGATTGCACCACCTATCAGAACCATGGGAAAAATCTCCGTGTCATCACTTGCGTTTGATCCTCCTCTGATGAGGACATCCCTACTAATGTTACACCCACATCCCCACCAGCTACACATATTGGACTAGTTACTAGAGCCCGCACACACCAACTAAATTATCAGGTACTTTCGTTTCCTGGAAATCCTTCTAATGTTCATGAACATATGATGCTGCCAAAATTAGATACTTTTGTTTTACTTGTGAATGAAGGACCTAGCATGGACAAGAAGGATGGCCATTGGAGCGGGATCAACCATGGAGAAGAAGGAGCGCGCGCGGGAAGGAACAATGGACTTTCCGGTGGAGATTTTCGCACTTCGAGGTCACCATAAGGAGTGCTTGGAGGCTTGGACGAGATATAAAGCATGCCACTTCATAGATTTCGTCCATAGGCTATTATAGGTGCTGCGTCACCTTATTTTTGGGACAGCCCCATGTAATTTCGAAATACAATATTATAGGCAGTTTTTAGAGTCCGTATGTGTGGGGAAACTGAGTTAGGGCTCGTTTCGGACCCCTCCTCCAAGGGGCCACGAAATCCCCCTCTATTCCCCCATATATACAGCCCTTAGGGCGTCGTTTTAGACTTGGGTTTTGTTTAGATTGAAAGTTAGCCATAGCTGCAACTTCGCGTTCTTCGTTTGTGTTCCACGACCAGACAAAGGCGTCATAGAACCCCACATTCATCAATAAAGCTTTCCTCTTATATTCGCAATATCCAGATTGCAATCTTAGTTTCTTGCTTGTTCTTCGTTTGCTTGCAGGAAACAGACCCTCGTGGTTATGTTGATCGTGCTCCGGCGTAGTCAATAACTTCTCGGAGTTGGTTTAGCGATTGCTAAGACGCGACGTGCTCACACGTTCATAGTCGGATCGTCAAAGTCTTCTCCACCGAAAACGATAGCCACCATCTCATCGAAAGACAGGGACAACTTCGCCTCTATCAAGTGGTATCAGATTTCCAGGTTGCTCGGTGAGATTTTCTAGTTTTTCCTAGTTAGATCGCATCTGTTCTTCATACCTATAGTCCACGAAAAAGCCAGAAAAAAATTAGGGTTAGATCATCATATCCGAACCAATCTGAGCCTTTGCAATTTTGGGTTCTGTATTTGCTTTGTTGAATTTGCAGTTGCATCATCATGTCAAGTTGCTGGTCTTAGCGTCTAGTTCTTTAGAGTTTCGAGTTCTGGTCACAGTTTGTCATGCCGCCGCCGCATCATCTTCATCACTGCCATATCCCACCACCACACCAAATACATCACCGTTGCCATATACCACCACATATCCGCCATCACGCCAATCCGAGTCCACCTCCATCATAGATTCACCAACAACCCGTGTTGCACCACCCATACATACATCCGCCACTAGCCCGAGTTCCACCAGATTCATATCCATCACCAATCCTAGTCCGAGTTCGTCCAATATTAGGATTGCTTTCAAGATTCCTTTGATTTTAGTTTCGTGTTTCCTTGACTGAGTAAGTCTCGAAAAAAAAAGAGTCTGGCACACTTTCAGAGCACTTTCTAGGCCAAAATTTCGGCGGGTGGAAATATTTTTTCCCTATCCTATTTTTAGGCTTTCCGGAGCCTTTTGAAACACTCACCATCATAGTGATTTTTGTCGCATTTTTTGGTCGTCGCAGCCCCGGATCGCTCCTGGAAAAAAAAATTGTCAAATTTTTTTTGTGCCGATCCTGTTTATACGACTTGGGAAGAGTTTTGAGACACTCACCATTATAGTAATTTTCTGAGCAAAAAAAAAGAGTGCAAAAAAAAGGAGGCGCCAAAAAAAACGAAAAAAAAGTTCAGAGTGTGCTCTTCCCTTGATTACGTGTAGCGTCGTGATTTTTCTTGGTGTTCTAGGCTCGCGTCTCTAGCACGGTCTAGCCTAGGACCAGCACAATACCGTCATTGAGCGTTTATTCAACTTTGCATCTACGAACTATTTATTGCTAACCCTTTTTGCTACCATATTATAAGCCTGCCCAGCTCCACATACCTCTACGTCGTGTGTTGACACCACATGGCAATCGCTCTATCCAAGCTTTGAGAGTTTTTGACTACAACGGTTGCCGATCACTGCCTGCTGCTGGGTAAGAACTGGTAAGAATTTGAGATTCGCTTGACGGATTTGTGACACACAACCACCACCACCACCACCACCACCACTTCCTAGTAGTATGTAGGTTCATATTCTTGTGTGTTCCTATTGCTGCTAACCATGACAGGATCACAAGCCGACGAGATCAACTGGGACGATATGACGAACAAGGAGCTCCATGATAAATTTCAGCAAATGATTACTGACCAGGTACAAGACGTCGTGACCAGCCTTGGAGAGGCCATGGAGAAGCTAGGTGCTTTGGAGAAGACATTCGACACCGATACTAAGTTCAATGAGGTGCTTGCACGTCTACCTCCACCAGCTGTACCCATCGTACCTCGGCAACAACAACACCAACAACACCCAAATTTCGCGGGACGAGCGCAACGTGTGCCTCTCGACCAAGGCCAATATTCTGGTGCCATTGCTACTGCTGCTACTTCTGAAGCTTCTATGGCTGCTGCTGCTGCTGTCGTTGAGCAGAATGAGGATTATGATGGTGTTTACGATGATGAGGGAGAGGTTGCTCCCGATCAGCCCCAGGGGCAACCACCACCACAAGCATCGGGTCGTCCGCATGTTTACCATCGCAATGGTAGGGCTGCACCACCACCTCAGGTACGGGATCATGATCATCTCCCTAAGATAAAATTGAATATTTCGACATTTGAGGGTAGATATGTTCCTGATATATATCTTACTTGGGAGTTAGAAATAGAACAACGTTTTACATGCTTACAATTTCCACAGGATAGACGTGTTGCTGCTGCTGTTTGTGCTTTTACTAGTTTTGCTTGTGTTTGGTGGTCTGAACATTGCAGAATACATCATGATAATATCCCTACTACTTGGGCTGCTTTGAAAACTGCTATGCGTAATTGCTGGGTTCCACCATATTATCAACGTGTATTGCTTCAAAATTTGCAGCGTTTAAGACAAGGAAAAAATTCTGTAGAGGAATATTATCAGGAATTACGAACTGGCATGATTAGATGTGGTATTGTTGAGGAGAATGAAGCTATGCTTGCACGTTTTATGGGTGGATTAAATAGAGAGATTCAGACTATTCTAGAGTATAAGGAATATAACACTATCACTCGTTTATTCCATCTTGCTTGCAAAGCTGAACGTGAAGTGCAGGATCGACAGGCAATGGCGAGAACTAATTTTTCTGCAGGTTGCGCTTCATCATGGACACCATGTACATCATCTACTTCCACACGTCCTACTACAGCACCACTTACTTCAGCTGCCAACTCCAACAGAGATACAAGGAAACAGGCACTGCCACCAGCCACCAGCAAGGGCACACCTTCGGGGCCTGCATAGAGCTCTTCTTCATCCATGGCATCTACAGGGCAAACACATGAGGTTATTTGTCGTCATTGCAAGGGTGGAGGTCACTATGCGAGAGAATGTCCTTCCAAGCGTGTGATGATTATTACTGAGGATGGTGGATATGACTCCGCTAGTGATTATGATGAGGAGACCCTGGCTCTTATTACGAGTGAAGAACAAGGTGTAGAGGAGACTGAACAAGAGACACACTACATGCTGCCAACTACGCTGATAGGTATGAAAGCTTAGTTGTTCAACGTGTTTTGAGTGTGCAGGTTACACAGGCTGAGCAAAATCAGAGGCACAACTTGTTCCATACAAAGGGAGTTGTGAAGGAGCGTTCTATTCGCGTCATCATTGATGGAGGGAGTTGCAACAACTTGGCTAGCATGGAGATGGTGGAGAAGCTGTCTCTAACCACCAGACCACATCCTCATCCTTATTACATCCAATGGTTCAACAATAGTGGCAAGGTTAAGGTAACACGTACTGTTCGTGTGCACTTTAGCATTGCTACATATTCTGATTATGTTGACTGTGATGTGGTACCCATGCAAGCATGCTCTGTTTTACTTGGTAGACCATGGCAATTTGATAAAAATTATGTACACCATGGTAGGACGAATCAGTATACTCTTGTTCATAAGGATAAAAATATAACTTTGCTTCCTATGTCTCCCGAACATATTATGAAAGATGACATTGCTAGAGCTAGTAAAGCAAAACAGAAGCAAAGTGAGAGTGAAAATCAGATTGTGGCAAAGGAATTTGAGCAACATAATAAGCCTAATAAACAATCATCTAGTGTTGCATCTGAAATAAAACTGAAGAGTGGTTGTTTACTTGCCACTAAATCTGATATTACTAATTTGGATGTTACTACATCTGTTTGTTATGCTTTTGTATGCAAAGAGGTCTTATTTTCATTCGAGGACATGCCTCCCTCTTTGCCACCTGCTGTCGCTAACATTTTGCAAGAGTTCGCTGACGTCTTTCCACAAGACGTGCTACCGGGATTACCACCTATTCAAGGGATTGAGCATCAGATTGACTTAATTCCCGGTGCATCGCTGCCCAACCGTGTGCCATACCGTACCAATCCAGAGAAGACAAAGGAGATTATGCGTCAAGTACAGGAGCTGCTCGACAAAGGTTATATACGCGAATCTCTTAGTCCTTGTGTTGTTCCTATTATTCTAGTACCTAAAAAGGATGGTACATCGCGCATGTGTGTTGATTGTAGAGGCGTTAATCATATTACTATTCCTTATCATCATCCTATTCCTAGGCTAGATGATATGCTTGATGAATTAAGTGGCTCTACAATTTTCTCCAAAGTTGATTTGCGTAGTGGATACCATCAAATTCGTATGAAATTGGGAGATGAATGGAAAACAACATTTAAAACTAAGTTTGGATTATATGAGTGGTTAGTCATGCCTTTTGGGTTAACTAATGCACCTATCACTTTCATGAGATTAATGAACGAGGTTTTACGTGCTTTTATTGGACGATTTGTGGTAGTCTATTTTCATGATATACTGATTTATAGTAGATCTTTGGAGGAACACTTGGATCATTTGCGTGCTATTTTTATTGCACTACGTGATGCACGTTTGTTTGGTAACCTTGGTAAGTGCACCTTTTGCACCGACCGAGTATCTTTTCTTGGCTATGTTGTTACTCCATAGGGAATTGAAGCTGATAAAGCCAAGATTGACGCTATTGAGAGTTGGCCGCAGCCCAAAACGGTCACACAAGTGAGGAGTTTTCTTGGACTCGCTGGTTTCTATAGGCGTTTTGTGAGGGATTTCAACACCATTGCTGCACCTCTAAATGAGCTTACAAACAAGGATGTGCCTTTTGTTTGGGGTACCGCACAGGAAGAAGCCTTCACGGTATTGAATGATAAGTTAACACATGCTCCATTACTCCAACTTCCTGATTTTAATAAGACTTTTGAGCTTGAATGTGATGCTAGTGGAATTGGATTAGGAGGTGTGTTATTACAAGATGGTAAACCTGTTGCATACTTTTCTGAAAAATTGAGTGGGCCTATTCTGAATTATTCTACTTATGATAAGGAATTATATGCTCTTGTTCGGACTTTGGAAACATGGCAACATTATTTATGGCCCAAAGAAGTTGTTATACATTCTGATCATGAATCTTTGAAACATATTAAAAGTCAAGCAAAACTGAACCGTAGACATGCTAAATGGGTTGAATTCATTGAGACTTTCCCTTATGTCATTAAACACAAGAAGGGTAAAGAAAATGTTATTGCTGATGCATTGTCTCGTCCTTATACTATGCTTTCACAACTTGACTTTAAAATATTTGATTTGGAGACCATCAAAGATCAATATATGCATGATGCTGAATTTAAAGATGTGTTGCGGAATTGTAAAGAAGGGAGAACATGGAACAAGTTCGTCATTAATGATGGATTTGTGTTCCGTGCTAACAAGCTATGCATTCCAGCTAGCTTCGTTCGTCTTTTGTTGCTACAGGAGGCACATGGAGGCGGATTAATGGGACACTTTGGCGTGAAGAAGACGGAGGACGTACTTGCTACACATTTCTTTTGGCCAAAGATGAGACGGGATGTTGAGCGTTTTGTTGCTCGCTACACTACATGTCAAAAAGCAAATTCACGACTAAATCCTCATGGTTTATACATGCCTTGGCCTGTACCTAGTGTTCCTTGGGAGGATATATCTATGGACATTGTTTTAGGTTTACCTCGAAGAAAGAAGGGGAGGGATAGCATATTTGTTGTTGTGGATAAATTTTCGAAAATGGCACACTTTATACCATGTCATAAAAGTGATGCTGCTACTAATGTTGCTGATTTGTTCTTTCGTGAAATTATTCGCTTGCATGGTGTGCCAAATACAATTGTTTCAGATCGTGATGTTAAATTTCTTAGCCACTTTTGGAGATGTTTATGGGCTAAGTTGGGGACTAAACTTCTTTTTAGTACTACATGTCACCCCCAAACTGATGGACAAACTGAAGTAGTGAATAGATCATTGTCTACTATGCTTAGGTCTGTTTTGAAGAATAACCTGAAAATGTGGGAAGAATGCTTGCCTCAAATTGAATTTTCTTATAATCGTTCGCTGCGTTCTACTACTAAGATGTGCCCTTTTGATGAAGTGTATGGTTTCTTACCTCGTGCACCTATTGATTTATTGCATGTTCCATCTTCGGAGAAGGTCAATTTTGATGCTAAAGAACGTGTTGAATTCATAGTAAAGATGCATGAGTTAACTAAGGAGAACATTGAGCATATGAATGCTAAATATGAACTTGCTGGAGATAAGGGTAGAAAACATGTTGTCTTTGCACCTGGAGATCTTGTTTGGTTACATTTACGTAAGGATAGGTTTCCTGAATTGCGCAAGTCAAAGCTAATGCCACATGCTGATGGTCCTTTTAAGGTGTTAGAGAAAATAAATGATAATGCATATAAACTTGAGCTGCCTGTAGATTTTGGGGTTAGTCCCACTTTTAACATTGCAGATTTGAAGGCTTATTTGGGTGAGGATGACGAGCTTCCGTCGAGGACGACTTCAGTTCAAGAAGGGGAGGATGATGAGGACATCCCTACTAATGTTACACCCATATCCCCAGCAGCTACACATATTGGCCCAGTTACTAGAGCCCGCGCACGCCAACTAAATTATCAGGCACTTTCGTTTCATGGAAATCCTTCTAATATTCATGAACATATGATGCTGCCTAAATTAGATACTTTTGTTTTACTTATGAATGAAGGACCTAGCATGGACAAGAAGGATGGCCATTGGAGCGGGATAAACCAAGGAGAAGAAGGTGCGCGCGCGGGAAGGAACAATGGACCTTCCGGTGGAGATTTTCGCACTTCGAAGCCACCATAAGGAGTGCTTGGAGGCTTGGACGAAATATACAACATGCCACTTCATAGATTTCGTCCATAGGCTATTATATGTAATGCGTCACCTTATTTTTGGGACAGGCCCATGTAATTTCAAAATACCATATTATAGGCAGTTTTTAGAGTCCGTATGTGTGGGGAAATTGAGTTAGGGCTGGTTTCGGACCCCTCCTCCAAGGGGCCACGAAATCCCCCTCTATTCCTCCATATATACAGCCCTTAGGGCGTCATTTTAGACTTGGGTTTTGTTTAGATTTAAAGTTAGCCATAGCTGCAACTTCGCGTTCTTCGTTTGTGTTCCACGACCAGACAAAGGCGTCACAGAACCCCACATTCATCAATAAAGCTTTCCTCTTATATTCGCAATATCCAGATTGCAATCTTAGTTTCTTGCTTGTTCTTCGTTTGCTTGCAGGAAACAGACCCTCGTGGTTAGGTTGATCGTGCTCCGGCATGGTCAATAACCTCTCGGAGTTGGTTTAGTGATTGCTAAGGCGTGACGTGCTCACACGTTCGTAGTCGGATCATCAAAGTCTACTCCACTGAAAACGATAGCCACCATCTCATCGAAAGACAGGGACAACTTCGCCTCTATCATCCTCACCCTACCTTTACTTTCATGTGCATGTCTTTACTTTTCGCTACTATACTCTTAGACTTACATGTTTAGGGTGATGAGGTCACTTACCACACATAGGGTCACTGACCTGACATCTAGGGCCCACTTGGGGGCCCACATTAGCGTTAAAGTCCCTGGACTACCGATGCATCCGGATACATCCTCAGGATCCACTCGGATCGGATGGTCACTCGAACGTCACTTCGTCAATCGGCCACGATCCAACACTCGGACGAGAAGGAGAGGTGCCGGCGTAGGAGTCGTAACGTTTGAGAGATGTGATAATTAACATCAAGTACTGTGAAGACTAACGTTACCAGTAAGGCCTTAGTTAAGACGGTAGTTCCTTGTAACGCCTACAGTTACTCGCATTTAATGCCTTGTAATGCTGCTTGGCAGGTCCTGGCGCACTCTATATAAGCCGCCCCCGAGCTCCTGGACAAGGGTTCCAAACTCTCTGTAATCAGACACCCCCCATAAGCAAACACTAAGCCTCAGGGCTCGAGACGTAGGGTGCTTACCACTCTCGAGTGGGGCCCGAACTCGTACATCCGAGTGTACACCTGTGCCGTAGCTAGGCTCCACCCCCCTTCATTCGTATCCCCAGTACTATTGTCAGACTTACTCCCACGATAGTTGGCGCCCACCTTGGGGTAGCACATCTAGCAAACTCTGGCGCAGGTGGAGATTCAATTTTTTCGGTCATCATGATGGCACTTGGCGGCGAGATCCTCTTCAGTACCCTCTGCTTCATCGCCGACGGCTCGACATGGTTGCATGAGGCGCCGCTGGACCCGGACACGTTCCCCGGCCGCGGTGCGACACATTTCAGCACGGCGGCGCATGGAGTTCTACTTCGACGGCCGTCGGAGCCCTAGGGTTCCACACTCGTCTGTCCTATTGCGGGCCGTCGCAAGCGCTCCGGGCACTCGCGGCTGCAGCGATGGATCAAGCACGTCGTGGCGCGTCAGTCCACGACCGTGCAGGTGGCCTCGCTCGATTCCGATGAGCCCACCGTCAGCTTGTTCCCTTCTTCGGGCGATGAGTTGTCCGATGGGTCTGAGTGCGAGAGCAGCAGAAACGCTATAGAGATACTGATGGCCCACACCACCAACCATGGACCTCCTGGGTACTCTGCGGGTGGTTCCCGTGGCCGCGACGATGGCAACACCAACGCTTATGTCCCCAGCCTCTCAGTCCTAAACAGCGGGAGGAGGTAAGGAGGAGGAACAACCAAGTTCTTCTCACTCCCATTACAGGGACTACCCCTGGAGGAGATTGCCTTAGAGGCCACGCGTCAAGCCACTTTGGCTGAGCGCGAGCGGCTCGAGCGACTCCAGCGGTCACTCGATGACCGCGAGGCCAGAGAGCAGCCCAGCTCCAGCCACAGTCGGCGACAATTGTTCCCAAATGATAGACCGCCCAAAATTCCAGTGATGCACACACCGATGGAAAACCTGGCTGCAGCCACACAGATCGTTGAATCTATTCAGTTGTCCGGTTCTGCGGCTGGAGAGGGCATTTTGCAAATCTAGACTCTGCTAAAAACCGCCCTGAGACAAAATTCAGAGGTGTCGCAGTCGCATCAACGCATACACAGTAAGTCCATTCTGGGCGGTACAATACAGTCTGCTCACGGCCCGCATGCATACGGAAAGCGCCGACATTCTCCTCCTCCACCGAGAGGCCTGCATGGAGGACGTTGGCATAATGACCGCGATGCCAGTCGGACACCCCCTCCGAGGGGCGGTTCATATGTAGACGTCCCTACGACGGCGGCTGACCTCATAGAGAAGACCGCGACCGGAGACCCATTCGGCCCAGGGGCTATGAAGAAGGTGGCCGACGACCTCCACAGCTCAATGCCAGATCCATCATAACACATAATGTGGTCGACAAGAATAGACAGATCAGAGATCGAGCGAGTGGGTGGGAGACTTCAGGCCTCGAGTGCTTCAGTAGGTACATCCGAGAAGCCGAGATCCCCTCCAACTACAGGTTGGCGATATGAATAGGAAAGTTTAACGGCGAGTTGAAGCCGGAAACCTGGCTTAAAGATTACCGAGTGGCTGTCTAGATCGGCAGCAGTGATGATTTTGTCACGATGAAGCATCTTCCTCTCATGCTAGAGGGATCTGCACGGGCCTGACGGAACCAGTTGACCGCTAGCAGCATCTATTGTTGGGAGGACCTGGCTCAAGTGTTCGTCAACACTTTTGAGGGCACTTACAAGTGTCCGGGTGGTTTGATGGAGCTGCAGCACTGTGTCCAAAAAAATAATGAAACTCCCTGCGAGTACATTCAACGCTGGACCACGCTGCACAATACCGTTGAGAATGTTACTGAACATCAAACCGTATGCGCCTTCAAGGCAGGCACTTGGTATCAGGATCACATCATGAAGTTCGACCGAGCTGGGGACCTATCCCTCAGTCGAGCCATGGAAATCACCAATCGGTATGCCAATGGCGAAGAAGAAGACCGCCTCCGAAGCGGCAAAGGACGAACCGGAGATGCCCCTCAATCAGGGAGTAACGCTGAAAGAAGAAGCGGAAAGCTGATTCTTCAGGTAAGGCAGAAGTTCCGGCGGTCCCCAGCCAGGGTAAGGCCAAACCGAAGAAGAATAAGAAGGAATGGGCTAACAAGAAGAAGCCCGAGTACAAATTTGGCGTATTGGACCAACCCTGTATTGTCCATAACGAGAAGGACGAAGAGGGCAACTTGGTATACTCGAAGCAGACCACTCGGGAGTGCCGAGAGCTCAAGCAGGAGATAGGTGGAGAGCCCTCTGGAGAGAAGGACGGCGACGAAGAAGGCGAGGATGCTCCCGAGTATCCGAACATCGACAAGGTCCTTAATATGATTTTTGCTGACGTTGAAAGGAAGAGCCGGTTAAAGGTCGTCAATCGGGAGGTCAATATGGCAGCACCGACTGTTGCCAAGTACCTCAACTGGGCGAAGACCCCCGTTACCTTTGACTAATCGGATCATTCAGCCCGCATAGCCACCCCTGGGAGGTAGGCGCTGGTTGTTGAACCAGCTGTCCATGGAGTCCGATTGCACAAGATCTTGATGGATGGAGGCAGCGGGCTCAAAACAATCTACGCCGCCACGCTCAGGGCAATGGACATTGCGATGTCCCGACTGAGCAAGAGCAACATGCATTTCCATGGGGTCATCCCTGGGAAGATGGATGAGTCACTCGGCCAAATCGCTCTGGACGTCATGTTTGGAGGCGAGAAGAATTTCCGAAAGGAATGCCGGACATTTGAAGTGGTGGACTTTCACAGCGCCTATCACGCCATCCTGGGTAGGCCCGCCTACGCATGTTTCATGGCCCGTCCATGTTATGTGTATCTTAAACTTAAGATGCCAGGGCCGAAAGGAGTGATTATGGTGACTGGTGATCGTATAGTCGCCGCGGAGTGCCTCCAGCAGGGCTCCACGTTTGCTAATGAGCAAGTACTCGCATTCGAACTCGATGGGTACAAGAAGACGGTGGACACTGTGGATTTCCTCAAGTCCAAACGTCCGGCTATAGAATCAGCTTTCCAGTCGGCCGGTGAGATCAAGCAAGTTCACATTCACCCGCACGATCCGAGTGCCTCCCCCACGAACATCTCGACGTCACTCGGTGACAAATAGGAAGCCGATCTCATCCAGTTCCTTTGTGAGAACTGGAACATCTTCGCGTGGAAGCCATCTGGCATGCTGGGGGTTCCAAGGGAACTGGCTGAGCACCGACTTCGACTTGACCCGAAGGTCAAGCCAGTCAAAGAGCACTTGCGTTAATCCTCCGTTAAGAAGCGCAAGGCGATTGGCGAAGAAGTCGCTCGGCTCCTAGCTGCAGTGTTCATTCACGAGGTGTATCATTCCAAGTGGCTCGCCAACCCTGTCTTGGTTCCTGAGAAGGACAAGTCCCTCCGGATGTGCATCGACTTCAAGCACCTCAATTGGGCCTGCCCGAAAGATCATTTTCCCCTTCCTTGCATAGACCAGATAGTAGATTCTGTTGGAAATATGCCCTAGAGGCAATAATAATTTAGTTATTATCATATTTCCTTGTTCATGATAATCGTTTATTATCCATGCTATAATTGTATTGATTGGAAACTCAAATACATGTGTGGGTACATACACAACACTGTGTCCCTAGTATGCCTCTAATAGACTAGCTCGTTGATCAAAGATGGTCAAGGTTTCCTAGCATAGACATGAGATGTCATTTGATAACGGGATCACATCATTAGGAGAATGATGTGATGGACAAGACCCAAACTATAAACATAGCATATGATCGTGTCAGTTTATAGCTATAGTTTTCTGCATGTCAAGTATCTGTTCCTATGACCATGAGGTCATGCAACTCACTGACACCGGAGGAGTACCTTGTGTGTATCAAACACCGCAACGTAACTGGGTGACTATAAAGGTGCTCTACAGGTATCTCCGAGGGTGTCTGTTGAGTTGGCATGGATCAAGACTGGGATTTGTTACTCCGTGTGACGGAGAGGTATCTCAGGGCCCACTCGGTAATACAACATCACAATGAGCCCTGCAAGCAAAGTGACTAAAGTGTTAGCCATGGGATCTTGTATTACGGAACGAGTAAAGAGACTTGCCGGTAACGAGATTGAACTAGGTATAGAAATACCGACGATCGAATCTCGGGCAAGTAACATACCGAAGAACAAAGGGAACAGCGTACGGGATTAACTGAATCCTTGACATAGAGGTTCAACCGATAAATATCTTCGTAGAATATGTAGGAACCAATATGGGCATCCAGGTCCCGCTATTGGTTATTGACCATAGAGGTGTCTCGGTCATGTCTACATAGTTCTCGAACCCGCAGGGTCTGCACACTTAAGGTTCGGTGACGTTTTGGTATAGTAGAGTTATGTATGGTGGTGACCGAAGGTTGTTCGGAGTCCCGGATGAGATTCCGGACGTCATGAGGAGTTCCGGAATGGTCCGTAGGTAAAGATTTATATATGGGAAGTCATATTTTGGGTTCCGAAAAAAGTTCGGGTTTTTTCGGTATTGTACCGGGAAGCTTCCAGAAGGTTCCGGAGGGTTCCGGAGGTGTCCGGAAGTCCATAGAGGGTCCACATGGACTCTAAAGGGGGCGCACCAGCCCTTCATGGACTAGGCGCAGCAGCCCCACTTGGCCCATGCGGCTATCCCAAGTGATAAGATCAAATCCCTTTAAAATAGGAGATAAGAGGCATTACTTGGGAAAGAGGATTACTGTTCACGCGGCTACTATTCACACGTGTACTGTTCACGCATGTGCTGTTCACGCGACACTATTCCTCCTCCTCCAAGTTTCTCCTCCTATCAATAGAGAGGGAGAGGGAAGGCAGAAAAACCTGGAAAAGCCACGGCTGCCTCTCTCTCCCTCTAGATCTGTTCTCCTCTAGATATGTTCGGTATAGCTTAGCGAAGCTCTGCCGGATCAGCTCCACCACCACCGTCACCATGCCGTTGTGCTGCAAGAGAACTCATCTACCTCTCCGCCCCCTCTTGCTGGATCAAGAAGGCGGAGATCGTCATCGAGCTGTACGTGTGCTGAACGCGGAGACGCCGTCCGTTCGGCGCTAGATCGGAAGGACCGTGATGGGATCGCGGGACGGATCGTGATTGGATCGCGAGATGGATCGTGATGGGATCGCGGAACGGCTTGCGATTTGGATCGCGAAGATGTTCAACTACACCAACCGCGTTTCTTAACGCTTCCGCTTAGCGATCTACAAGGGTATGTAGATCCACTGTCCCTCTCATAGATGCTCATCACCATGGATAGATCTTGCGTGTGCGCAGGAATTTTTTTGTTTCCCATGCAATGTTCCCCAACAGTAGTATCAGAGCTAGGTCTATGTGTAGATGAGATCTCGAGTAGAACACAAAAGAGTTTGTGGGCGTTGATATTCAGATTGCTTCCTCCCTTGGTCTTTTCTTGATTCGGCGGTATTGTGGGATGAAGCGGCCCGGACCAACCTTACTCGTACGCTTACGAGAGACCGGTTCCATCAACTGACATGTAACTTCGTTGCATAAAGATGGCTGGCGGGTGTCTGTCTCTCCTACTCTAGTTGGATCGGATTCGACAAAGGCGGTCCTTGAGAAGGTTGAATAGCAATTTGTGTATCACCGTTGTGGTTTTGCGTAGGTAAGAATCGTTCTTGCTAGATACCCATAGCAGCTACGTAAAACATGCAACAACAATTAGAGCACGTCTAACTTGTTTTTGCAGGGTATGTTGTGATGTGATATGGCCAATTACATGATGAGATATATGTGATGTATGAGATGATCATGTTTTGTATAGAATATCACGACTTGCATGTCGATGAGTACGGCAATCGGAAGGAGCCATAGGGTTTTCTTTAATTTATTTTCGCCATCAACAGTTGGCACGACAACCTCATGGCGACACATTGATGGAGATCAAGATGATGGAGATCATGGTGTCATGCCGGTGACGATGGAGATCATGCCGGTGCTTTCGAGATGGAGATCAAAAGCACAAGTTCATGGCCGTATCATGTCACTTATGATTTGCATGTGATGTTAATCCTTTTATGCATCTTATTTTGCTTAGGACGACGGTAGCATTAAAAGGTGATCCCTCACTAAAATTTCAAGATAAAATTGTGTTCTCCCCGAGTGTGCACCGTTGCGAAAGTTCGTCATTTCGAGACACCACGTGATGATCGGGTGTGATAGACTCTACGTTCACATACAACGGGTGCAAGCCAGTGTTGCACATGCGGAACACTCGGGTTAAACTTGACGAGCCTAGCATGTACAGACATGGCCTCGGAACACAAGAGACCGAAAGGTTGAACATGAGTCATATAGTAGATATGATCAACATGGAGATGTTCACCATTGAAACCACCTCATCTCACGTGATGATCGGACTTGGGTTGGTGAATTTGGATCATGTGACACTCGAATGACCAGCGGGATGTCAATTTGAGTGGGAGTTCTTAAGTAATATGATTAATTGAACTCATTATCATTAACATAGTCAAAGTGACTTTGCAAATTATGTAGATCAATAGCTCGCGTTGTAGCTCCCCTGTTTTTATACATTCCTAGAGAAAATAGAATTGAAAGATGATGGTAGCAATAATGCGGACTGGGTCCGTCAACTAAGGATTTTCCTCATTGCTGCACAGAAGGCTTGTGTCCTTGATGCACCGCTCAGTGCACCACCCCCTCTAAGCATCGTCTGTGGATGTTGTGAACATCTGACAGGCATGTTGTGATGACTACTTGATAGTACAGTGCGTCATGCACTACGGCTTAGAATTGAGGCTCCAAAGATGTTTTGAACGTCACGGAGCATATGAGATGTTCCAAGAGCTGGAATTGAGATTTCAGGCTCGTGCCCGTGTTGAGAGGTATGAGAACTCCAACAAGATTCTTTGCCAGCAAGATGAAGGAAAATAGCTCAATTGGTGAGCATGTACTCAGATTGTCTGGGTGCTACAATCGCTTGAATCGAGTGGGAGTTGATCTTCCAGATAAGATAGTGATTGATATAGTTCTCCAAGTCACTGCCACCAAGCTGCTAGAGCTTCGTGATGAACTATAACATGCCAGGGATGGAGAAGATGATCCCTGAGCTATTCGCGATGTTTGACACCGCGAAGGTAGAAATCAAGAAGGAGTATCAAGTGTTGATGGTTAGTAAAACCACTAGTTTCGAGAAGGGCAAGGGCAAGGAGGGAGACTTCATGGATGGCAAGCGAGTTGCTGCTCCAGTGAAGAAACCCAAGGTTGAACCCAAACCCGAGACTAAGTGCTTCTATTATGAGGAGAACGGTCGCTGAAGCGGAACAACCCTAGATACTTGGTAGATAAGAAGGCTGGCAACGTCGACATAAGTATATTTGATATACGTGTTATTGATGTGTACCTTACTGGTACTCCTAGTAGCACTTGGGTATTGGATACCGGTTCGGTTGCTAAATGTTAGACTGGAAATAATAGCTACGGAATAAACGGAGGCTAGCTGAGGGTGAGGTGACGATGAGTGTTGGAAGTGTTTCCAAGGTTGATGTGATCACCATCGCACGCTCTCTCTACCTTCAAGATTAGTGATGAACCTAAATAAATGTTATTTGGTGTTTGTGTTGAGCATGAACGTGATTAGATCATGTTTATTGCAATACGGTTATTTATTTAAGTTAGAGAATAATGGTTATTCTGTTTACAAGAATAATTCCTTCAATGGTCATGCACCCAATGAGAATGGTTTGTTGAATCTTGATCGTAGTGATACACATGTTCATAATATTGATGCCAAAGGATACACAGTTAATAATGATAGTACCACATACTTGTGGCACTGCCGCTAAATGTCATATTGGTGTAAAACGCATGAAGAAACTCCATGCTGATGGATCTTTGGACTCATTCGATTTCGAATCGGTTGAGAAATGCGGACCATGCCTCATGGGCAAGATGACTAAGTCCCCGTTTTCCGGTATGATGGAGCGGGCAAGTGACTTATTGGAAATGATACATGTTGATGTATTCAGTCCAATGAGTGTTGTAGCGTGCGGTGGATATCATTATTTTCCTACCTTCACTGATGATTTGAGTAGATATGGGGATATTTACTTAATGAAACACAAGTCTGAAACGTTTGAAAAGTTCAAACAAAATCAGAGTGAAGTTTGAGATCATCATGAAAAGAAGATAAAGTGTCTACGATATGATCGTGGAGGTAAATATCTGAGTTACGAGTTTGGTATACAACTTAAGACAATGTGGAAGTTGTTTCACAACTCACGCCACCTGGAACACCATAGTGTGATGGTGTGCCCGAACGTCGTAGTCGTGCTCTATTGATATGGTGCGCACTATGATGTCTCTTATCAATTTGCCACTATCGTTTCGGGGTTATGCATTAGAGACAACTACATTCACTTTAAAAGGGGCACCATCTAAGTCTGTTGAGATGACACCGTATGAATTTTGGTTTGGCGGAAACCTAAGCTGTCATTTCTTAATGTTTGGGGCTGTGACGCTTATGTGAAAAAGGGTTTTCACCTAATGAGCTCGAACCCAAAGCGGACACATCTTCATAGAATACCCTAACATAACAGTTGGGTAAACCTTCTATCTTAGATCCAAGCACAAAGTGTTTGTTGCTAAAACGGGCCCTTTCTCGAGAAAGAGTTTCTCTCGAAAGAATTGAGTGGGAGGAAGATAGAACTTGATGAGGTTGTTGAACCTTTGTTTCAACCAGAGAATAGCGCAGCACAGAAAGTTGTTTCTGTGGAGCCTACGTTAGTTGAAGAGGAAGTTAATGATGATGATCATGAAGCTTCGGATCAAGTTACTATCGAACCTCGTAGGTCGACAAGGACGCGTACTGCTCCTGAGTGGTACGTCAACCCTGTCTTAGAGGTCATGTTGTTGGACAACGATGAACCTACGAGCTATGGAGAAGCGATGATGGGCCTGGATTCCGAGAAATGGTTAGAGGCCATGAAATCCGAGATGAGATCCATGTATGAAAACAAAGTATGGGCTTTGGAAGTATTACCTAAAGGGCGAAAGGCCATTCAGAACAAATGGATCTTTGAAAGGAAGACGGACGCGGACGGTAATGTCACCGTCTATAAAGCTCAACTTGTGGCAAAGGGTTTTTCACAAGTTCAAGGAGTTGACTATGATGAGACTTTCTCACCCGTAGCAATGCTGAAGTCTGTTGGAATTATGTTTGCAGTTGCTGCATTTTTCGATTATGAAATCTGGCAGATGGATGTCAAAACAGAGTTTCCTTAACGGTTTCCGTGACGAAAGGTTGTATGTCATACAACCAGAAGGTTTTGTCAGTCCTAAGGATGCTAAAACGTATGCAAACTCTAACGATCCTTCTATGGACTGGAGCAAGCATCTCGGAGTTGGAATATACACTTTGATGAGGTGATCAAAGTTTTTGGGTTTATACAAAGTTTATGAGAAACTTGTATTTACAATAAAGTGAGTGGGAGCACTATAGAATTTCTGATAAGTATATGTGGATGACATATTGTTGATCGGAAATGATGTAGAATTTCTGGAAAGCATAAAGGGTTGTTTGAACAGGATTTTTTCAAAGGAAAACCTGGAAAGAAGCTAATTAAATGTTGGGCATCAGGATCTATAGAGATAGATCAAGAGGTCTGATAAAACTTTCAATGAGTACATACCTTGACAAGATTTTGAAAGAGTTCAAAATGGATCAGTCAAAGAAAGAGTTCTTGCCTGATTTGTAAGGTGTGGAGTTGAGTAAGACTCAAAGCTCGACCACGGCAGAAGAAAAAGAAAGGACGAAGGTCGTCCCCTATGCCTTAGCCATAGGCTCTATATAGTATGCCATGCTGTGTACCGCACCTGTGTGTGCCTTGCCATGAGTCTGTCAAGGGGTACAAGAGTGATCCAAGAGTGGATCACTGGATAGCGGTCAAAGTTATCCTTAGTAACTAGAGGACTAAGGAAATATTTCTCGATTATGGAGGTGATAAAGAGTTCGTCGTAAAGGGTTACGTCGATGCAAGCTTTAACACCTATCTGGATGACTCTGAGTAGCAATCCGGATACGTATAGTGGAGCAGCCATTTGGAATAGCTCCAAGTGGAGCATGGTAGCATCTGCAGTACGACATATAGATTTGCAAAGAACACACGGATCTGACTGTTGCAGACCGTTGACTAAAGACCTCTCTCACATGCAAAGCATGATCGAACCCCAGAACTCATTGGGTGTTAGATTCATAACAATGTAAATCACATGGTGATGTGAACTAGATTATTGACTCTAGTGCAAGTGGGAGACTGTTGGAAATATGCCCTAGAGGCAATAATAATTTAGTTATTATCATATTTACTTGTTCATGATAATCGTTTATTATCCATGCTATAATTGTATTGATTGGAAACTCAAATACATGTGTGGGTACATAGACAACACTGTGTCCCTAGTATGCCTCTAATAGACTAGCTCGTTGATCAAAGATGGTCAAGGTTTCCTAGCCATAGACATGAGATGTCATTTGATAACGGGATCACATCATTAGGAGAATGATGTGATGGACAAGACCCAAACTATAAACATAGCATATGATCGTGTCAGTTTATTGCTATAGTTTTCTGCATGTCAAGTATCTGTTCCTATGACCATGAGGTCATGCAACTCACTGACACCGGAGGAGTACCTTGTGTGTATCAAACGCCGCAACGTAACTGGGTGACTATAAAGGTGCTCTACAGGTATCTCCGAGGGTGTCTATTGAGTTGGCATGGATCAAGACTGGGATTTGTTACTCCGTGTGACGGAGAGGTATCTCAGGGCCCACTCGGTAATACAACATCACAATGAGCCTTGCAAGCAAAGTGACTAAAGTGTTAGCCACGGGATCTTGTATTACGGAACGAGTAAAGAGACTTGCCGGTAACGAGATTGAACTAGGTATAGAGATACCGACGATCGAATCTCAGGCAAGTAACATACCGAAGAACAAAGGGAACAGCGTACGGGATTAACTGAATCCTTGACATAGAGGTTCAACCGATAAAGATCTTCATAGAATACATAGGAACCAATATGGGCATCCAGGTCCCGCTATTGGTTATTGACCGTAGAGGTGTCTCGGTCATGTCTACATAGTTCTCGCACCCGTAGGGTCTGCACACTTAAGGTTCGATGACGTTTCAGTATAGTAGAGTTATGTATGGTGGTGACCGAAGGTTTTTCGGAGTCCCGGATGAGATCTCGGACGTCACGAGGAGTTCCGGAATGGTCCGGAGGTAAAGATTTATATATGGGAAGTCATATTTTGGGTTCCGGAAAAAGTTCGGGTTTTTTCGGTATTGTACCGGGAAGCTTCCAGAAGGTTCCGGAGGTGTCCGGAAGTCCATAGAGGGTCCACATGGACTCTAAAGGGGGCGCACCAGCCCTTCATGAGTCTATTCACGCATGTACTATTCACGCGTGTACTGTTCACGCGGCACTATTCCTCCTCCTCCAAGTTTCCTCCTCCTATAAATAGAGAGGGAGAGGGAGGGCAGAAAAACCTGGAAAAGCCACGGCTGCCTCTCTCTCCCTCTAGATCTGTTCTCCTCTAGATCTGTTCGGTATAGCTTAGCGAAGCTCTGCCGGATCAGCTCCTACACCACCGCCACCACGCCGTTGTGCTGTCGGAGAACTCATCTACCTCTCCGCCCCCTCTTGCTGGATCAAGAAGGCGGAGATCGTCATCGAGCTGTACGTGTGCTGAACGCGGAGGTGCCGTCCGTTCGGCGCTAGATCGAAAGGACCGTGATGGGATCGCGGGACGGATCGTGATTGGATCGCGAGACGGATCGTGATGGGGTCGCGGAACGGCTTGCGATTTGGATCATGAAGACGTTCGACTACACCAACCGCGTTTCTTAACGCTTCCGCTTAGCGATCTACAAGGGTATGTAGATCCACTCTCCCTCTCGTAGATGCTCATCACCATGGATAGATCTTGCATGTGCGTAAGAAAATTTTTGTTTCCCATGCAACGTTTCCCAACAGATTCTACTGCCGGATGCGAACGCCTGTCGTTCCTGGATGCGTACTCCGGGTAGCACCAGATCCGAATGTACGGGCCCGATGAAATAAAAATGGCCTTATTCAGCCGAGTCGGGTGTTTCTGCTACATCAGAATGCCATTCGGTCTCAAAAATTCCGGGGCGACTTTATGCGCATGATCCAGAAATGTTTGCAAAAGCAAATCAGTCGGAACGTGGAGGCGTACATGCATGACATCATGGACGAGTCCAGGTAAGGTTCCGACCTCCTACCAGACCTCGCCCAAACCTTCTCGAACCTCGGGCGCTTCCAAATAAAGCTCAATCCGGCAAAATGCACATTCGGAGTGCCAGCAGGCAAGTTACTCTGTTTTCTCGTTTCCGAACGAGGAATCAATGCTAATCCTGACAAAATTGGTGCTATAGTCTGAATGAACATACCAGAACATCTACACGACATGCAAAAGCTCACGGGGTGCCTCGCAACCTTGAGTAGGTTCATCTCTAGACTCGGTGAGATGGCGTTGCCTCTTTACCGATTGATGTAGAAATCTGATAGCTTTGAGTGGACACAAGAAGCACAAGCCGCATTCGAAGAACTCAAGGCCTTGCTTTCCACCCAGCCGGTGTTAGCTACTCCAAGCAGCCGAGAGCCTTTGCTCTTGTAAATCGTGTAGATGATGGTATTTACCTGGCCGTTAAAAAGGTGGCTCACTACTTCCAAGAGGACTCAGTCACGGTTATCAGCGATGCCCCCCTGTCGGAAATCCTGCATAACAGGGACATCACGGGCTGAGTGGCAAAATGGACAATTGAGCTCCTCCCGTTGGAGATCAAGTTCGAAGCCAAAAAGGCAATCAAGTCTCAAGCACTGGTGGACTTTTTGGCCAAGTGGATAGAACAAGAACAGTCAGCCCCAAGTATCCCCGAACACTGGACAATGTTTTCGATGGATCCAAGATGCTCCAAGGATCCGGTGTTGGGGTGGTTTTCGTCTCCCCCGGGGGAGACCGATTGACCTACGTCCTCGAAATCCACTTCGAGTCATCTAACAACGAGGCCGAATACAAGGCCCTCCTGTACGGGCTCCGTATACGAGACCCATCTATTACTCGGTATCCAATGTTTGATGATATTCGGTGATTCCGACCTCGTTGTCAATCAAGTAATGAAAGAATGGGATATCTGGAGCCCGGCCATGACTGGATACTGTAATATAGTCAGGAAACGGGAGAAGAATTTTGAAGGCTTGGAGCTGCATCACATCCCCCGAGCAAAGAACCAGGCGGTAGACGGCCTGGCTAAGATCGGTTGCACTCGGCGGGTCGTTGATACGTCTCCAACATATCTATAATTCTTGATTGTTCCATGCTGATATATTATCATTCTAGGATACTTTTTGGGTCTTTTATTACCAAATTATAATATTTTGGAGCACTAACCTCTTGACCCAGTGCCCAGTGCCAGTTGTTGTTTTCTGCCTGTTTTTCACATCTCAGGTTTACAATACCAAACAAAGTCCAATTGCCACGAAACTTTTTGATGATTTTTTATGGACCAAAAGACGACCTGGAAGAGTCGGGAGAAGACTGGGGACCACACTAGGGCACCAACACGCAATAGGGCGCGTCCCGATGTGTGTTGGCCCCCTCGTGGGTCTCCTGATGCCCCTCTCTGGCCTATAAATTCTCTAATATTCCAAAAACCCTAGAGGCAGTCCCAAAACCCTTTTTATGCCGCTGCAAGTCTCTGTTCCATCGCGAGGCCATCTGGAGCTCCGTTCCAGCACCCTACCAGAGGGGGGATCGATCACAGAGGGCCTTTTCATCAACCTTGTTGCCCTCATGATGATGTGTGTGTAGTTCACCACAGACCTACGGGTCCATAGCTAGTACATAGATGGCAATATCTCTATCTCTCGATCTTCAATACAACGATCATCGCATCTTTGCTTTGATCTATTCGATGTAATCCTATTATGCGGTGTGTTTGTTGGGATCCGATGAATTGTCGGTTTATGTTCTGATTATTCACGAAAAGTATTTGAGTCACCTCTAATATATAATATGATTCTTATTTGCATGATCATTATAGCTTCGTAATTCTTTTTGATATATCGATGTGCTTTGGCCAAGTAGATTGATCTATCTTAAGTGGGAGAGGTGCGTTGTGGTAGGTTCAACCTGACAAGTTTCTATATCCCAGTGACAAAGTAGGGGACAAGTTGCTTCTTTGTGTTGTTGCTACTAAGGATAACACGATGGGGTTTATTCATATTGCTTGAGTTTACTTTGTCTACATCATGTCATCGTTCTCCATGCATTACTCTGTTTTACTTAATACTCTAGATTCATGCTGGATAGCGGTCGATGAGTGGAGTAATATTAATATGTGTAGGCAGGAGTCGGCCTATTTGTTTATGGACGTGATTCCTATATACACATGATCATTACCATGAAAATCGCATAACTATCCGTTTTTCTATCAATTGCCCAACAGTAATTTTGTGACGCCCCCAATTTCGTCCGTATTCTAATCATGCACACAATGCGTACGACCAAGATTAGGGACTCACTGATTGATATCACAAAACAACAAAAGACACAAATTAAAGTCATACAGCTTCATATTACAAGCCAGGGGCCTCGAGGGCTCGAATACAATGCTCGACAAGCAAGAGTCAGCGGAAGCAATTAATATCTGAGTACAGACATAAGTTAGACAAGTTTTGCCTTAAGAAGGCTAGCACAAACATAAGCAACGGATCGAAAGAGGCGAGGCCTCCTGCCTGGGAACCTCCTAACTACTCCTGAGCGTTGGCATTCTCCACGTAGTAGTAGGCTCCAGCGTTGGCATTCTCCGGCGTACTCCATCTCCTGGGCTCCATCGTCTGAACGCGGTAATCGTATCGAGGGGGAAAGATAAATCAAAGCAGCGGTGAGTACTCATCCAAAGTACTCGCAAGACTGACATCAGAACTATGCTAAATATGCATCATTATCAAGGGAAGGGGTTATATCTGGACTGACTGTAGAAAGCAAGAATAGGGAGAAGGCCTAGTCCTATCGAAGACTAGCATCTTCAGCATCTTGCAGAATTAGAAGAGAGTAGACTGGTATCTCATATATAGTCATATTATTGTAGCAATTTTATTAAGTAACCACGCCCAGAGATTCTTCCTCGACTCCCTGCGAGGAAGCAATCCCGGAGCCACAATTCATTTTAAATTAAATCACAATTATAGTTGTATAAGGTCAAGGTACAACTCCAAGTCGTCCTGTTACCGTGGACATGGCTATTCGAATAGATTATTCATCCCTGCAGGGGTGCACCACATATTCCCCAACACGCCCGAGTCACCTCCGGCCGGACACACTTTTCTGGGTCATGCCCGGCCTCGGGATATCAGCACGTCGTCACCCCACCTAGGCTCAACGAAGAGGCCAGCCCGCCGGTCTAAATCCTAAGCGCGCAGGTTCGTGGGCCCACTTGCCCTTGCACTCCTGCACGATGCGTACGCGGCCGGAAACAGACCTAGTACACTCCAGTCCAAGAGCTGCACCGTCCAGTCCAATCTGTCGCGCGCCGCTCCATTGCTGACGTCCGAAGAGCTTCGGCTGATACAACGACGCTGAGTGCCCATAACTTCCCCACGTGAAGGTTAGTGCGTATTAAGGCCAACGACCTAACTCAGATCAAGTACCCAACCCATTAGCATTTTATTAATGCGGGGCAAACGCGACCCTCAAAGTGCGGTCCATCGTCACGCCTCGAGGACCGTGGCAAGGGCCTCTCCTGCCCGTCCACGCCTCAACATAACCCAGATGCCTTACCGGCGCATCCCACCACATCTCACACACGGGTACCCTTGGGGCCGACCCGTCTCAAGACTGTCGGGAACTTAGGTCCACCTCAACCAGGGTGGTACCGCCTGTCCCTCCAGTCCCGTCTTTCACGTGTAATAAATGTCAAGTCAAAGTAACTGTGTGTATAAAACATCAAGACGGAACCTGAGGAATCACCCTCACAGGGCCCCGCTCGATGAAACCGTCAAGGTGGACTTAGAGGAATCACCCTCGAGGGTCCCACACTTGAGGGGTTGCACGACAGAGTCATCGTCGGGAGTGGTGAAGGAGGAATCACCCTCGCTAACCACGACCGACTAGCTACACTACAGAGCTAGCATCTTGAGTACTTCACGAGGTGTCACCCTCGGTACTCGATAGTAGTGCTGCAGAGTCGTACAACTAAGGGGTGTGCGGTGATGTGAGGGGCCTGGCTTGTCGGTCGGTTGACCAAGTCTTCGAGTCTTCAAGTCGTCGGGTCGTCGATGAAGAAGCAGGGGCAACTGGGACTAAGGGGTCACTGGGGATTCACTGATCAACCTATACTAAGCAGTTGGAATGATTGCAGGTATAGTAACAGTTTATCAAAAACAGGCTATGCATCAGAATAGGAGCTAACTAATACAGTAGCAAAATCTAATGCAAGAATAAGAGGGAAAGGAATGGGCGATATCGGAATGCTCAAGGGGGGTTGCTTGCCTTGCTGCTCTGCGGCAAAAGGCTGAACGTCAACGGCGTAGTTGTACCCGGCAGCAGCGTCAGTCTCGGAGGCTACTGGAGAGAAGAGGGGGAAGAAACAATAAATACAAGCAAACAGATGCAACAGAATGCATGACATGGCAATACACAGAGCTAGGCATGCACTAATGCAGTATTACACGTCGCAGACGAAGCGGGAGAATATCTGACGATATCTCCCGGGTCTTTGGATTTATCGGACACACGATCCGGAGGGGAAAGTTCCATGTTCATCATGATAGGAGCATGTGACAGATGAATGGAGGGCATATTTGGATTCGTGGGATTTTTCTGATCAACTTTCATGTATAAAGTTTTTTCATCTGAGCTACAGATTATTTTCTATGATTTTTCAAAGATTTAAACATTTTCTGAATTCATTCTAATTAACATAAATGAGTTATTGCGTCAGCATGATGTCATGGTGACGTCAGCAGTCAGCTGACCAGCTGACTGGTCAAACTGACCAGTGGGTCCCACCTATCATAGACTCTGGGCTAAACAGAGTTTAATTTAAACTAAACTAAGTTAATTAGTATGTAGGCCCCACATGTCAGTGTCTAATTAGATTAACTAATTAAGTTTATTTAGAAAATTGTTTTAATTAGACTAATTAAGCGGTGAGGCCCGCACGTCAGTGGCATAATAGGTGCCCAGTCAGCAGTTGACTGGGTCAACCCAGTCAACTGGGCCCCTGGGCCCACAGGCAGTGACACACGGGTGGCCCCAGGCCAGCCACGTCAGCGACGGCCGGCGGCTCAACGCCGGCGACGCCAAAACGCGGCGGAGGCACGGGAGGGGCTCGGGTTTTGCCTGTGGGGGGTCAAATCACACGGGGTTTGATCCTACGGGCTCCTGGCGACGAGCCACAGCGAATGGAGGCAGCGGTTGGACCGGAGGTGGCCGGCGTCGAGCGCTACATCGACATTGGTGGCGGCGCGTTTGGGAGGTGGTCGGGAATCGCACACATGGCGTCTCCGGACCCGGCGTTTGGCTCGTTCGGCTGGGGGCGAGCTCGCACGTCGAACGGCGGTAGTGGCGGGGGCTGTAGCGCCGGAGCTGGCCGGACCAAGCACGGTCGGCGGCGGTGGCGTTTGGACGAGCTCGAGCTCGTCGACGCAGGGCACGGCAGGCGACAGGGATGGGCGTCTTGGGTCCCCGAGAAGCCCAGGAGCACGACGCAGGGCTCGGGTGCAGTCGGCGTTCGCGGTGGCCACGGCGGTCCGGTTGGCGGCGGTCGGAGCACGGCAACGCGACGGGACGGCTATGGCCACGCACAGGGCCAGGGGAGAGAGGGAGGGGGACGCGGTTGCTCACATTGGTCCTGCAGGTGTGCGTTAGCGGGCTCGGGGAAGGGCGACGGCGGCGAATCGGCGCCGGAGACGAAGACGGCCGTGCGGGGAAGATGAGCTCGGGGAGGTCGATGTAGTGGCGTTGAGCTCCAATGCATGGCCTCAGGTGACGTAGTCGAGGACGGGGAACACGGCGGGCATGGCGGAGCGATGATCGGGGCACGGTGGCCGCGGAATCGAGCGTGGGTCGACGGCGAGCTCACGGGTGAGGAGGAAAGCGGGCGAGGAAGAGGCGATGGGAGCGAGAGAGAGGGATTTGGAGGGGGCTAGGGTTCCAGGGGACGACGAGGGGGGCTCAAGGGCGGCGGGGAGCCACTGGATGCTCGCCAGGGCGACGGGGACAGCCGGTGGCGGCCATCGCCATGCCCACGTCCCCCCCGATGAGCAGGAGGAGGGGGATGAGGCCCCTGTTGGGCTGGGCTGTTGATTGGGCCGGTCGGGCCAGGCACTGTGCACTGGCCCAGTGTACAGTGGCCTGGGCTCTTTTATTTTAATTTCTGTTGTTGTTTTATTATTATTATTATTAGTTTCGGTTATTACTTATTTTATTTATAAAATACCTTTATAAAAAGTAAAGAACATGCCCAATATTATAAATGCAATATTAGGCAGTACCATAAAAAGTTTGGGGGTAGTTTGAAAGTGTTTGGAAAATTTTATAAATCCAAAGGCAATTAATTAATTGTTTTGCCCACTGTTAAATTAGATTTGAGGCACTTAATTACATGATAAAATGCTGGTTATAATTTTTAGAATAGCTTAGAGAATATCTGAAACCCATTCATGATTTTTAATGCCTGGTTTGCAAAACTTTTCAAATGATTTTTGAATTACAAAGGAATTTGAATCAGGGTTGATTCCAACAGTGATCTTAATTGGATTAGATAAATGATTAAGCTTGATCAAGGTTATTACTGTAGCTTAATTATAGAGTTTACTGTAGCACAAATCCAGGGCGTCACAAATTTGTTACCCACCGTGTGCTGCCGACATGGGAGATGCCGCTAGGGAAAACTATGGCCCCCGGGTCTATTCGCTTATAAATTTACAAACGCTACTATTACCTTTCTGCCATTATTTACTTCTTTATTTTATTTTGCAATTTACAATTATCTACAATTATCTACACACCTCATTTGCTTGCAAATAACAAGATCAAGGGGATTGACAACCCTCTTGCCCGCGTTGGGTGCAAGTTGTTTATTCTTTTGTGTGCAGCCGCTGAAGACGGTTGAGGATTGATATTCCTATTGGTTCGATAAACCTTTGTTTCATAACTGAGGGAAATACTTACCCACTTAGTCTGCAATTACCCGTTCCTCTTCATGAAAAACCCAACGCAGATCACAAGTATCAGGAAGTATTTCTGGCACCGTTGCCGGGGAATATCATCATCAACTATCAAGTAACTTCACATAAATTTTCATCCACTTGTTTATCTTTTTATTTACTGTTATATTTAGTTTGTCTCATAAAAATGAAAAATACAAAAATATTTATCTTTGCTTGTTACTAGTTTACTCCTTGGCTCGCTAGTTTACTTGTCTTGCTTGTTACTTTGCTTGTTCGGTCACCATGTCTCAAGGTACTACTAAGTTGTGTGACTTATCAAATACTAATAACAATGATTTTATTAGTACATGTATACCACCCACCACTAGTGCGGAGGCTTTTTATATTAATGCTGCATTGCTAAATCTTGTCATGAAGGATCAATTTTCGGGAAGTCCTAATGAGGATCCCGCATCACATCGTAATACCTTTGTTGAATTATATGATATGCAAAAGAAAAAGGATATGGATAATGATATAGTGAAATTAAAATTATTTTCTTTTTCACTAAGAGATAAAGCTAAAGCTTGGTTTTCACCTTTACCTCGTAATAGTATTGGAACATGGGATAAGTGTAAAGATGACTTTATTGCCAAGTATTTTCGTCCTGCTAAAATCATCTCCCTTAGAAATCAAATAATGAATTTTAAATAGCAAGATCAAGAGCGTGTTGCACAAGCTTGGGACAAAATGAAATTGATGATAAGAAATTGTCCAACTCATGGCTTAAATTCGTGGATGATTATCCAAAACTTCTATGATGGACTGAACTTTGTGTCTAGTAATCTTCTAGATTCTGCTGCAGGTGGTACCTTTATGGATGTGACCTTAGGAGAGGCAACAAAACTTCTGGATAATATTATGACAAATTATTCTCAATGGCATACCGAAAGAGCTTCAACTGGTAAGAAGGTAAATTCTGTTGAAGAAATCGCCACTATGAGTGAAAAAGTGGATGATCTTATGAATATAGTTGCGAGTAAAAATGCTCATGTCACTACTGCAGGATGGTCCAAAGACGACACATCAATCAGAGACCCTTTGACCAAACTGTGTGCGATCCATCAATCGCAAATGGTATAGTTCAAGCTCCGCTGCCAATGACGAAAACCGTGTGCGATGGAGGAACCATCAAATACGATTAAAAAAATAGTTGCGTGTGTGATGCGTTGCATACAGTTTGTTCTTATGACCTGTTTGTCTTTATGGAATATAACAAAAACAGTTAACAAACTACATACGTGTGCGTAGTGCGGCATACAGTTCACTCGGACAAACTGTTTGCGCCGATCCGGCAGAACACAAACGAGTTAGCCTAAGAAGGTGTGTGTGATACCCGACAAACTGTTCATTCATTAGAATCTTGTGGGAAGACCAATAATAACCCAAACGATTCATCCTGACAACCGTGTGTTTTGTGGGTACACGACAAACAGTTCATTCATCAGAATTTTGTGGGAAGTCCAATAATAACCCAAATGATTCATCCTGACAACTTGTGTGTGTTATGGGAAGACGGTTGCTGCTAATAATTGTATGTGATGTGATTTCCTCTGTTTGCACAACATCTATATGCTCTGTCTACAGAACACCAACATTATTGTTGCATAACCAACTTGAGCATCTAGTTACATAAGTGACTACACAACACATGTACATTCCTCAATATAAATTTACAAGAAGTAGACGATCACCAAATCATATTGTTCTTCTGACGACGGTTGCTGACACTGCTCTGCTTGTGGCTATCCCTCGCCGTCTGCAGGAAGGAGGCACTTCCTCATGTCAATGATCCTCCTGTACATCTCGTAGCTTGTGTACGTGTCCTTGGCCGCGTACTTGATGTGTTCTTCATCCAGTTCGTTCACGCAGGCCTTGTGCCAGGCAGACTTGTCCTTGTGGCACTCATGCCTCTGTAGTAGGGGTCGATGATGGCCGCGGCGAGGTCAACCAAGGAGTCCTTCTGCTTCTTCTTCTCGCCGCCCCAGACCCTGTTCTGACCTTGGGATGTTGACAAGCTTCTAGCAGGACAAGCCCGAAGTCTTGAGCACCTTCAGATCGTCGGTGGTGTCCATCGTTGCGAACCTGTAGTCGGGGCTGTTGACAAACCTGGAGAAACGCTCGCAAGGCCTTGTGGCCAGGTAGTAGTGGTAGACGAGCACGTGATGGCGCACACACAACTGGGCAACGACAATCTTCTGATCATGCCCAGCACGACCGCCGGTGTACTCGAGGTCGAAGCCGACCACTTTGTACTTGTCATCCTCAGCAAGCAGCTGCTCCAACATGTTGATGGAGTTCACCACCATGACTGGGTCGTTGGTGTACACCACCGAGAGGTCCGTCTTCCTGATGTGGGTATCCACTTTGACAATTTTGGCGAACTGCCGCTCGGCACCGGTAGCCACCATTGGATCCTCACGGGAAGGTTGAAGCGATGAAGAGATCGTGGGTGTGCTTCTTGTGTTGTGTGTCGTGATCGGAAGGTGGAAGAGACGCAGGTAAATGGTCGTGGGAATAAATTGCGCCGGACGGCCTGGAATTTTGGCACGTCCGTATGGCAGTTTTTACAGCACTTAACTGCATGGTGGCACCGGGAGCAGCGCAACTGCATGCATATGGCGCCCCAAACGTACGTGATCATTCGCGCGTGGACGCCAGCAGAGCGAGCGCACATGGACGCGAGCATAGCGCGCCGCGGCTGCACCAAGCGCCTCATGCATAGATTAATTTGCGACGGTGCATACAGAATGACCTTTTGCTTTGTAATAAAATGCAAACGGTTTTTTATTATTAACCGTTTCTGTACTTGTCATTTCTCCCACCTCCGTCCTGTCTTGTCACAGCGTTGCCGCCCGAGGATTCCAGTGCACGCTTCGGGAGTGCACAGGTTCCCGCGCAGTTTCCCACGCAAGCTTCCCGCCCGGCTCACCGAAATCCTCCAAACACCCAATGCTTCGGAAGCGCGCAGCATTTCTTTTGGGCATCCCGTTCCTGCGCAACCGCGCATGAACGCGCACAAGCTTCCCGCCCGGCTCGCCTTGGTCGCCTGCTTTATAAAACCTCACGCCGGCACCTCCACATCGCATTCATCCCCTCCCTGCCCGTTGCTTCCAAAGTTTGCTTCTCCCCCAATCGCCAATGCCATCGGTCCGTCGTCATCGCTCCGCCACTCCGCTAGAGGGAAGCTCCAGCTGGGAGGCTACACCACGTTGGCGGTGTAATACCCCGAAGCATGTAGTGCGTGTGGCGTCCTTGTTGGCTGTGCGCACGGCACCCACCACATGCTCCTCCACCTTTCCCCGAAGGCAGCTGTTGTCGGCGACCGTCGTGGCCCCACCCCATCGCCTTCCCCAGTTTTCACCACCTCACCAGTGGCCTCCTTGGCCACCACCACACCAGCATCTGCCTTGGCAGCCACCCCACGGTCAGCCGCCGGGCCATCACCCGCTCCGCCACCGCGGCCCGAAGGCGGGAGGAGGAGGCCGCCGCCAAAGCCCAGCCGCTCGGCTTTTGCGTCAGCGGCCTAGTGCGCTACATCAACTTCCTACATGAGGAGGAGGAGCGGCATGTCGAGCATGCAAAGAGGCTCACCACCGCCATGGCACAACAGATGCCGCAACTATGGAATGGAATGCGGAGATCTACTCCGAGTCCCGCTGCTTCGAGGAGGCGTGTCAGGAGCGGTGGAGGGCAGCAGCGGCAGCCGACGAATTCGACTCCTCCAGCTCGTCGGTAGGCTACTCCTCCTCTGCCTCTTATTGAACGCGCTCGACAGAGGAGAAGGCTACTAGCAGTAGCACAAAGCCCCGGCGAAGTAGTATTAAGGGGCTATTTTGGTCAGTTCCTCTAACTATAGATATGGTTGAACTGTCCCACCTACTTTAAATTAGCTAGTATATATAGTTGAACTAGCTATTTCAGTACGTGATTGGCAACAAATGGGGAAAAGTTCGTTCGATTTAACAGTCGAGTTGAACTATTTTGTACAAAGACCAATGCTTAATCTATGAATGAAATCTATGTTTACTGAATTTCAGTAGCAAAATTGCACCGTAATAGTGATTTTGTTCCTGCAAAATATGACAAATGACAGTGTTTCCAATTTAACAAATGAAAATTTGCCCAATATGACGGATTCGAATTTTACCCGACTGCTGCTGCCAATGCATCGATCGGTGCTTAGATGGGGTGCTTAGTGTAGTAAATGTCTTAGCAACTCAAGTCCACAATGCATTGTTGCTAAGGTCCCTTCATTTAATGATTTAGCAACTAAGCTCTTGCATCCATTGGTGAGTTTCCTTCATTTAAGTGTTTTGACAAGGTTCACGCGCTTGGCATTGTTTCTTCATGTGGTCACTAAACTCATATCTCTCCTCTTAATTACCTTCCCACATCAGATTTTTTTTGCATACATGGCAACCTTAGCAGTTAGCACCAGTACAACGTGTAGCATTGGGAAGGGCACACGGGTCATCATTCACAACCATTTGCGATGACGCACTGAAAAAATTCATTCGTGCCAGATTTTCGCTTGGCTTAGTAGGGAAGGAACCATTGCCCTCGGTATGCATACGGGTATTGAGTCTGAAACGTCTTTGATGGCTAGCAAATGACACACCTCCCCGATGAGTGTGCGGAGGACACTGCTCGCACGCCACCCGTCTACTCAAACACCTTTCCACACGCTACCTCCTTGCCAATACAGAGAGCGACATGTGGCAACACGTAAATGGTCTGTAGAACGTCCATGAATTATAAATAATATGCCCGTTTGCGATGGTAACGTGATAGATTTTTGTTCCAAAATGCCTTTGTTGGCTATTAATAATGCTTGCCCTTTCTCTCAAAGTGGACACTAAAAAATACCACATATTTGTCCTTTATATGACGAGGCCCTGCCAAACATAGACCTTGTGACTGTAGTTCATATTTGAATTATGTACATTAAATGCACATAAAACTCAATTAGTGTATAAAAAGGCCATATAGACCCTTAATAATTTCATATTTTTGATGCACACACCTATTGCTTTACGTTGTTTCTAGAAAAATATCAAGGAGAGAAGAGGCATCGGATGTCATTTCACCCGCAGACGTGGCATGCATATGTTCCCCATCGGAACCACGTAGCTTATTGTGTGAGAAGCTCCGGTCGATAAGAGGCTTGTGTTTTAACATGTCCAAGTTGGTATTATGTTTTACCACGGCATATGTGTGCCTTGTCATGACACCATTCCAAGTTTCATAAATTTCTCACAGAGTTTTGGATTTACAAGAATTTAAAAACCAAGTTTCTCGATGTTTGGACCTAAACATGCAGCCAGGGAAACGTGTATGATTTCTTGCGTGGGACCTAAACATGCAGCCAGGGAAACCATTCAAATTTGAACTACAATCACATGACTTCTTGTGAGAATGTTCGGTTTGTAAGAGGTTTGTGCCAAAACTTGTCCCGAACTAGGCATTTTTTTTACCACAACCCACATGAGCCATGACATGACACCATACAAAGCTTCTCGAATTTCTAACTATATTTGGATTAAGTGGAATTTGAGAACACGGTTTCTCAAAGTCTACGGCCGAGCCAAAATACCGAGAGGTTTGGAATTCGTTTAATTTCCATTTCTTGCATTGGACCAAAACATGCATCAAGTGACACATAGATGATTTTCAACCCATTCACGTGGACTCTAGTATGTGCTTAACTGTAGTTCTAATTTCAACTATGCACATGAAATGTCTAAAAAATTCTTTAAATGTTTAAAAGGGCCTAAACAACTTGAATATTTCCATATTTAACAAACACTCCTATAGTTGCACGTTCACTGTAGATACATGTTATTGCCATCCAAACACCTTCAGTTGCTGATGTAACTTCATTTTTTGTTTCAAAGCAATATGAAAATCAAATACATCGCAAACAGTTCTTGATCATGAAATGTGTGTGATGTGGTATAAAAATATCTTGGGCCAATTCTCATATATGGCTTAGGCCGAAAGCTTTAGTCCACCGCTGGCACGTCAACCACACAGTCACACTTGTTCCCCAAGACCATTGTATTGTTCAAGCGTCGCCAGTGAAAGATGGGGACATGGATCCGCATCGTGAGGGTAACTTTGGCGACCCACTCCGGCCCGAGCGCAGCTGCATCAGCCATGAACGCGCTCACAACATCCTTGAGCACGGCCGCAATCTCCGACAAGGTGGCTGCAGCCGCCGAAAGGGTAGCTGTTGCATCTGAGATGGCGGCAGCAACATCCGCGACCAGGATAGCAAATGGTGAGAACGGCACAGCAGCTATCCGTTCCTCGACGGCCGCCGTAGCCCTGATGGTGGATGCCCACGCCTATGCCGAGGCTGCCCTAGCCCAGTTCGTGTCGGTCACTGCCCAAATAGCGGCGGCCTTCTCCGACAACGGTCGGCAACCTACGTCCGAAGAGTTGGCAACCTTCCATTCGTCGGCAGCCTCCCTTGCCGAGATGGTGGCCGTCAATTCCCGGACCGCGGCCGCCCACACCAGACTCGTGGCGCCTTTTCCAAAGAGATGGCGAACACAGACTGCGAGAAGCTTGCAGAGTATGTGGCGATGGATGCCATGGAGCCCCTTCCCCTGGAGGTCGTCGAGCGCGAGCTGGTCATGGAGGATGCGGCGGATATCGACGAGCGTTAGGCGGAACATTAGTCTTTGTTTAGAACGCTGGTGTTCGGACCAAAAATTCATGTGATATGTAGTACCCAATCTTACGTCGGAAGCTTGGAGACAAACATTTGCACGTCCAAGTTCATCACACACGGGGTATGGCACAAGCTTCGTTTGTGATGTGTTGATATCGAGAACTATTCTAAAAAGTTTGCACGTTCAAGTTCATAACACACGAGGTATAACACAGGCTTCGTTTGTGATATTTTGATATCGCACATGGTTCTGAATAAGGGACTGTGTCCGATGGTGCTTTCTGTGCCAGTTTTTCGCTGCACCGAATGAAAATTTTGGGTTGTCGCGGAAATATCTACCTCCCTCGCCCCCCGGTACCAATCAAAAGCAACATTTCCCTCTTTTCCTCTACCTTTCCTAGTTCAAACCTTCATTGCTTGCTTGTAGCACCGCCTCCTCGCCAGCGACGCTCCTTCTCGCTGCTCGATCTCGTCCATCTAGTCAGGTAATCGACACCTCCCAAATACCTCCTCACCCCCTACTCCTCCATCCCACATGGCCCGACCGTCGGCGTGACACCTTCCACCCAAATCACCGCCCCATCCTCCAAATAATCGCCGCCGAAAGCCATGGTGCACGCAGTATAGCCAGGATCTCAAAGAGCATTTGGCAACGAAGAAGCAAATCGTGGCTGCACGCGCATATGAGGCAGCTATGGATTCCATGCGTGCCGACCCCCAGATCTTGGAGGATCACCTCGCCATCGAGGCCACCGTCGACGCCTCGCACACTGACGCAGCCACTCGGTTGGCTGCTATAAACGACAACTCGTGGTCTTTTCTCGAGGGCACCGCCAGTGCGTTCGACGAAGACTTCAATGTGTTTTCTCAGCGTGCTCGTGCTTACCTCAACTACAGAGCCGACAAGTTTGTGTCGGAGCAGGATCAGGCCACTCACCAAGGTGTGGAGGCCTGGCCCTCTTCCAAGTTGAAGGAGCCCATCATCATCGATATCTCCCACGATGATGAATAGCTTGTTTTTCTTAGCTTATCACTAAGGACCTATGTTCACCTAGCGACGCCGGTTAAGCATGTTTCGTTTACCTGTTGCGTGTGCCGCTACTGCCTTTCATTTAGAAATTCTAGTGAAATGTCCAATGTAATGCCACTGCAACCTGACCTTCTAGTATGTTCTATTGTGCAATGTGGTCCTTAGTTAACTGTTTCGTTCATTTGTTGTGGTGATCATTTAACTATTTAGTTCAATTCTGCAATGTCATGTTCGATTGTTGTTGGTACAATTTTGTATTGTTACGCATGTGAGGAATAAATCGAATTTAGATGTACTAAATACATGTGAAACATATAGAATTGCTATATTTCCTAGTTCTTAGCACGCTTGGTTTAGATAACTGGCTTTTCCATGTGGCTCGAATTAATCTGTTGGATCCGCAATGTGTTTATTTTCCATTAACATATTTCACTGATAGTATGTCAAATATCACTTATAACCTGATCAATATTTGTCTTAAATATGTTGCAGGGGGAAATAATGGGGGACACTAAAGTTTACCATCGAGGTTTGCACATCCATGGTCGTTTGGCTAATAGCATATTATTTTGCAATTGTAGGAACCATTGTAATATTAATGTTTTTAATAATTTGTTCTTGAATATGTTGGTCCCGTTGTTAGAGGTTTAGACCCACTGTTCGACCCTTTTCGCATGTGGGGAAATGAGGTGTCCTTGAATATCAGTCAAATCAAGAAATTCAGAAAGATTGTTAAGATAAAGAAACTAGCTATGAAAAACAACAAGATGTTTGTCTGCACAATGAAGAAGACATCAGTCAACTACAGGATGGTACCATCTCTTTCACCTTGTCCATTTCACTTTGCGCCATTTCAAATTTTAGAAAAAGACAATTACACGTATGTTTGTTTTCAGTCCTTCTCAAGGCAGTTCATCGATGATTACGTCTCAAACCACCTGTATGATCAAGAGGTGAGGAAGGTATTCATACAACACCCACGGTATAATCTTGAAGTCTTCCTCAAGAGGAGAAGGATGGGCGGGCAATCTTCCACATGCACTGGCCTAAAGTTGCGAGGTCCTTCAACATCATTGAAGGCTCAATATTCGCCTTCCCCTTTGAAAGCTTTCTAGATGAGACTCATCTGTCTATTTACCGTCTTTGATGATACTTAATTTCAAAAGGTTTTAGATGTTGCATTTGAAACTTTGACCTGTTGTGCAATTGGGTAGCTAGGCAGTATATGCCTATATGATGTTGTACCCTGATGTAATTCAATTATGAAATCCTGGTTGCCATACAATGAATAAGAAATATATTCTGTGCTTGATATGAAATATTAATTTGATTACTAAATGGATTATAAATAATAGAGCAATCAGGCTGATTATTGGGGTTCCCATTGCAGACGGTTTCTAAGACTACACCGTGGGCGAAGACCTCAACAAACCCACACAGTTTCTAGAAAGTTGGCGTGTTGGATCGGTGAGAAATCACACACGAATTCTGGTCGACGACTGTGTGCGTTAGGACACCCAATCACAAACGTTTTCAGATAGCAAGTTTGTATGATGGGCAGCCCAATGCCAAACAGTTTCTTCTAGACACCGTGAGTGATGTTTTGAATAACGCAAATGACAGAATTATAACTATCGTGTGTGATGAGCAGCCCTATCACAAACAATGTTATGCAGAAAATTGTGTGTGATTTGCAATACGAACGCAGACGTACCCTTGGGATTCCCTGTGTGGGATGATAAGCTCATCTCACACGTCTTCCCCAATATGTCTGTTTGGGATGGCCATTCCAATCGCAAACGATATATTTTTTCCCATCGTGTGTGACCAGGTGCAGGCATCACCGACGGGTTTTCCCTCTCATGTGGGATAGGCCCCCCTATCACCCACTCATGCAAGGCGACGGTTTAAGACTATGTCACGGAAAGGGGTTTAAAACCGTTTGTATAGCACGCGGCTGCACTATTGTGTTGATCCCAATGATATGCCCTTGTCTACTTTGATTGAGCAAAATAATGATGTTATTCATGTGAACTTTTTCTCACGAAATAATTTCAATAACAATGCTTATAGAGGAAACTTCAATTCTAGACCGTATCCCGGTAATTCCTCTAACAACTATGGAATTCTTATGAAAATTATTCTACAAATTCTAATAGGACACCCTCTGATCTTGAAAACACAATTAAATAATTTATTAATTCTGAAAAGGTTTTCAACACTATGGTAGAAGAAAAATTGCCTGTAGTTCATACTTTGGCTAAAAACATGGATAGAATTGCTCTTTATGTAGAAACTCTTAAAATTAAGGCTTTGCCACCTAAGCATGAATTTAATGAGACTATTAAATATATCCAAATATCTGTTAATGAAAGTAAAGAGAGGACCACTAAGTTGAAAGCTAAGCAGGAATTCTTAGAAAAAGCTCTTCCACCCGGTTTTTACCGGAATCATGATGAAGATCTTAAAATGATTGGTACTTCTTCTTTTGAATCTTTATTTACCTCTCTGGATATAAATGATAAAGGGACTGGAGATGAGTCAACTCTAGTTGAGAAGCGTCCCGTCTGCTTGGAGGGTGATGATATTGATGCTAAAATTGAAAAATGTGGGTTTGGAGAGGTCAAAACTTTAACTAGTGATGTGCCCACTATTTTGGATTACAAGGACTTTAATTATGATAATTTCTCTTTAGTATAATGTATTTCCTAGTGCAAACCATTATTAGTTCATCCAGTGCTTATGAGCAAAACAAAGCTTTTATCAAACATATAGTAGAAGCCATGATAAAAGCTTATGATGAGAAACTTGAGCTTGAAGTTTCTATTCCTAGAAAATTGCATGATGAGTGGGAACCAACTATAAAAATAAATATAAATAAATATGAATTCAATGCATTGTGTGAACTTGGTGCTATTGTCTCAACTATTCCTAAATCTCTTTGTGATGTGCTTGGTCTCACTAATATTGAAGATTATTCCCTTAACTTGCATCTTGCGGATTCTACCATTAAGAAACCTCTAGGTAGAATTAATAATGTGCTCATTATTTCAAATAAAAATTATATGCCTGTATATTTTATTGTGCTTGATATTGATTGCAATCCTACTTGTCCCATAATACTTGGGAGGCCTTTCCTACGAACTATCGGTTCAATTATTGACATGAAAGAGGGAAACATAAGGTTCCAATTCCCATTAAATAAAGGGATGGACTACTTCCCTAGAAAGATAATTAAACCACCTTATGAATCAATAATGAGAGCTACTTATGGGTGGAGTGTCAACGATGACAACACTTGAAACTATGCATTATGCCTACTAGGGGCATAAAACAATAGCGCTTGTTTGGAGGCAACCCAATAGTTATCTTTATTTTTTCTTTTAAATTTCTGTTTGTTTTTTATAACATGATTATTGACTATGTAATGATTATGTTTTTATGTTTAAATTAGTGTTTGTGCCAAGTAAAGCCTTTGGGATGACTCACAAGATGAGTAGAATCGATGCTGAAACAAAACAGAAATTTTTGACTCCAGTACAGGAATTTTCATTTTTTACTGGAGCGTGATAATGATCTGAATTTTTTAAAAAGTATTTCTATACAAATTTTAGAGGTTTTTCTAATGTTTAAGAATTTTTATAGTTACATAAGTATAGGTTCTCTACAGATTGCTACAGACTGTTCTGTTTTAGACAGATTCTGTTTTTGCTTGCATAGTTGCTTGTTTTGATTATGCTATGGATTGTATCGGGGGGTATAAGCCATGGATAAGTTAGAATACAGTACCTATTATGAAATTATTAAATAATAATCAATTTATAACAGTACCTAGAGTATTCAATATGTTGCTTATACTAACGGATCTCACGAAGTTTTGTTGAGTTTTGTGTGATTGAAGTTTTCAAGTTTTGGGTGTTATCACGATGGACAAAGGAATAAGGAGCGGCAAGAGCCTAAGATTTGGGATGAACAAGGAAGCCCAAGGTAATATTCTAAAGAAGACTCAAGTGTATAATCTTGGGGATGCCCCGGAAGGCATCCCCTCTTTCGTCTCAATCCATCGGTATGTCACTTGAAGCTATATTTTTATTCATCACATGATATGAGTTTTGCTTCGAGCGTCGTTTTTGTTGTTTGATTTTACTTTAAGTTTACCAAAATCATTGTTTGCTGGAAACACCTATTTAAGAGAGACACACCTTCATCACAATTTGTTCGAATACTCTATGTGCTTCACTTATATCTTTTGAGCTTAGCAGTTGCTCTAGTACTTCACTTATATCTTTTTGAGCAGGGTGGCGTGTAGATTTTATAGAAATAATTTTAGTCTCACTCTTCACTTATATTTTTTTGAGAATTAATAAATAGTGACGGTAATTTGCATGGGTCATATGAATAGTCCAAAAATATTAGGTATTCAATGAGTGATAATCAAAACCATCATGTGGCACATATATAGAAATTGTGGGTTAATGATATTAATGTGGTAATATGAAAAAGAAGTGAGTTCATAATTGTTGATTCATAGAAGTGTCGATATTAAGAGCGATTAACGTCTTGTTCGTCTAAAAATTAAAGAGGCATGGTGATGATGTGTGAGCATTTATATTCCTTGTTGAAATCCTAGTGTTATTTCGGGTCGGAAGCGCGCGATCGTTAACTCCTACCAACCTCTTCCCTCGGGGCATGCTGTTGGGGAACATTGCATGGGAAACAAAAAAAATTCCTACGAACACCAAAGATCTATCTAAGGAGATGCATAGCTACGAGAGGGGGAGTGCATCTACATACCCTTGTAGATCGCTAAGCGGAAGCGTATATAACACGGTTGATGCAGTCGTACTCTTCACGATCCGATCCGATCTAGCGCTGAACGGATAGCACCTCCGCGTTCAGCACACGTGCGGCTCGATGACGTCTCCTCCTTGATCCAGCAAGCGAGGGAGGAGAAGTATATGGGATCTCAACTAGAACGACGGCATGGTGGAGATGGTGGTGGAGCAATCCCGACAGGGCTTCGCCAAGCGCTATCGTAGATGCGATCTAAGGAGAAAACGAAGTAACGGAAGAGGGAGGGCTGCCACCGGGGCATAGGAATTGGTGTGTGCAGCCCTCCCCTCCCCTTCACTATATATAGGAGGCAAAGGGGAGAGGGGAGGCACAGCCTTGAACCCTCCTCCAAGGGAGGGGCCGGCGGCCAAGGGAGAGTCCTCCCTTTACAAGGAAGGGAGGAGCCCCCCTCCTCCAAGGCACCTCCCGGGTGCCTTGTCCCTTTCGGACTCTTTCCCCCAAGCCTAATTCGCCTCTAGGGGCTGATACACCTGGCCCATGATGGCTAGGGCGCACCCCCTATGGCCCAAGTGGGCCCACGGGGCAGGTGGACCCCCGGAACCCTTTTCGGCACCCCGGTACACTACCGGTAATGCCTAAAACTTTTCCGGTGACCAAAATAGAACTTTCCATATATAAATCTTTACCTCCAGACCATTCTGGAACTCCTCGTGACGTCCGGGATCTCATCCGAGACTCTGAACAACATTCGGTCACCAACGTATATATCCCAATACTACTCTAGCGTCACCGAACGTTAAGCGTGCGGACCGTGCGGGTTCGAGAATCATATAGACATGACCGAGACATCTCTCTGTCCAATAACCAATAGCTGGACCTGGATGTCCATAGTGGTTCCTACATATTCCACAAAGATCTTCATTGGTCGAACAACGATGGCAAGGATTCAGTCAATCCCGTATGTAGTTCCCTTTGTCCAGCGGTATGTTACTTGCCCGAGATTCGATCGTCTGTATCTCCATACCTAGTTCAATCTTGTTACCGGCAAGTATCTTTACTCGTTCTGTAATACAAGATCTCATGACTAACTCCTTATTCACATTGCTTGCAAGCTTCTTGTGATGTTGTATTACCGAGAGGGCCCAGAGATACCTCTCCGTCATACGGAGTGACAAATCCCAGTCTCGATCCATGCCAACCCAACAGACACCCTCGGAGATACCTGTAGAGCACCTTTATGATCACCCGGTTATGAAGTGACATTTGATACACACAAGGCATTCCTATGGTGTCAGGGAGTTGCATGATCTCATGGTCATTGGAACAGATACTTGACATGAAGAAAGCAGTAGCAATAAACTTAGTGATACGATCAAATGCTATGCTTACGGTTTGGGTCTTGTCCATCACATCATTCTCCTAATGATGTGATCCCGTTATCAAATGACAACTCATGTCTATGGTTAGGAAACCTTAATCATCTTTGATCAACGAGCTAGTCTAGTAGAGGCTCACTAGGGACACGGTGTTGTTTATATATCCACACATGCATTTAAGTTTCCGGTCAATACAATTTAAGCATGGATAATAAATGATTATCATGAATAAGGAAATATGATAATAACCACTTTATTATTGCCTCTAGGGCATATTTCCAACACATGCGAGTAGTACTTTGATTTGTGATAAAACTAATAAAACTTTGCAATAAGTATATGAGTTCTTTGTGACTAATGTGAAACCAAGGACATACACAATCTCACCTCCTCGCATTTTCTAGACTCTTCGGTACCGGTACCGTGCATAGCCCATTCTCACCTTGAGGATCGGTGCAACTTTCGTCGGTGCATCCAAACCCCGAGACATGATACGCTCTGTTGCACATAAGCCTCATTATATCTTCCTCAAAACAGCCACCATACCTACCTATCATGGTATTTTCATAGCCATTCCGACATATATTGCCATGCAAATTCCATCGTCACTTCACATGACTAGTTCGCTCATCATCATATTGCTTTGCATGATCATATAGAGCTGACATAGTATTTGTGTCAAAGCCACCGTTCATCATACTTTTGATACGTGTCACGCTAGATCATTCCACATCCTGGTACACTGCCAGAGGCATTGATATAGAGTCATGTCTTCATATCGGTTCTCCATATCGAGTTGGAAGTAAATAAAAGTGTGATGATCATCATTGTTAGAGCATTGTCCCAGTGAGGAAATAAAAATGGGGGAGGCCAAATGAGCCCACCATTCTGAATAAAAAAAGAGAGAAAATGAGAGAAGGGACTTTGCTACTATCTTTTACCACACTTGTGACTCAAAGTGGCACCTTGTTCTTCATATGGAGAGTCTCATGTTATCTCATTTCCATATGCTAGTGGGAATCACTTTTTGTTATTATAAACTTGGCTTGTATATTCCTATGGCGGGCTACCACAAATGCCCGAGGTTTTCATGAGCAAGCAAGTTGGGTGCACACCCCACTTAGCTTCATTTGAGCTTTCATACACTTATAGCTGTAGTGCATCATTTGCATGGCAATCCCTACTCCTTGCATTGACATCTATCGATAGGCATCTCCATAGCCCGTTGGTACGCCTAGTTGATGTGAGAGTATCTTCTCCACTTTTTACCCCTTTGATAGCTACCACCATATTCTATTCCACCTATATACTATGTCCAATGGCTCACGCTCATGTATTGCGTGAAGAATAAAAAGTTGATGCATATTGAAAGTACGATCCAATTGCCTGACTTGGACACCGTGGTGCTTGACATATGTATTAATGTGGTGAAGATGGAGCCATGCCTTGCTAATATAATAAGATGAATTGGGGGTAAACATTATTTGAGGATCATATACTTTGAAAGATTAATGATTTTGTTTTTTATACTTATAAGTATTGCTATGTTAATATTTGTTAATTCATTGTTTCTCAATGACCATACATGCACAAGATTACATAATGGATAGCATATCACATCAAAAATTCTGTTTTTATCATTTACCTACTCGAGGACGAGCAGGAATTAAACTTGGGGATGCTTGATACGTCACCGATGTATCTATAATTTTTGATTGTTCCATGTTGATATATTATCATTCTAGGAAACTTTTTGGGTCTTTATTTACCAATTTATAATATTTTTGAGAACTAACCTATTAACCTAGTGCCTAGTGCCAGTTGTTGTTTTCTGCATGTTTTTCACATCTCAGCTTTACAATACCAAACGAAGTCCAATTGCCATGAAACATTTTGATGATTTTTTTCTGGACCAAAAGAAGACCTGGGAGAGTCAGGAGGAGACCGGGGGCCACACGAGGGCACCAGCACGCAACAGGGCGCTCCCTGGGGGCGCCGTGATGTGTGCTGGCCCCCTCATGGGTCTCTCGACGCCCCTCTCTGGACTATAAATTATCTAATATTCCATAAACCCTAGAGGTAGTCCCGAAACCCTTTTTATGCCACTGCAAGTCTCTGTTCCGTCGCGATTCCATCTGGAGCTCCGTTCCGGCACCCTGCCGGAGGGGGGATCGATCATGGAGGGCCTCTCCATCAACTTTGCTGCCCTCATGATGATGTGTGAGTAGTTCACCACAGACCTACGGGTCCATAGCTAGTACCTAGATGGAAATCTCTCTATCTCTTGATTTTCATTACAATGATCATCGCATCTTCGGTTTGATCTATCTGATGTAGTCCTATTGTGCGGCGTGTATGTTGGGATCCGATGAATTGTAGGTTTATGTTCAGAGTATTCATGAAAAGTATTTGAGTCACCTCTGATGTATAATATGATTCTTATTTGCATGATCATTATAGCTTCGTAATTCTTTCTGATATATCGATGTGCTTTGGCCAAGTAGATTGATCTATCTTCAGTGGGAGAGGTCGGTTGTGGTAGGTTCAACCGGATGAGTTTCTATATCCCAGTGACAAAGTAGGGGACAAGATGCGTCCTTGTGTTGTTGCTACTAAGGATAATGTCGTGGATTTGTCACGGCAGATGTCCTAGTGTAAGGACTTAGTCGTGAGGTCCGGCGCACGTAACTGATAGCTTGAGAGGGGTTGAGCGGGACGAGAGACACGGGGTTTTTACCCAGGTTCGGCCCCTCCAATGGAGGTAAAAGCCTACGTCCTGCTTTGTGTCTTATATTGATGACGATGACGATCTCGGTTACAAGGGTGCGGAGTCAGCACCTCTAATCTCGAGACCCTCTTGTCTGACTATCTTTTCTAACCTGTCTATGAGACCTGTCTATGAGACCTGTCTATGAGACGTCTAACCTCCCCCTCTTAGGGTGACCCGCCCCTCCTTATAAAGGCTGAAGGGGCGGTTTACATATAGAGTCTAAGTCGGATTGATGACTTCCCATCGCGGGCTTCTCTTTATGGGCTTCCGAGTCCTGGGCTTGTAACCCGTCCCGGGCGGCTTACACCGGGCGGGTTACAACCAGGGCTTATCTTCAGAGACTCGTCTCCGTGACTGTCTGATAACACTGTTCACCTCCTGGCACTGTAGCATCCGGGTTAGCCTCCTGACACTGTAGCCGGGTTACCATCTTGGTACTGTAGCTGCCGGGTTACACCCTGACACTGTAGCTGCCGGGTTACACCCTGTCACTGTAGCTGCCGGGTTACCGTTGTCTGCCGGGTTAGAACTGTAACCGGGTCAGTACTGTTCTCCGGGTCAGTACTGTTTGCCGGGTCAGCATGTCTGCCGGGTTATACCGTGGGGTAATATCCCCGTCATTAGCCCCCAGGTTAGCTTGAATTTATTCATGGTAAGCTCCATCATCTTGCAGGTATATGCCCTTTGAAATAAAATATTGGGAATACAACACCCATATGCCGTTGAGTCGGCCTTCAATGCTCTTGGCGGGTCTCCTCCGCCGGGTTATAATCATTGATGGTGCCGGGTTATGATTTGTTGGTGACGCCGGGTCAAATAACTGGACTCCAGCTGAAATTGACATCTTGAAAACTTCTCCAATTTTTTGATATATTCATATTACCTGTAGCCCCCAAGCTCCAAGTTGATCCATGATGACTTGGCGCTTTGCAACAATATCTTTAATTGTGTAGCCCCCAAGTACCAGGTTGTCTTGCCTGCAGCAGCCTGGGACTTATAACTGTCTTATACTTTATGAAGCTTCAGCTGGTGTAGCCCCCAAGGGCCGGCTCACCAATATGTGATGTGCCGGGTCTTCAATTTGTACCTTATAATCTGTTTTGAACAACTGAATACTGTAGCCCCCAAGTGCCAGGTCGCACGCCTGCGGCGACTTGGGACTTTAGAAAATTTGATCTGAGCGGTGTAGCCCCCAAGTGCCAGGTCAGTAAGAAGTACTGGGCTGGGACTTAGAAAAAATATTGAAAGGCTGGCTCGTCTCCTTGGGACAACAAGATCTGTTGAACATGTAATGTTTTGAAAACCTGCTTGCATTAGCCCCCAAGTGCCGTGATGCATGCTTGCAGCGACATGGGACTTGCATACTTGTTATAAACTTGAATTGAATAATGTAGCCCCCAAGTGCCGGGTCGTCTGCCTGCGGCGACTCGGGACTATTGTGATAATAATATGACTCATCATAATTTGTTGGATGAATCCTTGGCCGTGGTTGTAATATAACCCGGAATCAATATCCTGGAATAATTCCTTTGTCTTTGATATGAAATCCCTGCTCGTAGTTGCGGTGCAACCCGGCGAGTATGTGAGAAATCCATGATGAAGATCCAGCCGTGTTGGCTATTAAAGATCTATTTGTTCTGGCGGCTTATCTTATAAGACAAGACCTGCAAAAATAAACAAAACAGAGTATATTCTGCATTGTTGTAAGGGCGGCTTGAAAAAGCACAACCCGGAGATGTTAAAATCTCGTATAGCCTTGCTTCCTCTTTCACAATCTTGCTCTGACCCGATTTGGCAAACCGGCATGATATGTAAATATGATGAAATGCATGATGTAATGTATGATGTATGATGCAATGTATGATGTTCTTGCTTTGCCTTTTTTTCTCAAAATTTCATATGATGGTTCTTCTGGGTGGACTCGATGCTTGAACTCATACCAGTACAGGGTCTCTAACGAGAGTGGCCGTCAACTCCTTTGAACGGCTCAGGGTCTCTAGGCGAGATTAACTGATAAGAGCGCAACGAACCAGAGAGAGACACAGCAGATGGGAGAGTTTACCTCGCCGCTGTAAGAGGCCCTTGCAGGGGGTAAGTTTTAGAACTCGCTGCACCCCTGACAAAGCGGCATCAACTTACAGGCAGGTATAACTCGGATTTGCGGATGTAAGGGTTTGCCTCGCCGCTGTAAGAGGCCTTTGCAGAGGGTGAGTTTTAGAACTCGCTGCACCCCTGACAAAGCGCATCTACTTACAGGCAGGTATAACCCGGCCTTGCAGATCGAAAAGGAGGTAAGTTTTAGAACTCGCTGCACCCCTAGTGATCTTTGTTGACGGAGTCAACCTTTGGGTCCATGACCCGCCTTATATTGGCTGAAGAGCCTGACCGAGAGGGTTGAAGCTTAACCCGGCGGATTGAAAGCCCCCAAACGACCTTGTTGAAATATCAACATTGTGGCAACATCTTGTAAGTCGCCATCTTGTATGAAGAAATATCAGAAGCCCCCAAGTTGAACGGTGCATCATGGCGACTCGTCTTCTTGAGTAACTTTTAATCCTTCCGCCAATAATGTAGTATCCCCCGAGATCGGGTTAACTTTCTTGCCATGATCTGTGGCTTTCATTGAAAACGGCCAAGTGTGTCGAGCCATGTCTGTAGCCCCCGAGTTCTTAAGTTGACTCGAAGAGGCGGCATGAGAATCTCCACTGAAGGTTGAGGTTGACCGTGGCGGGTTATAGATGACCCCGTATGACTTGTTTCAATAATCCGGTCGATGGCTCGTCCCGGCTGGTTGTTGAAGCTTTAACCAAACTGTTGTGGCGGCGACTTGTGCGCCTGTCATTTGGGCAGCTCGTATAGACGAATACTGCACCGATATGCTGATGTAGAGCAGATTGTGGGCGGCGTCTTGCGCTCGTCCGTTGGGCGGCTCGTACACGCGAGCAGAGCACCAGTATGTTGATGTAGATGTAGGGGTCAACCGCGTGTTTGAAGACGACGCGGTTGCGAGAGACGACCCCGGCGTTGTAAACCGGCGTGGTCGCGAAAGACAAGCACGGCGTTGTAAGCCGGTGCGTCGCGAGAGACGGCCGCGGCGTTGTAAGTCGGCGTGGACGTATGAATCGCCCGTGGGTTGATGTAGGCCGGACCACAGGTGGTTTTTATGCGTCCGTTGGACAACTCGTACGGGCGGATGCTGACGTGAGCTTTGCATCCGCGGTACGACTGTCACTGGCAGTCCTGCATAAAAGACATGCAGACGAGAGTAATTTTTCTCAAAAGGATAAAAATGCATCAATAAAAATTGACTGGAGTAGCTTCACCTGATACGTCTCGATGACCCGCTGAGTCATATATAACGTCCGTGGATCATCTCCCATTATTTTGACAGCGATGGAACCACTCTCTCGAGGCCGCAGCGAAGGTGGCGACTTGGCCACGGCGGCTCGGAGATGGCGCCGGGCCGGGGCGGTACGGCGGTGATGGCGTCGCATTGAAGAAGTCCGGCGGGGCGACTTGAAGCAGTGAAGGACCACGACATATTGACGAGGCGGGTCCCCCCCCTTTTTTTTTTTTTTTTTTTTTTTTTGACTGTTGAAATTGCAGCATGTACACGCACAATCTCCTGGGTCTGTGGCGACTTGATGTAGTGAGTCCGGGTCATAGTGGTCTCGGATGATCCGCGCCCGGGTCATAATTGACTTCAGCGAAAAACAAAAACGCCGCGTAGCTAGTCTGCGGCTCTGTGACTCATATACCCGTAGTAGAGACCCGCCAGATCAGTGTTGATGACGAAAAAACTGTCCGCCTCGGCAACTTGTGAGATAGCGGGGGCGAAATCAACCGCAACCCTAATTTCTTTTGAACTTTAACCCTCTCAGATTGTAATCTAGACCGATGAACTCGGAACTGACTCCGATCCTTCAAACCGGCTCTTCTTCATCCGGGAAAAATTGCTAACTCCTCGATCCCTGAGTGAGATCCCTCCAAGAACTCAACACCACCGTGCACAGGCCCCACGGTGGGCGCCAACTGTCGTGGATTTGTCACGGCAGATGTCCTAGTGTAAGGACTTAGTCGTGAGGTCCGGCGCACGTAACTGATAGCTTGAGAGGGGTTGAGCGGGACGAGAGACACGGGGTTTTTACCCAGGTTCGGCCCCTCCAATGGAGGTAAAAGCCTACGTCCTGCTTTGTGTCTTATATTGATGACGATGACGATCTCGGTTACAAGGGTGCGGAGTCAGCACCTCTAATCTCGAGACCCTCTTGTCTGACTATCTTTTCTAACCTGTCTATGAGACCTGTCTATGAGACCTGTCTATGAGACGTCTAACCTCCCCCTCTTAGGGTGACCCGCCCCTCCTTATAAAGGCTGAAGGGGCGGTTTACATATAGAGTCTAAGTCGGATTGATGACTTCCCATCGCGGGCTTCTCTTTATGGGCTTCCGAGTCCTGGGCTTGTAACCCGTCCCGGGCGGCTTACACCGGGCGGGTTACAACCAGGGCTTATCTTCAGAGACTCGTCTCCGTGACTGTCTGATAACACTGTTCACCTCCTGGCACTGTAGCATCCGGGTTAGCCTCCTGACACTGTAGCCGGGTTACCATCTTGGTACTGTAGCTGCCGGGTTACACCCTGACACTGTAGCTGCCGGGTTACACCCTGTCACTGTAGCTGCCGGGTTACCGTTGTCTGCCGGGTTAGAACTGTAACCGGGTCAGTACTGTTCTCCGGGTCAGTACTGTTTGCCGGGTCAGCATGTCTGCCGGGTTATACCGTGGGGTAATATCCCCGTCAGATAACACGATGGGGTTTATTCATACTGCTTGAGTTTAATTTGTCTACATCATGTCAGCGTTCTCCATGCATTACTCTGTTTTACTTAATACTCTAGATGCATGCTAGATAGTGGTCGATGAGTGGAGTAATAGTAATAGGTGCATGCAGGAGTCGGCCTATTTGTTTATGGACGTGATGCCTATATACACATGATCATTGCCGTGAAATTGCATAGCTATCCACTTTTCTATCAATTGCCCAACAGTAATTTGTTACCCACTATATGTTGTCTACAGGAGAGATGCCGCTAGGGAAACCTATGGCCCCGGGGTCTATTCACTTATAAATTTACAAACGCTACTATTACCTTGCTGCCTTTATTTACTTTTTATTTTATTTTGCAATTTACAATTATCTACCATTATCTACACACCTCATTTGCTTGCAAATAACGAGATCAAGGGGATTGACAACCCTCTTGCACGCATTGGGTGCAAGTTGTTTGTTCTTTTGTCTGCAGTCGTGAAGATGGTTGAGGATTGATATTCCTATTGGTTGCATAAACATTAGTTTCATAACTGAGGGGAATACTTACCCACTTTGTGCTACAATTACCCGTTCCTCTTCAAGGAAAACCCAACGCATATCACAAGTATTAGTCATGCCGAAAGGCATATTCCTTGAACACATGCGCACTCCCACAATTAAAGAAGATCCTTTCACTAAGGAGCCCCCGCAAGCAGTCGGACCATGTCCATGAAATGTTGGTAATCACTCCCGAGTGGACCCAACCTTACTTAGCGTACTTGCTCCGGCAAGAACTCCCTGAAGACGAAGAGGAATCCCGCCGGATCATCCGGCGGTCTAAGTCCTTCGAAGTGATGGGAGAACAATTGTACAAGAAAAGAACTACATGAGTAGCCCAGAAATGCATTTCCCCCGAGGAAGGACTGCAAATGTTGCATGAGATTCATTCGGGAACCTGCGGCCATCATACGTCCTCTCGGACCTTGGTTGCAAAGGCATTCCGTGCGGGGTTTTATTGGCCCCGAGCCAATGAGGCAGCAAAGGACTTGGTTGACTTATGCGTTGGTTGTCAGTTTTATAAGAATCAGACGCATAAGCCTGCATCCACACTGAAAACTATACCGCTCACCTGGTCGTTCGTCATGTGGGGTCTCAACATGGTCGGCCCTCTACGGACCAGGTCGAGTGGGTTCACTTGGCTGCTAGTGGCGGTGGGTAAGTTTACCAAGTGGGTCAAAGCTAAGCCCATCAAAAACTTGGATGCAAAGACTGCTGTCAGTTTCATTCGGCAGATTATCTTTAGATTCGGAGTTCCACATGATATTATCACTGACAACGGATCTAATTTCGACTCGGATGAATTCTGTGAGTTTTGCTACTCCCAAGGTACTCGGGTTAATTATGCCTCTGCGGCTCACCTGCAGTCGAATGGACAAGAAGAGCGAGCGAATGGGATGATTTTACAAGGGTTGAAACCTCGGCTGATGAGGGATCTGGAGTACGCTACAGGGGCCTGGGTCAAAGAGCTACCGTCTGTTCTATGGGGCATACGGACGGCCCCGAACCGCTCCACTAAGCTCACCCCTTTCTTCATGGTGTACGGGTCTGAAGCCGTCCCACCGAGTGATTTGCATCATAATTCTCCCCGAGTAGAACTGTACGACGAAGCTGAGGCTGAAGCAGCATGCCAAGACGGTTTGGATCTCCTGGAAGAGGAGAGAGAGCTAGCCCTAGTCAGATCGACCTTTATCCGCAAGATCTGAGGCGTTATCATGACAAACAAGTCAGGGGGTATGCTTTCCAAGAGGGCGACCTTGTCCTCCGACTGGACAAACAAAAGCCACAGAAGCTACCGCCTCTGTGGCAAGGGACTTTTGCGGTCTCCAAAGTCCTGAACAATGGAGATTATCGGCTGTATAACTTCAACACTCAAGCAAAATAGCTCCGGACGTGGAACGCGGATCTGCTCCGCAAGTTCTACACTTAAAATAGAGAACACTCCGTCATTCCTGTAATGAACTCCCGAGTGGCTATGATGAATAAAAGCCTTTACTTTTTCTACACTTTGTCAAAAAAAAAATCTCAAGAACTTTTCGCTTTTTTCACCCTAGTCATCCTTACAACTTTCCTAGCCCCCAGTGGGCGTACGGAACGACCTAGCCACGAACCTGATTTCGCTTAAGTCCAAAAATACTCCGAGTGAGGATAACATCCACACTCGGGGGCTTAGCTATGATCCAGAAATCTCCTAAGTGTAAAAACTACTCCGATTGAGGACAACATCCACACTCGGGGGCTTAGCTGTGATCCAGAAATTGCCTAAGTTTGAATCTACTCTGAGTGAGGACATCATCCACACTTGGGAGCTTAGCTGCGATCCAGAAATCACCTAAGTGTAAAAACTACTCCGAGTGAGGACATCATCCACACTCGGGGGCTTAGCCATGATACATAAATCACCTAAGTTTGAATCTACTCCGAGTGAGGACATCATCCACACTCGGGGGCTTAGCTGCGATCCAGAAATCGCCTAAGTGTAAAACTACTCCGAGTGAGGACATCATCCACACTCGGGGCCTTAGCTGCGATCCAGAAATCGCCTAAGTGTAAAAACTACCCCTAGTGAGGACATCATCCACACTCGCAGGCTTAGCTGCGATCCAGAAATCGCCTAAGTATAAAAACTACTCTGAGTGAGGATATTAGCAACACTCGGGGGATTAGTTGCGATCCAGAAATCGCCTAAGTGTAAAAACTACTCTGAGTGAGGACATCATCCACACTCGGGGGCTTAGCTACGATCCAGAAATCGCCTAAGTGTAAAAACTACTTTGAGTAAGGACATCATCCACACTCGGGGGTTTAGCTGCGATCCTAAAATTGCCTAATCAAAAAAACTAATCCGGGTGAGGACATCATCCACACTCGGGAGCTTAGCTGCCATCCAAAAAACGCCTAAGCGTAAAAACTAATCTGAGTGAGGACATCATCCACACTCGGGGGCTTAGCTACGATCAAGAAATTGCCTAAGTGTAAAAACGACTCCGAGTGAGGACATCCTCCACACTCGGGGGGCTTAGATGCGATCCAGAAATCGCCTAAGTGTAAAAGCTACTCCGAGTGAGGACATCATCCACACTCGGGGGCTTAGCTGCGATCCAGAAATTGCCTAAGTGTAAAAACGACTCCGAGTGAGGACATCCTCCACACTCGGGGGGCTTAGATGCGATCCAGAAATCGCCTAAGTGTAAAAGCTACTCCGAGTGAGGACATCATCCACACTCGGGGGCTTAGCTGCGATCCAGAAATCGCCTAAGTGTAAATATACTCCGAGTGCGAACATCATCCACACTCGGGGGCTTAGCTGCGATCCAGAAATTGCCTAAGTTTAAATATACTCTGAGTGGGGACGTCATCCACACTCGGGGACTGGGCCAAACGCTTAAAAAGTCAAATCAAGGCAATCAAACTGCATATTGTTCAAAGCAAAGGTACATATAGGCGTGGCAGCTAGGTCACGTCAAATGTACAATTACATAAACCACTCGGCATCCCGAGGCAAATTTCATTCGATTTTTTATCCAAGGATCACTCGGCGGTAGTCAGAACTGCTGCGTCGATGAAGGTGTCGAGGTCGATGCCGTCCGCAATCCGAGCGGCAACCTCGAGGAACATCTCCATGAAGTCTTCTATCTTGGCACTCTTCCTGTTGACAACCTTGAGGGACTTCAGCTTCTCCTCATCTACGCCCTTGCAATGGACGCGGACAAGTGAGAGAGCGATGTCGACTCCACCGCGGGCTGCAGATTTCTTCCACGATTGCACTTGGCGAGGGATGTCTTGCAGGATGTTGATGAGAGCGTCCAAGTCGTTCGAGAACTCCTCCCTGGGGGTGACTTCTCGGTCGATATCTTTGATGGCCGTGTGCAGGTGGTTGAGCAAGACAATCACCTCCCCGATGCGTTCCTCCAGTCGGAGGAGAGCAAGTGCCGAGCTATCGCGAAGAATGCCCGCGGCCCGATCCAGTTCCTTCTCGATCTTGGATGTCTCTTCTTCGGCATTCATGCAGAACTCTGTTGAACGGATGGGGGAAAAAGAGTTATTGGAGGACGAGTGAGGAATCAAAGCAATTTGAAACGCAGTCGGGTCATTGGCATACCTTTGAGCTTCTTATTCATCTCGTTGCTGAAGTCCTCAATGAACTTCTTCATCTTGAGTCTCTTGGATGGCACCTGCTTCAACTTTGATTCGGCATCGGCGGCCTCCTCCGCGGATTTCTTGGCGACGGCCTCCAGCATCTTCTTCTCCTCCTCCCACTTCTTGAGTGACTTCAACATGTCCTCGGCCACTTTCATCTTCCGGTTGGCTTGCTTCTGAGCGGACGCCAGCTCGATGTCTTTCCTCTCCAGGGCCTCCTTCATGGTGTCTATAGAAATGGAAGCCCGAAGCCTCTTAGTAAGTTGAACATTTTAACTTCGAACATCTGATAAAGTGACTTCAGTCGGACAGGGAAGAGGATCAAGTTCTACGGCAGTTGGACAGAAAGCGCTTACCTCCAAGTGATCGCTTCACTTGCTCGAGACACGTGTTCTTGGCCTTCTCAGCCTCAAGACTGAGGCGCAGGTCCTGCACCTCCTTCTCCAAGGCTTTGTAGTGAGTCCCGAGCTCGCACACACTCTGTCGATAGAAAACAAAGAAACATATGTGATGACAGTCGGATACTATGAAAAGGTTCATTCGTTAAAACTACAAGACTCTAAGACTCCCGCCAACTGTCTCGGTCGACAACAGTCTCGGGGACTACACCCAGTGGGTGCGCTCAGCGCGCCCCCACAGGAAATTCACTCTGATGAAGTACTTCCACAAGTCGAGTAACATGTTCTACACCCCGACGGTCAACGTCGAGAGGCTCTGGTCCGTGGACCATCACCGCATCCTCATTGACAAGTATCGCTACACTTGGGATGAAGTACTTCCACAAGTTGAGTAACAGGTTCTACACCCCGACGGTCAACGTCGAGAGGCTCTGGTCCATGGACCATCACCGCATCCTCTTCAACAAGTGTCGTTACACTCGGGATGAGGTATTTCCACAAGCATCATTCGGACTCTTAGACTCCCGCCGATTGCTTCAGTCGACGGCAGTCTCGGGGACTACACCCAGTTGGTGCGCTTAGGGCGCCCCCACTGGAGAGTAACAGGTTCTACACCCCGATGGTCAACGTCGAGAGGATCTGGTCCATGGACCATCCCCGCATCCTCTTCGACAAGTACCACTACACCTATTTCTACAAACGTCATTCGGACTCTAAGAATCCTGCCAACTGCTTCGATCGACGCAGTCTCGGGGACTACACCAAGTGGGTGCGCTCAGCGCGCCCCCACTGAAACCAGAGAACACCCAGTGGGTGTGCCCCCGACGCAAACCCACTTGGGACCTAAAGAAACTGCATACGGACAAAATTTCAGACTGAAGATGGTACTTACAAGGGTACGTACTTGGACATTCTTCTCCAGCGCCTCACTGGCGTTGTAGGCCTCTTTCAGCCTGCCCCTCCTCAGCTCCAGCTGGATTATTGCCTCCTTGCTCGCCCCCACCTGGTCCTCTGGGACGTGTTGCAGTGCGAAGATGTTATCCACGGGAGGAGTTGACAAGGTAGATCCAAGTGCGGTCCCGGTTCCCGAAGAAGCTCCCCGAACAAGTGTTGATGCCTTAGCGGGCGAAGCATCCCGCATCAAGACGTCTGCGTCAGCAGAAGGGTTCGGTGGGTCGACCTTGTCATTCCCGTCAAGTTCCATCACTTCGCGCGGCTCTGTAAACACTCGAAGATCATTCGGGAGTAAGCACAAAGGAAAAACACAGAGTTCAAAAATCATGTCCGAGTGAGTTCAAAGGTTACCTTTTGAAGACACGGTGTCAACATCAGCCTTGTCCTTCTCCAGTGAAGCAGTTGAAGTGTTAGCTCTGCAATGAAGCCATTCAGAACGTCATGTCACTCGGGAAAATAACTGAAATATCAATCGGTGCAAAGATACTTACGCTGTGGCTACCGGCACATTCATTTTAATCTTTGGCAGGACAGCCTTGCGAGGTTTGTCGACGGCAACTTTCGGTTGCTTGGCCGTCATCTCGGGTGACGGTGCGAGCTTACCATGCCCACGCTTCGAGCTCCGAGTGGGAAGGGCAGGTGCAGAGGACTTGGCGACACTCGGCCCCTTCGTGTTGCCTCCATGGACTCCAGGGTCCTGGCACGCCTTGGAGCGGGTCTCTGGCGGGACCTCCACCGACGGAGAGGATTCCTCCTCATCCCCTGAGTCCGAGTCCTCTTCCTCCTTGTCGCTCTTGATGTCCTCCACGTACTCCTCTTCGCCGTCCGAGCCCTCCTGGCGCTCATTCTCACTCGTCACGTCAACAGGGGCATGGTTGACGACGGGTATCAGGCTCGCCATACCCGTGAAGGCCTGCCGAGTGAAAATTATGTCAGTCAAGATTTTAGTTGGTAAACATTACAATCATTCAGACAACAACGGTAACACATGGAGTTTACCTCATTTAGTGGATTATCAACTGAGAATGGAGGCACCAGCCTCGTCCCCCTGGGGTTGTCGCGAGCTGGAGTAATCGCTTTGAGCTTGTTCTCCATGGCTTCGGTGCTGAGCTCCTCCGGGTGCGTGCGCGTGGGATCACTCGGCCCCGAGTACTGCCACATGTGGTGGACTCTGGCCTGCAGCGGCTGAAGTCTTCTTTGAAAGAAGACCTCCAGCAGATCCAAACCATTGATGCCTTGCCTCACCTGGGCCACCAGCGCGATCACGAGGATTTCCACGTGTGTCTTCTCATCTTTGTTCACAGTCAGCTTTGGAAGCCTAATACGGGGCACACCCATGTATTTTGACCTTTTCACACTTGGAGGGGAAGAAGGGAGAAATCGCGAGGGAAAACACGAACTCAAGAATGATCTCCGATCATACATCCGCTAAATCCACTCAACCACACAAGATACAAAGATCCAAAGTCAAACAAGAAGATACATGTAACCGATAGTCATCTCACTCCAGGGAGATGAGGTCTTGATATCCCGTGACCATCCCTTGATGGGGCCTTGGCATGCACTTTGGATCTTCTCTCTAGGAGGTGGTCAACTCCGTGGGAGAAGGAGGTAGATGGAGCTATGCTCAACAAAGTCAAATGCTAAACATAAGTAACCCTAATTCGGGGGTGGAACAGGAGTATATATAGTGCTAGGGACGAAGGGGTAAGTGGGAGAGATACAAGGCCAGAGGCCCACCTTTGCACGCAGGCAAGGCTGGATGATCCGAACGGTGGTCCAGATGATCCGGCTTCGCAGTCTTCTTGTCCGGTTTTGTTTCGAATTATCCGGATGATCAAGGCAGCGGTCCGGACGATCCGGCTTCACGAGAGCGTACTGGTATCGTAGCCGGATGATCCGGGTGGGGGTCCGGACGATCCGGGCATCTTCCGGATGATCCGGGACGGGGTCCGGACGATCCGTCCAAGTGCAGGCTGGTACTTCTCCTTGCTCCTTCTTCCTCTTGGTCTTGGGGATCCTTCCTTGATCCTTTGTGGTAGTCGTCCTTGCACCTAAGGATGCATAGGGTTTCATTGTGAGGTAGCATCCAAGTCCCATTGATATTCAAGTCTAGCTCAAAGAGGAGTGAGTTCACCTTAGCTCCAATGTCCCTTGACCGTGTCTAGAAAGTTCATTTGTGGAAAACTACCCTTCCCCCTCAGTTGCCTTCCTAGACCCCCGCACAACTGAGCTACGTTCGTTTTCCCCCAGCCTGAGCAGACTTCTTGAAAGTCATCACTCAGCACGTAAAAAGTTATTTCAACAATCCCCAGTGCGAATTGCAACCGAGGAAGTTCTCGCAAAGGGTGATGAAAGTCGCCAAGTAAGAAACGGCATTGGGAGGAAGATGATGGAGTTGAGCACCGTATAAATCGAGGAAAGAATGGAAGAATGGATGCGGGGGCAAAGAGAAACCTATCTCGGTGTGGGTCGTGAGGAGCACCTGCATGTCCCCTCGCGGCATGGGCTCGACCTCGCCCACTTCCGGTACTCATTAGCTCCCCGCGACCAAGAGCCCTTGTCTCTCCAGCTCCCTCAGCCGGCCGGCGGTGGTCCGCGGCTGCAACCAGTCACCCTGGATGAAGCCCTCCGGTGCGCCGACGCTCGATGAAGACCCGCGTGATACATTCTTCGCCATCTCGGCCTTCACGGTCGCCCCCTTCGTCATCTCCAGCAGATGGGGGGGGGGCAGGTCAGACATGGTCTGGCAGGGGGAAGCTATCGGTGGAGCGATGGAGAGATTGAGGAGGGGGAAGTGGGAATGCATCTCTCTCCTCCCTCTCAGTCAACTTTTATACTCTAGCGCGGCACAATCCTGGCCATCGATCCACGGGCGGCAAGATATCTACGGGCGGCGCGATATCTATGGGCGGCGCGAGATCCGCGGGATCTTTGGTGCAGCATTCCGGGGACGCGTGGCGTTAATCGCTATGCGGTTATCGAGGTGCTGCATCGACTTTCCCCACTAACGCAGTGCAACCATCCACGAGCGTGCGCGCACAGTTCCCATGATTTCAAAATCGACGGAGTTTTCGCCGCGGCATGATCTGAATAGGCTCCGTGCCCACGGATGCGTTTTGACGTGTTTTGGCACTCCAAGTGCGTGAGGCAGATCCGTCGAACACTCGGGTAATTTCCTAATCGCTGTGAGAATTCTGTAAGGAAACTTGAGAGGTCGGCCTCTTTCTTGCATCATCATTCGGAAAACTTTGATGGATACACACAGGAGCCGTCAGATTATTTCTACCTGGAGGTGATCCGACGCCAACCGAGAGGCTTGCGTAGTCAAGTTATCTTAGTCATTCAGAAATTACACAACCCGAATCCATTGCGGTGACGGGTCGAGCGAGAGACAACCCAGGTCGTTTCCTGGCGCCTCCGAGGCGCCGAAGATGTTCTCGCGCATCGTCCACTCGTCCCTCGAACCTCAACTGACTCGGCGGCTACTAATGAGGACACCTACCACGGGTAGGGTCACAGACCTGACATCTAGGGCCCACTTGGAGGCCTACATTAGCATTAAAGTCCCTGGACTATCGATGCATTCAGATACATCCTCAGGATCCACTTGGATCTGGATGGTCACTCGGACGTCACTTCGTCAGTCGGCTACGATCCAACACTCGGACGAGAAGGAGAGGAGCCTGCGTAGGAGTCGTAACGTTCAAGAGACATGATAATTCACATCAAGTACCGTGAAGACTAACGTTACCAGTAACGCCTTGGTTAATACAGCAGTTCCTAGTAACGCCTGCAGTTACTCACATTTAATGGCTTGTAATGGCGCTCGGCGGGTCCTGGCGCACTCTATATAAGCTGCCCCCGAGCTCCTGGACAAGGGTTCTGAACTCTCTGTAATCAGACACCCCCCATAAGCAAACACTAAGCCTCAGGGCTCGAGATGTAGGGTCTTTACCACTCCCGTGGGGCCCGAACTTGTACATCCGAGTGTACACCTGTGCCGTAGCTAGGCTCCTCCCTCCTTCATTCGTACCCCCAGTAATATTGTCAAGCTTACTCCCACGACAGTTGGTGCCCACCTTGGGGCAGTACGTCTAGCAAACTCTGGCGCAGGTGGAGATTCGATTTTTCCGGCCATCATGATGGCACTCGGCGGCGAGATCCTCTTCGGTACCCTCCGCTTTATCGCCGACGGCTCGGATTGGTTGCATGAGGTGCCGCTGGACCCAGACACATTACCCGCCCGCGATGCGATGCATTTCAGCGCGGCGGCGCATGGAGTTCTACTTCGACAGCCGTCGGAGCCCTATGGTTCCACACTCGTCCGTCCTGTTGTGGGCCGCCGTAAGCGCTCTGGGCTTACTCCCACGACATAGGCTGTACTTGACTTGCTACAATTGATAAAACTTGCCAACCCCGAAAATAGGGAAATGCTAGATTTGGTTGGTCAAGTAGTCTAATCACCCCCTCTAGACATACTTCGGATCCTACAGAAGGATTAAAACTTGATAGATAGATATTGCACATAATGAAACTAAATAACAATAATAAAAGGGCAGCAAGGTAAATAAGGGTTTTTAGTTTTTATATTTAAGTAGACCTGGGTGCCATAGTGCTCGCTAGAGGCTTCTCGCTCAAAGAAAGCATACGGTGGGTAAACAAATTACCGTTGGGCAATTGATAGAAAAGCGCATAGTTATCACAATCTTCCAAGGCAATGATCATGTATATAGTCATCACATCCGTAAGCAAGTAGAACGACACCCGCCTGCATCTACTACTATTACTCCACCCATCGACCGCTATCCATCATGCATCTAGAGTATTAAGTATTCAACGGAGTAATGCTTTGAGCAAGATGACATGATGTAGATAAAGTAAACTCAACTAATACGAAATAAACCCCATTGTTTTCCCATTAAGGTTAGTAATACATTACGTGACTTGACCCCTTCTGCCATGAGGATAGATCACCGCAAGATTAAACTCATCACAACGCACCACTCTCACTAAACATAAATCAATCTAGTTGGACAAACCAAACCAATATTAGAGAGAAATACGAGCTATAACAATCATGCATAAAAGAATTTAGAAAATATTCAATTAATATTCATGGATAATCTAATCATAAACCCACAATACATCTGATCCCAACAAACACACCGCAAAGAAGATTACATCGAATTGATCAGCGTGGGAATCGCTGTGAACTTTGTATTGAAGATCATAGAGAGAGATAGCCATCTAGGTACTAGCTATGGACCCATAGGTCTGTAGTGAACTACTCACACATGATCATGGGAGCATCAAGGTTGATGTAGAGGCCCTCCAAGATTGATCCCCCTCCGGAAGAGTATCGGAACAGGGCTCCAGATGGGCACACGACGGATCAGAGACTAGCGGCGGTGGAAAAAGGGTTTCAGGTGGCTCTCTTATGTTTTCACGATGTATGAGAAATATAGAGGCGGAGTTAGGTCAAGAGGCATCGGGAGGTGGTCCCAAGATATCAGGGAGACCCCCAGGGCGCGCCCTATTGGCCTGGCGCCACCTCGTGTGGCCTCCAATCTGAGTCTGAAGCTTCCAGGTCTTATATTTGTCCAGACAAAATCATCAAAAGTTTCATGGCTGACGTGGCTTGGACTGCGTCGGTATTTCCCCAAAGAGGAAGGGATGATGCAGCACAGCGACGGTAAGTATTTCCCTCAGTTATGAAACAAAGGTTATCGAACCAGTAGGAGGATCACCACCACCCAATAAGCAGCACCTGCACACAAACAACAAATACTTGCAACCCGATGCGAAAGAGAGGTTGTCAATCTCTCTACGGTATTAAGATAGATTAGGTAGTGATAGATAGGAGAGATAGATCTCACAAGAACACAAATAAAAAGAGTAAATATGCAGCAATATATTTTTGGTTTTTGGTTTTGTAGATCTGGAAATAAAAAAAGCAAAAAACGTAGATCGGAAAGCAATATGATAGAAAGGTAGACCCGGGGGCCGTAGGGTTCACTAGTGGCTTCTCTCATGAGTATAGCGCACGGTGGGTGAACAAATTACTGTTGGGCAATTGATAGAAAATCGAATAGTCATGACGATATCCAAGGCGATCATCATTATATAAGCATCACGTCCAAGATAGATAGACCGACTCCTGCCTGCATCTACCTCTATTACTCCACACATCGATCGCTATCCAGCATGCATCTAGTGTATTAAGTTCATGGAAAAACGGAGTAATGCAATAAGAACGATGACATGATGTACACAAGATCTATTCATGTAGGAATAGACCCCATCTTGTTATCCTTAATAGCAACGATACATGCGTGTCTTGCTGCCCCTTCTATCACTGGGAAAGAACACCGCAATATCAAACCCATCACAAAGCACCTCTTCCCATGGCAAGAAAAATCGATCTAGTCGGCCTAACTAAACCAAAGATTCGAAGAAGAAATACGATGCTATAAGCAATCATGCATATAAGAGATCAAAGAAGACTCAAATAATGTTAATGGATAGAAACTGATCATGAACTCAAAATTCATCGGATCCCAACAAACACACCGCAAAAGTTTACATAAAATAGATCTCCAAGAGACCATTGTATTGAGAATCATAAGAGAGAGAGAGAGAAGAAGCCATCTAGCTACTGCCTACGGACCCGAAGGTCTATGGTGGACTACTCACGCATCATCGGAGAGGCACCTATGAGGAAGATGAACCCCTCCGTGAGGGTGTTTAGATTGGATCTCGCGGTTCTGGAACTTGTGGCAGCTGGAATTGTGTTTCGTCGACTCCTCCAGGATTTTTGGATTTTCTGGGAATTTATAGGCACGATAGTCGGTTGAGGGGGTGCCCGAGGTGCCCAGCCACCATCAGGCCGTGCCAGGGGGCCTCTGGCGCGCCCTGGTGGGTGCTGGCCACCCTGGGCCCCCTCTTCTGGTGTTCTTTGGCCCATCTTCTTTCTTCTGGTCCGTAAAAAATCCACGAAAATCCCCGCAGCGTTTTGTCTCTGTTTGGTACTGATTTTTTGCGAAGTAAAAAACAAGCAAAAATAGCAACTGGCACTTTGGCACTTTGTCAATAGGTTAGTCCCAAAAAATGATATAAATTTGTAATAAAATGATTGTAAAACATCCAAGAATGATAATATAACAGCATGGAACAAGCAAAAATTATAGATACGTTGGAGACGTATCAGCATCCCCAAGCTTAATTCCTACTTTGGACTTGTGGAATGCTGCCTAACATGTTCATCATATTCTTTTCTTCTTTGTATAGCATGGACATTTGGACTTGTAAATGATTCAAAGCAATAGTCTAGTTTTAACATAATGACTTCAATACTCAAGCATGTCAACAAGCAACCATCTCTTTCAAAAAATCAACACTAAAGAAAGTTATCCCTAGCCCATCATGCTCAATCATTGATCCATTCATGAAACACACTCAAATATTAGCTATGCCCAATGCTCAAGTACGATCATAGTGCGCCCTAGTCGGTGCTTATAAGAGAAGATGGATACTCAAAGCGAACATAAAAATTGCATAAAGTAAATAGATAGGCCCTTCGCAGAGGGAAGTACGGATTTGTAGAGGTGCCAGAGCTCAAAGTTTTAAATTGAGTGAGAAAAAATATTTTGGGGGGCATGCTTTTCCTGTCAACGAAAACGACAAAGTAGCTCACAATACTTTCCATGCTAGATATATCATACGCGGTTCCCAAACAGAAAATAAAGTTCATTCCTTTTTCCATCAAACTTTCACTTTCCATGGCGGGCCGTATCCACTGTTGCCTTCCATACCAACACTTTCCAAGGAATTTATTATTTGACAACATAAAGTAATTTTTTTCTTTTTCATTTCGGGAATGGGCATCCCTATTACCGCCGCACTCTCGTGCAATGACAAGTGAATAAACACTCATCTTGAGAAAAACACATCTAGCATGGAAAAATATTGGACACTCCCCACTGTTTCATGAGCGGTACGGGCACACAAAAGAGAAAATTTATTTTGAAAATTTAGAGATGGCACATACAAATTTGCTTGGAACGGCATGGAAATACCGCATATAGGTAGGTATGGTGGACTCATAAGGCAAAACTTGGTTTAAGGATTTTGGATGCACAAATAGTATTTCTACTTAGTACAAATGAAGGCTAGCAAATAGATTGGGAAGCAACCCAACCAAGAAACGAAAAATCACATAAGTGAGCATTGAACATAACTAACACAGAATCATGCACCACAAGTAGGATGTAACTTCATTGAATAACTATTGACTTTCGTGCATGCATAGGGAATCACAAACCTTAACACCAATATTCCTACTAAGCATAATTACTCACTAACATGAATCACATATTACTATCATCATGTTTCAAAACTATTACAAGGAATCAGGTTTAATTTGTCCAATGATCTTCATGAAAGTTTTTATTATATCCTTCTTGGATATCTCTCACTTTGGGACTAGTTTCATATATTTCCATTGCTTTTTGGCAAGCTCAAATAAATTTAAGTGAAGCACATGAGCATAATGATTTCATCTCTTAAAAAGGTATAAGTGAAGCATGAGAGGATTTCTTCAAAGTTTTACTAACTCTCAAATTAATCTAAGTGAAGTATGAGAGTATTTCTACAAAAGTTTCCAAGCACACCGTGCTCAAAAAGATATAAGTGAAGCACTAGAGCAATTCTATAGCTCAAAAAAGTTTAAGTGAAGCACATAGAGCAATTCTAACAAATCATAGCATGATTTTGGCTTTCTCAAATAGGTGTGTACAGCAAGGATACAAAGGAAAAACTAACAAACAAAGCAAGCAAAGATACAAGATGCTCCAAGCAAAACACATGATATGTGACCAATAAAAATATAGCTCCAAGTAAAATACCGATGGTCGTTGGAAGAAAGAGGGGATGCCACTCGGGGGCATCCCCAAGCTTAGTTGCTTGTTACTCTTTGGATATATCTTGGGGGTGCGGTAGCATACCAAAGCTTAGGCTTTTACTACTCCTTATTCCTTCATCCATCGTGATCTCACCCAAAACTTGAAAACTTCAATCACACAAAACTCAACAAAATCTTCGTGAGATCCGTTAGTATAAGAAAGCAAATCACTACCTTGGGTACTGTTGTAAACCCATTCAAATTTTATAATTGCATTATACCTACTGTATTTTAACTTTACAATGGCTTATACCCCCCAATACAAACCATAGATTCATCAAAACAAGCACACAATGCAAAAAAAACAGAATCTGTCTCAAACAGAACAGTCTGTAGTAATCTGTACTCTACCCATACTTCGGTAACTCTAAAAATTATGAAACATTTGTACAACGTAAGGAATTTGTATAGAAGCACAGTGTTAAAATTTCAGCTCAAGAACACGTTCCAGCAAAAAATGAAAATTCATATACTGGACGCAAAGTTTCTGTTTCAGATTCAGCATCACTTCTACTCATCCTATGAATCATCCTAAAGGCTTTACTTGGCACAAACACTAAATAAACCATAAAAACACAATCATAACAGAGGCATAATTGTTTCAACACTCAAAAACAGAAAGGAAAAAGGGAAATTTTATTTATTCATTGGGTTGCCTCCCAACAAGCGCTATCGTTTTACGCCCCTAGCTAGGCATGATGATTTCAATGATGCTCACATAAAAAGTAGTAACTAAAATATGCAAGAGAGCATCATGAATATCATGACAAGCACATTTAAGTCTAACCCACTTCCTATGCATAATGATTTTGTGAGCAAAAAATTTATGGGAACAAGAATCAACTAGCATAGGAACGCAAAACAAGCATAACTTCAAAACTTTGAACACATAGAGTGGAAACTTTATATTATTGCAATTCCTACAAGCATAGGTTCCTCCCTCATAATAAATTTCAGTAGCATCATGAAAGAATTCAACAATATAACTATCACATAGATCATTCTTTTCATGATGCACGAGCATGCAATCATCATAATGAATTTGCTCATCAAAACTTGGGGGACAAAAAATATCATCTTCATTAAACATAGCATCCCCAAGCTTGTGGCTTTGCATATCATTAGCATAGTTGACATTAATAGAATTTATAGTAACATCATTGCAATCATGCTTTTCAATCAAGGAGCTATCATGAATCACCTTATAAATTTCTTCTTTCAACACTCCATCAAAATTTTCAGAATCATGATTTTCAAGCAAAACTTCATAGAGATAATCAAGTGCACTCAACTCACTAGCAATTGGTTCATCATAATTTGGTCTTTTGAAAAGATTAGCTAGTGGATGAGGATCCATATTAATAGATTTTTGGAAGCGAAGATGCAAGAAAATAGAAGGCACATGGTAACACAAGCAAACAAAAAGAGATCTGACGAGAAAAAGGCAAACGAAAAAGAGGGAGAATAAAATGGCAAATTGGTGAAGTGGGGGAGAGGAAAATGAGAGGCAAATGGCAAATACTTTAATTGCAAGGAGATGAGATTTGTGATTAGGAACCTGGTAGATGATGGTGGAGTCCCCTCGGCGCCTACGATAGGCACGTAGAAGAGACCGCTTCCTGCCCGGTAACGGCGCCAGAAATTCCTTTAAAGTGGCTTGGACTGCGTCGGTATTTCCCCTAAGAGGAAGGGATGATGAAGCACAGTGACGGTAAGTATTTCCGTCAGTTATGAAACCAAGGTTATCGAACCAGTAGGAGGATCACCACCACCCAATAAGCAGCACCTGCACACAAACAACAAATACTTGCAACCCGACGCGAAAGAGAGGTTGTCAACCTCTCTACGGTAATCAGATAGATTAGATAGTGAAAGATAGGAGAGATAGATCTCTCAAGAACAGAAATAAAAAGAGTAAATGCAGCAATATATTTTTTGGTTTTTGGTTTTGTAGATCTGAAAATAAAGATTGCAAAAAACGTAGATCGGAAAGCAATATGATAGAAAGGTAGACCCGGGGGCCGTAGGGTTCACCAGTGGCTTCTCTCATGAGTATAGCGCACGGTGGGTGAACAAATTACTGTTGGGCAATTGATAGAAAATCGAATAGTCATGACGATATCCAAGGAGATCATCATTATATAGGCATCACGTCCAAGATAGATAGACCGACTCCTGCCTGCATCTACCTCTATTACTCCACACATCGACCGCTATCCAGCATGCATCTAGTGTATTAAGTTCATGGAAAAATGGAGTAATGCAATAAGAATGATGACATGATGTAGACAAGATCTATTCATGTAGGAATAGACCCCATCTTGTTATCCTTAATAGCAACGATACATGCGTGTCTTGCTGCCCCTTCTGTCACTGGGAAAGAACATCGCAAGATCGAACCCATCACAAAGCACCTCTTCCCATGGCAAGAAAAATCAATCTAGTTGGCCTAACTAAAACAAAGATTCGAAGAAGAAATACGATGCTATAAGCAATCATGCATATAAGAGATCAAAGAAGATTCAAATAATATTCATGGATAGAAACTGATCATGAACTCAAAATTCATCGGATCCCAACAAACACACCGCAAAAGTTTACATCAAATAGATCTCCAAGAGACCATTGTATTGAGAATCATAAGAGAGACAGAAGAAGCCATCTAGCTACTGCCTACGGACCAGAAGGTCTATGGTGGACTACTCACGCATCATCGGAGAGGCACCTATGAGGAAGATGAACCCCTCCGTGATGGTGTTTAGATTGGATCTCGCGGTTCTGGAACTTGTGGCAGCTGGAATTGTGTTTCGTCGACTCCTCTAGGGTTTTTGGATTTTCTGGGAATTTATAGGCACGATAGTCGGTTGAGGGGGTGCCCGAGGTGCCCAACCACCATCAGGCCGCGCCAGGGGGGCTCTGGCGCGCCCTGGTGGGTGCTGGCCACCCTGGGCCCCCTCTTCTGGTGTTCTTTGGCCCATCTTCTTTCTTCTGGTCCGTAAAAAATCCACGAAAATCCCCGCAGCGTTTTGTCTCTGTTTGGTACTGATTTTTTGCGAAGTAAAAAACAAGCAAAAACAGCAACTGGCACTTTGGCACTATGTCAATAGGTTAGTCCCAAAAAATGATATAAATTTGTAATAAAATGATTGTAAAACATCCAAGAATGATAATATAACAGCATGGAACAAGAAAAAATTATAGATACGTTGGAGACGTATCGATGGCATTTGGACTTCGTACGGTACAATATTCCTGAAAGGCCAAAAACAAGCACAAGACAACAACTGGCACTAGAATTTAGGTTAATAGGTTAGTTCGTAAATATGATATAAAATGGCATGCAAATGCGTATAAAGTATCCTAGAATGATAATATAACAACATGGAATAGTAAAAAAATATGGATATGTTGGAGACGTATCAGCATCCCCAAGATTAATTCCTACTCAACATGTAATCTCTTTTAAAACAGAATTTTTGATGCAACATGCTGCCCAACATGTAATCTCTTTTAGGTATTATCTTTGAGAAATGATGAACTAATAAACATAAATATAATAATATCCATAAACATAAGCAACATAATCATTAACTTTCAAAATATACGATCCTTAAAGAACATTACTCCCCACTCATTACATCATATTAGCATGACATGACTCCATCTTCACCACATAAGTACAAATCATGAGCACCAAGGTGTCAAGTCAGACAATTGGATCATACTTCTAACGAGCTTCAGCATTTTCAACCTCACTAAATATATGAACGTGAACCATGGATATAGCATATGGGTGGAATACAATATGGTGGTAGGTATCAAAGGAGTCAAAATGGAAATAAATCCTCGCATCAACTAGGCGTATCAACGGTCTATGGAGATGCCCATCAATAGATGTCAATGCGAGGATTAGGGACTGCCATGCAACAGATGCACTAGAGCTATAAGTATATGAAAGCTCAACGGAAGCTAAGTGGGTGTGCATCCAACTTGCTTGCTCATGAAGACCTCGGACATTTGAGGAAGCCCGTCATTGGAATATACAAGCCGAGTTCTATATTGAAAAATTCCCACTAGAATTTGAAAATTACAACTCAGGAGACTCTCTATATGAAGAACATGGTGCTAGTTTGAGGCACAAGTGTGGTGAAGGATAGTAGCAAAGTCCCTTCTATCTTTTTCTCTCATTTTTTCATGGTGGCCTCATTTGGCCTCCCCCATTTTTTTCATTTTTCGTCCGGATCTCATCCTGACTAGTGGGGGAATCATTACTTCATCATCCTTTCCTCACTGGGACAATAGTCTAATAAAGATGACCATCACACTTTTATTTTCTTACAACTCAACTTAGAACAATTATGACTCTATATGAATGCCTCTGGCAGCGTACCAGGATCTGGAATGATCAAGCTTAACATGTAAACAAACATGAACGGTGGCTTTGCCACAAATACTATGTCAGCTATATGATCATGCAAAGCAATACTATGATGAACACACAAGTCATGTGACGTAACGGTGCAAGTTGCATGGCAATATATCTCCAAATGGCTATGGAAATGCCATAATAGGCATGTGTGGTCACTGTTTTGAGGAAGATATAAGGAGGCTTAATTGTGATCGTTGGGCCCGTGGGGACTGGGGGTACCCGGGCCAGTCTGCTTGCGGCGCAAGGTGCAATGCATGCCATGGGCCCAACACGGCCCACCATTGGGCTTCACGAGAAAGACCCTCGCGAGGCTCACATCAGCGAGCACCGTCAGAGCCTTGCAAAGCTCCCCTTGCGGGGTCGCCTCCCGTGGCTGCCCCCGAGGCCTTCATGGGGCGGACTAGTCAAGGATGGCCCGGCGGGGTCGCGTGGTCCTGCGTCTCCACATGGGTGACACGCGCCACGCCAAGCGGCGCCAGGAGCCGTGCCAGCAGGCATAGATGAGGAGGGTTTCCTCTTCTGTGCTAGGGGAACGGGGCCAGCTCACCCGCACCCAAAGCAACCCCTAAATGTTTCCTGTTTGGTGAAAGAAGACCGAGGCTAGTGGCTCACCAGGACAGAGGTCATTCCCGATCCCACCAGCGCGTCACGACGGGAGGCTTTTTGCAGGCAAAGACTACGTTTGTCAGGATAAGCTGCAGTCCTGTCCCCCTTCAAACTGGTCGTTGTGGCAACCCTTCCGGCCTTGTGTTTTCGGGGGAAGAGGACCTAGGCCAGTATAAGATAGGGCAGGTTACCGCCGTAGGAATGGGGGACAGAGCGACCCGGATCAACCCCTGTGAGCCGAGTTAGCCCGAACTCACCCTTGTATTCGTTCTCATCCCCAAGTAATCTAGACAAGAAGGAGTAGGGTTTTACACCGCAAGGTGGCCTGAACCTGGGTAAACTGTCGTGTCCACTGTTCTTCCTCCTTAGCTCGAGCATGCCAGAGTGTCACCATGAGGTTGCGAAGTAGAATAGGGAGAGAGAACCTGCGCACCCCAGAGTTCGAACCTTCTTGGGTCCCCGGAGCCCCGATTCCGACATTTGGCCTGCCAGGTAGGGGTGCGTCGTTGCTCTTAAGCTTTGCTTTGGCTCCGGCTTTGCCAACCCTATGGTTGACGCTCGCCGTGCGCGTGCTGAGCGCCGGGCAGCCCGCGTCGTTCAGCCCGCGCCTGCGGGCCGTGACGGTCGCTGCCACTCCGCCGGCACCGAAGCTGCCGCCGCCACTGACCCCGCTACCCGCGAGAAACATGACTCCTCCACGCACCCCTTCATGCTGCAGGACACTCACACCGCCATGGCTTCCTCCTTCCACGCCAGCCTTGGGCACGTGAATGCACAGGCCGTGTTGCTCATGGCGCGCGAGCTGCTGCGCTACCGCGAACTCTGGCTACGACGCCTGGCTGGGCCGCATCACCGAGCTCGTCACCGGTTTCGGAGAATCCCCGACAATCTCTCGCTCTCTTAGCCCCCCACCATCTCGCGCTGGGGACGTGGCGCACGGAGCGCCTCCGCCACCTCCCCTGCACAACGACCGAGTCGAGCCTCGGCGCGACGCGCACCTGCGTGACCAGCCTCGCGGAGCACCTCCGCGAGCCCAGGACAAAGCCAGCTGCCAGATCGTCCGCCGAGCACTGCACGACGCGCGCGTGATCCTTGAGCAGCAGTGCTAGCGCCAGGATCAGATCGTCAAGGAATTCGCGGCGGTTGGGCGCCAGAACCGGTGCGCCCTCGCACGTGGAATCCCTTCGAGCAGCGTAGGATGCCGGGCCTTTACTCGTGAGTTGTGCTGGGTGGTTTGGCCCATCAAGTTCAAGCCTGAGCTGCCCCCATGCTACGCCGGCATCCCCGACCCCATAGAGTTAATCCAGCTCTACGCGCTGAGCATCGAGGCGGCGAACGGCGACGACAAGGTCAAGGCGAACTGGTTCCCCATGGCCCTTAAGGATGGCGCGCGCTCCTGACTCATGAACCTGTCCGAGGAGTTGATCTCTTCGTGGAGCAAGCTCTGCGAGAATTCGTCACCAACTTCAAGGGCATGCACGACCGCCCTCTCTCCGTGAACGACCTGTGGCGCGTGAAACAACGCCCTGGAGAGACCCTACGCAAGTACATCCAGCGCTTCAGCCAGGTGCGCAACAAGATCCGACGTGCCTCGGAAGAAGCCGTCATCATGGCGTTCACCAACGGCGTCAAGGACGTCCGGATGTGCGAGAAGCTCGCCACCAACAACATCCTAATGTCACGCCCAAGGTGCGATCCTATCCATATTTTGGCACGAGGGCCTCGACAGGGATAGAAGCGCATCTCATCGTTTCGCAAGAATGGATATCATTACAAGTACATGTAAAGAAGAGATGAGTATATGGAATTGGCTTACACTCGCCACAAGCTAAATCAAGGTCACATCAATACAACATCATATCCAAACAACATACAGAAGAGCAGGGTCTGACTACGGACGAAAACAAACGATAAAATGACATCCATCCTTGCTATCCCAGGCTGCCGGCCTGGAACCCAGCCTATGATCGATGAAGAAGAAGAAGAACTCCAAATCAAACAAGCATCACGCTCACGTCAAATCATCGCATTACCTGTACCCGCAACTGTTGTTGTAGTAATCTGTGAGCCACGGGGACTCAGCAATCTCATTTCCAGGGGTATCAAGACTATTAAAGCTTAATGGGTGAGGTATGGTTAAGTGGTGAGGCTGCAGCAAGCACTAAGCATTTATTTGAGTGGCTAACTTACGAGTACAAGATTAAGGGGGATGATCGTCGCATAAACGGTCATGAACTAGTAATGATCTCTAAGAGATCCTGAACACCTACTTACGAGTCAGACATAACCCCACCGTGTTCTCTCTCGGTTCAGAAATCACGAGAAGAGACAGTCACGGTTACGCACACGGTTGGTGTATTTTATTTGAGTTTACTTTAAGTTTGCTGTGACCGCGTGTTAAACAAAGTTTCCAAGTTGCCATGTAACCGCGGGCACGGCTTTCCGAAAGATTTAACCCTACAGGGGTGCTCCAACTCATCCATCACAAACTAACCACAAGCTGCGTTGGAATTCCTCAACCGCGGAATCACCCGTAGTATTCGTGGAATCCTGATGGAAAATATCAACTTCGAGATAGCCCGAAGTGTCATCGAAATCCCGCGGACAAGACGTTCGAGAAAGGTAAAACAAATCCAGCAAGGCCACCCGATGTGTCGACGAACCTGATAGGAGCCCCGTATCTCGTTCTCATGACACGACCGGATAGTCCAAACTTCCGGTAGGCCAATCAGAGAGTTGCCCATGGCGGCCACTGGTGGTTGACAGGTTTGGACCAACACTCATGAGGAGCACTGGCCCGGGTTGTTGATTATTATCCACGGGGTCCGGAAAGTCCCTATGCAATTTTATTAGTTATTAGGCAAATGTAATACCAATGTTGGGCCTTGCCAGACAAGTTTTATCCTAAAACGAAAGGAGTCCCCATAACAACCCAGAGCATGTTAGGAGCGCAAAATATGGAACATAACACCGGTACACAAGTAACTAGGGTGGCAAAAGTGGAACAAAACACCGAGCAAAAGGCCAAGCCTTCCACCTTTTACCAAGTATATATGTGCATTAAATTAAATAGCAATAATATTGTGATATAACAAAAGGATATCCATGTTGGCACATGGAAACAATTTGCACCTGCAACTAGCAACGCTATAAGAAGGGCTGAGCAAGCGGTAACATAGCCAAACAATGGTTTGCTGGGATGTGGAGGGGTTAGAGGCTTTTCATGGCATTTTGGGAGGCTAGACAACAAGTGGTAGGTAGTGAGACAACGATAGAAACGAGACAACTAGCATGGCAATGATAGTAATGGTATCCAAGGAAATGGTCATCTTGCCTGAGATCCCGCTTGGAAGAAGATCGAGTCCATGAAGAAGACGAGCCAACGTAGTCGAACGAATCCTCACACTCTCCGAACGCTTTCGGAACTCTATCGAGAAGAAGCAATCCAGAAACAACAATCAACACATGATCAACACCACAACATATGCATGACATGATGCGCAAACAAACATGATGCATGTCCGGTTTAATTATGCAAGGCATGGCAATCACAACAAACAAATACTACACATTAAGTGAAGCTCAATATGCAACGAGTTGCATATTGACGAAACTCCACTTTCGAATTATTTAGTTCACTCTCATTAGGTACAGGACAATATTAAATGTTGTTAAACATGGCAAGAGGTGAAGCGTAATGAAACTACACTATCTAGGCATCTTAAATGAGGTCGGAAATAACTTATAGTATTCCCGAAGCGACCTCATATGCAAATTTAGAAATTGGTCCAGATCTGAAATAACCATGTTTTATGTTTATTAAACAGCAAAATAAATAGGACCATGTGATTCTATGCGTCATTCTAGTCTATTTACATATATAGATCATATAAAACGGAGCTACGATCTAGAAGATATGACCATCACAAGATAATATGCCATGAATGCAAAATGCATGCAAACATCAACCATACACATCTCAAATCATGGATTCAACAAGATATTATGAAACTACATGAGATTCGAAGCAAGTTTCATGCGGAACATGTTCAAAACGGAGCAACGGTTCAACGATAACAAGCAACACAAGTTTTAGTTCAAATCTGTCCAAAACAGCAACATGGCATTTTGCACACATAAAAGCAACACGCAACAAGATTCTAACATTCACAAACTAAGCATGAGGCAGTATCATACAACACACACTTCATTTCATCTTCACATTTCATACTCAAAAGAATCATGGAACACATGGTAGGAAGCTCACAACATGGCAATAAAATATAGCAGATTAGAACTGAAAATAACAGTTTTTAGAACAGCAGATTTTCACGAAGGCATATTGGCAGCAATAAAACTATATTCTATAGGGCATATCATGGCATGAAAATCTACAGCAAGGTAAAGGACATGATGCACTACAATTCATTCCATGGTGGCAAGGTCTAATTATGCATAGAATCATGGCTAGCATCAACACCACATGGCATTATGAAGAAAACAGATTCTCAGACTTAGTGAAAATTAGACTAGACATGTGCAGCAGTTTACATCAGATTGACCTATTGGACAGCAGAAATAACCATGATGCAAAACCTATACATGGCAACAAAAGGCACAACCTGGTAGTCAACAACATTCGTAACAAAAGACTCCTTTGGAGCAACCACAAAAGACCCCTAGAACAATAGAAAATCACATGGCAACATGGCAACAAAATAACAGTTTCAGACTTAGTCAAAATTTACTATCTCCCAAAACTGCAGTTTGACTAGGCATGTAGACATGACAATAACAGTAGCATAACAATCACTTATGAGCATGGCAAGGACACTAACAGCAACTAGACCTGACACACTTCAAATCATACCATTGGCAAAATTACATAGGATGCATGGTTTGCTTAATATGATGCTCGCAAAATGGAACTCATCATTAACAGATTTCAGTTTTAACGTGATAGCCACTTGAGAGCAAGAAAATGACATGATAATGAAGTCCTAACTAGCAACCAGAGGCATGGCATCAAAGTAGACATAACATGGGACAATATTCATGAAGACACCACATGCAAAATACCTACCGATGTGATGCAATCATCCACGCAAGATTGAATAAAATAACAGATTGCACATTACGACACGATGCACTTTTGCAACCAAGATATGAGCACTTGGATGATTCCTATCATGGATGCAAATGATGCCATGCTGTAGAGCACAAAGAGTAGATGCATTTTGATATATAACACATTGTGATAGGATGAACATGCAAAAAGTTACAAGCGGTTGAATATGGCAATATGATGAAAATTTAACAGATGCAAAAGACTAAGAGAAAATTATACCCTGGCGAAGTGGGACGGGGCCACGCGGGACGAAGACCGCCGGCCTGCCCGTTTGGATCGAGGGCCCGGTCGATCCCGGGACGTGGCCGTCCCAATCCGAGGGGGTTGGAGGCCCGAGGCGAAGAGGCCGGCCATGGCGCGAGCATGGCGGCGGGAGGCGCCGGCGGGTGCAGGGGTGAAGAGGGGTGACAGATCCGGTGGCCCCTGGCCAGATCTGGTCGCCAGAGGAGCGGATCGGGGCCAGCGGGGCTGGTGCGGCTGCGGCCCGGTGGTGTGGCGGCGGGGCGTCGAGGCGCAGACCAGGCGGCGGAGCGGCGAGGGACGACGGCGCGGGGTCGGCTTGCGGGCACGCGACGTAGGGCGGCGTTGGGGGCGGCGGAGCTCCGGCGAAGCGGCGGTGGGGCGCGGCGGGGCTGAGCGGCGGCGCGGGATGGAGCGGGGGCTACTGCGAGAGGAGCCCGGCGGGGCGCAGCGGGCAGCGCGGGCCGGCTCAGGCCCAGTTCGGCCCGGTGCGGGCCGGAGGCGGGCTCGGGCGGGCCGCGGTGAGGCTGGGGGTCTGTAGGGGACGCGTTCGGCTCTAGTTGGCCAAGGGAAAGGCTGGCGGCGGCGCTAGCCAATCCGATGGCGCCAAGTGGCGACGCTGGACGGGGCCGGCGCGGATTTTGAGGCGTGCCCGCGGCTGCAGGTAGGTGGAGGTGGCTAGGCGGTGCGGATTTCGATGCAGGGGCTAGGGGAGGCCAAAAATGGACGTGGGAGTGTCCATTTATAGCAGTTTTGCTAGGGTTTGTGGGTTTGGGTGATGAGGACATCCCTACTAATGTTACACCCACATCCCCACCAGCTACACATATTGGACCAGTTACTAGAGCCCGCGCACGCCAACTAAATTATCAGGTACTTTCGTTTCTTGGAAATCCTTCTAATGTTCATGAACATATGATGCTGCCTAAATTAGATACTTTTATTTTACTTATGAATGATGGACCTAGAATGGACAAGAAGGATGGCCATTGGAGCGGGATCAAGCATGGAGAAGAATGTGCGCGCGCGGGAAGGAACAATGAACTTTCCGGTGGTGATTTTCGCACTTTGAAGCCACCATAAGGAGTGCTTGGAGGCTTGGACGAAATATACAACATGCCACTTCGTAAATTTCGTCCATAGGCTATTATAGGTGCTGCGTCACCTTATTTTTGGACCAGGCCCATGTAATTTCGAAATACCATATTATAGGCCGTTTTTAGAGTCCGTATGTGTGGGGAAACTGAGTTAGGGCTGGTTTCGGACCCCTCCTCCAAGGGGCCACGAAATCCCCCTCTATTCCCCCATATATACAGCCCTTAGGGCGTTGTTTTAGACTTGGGTTTTGTTTAGATTGAAAGATAGCCATAGCCGCAACTTTGCGTTCTTCATTTGTGTTCCACGACCAGACAAAGGCGTCACAGAACCCCACTTTCATCAATAAAGCATTCCTCTTATATTCGCAATATCCAGATTGCAATCTTTGTTTCTTGCTTGTTCTTCGTTTGCTTGCAGGAAACAGACCCTCGTGGTCAGGTTGATCGTGCTTCGGCGTGGTCAATAACCTCTCCGAGTTGGTTTAGCCATTGCTAAGGCGCGACGTCCTCTCACGTTCGTAGTCGGATTGTCAAAGTCCACTCCACCGAAAACGATAGCCACCATCTCATCGAAAGACAAGGACAACTTCGCCTCTATCTTTGGGGGCATTTCTCGATCTTCCGATCTCGATCGGACGGTCCGGTCGGAGGGGATAGGTTAGGTGGGCTGGTGGGCTGTGTTAGAGAGGCTAGGTGGGGATGAGAGGGAGACTTGTAGCCCATGACATAGAGTTTTGGAAAACCAAAAACGCCCGATAAGAAACCAATGACGGAGCCACTATAGTTGAACGTTCGGATACCAAACGACCTCTGATTGCGACGAAATTTGGCAGGCAGTCTAGTTACACTATATTGAGACCGCTCGCCAAGTTTCGACCCAATCCGAGAATATTTTTTGCGCACTTTTAAAAGCATTTTTTTAAGGATGCCGCGGGCGCGTGCGTGTGTGGGTGGTCTTGAAACGGTTGATGACACGAACGAAAAGAACCGGCAACTACGAACGGATGCACGTTTTCAAAAACGAGGGACGATGCTATGCAGATGATGCGAATGATGCGATGATGAATGCGACAAACAAACGAATTGCATGACGACAACGACAATAAAACGGGAATCTTCTGGAGAGTCGGTCTCGGGCTGTTACACCTAAGCTCGGCTCTGGAGCAGTTCAACATCGCTTACAAATGTGCTAAGGCCGGAGAAGGCCACCTGTTCATCCACGATGACACAGATGCCGCGCCGGATGACAGCAAGGCAAAGGGCAAGGAGGTCAAGCGCAAGGGCCCTGCCATGCTTGCGTCGGAGCCTCAGCAGAAGCGCGGTCGCGTCCATGATGTGCCCGGGAAGGACCGTCATCCGCTCTGCATCTACCACAACATGCGCACCCATAACACCAAAGACTGCCATGAGCTGAAGGCCCTCCGCGACGAACGTGTAAGCCGGCGCCCGGACTGCAATGACAACGGCACTGGTAGCGGAGGCGTCCCTAGCGGCGGCAGGTGGGACAACTGCAACGGCAACCCCCGCCAGGGCTGGCGTTAGCAGCCTCGTGAGGATGGCTGGCATGATCAGCCACGTGAGGGCGCCTGGAGTGAACAGCCTCGCGAGGCGCGCCCTCAGGACAACGCTGCTCTCCCGCCATTGTCGTCGCCGCCCAGGAAGAACGACAACAACCAGCACGACGAGGGGGCTGGGGGCTATCAGGAGCCTTGAGCGGTAGCATGTATCCTCGATGGAGCCCATGCCCTCGCATCGAACCGTCTGTTCAAGCAGTTCTCTCTTGAGGTGAACGCCGTTCTCCCGAAGCAGGAGGCTACACGGCCCCTCAAGTGGTCGCAGTACGCCATCTCCTTCGGCTCCAAGGACAGCCTCAAGTCCATGGATGCCGCGGGCATGCTTCCCATGCTGTGCACCCCCACCATCAGCAACGTCTCTATCACCAAGCCTCTCATCGAAGGGGCCGACGGACTTAACACCATCTCCGTTGCAACCTTTGAGGCTCTCCAGGTGCCCAATTTACATGTGGCCTCTTCAGGTCATACTATGCTAACCTTGGTACGCAGATATGCTACGCTTTCGTGGCGCACCCACGAAGTAACGGCCAGGCTGAGCGCGCCAATGCTGAGGTCCTCAAGGGCCTCAAGACTAGGAGCTTCAAGAAGAAGCTTGAGGCATGCGGGAGGGGTTGGCTGGATGAGCTGCCATCCGTGGTGTGGTCCATCCACACCATCGCGACTAAGCCCTCTGGCAAAAACCCCTCCTTCCTCGTCTACGGGGCTGAGGCGGTCCTTCCCTCAGACCTTAAGCATGGCTCCCCGCAGGTCTTGCAATTCGACAAGGCACGTTAGGACAAATCGCGGGAGACCGATCTTTTGCTCCTCGAGGAGGCCCGCCGCCAGGCCGCCCTCTGCGTCGCAAGGCACCAGCAGGCCTTGCGGCGTTACCATAGTTGCAACATCCGCCCTCGTACCCTCGAGGTCGGGGATCTCGTCCTATGGCGGATCCTCTCCAGAGAGGGCCCCCTCAAGCTCTCGCCCATGTGGGAAGGCCCTTTTAGGTTCGCCCATGTCTCCAGGCCAGGCGTTGTCTGCCTGGAGACGGAGGATGGAGTACCCCGTGCAGAACGCATGGTACATCTAGCACCTTTGCACGTTCTACCTATGACCCTCTCACGTAAGAATGAGGTGGGGCTTTACACGACCGGAGCCTCCCGGCGAGCGGCCCCTCGGCCCCGGGAGAACTCCCGCGCACGCACAAGTGGAAGCCCCATGCTCCGCGCTGGCGGAACGATCGACCCGCGATCATGCCCACGCCCAACTGGAAGCCCCATGCTCCGCACTGGCGGAACGATCAATCCGCGATCAAGCCCACGCCCAACTGGAAGCCCCATGCTCCGCGCTGGCGGAATGGTCGAATCGCGACCATGCCCACGCCCAAGTGGAAGCCCCATGCTCCGCGCTGGCGGAACGGTCGAACTACGACCATGCCCACGCCCAAGTGGAAGCCCCATGCTCCGCGCTGGCGGAACGATCGAACTACGACCATGCCCATGCCCCAGTGCAAGCCCCATGATCCGTGCAGGCGGAATGATCAAACTATGATCATGCCCAGGCCCAAGTAGAAGCCCCATGCTCCGTGCCGGTGGAACGATCAAACTATGATCATGCCATGCCCAAGTTGAAGCCCCATGCTCAATGCTGGTGGATAGTCAACTGAGAGTGCCCTACGGGCCACACCGACCTTAGGGTGGCTCGTGCCTTACACGGCAGCCGCCGGTCTTCTTTCGCGGCACGCGCTCGCCAGCTTCCCCTTGAGCCTCACGTGAGCGGGGGCTAGACACGGTGCATGTGCTCGGGTTAGTCCCAACAGCGCTAAAAACCCAAGGGACTAGGCTCTGGCTCTCGGGCCTGCTCCCACGCACGTCACCCCACCAAGGCCCTTGGTGTCTGGTCTCCTCATGTGACACCCAAGTGCAAGCTAGCGCGCGTCATTCGAAATGAAGCTTTTGTGTGCAAGATTTTTCCTCGGGACGGATCACTCGAGGGGTCTCACAAGGCGCGCCCGGCAAGTGACAACTTATTAGCGTTGCAAAGAGCTAAGTATGAGCACCCCCCGGGGCTTGCGCGTCAAGCGGGGCCCTTGAGCATCGCTCCTCAGGAACCTGCACTAGCTTCCGGAGCCCCTCACCTCCTAGTCTTGTCCCAGGCATCACGACCTGACATACCAGTGACGCCTGAGGCTCGCTCGGGGGCTGCGTCCCGATGACGCACAACACGAAGGCAAGCAAGAGAGAAACAAAGCACGGAAAGGAAACCCACGTATCACAAAAAGTTATCACAAACTTCGAGTGTTTCGCAAATTAAACCGTCGTCTTATGCCTCCGCGAGGCCGAATCAGTCTATTGCAGGATGATAAAAGGAAGCTTCAGGAAGAAGGGTCGCTGCCACCATCGCCGTTGCCCACCGCGGCCTCGCCAAAATGGAGATGGGATAAGGAAGTGAACTTCGGGAAGACGCGCCCTCACGCCATGTGAACCTCTCGTAGACCGCGGATGCCTCACGACGCGCACATAAAAGTTAAGTTAACCGCCCCACGCGGCTCGGTGATCTTTGGTAGTGTTCCTTCTTCTCGTAACCTCGCTCTCGACGGAAGCCTCTTCTCTTGCGCGAGCAGCTTGCGCGTCAAGGGAGACCTCCTGAGCATCGTGCCTCGGGAGCTCTTACCGGACTTTAGGCCCCTCACCTCCTGGCCTTGTCCCAGGCATCACGACCTGACATACCATCGACGGTTGAGTCCTGCACAGGGGTTGGGTCCTAGCGACGCAGAGCATTAAGATGATTACAGAGAAGGGGACAATCCTAACGAGAAGCGCTAAGAACGAACTCATTTTCGACCAGAACAATACTAAACTTAAGGCGCGAGGGCCATAATTCTTCTTACACACCCCCACGGGGCCAACATGGTTCATTGCAGGAAAAAAGCAAAAGAGGAAGGACCGGGCCCGAGCAGCACCACTTCCAAGACTCCAACTCTGGCGTCACCTCCGCCTAGTTAGAGTCTTCCTTCTTGACGCGGACGCCCGGGGAGTCGTCGGATTTGTCATTGCTCCCGCTTCCCCTGGAGGAAGAGCTGCTGCTGCCATCATCTGTAACGCCCAAGATGCGATCCTATCCTTATTTTGGCATGAGGGCCTCGACAGGGATAGAAGCACATCTCGTCATTTCGCAAGAATGGATATCATTACAAGTACATGTAAAGAATAGATGAGTATATGGAATTAGCTTACACTCGCCACAAGCTACAACAATATCACATCAATACAACAACATATTCAAACATCATACAGAAGAGCAGGGTCCGACTACGGACGAAAACAAACGATAAAACGACATCCATCCTTGCTATCCCAGGCTGCCGCCTGGAACCCATCCTAGATCGATGAAGAAGAAGAAGAAGAAGAAGAAGAACTCCAAATCAAGCAAAGCATCACTCTCACGTCAACACATCGCTTTACCTGTACCTGCAACTATTGTTGTAGTAATCTGTGAGCCACGGGTACTCAGCAATCTCATTTCCAAAGGTATCAAGACTATTAAAGCTTAATGGGTGAGGTATGGTTAAGTGGTGAGGCTGCAGCAAGCACTAAGCATTTATTTGAGTGGCTAACTTATGAGTACAAGAATAAGGGGGAAGATTGTCGCATAAACGGACGTGAACTAGTAATGATCTCTAAGAGATCCTGAACACCTACTTACGTACAAACATAACCCCACCGTGTTCTCTCTCGGATAAGGACTCACGAGAAGAGACAGTCACGGTTACGCACACGGTTGGTGTATTTTATTTGAGTTTACTTCAAGTTTGCTATGACCGGGTCTTAAACAAAGTTTCCTAGTTGCCACGTAGCCGCGGGCATGGCTTTCCGAAAGATTTAACCCTTCAGGGGTGCTCCAACTCATCCATCACAAACTAACTACACGTCGCGGGAATAACCTCGACCACGAATCCCGTGATTTCCTAGGAAATTCCGTTGGAAAACCGCAACCTTGAGATAGCCCGAAGTATTCTCGGAATTCCTCGCACAAGACGTTTGAGAAAGGTAAAACAAGTCCAGCAAGGTCGCCTGACGTGCCGACAATCCCGATAGGAGCCGTGTATCTCGTTCTCAGGGCACAACCGGATGAGCACTACGTACGGTGGCCGGATAGACATCCCCCGAGTTGCCCCGGGTGGCCCCGCAAGTGGCTCTGTTTTGGACCAGCACCAGCAACACTGGCCCCCCTGTATTATGTTGAATTAACTCCTCGGGTTCATGACGCCCTATGCTTTAGTTACGGTGATCAGTATTTTTATGTTGGGCAAATATAGTACCAATGTTGGGCCTTGCCAGACAAGTTTTATCCTAAAACGAAAATCAAGGGGGTCCCCATAACAACCCCGAGCATGTTAGGAGCGCTCAATTATGGAATATAACACTGGTACACAAGTAACTAGGGCGGCAAGTGTGGAACAAAACACCGAGCAAAAGGCCAAGCCTTCCACCCTTTACCAAGTATATAAGTGCATTAAATTAAATAGCAATAATATTGTGATATAACAAAAGGATATCCATGTTGACACATGGATCAACTTGCACCTGTAACTAGCAACGCTATAAGAAGGGCTGAGCAAGCGGTAACATAGCCAAACAATGTTTTGCTGGGATGTGGAGGGGTTAGAGGCTTATCATGGCATTTTAGGAGGCTTGACAAAAAAGTGGTAGGTAGCGAGACAAGCGATAGAAACGAGACATCTAGCATGGCAATGATAGTAATGGTATCCAGGGAAATGATCATTTTGCCTGAGATCCCGCTTGGAAGAAGAACGAATCCGTGAAGAAGACGAGCCAACGTAGTCGAACGAATCCTCATACTCCGAATGCTTTCGGAACTCTATCGAGAAGAAGCAATTCGGAAATAACAATCAACACATGATCAACACCACAACATATGCATGACATGATGCTCTTCAAATATGATGCATGTTATGCATGACATGGCAAGCACAACAATCGACTTCTACACATTAAGTGAAGCTCAATATGCAACGAGTTGCATATTGAAGAAACTCCACATTCGAATATTTAGTTCACTCTCGTTTAGGTACACGACAATATTAAATGTTGTTAAACATGGCAAGAGGTGAAGCATAAGTAAACTAGACATCTAGGCATATTAAATGAGGCCGGAAAGAACATATAGCATTTCCGAAACGACCCCATATGTTAATTTCGAAATTGGTCCAGAGCTGAACTATTCAGGTTTTATATTTCATAAACAACAAAACAAAATGCACCATGTGATTCTACACGTCATTCTAGTCGATTTACATATATAGAACATTGGCAACGGAGCTACGGTCTAAAAGATATGACAATCACAAGATGCATATGCCATGAATGCAAAATGCATGCAAACACCCACCACAAACATGTTAAATCATGTGTGCAACAAGATATTATGAAACTACATGAAATTCTAGTCAAGTTACATATGCAACATGTTCAAAACGGAGCTACGGTTCAACAAATACAACCAACACAAGTTTTAGTGAAATCTGCCCAAAACAGCAAGATAGCATAATGCACACATGAAAACAACCATCTACAAGATTCTAAAATGCACAAACTAAGCATGGGGCAGTATCATATAACACACACTTCATTTCATCTTCACATATCATACTCAAAAGAGTCATGGATCACATGGTAGGAAGCTCACAACATGGCAATAAAATATGGCAGATTAGGACTTAGTGAAAATAACAGGTTTTAGCATAGCAGATTTTCATGGAGGCATATTGGCAGCAGTAAAACTATATGCTACAGGTCATATATTGGCATGAAACTTAACAGCATGGTAGTAGACATGATGCACTACAATTCATTCCATGGTGGCAAGGTCTAATTATGCATAGAATCATGGCTAGCATCATCACAACATGGCATTTTGAAGAAAACAGATTCTCAGACTTAGTGAAAATTAGAGTAGACATGTGCAGCAGTTTTAACAGATTGACATGTTGGGCAATGAATATAACTATGATTCAAATCCTATACATGGCATCAGATGGCACAACCTGGTAGACAACAACATGCTTAACAAAAGACTCCTTGGGAGCAACCACAAAAGACACCTAGATCAATAGCAAATCACATGGCAACATGGCAACAAAATAACTCAGTTTTCAGACTTAGAAATATTTTGGACCCTCAAAACAGCAGATTTTTATGGCATGTTGGCAACAAGAAAATAACACCTAAACATGGATTTCTATTGCAACCAAAAATACCAGGGCCTAACACACATGTCCAAGGGCATATCTCATGTTTGCAACTATTTCAAAATATGCATGGATTAATTCACAAAAAAATAAACAAAAGGGCACCATAGCAAAAATATCATGCGATAAAATTTGCCCAAACAACAAAACTAATGGCACTGCTAGATTCATTGGATTTTTCTACCCCAAAATCATATATAAAATGCATAGGTTCATGTAGGAAAAATGTCACAATTAATTAGGCAAGTTTATGGCATAAACCTATTAGCAAAGTTATGTATGCAAAATGAATGCAACCAACACATGAAATATTTTTAGCATGCATGAAAAAGGCCTATAAAAATGCTACACATTTTACATGCAAGGTTTGATTAATTCGGATGCACGATTCAATAATTATGCGCAATGCAACAACATGACATTTATGCTAAATACAAGAAAACAGCAAGTTAAACATTTTAAACATGCATGAAAATTGGATATTGCGATTCTACACAAAATTCTAATCATTTTACATATATAAAACATTTAATTATGATACACAGTTATTTATTTATGAGCGATGCAAAATGATGGTTTTTCGGTTAAACTACACGGACTTTGAAACAAAAAAAAGGCTGGCTGGGGGGGATTCTCACCCATGGGCTTCGGCCCACAACGGAGGTTGAGGCGGGGCAAGCGGCTGGGCCTGACTGGGCCTGGCGGGAGGCGGCCCATGCGGGAGGCCGATCCGGTCAACACGGGGAAGATCGGCGCTCGTCCTCCTCGCTCGATCCCGAGCAGGGGCGGCGGCCAACGGCGGCAAGCGGGGGGGGGGGGGCTCTGGCTCAGAGGAGGCTCGCCGACGGTGGGGAAGGGGCGCAGCTCCCGGATCCGCCCGGGAAGGCTCCGACGGCGGCTTGGTTCACCGGATCTAGGCGAAGGGCGCGGCCGGCCTTCATGGAAGCTTCCTGGTCGGGGAGCCATGAGAGGGAGAGGAAGGTGAGACCGAGAGAGAGGAGAGAAAGAGAGAGGAGGCATGCGGGGCACGACCTGGCTCAGGGACGCCAGCGGGCGGCGGCACTCCCGCAGGCTCGCCGGCCGGCGGCGGGGCAAGGTCCGGCGACGGGGCGGCTTGGCACGACGCGGGGGCGAGCAGGAGGCTGCGTGGGCAAGCGGCTCGGGGGCGGAGGCACGGTGCGGGCCTGTCCGGGCCGAGATGGGCTCGGGCGGGCCTGCTTCGGGCTCCGGCGGGCTTGCGGCGCTGAGGGATGCGCCTGGGAGGAGGTGCGGGCGACGTGGCGGGACTGGGTTGGCCGAAAGGCGGGCCGCGGCGGCGCCAAGTGGCGGGCAGCGGCTGGCGGCGCCGGATCCGAGGAAGGAGGCTAGGGGCTAGGGTTTGACCATTTTAGGCAGGGTAGGTTGTCTATTTATAGACAGTGGGGTTAGGAGAGGGGGGTTTGAGGCCGTTTTCGGACCCTCCGATCGCAATCGGACGGCTTAGGACGTGGGGTTAGGCTAGGTGGGTTTGATGGGCTGTGTAGGGGTGTTTGGGCTGAGGAGAGAGGGAACATGTGCGGCCCGGCGACAAGTTTTAAAACCGAAAATGCCCGACAAATAAACCGATACGATGCCGCTACGGTCGACCGTTCGGGTATCAAACGAACTCTGATTGCAACGAAATTTTGCAGGCGGTCTACCTACAATATAATAAGACCGCACGCCAAGTTTCGACCCAATCCGAGAATGTTTTTCGCGCACTTTAAAAACGCTATTTTCTTTGATGTCGTGGGCGCGTGCGTGTGTGGTTGGTCTCTAAACGGTTACCGACGTGAACGGAGAGAACCGGCAACTACGAACAGATGCAAGTTTTCAAAAACGAGAGGCGATGTTATGCAGATGATGCGAATGATGCGATGATGAATGAGACAACCAAACGAATCACACGACGAGAATGGAAATAAAAGGGGAATCTTCTGGAGCGTCGGTTCCGGGATGTTACATCGTCGCCAGAGGAGCTATCGCTGTCGATGCTGTCGCTCACCGTGCAGCAGACAAGGCGGTTGTCGGCTTCCCCGAAGATCTTCAGGAAGAGCAATGATTGCCCCGAGCCGCGCGCATGCTTTATGACAGCCTGAGCAGTTGCCGAGGCGTCATGGGAACTGGGGGCGTCCCATAGTAACCCATAAAGGTTTCCTTTTGAGTGAAAGAAGACCGAGGCTAGGAGCTCGCCAGGACGGAGGTCATTCCCGATCCCACCAGAGCGTCACGATGGGAGGCTTTTTGCAGGTGAAGACTACATTTGTCAGGATAAGTTGCAGTCCTGTCCCCCTTCAAACTGGTATTTGTGGCAACCCTTCCCGCCTTGTGTTTCTGGGGGAAGAGGACTGGGGCCAGTATAATATAGGGCAGGCTACCGCCTTAGGAACGGGAGACAGATCGACCCGGATCGACCCGGGGGAGCCGAGTTAGCCCGAACTCACCCTTGTACTCGTTCTCATCCCCGAGTAATCAATACAAGCAGGAGTAGGGTTTTACACCGCAAGGTGGCCTAAACCTGGGTAAACTGATGTGTCCACTGTTCTTCCTCCTTAGCTGGAGCACGCCGGAGTGTCGCCGTGAGGTTGCGAAGTAGAGTAGGGCGAGAGAACCTGGGCACCCCAGAGTTTGAACCTTCTTGGGTCCCCGGATCCTTTATTCCGACAGTGATAGAGCATATCATATCACGGGGTTTAGATGCACCGGCGAAAGCTGCACCGATCCTCGAGGTGAGAATGGGCAAAGCACGGTAGCGAAGAGGCTAGCAATCTATGTAAAGGTGAGTGTGCATACTCCATGGATTCGCATTAGTCATAAAGAACTCATATACTTATTGCAAAGCCTTATTAGCTCTCTCGAAGCAAAGTACTACCGCATGCCCCTAGGGAGGAGGTTGGGAGGATTTAACCATCGCGCGCCTCCGACCCGAAAAGCACTAGGATTTCAATGAGGAATAACAATGCTCACACATCATCACCATTCCATAACCAATATTTAGATGAAAGACAAATAACAAGCTTTAACTAGCAATATTTATACTAACCAACAATCATGTACTCATGCCCTTTCTTATTACTACATCATTATCATTAACCCACAGTTTCTTTTTATAGCGAGCTACATGAAAGTTTTATTGTACACTCCTTGAATACATATCCTTTTTGGCCTAATCTTATAACCAGTGCAAATTACCGTTACTATTTAATTAGACTCTCAAACAAATGATAGACTACTCATATCAACAAGGAATTCCTTGTTTTCCAGAATCTCATTCAAAAAGAACTCCAAAATTAAGCGTGCTTGGCTAGGAGTAATTCTAGGATGGGTGACTGACCGGGAAGTTGGTCGCGGGTGCGCACGAATGAGGACAAAGTGCACAGGAAAAACTAGTGTTGGTCCGCGGGGCCAGTCTAGATCCCGCCAGGCATAATGGGGTGTTACAATTGGTATCAGAGCCGAACCCTTGTGGTTACACGGGCATGCGTGGGGCAGATGCACGGGCATGTGTGGCCCATTGTGTCACACGGCATGGCACATGTGCCGGAATGGATGCGCATACATGTGCCAAGAGGAAACGTTCCTGATGGGCCGATGAGGACGTCGGTTCCTTTGAGTGGGAGTGTATGTGAGAGCCTGGCTTAATAGGAATGATAGACTATTCATATCAACAAGGAATTCCTTCTTTTCTAGAATCTCAGTCAAAAAGAACTCCAAATTTAAGCGTGCTTGGCTTGGAGTAATTCTAGGATGGGTGACCGACAGGAAAGTTGGTCCCGGGTGCACACGAGTGAGGACAAGGTACGTAGGAAAGACTAGTGTTGGTCTGTGGGGCCAGTTTAGATCCCGCCAGGCGTAACGTATCAATGGATTCCTATTTCATTATTGCATAATAGGTACTGTATTCTAACTTCTCCATGGATTATACTGCCCGATTCAATCCATAGAATCGTCAAAACAAGCAAACTATGCAAGAAAAAACAGAATTTGTCTAAAACAGAACAGTCTGTAAAGATATGTAGAAAAACTCCACTTCTGTAATTCCGAAAATTCTGAAAATTAGGACAACCTGGGAACTTTGTGTATCAACACTATGTGTAAATTTCAGATCGTAAAGACATTCCAGTAAAATCACAGAAATTCTGCACTTGACGCAAAAGTTTTTGTTTTTGCCCCGTGTCAATTCTACTATCTTCCAAATGATCCCAAAGGCTTTACTTGGCACAAAACACTAATTTAAAAATAAAAAACACAATTATTACAGTAGCAATAATCATGTCAACACACCAAAATTGAAAGTAAAACAAAATTTAAATATAACTATTGGTTTGTGTCCCAACAAGCGTTATCGTTTTATGCCCCTAGCTAGGCATAATGCATAGTATCAAGTGTTATAATCCATAACACCCAGTCCATAAGTGGACCTTATAATGGACTCATAAGGTAGTTTAATTATCTTCCTAGAGAAGTGTTCCAACCCATTCTTTAGTGGCAAATGGAATTTTATGTTTCCCTCTTCATATCAATAATAGGACCTATAGTTCGTCGGAAAGGCCTACCAAGTATGATTGGACAAGACATATTGCATCCAATATCAAGAACAATGAAATCCACGGGCACATAATTTCAATTAGCAAGAATAAGCACATCATTTATTCTACCCAATGGCTTCATAATAGTAGAATCCGTAAAATGCAAGTTAAGGGAACATTTGTTTATATCGGCGAGACCAAATACATCACAAAGAGATTTAGTTATAGTAGAAACACTAGCACAAAGGTCACACAAAGAATTGCATTCATAATCTACAATTTTAATTTTAATAGTAGGTTCCACTCATCATGCAACTTTCAAGGTATAGAAACCTCCAACTCAAGTTTCTCCTCATAAGATTTGACCATAGCTTCTACAATACATTTAGTAAAATCTTTATTTTGTTCATAAGCATTGGGTTAGCTAATCATGTATTGCAACAAGGAAATGCATTCAGCTATAGAACAACTTTCAAATATAATTTCCTTGTAATCGAAAGTAGTGGGTGCATTGCTATTTAAAGTTTTGACCTCTCCAAACCCACTTTTCTCATTTTTACATTAGTATCATCACCGTCCGAACAAATGGGTCGCCTCTTAGCTAAAGTTGACTCATCTCCAGTCCCTTTGTCATCCATTTTCATATTAGTAAATAAAGTTTCAATAAGAGAAACACCAATCATTCTAATATCTTCATCATGATTACGAATGGGAAAAGATTCGAGTTTAGCTGCCATCCTATTTACTAGAGTGATTTGTTTCCATAATCTTTCCTATTAGTTCTTCAGTTTGAGAAAATTGTGATTGCAGATTAGGTACTTCTTGATTGAATTCATCAAGTTGTTTACTAATGGCATATAATAAAGTGGAGTGCTCCTTAATTTCTTCAGCACATGATTTATTGTGATCATATTGTTTGGTCATAAAAGCTTTCATGGTACTTTCAATTTCAGTAATCCTTTGATAATAAGAAATATTGTAGAACTTATCTCGAGACATGGTGATGAAGCAAGTAAACTAACAAGCAAACAAGTAGACTAGATAGTAAACTAGATAACTAAGCAAACAAGCAAATAGAAATATTTTGGTATTTTTTATTTTTATATAAAGTAAAATATAATCGAAAGTAGAACAAGTGAATGACAATTTGTGTATAGGTACCTAGAAGTTATTTGATGATGTCTCCCTAGCAATGGCGCCAGAAATTCTTCATGCTAAACTGCGTTGGGATTTTCCCTCAAGAGGATAGGAGATGTAGCACAATAAATATAAGTATTTCCCTTAGTGAGAACCAAGGTTATCGAACCAATAGGAGAACCAGGCAAACATCGGTCACATCACCTACACACAAAAAATAAAACACTTGCACCCAACGCGGGAAAGAGGGCTATCAAGACTCTTGAACTCGTTACTTGCAAGGATTAAAACATGCACGATAGATATTGCAAATAATAAAGGTAAATAAAAATAATAAAAGGGCAGTACGGTAAATAAGGTTTTTTAGTTTTTATATTTAAGTAGACCCGGGGCAATAGTGTCCGCTAGAGGCTTCTCTCTCAAAGAAAGCATACGGTGGAAAATTAATTACTGTTGGGAAATTGATAGAAAAGTGCATAATTACGACAATCATCCAAGGCAAGGATCATGTATATAGGCATCACGTCCGTAAGCAAGTAGACCAACTCCTGCCTGCATCTACTACTATTACTCCACCCATCGACCGCTATCCAGCATGCATCTAGAGTATTAAGTATAAAATGGAGTAACGCTTTGAGCAAGATGACATGATGTAGACAATGTAAACTCAACTGATACGAACAAACCCAATCGTTTTCCCCTTAATGGCAGTAATACAATACGTGTCTTGGCCCCTTCTTTCACGAGGATAGAGCACCGCAGATTAAACCCATCACAACGCACCAATCCCACTGAAGATTAATAATTCTAGTTGGCCAAACCAAACCGATAGCTCGGAGAGAAATATGAAGCTATAACAATCATGCATAAAATAATTCAGAATAGACTCAATTTATATTCATGGATAATATGATTATAAACCCACAATTCAACGGAACCCAAAAAACACACCGCAAAGACGATTACATCGAATAGATCACCGTGGGAATCGTGGTGAACTTTGTTGAAGATCATAGTGAGAGAGATAGCCATCTACTTACTAGCTATGGACCCGTAGGTCTGTGGACTAGTCACACATCATCATGGGTGCAGCAAGGTGGATGTAGAGTCCCTCCGTGATCGATCCCCCTCCGACAGAGTACCGGAATAGGGCTCCAGATGGGCACACGGCAGAACAGAGACTTGCGGCGGCGGAAAAAGGGCTTCGAGTGGCTCTTGGTTGATTTCCTAATTTTAGAGAATATATAGAGGCAGAATTAGGTTAGGAGGCTGTGGGAGGTGGTCCCAAGCCATCAGGGCGCCCTCCTGGGACGTGCCCTATTGGCCTGGCACCAGCTCGTGTGGCATCTGGTCTCCCTCCGAAGCTTCCAGGTCTTATATTTGTCCAGAAAAAATCATCAAAAAGTTATGTTTCATTTGGACTTCGTTTGGTACAGTATTCCTGAAAGGCCAAAAACAAGCAGAAAACAGCAACTGGCACTGGGCACTAGGTTAATAGGTTAGTTCACAAAAATGATATAAAATGGCATACAAATGCATATAAAATATCCTAGAATTATAATATAACAGCATGGAACAATAAAAAATTATAGATACGTTGGAGACATATCAGAGGGGGCAAGAGGACTTCCTAATATCCGACGGGTATTGTTCGGCCTCCGAGGATACATTTTCCTTTCACGGGTCTGTCCGGGAAGGAGCCTGGGTGTCTCCGGGGAGAAGAGGTCCCTGTCGTGGCCTAAGGGACGAAGACCCTTGCTCTGCACGTCTCGTCATACCATTTCCTTACGGTCGAAGCCATCGACTGTTGGTACGACTAGATTCGCTCGTCGCTTACCTCTCTACAGTCTCGAAGTGTCACGGCAACTGGGAAGTATCCGGTGGCTATTTAACTGGCCCCGGAAGGAACACATCATCACTCAGACAGGCATGCTCCGGATGGCCATACCTCCATAGTACTGACTAGTTTGACCCAATGGGTAATGCACCCGGCTAATAGGAGCCTCCGGCCAGCCCCCTCTAGACACTACAAATAGAGGAGTTCGGGACCCCTCAACGGGTCGATCTTTCACACTAGAAATAGAGGCAAAGGTCGACTTCACCATTGTAACACACATGGTAGCTCTCTACCAATTCAATACAACAAAGTAGGAGTAGGGCATTACACCACCAAGGTGGCCCGAACCTGGGTAGTCCTTCATGTTCGTCCACCATACATCGTTCATGACTTAGGATAGTTGGACGAGTTCAGTCCCTGGCCAAACTCTCAAAGGGTTGATGACCACAACAAATATGTAGGTTCCTGGAAATCGACAGGGCCAGGAAGAAGAGGACTTCCGATTCTAAGGATGGTATTTTGCACCTGATGAAGTAACCTCCAAGAAGGCCACTGTGAGGAAAGAGTATGAAGGTGTTCAAAAGGAGAGATTGGTTGCAGGAAAAGTTTCTGCATCCACAGCTGCCAAGAGAGGCATGACACACACTCTAGAGACTCCATACACTTCAAGACCTCCCAAGTCTTAGCCCAAGAAATCAGGTATCTAGATGGCAAAGAAGAGGATAGCACATGTGATAGGAAGACAGACTTCCATGTACGAGGACCCAACTGAAGCAGAGGAGGAGGAAGAGGAGCAGGCACCTGAACCACCACCTGCAAAGCAATAGAAGCTTATGGCTAATGCAATGCCGAAGAAGGCTGACACCACCTCCAAGGCTCATTCTAAGAATAAGAGGACCAACAGGGACATTCCTGATGCTGATAAGAACAAGGTCCAAGTGCCTAAGAAGACATCTAAGGATGAAGAAGATTCTCTTGTGCTGAAGAAGCTCAAACCAAGATTGCCAGAGCATGATGATAATCACCCGGTGACAGAGAATTTGAAGGATAGGAAGGATCAAGGTTTGAGGAGATGGAGAGCGGTGGATCCCTATGCCACCGGGAGGAAAACTGGCGTGGACTACATATTCCACACCAAGGAGCAACATGACTTCTATGAGATTGTGCTTCTCGACAAGAGCCCGACAGTTAGTGATATGAGGTATGTGGACCGGAAGTACATCGACGGCAATGAGGACTACTTCCCCCATGTTCATGAGAGCTTCAGGATGATGGGCATTGACAAGTTTGTTGGAACAATGATAACTGATTGGACTGATGAGTTCATCATGCAGTTTTACTCCACCACACATTTCTATCCCGATGGCAGAATTGTGCGAATGCCTAAGGGAGTATGACCAATCCACGGTTGATGAGTGGGCATCACTCACAGGAGCCCCTGAAGTTGATAATGGAGATGTGGACGTCTATGCAGAGTCCAAGAAAGGCCACAACTCTATGGCTAACATGTACATGCCCATTCCAAGGAATACCTGAAGTCCCACAAGCTTGGCTCTGTGTATTTCTTGCTTTTTGGCCTTCCTACCTCCAACACTACAGTACGAGGGAAATCCTTACCATTAGCGCGGGTTTTTGGCCTACTAGTAGCGCGGTGACCAACACTACTACTAAGGCGCTACAACTAATATTTTGAAGTAGCACGTTTCTTTGGCCACGCTACTAGTAATGGTGATAGCAGTAGCACCTGTTTCACAAGCGCTACAGCTAAAGTAGGAGTAGTGTCTATTTCTGTCCAGCGCCATAGCTATGTATTGTTTTTTTTCTTTGTACACCGTTATGCAAGTTTTTATACGCAAGCGACGATTAGATTACATTCGATGTATCCAATTAACCAAGTTGGATTAGTAGGACGATATGATGTTGAGCACACAAGTGCCAAATGATAGGCACACTTATGTGCTGTCCCAATATCATATCGTCCTACTAATTTAACTTGGTTAATTGGACCCATCAACTATAATCTAATCCATGTTTTTTCCACCCAATGATATAACAACTCATCATTATCATAACTCGTCATGTTATTATCATAACTCATCATCTAACAAATCACAAGTTACCAACACTAATTGTTATCATGCGAGTTAAAGAACTCATCATCATGAACTGCGCTAGATGAGTACAAGCTAGAGCCTACTACTCTCTCTTAGGTAAAATGACATAAAAAGGGTAAACCCATGCATCTCCCCTATGAAGAATACAGATCAACCTATCTCTAACTTGTGGCATGCGCAAATCCTTATCGTCTCCGTCAAGTGGTTGCTTGCGTGCTTTTATTGCTTTGCTCAATCCTTTGATTTCCAGGGTTTCATCCCTTTGAGACATCGAGTATCTACCTGGAAAACTCTCCGGTAGAATTGGTCGTAAGCTAACCATATCCAAATAATCTTCGGTAAACATCACGGTAGGCACAATCTCTGACGGGAGTACTTGTTGAAGAACTTAATAATAACATAGTTAGCAAACTAGTTTTGCTTAAGAAGAATGTATGCAAAAGATGGACTAGTCACACAATTGTAAAACAAATCTTACAAAGATGTGTGAAGTGATGTTAACCTAGTTCAACTCGTGCACTAGTGGCATGTATCCAGTATAACTATCACCAATTAGGTAATTGGTCTTAAAGTGCTCAACATCATTAATAAATGAGATTAGATGATTTTTCTCCAACCAATTTAGCTCGGATCCATAACTATAGTAGGTACGGTTTACTATCCGTCGTGTATTTGTTGGAGAAGAGAAATAAGTTTAAAATTAAAAATAAACAAGTTTAGTTGGGATGAGTATCAAATATTTTTCAATAAAAAATATAAATTACTTGACAAATTTGTTGACAAACTCACATGGAGTCAGAACTGGAATCATGTGATCCACATGCACCCAAATTTTGATATTATTTTCACCATCATCTTCATGACCAAGATCGAAGGTTATTTGCATGCCCTCCTGAAACACGTAGGCCTTGCATAGTGCTCTCAAAGTGGAACAACCAAAATATGGTTTATCTACTTCATTTAAGAGCTTGACACAAAAAGTGAAATGTTTCGTCCTTAGATGAGCTCTCTTAGTCTCCGTACTCTCCCTATCTTCAAAATGAAACTTGTCCAAGACATATAGTCTTGCAGAGCAGGTAATGCACTAGTCAAACTGTAAAAAAGAAAATTACAGGTTAAAGAAAAAAGCACACGTCATGCTTAATTACAAAAAATACATGTCGTCGTTGCATACCGTAGAAATTTCGAACTCCTGCTTTAGCGTGACGGTGAAGCACCTACCATTGTCTAAGCGAGGATAACGGTCGCACATACCCCAGTCATCGGTGCAATAAACACACTGAGGGATCCCATAGTCGTCAGAAATTTCATGTGTTCATGATTCAAAGATTAAAAATCTACGGCAATTATACCAGGAACTCAGCACACAGATCACTATTCAGCACGGGTTGACTTTCGGTCTCTCGAGCCTTCATTGAAAAACTCTCGTATCTCATGGTGTATATGGTGGGAACTCCCTCACACTGATATGGTGGTGTATGTATGTGGTGGACACTCCCTCACGATAATATTATGACCGTCGGTGTTGTACGCTCCTCCCTTCGTCCCCGCGTGCATTACGAAAATGTGTAGCACACGGGGAAGGAGGAAGCGACCCCCACGACAACAGTCGGGGTTCTTCCTCTGATATTTCGACCATAGGTGATGGTCGTTTCCTTTCCATCTCTCGCGCATTATACCAAGGTATATATCGCGAGAAGAGGAAGAGGAAGCAACCCCCATGATAAGAGTCAGGATTCCTCCTTAAAGAACAGACTAAAAGTCACACAAGGAGCTCCAACAGACTGAAAGTTAATCCAATAAGCATCCGATAGTTAACACTAAATTTATGGAATAATGATATAAAAAATGGCCTATGTTTTGCCGGGATGTAGTTTAATTCCTGTTCCAGCAAATCACGGGCATTCGATATTTCCTACTTTATAGCAAAAGTCATGCGGAAATTTTGTCAAGACCTTTGCTAAAATCATGACATATTGCTACTTGTAAACTGCGTTGGGATTTTCCCCGAAGAGGAGAGGAGATGCAGTACAATAGACATAAGTATTTCTCTGAGTGATATCCAAGGTTATCGAACCAATAGGAGAACCAAGCAAACACCGGTCAATGATACGTCTCCATCGTATCTACTTTTCCAAACTCTTTTGCCCTTGTTTTGGACTCTAATTTGCATGATTTGAATGGAACTAACCCGGACTGACGCTGTTTTCAGCAGAATTGCCTTGGTGTTATTTTTGTGCAGAAATAAAAGTTCTCGGATTGACCTGAAAATTTACGGAGAATATTTTTGGAATTAATAAAAAATACTGGCGAAAGGATCAACTGGAGGGGGTCCACCTCCTGTTCTTTCTTGGGAGGGCAGATCTAGGGTCCGTTTTGGGCCCCGGAAAGGGGAAATCGACGCCGTCGTCATCACCAACCATCCTTCATCACCAATTTCATGACGCTCTCCGCTGTTCATGAGTAATTCCATCGTTGGCTTGCTGGACGGTGATGGGTTGGATGAGATTTACCATGTAATCGAGTTAGTTTAGTTAGGGTTTGATCCCTAGTATCCACTATGTTCTGAGATTGATGTTGCTATGACTTTGCTATGCTTAATGCTTGTCACTAGGGCCCGAGTGCCATGATTTCAGATATGAACCTATTATGTTTTCATGAACATATATGTGTTCTTGATCCTATCTTGCAAGTTGTAGACACCTATTACGAGTTATGATCCGCATACCCCAAGGTGACAATAATTGGGATTCTTTCCGGTGATTACCGTAGTTTGAGGAGTTCATGTATTCACTAAGTGCTAATGCTTTGGTGTGGTTCTCTATTAAAAGGAGGCCTTAATATCCCTTAGTTTCCATTAGGACCCCGCTGCCACGGGAGGGTAGGACAAAAGATGTCATGCAAGTTCTTTTCCATAAGCACGTATGACTATATATGGAATACATGCCTACATTATATTGATGAATTGGAGCTAGTTCTGTGTCACCCTATGTTATAACCGTTGCATGATGAATGCCATCCGACATAATTATCCATCACTGATCCATTGCCTATGAGCTTTTCACATATTGATCTTTGCTAAGTTACTTTTCTGTTGCTACTGTTACAATCACTACAAAACCGCTACTGTTACTTTTGCCATCGTTACCGTTACTTCCATACTACTTTGCTACTAAATACTTTGCTGCAGATATTAAGTCTTTCAGGTGTGATTGAATTGATAACTCAGCTGCTAATACTCGAGAATATTCTTTGGCTCCGCTTGTGTCGAATCAATAAATTTGGGTTGAATACTCTACCCTCGAAAACTGTTGCGATCCCCTATACTTGTGGGTTATCAAGACCTTTTTCTGACATCGTTGCCGGGGAGCATAGCTCTATTCTCTGAGTCACTTGGGATTTATATCTGTTGATCACTATGAAGAATCTGAAAGACCCAAAAGCCAACATCTATCCCTCTACTACGAGGGGAGGTAAGGAACTGCCATCTAGCTCCTCACTTGTTTCACCTTCTGTTATGAGTAAATTGGCGACACCACCACCTGCTATTGATTCTAATATGTCGCAAGTAATTGATGATGCCACTTCTGCTATGCATGATGCTTATGATGAAACTTTGCTTGATAATACTGTGCCACTGGGTGAATTTCTTGATGAACAAATTGCTAGAGTCAATGCTGAAACTGATGATATTTCTGAAACTGATGAAATTATTGAAACTGAACACTATGAGACACCTGCTAGACCTAGCACTCCTAGATATGAATTGCCTAATATACCTAAGGGTTATGTTATGGAAGGATAGGTAGCTAGGGACTTTCTTGCTTGTAAGGATAGAGATGATCTTCAGAAATTACTATGCAAGTGGAAGGATAAATCTTTGAATGCTAGAATGCAATATGATCCTAAGTTTGCTACTTCACCTATCTTTGTTACTGATAAGGATTATGAATTCTTTGTCGATCCTGAGTTAATTACTTTGGTTGAATCTGATCCTTTCCACGGTTATGAATCTGAAACTGTTGTGGCACATCTTACCAAATTGAATGATATAGCCACCCTATTTACTTATGAGGAAAAAATTCGTTATTACTATATTCTTAAGTTGTTTCCTTTCTCATTAAAGGGTGATGCTAAGATATGGTTTAATTCTCTTGCTCCTGGTTGTGTGCATAGTCCCCAGGATATGATATATTACTTCTCTGAAAAATATTTTCCTGCCCATAAGAAACAAGCTGCCGTGCAGGAAATATTTAACTTTGTGCAAATTGAAGAAGAGAGTCTCCCACAAGCTTAGGGGAGGCTTCTCCAATTACTTAATGCTTTGCCTGATCATCCTCTCAAGAAAAACGAAATACTTGATATCTTTTATAATGGACTAACCGATGCTTCTAGGGACCACCTAGATAGTTGTGCTGGTTGTGTTTTTAGGGAACGAACTGTTGAACAAGCTGAACTACTATTGAATAATATATTGAGCAATGATAATGATTGGACTATTCCCGAACCACCTCCAAAGCCAACTCCGAAGAAAAGAGGTATTCTATTTCTCAGTCCTGAAGATATGCAAGAGGCAAAGAAATCTATGAAAGAAAAAGGTATTAAAGCTGAAGATGTTAAGAATCTACCACCTATTGAAGAAATACATGGTCTTGATAACCCGACATAGGTAGTAGAGGTAAATTCTCTCCGTAGATTTGATGAAGGTGATATTCCTTATAATAAGCCTGCTAGCCAATGCTTGGATGAGTTTGATAACTTTATTGTTAAGCAAGAAAATTTCAATGCTTATGTTAGTAGACAATTGAAACATAATGCTTACGTGCTTGATCGCTTAGGTGATTATATGAGTAGAACTATCAATGATCTTAAGCTTATTAGTAAACCTGCTTCCATGGTAACTACTCAAGTAGAACAAGTAGTTAAGGCACAAAATGATTTGCTTAATGAGATGAATGGTAAGAACAATGATCATTCTGTTAGAGTTGTGACTAGAGGTGGTAAAATAACTCAGGAACCTTTGTATCCCAAGGGCCATCCTAAGAGAATTGAGCAAGATTCTTAGCGAATTAATACTGATGCACCTAGTCGTCCCAGTAATAAAAGGAAAAAGAATGATGATAGGACTTTGCATGCTGCCAGTGAACCTGTTATAGATACACATGAAAACCCAAATGATATTTCTATTTCTGATGCTCAGACACAATCTGGTAATGAACATGAGCCTAGTGATAATATTAATGATGATGTTCATGTTGATGCTCAACCTAGTAATGATAATGATGTGGAGATTGAACCTGCTGTTGATCTTGATAACCCACAACCTAGGAATAAAAGATATGATAAAAGAGACTTCGTTGCTAGGAAGCATGGTAAAGAAAGAGAACCTTGGGTTCAGAAACCCATGCCCTTTCCTCCTAAGCCATTCAAGAAAAAGGATGATGAGGATTTTGAGCGCTTTGTTGAAATGCTTAGACCTGTCTTTTTGTGTATGCGTTTGACTGATATTCTGAAAATGTCTCCTTATGCTAAGTATATGAAAGATATTGTGACAAATAAAAGAAAGATACCGGAAGCTGAAATTTCCACCATGCTTGCTTATTATACTTTTAAGGGTGGAGTACCAAAGAAATTAGGAGATCCCGGAGTACCTACTATACCATGCTCCATTAACAGAAACTATGTTAAAACTGCTTTATGTGACCTTGGAGCTGGTGTTAGTGTTATGCCTTTCTCTTTGTATTGTAGACTTGATTTGAATAAGTTGACACCTACTGAAATCTCTTTGCAAATGGCTGATAAATCAACTGCTTTACTCATCGGTATTTGTGAGGATGTGCCTGTCGTAGTTGCAAATGTTACTATCCTAACGGACTTTGTTATTCTTGATATTCCCGAGGACGACAGTATGTCGATCATCCTTGGTAGACCTTTTTTGAATACGGCAGGGGCTGTTATTGATTGCAATAAGGGCAATGTCACTTTTCATGTTAATGGTAATGAGAATACGGTACACTTTCCAAAGAAACAACCTCAAGTTCATAGTATCAACTCCATTGGAAAAAATTCAACGATTATTATTGGAGATTTTGAATTCCCTCTCCCTACTGCCAAAAAGAAATATGATATACTTATTGTTGGGAACATGCATATCCCCATTGAGGTAACCTAGTGTTATTCGAAAATTCTCCGGTTCCGTGTCATTCGAAAAAAGTTTGTCAATAAGACTTGATCAACCTTATTGATGGATTCTTTTTGACGGGCATGAGATGGATGAATTTAGAAAGCACAACCTTCTGTACCCAACTTTTATTTTCTGTTATTTAGATTAAATAAAGCAAAAATACTATTATACTTCTGTTTTCTGAATTATCCATGCAATACAAAATGACCTGAAAATAAAAGTTCTCCAAATGCCCTGAAAATGTAGTATGATTTTTCTGGAATATTTAAGAATTTCTGGCACTGAGAACACATCAGGGGGCTGCACCAGTGAGCCACAAGCCTACAGGGCGCGCCCACCCCCCCTTGGCGTGCCCCCTAGCTTGTGGGTCCCACGTAGGCCCCCCTCACTTATTCCAGCACCCATCCACTTCGTCTTCCTCCAGAAAAAATCCCACCATTGCTCAAGCCCGTGTTCTAGCTCATTTTGCTGCCATTTTCGATCTCCTTGTGCAAAGCTCCATTTGCAAAACTGTTTTGGGGGATTGTTCTTCGGTATGTGACTCCTCCAATGGTCCAATTAGTTTTTGTTCTAGTGCTTTATATATTGCAAATTTTTTGCTGCTGTGGTGACCTTGTTCTTGAGCTTGCATGTCAAATTTGTATGGTCCCAAGTAGTTTTGATACATGATATAGCCTCTAGGCACTCGTGGGAGTAGTTTCTATAAGTTTCGTTGAGTTTTGTTCACCTTTATTGTGAGTCACTAAAACTTTCAGAAATTTTTCAGAGAAAGAAAGATGTTGAGGAGAATATACCAAGGTGGTTCCTCGAGCAAGAAGGCCCCGAGACTCACGATACCTGAGCCCGACTTTGAACCACCGAGGGAAGCTCAAGTGCGGCCTTGTGAATGGCCGTCGGATCAATTCATGGTTCATGCCGGCTTCAAAGAAGAATTTTACACGTACATATGAAATGCTGGCCTTGAAGATTTCGTTTCAGACCAATGCAAGCAATATTATCAACTCACTGATTCCTTCGTGCGGAGGTTTGAATTTTCATCCAGGCGTAATACGCATTCTGTTCTATTTAATCTTTATGATGAATCTTATACTATGGACCTAGAAGATTTTAACCGTGCATGCAAAATTCCACAATGGGGCAGCTATAGTGACCCTCACAAAACTGAATATGGTGATTTCCTTGCTAGCATCACTGTGGGAGAAACTAGAAACATTACACAGGCTACCTTGGGGAGCATTCACTTTCCTGCTATACATTATTTCGCTCTCTTCATAGGTAGATGTATTAACGGTAAACATGATCATAGCCACCTTTGCATACCTGATCTTAGTATTCTTAAGAGTGCGGTAATGGGTGATAGACGATATAACTTGGGGGCTATTATTGCTAGGAGACTACATAAAAATGCTAAGGATGGAGATTTCTATGGCGGGATTTATGCCACCCGTGTAGCTAATTATCTTGGGGTACCCATAAGGGGGAATGATATTGAGTTACCACCTGCTTTTCTTGATTATGAGGATATGGTGCGCTACCAGTTTCTTGAGAGGAACGAACAGTCCTTCCTATACCGACTATTTTTTGATAGACAGCGTGCTGTCCATATTACCCTTCCTGCTCCTGCCTTCTTTAACTTTCAGGAAAAACGGAGACACTTTATAACCAGAGAGGAGGCAAACGACTATGAGAGAGAGGCGGAAGCCGCTCGCCTCCGTGCTGCAGCCGTTCAGGCGGTAGCTGCCGCATCCTAGTACAACCCCAACTATGACTTTGGATATTATCCGGGCCAGCCATGGCCCTAGACCAACTTAGGCCAAAAGCCTAAGCTTGGGGGAGTACGTATTTCTCACCGACATTACATTCATGTTCACACACTCATCTTAGTAGCGGTGCTTATACTATTCCATTGAATCATCCATGGTATTTTATTTCTTCTTTTCGCTTTCTTCTTGTGTGCTTAATTAACCTTGAGAAAAATCCAAAAAAATTAGTTCTAGCTTTACCTCCTAGTTTGTTTAGTTGTAGCATTAAAAGAAAACCCAAAAAGATTTCTCGTTCTTCTTTTGCTTGTTGGGAGCTTTCCCGTGTAAATAGTTTTTCTCGTTCTTGTTTTGAAATTTCTTTTCATTGGGTCGCAAGGAGAAGACCACAATGAAAATGTTGAGTGGCTCTCATATGCATTATTGATTATCTTACAAAGTGCCCATATTACCTTGCCTTCTCCTTTGAGTTATTGTTCGCAGATTCCAGCTTAGTCCAATGCACGTGCACTCTTATTATTATTTACACCGTTCGGTCGTGCAAGTGAAAGGCAATAATGACGATATATGATGAAGTGATTGAGATGGAGAAAAGCTGGTACGAACTCGACCTATTTTGTTTTTGTAAATATGATTAGCTCATCGTTCTGAATTCAGTTCATTATGGATGAAACATGTTTGCAATGACAATTAGAGATTATAGTTACTCATGCCATGCTTAATTAGCTAAGAGTGTATAATGGTTTGTCTTGAGTGCCAACATGCATTTTAAAATGGTTGTGATGTAGTATGATAGAATGGCATCCTCCTCTGAATGATTCAAGTGTCTTGACTTGGCACATGTTCACGCATGTAGTTGAAACAAAATCAACATAGCCTCCACGATGTTTATATTCATGGTGATTTATATCCTACTCATGCTTGCATTCAATGTTCGTTAATCTAAATGCATGTTTATGACTGTTGTCGCTCTCTAGTTGGTCGCTTCCCAGTCTCTTGCTAGCCTTCACCTGTACTAAGCGGGAATACTGCTTGTGCATCCATTTCCATAAACCCAAAGTTGTTCCATATGAGTCCACCATACCTACCTATATGCGGTATTTACCTGCCGTTCCAAGTAAATTTGCATGTGCTAAACTCTAAACCTTCAAATAATATTCTGTTTTGTATGCCCGAATCGCTCATATAGTGACTAGGGGTTGTCAGTATCTTCCATGCTAGGTGGGTTATTCTCACGATATGTGTTGATTCACTATCATTCACGAGAAAGTGGCTGGTATTCGGGATGCCCAGTTCCATGCTCAAAATTCAAATCAAAATATAATGAAACAAAACTCCCCCAAGATTGTTGTTTGTATGGACGGTACCCGTGGATTCGGCTCGTCGTGGAGTGTGATTGATTGCTGGAGGGGGAGTAAAAAACTTTACCATTCTGTTTGGGAACCGCCTATAATGTATCTAGCATGGATGATATCGAGATCTCTCGGTTGTTATGTTGACAATGAAAGCATACCGCTCAAAATTATTATTCATCCCTGTTTTAAAAGCTCGAGCTCTGGCACCTCTGTAAATCAATGCTTCCCTCTGTGAAGGGCCTATCTATTTTACTTTACTGTTGAGTCATCCTCCTCTTATAAAAAGCACCGGTTAGAGAGCACCACCATCATTTGTATGCTTTGTTATTAATTGATATTGAGTATGACTGTGACTGGATCTCTTTTACCATGAATTACAATGTCTAGTCAGTCCTTGTTCTTCAGAGGTGCTCTGCATTTATCTTTTGCGGTCTCAGAAAGGGCTAGCGAGATACCATTATATCAAATTGTATCATGATTGTTTTGATAAAATTGTTGTCATCCGAGATTTATTATTATTGCTCGCTAGTTGATTATGCCATTGATATGAGTAAATGTGAGACCTAAATGTTATTGTGAATATGGTTAGTCTATAATCTTTGCTGAAAACCTGAACATCAGTTAGACATATTTACAACAACAAGATCAAACAGAGTTTGTAAAAGTTTTTCTTTGTCACTTTCAGTTTGTCAACTGAATTGCTTGAGGACAAGCAATGGGTTAAGCTTGGGGGAGTTGATATGTCTCCATCGTATCTACTTTTCCAAACTCTTTTGCCCTTGTTTTGGACTCTAATTTGCATGATTTGAATGGAACTAACCCGGACTGACGTTGTTTTCAGCAGAATTGCCTTGGTGTTATTTTTGTGAAGAAATAAAAGTTCTCGGATTGACCTGAAAATTTACGGAGAATATTTTTGGAATTAATAAAAAAATACTGGCGCAAGAATCAACCGGAGGGGGTCCACCCATTGGCCACAAGCCAGGCCCCCCCCCAGGGCGCGCCCTGGTGGCTTGTGGGCCCCCTGCAGCTCCTCCGACCTCAACTCCAACTCCATATAACCCTATTCGGGGAGAAAAAAAATCAAGGAGAAGATTTCATCGCGTTTCACGATACGGAGCCGCCGCCACCTCCTGTTCTTCCTCGGGAGGGCAGATCTGGGGTCCGTTTTGGGCCCCGGAAAGGGGAAATCGATGCCGTCGTCATCACCAACCATCCTTCATCACCAATTTCATGATGCTCTCCGCTGTTCGTGAGTAATTCCATCATAGGCTTGCTGGACAGTGATGGGTTGGATGAGATTTACCATGTAATCGAGTTAGTTTTGTTAGGGTTTGATCCCTAGTATCCACTATGTTCTGAGATTGATGTTGTTATGACTTTGCTATGCTTAATGCTTGTCACTAGGGCCTGAGTGCCATGATTTCAGATCTGAACCTATTATGTTTTCATGAATATATATGTGTTCTTGATCCTATCTTGCAAGTTGTAGACACCTATTACGAGTTATGATCCGCATACCCCAAGGTGACAATAATTGGGATTCTTTCCGGTGATTACCGTAGTTTGAGGAGTTCATGTATTCACTAAGTGCTAATGCTTTGGTGCGGTTCTCTATTAAAAGGAGGCCTTAATATCCCTTAGTTTCCATTAGGACCCCGCTGCCATGGGAGGGTAGGACAAAAGATGTCATGCAAGTTCTTTTCCATAAGCACGTATGACTATATATGGAATACATGCCTACATTATATTGATGAATTGGAGCTAGTTCTGTGTCACCCTATGTTATAACCGTTGCATGATGAATGCCATCCGACATAATTATCCATCACTGATCCATTGCCTACGAGCTTTTCACATATTGATCTTTGCTAAGTTACTTTTCCGTTGCTACTGTTACAATCACCACAAAACCGCTACTGTTACTTTTGCCATCGTTACCGTTACATCCATACTACTTTGCTACTAAATACTTTGCTGCAGATATTAAGTCTTTCAGGTGTGGTTGAATTGACAACTCAGCTGCTAATACTCGAGAATATTCTTGGGCTCCCCTTGTGTTGAATCAATAAATTTGGGTTGAATACTCTACCCTCGAAAACTATTGCGATCCCCTATACTTGTGGGTTATCAGTCAACAACACCTGCACAAATAGAATAAGACACTTACACCCAACGCGGGCAAGAGGGTTGTCAAGCCCCTTGAACTCGTTACTTGCAAGATTAAAAGTTGATAGATGGATAATATAAATGCTAAATAAAATAGAAGTAAATAAATAATAGCAAGGTATTTTTGTATTTTTAGTATTTGTGTTTAGGTAGACCCAGGGGCCATAGTTTCCGCTAGAGGCTTCTCTCTCGAAGAAAGCATACGGTGGGTAAACAAATTACAGTTGGGCATTTGATAGAAAAGTGCATAGTTATGATAGTCATCCAAGGCAATGTTCATGTATATAGGCATCACATCCGTAAGCAAGTAGATAGACTCCTCCCAGCATCTAGTATTATTACTCCACCCATCGAACACTATCCAGCATGCATCTAGAGTATTAAATATAAAACGGAGTAACACTTTGAGCAAGATGACATGATGTAGACAAAGTAAACTCCACTAATATGAATAAACCCCAACATTTTCCCCTTAAAGGTCGCAATATTATATGTTTCTTGACCCCTTCTGTCATGAGGATAGAGCACCGCAAGATTAAACCCATCACAGCGCACCACTCCCACTGAAGATAAATCAATCTAGTTGGCCAAACTAAACTGGTAGATCAGAGAGAAATACAAAGCTATAACAATCAGGCATAAAAGAATTCAGAATAGACTCAATGAATATTCATGGATAATCTGATCAAAAACCCACAATTCATCGGATCCCAACAAACACACCGCAAAGAAGATTACATCGAATAGATAACCGCAGGAATTGCGGTGAACTTTGTATTGAAGATCAAAGAGAGAGATAAAGCCATCTAGGTACTAGCTATGGACCCGTAGGTTTTTAGTGGACTACTCACACATCATCATCGGAGCAGCAAGGTTAATGTAGAAGCCCTCCATGATCTACCCCCCCCCCCCTCCGGCAGAGTATCGGAACATTGCTCCAGATGAGCTCACGTTGGTGCACAGACTTGTGGGAGCGGAAAAAAGGATTCGGGTGGCTCTCTGTTGATTTCCCAGTTTTAGAGAATATATAGAGTTGGAATTATGTCAGGAGGCGGTGGGAGGTGGTCCCAAGCCATCCGCCCCCGGGGTGCGCCTTGTTGGCTTGGCGCCACCTCGTGCGGCCTCCGGTCTTCTCCCGAAGCTTCCATGCCTTATTTTGGTCTAGAAAAAATGATCAAACTGTTTTGGGCCATTTGGACATCGTTGGGTACAGTATTCCTAAAAGGCCAAAAACAAGAAGAAAACAGCAACTGGCACTGGGCACTAGGTTGATAGGTTAGTTCACAAAAATGATATAAAATAGCATATAAACGCATATAAAGTATCCTATAATGATAATATAACAACATGGAACAATTAAAAATTATAGGTACGTTGGAGATGTATCAGCATCACCAAGCTTAATTCCTGCTCGTCCTTGAGTAGGTAAATGATAAAAATAGAATTTTTGATGCGACATGCTGCCCAACATGTACTCTCTTTTAGGTATGATCTTTGAGAAACGATGAACTGATGAACCTCAACATAATAATATCCATAAACATAAGCAACATAATCACTAACTTCCAAAATATACGATCCATAAAGAATGTTACTCCCCACTAATTTAATCATATTAGCATGGCATGACTTCGTCTTCACCACATAAATACAAATCATGAGCACCAAGGTGTCAAGTCAGGCAATTGGATCGTACTTCTAACGCACTTCAACATTTTCAACCTCACTCAATATATGAGCGTGAACCATGGATATAGCATATGGGTGGAATAGAATATTTTGGTAAATATCAAAGGAGTCAAAGTGGAAAAGAAAGTTTCGCATCAACTAGGCGTATCAACGGGCTATGGAGATGCCCATCAATAGATATCAATGCGAGGAGTAGGGATTGTCGTGCAACGGATGCACTCGAGATATAAGTGTATGAAAGCTGAAATGAAACTAAATGGGTGTGCATCCAACTTACTTGCTCATGAAGAACTCGGGCATTTGAGGAAGCCCATAATTGGAATTTACGAGCCAAGTTCTATAATGAAAAATTCCCACTAGTATATGAAAATCACAACTCAGGAGACTCTCTATATGAAGAACATGGTGCCACTTTGAGGCACAAGTGTGATAAAGGATAGTAGCAAAGTCCCTTCTCTCTTTTTCTCTCATTTATTTATATTTTTTCTATTTTTTTCTGTTTCTTTGTTTTTTCTTTTCTCTTTTTTCCCCTTTTTTCTCCATTTTTTATTTTTTGTCCGAAGTTCTTCCCGACTTGCGGGGGACTCATTACTCCATCATCCTTTCCTCACTAGGATAATGCTCTAATAATGATGATCATCACACTTTTATTAACTTACAACTCGATATAACAACTCAACATAAAACAATGATGACTCTATATGAATGCATCTGGCAGTGTACCAGGATGTGCAATGATCTAGCATAACATGTAGACAATGATGAACGGTGGCTTTGCCACAAATACTATGTTAGCTACATGATCATGCGAAGTTGTGTAATGATGAACACACAAGTCATGTGATGTAACGATGGAAGTTGCATGGCAATATATCTCGAAAAGGCTATGGAAATGCCATAATAGGTAGGTATGGTGGTTGTTTTCAGGAAGATGTAAGGAGGCTTATGTTTGATAGAGCGTATCATATCACAGTGTTTGGATGCACCGGCGAAAGCCGAACCGATCCTCGAGGTTGGAATGGGAATGCATGGTACCGAAGAGAGTAGCAATATGCGTAAAGGTGAGTGTGCATACATCCATGGATTCACATTAGTCATAAAGAACTCATAGACTTATTGCAAAGCTTTATTAGCTCTCTCGAAGCAAAGTAATACCGCATGCCCCTAGGGAGCAGGTTGGGAGGAGTTAACTATCGCGCGCCTCCGACCCGAATAGCACTAGGTTTTCAACAAGGAATAAGAACGCTCACACATCATCACCATGTCATAACCCTCTTTAACTACCGATATTTCTACTACCCAACAATCATGTACTCATGCCCTTTCATATTACTACATCAATATATACCATGAACTCACGGTTTCTTTATAGTGAGCTACATGAAAGTTTTATTATACACTCCTTGAATACATATCCTTTTTGGAATAATCTTATAACTAGTGCAAATTGCCATTACTATTTATTTAGAATCTCAAACAAATTTAAGTGAAGTATGAGAGTTCAGCTATTTCTATAAAATGTACACGCCACCATGCTCTAAAAGATATAAGTGAAGCACTAGAGCAACTGCTAAGCTCAAAAGATATAAGTTAAGCACATAGAGTATTCTACCAAATCATGATGAACATGTGTCTCTATCAAATAGCTGTGTCCAGAAAACAATGATTGTGGAAAACTAAAAATAAAGCAAACTATAATACATGACGCTCCAAGCAAAACTCATATCATGTGATGAATAAAAATATAGCTCCCAGTGACATACCGATAGAATGGAGATGAAAGAGGGGATGCCTTCCAGGGCATGCCCAAGCTTAGATGCTTGAGTATTCATAAACTTTTACCTTAGGGTTCCTTGGGAATCCCCAAGCTTAGGCTCTTGCCTCTCCTTATTCCTTCATCCAACGTGATCTCACCCAAAACTTGAAAACATCAACACACAAAACTCAACAAAACCTCGTGAGATCCGTTAGGATAATCAACATATCAAATACTTTAGCTATTGTAATAAATTGATTCATATTTGATTATTGCATAATAGTTATTGTATTCTAACTTCTCCATGGCTTATACCCCCCCCCCCCCCCGATACAATCCATAGTATCATCAAAGCAAGCAAACTATGCAAGCAAAAACAGAATTTGTCTAAAACAGGACAGTCTGTAAAGATATGTAGAGAAACTATACTTTTGTAACTCAAAAAATTCTGAAACATTAGGAAAACCTGGAATTTTTTTATATTAAAACTGTGTAAAAATATTAGATATAAAAGATGTTCGAGTAAAATCAGAGAAATTCTGCACTTTACGCAGAAGTTTTTGTTTTTGCACCGTATCAATTTTACTATCCTCCAAATCATCCCAAAGGCTTTACTTGGCACAAAACACTAATTTAAACATAAAAACACAATCATTACAGAGGAAATAATCATGTCGTCACACACAGACAAAAATTAAAAAAAATAATGATAACTATTGGGCTGCCTCCCAACAAGCGCTATTGTTTTATGCCCCTAGCTAGGCATAATGCATAGTATCAAGTGTTGTCATCTTTGCCACTCACTCCATAGGTAGCCCTCATAATGGATTCATAAGGTGGTTTAATTCTCTTCCTAGGGAAGTGTTATATCCCCTTCTTTAGTGGGAATTGGAATCTTATGTTTCCCTCCTACATATCAATAATAGCACCTATAGTTCGTAAGAAAGGTCTACCAAGTATAATTGGACAAGACGGATTGCATTCAATATCAAGCACAATGAAATCCACACGCACATAATTTATATTAGCAAGAATAAGAACATCATTTATTGTACCCAATGGTTTCTTATTAGTAGAATCTGCTAAATACAAGTTAAGGGAACATTCATTTATATCAGTGAGACCTAGGACATCACAGAGATTTACGTATAGTAGAAACGCTAGCACCAAGGTCACACAAAACATTGCATTAATAATCCTTAATTTTAATTTTTATTGTAGGTTCCCATTCATCATGTAATTTTCTTGGTATAGAAATTTCTAACTCAAGTTTCTCCTCATAAGATTTCACCATTGCTTCTAAAATATGTTTAGTAAAAGCTTTATTTTGGTCATAAGCATTGGGTGAGCTAATCATGGATTGTAACAAGGAAATACATTTTACTAAAGAATGGCTTTCATAATTAAAGTCCTTGTAGTCCGAAGTAGTGGGTGCATCAATATTTAATGTTTTGACCTCTCCAAACCCACTTTTCTCATTTTTATCCTTAGAATCATCACCCTCCGAACAAACAAGAGGTTCTTAGCTGAAGTTGACTCATCTTCAATACCTTTATCATCTATTTTCTAATTAGTAAATAAGTATACAATAGGAGAAACTCCATTCATTTTAATATCTTCATTGTGATTACGATAAAAACCGGGAGGAAGCGCCTTTTCTAGGAATTCTCACTTAGCTCTCAACCTAGCGGTCCTCTACCTACTTTCATTCATAGATATTTGGATGGACTTAATAGACTCATTAATATCATTCTTGGGTGGTAAAGTTTTACTTTTAAGACTTTCCACATCATGAGCAATCCTATCCATGTTTCTAGCCATATTGTCGACCTTATGCAATTTTTCTTCTACCATATAGTGTTGATAATCTTTTGAGAACTAAGAAATTCTTTAACAGTATATTCTCAAGATCAGATGGTATCCTATTATTATTATTGGATGAATTTCCATAGGAATTACCATAATTATTGCTAGAATTATTAGAGGAATTACCGTGATACGGCCTAGCATTGAAATTACCTCTATAAGCATTATTGTTGAAATTATCTGGAGAAACAAAGTTCACATTAGTAGCATCATTATTTTGCTCAATCAAAGTAGATAATGGCATATCATTAGGATCAAGTTGAGCATTCTTATTTGCAATCATATTCATAAGAGAATCCATTTTATCTCTCAACGTAGTAATTTCTTCGACAAAATTTACCTTCTTACAAGTTCGAGCTCGCTCGGTGTGCCATTTAGAATAATTTGTCATGATATTGTCCAGAATTTTTGTAGCTTATCCTAATCTCACCTCCATAAAGGTACCACCTGCAGCAGAAGCTAGAAGGTTTCTCGACACAAAGTTTAGCACCGCATAGAAATTTTGTATAATCATCTATAGATTTAAGACATGAGTGGGACAATTCCTAATCATCATTTTCATTCTCTCCCATGCTTGTGAAACATGTTCTTTCTCATGTTGTTTAAAAGTCATAATTTGGTTTTGGAGAGATATAAATTTAGTGGGAGGAAAATACTTGACAAAAAAAAGCATCCTTACACTTATCCCTTGTTCCAATACTATTGTGAGGCAAGGATGAGAAAAAAGTTTTAGCTTTATCTCTTAGTGAAAAAGGAAATAATTTCAATTTAACACATCATTATACATATCATTTTTCTTTTGCATATCATATAATTCAACAAATGTATTAAGATGTGAATCGGGATCCTCATTAGTACTTCCCGAAAATTGTTCTTTCATAATAAGATTCAACAAAGCATTAATATCATGAAACTCTGTACTAGTGGAGGGTGGTATAGGTGTTCTAATAAAATCATTATTATTAGTATTTGAAAAGTCACACAACTTAGTAATATATCTTGAGACAAGGTGATGAAACAATTAAATTACCAAGCGAATGAGTAAACTAGATAGTAAACTAGACAACTAAGCAAACAAGCAAATAGAAATATTTTTGTATTTTTGATTTTTGTATAAACTAAAATATAACAGAAAATAAAAAGTAGAGCAAGTGAATCACAATTTGTGTATAGGTACCTAGAAGGTATTTGATGATGTCTCCCCGACAACGGCACCAGAAATTGTTCCTGCTACTTGTAAACCGCATTAGGATTTTCCCCGAAGAGGAGAGGAGATGCAGCACCATAGAGATAAGTATTTCGCTTAGTGATAACCAAGGTTATCAAACCAATAGGAGAACCAAGCAAACACCGATCAACAACACTGATACGTCTCCAACGTATCTATATTTTTTTATTGTTCCATGCTATAATATTATCATTCTAGGATACTTTTTAGGCATTTATTTGCTGTTTTTTAGCACTAACCTATTAACCCAGTGCAAAGTGCAGTTGTTGTTTTTTGCATCTTTTTGGGTTTTTAGGTTTACAGTACCAAACGAAGTCCAATTGCCATGAAACATTTTGATGATCTTTTCTAGACCAAAAGAAGACCTGGAAGGTTCAGGAGAAGACCGGAGGCCGCACGAGGGCCCCACAAGCTAACAGGGTCCACCTAGGGGGTTGGTCGTGCCCTGATAGATTGTGGCCGTCTCCCTCGTATCTTGGCCCCATACTCTGTTCTATAAATTCACATATGTTCCAAAAACCCTAGGGGAGCTCCAAAAACACTTTTTTCGCCATCGCAAGTCTCTGTTCCGCCGCAATCTCGTCTAGAGCCCTTTTCCGGTGCATTGTCGGAGGGGGGTCGATCATGGAGGGCCTATACATTATCCTTGCTGCTCCCATGGTGATGAGTGAGTATTTCACCATAGACCTACGGGTCCGTAGTTAGTACCTAGATGGCTATCTCTCTCTCTATGTTCGTCATTGCCATGATCACCGCGATTCCCGCGGTGATCTATCTTGTGTAATCCATCTTTGCGGTGTGTTTGTTGGGATCCGATGAATTGTGGATTTATGTTCAGACTATTCATGAAAATATATTGAATACTTGATGGTATTTTATTTGCATGATTATTATAGCTTTGTAATCCTCTCCAATCTATCGTTTTAGTTTGGCTAACTAGATTGGTTTATCTTCAGTGAGAGAGGTGAGTTGTAGTGGGTTCAATCTGGCAGAGCTCTATATCACAGCGACATAGTAGGGGACAAGACACTCCTTTGTATTTATTCCACTAAGGATAAAACGATGGGGTTTATTCATATTAACTGAGTTTACTTTGTCTACATTATGTCAGCATTCTCCAAGCATTACTCTGTTTCACTTAATACTCTAGATGGATGCTGGATAGAGGTCGATGGGTGGAGTAATAGTTGTAGATGCAGGCAGGAGTCGTTCTACTTGTTTATGGACGTGATGCCTATATACACATGATCATTACCGTGAATAAATATTGCATAACTATGCGCATTTCTATCAATTTCCCAAGAGTAATTTGTTTACCCAACGTATGTTGTCTTCGAGAGAGAAGCCTCTAGAGAAACCTATGGCCCCCAGGTCTATTCACAAATATATTTACAAATGCTCTTAATTCCTTGCTGCCATTTATTTTTTTTCTTCTTATTTTGCAATTTATAATTATCAACTATCATCTACACTACTTATCTCTTGCAAGTAACGAGTACAAGGGGATTGACAACCCTCTTGCCCACGTTTTGTGCAAGTGTGTGCTCTTTTGTGTGTAGGCCCTGAAGATGGGAAGTTGAGTGATCCTCCTATTGCTTCGATAACCTTGGTTCTCACTGAGGTAAATACTTATCTATAATGTGCTGCATCTTCCCCTCCTCTTCCGAGAAAAACCCAACGCAGATCACAAGTATCAAACACCTGCACACAAAGAATAAAACACTTGCACCCAATGCGGGCAAGAGGGTTGTGAAGCCCCTTGAACTCATTACTTGGAAGATTAAAACTTGATAGATGGATAATATAAATGCTAAACAAAATAAAAGTAAATAAATAAAAGCAAGGTATTTTTGTATTTTTAGTATTTATGCTTAGGTAAACCCGGGGGCCATAGTGTTCACCACAGGCGTCTATCTTGAAGAAAGCATACAGTGGGCAAACAAATTATTGTTGGGAAATTGATAGAAAAGAGCATAGTTATGATAGTAATTCAAGGCAATGATCATGTATATAGGCATCACGTCCGTAAGCAAGTAGATCGACTCCTGCTTGCATCTACTACTATTACTCAACCCATCGACCGCTATCAACATGCATCTAGAGTATTAAGTATAAAACAGAGTAACGCTTTGAGCAAGATGACATGATGTAGACAAAGTAAACTCAACTAATATGAATAAATCCTATCGTTTTCCCCTTAATGGCAGTAATACAATACGTGTCTTGACCCCTTCTATCACGAGGATAGAGCACCACAAGACTAAATCCATCACAACGCACCACCCCCTCTAAAGATAAATCAATCTAGTTGGCCAAACCAAACCGATAGATCAGAGAGAAATATGAAGATATAACAATCATGCATAAAAGAATTCAGAATAGACTTAATTAATATTCATGGATAATCTGATCATAAACCCACAATTCATCGGATCCGAACAAACACACCGCAAAGAAGATTACATCGAATAGCTCACCGCAGGAATCACGGTGAACTTTATATTGAACATCAAAGAGAGAGAGAAAGCCATCTAGGTACTAGATGTGGACCCATATGTCTGTAGTAGACACACATCATCATGGGAGCAACAAGGTTGATGTAGAGGCCGTCTGCGATTGACTTCCCTCTGGTAGAGTACCGGAACAGGGCTCCAGATGGGCACACGACAAAACAGAGACTTGCGGCGGCGGAAAAAGGGTTTCGGGTGGCTCTCTGTATATTTCCCGATTTTAGAGAATATATAGAGTTGGAATTAGCTCAGGAAGTGGTCCCAAACCATAAGGGCGTGCCCCCTGGGCGCGCCCTGTTGCCTTGGCGCCACCTCGCGCGGCCTCCGGTCTTCTCCTGGAGCTTCCAGGACTTATTTTGGTCCAGAAACAAATCAGCAAAAAGTTTCGGGGCATTTGGACTACATTTGGTATAGTATTCCTGATATGCCAAAACAAGCAGAAAACAGCAATTGGCACTGGGCACTAGGTTAATAGATAAGTTCACAAAAATGATATAAAATAGCATATAAATGCATATAAATGCATATAAAGTATCCTAGAATGATAATATAACATCATGGAAGAATCAAAAATGATAGATACGGTGGAGACGTATCACATATTGACCACCCAAAATTAGCCAGAGCGGAAATAAATCAACATTCTGGCAAAACATAGACCACTCGGAGTTTGCCTGCAATAGGAAGAGACATATGTGGCCACCTTTGCCAACACATATTGATACGGGGCAAACTCGAGGGTGGCCCAATCTTCACGAATTGGAGGTGGATTTGAGGAAGAACACGAGGGGAAAACGTGGAGAGAATCAAAGGGAACACACTCTATTGGACAAGATCCACACCAAGTACACCTCAAATCACAAGCAATACAAGAGGACCATCAAGATCCAAGAACAACAACGGAAATAAAGATACATGGGTAGTTCATCCAAATCTCTAGGAGAGATGGGCCTTGAATCCGTAGACGGATCTTCCCTTGAAGGGGCCTTGACATCCTCTAGGGATCTTCTCCAGTGGAGGCCTCGGTCTCCATGAAAGAAGTAGAGGAAGGAGCAAAGCTCATCTAAGAATGAGCTATCACTTTTCTAACCCTAGGAAGGAGGTGGGGGAAGAGTATATATAGTCTTGGCCACGAAGGGGTAAGTGGAGAAGGGGTACAAGGCCCAAGGCCCGCAGCTACACACATAGGTGCCGGACGTCCGGAGGGCGTCGGTCGTCCAGAGGCTCGGGAGGGTCCGGATGTCCGGAGCGTGTCGGTCGTCCGTGGCTCAGTCGTCCGGAGGTCTTCGGACTTCCGTCATTTCGGCGCGGGTGACTTGGCGCCGGATTTCCGGATGGGTTCGGACATCCGGGCGCTGGAGTTTGTCGGACGTCCGGAAGGCATCGGTCGTCCGGTCGCTGTAGATTATCCTCGTCCTCTAGCGGGGATAGACTCCACGCGTCGGACGTCCGGAAGACGTCGGACGTTCGGAAGACGTCGGACGTCCGGAGGCTGTCAGACGTCCGGCTGTTGTAGACTCCACAGCTCCATCTTCTTCCGTCTCCGCTTCCAGGCTTCCCTTGAGGATGGTGTAGTCGTTCCTTGGCGCTTGTCATCCGTGAAGGTCCGACAATACCTATGTATGCACACGGAAGGAGTGTCAAGTAGTATGCCATCCTCGAATGGGTCAAGTGGACACGTGTAAAGGAGATGATTCACCTTTATGTATGTGAAGTAGAGGTCGCACGTGTCACTTGCCAAACGGACTCTTGACATGGTGATGTCCGTAGGATGCTTCGCATCATCCCCTCCCCCTTGGGAAAGATCCGTCCTCGGATCAAAATCCAAATCACCATGGGAAAGAGATGGCGTCGCCATGTAAAAGTGGACGATCACCAAGCACTCATCATCATCAAGCTCGAAAGGGGCACTCTCCAATGTCGCACCGTCAAGTAATTCCTTCAAAAGGAGCAAATACGACAAACACTTGGAAAAACAAATGTGGTTAGCATTAGTGCAAAACCAAGAATTTAATTGGTGATTCACCAAACAAGTGTTGTCATCATGCATAACATATGGTGTGACAAGGGATATTGTCATGGCATGTAAGCAATCAAGCAAAGGCCTATGGTATGCATAGGAATCATTCACAACACCAAGTAATATGAAGTGTCTAAACACATGGTGCAATCCAAAGTTCAAGGGAATCCAAGCATAATGTGCACATGGTGTAGTGAAGATAGTGCGGCACTCAACACAATATAAAGAGCAGTTGGGCATCATGTGTGAGGCAAGCAAGTCAATCATGTAGCAAGCAATGTTGCATGGCAAATGTGAATAGTGGACATTGTTGCAACCAAGCATATGATAAGAGCAAACAATCGACAAGTTGGATGTGACACACAAGTCATATATGTCATGAGGCATGGAAATGTGGCAATCGTGAGGAGAAGCAATAACTCGAACATGTGTGCAAGTAAGTGGTCCAAGATGACCCATATATGTCATGGTACAAGCAACACAAGTAGGATGAGCCACAATATCCATGCTCAAGAAGGATGTCACCTCAAAAGCGTGACCTTGTGCGTCCATCACAATGCCGATACGCAACCAAGTGCGATGTAGAAACGCGTCGGTGTAGCATGGTTCGCTCTCAAGAGCTCGAATAGTCAACTCACGTGAAGTGGAAGTTGACATGTAGTCGAAGTATCCTACACATACACACAACAAAGGAAACAATGTATGTGCATGGTAGACAAACACATCATCCATCATGATGGTTCTCTTCTCTTGCACATAAGCGTTAGGATCACAAGTACATGAATAAAAGGATGCAACAATGGCAATATTCATAGCACTAGGCATATGGTGCAAAGAAGGAAGGAAAGCATGCTTCACATGAAATATGTCAAAAACTCCACTAATATGAGAGAAAGCTATGGGGGCAATCTCATTAGCACGATCAAAAGCATTGTTGCAGTCAATACATGGCAAAGAATCAAGCATGAGAGAGGCAACATATGGAGACATATGACAATAAGAAATATCACTCATGTGCAAAGCATGGCAATGGTTGTCATCAACCGCATAAAAGGAGCAAGTAGGAATCATCGGTGATGCAACACAAGCAAGCATAGTGATCATGTCGTGCAAACTAGTAGTGCGAAGATGCAACATACTAGGGAAAATTATGGCAATCATGTCAGATGAACAAATAGTGGACATAACTAATGCACATGACATATTGCGAGCACGAACACAAAGCAAGATCAATGTGTCATAATAGGCATGGAGCACAAAGCAAACATGGCAATGGCAAGTAATATCTCCACCAAGCTTGCAAATACACATACAAGTCATATAATCAAGTGTCATGTGAGATGCAAAGCATGGGTCACAAATGCATGGCAAGGGCATAGAAATGAGCATATCATGCAAAGTGAACATGGCAATATGGGCATAATACATGTAATGAGCAAGAAGCCATAGCCATGTGAGAGTCATGTAGAAGAAATGCGCGAAGTATTTGCACAAAGAGGGTGGTTGGAGGGTAAGCACTCCATAGTGGTGCACGTCTTCATTGCTCTCTAGAGCTCTTTTCGTCAACTCGTGCGCTTGCAAGGTTGACGAAGAATCGTGTGTACCTACACAACAAGGAGACACACGAAACAAAGTGTGTGCGTGGTAAATATACACATCATCCATCATGATGTGTATGTGCACGTGAGAGTTAGCACAAAATAAGCAATGCTCAAAGAAATTGGAGGCATGGTATAGGAATATGGCATCCATCATGCAATGATAGTTATTATGCTCAACATGAGTGGGACGCAAATTATAGCAAGTATGTGGCACATGCATATTATTCATGTGGAGCATATTGTGCACACAAGGATGGGTATCATGCAAGTGATGGGATGGAACAAAATCTCCAAAAATGTATGAGGAAATTATGGGGGTCTCCTCATGTGCAATATAGGTAGCATAACATGGAGAATATGGATAACATCCAAAACAATGCATATCCAAAGCATGGTGGTCATGGCATGTCATATGTGAGCAATTGCGCAAATGATGCAAAGGGAGCATGGCAATATCATCACAAGAAAAGCAAATGCCAATAACCATGGGTTTGTCATCTATGCCATATGTGCAAATTGGGTTTATTTTAATGGCATATGCATAGTTACTACGATGAGATTGCGAAGATGCAATATGGGTGATCTCATGCATAGCACATGACAAGTCAAGCGGATTGTCAAACATGATGTGACCTATAGAGTTCGCACAAGGTATCCTATGTAACATGGCATCATAACTAATAGACTCCACATGAGAATCATCAAACTCATCATAAATGGGCAAGTCATCACATGAGGACGTCGCATAATCATGAAGCATGAAAATAGGGTGATCATCAACATGCAAGCAATCAAAGTCCGCTAGTGTGACAAGAACATCACCTTCACCTAAGTTACCTTTTTCATTCCACTCATGTGGTGTAGGTGAGGTTGCATAGACCAACTTGTGGTCATCTTCATTGTGATGGAACCATGTGGGGGGGTGCGTCATATTCCACCATGGCCATCGTCTTGTCCAAAGGAAGGACGAAGTCGTCAAGGATCGGCTCGTCATCGTATATGGGACCTAGCACCAAATGAGAAGACACAATAGAGGTAGAGGTTAAGTTGTTAGAAGTCAGCATGGCCTCACATGCCCTATCAACTACCTCACTCGCTCTATGTGGTGGTGGCTCACTCACTCCCTCTAGGTAGTTGCACTCATACTCACATATGGTGGAGTCACTCATCTCACACAAGTGGGGGCGGTTGTGGCTCACTTCACATGGGAATTGGGGCAACTTATCATATATGGGGCTAGTGGTGAAGTCACTCTCACTCTCAATATGGTGGCATAAGTCTCTCAACTCATCACCAAACGCCGCCGTGGTCGAAGGGAAAATCCCATGCTCAACCAACTCGTCACCGTCGCCGTGGATGAAGGCCGAAGATGGCACATCATCACTCTCGCCTCCAAAGATGGAAGCGTCATCCTTGCTCGCCACCTTGTCGCTCGCCTCCAAAGCATGTTCCTTGAGTAGCTCCGTAGTCATGGTCGTCGCTACGCCGTCTTCAAAAGTCGTGGTAGACTCGGCATCGTCAATGCCACAAAGAGGGATGGCGGTGAAGTCGGACTTGGGAGCGTCGTCTTGGAGCTCGATGGGCTTGGACATCTTGGTGGTACCATCCTCATGCTCGTCGTCGTGGAGTTTGGTCGTCGCGAAGTGTGCTCGGGGTTGAGTAGCCTTGGCCTTGAGTTCATGTTCCACCATGAGAGCACCAATGTAGAGGTCTTCGAGAGACTCGTGTTTGTTGTGGAAGATAGTCTTGGCGATGTGGTTGTGCAATCCCATCATGAAGTGGAACTTCATCCAAATGGGGTCGTCCACTCCGGCTCGTCGCAAGGCTTTCGTCAACTCCAAGAAGTACTCGTCGAGGGACTTGGATCCTTGTATGGTCTTCTCCAATTGGCGTTGAAGATTTTCCGTGTAGGTAGAAGGCACGAACTCTCGCCGCATCGCTTTCTTCAACTTGGACCAACACATGTAGAAGCTCGTCGAAGATATGTGAAGCCACCATGTTGATGCATCGCCGTGGAAGTTTCTTGTGGCACACTTCACTTGATCTTCGGAAGGGACTTGAAGTAGCTTGAGGTAGTAGTCCACCTTGCGCTCCCAATCGAGATACTCCTCGGGGTCTTGACTCCCAAAGAAAGGAATCTCGTGGTTGATGTCGAGGTCGTAGTAGCTCGTGGAAGTCGCGGACTTGAGCTTGGGGAGCTTCTCTTGAGGTGCTTGTCGGCGAAGATGCCGCATATCCAAAGGCGAAGATGCCTTGAAGTCGCTTGGTGAAGATGCCAAGGTAGTTGGTGAAGTCATCGAGCGGTGGTTGGTGTCGAGCTCGTGACCTTCACGCATGTTCTTTGTTGGACGCCTTGATGTTGGCGTCGTTATTTCTTCATGTCGTTGATGGTGTCGATGCCGGTTTGATCTTGCTGGAGATGGTAGCTCGTAAGCATGTGCACTTGAGCGTCTTCTCCAAGATGATGAAGATCTCGTGCGGTTCTTGATGAGGGCCTTGACCTCCTCCAAATGAGCATTCATCTTGGCGTCGATGGTTTTCTTCATGGCATCGAACTCGTCATTGTTGTTGTAGACCGAAGGAGATGTGTCGTCCCTATCCATGGAAGCACTCGAGAAGGCGTGAGAACGAGATGGAATTAACATACCAAAGTTACCTCTTTCCGAAGTTGTGGATGGATCTCAAAAGACCACAATGTAAGCAAGGAAAAGAGTGCACTTGGTGAAAAACCTTGTCCAATTCTCACAACCTACACAAATGGCTTATAGTGGAGCTCGGTGGGGTTAGTGGCACAAAATATCAAGCAAAATGAAGTCCAAGATATTGCAAATGTTGAAATCAATCCAATGGACTCAAAATGCAAAGCAAGCGATCACAATATAGAGGAGGGCAATAAAGAAACACACGTGGTGGGATAATGGGGCTTGTGCAACTATAGGGATGAGCAATACAAAATTGCCTAACGAAGGCTAAGCTCTTGTTGCACAAACACAAGGAGAGATGCTAGCTTGATTGCACGTTTGGGCACGATTCACCACTTGGCACCAATCCTATTCATGCAAGCAAAACGTTTCCTATTCCAGGTATCCTCATGCACAAGTATATCTTTTCATGCTCAACTCTATGCTTATAAGCTTTGATCTTTCTTTCTTGCTTAGAAGCTTTTTTTTTTACTCTTCTCTTCCTTTCCGCTATTCTTATTGAGCCTCAACCAAGTATATGAGACAAGTATCACAAGATATGCACGGGAGCAAGCAATTGCACTATATGATATTTCCAATGATGCAACAATATGATATGGTATCACTATGGTGCACAAGTTTTCGCGAAGCCCGGCAATACTCAGATAGCTAGTCTCAATAGGTATGAAGGTATTTGCAAAGATGGTGGGGCTATCAAGATGTAATGTCAAGGAAGGAAAAGTGTATGACGGTATGTATACCTTCGTCACACTTAATCTTTCACGAAGTCGGGGTAAACCGGCCTTGCTTCCGGTTGAAGATGGTCTCAAAGGATGGATGGTCGTCGTCGATGTCGAACGTCGGTGGTCGGTGTAGATGATGGACCGATGCAAGTCACCGGTGGTTGAAGAAGAAGTAACCATCCCTAAGTAGCCAAAACACCTTAGGAGACTCAAATCACAACTCAAGCAACCACAAATGCAAAGGGAACCAAAATGGGTTAGGTTGCAGAATGCTATGGTGGTATTGCGGATGATATGGTGGAGGGCGTAGGCAAACTTGCCACAATTTGAACAATATGATGGTGTCAAATGATGGTGGAACTAATTTTGTGGGATGGTGGATGTCAATAGCTACAAAACGAGCTAAAGAACACCCAAATCGGAGTTCGGATGAATTAGTTATGGCCAAAACAAAATTCCAGCCGAGTCAGTTTCTACAGGATACGGACGTCCGGAAAGAGACGGACGACCGGGGCTTGGACGTCCGGAAGGTCCGGAAATCCGTGATTTCGGGTCTGTTTAGGGGTTCCGGACGTCCGAAAATGGTCGGACGTCCGGTGCTTCGGACGGGTCCGGACGTCCGTGAAGGGCCGGACGTCCGTAGGGTCTGGGTCAGCTCGGGATTTCAAATCCGGGACGCGATTTTGGAACGAAATTGATGATTTTGGGCTTAAAATTGTAGGGGAAAAAGAAAAATTGGGGCTAGGGAACACCAAGGGAAGTAGATCCACTTGCCAAACACTAGATCCACGGATCAAAATCAACAAAAACTTACTAGAACAACAAATCACTAGAATTTTTTTTTGGGGGGGCTCTTTTTGTGGAGATTTTTGAAATTGGGAAGAAAAACACGAACTAATGCAAGAAAAGTAAGGGGTAGGGCTCCAAATTCGTGGCAACGTGGCTCTGATACCAATATGATACGGGGCAAACCCAAGGGTGGCCCGATCTTCACGAATTGGAGGTGGATTTGAGGAAGAACACGATGAACACGAAGAACACGAGAGGAAAACGTGGAGGGAATCAAAGGGAAAACACTCTACTGGACAAGATCCACACCAAGTACTCCTCAAATCATAAGCAATACAAGAGGTGCATCAAGATCCAAGAACAACAACGGAAATAAAGATACATGGGTAGTTCATCCAAATCTCTAGGAGAGATGGGCCTTGAATCCGTAGACGGATCTTCCCTTGAAGGGGCCTTGACATCCTCTAGGGATCTTCTCCGGTGGAGGCCTCGGTCTCCATGAAAGAAGTAGAGGAAGGAGCAAAGCTCATCTAAGAATGAGCTATCACTTTCCTAACCCTAGAAAGGAGGTGGGGGAAGAGTATATATAGTCTTGGCCACGAAGGGGTAAGTGGAGAAGGGGTACAAGGCCCAAGGCCCGCAGCTACACACATAGGTGCCGGACGTCCGGAGGGCGTCGGTCGTCCGGAGGCTCGGGAGGGTCCGGACGTCTGGAGCGTGTCGGTCGTCCGTGGCTCGGTCGTCCGGAGGTCTTCGGACTTCCGTCATTTCGGCGCGGGTGACTTGGCGCCGGATTTCCGGATGGGCTCGGACGTCCGCGCGCTGGAGTTTGTCGGACGTCCGGAAGGCGTCGGTCGTCCGGTCGCTGTAGATTCTCCTCGTCCTCTAGCGGGGATGGACTCCAGGCGTCGGACGTCCGGAAGACGTCGGACGTCCGGAGGCTGTCGGACGTCCGGCTGTTGTAGACTCCGCAGCTCCATCTTCTTCCGTCTCCACTTCCAGGCTTCCCTTGAGGATGGTGTAGTCATTCCTTGGCGCTTGTCATCCGTGAAGGTCCGACAATACCTATGTATGCACACGGAAGGAGTGTCAAGTAGTATGCCATCCTCGAAGGGGTCAAGTGGACACGTGTAAAGGAGATGATTCACCTTTATGTATGTGAAGTAGAGGTCGCACGTGTCACTTGCCAAATGGACTCTTGACATGGTGATGTCCGTAGGATGCTCCGCATCACATATAAAACACCTCAAGTTTATATCCAAATAGTACAAAGTATCAACATTGAAATGATCTCATACAAACTTTGTATGTAAATGATGGTCATTTTCATGTATTCTAGTGTGCATACTTTGATGCGATGTCTACCCTTTTTTCTTAGTAATTTGTCTACCCTAAATATATGTTAAAACAATCTAGCCAAAAAATACTGGAGGGCGGCTGCGCGGGGAGGGCGTGGACGGAGGAGGGTCACAGCACGGGGATGGTCGGGATGGGGAGGGGTGGGACTAGGGAGGGTGGCCCCGCGGGGGAGGGCCAGCATGGATGGGGGAAGGTCATGCAGGGGAGAGAGTGGAGAGGGAGAGAGTGAGGAGGGGGAGAGTGAGGGGGCCGGCGCGGGGAAGAGGATATTGGATAAGGTAGGATTTAGCAGCAGCGCGGGGTGAGAAAGAACGCTACTATTAATTGGGAAAGGGAGGTCGGCCTGGGTTGGCCACAGTAGTAGCATCGTCCCTTGTCCAGTGCTACTGTTAATGGTATTAGCAGTAGTGCTGGAGTGACACCAGCGCTGCTACTGTGGCTAGCCCGTGGGCGTATGGTGTGGCTCACCTATTAGTAGCACTAGGTGCAAAGCCAAGCGCTACTTCTATATCTTAACAGTAGCACCTACTTTGGCACATCACTACTACTAACAGTAGCGTAGGGCTTTTATCCCTCGCTACCAGTAATGTTCTACCTATACTATTTCCTAGTGGAGCTATCATGAGGTATACATTAATGCCCAAGTCAGGAGATGAGAAGATGATTAGATGCTATTCTATCAATATGTTGCACCATGTCGATCAGAACACTAGGATCAGAGTGATGGATCTCATTGTCGAGACCATCAAGAGTACTGCTGCTGACTAGAAGAGGTCTTGTGGATATGCACCCTACATCTAGATGTTGATTAACTCCAAGGTTGGGAGTAAGGTTCATCTACTTGATCGCCCGCGCCTGCCACTTCAGCCAGAGTTTGAAGACAATGTTGTGACAATGGACCCTTCCCATCCCACCTCATGTGCAGCTCATGCAGAGATTGAGGCTAAGGCCTAGGCAGATGCAGCTAGAGCCGCAAGTGCTCCCGTGCTCAAGATGAAGAATGATCAGATGGACTATCTTATTAGTGCCACATAGAGGATTGAGAAGATCATAGTTGACCTTGTGAAGAACCAAGCCAGCCTGGAGAGGATCATAGAGACGAAGATTCATGATCTAGATGTCAAGGTGATGGTGATCCAGACTGCTGTAGAACAACTTCAGCACGATGTGGAAGGAGTCAGCAATGACGATGAGACTCTACCCACCACCATGTAGTCACCACTATGCCTAGATCTGCAGTCATTCCCGTGCCACAATCTAAAGCCACTGTCTCAGCCCCTGCTGCTACTCCTGCTATCACTACTACTTCTACGCCCTCAGTGCCTCTAGTATCTACTCCACCAGCTCAGCAGACCTAAGTCAAAGCATTTGTAGACGCAGCGATCTCGACTCCTTCATGTCTGGGTACGATGATATATGGGTCCGGAAAGGCCCCTTCTGTGGTTTGGCAAGGGAGATCCTCCAACGCAAACAGCATCACCGGACCATGCACGTATGAGGGTTTAGACAGTTTCAGGCCGTCGGAGCGTAATACCCTACATCATGAGTGATGTGGCTTATTCGGGTTCACAGTACAGGAGCGTCGTAGCCCCGGCAAGAATGCTTAGGGAGCGTAGCTACGCGTGTAAATGAATGGAGTGTCAACCTTTCGAAAGGTAGCCATGGACCTCCTTTTATAATACAAGGGGCTACCATAGTGGCTAAAATGGTCTTTACACAAGGATAAACAATGCATATCCCTCTGCCAAAATCGTTGGCTACAGCGATATTGGGAAATACCTAACTCTGATGGATTAGGACAGGCGCATTAAATGCGCCGTGAGGTGGCGCGCTAGCGACGTCTTCCGGCAAGGATTGCCTCTCCTTCTGTGTCGTTTGCCTAGCTACCTCTTATTCCTTCGCCATGCCGTAGGACGGGTGTCATTAAAGCTCTGCTATAAATCTGGATAGTTGCCACGCGCCCCGACAAGCTCCACCTAACCGCCTACCCTCTTGACACCTAGTCGATGTAGACAACCAGCTTGGTGACGCGGAGCGAGGGCTTGGCAGGTGGAGGTCTGGGCGGGTGCGCTGGTAGTCGAGTCCTCCGGCAAGCAGGGCTTGCCGGTTCGCTCGACCCCTTGTATGAAGAGGCTTGGTGTCTAGATCCAGCCCGACACGGTCTTGCCCATCCGAAGGCTGCAGTCGTCTGGTGCACAAGTTAGGGTACTTAGGGCCCCGTTCTTTAGCACACTAACAGGAGCCCCCGGGCCTAGGCCACACTTGCGTTCGTGACATTTGTTGGGCTAGGCCCAAAAACAGTGCACATGCACGTGCGACCCCAATTACCTACGGTTAAGATGAATTTATGCTTCTCCAACGACGTGCATTGACTGCAGGTCATGGGAATGGTGGAGCGAGGCAGTTGCTTCGAGTGGTCGCGCCTGAAAAGCCACGTTGCGTCGGACTGGAAGAGATGCTCCCTGCGCCATGGGTCCCTCCCCGAAGCTCTGTATTGGGGGAGACGGGCAGTCGCCCAAGCAGCGTCCTTGGAGTCAAACGGTCGGCCTCCGATCCGTCCTGCGTCACTTGAGAGTCTTCGCTCGTTCCGCTCTGTCTTCCTCTCTTTATTGCATCCCGCATGACACGTGTCACACGCGAGGTCTGGTATTGGTTGAGAGGGGCGGTCGCTTGTACTGACTGTGCGCCAGTGCACGCTCGCCCTGGGTCGAGAAGAGCCAACCCCTCCTCTCCCCCAGCCCTATAAAGAGGGGGTTCGAGGAGGAACGCTGCTCATTCGCGCTCTTCTGTTCTAGCCCATCGACCACTATCTTCTACTCATTTCCTCCTCCGTCTTCTCCAGCGCGCCATCTTCGGGATGGCGAGGGGTCGCGGTCGTGGTCGTGGGTCCAATGCCGCCGCGAGGGGCACTCCCCCAAGCCTGATGTGGATTGTGGTGACGGCGGAGGGGGCTGGCACCAGCTCCCGCGGGAGGACGGCATCCGGGAGCCATGGGAGGATGGCGTGTAGGGGTCGTGGAGGAAGGGCCCCGTCGAGCCACGGCGGCCACAGCGGCGCACCTCTCCCACAGCCTCATGCGGGGATCCATGCGGGGGAGGATGTGCAAGCGTTCGTTGTGGCGCTCCCCCGGCGGAAACGGAGTTGGCTTCGCCTCCCCGACCCTTTCACGCTGGCCATGGAAAAGCAGCCGGCCCCAGGGACTGTGGCTTCGGGAGGACGGTTGCTGCAACGGGCCTGCCTGGGTGGCCGTCGACCTGTCTGTCAGAAGCGACATGTTCTTGACGCGGGGGTGGAAGTCGTTCGCCCACTCCCGTGGTCTCGGACCCGGGCATCTCCTCCACTTCAAGTTTGACGGCTCCACCACCCTCTTCGTGAAGATCTTCAGGGTTTCCCGCGTCTGCCTGGAGTGCTGCGTGAAGAGCTCAAGCGGCAGCGACAACGACTCCCCCAGCGGCAGCGACGACGACGGCAGCAACTTCGGCATCAAGCAGGAGGACTCCAACTAGATGCATGCGGCGCCGTAGCTAGGGATTAAGATTGATGCGGGAACGAGGCTCCATCCGCGAGACCTCGTTTCTGGATCAATCGCCACATCGTAGTGGCAGATCTCCTTTTGTGTTTAAATTGATACCCAATGTAACCCTGCGAGAAATGAAGAGAAAGTATTGGGTATCTCAAAAACGTTAATGATTTGTCATGTGTGTATGTATGTCCATTTTCCTATCGGTGAACAAAAAACTTTTGCTTGCGTGTCTTTCTGATCTAACACTTGCCGGGAGTGCTTGCCGGCGCATGCGCCCTTACTGTGTGCACTTCTAAGGACAAGTCCCGAGCACCCCTCCGGTGGCGCTGCTTCCGGCAAGGCTACCCAGTTGTCCTTGCCACGGCTACTCAACATGTTGGGCATGCTTCCAATAGTCGAGCGTGCAACGATTTCGACAGGGGCCCTCAGCGTGCAGGTTTTCTCAAACAAGCACTAATTCTATTCAAGGGAAAAGTTCGATTTTTTTGAAGAGTTTTTGCAACTTAGCTCTTTTTCTCGTTGCGTTTCTTGCCGGAAGGTGGTAGTCTTTGAATGCGCATGTAGGTGTCCGTACTGCCACTCCCCCTTGGGAAACTTGCACGCGGGGCCCCTTCTCCCTTTTAAGAAAAATAAAGAAGAGAAAATAGAGCGGGCTAGGAACCTAAGCGGTTCAACAATAGCCTTACGCAAGTAAAAACTGATCACAACATATCACATAAGATACATAAGATAAATATGTACTTTGACAAGGAGTTGTAGAACACTTAGCTTTTACTGATTACGCACAGGGTCATCGCATGGCTTTGTACGAAGGATTACACGCCTTGACAGCGAACTTGTACAAAAGGTGTTGCCGGGCGGCCCGGCAACAGCGCCTCACGGGTAGAACTTGCGAAGATCCTTGATATTCCACGAGTTTTGCATCGGGGTGCCGTCTTCGGTCTCCAAGCGGACTACGTCGGGCCTGGTGACTCATACTACCCGGTAAGGGCCTTCCCACTTCGGCGTCAACTTGTTTGATCCCTTCACGGACTGAATCCGTCAAACAACAAGGTTGCCTTCCTCAACACTCCTGGCGCGCACCCTGCAGCTGTGATAGCGACGTAGGGTTTGCTGGTACAGAGTGGCATGCAGCATGGCCTGGAGACAATCTTCCTCGAGGATCGTGGCATCATCTTTCCGTACTTGATCTTGCCGGTCCTCGTCAAATGCCTGCACACTCGGTATCCCGTATATGAGTTCTGTGGGGAGAACTTCTTCTACACCATAAACTAGGAAGAAGGGGGCCTTGTCGATGGCTCAATTCGGTGTCGTTCTAACTGACCAAAGAACCGTCAGAAGTTCATCAATCCAGTGCCTTCCGTGCTTGTGTAGCTTGTCGAAAGTTCTCGTCTTGAGGCCCCGCAGCACTTCAGCATTTGCCCTTTCTACTTTCTCGTAGCTCCTGGGGTGAGCAACTGATGTAAAGCATACCTTGGTGCGAATGTCCTGACAATATTGCATGAACCTATTGCTGGTAAACTATGTGCCGTTCTCGGTGATTATCCTATTGGGGACACCGAAATGACAAACTATTCCTCTGAGAAACTTGACTACTGCTTGCGCCGTTACCTTTCTCACTGGCACAACCTCAGTACACTTCATGAACTTGTCTATTGCCACGAACAAGAACTCGAAGCCCCTGGTAGCACGGGAAGGGGCCCAAGAATGCTGAGCCCCCAGACCGAGAAGGGCCAGGAGAGTGGTAAGGTTTTAAGTGTTTGTGCCGACTGATGTGTTTGCTTGGCGTGGTACTGGCATGCTTCACATGTTGCCACCACTGCCAATGAATCTTGAAGGTCTGTCGGCCTATAGAAACCATGGCGGAATGCATTCCCGGCAAGGGCCCGTGGCCCGATGTGGAAGCCGCAGATCTCTTCATGTATCTCTGCCAACAGCTGACGTCCTTCTTCCCGGGGTATGCACTTCAATTTCACTCCATTTGGTCTCCTCTTGTATAAGGTGTTGTCCACGAACTGGTACATGCTCGACCGTCGGGCTACGCTTTCGGCTTATTATGTTTCCTCGGGAAGATCTCCTGCCTGGAGGTACTGGACTATCTATTGTGCCCATGCCGTAGCCTGTGGCTTGACAACAAGGACCCAAGGCATCTCTTCCGCCGTGGGAACACTAGCTTCTACGGCAAAGACCATCGGGTCTACCGGAGCTCGAGGTCCACCGGCAGGCGGGTTGTTGCTTCCGGCAACCCTCTTGGCAGCCACGGATGGCTCTGTTGGGGAGTAGTCGCCGAAATTGACCTTTCTTTTCTTGCTATATCGCACTGATGGGTTGACTGAAGGTTGGGTTAATCGTAGAACAAAAGTGCCTGGTTCCACAAGCAGGTTCTGTGCAACTCTCTTTGACAAGTCATCAGCAATGCCATTCTCGGCACGGGGGACGTGCTCCATTTGCAGACCGCCAAAGCGCTCCTCCAGTCTCCGTACTTCATCAACATATGCCTCCATCAACGGACTCTAGTAATCTTTATTCACTTGGCGCACAACAAGCTACCAATATCCTCGGACTACCAGCTTCCTGATGCTGAGATCAGCTGCTATCTGTAATCCGACAAGCAATCCTTCATACTCAGCTTTGTTGTTTGTTGACTCCTCCCCGGGGAAATGCATCTGGATCATGTACTTGAGGTGCTCCCCAGTGGGTCCAACGAGCAGCACTCCGGCACCGGCGCCTTGCAGCGAGAAGGCTCCGTCAAAGTACATGTTCCATTCTTGAAGTCGGCGGGTTTCATCGCCACACGGATGAGAGCCAGCCGAGAGCAACGTTTAGCTTTATACAGTTTGAACTTTTTGGTTACTTGTTGCCAAAAGGGAAGAATTTGTATAGATCATAGGGCTTCGAGAGAGAGCGCGTTGCCTTTTGCTTTTGCTTCTCTTGGTCATTCTTTGATACATTTGGTTATACTTTTGCTCATCTCGTGACTTGAACTACGTTGTGTTTCAGCATACGCTTTATGGTTGATGCTACTATTGCCTATCACTGTGATATATGTCATGACCATTCACTTGTATGCTTGGTGTTGTGTGCATTGTAATTCATTCATATCAGTTATGCGCTGCACTAAAATGTATGTGACATGGAAGTCTGACCCATGATCCTAATCGATTGTGCATTTGCATTCAAACGCAAATTCAAAATAATGCACAAATTTAGGGGGGGAGCTCTTGCTTATCACATAATTCTCAAAGCGACGATATTATCCATTGATTATATTGTTTGTCGAAGCTTTGATCTATATATTGTCATCAATTACGAAAAAGTGGGAGATTGAAAGCACAACTTCTCCCTTGGTGATTTTGGTAATTAACAACAATATATAGTCCATTGAACTAATAAGCCTATCAAGTATATTCCAGGAAAGTTCAATGAATGGATTAGCTAGGAATTGTGAGTAGGATCCCCTAAGATGTAAAGAATTCCCACTGGCAAAAGCTTCAAGACTCTACATTTTATTTTATGTGACTTGATCACAATTAAGTCCATAGGAAAGCCAATATTATTAAGAGTGGATGAGGTACTCATGATGTTCTCGTTGCTCAAGTGCTTAGAGATATGCCACGAAAAGCCTCAATCAAATTCCCACAAAACCATTTGTCTTAAACCCTAAACTCCATACTAGGTACCACCCAATTTTTCACTCTGGTCCCACCGACACAGATGTTGTGCCAAACCCTATAATCTCAAAGAACCGAGACTGCGTTCGGTGGAACCGAAAAGCATTGACCAACCTTTTGTGGTCGAAATATTTAATTTCGGAACTTTCGAGTTTTATGTTTCGGTGCCACCAAAGTATTGGATCTGCCTAGGTAAAGCCGAATTGGTCTCACCGAAAAGCCAAAAGATAGGAGATTTTGCAGTACTCGATAGCACCGAGTTTTAACTTCGGTGTCATCGAGTTGGGCAATAATGTTGTAACAGTTGGATTTTTGGAGAAGGCTAAAAATACCCCTCCATCCCCTCTCACTCATTGAGAGAGCCATCAGAACGAAACTACACTTCCACCATTCATTTTCTGAGAGAGAACCACCTACTAATGTGTTGAGATCAAGGGATTCCACTCCAACCAACAGATCCTCGATTTCTAGCCTCCCCAAGATGTTTTTCACCAAATCATCCTATTATACATAGACAAAATCTGCGAGAGGGCGATTGAGTGTTGAGGATACTATCTTTTGAAGCATAAGAGCAAGGAGTTCATCATCAACACAACATCTCTTACCTCTTAAAGAGTGGTGTCTCCTAGATTGGTTATGTGTCGCTTGTGAGCCTCCTAATCGCGTGGAGTTGAACCAAGAAGTTTGTAAGGGCAAGGAAATCACATACTTTGTGAAGATCTACCTCGAGTGAGGCTAGTCCTTCATGGATGTAAGCCATGGTGGAATAGACAAGGTTGCTTCTTCATGGACCCTTCGTGGGTGGAGCCCTTTGTGAACTCGCGCAACGGTTACCCTCCATGGGTTGAAGTCTCCATCAGTGTGGACGTACGATAGCACCACCAATCGGAACCACGCCAAAAATCTCAGTGCCTTCATTGCGTTTGATCTTCCTATCCCTCCTTTTACTTTTACTTGCAATGTCATTACGTTTCGCTGCACTACTCTAGAGTTGCATGTGTAGGGTGAGCCACACTTGGTAAAATTGCTAAAACTTGCCAACCGATAAAATTGGGAAAACATTAAGTTTTAATTTGGTTAAGCAGTCCAATCACCCCCCCTCTAGACATACTTTCGATCCTACAATGGCATGGATGGAGAGACACCCATTGTCGGAGCACGTCCCTAGCGTGACACCTCATGGCGCATTTAATGCGTTTGTCCTAACCCGTCAGAGTTAGGTATTTGGAACTATAGCCACTATATGTATGTTATAATGACCATTTTGCTACAGTGGTAACCCCTTTGTCTATAAAAGGAGGTGCATGGCTACCTTTCCAAGGGTCTACACTTTGCCCATTTACCTGTACTAGCTACACTTCTCGCGCATTCTTGCCGGCAAGTTACGCTCCTTGTAACTTGGGCTCATACAATCAATCCACCAAAGTAGGAGTAGGGTTTTACACCTCATGGTGGATCGAACCTGGGTACAAATATTTGTGTTGCTTGCTGATTCCATGCTTTGTTTATGTCGATTCCCACAGTTGAACTTCAAAAGGGGCCTTTGTGGGTCCCATAGATTGTCGTTCCTCGACATCATTAATTAACATTCTAGGCATTTAATGTGCATAATTCAAATTTGAACTACAAGCACATGCTGCAGTGCACCAAAATGGGTTCAAAAATCATATTTGTGTCCTTGGGTGCATGTTTAGGTCCCATGCAAGGAATGGGAATGAATTACAAACATCTCGCCATTGTTGCTAGGCCCCAAACATTGAGAATCTTGGTTTTTAAATTCCCATAAATCCAGAACTCGTATGAAATTCATGGAACTTATCCTGGTGGCATGAAACGGCACACATGTGCCGTGTAATTGTTTGTCCAATCTCGGACAAGACTCTTAAAACCGGAGTCTCTCACAAGAAGCCTCGTGGTTTCAACATGGAACATGTCACCTTTGTGCGTGAAACGACATTCAATGCCTTTTCTCGCCTTGATTTTTCTCTAGAGGAAAAATAGACCAATAAAAGTGTCTTGCTAAAATATGGAATTATTAAGGGCTCGTTGGGACCTTTATACATTAATTGATTTATCTAGGCATTTAATGTAAATAATTCATATTTGAACTGTAAGCACATGCTTCTCAACCCGGCAATCCAACCCATGGTCGGCCGCGCCCATGGGCACCTGACCCGAATGGGTAGGGTATGGGTCGACGTCTTCATCCATGGGTAAGCCCGATGGGTAACCCGATTGTTCGTGGGTAGGGTATGGGTATGAGTTCGTTCCCGTGGGTTACCCATGGGTCGCCCGATTAAAATTAATAAGTATATATATGTTTTATTTTACATGACTTGTGAACATTTTTGGTGAGATTTTTTAGGACAGCATGCACCCACGTTGCTTTGTTATAGCTGTAGAGAGACGGAAGAATGAATAAAAAAAGCTTAGCTCAGTAGCATTAGTGGAGCAACACGTTCGGCTTGTTGGGCCACCCAAGCCAGCCCATGTGCTGCTCTGCATGCACGTAGCAAGCAAAATACACATCTTGTCGGCTGCATTAGTACCACCTCGCCTGCCGAGCACATAGGAAGTGGAGCGCTGCCTATATAAGTCAATAGAAGAAGCAGTATGCGAGTAAAAATCCTTGGTTGGGAGGAAGTGCATGGCCCCAACAGGGAGCATCAATTAAATATAATAATAAATGTATTACGCCCGGTGGGTGCCCGATTGAGTCGGGTAACCTGATGTGTAAGGGCATGGGCATGAGATTCGACACGTGGGTAGGGTCGTGGGTTGGCAACAGACCCGATAAGTGTTCCGGGCATGGGTCTAGTAGAGGTCGACCCGAACATACCCGACCCGATTGCCAGGTTGACATGCTTCAGTGGACCAAAATGGGTTAAAAAATCATATTTGTGTCCATGGGTGGATGTCAAGGTTCCATGCAACAAATGGGAATGAATTACGAGTATCTCGACGTTGTGACTGGGCCTCAAATATTGACAATCTTGGTTTCTAAATTCCCGTAACTCCAAAACTCGTCTGAAATTCATGAAACTTATCTTGTGTCATGACACGACACATATAGTGTGGGGTAAAATTCTTACAATTCGGAGCTTCTCACAACAAGCCTCATGGTTTCGATAGGGAACGTGTCACCTTTGTGGGAGAAATGACATTCAATGCCCCTTCTCGCCTTGAATTGTTTTGTGGAGCCAACATAGATCAATACGAGTGTCGTGCTAAAATATGGAATTATTCAGGGCTCGTTTGGAACTTTTTATACATTAACTGATTTATGTAGGAATTTAATGTGCATAATTCAAATTTCAACTATAGGCACATGCTTAAGTGCACAAAAGCGGGTTGAAAAATCATATTTATGCCCTTGGGTGCATGTTTGAGTTCCATGCAAGGAATGCGAATTAATTACAGACATCTCGGCGTCGTGGCTAGGTCGCAAACAATGAGAATCTTGGTTTTTAAATTCTCGTAAATCTAAAACTCGTTTGAAATTCATGAAACTAATCTTGGTGTCATGACAAGACACATATATGTCGTGTAATTTTTTTGTTCAATTTGGGACAGGTTTTGGGACACGCCTCTTAGAACTAGAGCTTCTCTCAAGAAGCCTTGTGGTTTCGATAGGGAATGTGTCACCTTTGTGGGCAAAAGGATGTTCAATGCCCCTTCTCGCTCTAAATATTTTTTCTAGAGGCAACATAGACAAATATGAGTGTTGTGCTAAAATATGGAATTATTCAACACACGGTTGGCCCTTTTTATATATTAATTGAGTTTTCTAGGCATTTAATGTGCATAATTCAAATTTGAACTACAGGAACATGCTCCAATGCACTAGAATGGTTGAAAAATCATATATGTATCCTTGGGTGCATGTTTATGTCCAATGCAAGGAATGGCAATAAATTACAAGCATCTCGGCGTCGTGTCAAGGCCGCAAACATTGAGAATCTTGTTTTTAAATTCCCATAGATCCAAAACTCATCTGAAATTCATGAAACTTATCCAGGTGTCAAGACACGACATATATATATCGTGGTAAAAAATTGTCCAATTTGGGACTAGTTTTTGGACAAGCTTCAGTGCACCAAAATGGGTTGAAAAATCATACTTGTGTCCTTGGGTGGTTTAGGTTCCATGCATGGAATGTGAATGAATTACAAACATCTCGTCATCGTGGCTAGGCCGCAATTATTGAGAATCATGGTTTTTGAAACTCATTTTAAATTTATGAAACTAATCCTAGTGTCATGACAAGGCACATATATGCCATTTATTTATTAATTTGTCCATTTTGGGACAAGACTCTTAAAACCGAAGCTTCTCACAAGAAGCATCATGGTTTCGATTGGGAACGTGTCACCTTTGGGGGCGAAACGACGTTAATTGCCCATTCTGACCTTGATTTTTTTTGTAGAGGCAACATAGACCAATAGGAGTGTCATACTAAAATATGCAATTATTCACTCGTTTGGTCCCTTTTATACATTACTTGAATTCTCTAGGCATTTAATGTGCATAATTAAAATTTGAATTACAAGCACATTCTCCAGTTCACCAAATGGGTTGAAAATCATATTTTTTGTCCTTGGGTGCATGTTTACACTACTCCAGGATGCTGCTAACGTGACACATCAATCAGAGACCCTTCGACGAAACTGTGTGCGATGCATGAATTGCAAATGGTATAGTTCAAGCTCCGTCGCTAATGGCACGAACTGTGTGCGAAGGCGGATCCATCAAATACGATTCAGAAAGTTGTTGCTTGTGCGATCTACGGCAGACAGTTTGTTCTTATGAATCGTTTGTGATTAGCGAAGATAACAGAAATGGTTACACAGATCCAGATGTGTGCGATAGTGGGCACACAGTTCATCACTACAAACTGTGTGCGATAATATAGCAGAACACAAACGATTCAGTATAACAAGATGTGTGCGATATAGGGCACACAGTTCACTACATAAACTGCGTGCGATGATATAGCAGAACACAAACGATTCAGCATAACAAGATGTTTGCAATAGAGGGCAAACAGGTCAGTACTCACAATCGTGTGCGAACACAAGAAATAACACAAACGATTGGTGTTAATAACCTGTGTGTGTTGTGGGCAAACGGTTGCTAGTATACAATTTGTCAGCGATTAATGAAATCATCACTAATGGGTTTCGTAGTTTTGTCTGTGTGTACTCCGATTTGCTCTGTCTACACAACATCTATGCTGCCTACACAAACGGTTGCACAAATCAAGATGTGTGCGACAGACGGCATACCGTGCGCTCGGATGAAATGTGCGAGCCAAAATAACACAAACAATTGGGCGTAACAAGATGTGTGTGATGCCCAGCAAACAGGTCAGTAATCTAAATTGTGTGGAAAGATAGAAAATAACACAAACAGATAATAACACAGACGATTCGTGGTAATAAGCACCTGATTCAGAAGGTGATAGCACAAATTTTCATTCGCACTCCTACATAATCTACTAAAGAACATAATAGCGACATTACAAATCAGCAAGGTTCAGAAAACAACAAAATGGAAACAGCTACTCGTCGTCTTTGTTGCGGGGATGGCATGTTGGTTCGCCAATGTAGAAATAGCTTCTACACTCATGCAACATCCTCTCTATGGAAGTAGGATCCGATTTCGGGTCGGCGATGACCATATTCTTGAACGCTTCATAGGCCCGGACTTTCCTCTGCTCATACCCCATCACGGTAGCTCTGATCTCATGGAAAATCCCGTCCACGGCCAAATGCTTGCGTACGGCCCACTTACGACGGAGATATTCAAAGCGGTCGTAAACAACATAGTCAAGAGCTGCGCGCTGTGCTAGAGCGGTAGGAGACTGCAGTAAGGAGGCTGCTGCCCTTATCGAGGCCAAATCCACGCGAGCCGGCAAGGCAACGGCGAACTGGTCGGCGGATGATGCCCTTTCGAAGGCCATAGCCGCGTGTTTCGCGTACAGAACCGCGCTTGCCCGCAACCGATCTGATCCGCTTCATTTTCCCTTCCATTTTGTAAAGTTAGTAGAAGAGGATAGATCCGGTAAATTGACGAATGTCAATCTTCATTTTTGTAGATTAATACACTGGTAGGGGTCGATCAGGCAAATCCCAAAGCTGTCCCCCGAACAGCTGCCGGACTGCTCTACTGATCTTCTCTCTCTTCAGAAAAACGGAACCTTCTCAAAGACTCCCTTTGCACTGAGAACACAATTCAGAACCCTCCTTCTCACAAGAAGGCAAACCTTGTACGTTGATCGAATCTTCTTTCGCATCCAGAAGAGAGGCTGTGGGCTATCCGAGAGAGTGGTTCAGGTGACTACCGGAGTCATTGATTAAGCAGGTCAAATGGGCTTAGTAGGGCTCGAACCTACAATATCACCGTTATGAGCGGTACGTTTCAACCAATTAAACTATAAGCCCAATCGGATCTCTACATGCCGGGAAGAGCGGACAGAAAGAGGAGACCTTTGCTCTATCTCCTTCTTCCTCTTCCCGGGGCCCCGGAGGGGTTCTTTGGCAAGCCCTATTAAAGAAGCTAAGTGACTTTCGTCACTCAAGTAGTGAGTTTGAGAGTGACCGTTGGGGCGACCACTTGTACTTCTAGGCCTTGGCGACCTATATGTTACGCAACACAGCTTCACTCGATTCAGTAAATCAATAGTTCAAACCAGCCCACTAATAGCTTAGATAGTGGCCCTTCCACTTTGGTATAGTTGACCCTACCTATTGACTCAAGGTTCATAGGAAGGGGGAACCCAGACGTAGTGGGATGTAGGCTTCAGTTGTTTTGGTACTTTTTCACTACGTCTTATTATTTTTTTTGTAACCGGCTTTTCACCGGCAGGTCAGTAGGCCTTTTAGAAGGTGAACAAACGAAAGTTCTCCGCGGGCGCTAGCGCTATCTTGTTCGCTTTTGTCAACTGAAGTCGCGCGTAGCGCCAACTAACTGATAGCTGATAGAGCGCGGAGCCCCTTCTCTAAGCGAGCAGAGCCATTTCTTTCTACTGTCGTCAAAAGAAAAAGAAAAGTACTAAAGGCGAAGGGCATTCTGTTGTACAGCTACTTTGGTATAGTTACAAAGGTAACCGGTAGGTGACTGTTGAATCGACAGTAGTTACGAAAGGGGGAAATAGCTCAGTTGGTTAGAGTGCTGGTCTGTCACGCCAGAAGTCGCGGGTTCGAACCCAATTTTCCCCGCCCGATCTTCCTCTTCCTGCCCGACTCATTTTGAAAACACTGGAAGCTGCTGATCCCAGCGTAGCATTCAAGACAATTGTTCCTTCTTCGGTCTCCCTCCACCCCCTTCGTTTGTTGTGGGTCTCACCGCAGGCACTTACTTAATGAATGAGTGAAGATCTTCCTTCCCCCCTTGTGTCTTACCAAGGACTGAGTTCCCACTTGTGGCGAAAAAAAAAGTCTACCATCCCACCCGGCCTAACCTGGGGGGTTAAGGTTCCTCTCGGAGACTGCCAGTCTACAAGAAGCTGGCAGAGCTTTAGCCATTGGACCACATCCATCCATCCTCCTACCTAAAGACGCCTTTTCTTGTTCGTTCTTCGAATTACGCTAGTGGAGACTAATTCCTTCCGGCTAATGAAGATACTACCCCAGTCTTCCCATTCATTCCCAGTGGATCCTTCTTATCCCTTTTCATTGAACGAACCAAGTTCACCTATACGAGAGTGAGGAATAGAAATCCTACAATCAACTTCCCACTTTTGATGTCCCGTTTGACGATTCTGCTGCGTCTTTAGAAAAAAAAAAGGAGAAGGACAGGGGTCGCTAGTCAGAAAAGCTATAACTATCAATTCGAATTCTGAATGAATAAAATTTCCCCAAGTAGGATTCGAACCTACGACCAGTCAGTTAACAGCCGACCGCTCTACCACTGAGCTACTGAGGAAGAACGGACTTAAGGAAGCTGACTCTCGTTCTTTGGCCCAACCAACCGCAGACCGAAAATCCAAAAAGTGCATCACTTTTTCTCTTTCACATACACCGGGAGAAAGGGTGACGATACCAATCCCCTTTGCCTCCCCGGCCGGGGCAGTACAAGGGGGGCGGCGGTCAACCATCAACTCTCGATATGCATATTGATCAATCGATCTCCGCGTCCTGCCAGTTCGCTAAGTAGACTCACTCTACCGAGGGGCAACTAAGGTTGGTTCCTGCCAATTCCCTTGCTGATCAGCCTTGGAATTGGCAAGTATGAGAGAGGACTCTCTCTGTCTCTCCGAGTTTCCACTACTAAGTGAAGTTAAGTAGCACTTCAGCTATTCTAAATGTGAATAGATTCCGATCAAGCAAGCAGGAGAAGGTGGTCCTTTCATCTCTCTGTCTACTCCATGCTCTATAGCCTAAGGATCATGAGCAGGTTTAATGCTAGAAAAAACGAGATCTGCCTAATCATTTCGGTAGATGAAGTAGTGGGAGGTCACGAAGGAAGTAAGGGGGCATGTTAAGTTGATAATTTCGAACATTGTAGCATTCTTTTGACGGTTGGGCTTTGAGTTGATAACTTTTAAGAACTCTTAATATGAAAATACACATTCTAAAATGACGCATCGAGCGAGACCATTCTGTTTCATTGTGAATGAAAGACATTTTCGACCAACAACATCTACTCATATCCAGCTTCGTGTCATTTTTGAACACTGCGATCAGCAAGCAGCAAGCGGGGGAGAGTCAAGTCAAGTACAACACAGGACTGACGGGGTGGGGCGCGCCAAAGCAACCCGGGACCCCGGAGGGGTCACTACAAAAGCGCTGGCGCCTTCTTTTGAAGGTGAAAAACTACGCTAGCTAAGAAAAAGAAAAGGGATGCGCTAATGGCAAGGAGCAAGAAAAGGGCAGCTAGCTCGAAATCCGATAAATCGAATACCTCCTGGCTTCTGTTATGAGAGAGAACTCCAAGGCAGGATAAAGACTGAGTTGGATTCAGCCGCGTGGGGAATGAAACAACATTCATGGAATGAGTTGAGGCAAAACCTCCAGCTCTTTTTGAGAGTCAGGGGCTTTAAAAGCGCTTTAAAAAGGGTTGTCTGCATTACTGGATTCACTATATCAAATTGTAGTAAAAACAAGGGGCCACGTAGACTATTCTGAGGTGGTATGCTAAATCCATGATCAACTGATGTAGCTAGTGTGACTAAAGCAGCAGCTATTGGCTTAACTGGTTCTAAACTCTCCCACCCGATAAAGGAATTGAAAGACTACCCCGGGCCACGTAGACTATTCCCTTCCGCGGACATTCTTTTCTAGAAGGAAAGTAGCAAAGCCGAACGCAAATACACATGCAAATTGCGTCGACTACCTCATCACTGTCCAAAATGGGGGATACCGCTATTCATACATGGATGGACGAGGGACTCCGCTGACAACATCAGTAGATGACTTTTCTCGCGGAATGCTATTAACGTTGGAAAAAAACACTGCTCTCAAACTCACCCGGAGGGTGATAGGTAGAAGCATTAGTACCTAACGGAACGGTATCTAACCAAAAAGGGAGGTGATGTTCTTTTTATAAACAGGATGGAGCATGGCTTCCTTTCTTCTTAGATACATTTCATTCATTCCATTTCTCTATAGTTTACACCAGAACATCTTGGGCACTAGAACCAAATCTACATACACATCGAAACTTCCTATCTCAGCCAAGCTAGCACCTTCATCCCACCAATGCATTGTACGACTCTCCACCCCCTTTTCCTCCCTCATGAAATCCTAATTTCCCGCAATGAAATTCGATTTCGTTCATGTCGGCGGTTGGCAAAACGGCCCTGAGATCCGGGACTGGTAAAACCGGATCTATCCCCTTCATCTCTTCCGGTATTTCCGCCAAGGCCTCCGGACCCTCAGTAGCGTATACCGCCGCCAAGGCCTCCGAACCCTCAGCAGCGCGTACCACCGCCAAGGCCTCCGGACCCTCAGCAGCGCGTACCTGCCTCAACCGCGCGCTCCTCTGCAGCGGGGTCCTCCGCGCGGATGACATGTCTAATGTTGAGGATTTTGTGGAGGCGAGGACAATGGGGAGAAGAAGGACAGATTTGGGGGGTGCGGGAGGGGAAAGAGACGGTGGAGAGCGAAGAGTGGTGATATTTATTTATGACCCTATACACGATTGCAGACAATTGCTATATGTGTTCCGTGTGCGATTATGTGTGCACGAAAAAGAACTCAAAGACTGTGAAAATGCTTCCCGCGCAAGCGCACGCGCCAGCCACAACGGTAAATTATAAAATGATAAAATCCCTAACCCCCTTGGCGGCAGCTAGCTATAAATAACCACAGTGTTGGCCGGCGGTGGCGAGTCAATGAATCCCTGGCTAGTTGCCACACACACCATCAAACCCCCAATGGCCGACGACAGGATGGAGTTGGGTGACGGGGGACTCGAGGCTGCCTGCGCGATGGTCGGCTTGAGGATCGACGGCCATGCCGCTACCTCTCCCGACGACAGCCAGAGGAGGCAGGAATCACGACATGAGCAAGCCAAGAAGTTTGCCAGGGTCGTCTTGAAAGAAGCTAGCGATCGCCAGCAGGCGATATTGCGGGCTCGACGCAGAGTGCGCCGGATGGTGCGGGCGGCAGAGCAGGAACCGCGACGCCGCAAGGACAACTACGCCAGTGGCCGCCGCACGAGGCGCAGGCTTATGTCCCAGATGGAGGAGGACGTAGCTCCAGACGTCGGGGGAGGACTTGCGGCCGTTGCTGCAGAATTGGCGATGGTTAGGGTCTCGTCGGCCGCCGTCGTCGAGGCTGACCCTTCCTCGGTCGATCAAGGTGTAGGTCATCGACTTGGTGACCTCCTGTCCTCCTGAGCCAAGGAACGGCACGATATCGATGGACGATGGCACCTGTGCGTGCTGGGTCGGCGTTAGGGGCAGTAGCACTTTTGTGCGCACGCGGTTCATATGTATTATATTGATGTAAAATTAATAGCGAGCTAATGTTTTGTAAATTACTCCGCCAACTATGCACTGTACGAATTTGAGCAGGTAAATGCTCGATTGAATTGCTAATGCCTGATTTGTGCTTGCACTGTGGACACAACGGTTGCGTTCGTCGGCGGCAGCCGGCTGCGACAGGCGTCGTCGAGCTCGAAGATTTGGTCGGGCCGAGGTCGAGAACGAGCAAGTATACAACAATGCGAATGAGGAAGAAGGGGGAGAGGGTCGGGGACTCAGGTTAGAGGGTCCGCGTAGGAAACGGTTCGTAAACAAGAACCGTGTGTGATTACTGCCATTAAAGTTTTTGTTGGGACCTTAATTTAGTGCATGTACGAACTAAAATCCCAACTACAGTATACGGGTGTGACGGGAGAAGTTTGGATTGCCGTTCGATCGCGGTGCATCCTACGGTGCGCATGCACGATCCGTGTGGCTGGTGTTTTGGCCAATCAGAACACACCGCGGAATGGGGTGAACGCACACGGCATTCGCAAAGTAACTGTTTGCCCAAACAAATCACAAAGTTTCAAGAGAAACCCATATTTCCTTGGTCGTTTCTCCATTATTACTTTTCTACTATCAACATAAGAATGCAACGTGTCCAAAATTCACATTCTTTCATGCTCGTTTACCATACTTAGTCTTTTTTGTGCACTTTTCTAGGCATTTACTACTTATAATTCAAGTTCGAACGTTTTATTCATGAAAAAGTGTTCAAAACATGTTATCTCGTGTGGTGCCCAGGCATGACCTCAATACGATTCGGTAAAAATTTGAGGAGGTATATATGGATAATGTCGTGATAGACACTCTTCATATACCGGAACATCACCTATGGAGTTTCATGGCTCGGAGAGCGAAAATCGCCATGTTTTCAATGGGAACCCATATTTCCTTGGTCCTTTCAACTTGATTAATTTTCTACCATCAACATACCCACTAGAATGCACCATGTCCAAATTTCACAATTTGCAGGCTCATTTATCGTATTTGGTCCCTTTTGTGTACTTTCTAGGTCATTTGTGCTTATAATTCAGGTTAGAACGTTCTGTACATGAAAAGGCGTTCAAAAAGGACTCGAAAATTCGTAATTGTGTCATTGAATAAGTTTTCATGTATTTTATAGGAAACTAATAAAATTTTAGAGAATATGTGTGGGAAGAGGCAACCAGAGATGTGTCGTTTATTTGTTTTGTAACTATAGAAAAAATGGAAAACATGCCTGAAGAACATGTTATCTCGTGTGGTGCCCGGGCATGACCTCAATATGATCCGGTAAAAATTTGAGGAGGTATGGATAATGTCGTGATAGACACTCTTCATAAACCGGACCATCACCTATGGAGTTTTATGGTTCGGGGAGCGAAAATCGCCATGTTTTCTAGGGGAACTCATATTTTTCCTTGGTCCTTTCAACTAGATTTATTTTATATGATCAACATGCCCACTAGAATAATGCACCATGTCCAAATTTCACAATTTTCAGTCTCGTTTATCGTATTTGGTCCCTTTTGTGTACTTTCTAGGTCCTTTGTGCTTATAATTCAGGTTAGAACGTTCTGTACATGAAAAGGCGTTCAAAAAGGACTCGAAAATTCGTAATTGTGTCGTTGAATAAGTTTTCATGTATTTTATAGGAAACTAATACAATTTTAAAGGATATGTGTGGGAAGAGGCAACCAGAGATGTGTCGTTTATTTATTTTGTAACTCTAGAAAAATGGAAAACATGCTTGAAGAACATGTTATCTCGTGTAATGCCCAGGCATGACCTCAATACGATTCGGTAAAAATTTGAGGAGGTATATATGGATAATGTCGTGATAGAAACTCTTCATGTACCAGACCATCACTTATGGAGTTTCATGGCCCGGAGAGAAAAAATCACCATGTTTTGAAGGGGATCCCATATTTCCTTGGTCCTTTCAACTAGATTTATTTTTTACGATCAACATACCCACTAGAATGCACCATGTCTAGATTTCACAATTTTCAGGCTCGTTTATCGTAGTTGGTCCCTTTTGTGTACTTTCTAGGTCCTTTGTGCTTATAATTCAGGTTAGATTGTTTTGTACATGAAAAGGCGTTCAAAAAGGACTAGTACATTCGTAATTGTGTCGTTGCATAAGTTTTCATGTATTTTACATGAAACTAATACAATTTGAAAGGATATATATTTGTGGGAAGAGGCAACCAGAGATGTGTCGTTTATTTATTTTGTAACTCTAGAAAAATGGAAAACATGCTTGAAGAACATGTTATCTCGTGTGATGCCCAGGCATGACCTCAATACGATTTGGTAAAAATTTGAGGAGGTATATATGGATAATGTCGTGATAGAAACTCTTCATATACCAGACCATCACTTATGGAATTTCATGGCCCGGAGAGCAAAAATCGCCATGTTTTGAAGGGGATCCCATATTTCCTTGGTCCTTTCAACTAGATTTATTTTTTACGATCAACATACCCACTAGAATGCACCATGTCTAGATTTCACAATTTTCAAGCTCGTTTATCGTATTTGGTCCCTTTTGTGTACTTTCTAGGTCCTTTGTGCTTATAATTCAGGTTAGAACGTTATGTACATGAAAAGGCGTTCAAAAAGGACTCGAAAATTCGTAATTGTGTCATTGAATAAGTTTTCATGTATTTTATAGGAAACTAATACAATTTTAAAGGATATGTGTGGGAAGAGGCAACCAGAGATGTGTCGTTTATTTATTTTGTAAGTCTAGAAAAATGGAAAACATGCTTGAAGAACATGTTATCTCGTGTGGTGCCCGGGCATGACCTCAATATGATTTGGTAAAAAATTGAGGAGGTATGGATAATGTCTTGATAGACACTCTTCATAAACCGGGCCATCACCTATGGAGTTTCATGGTTCGGGGAGCGAAAATCGCCATGTTTTCAAGGGGAACCCATATTTCCTTGGTCCTTTCAACTTGATTTATTTTCTACGATCAACATACCCACTAGAATGCACCATGTCCAAATTTCACAATTTTCAGGCTCGTTTGTCGTATTTAGTCCCTTTGGTGTATTTTCTAGGCCTTTTGTGTTTATAATACATCTTTAATTACAAACGTTTTCTTACAACAAACCGTTTGCAAAGCGTCCGATGGCACGAGAGAGAGAGAGAAGACTTGATTTTTTTCCGACGCGGGATCACCAATTTTCTCTTTTCTCGCACACGGGTATTTGATGTGCTTCGTCTGCATTGCGTGTTCCCCCCCCCCCCCCCCCCGTAAGGTTCGAGTTTCGCTACCAAATTTTCAATAGGCGCGCGATTTCTGTAGTTATTCCTCCCACCCCATACACACCCATCACATTTCCCCCCTATCCCCTATCCCCACCGCCCCCCTCTCCCCCCGCTCTAACTGCAGCCCAAACCGCCGCCGCCACCGCAACCAAATCTACGTTCTGCACCAGCCTCGCTCGTCGATCTAGTGAGGTAACCTCCGATCTCCATCACCGCCCCAGCCCGATAGCTCACATGGAGCATGCGAACCACCCTCACGCCTCCACATCCCCACCCCCTATCGCCGAGCATCCCCGCGTAAGCCCAACTACATATCACGCAGATGTCGAGGAGCTGGTCATGGCGGTCGATGACGTGGTGAATGCTATGTGTGCCGACCCGGAGGAACACCTCGCCGCCGACGCCGCCAACTTGGTGCGGGCTCTGGCCTTGATGAAATCCCCAAGCAATGACCCCCCGGGACTTACCAAGTATGAACTGTCCAGTTCTTTTTTATGAATACCAGTATAGCAATGTTTAACCATGTCAATTTCAGTATCAACGGTACACGTTTAAATTGCCATGTTAGGTTGTCTGTACTCTGTAGTTAACACGTTCGTTGTTCATTTCAGTTATGCGTAGTGTGTTGTTCAAGCATGAACTGTCCAGTTCAATTTTACCAATACCAGTTACAAACTTACAATGCCTATGCTAGGTTGCTGTTAAGCCTGTTGTAGTGAACAGTTATATCCATTATTTACGTTGTCCATTCGGTACTGTGCTACTCTTCGCAAAGAAGATATCATTGTAGATGATGCCTTCAATTACCATTAGATATTTTTGGTGCATGTTAACCCTGTTGTAGTTGACATGCCTTTCCTTGTACTTACGCAGTTTCATAATTCACGACGATGTTGTTTACCGTCGAGGTTAGTCACATCCCAATATCTTATAGTATTTTACATCATTTGTTCAGTTGCTTGTAGGTACATATGTTAGCGGTACTGATCCACGCTGCGACCAGCAGGAACACCTAGCCAACGACTTTGTGCGGGCTCTGGCCGAGTTGAAGTACCCCAGCAACTACCCCTCGGGATTTACCAAGTATGAACTGGCTCGTGATGTTTAACTGTGTCAATTTCTGTTTCATTGGTACAAGTTTTAATGACTATGTTAGGTTGTCTGAACTCTGAAGTTAACACATCCAGTTTAATTTCACCAATACCTATCCCTTTGTTACCGTGCTACTCCTCGCAATGAAAATATCACCAGAGATATTGTCGTTTAGTTAACATTTGCTATTTTGGTGGATGTTAACCCTGTTGTATTTAACACGCCTTTCTATGTGCTTATGTAGGGTTACGATGCGTGATGCTGTTGTTTACCATCGAGGTTAGTCACCTCCCATTTTGTTATAATATTTTACATCATTTGTGCAATTGCAGATTATGTTCTAACATTTATTTGTTGCTTGTAGGTACATATATCAGCGGTACTGATTCACGCTTCGACCCCCTTTGCATATGGGGCAATGAGATAAACATGAATAAGCATCAAGTGAGGAAACTAAGAAAAAATGTTAGGCAGAAGAGATATCTGATTGGAATTAAACTCTTTATTTATACTTTATCTAAGACATCAGTGACGTTTAGGATGGTAAGTAATCTGTTGCCTTCTTTTCCAGCCCAGAACAAGTTACTCTATTAGACATGAATACCTGAAAGTTGTCTCTTTTCAGTGGTTTCCGAAGGAATTTACTCAAGATTACCTAGCAAACTACCTGACCGATGTGGAGGCAACGAAGGTTATAGTATATAATTCATGGTACCATGATAACGGTCTATAAGTCTTCCTGAAGGCGGTGAAGGATGGACGGGCGATCATCACAAGGGGTTGGACAAAAGTTGTGCGCACCTTTGGCATGGAGGAGGGCACATTATGGGTATTCCGCTTCTTCAACACCATCGACAGCCAAAAGCATTTATGATTCTCTCTTCACCTTTACTGCCTCTAGTACTATATATTGTGGTTCATCATATTTAATCTTCTACCGAACTATGTAACCATGGAACATGTACTGAGCTTTTGATTTATGCATTCGCTGTTGAACCATTGTAATTAGGGTATGTATTGATGGATGTGAAATCCACATTTCATAACTAAAAATTTGAAATTTCAAATTCTAATAATAAATTAAAGAAAATAAGCTATTAGGTAATAAATTACAGCGCACACAGCTAGAATGATTAAACCATGTGCGATGGTGTCATATGTCACACATGATTGTTTGAATAATAGTGTGTGTGATTATCAGCTTTACAACACACGGTCGCATATTTTGTGTGTGTGGGATGCGCGCACTGTCACACACGCGTTTGCACGCCGTAACTATGTGCGCTTGCCGTTAATAGCACAAACGGTTACGAACCTGCGTGCGTGTGCAATGTAGGACGATCAAGAGACGGTTGACATACGTTTCACGTGTGCGATTCGAATAAGTATCGCACATGAATATATCTGTGCCATCGTCTCGGATGTGTGCTTGACCACAAACGTAGCATCAAAGTGTGGCGTGTGGGATAGGCTACGACTTCGCATACGTTTACGTTAGGCGAATTGTCAGCAGGCGCTCACACCATCGCAGACGATGTTTCGGTGTCGTGTGGGATGACCCCACCCCTATCGCCCACACATGCAAGGCGACAATTCGGAACTACGTTGCGGAAAGGGGTTAAAAACCATTTGTATAGCACGTAATAGTACCAGTGTTAGGTCTCATGCAAGGAACAGGAATGAATTACAAACATCTCATCATTGTGGCTAGGCCGTAAACATTGAGAATCTTAGTTTTTTAATTCCCGTAAATCCAAAACTCGTCCAAAATTTACGATACTAATCCCGGTGTCATGACATGGCACATTTATGTCGAGTAAATGTTTTTGTCCAATTTGGGATGTGTTTTGGGACAACCTCTTACAAACTGGAGTTTCTCACCAGAAGCCTCGTGATTTTGGTAGGGAACGTGTCACCTTTGTGGGCGAAACGACATTCAATGCCTCTTCTCGCCTTGATTTTTTTTTCTAGAGGCAACATAGACCAATCGAGTGTCGTGCTAAAATAGAATTTTTCTGGGTTCGTTTAGCCCTTTTATAAATTAATTGAGTTTTCTAGGCATTTAATGTGCATAATTAAAATTTGAACTACAAGAAGATGCTCCAATGCACCAGAATGGGTTGGAAAATCATATTTGTGTCCTTGGGTGCATATTTAGGTCCCATGCAAGGAATGGGATGAATTACAAGCATCTCAGAGTCGCGTCAAGGCTGCAAACATTGAGAATCTTGGTTTTTAAATTCTCGTAGATCCAAAACTCGCCTGAAATTCATGAAACTTATCCAGGTGTCATGAGACGACACATATATATCATGGTAAAAAATTAGTCCAATTTGGAACTAGTTTTGGGACAAGTCTCTTACGAACCGGAGCTTCCCACAAGAAGCCTCGTGGTTTTGATAGCGAGCGTGTCACCTTTGTGGGCGAAACGACATTCAATGCCTCTTCTCACCTTGAATCTTTTTCAAGAGGCAATATAGACGAACACGAGTGTCGTGCTAAATTATGGAATTGTTAAGGGCTCATTTGGCCCTTTTATACATTAATTAAATTTTCTAGGCATTCAATGTGCATAATTCAAATTTGAACTACAAGCACATGCTCGAGTGCACCAAAATGGGTTGAAAAATCATATTTGTGTCCTTGGGTGCATGTTTAGGTCCCATGCAAGGAATGGGAATGAATTACAAGTATCTCAGCGTCATGTCTAGGATGTATATAATTGACAATCTTAGTTTTTAAATTCCCAAAAAGGCCAAACTCATCCAAAATTCATGAAAATTATCCTCGTGTCATGACATGACACATATAGGTCATGGTTATTTGTTTGAAAATTTTGGCACAAGTTTTGGGACAAGTCTCTTATGAACCAGAGCTTCTCACAAGAAGCCTCGTGGTTTTGATAGGGACCGTGTCACGTTAGTGGGTGATATGTCTCCAACGTATCTATAATTTTTTTATTGTTCCATGCTATTATATTATCATTCTAGGATACTTTTTAAGTATTTACTTGTTGTTTTATATTATTTTCTAGCACAATGGCGACTCGAGGAGCGGCAACCGGAGGGGAAGGTGGGCGACGGTGGGGGAGTGGGTGGTGGCGACGACGACGAAGGTGGCGGCGGCGGCGCATGGAGCGGATAGTGTGAGCGCGCGAAACGAAAGTTTGCGGTGAAAATTTCCCCCCAAATGGACAAAGACAATGGGGAAAATAGCTATGGCGTCGGTGACGTCTCCAACGCCATAGATATATTAGCTATGGCATTGGTGACATCACCAACGCCATAGCTATTTTCCTTCCAAAATTACATCAACTTAATTCAACTTCCGATGGTCAATACAAATGTAGAATAATAAAATACGGCCAAGACAAAAATGTTGAAAGGGGATGGATAAGGTCACATCCAGAAGAAGATTATTAGATTATTACATCAATATTAAAATACGATCGAATGCTGCCAAGTTAATAATAAATAAAAGATAGATGAAAATCAACTACGACGTTGTTTCTCGATTTCTCTTGTTTGTGCGGGGGCTCTGAACCGATGTTTTTCTCTTGTTTGTGCGTAGGCTCTCAACGGAAGCTTTTCTCTTATTTGTGCGGGGGCTCTCAATGGAAGTTTCTGCATCTGACGTGCTTCTGCGTCTTTTCTTACACTTCTCTTTCCGAATAACGTCATCTTCTTCTTGATAGATGCCAGATTGGTCATAGTCATCTAGATCTTCCTTCTTTGAAAATGCTTTACCGTTGTGTTGTTTCTGCACGTCGAGGTGATTTTCATGTTCTGCAACATTCTTCACACCTCCTTCTAGCTCATCGTCATGTACCTCCCCTTCGACTTCAACATCCTCCACTTCCTCACCATGACTTGTCCACCGTGTGCAACGAGGCATGAAATCATATTTCAACAAGTGCATCTTCACACGACCATTAGAAGGGTCAATCAAAACTATGTTTTCGCACTTCTTACATGGACATAATATTTTTGTTTCCCCTTTCCGATTCATATCTTCCAACGCGACCTTGAAGAACCCATTTATAGTTCGATCCATATATATATTACGGCATAAATCATTCACTTCCACAGTGCCTACAAAAAAGGTCAAAAACCATTTCAGCATGTTACGGTCTACACTCAACTTGTCGTTGGTGTTGATGGGACTCCACTCCCGATTCACTTTTTCCGTTGAGACTTATGAGGTATATATCAGTTTTACGTTATTTACATGTGATTGCACTTTGATATATACATTGATGTATTGTGTGTGCCAGCATACTGATCCAGGGATGGCACAGAAAGCACAGAGACTTGACTGTATTGGGTTGGGTCGCTACGGTATCAGAGCACATGTTGACTGTAGGACGTGACCCTAGGAAATGGCTTAGAATTAGGAAGACCTTGATAGGAACAACTTTTACCTTCAACTACTCTCGTAACCTTTGAACTCTTTCACTGAACCTTCCTTATTTCAAATTATAGATGGAGAGCTACATCCTGAACGCAAGAGAGCACTACGAGGATGTTCTCGGTGGCCCATTCCTCATGGAGCTAGTCCAGATGATGAAGCTACCTATACCTGAGATCAAGGTGTGTAAAAGGAAGTCTGGATCATGGGGCATCGGGACCCAAGTATTTGGACGTAAAGAAGACCCCAAGACTGAAGACATCAACTATGGCACGTTAAACCATGACTGTGATATGGGCATGAACACTGCCGTCCATGATGCTATTGCACGCTTAAGCTATCGTCATCGTGCTGAGTTAGGCAACCACTACTTTGAAAGGCTTGGATGGCAGAAGGCTGATGGAGCACACATCATCCTGACGGACGAACAGAAGATGAAGTTTTCACCCCTGCTGGTGTATAATCAAGAGCTGGAGCATTACATCAAGAACCTTCAAATGGACCTTCTAGAAACTTTATTTGAAGAGGAAGCACTTCGTGAGGATCTCAAGGCTGAGAAGCTGAAGGTAGCCAATCCGGAGAAACAATGTCACGAAATCCAGAAGCTTCATCGGGAACTGAAGGATATTCAGGCCATGGCACATGCCGATGATGTCGAAATCTATAAGCTCAAGAACCAACTCCTGAACTACAGGGGCGACACAGGAAAATTTGCGTCAACAGGGATAATATGGCAGAAGAACTTGAGAAGATCAAGCATGACCAGATGAAGACAAGGAATAAGCTAGCTTAGTAGTAGCCCCACCATGAGAGAATAAAGATGAACGTTTTGCGATTAGAGTAATCGACCATACAAACCTTATGTGGGTGGCGATACTATAGGATTGATTGAACTTTATGAATGTGTGGGTTTGAGATTTGATGTTTTTAACTTTTGTGCCATTGAGTTGTTTGTTTATTTTAGTATGTATCCATCCCTCTATTCCTCTTTCTCTTACCCATCTCATCTCAAAACCCTTGCACCCAATAGATGGTGAATGAAGATGGACTCGTGTTTTCTGGATCGATGACTCACTTGGAGACGGAACAATGGGTTCAGAACATGGAGGATGACCTCAGGAATAACCATGTTGCAAGGAAAGAGATGGTCCAGTATGCTCTTCGGTACTTTGCGGGAGGTGCTGCAACTTGGTGGAAGATGCATGAAGCTATCCATGGTTGGCAAGGAGCAATCACTTGGGAAGAATTCAAGATAATTCTACAAAAATCTCATGTAGTCACCAACACCCAGAAGCCCTGTTGCAATGATGTGAAGAAAACTTGTGCTTGCAAGATATGTGGTGAGATAGGACACACCCAGAAAGAACACAAGGAGGGATGCCCTCATTGTGAAGGCAATCACCTAGCTGAGGAATGCCCAACTTGGCAGGTGACATGTTTCTTGTGTGAAGGAACTACTCATTACCCGGCTTAATCCCAAATTTACATCAATGTACAAGAAGTCATCAAGCAGCAGAAAGAAGCAATGAAAGGAGTCCGCAATAATTTTTTGGAAGAACCTATGATGACGGAAGATGTACCAGACCCACTTGGAGATACCTCAATGAAGGGCTACACCAAGTCATGTTATTCATGTGGTGAAGAAGGACATATCTCCCAGAATTGCCCGAAGGAGTATCTGGGAGATTTCCCGACAACAGAAGTGCAATATGACCCTCGGGAGATAGAAGGAATGACCAACCTGGAGAAGAAGAAAGGCAAAGTAAGTGGAGACATCAGATGTTTGCATTGCAGCCTGGAGAGACCCCATTGTTATTGCAAGAAGTATGATCCAAACATCAGGAAAGGAGCCCAACCCAAGAAGAAGAGGAAGACTCCATGGTTTTCTGCACGGAAGGATCTGAGCCACATCACATGTCATCGGTGCAACAAGACACGACACTACTCCTATACCTGCCCGGATAAGAAGGCTAAATATGAGTAGTTGAGTTTTCAATATTGGAAGCAATAAGTGTAATAGGAAGCACTCTTATTTTCATAAGGTTATGGAGTTGAATTATGTAACGGAATTCTTAGAGATTGTAATAACTTCATGAATCAATAGAATTCAATGTGTCATGATTTCCTATGTTAAATTGTATGAGTTGTTACTCTATAAACGAAGATCTCTGACCATTTTCGAGGATATGAGAAAATATGGTCTATGCAGGCATGTGTACATTTCATTTTAAGTGTGGCAGTAATCGGTAAAACCACAGGAATCCAAGGAAAAAGAATGTAACATTCATGCCAAGGAGTCTGGACAAATGAATACGGATGAAAGTGATGCTGGACCATATCAAACTATGTGGATGACAACATTTGTAAGAAAGTATTTTGGAATTGGAATTTTGAGAAGTGATTAAGGATGTGATAAAGGATTGAATATTATTTATGGATGAACCAATACCTTTAATGGTAAACAGACCAATGGAAAGCAAAATGTATTCCACAGAGTGGAGTCTCGATAAGAATAAGTCTATGAATTATTTTTGATCACCCCAAGGTTATGAGGGAATGAAGCACTATCGGATTTAAAAGAAGGATGTAATGTTGGAATATGGAACAATAGTAACTCCACCGATGACTTAAAGTTATAAAAGTAGTGAAGAGGGACCATAACCCACAGACCCCAGGAATTAACAAGGATAAAGCACTACCCTAATGAAGGAAGAATATTTTGGAAGGAGTTGTGATTGGATCAGCAGACGCTTCTTAGGAGGATACGAAAACCCGAGAGTTGTGAAGAAGCGATAGATGTTTTGTTCAGCTTGCATAATCAATGGATTTATCTGAACTTTGTTCGTAGACGATAGATATTCTACAATGCTTGTGAGGATACCCAAGTGTTAGAATACGTGACCCACTGTCTGCGTATGTAGTAATGATTCAAGTACGGGATGGATTGGCCCCCATATGGGAGACTTTTATCATGAACTACTATATGTTGATGGAAAATCATAGAGCCTTAAAAACCTTAGAAGAGTGTCAATGCAATAAGCCAAAAACCTTAAAATGGTAGGACGATGGAACCCTGTACAGGCGACCGTTGCCAATCGTAGGATATATGATGAGATTCTACCCACACCCATTTCCTGCAGGAGAAACCATAAATTGTTGAAAACCATGAGATATCGATCGTTATTTAGTATTGGAGTCACCCCTGCCAGTTAAGAAGACCCAGTCTCGGAAGAACCTTACTAGGATGAAAGGACATAAGATTTGAGGAAAAGGTTATGCCCTCACCGGAAGAGCCTCAGTTGAAGAGTTATCCCGGAGAAATATGAGAATACCGACACCGTCAACTCTAAGGATTGAGTACATGAACTTTGATGGAGCCATGTCTCTGACTCTAAGCGTGGTAGCACCCCACACTTTTTTGGTCAATGGATTTGCTAGAAGACCCCCAAACCCTAACCTTTTCTTTCTAGCCTCTTCAAATCTCGATGACGAGATTCATTTTAAGTGTGGTAGTTTGTAACATCCCAAAACTCTATGTTTTGGAATGTTATATTAAATTAACTATATTGATTGATTGAGTGAATGATTGATTGAAAATGAGTGGAATTGAAACTTTTTGAAAATTTAATGAGAGGGAATAAAAGGACTTTCCTAAAATTTTCCATTTGAATCCCTATTCAATTTTGAGTTCGAATCCTTTCAAAAAAAAACCTCTGATAAACAAATAAAATGAGAGGAGAAAAATGACACTTCAAAATCAGAGACAATGTTTTGATTCAAATTTGAAAACAAAAGCAGAAACTATTTACAATTTATTTGAAATCCAAATTCCTTTTCATTTTAGAGTTTTTGCAAAAAAAGATTTTTTTAAAATATTTTATTTGGCTCTGAAAATATGTTCATGATTTAGGAAAAAAATTGAAAATTTTAATATATAATATGCCTATATCATTTTCTATTTTACCTTTTGTTTTTACGTTTTTGTTTTCTGCCTTTAAAAAAAGGCCTTAGGCCAGCCTCCCCCACCAGGCCGCCCCATGGCCCAGCAGCACCCCATCCCCTTTCTATTTTCCCAGGGCGCAGCCCACCTCCCCCTTTCCTATTTTATTCTTTCCTTTTCTTCTTCCTTCCTTTTCTTCTCTGTTCTTTCCTTCTAGTTCATGGACTGAATCCCTCCTCTCCGGGATTCGATTTTCTATTGATTCTTTCCTTCTAAAATCATGTCATATAAATACCCTAGCATCTCCTCGACTGATTCCCCTAAAAAGTTTCGCCCTAACCATCCCGAAACACCCACTCTTTCGAGTTGGATCTCGCCAAAAACCGACGGAGTTCATCGTCCGTTCCCAACTCCGGTAAGCCACCAGAGGGCCTTTTTCTTTGCCAACCAACCTATTTCTTTGTTGTGACCCTAATTGACATCTTTTATTTGTCCAAAGATCTCCAGAGCGTTGTATCCATCAACTGAACGCCGCCCCAGAATACCGGAGTTTGCTACTGTCTCCTCCACACCGCGCCTCCTCCTCCATCCCGCGCCACTAGGACCGAAGGAGGACTCCCTCCCCAACCCGTCCGACACCAGCGCCACCCCACCCCCCCAACCCCGAGCGTCCTCCCCGTCGGCTGACCGTGCTCCTCCTCCCCATGGTGAGCATGCACATCCCGTCCCCCTTGGGAAAGATTGATACTTGTGATCTGCGTTGGGTTTTTCCCCGAAGCGGAGGGGATGATGCAGCACAGTATAGATAAGTATTTCCCTCAGTGGAAACCAAGGTTATCAAACCAATAGGAGGATTACACAACTCCCGTCTTCAGCGCCTACACACAAAAGAGCAAACACTTGCACCCAACGCGGGCAAGAGGGTTGTCAATCCCCTTGAACTCGTTACTTGCAAGCAAATGAGTAGTGTAGATGATAGTTGATAATTACAAATTGCAAAATAAAAAGAAAAGAAATAAATGACAGCAAGGAAATAAGAGCATTTGTAAATGTATTTGTGAATAGACCCGGGGGCCATAGTGTTCGCTAGAGGCTTCTCTCTCGAAGAAAGCATACAGTGGGTAAACAAATTACTGTTTGGGCAATTGATAGAAAAGTGCATAGTTATGTAATATGTATTCACGACAATGATCATGTGCATATAGGCATCACGTCCATAAACAAGTAGACCGACCCCTGCCTGCATCTACTACTATTACCCCACCCATCGACCGCTATCCAGCATGCATCTAGAGTATTAAGTGAAAGCGAGTAATGCTTGGAGAATGATGACATAATGTAGACAAAGTAAACTCAATCAATATGAATAAACCCCATCGTTTTATCCTTAGTGGCGGCAATACAAATATGTGTCTTGTCCCCTACTTTGTCACTGGGATATAGAGCACCGCAAGATTGAACCCACTACAACACACCTCTCCCATTGAAGATAAACCAATCTAGTTTACCAAACTACAGCGATAGATCGGAGAGAATTACGAAGATATAATGATCATGCAAATAAGAATCAAATAAGTATTCATAGGAGACTCAAATATTTTATCATAAATAATCTGAACATAAACCCACAATTCAACGAATCTCAACAAACACATTGCAAAGATGGATTACATAAGATAGATCACCGCGGGGATCACGGTGATCATGGCAACGAAGAACATAGAGAGAGAGATAGTCATCTAGGTACTAACTACGAACCAGTAGGTCTGTGGTGAACTACTCACACATCACCATGGGAGCAGCAAGGATGATGTAGAAGCCCTCCGTGATCGATCCCCCCTTCGGTGGGGCACCGGAAAAGGGCTCCAGATGAGATCACGGTGGAACAGAGACTTGCGGTGGCGGAAAAAGTGTTTTGGGAGCTCCCCTAGGGTTTTTGGAATATATGTGAATTTATAGGCCAAAATACGGGGTCAAGAGGTGAGGGGGCTGCCACAACCTATCAGGGCGTGACCACCCCCCTAGGCGCCCTGTTAACTTGTGGGGCCCTCGTGCGGCCTCCGATCTTCTCCCGAAGCTTCCAGGTCTTCTTTTGGTCCAGAAAAAGTCATCAAAAGTTTCGGGGCAATTGGACTTCGTTTGGTAATGTAAACTTGAAAAGCCAAAAACATGCAGAAAACAGCAACTAGCACTTGCCACTGGGTTAATAGGTTAGTGCTCAAAAATAATATGAATCAACAAATAAATGCCCAAAAGTATCCTAGAATGATAATATTATAGCATGGAACAATAAAAAATTATAGATACGTTGGAGACGTATCAGCATCCCCAAGCTTAATTCCTACTCGTCCTTGAGTAGGTAAATGATAAAGACAGAATTTTTGATGTGAGATGCTACCCAACATGTAATCTCTTGCATGTATGCTCATTGAGAAACGATGAATTAACAAACATCAACATAGTAATATTTATAAACATAAGCACAATCATCAATCTTTTGAAATATACGCTCCTCAAAGAATGTTTACCCCCATTCATTTTATCATATTAGTAAGGCATGGCGCAGTCTTCACCACATTAATACAAATGTCAAGCACCACGGTGTCCATGTCAGGCAATTGGATCGTACTTTTTAACGCGCTTCTGCTTTTTATTCTTCACACAGTACATGAGTGTGAACCATGGACATAGCATATAGATGGAATAGAATATGGTGGTAGATATCAAAGGGGTAAAAGTGGAGAAGAAAGTCTCGCATCAACTAGTCGTATCAACGGGCTATGGAGATGCCCATCAATAGATATCAATACGAGGAGTAGGGATTACCATGCAACGGATGCACTACATCTATAAGTGTATGAAAGCTCAACTAAAGCTAAGTGGGTGTGCATCCAACTTGCTTTCTCATGAAGACCTCGGGCATTGTAGGAAGCCCATCATCGGAATATACAAGCCAAGTTCTATAATAAAAAATTCCCACTAGCATATGGAAGTGACAAAACATGAGACTCTCTATATGAAAAACATGGTGCTACTTTGAAGCACAAGTGTGGAAAAAGAGGTAGTAGCATTGTCCCTTCTCTCTTTCTCTCATTTATTTTATTTTTTATTTTTCCTTTTTCTTTCTTTCTCTTTTTTCTTTCTTTCTTTTTTTCCTTTTTCTTTTTCTCTTTTTTTCCTCACCGAGACAATTCTCTAATAATGAAAATCATCACACTTTTATTTACTCACAACTCGATATGAAAAACTATGAAATAATATGACTCAATATGAATTCCTCTGGTAGTGTACCAGGATGTGCAATGATCTAGTGTACATGATAATAATGAATGGTGGCTTTGCCACAAATAATATAGCTACATGATCATGCAAAACAATATATATATATAACGATGAGTGAACTAGTCATATGATGTGACGGTGGAAGTTGCATGGCAATATATCTTGGAATGGATATGGAAATGCCACAATAGGTAGGTATGGTGGCTGTTTTGAGGAAGATATAAGGAGGCTTATGTGCAACATAGCTTATCATGCCGTAGGGTTTGGATGCACCGGCGAAGTTCACAGAGATCCTCAAGGTGAGAATGGGCAATGCACGGTAACAGAGAGGTTAGCAAAATATGAGGAGGTGAGAGTGCGTATGTCCATGGATTCACATTAGTCATATAGAACTCATATACTTATTGCAATGTTTTATTAGCTTTCTCGAAGCAAAGAAATACTCGCATGCCCCTAGGGAGGAGGTTGGGAGGAGTTAACAATCGCGCGCCTCCGACTCAAAACAACACTAGGATTTCAACGAGGAATAAGAATGCTCACACATCCCCACCATGCCATAACCAATATTTAAACAAACGGAAAATTAACAACATTTAATATTGATACTCCTACGGACTGACAACCATGCACTCACACCCTTTCACATTACCACATCAATATTATTAACCCATGGTTTCTCTTTTATGTGCTACATGAAGGTTTTGATTATTCACTCCTTGAATACCTATTTTTTGGACTAGTCTTATAACCCATGAAAATTACCGTCACTATTTATTAACTCTCAAAAAAATATAAGTGAAGAACGAGAGTGCAATTATTTCTATAAAATCTATATGCCACCGTGCCCAACAAGATATAAGTGTAGTACTAGAGCAACAACTAAGCTCAAAAGATATAAGTGAAACATACAGAGTATTCTGACAAATCATGGTGAAGGTGTGTCTCTCAAATAGGTGTATCCATAAAACAATGATTGTGGCAAGCTAAAGCAAAAAAACAAACAAAAGAAAACAACACTCCAAGAAAAACTCATATCATGTGATGAATAAAAATATAGCTCCAAGTGACATACCGATGGATTGAGACGAAAGAGGGGATGCCTTCCGGGGCATCCCCAAGCTTAGGTGCTTGAGTCTTCCTAGAGTTTGAAACACCTTAGTAGCCAAAACACCTTAGGGGACTCAAATCACAACTAAAGCAACCACAAATGCAATGTGAATCAAAATGGGTTAGGTTGCGGAATGCTATGGTGATATGGAGGATGATATGATGGAGGTCCTAGACAAACTTGCCAAAATATGAACCATTTTATGGATTCAAATGATGGTGAAGCTAATTTTTGTGGATGGTGGATATCAATAGCTACAAAACGAGCTAAAGAACGCCAAACTCGGACTCTGGATGAATTATTTATGACCGAAACAGTGAAACATGGGTGGCTGAAACCTACAAGGGCCGGACATCCGGGGCTAGGCCGGAAATCCGGGTACTGATGTCCAGAAACTTGTCCGTTTTGGCGCTCCAGGAGCCGATGTCTGGCTGGGGGCCCGGAAATCCGGCCCGACAAATCCAGATCACGATTTGGGGCTCAAGAACTCAATTTGGGGAGGAAATTGGGGATTTCAAAATCAAAATTGGATGGGTAAAAAAAACTTGGGGCTAGGGAACGCAAAGGGAGGTAGATCCACTTGCTAAACACTAGATCCACAGATCAAAATCAACAAAAACTCACAATAACAACAAATCACAAGAAAATTTGGGGGGCTCTTTTTCTGGGGAATTTTCTAAATTGGGAAGAAAAATCCGAACTAAAGCAAGAAAAGTGGGGTGTAGGGCTCCAAATTCGTGTCAACGTGGCTCATGATACCAAGATGATATGGGGCAAACCCAAGGGTGGCCCGATCTTCATGAATTGGAGGTGGATTCGAGGAAGAACACGAGGGGAAAACATGGAGAAATCAAAGGGGAAACACTCTATTGGACAAGATCCACACCAGGTACTCCTCAAATCACAAACAATACACAAGGTGCATCAAGATCCAAGAAAAACAGTCAAAATAAAGATACATAGGTAGTTCATCCAAATCTGTAGGAGAGATGGGCCTTGAAATCCGTGATGGATCCTCCCTCGAAAGGGGCCTTGACATCCTCTAGGGATCTTCTCTGGTGGAGGCCCCAGTCTCCATGAGAGAGGTAGAGGAAGGAGCAAAGCTCACTAGAATTAGCTATCACTTTGCTAACCCTAAAATGGAGGAGGGGTGGTGTATATATAGTGTTAGCCACGAAGGGGTAAGTGAGGGGCACACGGGTACATGGGCTGCGGCCCAAGCCTCTGCGGGCAGGCAGGTGCCGGATGTCCGGTTGGGGGGCCGGATGTCCGGCCCTAAGCTTGGCTGGGTCTACGGGATTCTGTCTCCTCGTGCCAGATTTCCGGCAGTGGGTCGGATGTCCGGCCAGGCGATGTCACGCCGCATGTCCGGACCGGGCCAGATATCTGGCCGATGATGCTTCGGCAGCTCGGGGGCGCTACTCCTCTTCTTCTGTACAGGCGCCTGATGTCCGGCCTTTGCCCGAATGTCCGGCCGCTGTAGCTCCAGAAGCTCCGTCATCTTCCATCGTCGCTTCCAAGCTTTCCATCACGGATGGTGTAGTTGTTCCTCTGCACTTGCACTCCTCCTCGTCATCTATGAAGTTCCGACAATACCTATGTAGGGACACGCGAGGAGGGTCAAGTAGTATACCATCCTCGAAGGGGTCATGTGAGCATGTGTAAAGGAGATGATTCACCTTTATGTATGTGAAGTAGATGTCGCATGTGCCACTTGCCAAACAGACCCTTGTCATGGTGATGTCCGTAGGATGCTCCGCATCAGCGCGGCTCGGGCCGGGGCGAGGCGACAGGGGCCGAGCGGGGCAGTCGTGGGCCTAGCGGGCCCTGGCGGCTGGTGGGAGGGCTGGCGACCCGGAGGAGGGAGAGGTGGCTGCTGGTGGTTGGTCTGATGCTGAAAACGAGGACGAAGGCTAGGGTTGCCCAAAATGGCAAGGGAGGTGTCTTAAATAGGTAGGAATAGCTAGGGTTGTGGGTTTTAGGGGGTTTTGGAGCCCTCTGATCACGATTGGATGGTTCGGATCGAAGGGGTTAGGCTAGGTGGGCTGGTAGGCTGTGTAGGGATCCTTGGATTGAGAAGGGAGGGAAGGACGGGCAGCCCGGCAACAAGTTTTAGTTACGAAAAAATATTCCACAATTTAACCGGCTATAGTGCCACTATAGTTTAATGGTTGGGATATCAGACAACCTCCGAATGCGACGAAATTTGACACGCGCTCTACCTACAATATAACAAGACCGCACGCCAACTTTCAACCCATTCTGAGAAAGGTTTATTCCCACTTACAAAATAATTATTTAACGACGTTGCAGGAGCGGGTGAGTGTGTTTGGTCTCGAAACGGTCAACGATGACAACTGGGATAACCGGTATCTACAAACGGATGCAAGTTTTAAAAAATGACGGCAACAGAGTGCCGATGAAATGCGGATGATGTGATGATGAAGGTGGCAAACAATAAATCACACGACAATAAGGAAATAAATCGGAAGGCATTTGGAGCGCCGGTCTCGCGTTGTTACAGGATTGACGTGTCGTTGTGCTCCTTGACTTGGTCTGACACCCAAATCAAAAAGACGAGCTCGCCACAGGAATCCGCGGCGTATTCTAGGTTCCCGATTCTGACGATCTATCCTGGACGTGGTTCTTGACTTGGCCGAGGTGGCCCGTCGGGTTAGCATGGAAGGCGATGCTGCCAAAGGCAAAAGTTGTCCGGGCCAAAAGGTCATGTCAGAACCGACTTGGTCATTGATCTGGAGTGCTATTCCACCGCTGCGACATTGAGGGATCTGTATGGGCACAAATGATGGCATCAAGTCCAGCAGATCTCAGGTAGGTGTCCCGAAAAGGTAGCCTTGGAGCAATGGTAAGAATGACACAAGATTTTACCCAGGTTCAGGTTCTTCCGAAAAGATAATAATCTACGTATTGCTTTGATTGTATTGATTTCGTGGGAGTACAAGTTACGGGTTGATCTACCACGAGATCGTGTGTGTATGAATGTTCGTTGTTTATGGGCGCTACCCGTTGGTTTATATAGATACCATGGGGTCTAGGGTTTACACATAGGACAATTACATCTATATTCGCAATATTGAGGTTGCTTTTATCATATTCTTACTCTTTTTTATTGCTTGCAGAAATAGACATTCGTGGTCAGGCTGATCATGCTTCCGTCATCGTCAGTAATCTCTAGAAGGTTGGTTTAGCGACTGCTAAGGCGCAACATGGTCGCACGTTGTAGTCGGATCGTCAAGGTCGACTCCATCAAATCAATAGTTATAATCTCATCAAAAGATCGGGACACCACTTCGCCTCTATCAAGTAGGGTGTTACACCACTATGGTGATGTGAACCTGGGAAAAATTCTTTGTCTCGTGCGTGGAGTGAACGACGTTGTTTCAACCCCTGACTGAACAATCTAGGAGCAACATCGTAGCTCCAATCTCGACAATCACCCGTCGACAGCGCAAAGTGCGACATGCTGGGGTCAAGATCGGAGACGCGTGATGATGAACCGAGGATGAGGGGAGGAGAGTTGGGAGGAGTACAACTTCGATCTGACGACGTTGGACAACCGGATTGGACGGCTTTGGGATCACCGATCGGCCGCCCATGCCGGCTGCCCAACGCCAAGCACTAGTCTAAACGTTATGCCGCTAAATCTTTTTTACCTGGGTAATGTATAACTTTCAACTAGTATAAATAAAATGGCAGTTCTATATCTAGGTAACACATCATAAGGTACACATGAAACTGTCTGCATATTCCTATATACCTACCTATATTTACTACTGGACTCCCCATATCTATCTATCTATATCTTCTTTTTGTTTGACGGTAACACATATGGCGGAGAACAACCAGCCCAACCTTGGGTTATAATGCCATCTCTCCGCCTCACCCTTACCCTTAGCCCTGGCCCTTTCTCTCTACCGATCTATAGCGGTATTTTATTATCGCTAACCTCACAGTAATCCATCAGGCGAAAACCTAAAGCGAAAGTAGGAGCAAAATATTCGTCCTAGTTAAGGTATGCGAGGTGAGTGCGCGTGATAGTGTTGTACATGGTGGGCAGGGGCGTCTGCTTTCCAACGGAAAATTAATAGGAGATGCTGCTAGCGGTCGCCTCCTCTGTCTCTGCCCTCCCTTTCTTCGTTAACGTGCGTGCGCCGCGGCGGACGGGCGCGTGGCGGCGGCATGGCTGGGTTGCGGAGACGACCGGCGATGGTGATGATGATTATTGCTTGGTCGTTTGTGCGCAGGGGATACGAGGGCAGCGGCGGAGATGTCCGTTGCCGATGCTGCCGCTGCGTCGGACAAAGGTAAGGAGAAGGTGCAAGAGCCGGTGCCCGCGGCGAGGGCGGCAGGGGGCGGAAATGGGAGGTTCATGGCTTACCCGGCACGGATGGCGGAGCACAAAGGCGTGGTGGCGGACGCCGCCCTCTTCAGGGCTGAGCTCGAGAAGCTGCACGCGCACATGGGCACAAAGCTCAAGTAAGGGATCGGTGGCAACCTTCCTTCCTCTCTATGCATCACCGTTTCACCATTCATGCGCCTGCAATATAATTTCGAGCTGTTCTATATGATGTTCTAATTATCGCTGTTGTTGTTCCATTTATTTTTGTTTTCCTTCAAGTTGGAGATAAATATGGGAGGGGAGAAAGGGAGGTTTGGTGAGACGAGGCAATCTTGATAACGAATTGTGCAAATGCCTGCATTTTTTTTGGACCCGTGTTCGTTTAGTGTACTAATCTGTAATCTCCCTCCCTTTATATTATGTGGCCCAAATTTGCCAACATGTCTCAAGCCATAAATCTGTTGGTACCAATTACGTAGCTAGTTTGTTATCTGCTTTGGTCCGTCTGATAGCTGGCTACGCCTCTGAATATGGGATTATTGTTTCATTCAAATTGGATATTGTCCTTCCAAATAATTATTTTACCAGTTTACCAAGTGGACTTCGAAACGCACCAGCTTGTGTTCATTTCGCGCCTGTCATTTAGCATCACCTCATATCATTTTCTCGGTATTTTTTCCCCTTATTTTTGTCACATGGGGCACCAACGTGTTTGGCAGCTTTGCTTATAATTCTGTACTAGTATCATTGAGCATGGTTTGTTTGGTGTATCTCTAACTCTTTTTCACTGTAAGGGTGCCAATTATTGGTGGAAAAGACCTGGATCTTCATCAACTATTTAAGGAAGTTACCTCACGAGGTGGTATTGATAAGGCAAGAAATTAATAGAATTACTTATATTTAGTGGTTTAAAGTTTCTTTCGGAAGTAGTTTGTCTGGCCATATTTGTTACATTGTGCTGCAATTGTACTACCCCGAAAAGGTAATATGACATTTCGACTCGTGGATATATTTATATACCCCCTCTCCGCCTATGTTCTGTTAGGTACTGTTGAATGCCACAAAGTAATTTGGAGTGGCAATCATGTAGTCTATCTTGTGGTCCGATAACAAAGTATGATGGAACAAATCATTACTGTCAGGTGTCATTCAATAGCTGAACTCTGCAGCTAATTATTTAGCCATGTTTTGTACAAATAACTGACCTACAAATTCTTGAAATAAAAATTTGGTCTACATGTTAAATCAAAGTTTGTGTCAATGTAGCAATCACTTAACTAAAGTTTTCGTTAGAACGGAAAATGGGCATGCAATTTTAGTTCATATGAATTCCATTGTTATTACATTGGTAGGTCTTCATCTTATTTTCCCCAATTTATCCTACGGGGTAATGAAATTCTCACGCATGATTTCTCATTGCTACCTTTCTCTAGCCACAGTCCAGATATAGTTATCGCTTATGCAAGATGCCAATTATCGGGGAAAACAACAGTGCTCATCATACGAGTAGCCCACAAGCAATTCCATTTAGACAAGAATAAATTTCATAAAAATCCTTCAAAAACATCAATGATATAAATGTGTTAAAACATGTGGACTGGCTAATGTACCATGTTATTCTAAAACTTGTATAGCATAGAACATGTTTTAGAAGTAAAAATCTGAATTATGAACACTTGAACTGGAACCTGGATTCAGCTAATTGCAAACCAACCTTGCTTGGTACGTCTGCCAAGACTTATTGGTATAAATACCGTATCTGAATCCTTACTACATTTTTGGTAGGCAGAGATTGCTGTTATAGAAAAGCAAGTTAAAGCCACGACACTTCAAAATTTGTGGTGTTTTTTTGAATGTATTGTTAGTCATCACTTTATCTGTAAATATGCAAAGTCAGAAGGTCAGATTGATAACTGTTTGTGTGGCTGCCTCGCACAGGTCAAGGCAGAAAACAGATGGAGAGAAGTAACCGCGTCATTTATTTTCCCTGCGACTGCAACAAATGCTTCTTTTATGTTGAAAAAATACTATATGTCACTGTTATACCATTTTGAACAGTTCTACTTCTTTGGAGCACAGGGCTGGTATCAACAAGAAAGTGGTGTGTGCAATCTACAGAGTTCCGTGTTCTGTTCTGACTGTCACTTTCTTGCCATTACTCAGACCATGTTTTTACCGCAGATCCCAGATCACTGCCTTGCATGGAAGTGAGAGCTGAAACACAAAACACCGACAAAAGAAAAAGGGCCACCAATGCCTCGTCAGGTCAGTTTCAGTCAGCTCATCTTCTTTCCCCCTCTCCAGTGTAGCGTTATCTCTTAACCCTCCATCTCAGATTTTTGTCCGTGGCATAGAGTTTGAGGAGGATGAAACCATATCTTATGCTGGATACCATCTCTTAACAAAATGCAACACACCTGTCATTAAATTTTGTACTCACTTTTCGATTAGACTCATATATAATCTTAACAAAAGTGGGTTCTAGTGTTCCGTTTTTATTTACTCTGCATATTAGCTTTGTATAAACTTTGACCAAGTTTATGGAAAAAATTATTAACTTAGACAATAATAAATCAATACTATTAGATTCATCGTTGAATACATTTTCACAATATACATGTGATTGTAAATGTTCATATTATTTTCTATAAACTCGGTCAAACTTCATAAAGTTGGACTTAGGACAAAGCTAATATGCAGAGTAAATAAAAATAGAGGGAGTATTAAATAGTTGGCCTATACGATTCAACCCATTGAGATGGTGAGTAAATTGACATGGCAAGCTTATATACAGCTAATAAGAGACGATCACTGGGACTGGACGTAGCACTCATCAGATACGGATGGGTATGCACGTTTCTGTTAGTTTATAGAAACCCTGTATTATCATGAGTTCATGATATTGTTACTTACATGATTCACTAATCTTTATTCTAGTTTAGAATGGTTTGTTTGGCAGTAATTAGATCTATATATCACTTAGTAGAAGTTACAAACAGCCACATACATATATTGTGTTCAAATTATATGGAGCTTTCTGAACGACAAATATAGCTAACAAATTGGAAGACTTGGAGGTGATTTAATACTCTCGAGGAAAGATATTAACATTGATGTGACTAATTCCGTTTTCCTTTAACTGTTTTAGACCCAGCTTTGGCTTCTGATAATGCCGATGTGGATGTAATAATTGATGGCAAGTTTGAACATGGTTACATTGTAACTGTTATTACGGGATCAAAATCCACAAAAGCAGTCCTTTATAATTACAGCGAGGAACCTGCTCTTACAACTCTGGCATCTACTATGCCCGTAAACAACACTGGTTTGAAGGGTGGACGTAGGCGGAGGCAACGCAGGAAGAAGCTAAGTACAACAGACCCCAGACATCCCAAACCGAACAGGAGTGGCTATAATTTCTTTTTCCAAGACCAGCACAGAAAGCTAAAGCCAGATTATCCTGGCCAGGACAGGCTGATCAGTAAAATGATTGGTGAACGGTGGAACAATCTAAGCCCTGAAGACAAAGCTGTAAGATAGAAAAAATCTATTGAAATCTCAGCTCTACAAATCATCAGCTATTTTGTCATGCGATCTGTCCCTTCTGTGATTTTTTATAGGTGTACCAAGAAAGAGGTGTACAAGACAAGGAGAGATACCAGTCTCAGTTGGCTGCTTATAGAGAAGAACTGAGAACAGGCCAGCCTATCAGCAATCCTATGCCTATTATCGGCAATGCTGCACCTATCCAGCAGACATTTCCCCAGACAGAAGTAACTATTGATGAAGTGGACTCCAAGGTCAGTAAAGGAGATATGCTGCTGTCCGATGAAAGGTACAACAACAGCGACGAAGGTGTTGATTCAGGTGGAAAACTTGTTGAAGATGAAGAGTTCAACACTGATACATCTCCTGAGCCTAGCATGGATACCACTGATTCTCCTGGGCCGCTTGATCCTTCTGCTGATGGTGACCGATTTGAACTTCGCAGGAGGGAGAACCCCAACAAAAATGAGAAACAGAGCACTGCACCTAAATAATGATTGAAAAATGACTTAATGGTACATTCTTCTGGTACAAGATTGAAAATAATAAGTTGAAGCGAGCGGCAGGTTATGCCTCCTGCCTTGGTTGTAGGATCAGGTTGATGTCTAATTTTTATTCCTTTTATATATCAGCATTGTTTTAGAAACTGCTACGGGCTGATATATGTGGGTAATGCTCTATTAGTGCATGAAATGCTGTGGGTTTTTTTTTCTTCAGTTTGGAACTTCCCAAGTTGATATGTTGAATTGGATGGATGGACGATAGATGGTTTTGTGTCATTTTGAATTCTTGCTGACATTAGTTTCGGGCTGTTAGTACCACCGTAACGCGTTGTAACATGGCCTGATGAACTTGAATTCCGAGGAAATGAACATGAGAGAGAATTGAATCTAGGGTTTTATCTCATCTAGGGTTTTATCTCGCTCAGAGACGAAGGCTTGGGCACAACCACCTGGAGGTGGCTATGGTTTAGCCCGATTGCATCAATAGTTGTTAAGATCCAACCGACGTGTTCCATCTGATCCGCTCCTGTCAAAACGTCATTAAGATTAGCACATCTGTTTATTAGTGTCCAAAGCGTCGTACAAAAGCGATCGCTCGTACGGGCGTATTCTCGTTGCCGAACAGGCACCTCCTGGCGCCTCAAACTGAGACACCAATCCTTGTATATAAGGGCTTTGCCCAACAATCAATGAGATTACAAGTTCCTCTCAATCTACTGAACTCTAATACACTCTAATACGTTATCAGCACCGTTCTACCAACAGAGCATCGAGACGAGGAGAGAAGGTAAGATGGCAGGGGTGAACCTGCAATGAATCGCCTCTGCTCTTGTTCGCTTCATCGAACGGGAAATCCATCGATCTGCCAGACGCCACAATGTTGGAGTGGATCGTCGTTGGGGCCAGGCAACGGCCGCCGTGGTCGTCGGGGTCACCCTGGCCCCGCCACGACAGATCAGGCAGGACCAAGCACCCCACCAGCGGTTGTCCACCCCGCCCATCAGGCACCTCCGATGCCGGCCTTTGTCGCTCAGCCGTTGGACTGGCTCTTCGCCGGCCCAGCAGCACCATTCCTGAGCGAGGACGATGACTTCGAAGCTGCTATGGCCTCGCCACCGCCGGGGATCTTCTCCGACAACGTCATGAACGCAGGCGTGCCCCTCTGTCCGGTGCACGGATATGAACCTTGCCATGCCCGCGACTTCTGCCCCGTGCACGGGTACGAGTCGTGCCCTAAACCCCCAGCCACTCCACCGGAACCGGAGGTCGCCTATCCAGACCTTCCAACGCCGACGCCCGCCGACGAAGAGAGCTCTTCGCCCCTCCAGGCTATGGCCCCGTGCCCGCCATGATGGAGTGGGAGGCAACGCCGACCGAAGAGGAGGAACAGTGGCTCAACTCCGTTGTGAAGGAGCCGACCACTCCGACGGAGGACGATGAACCCGGTGCCACCATCCTCGACCTCAACGCTCCTGCCGGCTTGAAGATTGTGGACGCGACTTCATCATCCACGGCCCCTGCAACTCTGTCGCCTCCGTCGCCGGCAAGCCCACGAACGCCTCCACCGGTGGCTCACCGACTCCTTTGCCGATTCGCGGCGGCGCTGGACAACACCGCCCCGGTCTCCGTTCCGGCTCCTGGGCCCCTGCACGCCTCCACCTCCCCGGCTACGCTGCGGGGGACCCGTCCTCATCCTGAAGCTCGCCGGCGCTAGGCGCCATCGGCAGCGGCCGACGGGATTTGTGGGGGTGGCGGTGGAGGGGGGGGGGGGGGGGGGGGGGGGGGGGGATTGTCCCCAACCACCCCACCAGTCCCTCTTATCCGCTCGATCAGCGGCGTCCCCATGGCCCTAGCCGAAAGGCCTAGTGGGTTGTGGCCCATCTACAAATGACTGGCAGAAAAGAAAAGAAAAACAACGGGTTGTAGGCTAGCTGCAGAAAAGCCCTTATATTATTGGGGTTTCACCCATTAGTCCAACTACTAGTACTATTTTAGTCCTTGTCATTTTTTAGCCCCGTAATTTTGGGAATTCGTAGATAGGTTTAACTACTAGTGTTGTAATTAAGTACTTGTCATGTTTTAGACCTTGTATCTCGGTGTGATTATATATTGTACTCAATTAAATTGTGTATTCATGTTTAGGCCATATTATGTCTATAAATTATTATATGTTCAATGTGTTTGCAATTTGCAATCCCTATAACATGTACAAATGGTACAATAATATCATTTTCCAATTGAAAACCCATTTATTTATTTATTTATATATTTTTGCAACTCAAATATTAATTCACCACCAATTAAGTCCAAAAATGCCTATGAAGCACAAAAAATAGACTTAATTCGAATAGAATTAATATGCAAAATTATAAGTGACTACCTCAAATTTATATATGAGATCATAAGGTAATGTGGCATCTACTGCATAATTTGCAGATTATCCACAATTATTGTGAGGTCTACATTTTGTCGAGAATTGACATTATGACTACCTTTAATGTGCTCTCTTATATATTTAAATCAAATCATAACATTAGGTACTAAGATCAAGGCATCTACTAACCTATGTTAGATTATGCTCCTTAGTGTTGTGAGATGTACTCCATAAAAAATGGTTATTATCTCCAAAGTGGTATGATTGATGATTTAAGGTCTACACTAAACAAAGTTCAAGTCTCTAAAAACAGTTGCAAAATTTATTACAACATGACCATGATGATTTTAATTTACATACAAGTAAATTGATCAAATATATGGTTCTCAATCTTGTAGGAAAAGGGACCGTTAAAGAATTTGAAGAGCTTGCGCTCGATGGACACAACAACCCTACATAGGCTATGGATGTTAAAACCAGTCTTTCTTCCTATGGTATTGCAGATGCACTCATACCTCCTGCAGATCCTCTTCAAGAGGGGATTGCACCATTAACCGAGCAACAACAATATGGTGCTTTATACATAATAAGACACCATATCCATCTAGATCTCAAATCCAAATATTTGATGGAGGAATCTCCAAGCAATATGTGGCAATCACTTAAGACTAGATATGAACAACAAAAGGTAGTTATACTACCTGAAGCTAGTCATGAGTGGACCCATTTAAGACTCCAAGATTTCAAATCATTAGAGCTTATTGTCATGAGGTTCATAAAATTTGTTCAAAGTTGTGGTTTTGCGAGAAGGAGCCTACTGAAGCAGAGAAGATAGAAAAGACTCTATCAACTATGCTCCCGGCTGACAGGATCCTACAACAACAATATCGTGCCCGGAATTATACAGATTATTCAGAACTTATACATGTGCTCCTCCAGGGTGAGAAACACGATGAACTTCTGTTAAAGAATAGTCATCAACGCTTAGTTGGGGCTGCTCCTCTACCTAAAGTACATGCAATTTTTCAGAAAACACTAAGTTCAGTGGTTCTTTCAAAGGCCAAACAAGAACTTTAACGGTAAGAGTAACCACAAGAAGAAGAACAAGCCACAAAATTTAGACATGGGGAAGGGCATAACAAAGAATAAGTTTGATACAACTAAACTTTGCCAGAAATGTGGATGCTACAAGCATGCCACCAAAATATGCCGCACCGCAAGACATCTAGTAAACCTCTACCTGCAATCCATGGGACGTAACAGACCTGCCCAAGGAGCAAGATATGAAGCTCACTTCAATCTTCAACCTGATAACAACATGGAAGTTGGTTGTTCGCAAGATGTTTTAAGGAGCACCAAGTAACAACAACGAATTCCATCTGTCGCAGGACTCCATGGACATGGAGAATACGATGATCGAGTATGCCGCCGACATGTTCGGGGACTTTGACTAGTCAATTGACTCCATTTAGATATTTATTTGTTTACATCCACCAGATTGTTGTAATAAAAACATATTGTTATTGTTGTTGTCGTCATCCTGTATTGTAGAACTTATTTTTACATATAGCATCAGCACTTTGATATCAATAAAAATTGTATGTATTTTATATATCCAATAAAGTGTTTTCATTAACTGAAAATTTCACATCTCAATATATAGATTTCTACCGGAGTCAATTCAATGGAGGAGGAAATGTGCCTTGTGGACAGTGGCACCACAAACTCTATACTTAGGGAAATAAAGTATTTCCAAACTGTCACAAAGTTAAATGGAGATATTTTAACAATCGCTGGACGTGATGCAGTAATTGTTGGAACAGGACGTGCCATATTTACCCTCCCTATAGGTACACAAATTGTAATTGAGGATGCTTTATTGTATATCGATTCAACTCGTACCCTCATAGGTTTGAAATATCCGCAAAAATGGTTTCCACATTGAAACCCATGAAGACAACAAAGAGGAATATCTCCTTTCTACAAAAGACAACGGATATGGCAAACAAATATTTGAGAAAATTCCATCTTTATCATTAGCATTGTACTACACATACATAAAACCCGTAGAACACTGCATATAAGGTAATTTTTCAGAATATTAATACATTCCATACTTGGCCTGATCGCGTTGGTCATCCCGGTATCGGGATGATGAGGAAAATTATCTGCAATTCCAATGGTCATGACTTAAATGAAGCTAAATTTCCAGAATCTTCAGATTTTATGTGCACTTCATGCGCTACTGGGAAACTCATTTTAAGACCATCATATCTTAAAATTCAATTAGAACCACTTCAATTCCTTGAACGAAGTCAAGGCGATATTTGTGGTCCTATCCAACCATTGTTTACACCTTGTAGGTATTTCATGGTTCTAATAGATGCATCTACACGATGGTCTCACGTGTGTTTACTATCTACACAAAACCATGGATTGGCGAAAATAATGAGACAAGTTATCAAATTACAAGCTAATTGTGCAGTGAATCGTCGGTTGTTGGAATGACGCGAGCCGGGCCGGGCCTCGATTCCTTTCAAAAAGATGATTAAATCAATTCGAATGGACAACGCTGCTGAATTCTCCTCACATGCTTTTAATGACTATTGCATGTCATTAGGCATTGAAGTTCAGCAATCGTTCCCATATGTCCACACTCAAAATGGATTGGCTGAATCTCTAATTAAGAGAATTAAGCTCATTGCACGACCCTTACTAATGAATTGCAACTTGGCAACCTCTTGTTGGGGTCACACAGTTTTACATGCTACCGACTTAACTCAATTGCGACCAGCTGCATATCACAACACTTCCCCTCTACAATTAGTACGTGGAGATCTACCAAATATTTCCCATCTGCATAAATTCGGATGTGCCACATATGTGCCAATCTCACCACTGCAGCGTACATCCATGGACCCACATAGGAAATTGGGGATCTAGGTGGGGTACAAATCACCGTCGATAATCAAGTACCTTGAACCCCTCACGAGGGATCTGTTCACAATCTGTCACGCTGACTGTATCTTCAATGAGGACCATTTCCCGACATTAGGGGGAGACATCAAGTACCAAAAAGAATGCCCGGAAATCGACTGGAATGCCCAAGGCATTTCGTTCTTTGATCCACGCACTCAAGAAATTGAACTTCAAATTCGATTTTTTTTTAATTTGCAACACATTGCAAATAACCTGCCTGATTCATTACTGACTATAAAGGTGTTACCAAATCCTACAATCGTGCCAAAAACGTGCCTGAAAGAGTGGAGGTACCAATAAAAACTACTCAACCCCCTGTTCAGAGGAAGAGGGGGGAGAAGTACGACCATAGAACAGGATTCAACTCCTCACAAGCAACAAAGGAAACAAAGAAAGAAACCCTCTGAACTAGTAAATGAAAATCAACCTAGTGTTGATAATCATCAAATGGGTAATATACACCCAGTGGGAGGACAACCTCCACAACCCAGCTCAGTTGTGCACTCAATGACTCGGACATTGGAAAACCCTGACTCAATGGTATTGGGAAATCACGACCAATCAACAAGGGTAAATGAAATTTCCACAAACTATATTGATTCTGGAGAATCTTACAATCGTAAGTCTACAATTGCCGACATATATTTCTCAACTACAATTGCAAACAATCTTCTAAATGATCATGATCCAAAGACCATGGAAGAGTGTAAGAAATGCTCCGAATGTCCTAAATGGAAGGATGCAATCCACATAGAGTTAGCCTTGCTCAATAAATGAAAGGTATTCACTGAAGTAATACCTACACCTCCCAGAGTTTTCCCTATGGGATTCAAATGAGTTTTCGCCCATAAAAGAAATGAGAACAACGAGGTGGTGAGATATAAAGCAAGGCTTGTAGCCCAAGGTTTCACGCAGAGACCAGTCATTGATTTCAATGAAACATATTCTCTAGTAATTAGTGGTATTACTTCTCGATACCTTATTTCTATGACAGTACAAACTCGCCTATCTGTGCAATTGATGGACGTAGTGACCGCTTACCTTTATGGTTCACTTGATTCAGACATATACATGAAGGTTCCTGATGGAGCCCCAGTCCCGAATCCAAACGCAAAACGCAACACATATTGTGTAAAACTAAATAAGTCTTTATACGGCTTAAAACTGTCAGGTCGCATGCGGTACAACTGACTTAGTGACTTTTTTTTGAAAAAAGAATACTCTCATAATGATGATTGCCCATGTGTTATCATGAAAAAGTCCGCAACTGGATTTTGCATTATTTCAGTGTATGTTGACGATCTTAACATCATTGGAACCACACAAGATATTGATGAAGCAAGCAATCACCTAAAGACGGTGAGATGTAGGATTTGGGTAAAACCAAATTTTTCTTGGGATTACAACTTGAGCACCTTCCCTCAGATATTTTGGTTCATCAAACCACCTATATGCAAAAAATAATAGAGAAATTCAATATGGACAAATCCTATCCATCCAAAACTCCTATGGTAGTTTGATCTCTAGACGTAGAGAAAGATCAGTTTAGACCAATGGATGATGGAGAAGAGATATTAGGACCTGAAGTTCCATATTTTACTGCCGTTGGAGCGCTCATCTATCGTGCAAATTGCACCAGGCCTGATATTGCATTTGCAGTGAATTTACTAGCTAGACCTAGCGCAACTCCCACTAAACGCCATTGGACGGGAGTTATGAATATCTTTTGATATCTCGAAGGCACAAAGGATCTTGGCCTATTCTTTCAATTTCAGAGAAATCTGGATATTGATACTGATGCAGGTTACTTATCTGACCCCCATAACTCCAGATCACAAACCGGTTTCGTGTTCCTACATGGTGGGACAACCATTTCATGGAAGTCATCCAAGCAGACTCTAGTGGCTACATCCACCAATCATGCTGAAATAATAGCATTATATGAGGCATCACATGATTGTGTATGGCTTCGTAGAATGATAAACCACATACAAAAAACATGTGGTAAAGGTTCTATCAAATCTCCAACCATTATCTACGATGATAATGTAGCTTGTGTTGCTCAAATGCAAACGGGTTACATAAATAGCGATATCACTAAGCACATTTCTCCTAAATTATTTGTTCCCCATCAATTACAAAAGAAAGGGAAGATAAACATTTTGCAAGTCAAATCATGAGACAATCTCGCTGATCTATTCACGAAATCAGTCCCTGTTTCAACATTTTAAAAATATGTTCATGGGATTGGTATGCGATGACTTCGAGATTTGCAAAATCAGGGGGAGTCTCTCTCTGAATCATAACCTGTTCAAACATTATATTGCACTCTTTTTCTGTTTATGAGTTTACTCTCATGGTTCTCATCAAGGTTTTTAATGAGGTAATATCAACACCAGATCAGGCTCTTCAAACCGTGCCGCTCTCCTGGCCATTCTCGGTTTGGGGGCTCGACATTGTCGGCCCCCTCCCCCGTGCTACTGGGGGCTTCGAGTTCTTGTTCGTCGCCATCGACAAGTTCACGAAGTGGATCGAAGTTGAGCCTGTGAGAAAGGTAACGGCACAGGCAACAGTCAAGTTTCTCAGAGGGATTGTTTCCTGTTTTGGAGTCCCGAATAGGATCATCACCGATAATGGCACACAGTTCACCAGCAGCACTTTCATGCAATACTGTCAAGATATTGGCACCAAGGTCTGCTTTGCCTCAGTTGCCCACCCCAGGAGAAACGGGCAAGTAGAGAGGGCAAATGCTGAAGTGCTGCAGGGCCTCAAGACGAGAACTTTCGACAAGCTGCGCAAGCACGGAAGGCGCGGGATTGATGAGCTGCCGGCAATTCTTTGGTCGGTCAGAACGACGCCAAATCGAGCCACCAGCGAGACATCCTTCTCCCTAGTTTATGGTTGAGAAGCAGTTCTTCCCACGGAAGTCACGTACGGATCACCGAGAGTGCAGGCCTTTGACGAGGACCAACAGGAACGGCTACGGCATGATGATGCCACGCTCCTCAAGGAAGATCGTCTCCAGGCCGCACTGTGTGTCACTATGTACCAGCAGGCTTTGCGCCTCTAGCATAGCCACAAGGTGCCCGCCAGGATTGTTGAGGAAAGCGACCTTGTTCTTCGACGGATTCAGTCCACGAAGAGATCAAACAAGTTGATGCCGAAGTGGGAAGGCCCTTACCGGGTGGTACGAGTCACCAAGCTTGGGGTAGTCCGCCTGGAGACCGAAGATGGCACTCCGGTGGAAAACTCATGGAATATCGAGCATCTTTGAAAGTTCTACCCGTATGGCGCGGTTGCCGGGTCTGCCCGGCAACCCCTTTTGTGCAAGTTATGATAGAAGGACATGTAATCCTTTGTACAAAGCCAGGCGATGACCCTGTTGTGAGGACCCCGACTCATAAGTCGTGATAACAGAATGCACGTGTACAGTGATCCCAGAGATCAATGCTCACTGAACACATATAAGGTGAATAACAAGAGTCTTACATCCATACATACCGTCTTACACAAATAAAGACCATCGAGGTCAAGTCTTACATAGATAGGGCCATGAAGGCCAAATAACAGACATAAACTCGCAGCGGAAATCTTGAAAGATAGCGTAGACCCATGCCATCTTCCTTAACCCTACATGCATTCTGACTGGCAAGTGTCCTAACTCGCATGTTCGTCACCAACGAATTCTTCACCATATTCCTTCTGTTACATGCCTGGCCAATTAAATAACCAGTGGCAAGCCAATGATTACTTTGAATGTACTCTCAAGCAACCCATGTTTTGGAACAAGGTATGACATTGCATGATATAGCACTAAGTAGGTAAGTTGCAGAAAGCTAATTTTTGAGTGCAATGATATGATCAATCAACTTGTATGAGCATGCATCATGAAGATACAAGTATCCGTATGAACAGGTTACATATATCAATATAAACAAGGTCTGAACATCTCATGTTCAATCACGATGTCAAGTCATCCGACTTAACACAAGTATCATCTTTCCCACTCACTCACACCAAGTTTTTGTAAACAATGGACGTAGCCCAAGAGCGGTCATCCAACTGTCATTGACCGTGGACACGGCTATTAGAATAGCTTTACACTCTGCAGAGGTTGCACACTTTACCCACAAGACTTGGGGAACTTCCGTGTCATCCACGACTGGCGGTATATTACATACCCGAGGTAAGTACCCGAAATGCCTTTCCCCTGATGATACTAACAGACAGTCCACTCATTGGTGCCATCCCTCGTGATGTACATCACAAGTATCATCCACGGGGGCACGCAACGGTGCGCCCGGTGTCTGTGAAAACAGCCCATGGTCATCCTTTCAGGCACGACCTTGTATCGAGAGTGATCACGCCATTCCTGCCACTAGTAATGCGGGCTCAATGCTAGTACCTACCAAAGTAATCAACAAAGCCCTGTCCCATAAGGGGTATCGTGGTGATGACCCACAATTATAGGGGGTCAATCGTAGTCCTTTCGATAAGTAAGAGTGTTGAACCCAATGAGGAGGAGAAGGAAATGACAAGCGGTTTTCAGTAAGGTACTTTCTGCAAGTACTGAAATTGTAGGTAACAGATAGTTTGATAGCAAGATAATTGGTAACGAGCAAGTAACGGTAATGGTAAATCAAGTGCAGCAAGGTAGCCCAATCCTTTTGTGGCAAAGGACAGACCAGAACAGTCTCTTATAATAGGCAAAGTGTTCTTGAGAGTACACGGGAATTTCATCTAGTCCCTTTTATCATGTTGGTTTGATTCGCGTTCTCTACTTTGATAATTTGATATGTGGGTGGACCGGTGCTTGGGTGTTGTTCTTACTTGAAAAAACCTCCCACTTATGATTAACCCCCTCACAAGCATCCGCAACTACGAGAAAAGTATTAAGATAAAATCTAACCATAGCATTAAACGTTTGGATCCAAATCAGCCCCTTATGAAGTAGCGCATAAACTAGGGTTTAACATTCTGTCACTCTAGCAACCCATCATCTAATAACTACTCCACAATGCATTCCCTTAGGCCCAAAGATGGTGAAGTGTCAAGTAGTCGACGTTCACATGACACCACTAAGGGAATCACAACATACATTTCATCAAAATATCAAACACATATCAAATTCACATGATTACTTGCAACATGACTTCTCCCGTGACCTCAAGAACAAAAGTAACTACTCACAAATAATATTCATGCTCAAGATCAGAGGGGTATTGAATAGTGATGACCCACAAGTATAGGGGATCAATCGTAGTCCTTTCGATAAGTAAGAGTGTCAAACCCAACGAGGAGCAAAAGGAAATGACAAGCGGTTTTCAGCAAGGTAATCTCTGCAAGCACTGAAATTGTAGGTAACAGATAGTTTGATAGCAAGGTAATTTGTAACGAGCAAGTAACGTTAACGGTAAACAAGGTGCAGCAAGGTAGCCCAATCCTTTTGAGGCAAAGGACAGGCCAGAACAATCACCAGTAATAGGCAAAGTGTTCTTGAGGGTACACGGGAATTTCATCTAGTCACTTTTATCATGTTGGTTTGATTCGTATTCGCTACTTTGATAATTTTATATGTTGGTGGACAGGTGCTAAGGTGCTTTTCTTACTTGAACTAACAACCTACTTATGATTAACCCCCTCGCAAGCATCCGCAACTACGAGAAAAGTATTAAGACAAAGTCTAACCATAGCATTAAACATGTGGATCCAAATCAGCCCCTTACGAAGTAGCGCATAAACTACGGTTTAAGCTTCTGTCACTCTAGCAACCCATCATCTAAAACTACTCCACAATGCATTCCCTTAGGCCCATGAATGGTGAAGTATCATGTAGTCGACGTTCACATGACACCACTAAGGGAATCACAACATACATATCATCAAAATATCGAACACATATCAAATTCACATGATTACTCGCAACATGACTTCTCCCGTGACCTCAAGAACAAAGGTAACTACTCACAAATAATAATCATGCTCAAGATCAGAGGAGTAATGAATAGCATAATGGATCCGAACACATGATCTTCCACCAAATAAACCATATAGTAATCAACTACGCAAGGTAATCAACACTACTAGTCACCCACATGTACCAATCTGAGGTTCCGGTACAAAGATTGAACATAAGAGACAAACTACGGTTTGAGAGGAGATGGTGCTGTTGAATATGTTGATGAAGATTGGCCTCCCAAAGATGAGAGGGGTGTTGGTGATGACGATAGCTTCGATTTCCCCCTCCGGGAGGGAAGTTCCCCCGGCAGAATCGCTCCGCCGGAGGCTAAAAGTGCTCCTGCCCAAGTTCCGCCTCGAGGCGGCGGCGCTTTGTCCCGAAAGTCCTACACCTATTTTTTTAGGTTTTTTGGGAATTTATATGTAACACCCCTGGATCAGTGCCACAGTGATCACCCCTTAATCATGCCAAGTCACTATGTTTAGCAGTGCCTAATCAACATTTGCATCATGTCTTATTTCAAATTCCAAGTCAAATGGAAATTCAAATTTAAAGTGAAAATAAAGGTTGTTCAAATCCAGGAACTAAATTGTTCATCATGTTGCAAATATTCCCAAGGCAATTGTAAAATCGTAAGCAAAATTTTATCGATTGGTTAAGTGCCTTAAAAACAATTACGACAATGGCCAAAACAATTAATTAAATGCCATTTCCATTATGAAAATTCCAAACTTGATTCAATTGCCCCCAAACTTTTTGTGGCCTTTCTGAATCTTGCAATAGATTTATGAGTCAAGTTACAAAAGTTACAAAGGTCTTTTGATATTAAAATAATACAAAACAGAAACTGTTTTATAAATAAAACAGAATTTTTTTATAAAATAAAACTAAAGAGAAAAGGGCCAGACCCCTCCCCCCCCACCGGGCCTCGGCCCAGCAGACCACCGGGCTGGCCCAAGCCGGTGCCTACTAAGGCACCAGCCGACCGAAACCCTAACCCCCCTCCTCTCATTCCCCCACTCTCCCCCGCCTCCCCACCTCTCTCCCGATCTGGATCGGGAAGAGGCCCCGCGCCCGCCGCCGCCGCTCCCTCCCGCGACGCCGCCTTCCCCCCGCTGCGTCGCCGCCCGCCGGCGCTGCACCGCCGCCTCGCCTCCTCATCTCCCTCCTCACCGGACGCCCGCAACCACCGTCGCCCGACGCCACCATGTCGTCCCGGCGCCTCGCCGCTGCGTCGCCGCCGCCTCGCCGTCGCCGACCGCCTCCCCGACGAGCTCCACCGAGCCTCGCCGACCCCCGAACCCCTACAAACGGGGGTGAGCCCCGTCCGTCTCCCCCTCCCTCGCTCGGCCCACGCGCCCGCCGCCGTGCCAGTCGCGCCGCGCCGCCCGCACGCGAGCCGCCCGCGCCCGCAACCGCTCCCCGCTAGCCGCCGCGCGCTCACCGCGGCCTCGCCCTCCCGCACGCGCGCACCGCGCCCCAACCGCCCGCGCGTGCCCACACTGCCGCTCGCCGTGCGCTGGCCGCGTCCCCGTGCGCTCCCGCACGCATCGCCGCTAGCCACCACGCTGCCGCTACTGGCCGCTCCCCTCGCCGGGCCCCACCGGCCGCCGTCGGCCCGGCCGCGGCCAGCCCCCGCCGCCGGCGCCCCTAGCCTCTGGCCTCGCCCCGACCCGCTCTGTTAGTGGGGTGAAACCCCCACTGACCCCCCCCTAGCCACTGACGATGGGGGCCCACTACCCCTAAAACGGTTTTAAAATAAATAAATAAACAAATAAATAATTAGGTTATTAATTAATTAATTAAATAAATAGTTAATTAACTTAATTAAGTTAATTAGATTAGTTAATTACTCTGTTAACTTAACAGAGGCTGACATGTGGGACCCAACCCCATTAGTACTAATTAATTTTGAATTCATTAATTCTGTTAATTAATTAAACTAAACAGGAAATGACAGGTGGGTCCCACCCCTTAATTAACCTGATTAAAGTTAATTAAACATTAATTAAAAACAGTGACACTGACATGTGGGACCCACTCGTCAGTTTGACCCAGTCAACCCCCTGTTGACTGCTGATGTCAGCATGGCATCATGCTGATGTCATAAATGCAATTATTGATTTTAAATATTCTGTTTTAATTTCAGAATATTAATAAAACTTTAAAAATTAATATAAAATAAACCGTAAGTCAGATAAAAATACTTTATACATGAAAGTTGCTCAGAACGACGAGACGAATCCGAATACGCGCTCCGTTCGTTCATCAGATGCCTCTAACTGTCTGAACATGGAACTGTTTGACTGATTTCGATAAATGAATAGTGCATAACTACCGACTATTAATTCCAACTTTAATCCTAAAATAGCTAAAATGGTTTAGACATGATTTTAGGCAACCCTGCACTGTGTCCTAGCTGTCCCATGCCTCTAACACCGCAAACCTGGAACATTCCCCCTCCGGTCATCTGTCCGACATTTGTCCAGAACCGGGAAATATTTCCCGGATGGGTTCTCCCTTCCTCGGTATCGAGTAACACTGCGTTAGGTCGCACCCGGCACAACTTATTGCCATGCTATGCTTGTGTTACATTGTTTGCTTCGTATTTACTGCTTCTTCCCGCTCCTTCTCTCTCGTTAGACGCTGAGACTGCCGATGATACTACTGTGTACGACTACGTCGACGACCCTTCCCTTTCAATAGAGCAACAAGGCAAGCAAAACCCCCCTTGAGCATTCCGATATCGCCTATTCTTCTCCCTCTTGTTCTTGCATTAGATTTTGCTACTGTATTAGTTAGCTCCTATTCTGATGGATAGCCTGTTTTTGATGAACTGCTACTACACCTGCTTTTATATCAACTGCCTAGAATAGGTTGATCAGTGAACCCCTGAGACCCCCCTTAGTCCCAGTTGCCCCTGCTTTCATCGACGACACTGAGGACTTGAAGACAGAAGATTCAGTCGTCGTGACTGACAAGCCGTTACCGACACATCACCACACACCCCTTAAGTATGGCACTGCAGAGCTACTACCGAGTGCCGAGGGTGATACCTCACTTAGCACTCCCGGTGTTAATTCTGTAGCGTAGCTATCGGTCATGGGTATCGAGGGTGATTCCTCCTCCCCACTTATCGATAGCGACTCTTGTCATACACTTACCTCGAGTGGGATCAATCGAGGGTGATTCCTCGGATATCCACTTGGAGTATGGACACACAGTTACTATGACCTGGTTACATAAACATGTTGAAGACGGGTCGGCCCCAATGGTACCCGCGAGAGTGATATGTGGTGGGGTGCGCCGTTAAGGCACCCGAGAGATATTGGTGGGGTGCGCCGGTAAGGCACCCGAGTGTTATTGGCGGGGCGACGGACTGCATTTCATGGTTCGCGCTTGCCCCACATTAATAAAATTCTAATGGGTTGGGTACTTGATCTGAGTTAGGTCGTTGGCCTTAATACGCACTAACCTTCACGTGGGGAAGTTATGGGCACTCATCGTCGTTGTATCAGCCGAAGCTCATCGGACGTTAGCAATGGAGTGGCGCGCGCCGGATTGGACTGGTTAGGCTCGACCTTGCATTAAGGGGGCTAGGTCTGTTTCCGGCCGCGTTCGCATCGTGCAGGAGTGCAAGGGCAAGTGGGCCCACGAACCTGCACGCTTAGGATTTAGACCGGCGGGCTGGCCTCTTCGTTGAGCCTAGGTGGGGCGACGACGTGCTGATATCCCGAGGCCGGGCATGACCCAGGAAAGTGTGTCCGGCCGGAGGTGACTCAGGCGTGTTGGGGAATATGTGGTGCACCCCTGCAGGGATGATTAATCTATTCGAATAGCCGTGTCCACGGTAACAGGACGACTTGGAGTTGTACTTTGGCCTACTACAACTATAACTGTAAATTAAATTAAAATGAATTGTGGCTCCGAGATTGCTTCCTCGCAGGGAGTCGGGGAAGGATCTCCAGGCGTGGATACTTAATAAAATTTGCTACAATAATATGATTATGTATACGTGATACCAATCTACTCTCGTCTTATGCTGCAAGACGCTGAAGATGCTAGTCTTCGATAGGACTTGGCCTTTTTCCCTCTTCTGGCTTTTCTGCAGTTTAGCCCAAAGATATAGCTCCATTCCTTTGATACTGGTGCATATCTAGCATAGTTCTGATGTAAGTCTTGAGAGTACTTTGGATGAGTACTCACCGTTGCTTTGCTCCCATTTTCCCCTTGATACAATGCCGCGACCAGATGACGGCGCTCAGGAGACCCAGGATCCAGCTTACCCGGTGGACGACTACGGCTACCCCGACGGAGGCCACTACTACCAGGATGGAGCCTACTACGACGTGGACTTATTTGACGTTCAGGAGTAGTTAGGAGGTTCCCAGGTAGGAGGCCTTGCCTCTTTCGATCCGCTGCTTATGTTTGTGCTAGCCTTCTTAAGGCAAAACTTGTTTAACATATGTCTGTACTCAGATGATGTTGCTTCCGCTGACTTTGTACTCAAGCTATTATATTCGAGCCCTCGAGGCCCCTGGCTGTAATATGAAGCTTGAATTATTTTAATTTTTGTTTAGTGTTGTGTTGTGATATCTTCCCGTGAGTCCCTAATGCTGGTCGTACGCATTTGCGTGCATGATTAGCGTACGATCAAGATGGGGGCGTCACAAGTTGGTATCAGAGCCGACTGCCTGTAGGTAGCCCCCTTTCCACATCCTTGGCCGAAGTTGAGTCTAGTCATTGAAAAACTTTTACTAACACTGATGCTGTGGCTTACGGGCCCACTTCTCAATCGGGTGGTATTAGGATCTTTTATTCCTCATCCTTACTCTGGGTTCTGATCTCTCTTCTCTTTCGGGTTAAAGATTTTATTAACTCTAACTCTAGGTTCTCGTAACTACTTTCTCCCAGAGAGCCCTTATTCCAAAAGAACACCTGCTTCGTCAGAGGATTCCGAAGATACTCTCCGTTGTCTCGACAATTCAACCTTGGTTGATTGTCCAGATAAGTATATTCAACTTATTTGTATTTGATCGGGCCACGTGCCATATGTCCTCCACGTGTCATATGTCCTCGTTGATCAGTGGTCAGTCCTGAGTCTGTCGTCCACAATGACCTCTCTCTTGTTCTTATTCAAAGTGGAGAGGCGCCACTGTTGAACACAGTCTCGTCAGTCTGTCCATGCATGCGCCGGTACGGTACGTGTCACCCATGTCCCTCAAGCGGAGAAGCCAGCCACGCATGGCCCCTCCATGCCATGCATGCAACAATGGCGCGCATAGGGAAACCCTTTTTCTAGCTCATGGGTCAGTCTGTCGCTGGATGGGTGGAGTTTACCGTCTCGTCCTCGCGCAGATAAGGGTCAAATATCTTCACCCCCCCGGTGACCTCCTCACAATAAAAAGGTAACCGCCTTCACATCCACACCTCCATCTCTGATTGACTATCGTTACTCACATCGGATCAATTGTAGTCCGCTAGATCTTTTGGCGGATTATTATCCGACAGTGGCATATATATTCAACATTCTTGTGAATTCTTCCCCTGATACATAATGTCTTTGGTAGAGAGTATCCTCTGCTTTTGTCAACTATGCTCTACTTTCGAGCTTGTGTTATTCACCCTTGAAGTTTGTGGTGTATGTTCCTAAGATGCCCCTATGGGTTGAACCTATGCTTTTCCTAATCTGTGTGAACCCGATAGTTATCACGAGTCATAATCTCTGTTGTTTAGCCCGATAAAATTTCAACACCGCAACTTCATCGAAAGCGAGAAGTGAATGAGAGGTTATGCCTTGAAGAAGTGGGAGTCGACCTTGAACTTGTGTTCATGCCCATGGACCCGGTGTATGACTTATCATGGAGCTTCTTGTAGCAATGACCATTCTCTTTGTATGGATTGATCTTGTATCTATGTTTTGGTACTTTGCAACCATGGTTTCGACCATGATTGTTCTTCTTTGGTTCCATTTCTTGGACAAGTTCAAGCACTTGTCTTCGACAGATCAATGCACCTGCCCAACCTCTATTTTGATCTACCTTCGAGTATTACCCCCTGGTATCTTGAGGATATCGTGTCTTTGCACTACATCTTAGGAATTTAAGATGGAGTAATAACTTATCCTGTCATAGTCACTCCACGGGTTCTGGGTTGTCATCAACCGAGAACATCGAATAGTGAATCGAGTCCGCACTGCCATTCAACAACTCATAGTAAACTTCCTTGTTTACGAGTTTGTACTCGATCATGTCTTTCCCAGCTGATTGGCTACCTCATCATCGTCATGCTGAAGCTTGACTATGATACCTAAGTCCTTCATCCTCGGAACACAATTCCAACAGTGCACTAAGCTTACATCGAGCTTTCAACATCATATTGGTTGTCTTGAAAGGCAATTTCGATTATGAGCTAGCAATCTTACCTGTGATTCCAGCAACCTTTCGCTTCACCCTTCCTTTGCTTGATGTCGTCGCTCATCGATTACATCCTCATGAGACTTCTCGACAAATGTGTCGTGATCATCATCAACATTTTGAGCTCTTCCAAGTATCAATCGAATTCATGATGAGAAATATCATCCTTGCCCTTGGTAATTTGTGTTGTCGTTGGCAACATCCTTTCTTTCATCCCAAACACAGACTTGGTCTTGTTTTGTGTTGTACTTTGATTCCCTTGCTGTCCAACTAATGGTCTGTTCTATCTCGGAGTATTACCATCTTTTGTCGAGAATGTCGTGAGAATTGCTCACGCCTTAAGAATTCTTGATATAGTGATGCTTCCCGCCATCTTCATTCATTACTTGGTCCCCGTGTTATTTTCAACCGGAGTACCGACAAGTGAACTGTGATTTGTGAATTCAATACTTCGAGCAATTCTATTGCCTTGAAGTTGAAGTGTGATAATTTCAATCTTGGTGTGTTGGTTGCTGAACCAACATTCTAACATTGATCGTGCTACCCAATCCATATTCCGGGTGCATTTTCGTTCAATGTTTGATTGTAAACGCTCTCCTCGAGCATACTTCATTATAACATTGGATCTGACCAATGCTATCATCTTGTTTTCATAATTATGGAAATCTCGACAAATTGTCGTTGAGCTCGTTAGGCCACATTCTCATCTTCTCCATGGTTAATGGTGAACTCCTGTTTCGCAGCTTGCTTCCATATTCCATGTTCTGAGAATCTTGCAACGTGATCTCGTCGATTTGTGTTGCATCCTTTTTCCTTTTCAGGCCTGCTAAGTCTGAGTAATAAGACTTATTTTATAAGTTGTTCCTACTGGATCTTTGTGTAACCAAAGTCTGATCTTTAACTGATGACCATGTCAATGCTACCTCGAAGCATGACTGTGGCATTTCGAATTTCATCAAAACCAGAACATTGGAGGCATAATGCTAAGTGTTTCTTGATCAATTATCCAAACATCGTTGTATGGGTAAACATCATAAATTCCTTGCCCCTTAGTCTTAATGGATCCCTACCTGGAGCCTTGTCATGATTGTCTCACTCTGCTTGCTCTTGGAAAGGATATACACCTAATGCTCGTGTATACACATTTTCCTTTCCATTGGTCTGTTTAATGTGATAAGCACATTTTACTTTCCATTGGTCTGTTTAACCCTTCTTGAGATTTATTTGATCTGAGCAGTGATAATTCCCTGCTCAGGTAAACACCTCGGGGTACAACTCTATCAGTAAGACCCTGTTACTGTTGTTGTTAACATTCCGGTAACCGCCGGTGGACGAGAACTTTGCCTATTGGTCCGCCTCGTTTCGACGAGCAGGAAGATGGTTCTCTTCGTCCCCCGACCCTGGTACCGATGTTGTTGCCGACATAGTTGACAGGCTATCCTCTGACATGTCTTGCTAACATGACCGTGCAAGTTGTCACCGCTCTTCCTACTCTTAATCCACATGATGGACCCATAACCCATAGTTCCACAGGATCGAAACCTGACTCTCCTGTACCACTTTGATTCTAAGGTATCTTTTGCACTTGGCTTCGTATGTAATTCCCGAGCCACCGCCTAAGGGATGATCTATTCTTGTGTCAGACTCAATATTTATTTCGTTGCTCTGAACCTCCTTTCACCTTCTGATTAGGCATCGAATGATAGCCTACCCGTTTTGAAACTTTTTGAGCCATCGCATATTGCTCTCAATGAATTCCCTGAGTAACGACTTGAGAAATAATTCATGCCTTCTTCTTTGAGTTCACCGTCAGTTACCCAACTTTGTGGAGCTATGTTCTACCAGAGTTTCTCCCTCTACTCGCATTCGTAGGACGAAGAAGATCCCGAAGAAAGGATGACGACTTCATCAGGATGGCCTGGAACAGAGAATCGAAGACTTCAACATAAGGGGATCAACCACTTCGATGAGAGCAAAAAGAACAAGAAGACTCGTTAGAATTTCGTAACCAAACTTTTCCCCTTACTCTACCTCTAAATTCTCGGGACGAGAATTCTTGTTAGACGAGGAGAGTTCTAACACCCCTGGATCAGTGCCACAGTGATCACCCCTTAATCATGCCAAGTCACTATGTTTAGCAGCGCCTAATCAACATTTGCATCATGTCTTATTTCAAATTCTAAGTCAAATGGAAATTCAAATTTAAAGTGAAAATAAAGGTTGTTCAAATCCAGGAACTAAATTGTTCATCATATTGCAAATATTCCCAAGGCAATTGTAAAATCGTAAGCAACATTTTATCGATTGGTTAAGTGCCTTAAAAACAATTACGACAATGGCCAAAACAATTAATTAAATGCCCTTTCCATTATGAAAATTCCAAACTTGATTCAATTGCCCCCAAACTTTTTGTGGCCTTTCTGAATATTGCAATAGATTTATGAGTCAAGTTACAAAAGTTACAAAGGTCTTTTGATATTAAAATAATACAAAACATAAACTGTTTTATAAATAAAACAGAAAAGTTTTATAAAATAAAACTAAAGAGAAAAGGGCCAGACCCCTCACCCCCCCACCGGGCCTCGGCCCAGCAGGCCACCGGCCCGGCCCAAGCCGGTGCCTACTAAGGCACCAGGCGACCGAAACCCTAACCCCCCTCCTCTCGCTCCCCCACTCTCCCCCGCCTCCCCACCTCTCTCCCGATCTGGATCGGGGAGAGGCCCCGCGCCCGACGCCGCCGCTCCCTCCCGCGACGCCGGCTTCGCCCCCCTGCGTCGCCGCCCGCTGGTGCTGCACCGCCGCCTCGCCTCCTCATCTCCCTCCTCACCGGACGCCCGCAACCGCCTCGCCTCCTCATCTCCCTCCTTAATTAAGTTAATTAGATTAGTTAATTACTCTGTTAACTTAACAGAGGCTGACATGTGGGACCCAACCCCATTAGTACTAATTAATTTTGAATTAATTAATTCTGTTAATTAATTAAACTAAACAGGAAATGACAGGTGGGTCCCACCCCTTAATTAACCTGATTAAAGTTAATTAAACATTAATTAAAAACAGTGACACTGACATGTGGGACCCACTGGTCAGTTTGACCCAGTCAACCCCCTGTTGACTGCTGATGTCAGCATGGCACCATGCTGATGTCATAAACGCAATTATTGATTTTAAATAATCTGTTTTAATTTCAGAATATTAATAAAACTTTAAAAATTAATATAAAATAAACCGTAAGTCAGATAAAAATACTTTATACATGAAAGGTGCTCAGAACGACGAGACGAATCCGAATACGCTCTCCGTTCGTTCATCAGATGCCTCTAACTGTCTGAACATGGAACTTTTTGACTGATTTTGATAAATGAATAGTGCGTAACTACCGACTATTAATTCCAACTTTAATCCTAAAATAGCTAAAATGGTTTAGACATGATTTTAGGCAACCCTGCACTGCGTCCTAGCTGTCCCATGCCTCTAACACCGCAAACCTGGAACATTCCCCCTCCGGTCATCTGTCCGACATTTGTCCGGAACCGGGAAATATTTCCCGGATGGGTTCCCCCTTCCTCGGTATCGAGTAACACTGTGTTAGGTCGCACTCGGCACAACTTATTGCCATGCTATGCTTGTGTTACATTGTTTGCTTTGTATTTACTGCTTCTTCCCCCTCCTTCTCTCTCGTTAGACGCTGAGACTGCCGATGATACTACTATGTACGACTACGTCGTCGACGACCCTTCCCTTTCAATAGAGCAACAAGGCAAGCAAAACCCCCCTTGAGCATTCCGATATCGCCTATTCTTCTCCCTCTTGTTCTTGCATTAGATTTTGCTACTGTATTAGTTAGCTCCTATTCTGATGCATAGCCTATTTTTGATGAACTGCTACTACACCTGCTTTTATATCAACTGCCTAGAATAGGTTGATCAGTGAACCTCTGAGACCCGCCTTAGTCCCAGTTGCCCCTGCTTTCATCAACGACACCGAGGACTTGAAGACAGAAGATTCAGTCGTCATGACTGACAAGCCGTTACTGACACATCACCACACACCCCTTAAGTATGGCACTGCAGAGCTACTACCGAGTGCCGAGGGTGATACCTCACTTAGCACTCCCGGTGTTAATTCTGTAGCGTAGCTATCGGTCATGGGTTTCGAGGGTGATTCCTCCTCCCCACTTATCGATAGGAACTCTTGTCATACACTTACCTCGAGTGGGATCCATCGAGGGTGATTCCTCAGATATCCACTTGGAGTATGGACACACATTTACTATGACCTAGTTACATAAACGTGTTGAAGACGGGTCGGCCCCAAGGGTACCCACGAGAGTGATATGTGGTGGGGTGCGCCGTTAAGGCACCCGAGAGATATTGGTGGGGTGCGCCGGTAAGGCACCCGAGTGTTATTGGCGGGGCGACGGACTGCATTTCATGGTTCGCGCTTGCCCCGCATTAATAAAATGCTAATGGGTTGGGTACTTGATCTGAGTTAGGTCGTTGGCCTTAATACGCACTAACCTTCACGTGGGGAAGTTATGGGCACTCATCGTCGTTGTATCAGCCGAAGCTCATCGGACGTTAGCAATGGAGTGGCGCGCGCCGGATTTGACTGGTTAGGCTCGCGCTTGCATTAAGGGGGCTAGGTCTGTTTCCGGCCGCGTTCGCATCGTGCAGGAGTGCAAGGGCAAGTGGGCCCACGAACCTGCGCGCTTAGGATTTAGACCGGCGGGCTGGCCTCTTCGTTGAGCGTAGGTGGGGTGACGACGTGCTGATATCCCGAGGCTGGGCATGACCCAGGAAAGTGTGTCCGACCGGAGGTGACTCAGGCATGTTGGGGAATATGTGGTGCACCCCTGCAGGGATGATTAATCTATTCAAATAGCCGTGTCCACGGTAACAGGACGACTTGGAGTTGTACTTTGGCCTACTACAACTATAACTGTAAATTAAATTAAAATGAATTGTGGCTCCGAGATTGCTTCCTCGCAGGGAGTCGGGGAAGGATCTCTGGGCGTGGATACTTAATAAAATTTGCTACAATAATATGACTATGTATATGTGATACCAGTCTACTCTCGTCTTATGCTGCAAGACGCTGAAGATGCTAGTCTTCGATAGGGCTAGGCCTTCTTCCCTCTTCTGGCTTTTCTGTAGTTTAGCCCAAAGATATAGCTCCATTCCTTTGATACTGGTGCATATCTAGCATAGTTCTGATGTAAGTCTTGCGAGTACTTTGGATGAGTACTCACCGTTGCTTTGCTCCCGTTTTCCCCTTGATACGATGCCGTGACCACATGACGGCGCTCAGGAGACCCAGGATCCAGCTTACCCGGTGGACGACTACGGCTACCCCGACGGAGGCCACTACTACCAGGATGGAGCCTACTACGACGTGGACTTCTCTGATGTTCAGGAGTAGTTAGGAGGTTCCCAGGCAGGAGGCCTTGCCTCTTTCGATCCGCTGCTTATGTTTGTGCTAGCCTTCTTAAGGCAAAACTTGTTTAACTTATGTCTGTACTCAGATGATGTTGCTTCCGCTGACTTTACACTCATGCTATTATATTCGAGCCCTCGAGGCCCCTGGCTGTAATATGAAACTTGAATTATTTTAATTTGTGTTTAGTGTTGTGTTGTGATATCTTCCCGTGAGTCCCTAATGTTGGTCGTACGCATTTGTGTGCATGATTAGCGTATGATCAAGATGGGGGCGTCACATTATACCAGAAGATGGGCACCGGAAGCGGGCCCGGCTGGGCACAACCCATCAGGGCGCGCCCAGGGGGGCCTGGCGCGCCCTGGTGGGTTGTGCCCACCTGGGGGCCCTCCTCCGGTAGTTTTCAGCTCCAGTAATTTTTATTAAATACAAAAATAATCTCCGTAAATTTTCAGCTTCATTGGAGTTGTGCAGAATAGGTATCTCTGATGTGCTTTTCTTGGGTCCAGAATTCCAGCTGCCGGTATTCTCCCTCTTTGTGTAAACCTTGCATATTATGAGAGAAAGGCATTAGAATCACTCCTTAAAGCATTATTATTCAACAAAACAAAGTAAATAACAGTAGGAAATCATGATGCAAAATGGACGTATCAACTCTCCCAAGCTTAGACCTCGCTTGTCCTCAAGCGAAAGCCGATATTGAAAAGCATGTCCACATGGTTTGAGAGAAAGGTGTCGATAAAAACAAAATACGGACATAGAAGCATCATGCTTATTAACATAACAGCAACAAACTCTAACATAAGAACTTATTTCAATACATTTTTATCATAAGGCTTCTCATGAACAAGTAACAATTCATCACAACATAGAAGTATGAAGCATAAACCTTATTGGGAACCAACAAACTATGTTCTCAGTCAACTTTGGAACCATAATTCATCATATTTTCAGGAAGGGTCTCGTGTCGGAGCCTTTTGGCAAGTCCACATACTCAACTATCATTTAGTCTTCTATGATTGCTAACGCTCACGGCATACCCATGAACAAAAAGTTTCAACCGGACACGTAGGAAGATAGGCGCTTATAGTTTTGCCTCCCAACTCACTCACCTCAAGGGTGATGTCAACAATAATAACTCATGCCCACCCATATCCAACTGGATATATGTGGCTAGATCTTTCCTCACCACATGATACTTGCAAAAAGGAAAAAGTAAAAAGGAATAGGGAAGAATACTTTGACTCTTGCATAAAAGTAAGTGCATAAAAGTAAAAGATAGGTCCTTCGCAGAGGGAAGCAGAGGTTTTCATCCGCTTATTGATTTGTATGCCCAATCCCTTAATGTAAAAGAACGTCACGCTATATTGCCCCCTATGATAGCTACCTTTATTATGCAGTCCGTCGCTTTTATTACTTTGCCATCATAAGTTCGTATAGCGCTCAATTTTCTCTTACACTAATTGATCAAAACACTTTTAGAAGCAATTTTTATAGCCTTGTTGCACCGATGACAATTACTTGAAGGATCTTTCTCGATCCATAGGTAGGTATGGTGGACACTCAAGGAAAGAGTTTGGGTTTGGGTTTTTGGATGCACAAGTAGTATCTCTACTTAGTGCGGAATTTTTGGCTAGCAAAGATATTGGGCAAGCACCACATGTTAAAGGATCTATGACAATATAACTTCTATGTGGATATGAACAAACATAAATCATTACGTTGTCTTCCTTGTCCAGCGTTAACAATTTTGACATATAATATTTGATGGGGGGTCACAATCATAAAAGATGTCCAAGATAGTGTATTTGCATGTTAATCTTCTCTTCCTTTATTAATTCTTTCATGAATTGCATCATTGACCAATGCTATGTTTGTCAATCTCCAATAAATTTTACTACTTATACTTTTCCTTATGTGATCTCATTACTCACCATAAGATTAGCATATGATTCTTTTCATTTATTTGTCTTTCTTTTATTTGATTGCAACCAGAAAGTAGAGATGCAAAAACTCAAACTAAACTTTATTATATAACTTTCACTCGATTACATAGATAGGTAGGCCATGAAACTAACACACGAAAATAGATCACGCTAAACTTTTATTCGACTAAGGCAAAGGGAAACTAAAGATAGAACCAAAATAGGTAAACGTGAATAAAAGTGATGGTGATACGATACCGGGGCACCTCCCCCAAGCTTGGCTCAAGCCAAGGGGAGTGCCCATACCCATGTGCTCAAGTCTCCTTTGGTGGTGGTGGTGAAGAAGGTGGAGGTGTAGAGGAAGCCTTCTTCTTCAACTTATATTTAAGCATAAAGTTTTCCTCCCTTAGATCGTCATTCTCCAATTCAAGCTTTAATATCCTTTGGCATAGGGCCTCCTAGCTTTCCTGCAGAAAACGAGACGGGATAAATTGGACCTTAGGTTTGTATCTTCTAGGGAGGCTTGACTTCTTGAATTCCACATGCATGTCTCCGGGTTGAGGCAATGGATCATCCTCTTCCTCAGAGCTGTCATCTTTTGTTTCCTGCATGGTAGCATCTTCTTCCTCCTCTGAGGTCCATAGATAGGGGTAAATCTCCCTAAAGATCTTCGGGTCTGGAACATAGGGATCAACATGGCTCTCTCCATCTGAATCTTGAGACGACATATTTTCACAAATGTCAGGAAAACAGCACGAAACAAGAACAGGGGATTTTTCTACGATACGGTTGTCAAAACAGTCGGGGGTATATATAGAGAATTTTTATCCTTGGGAAACAAGTATTTGGAAGGAAAACAGTCGGGAAGGCATTCGAGGTGGGCACAACCCACCAGGGCGCGCCCAGGGGTGCCTGGCGCGCCCTGGTGTATCGTGCCCACCTCGATCACCTTCCGGTTTATTTTTTTATTTCCAAAATTCTAAAATATTCCAAAACTGACAAAAAATATTTTTGCGGATTTTTCGAAGTCCGTTTACTTACCGTATCACATACCACCTATTTTTAAGTATTCTGGAGTGTTCCGGAAGATTTCTTTTATGTGTTCCTCTGGTGTCATGGTTTGGATAACATTGTTTTCAACGTTAATTGGCATACCTGAGATATAATGCTTAATTCTTTGTCCATTGACTACCTTTGGGTTAGTACCTTCGGCGTTATTAATCTTGATAGCTCCAGAACAATAGACCTCTTCAATAATATATGGTCCTTCCCATTTCGAGAGAATCTTTCCTGCAAAAAATCTTAAACGAGAGTTGAACAAAAGAACATAATCTCCTATTTTGAGTTCCCGCTTTTGGATTCTCTTGTCATGCCCTCTCTTTGAGTAGGATATGGACACCATGAACATAAATATCATGAAGGCTGTGTTGGTATTGATTCAACTACATGCGTGAACATGTGCCAAGTCAAGCCACTTGAAACATATAGAGGAGGATACCATATCATCATACCGCATCACAACCATTTTAACGCATGTTGTCGGGGCACGGATGGACACGATCACCTATGGGACCAGAGGCCCCTTTGTGGTTCGGCAAGGGGAGGTCACATTGCACAAAGAGCGGAGACCATGAGGCAACACGATGACCGGGACGCTGGTGTTTTTACCCAGGTTCGGTCCGCTGTGAAGCGTAAAACCCTACTCCTACTTTTGGTGGATTGAAGATGTGCGTGCCTCGGTCCCCGGCAGGCACCGGGGACGTGGCTGGCGCGCCTTTGGCCCCTCCTGGGCTGTTGTGCTGGTCTTGCCGGCGTTGCTTGGCCATCTGTAGGTTGCTGCTGCCCGAGTCTGGGTCTTGAATGCTTGCTTGGTTTGTGCTTGTGTGGTAGCTTTTCCCGGCGGGCTCAGGCTATGAAGGCCGAAGGCTTATTGTCCGTGCACAAGTCAGGGGAAACGAACACCCCTGTTTGTGTACCCCGACAGAAGCCCCCGAGCCTGAGCCATACGTGTCGCTTGGCACGTTGGGTTAGGCTCCAAACAGTGCACGGACACTCGTCGAAGAAATGCCGTCCTCCCGTCCCATGTCCACTCCGCGTAATTACCGCAGGTCATGGGGTCGTGGAACAGTAGTCGTTGGAGAGTAAAAAACTGCCAGTAATAAAACGGCAGTTTTCCAAAAAGATAGCGAAGAGCCAGCCCCCGTGCGGGTCCCCCAAATAAAAAGGGCAATGCAGAGGGGTGCTGCTTATTCGCATCCGTTTCTCCGTCCTTCATCTTCCTCCTCAAGCCAAGAGAAAACCGCTCCCGCCACCGCCTCCGGCCCACCGAGTGCTATTAGATCATCTGCCGCCCTTGAGAGCTCTAGGGATGGGGCGGAAGACGGACGCCAACAAGGGGAAGTAGACGACCGCATCTGCGGAGCCAGTGGCTGAGGAGAGAAAGAGAAAGGCGGAAGAGCTGGAGAAGTGGCAACAGAGAGATGTGGTCATCTCCCCGTCGAGCCTGGACACGGAGCACCCGTAGTCCTGCCAGACAGCCCCAAGGAGAAGACGCCATCAGATTCGTACCTCTTCTTCTGCGCGTACTTCTACTGTGGGCTCTCTCCCCCCTTCTCTAATTTCTTCTGCGCCATGATGGCGGCGTACGGGTTCCACCTTCTGGACTTCACGCCCAATGCAATGGCGTGCATGGCGATTTTTTCCCATCTGTGCGAGAACTTCGTTGGAGTTGCCCCCAATGTGGACTTGTTCAGGCACTTCTTCATTTCTCGGATTGAGGACAAATCACACTGCTCGGGGAATATAAGCTGGATCCCCCGGGGTAGGAAGGATGACTGGGATTACCTTCCTGGACAACAGCGTGGGAATTGGGAAGAATGGAGGGGCGATTGGTGCTGGGTCAAGGATGACAAAAGCCCCCGAGTTCTGCTTGGCACGGACCGGATGCGTTGCGCGCGGCAGCGACATGGGCAAGCCGGGCCTCACGGACGGCAAACTCCGCCTGGCGCTGAACAGGATCATCCGTCTCAAAGCTGCCGGGCTGACCATTCAGCATGTGGGGGCTGACTTCCTTCGTCGTCGCATCGCGCTGTTGCAGAAGAGGGATAGGTTTGCATGGGAGTTCAACGGTCCTGCCGACTGGATGCGATTGTACCCAGGCCCTGCCAACAACCTGCCGGTTTATGGCCATGGCTGGTTCTGTGATCAGCTGTTCGGCCACCTTGGGCCGTTCCATTTGCCGCCAGGAGTCATCCCCTTGCACCGCAATTCTGCCCGGAACCTGCAATGGATGCATGATTGCGACGCCTCCGGAGTCAAGCCTGATTGGGAGCTGCCCGCCCTCGACAGCGAGATGGAGTGGGTCTCCAACTTGGAGGAAAGAGCTTCCAGACCAGAGGATAACCTGACCGCGCCAACCAGGACAGCAGAGAGGGCATTCATCGCTGCTCGGATTGCGGAAGACAAGGATGTCAGAGCCTCCAAGGGAGCAGCCTCCGGGGAAGAGGAGGAGGAGGAATCCAAAGACGACGACTCTTCCGAGGAGGAGAGCGGAAATCTCGCTTCGGGGGAGGCTGTCGGGCTGTATTCTGCCGGGGCCAGGGGCTCCCAGGCAACGGTGACAGGAACCCAGGAGGGGACCAAAGCGGAGGAGGCGAAAGAGCCGGAGGTGGAGGAAGAGGGGCTCGAAAAGGGCACTCAAGCTCCAGAACCAGGGCGCCGCCTCCGTCAACGCGTCAACCGAGAACCAACGGCCCCTGCATCTTCGTGGGGCCCCTCGAAGGTGAAGAAGACGACCTCCAAGGGAGGCGGGCGCGAAGTAGCATGCCGCCAATCCTCCCGCCTCTCTCAAGCCAAGGCTTCTCCCGTCAAGCGACGGAGGGTTACAGGGGTGGACCCCAGCCCCTCGTCAAGCCCAACTTCTCCGCCAAGCTCGCCCTTGCCGGAAGTCTTGGTCCCTCCGCCAAGCTCCGCCCCCGCAACTCTGAAAATGGGCAGATCAACTCCGCCGCCTGCGTCGTACGAGCTGGGCTCCATGCTCATCGCCTCGGAGTAAGTCATTCGATCACAATCTTTGTCAAAGTGTTTATCCTTGACTTCTTGGCTGATCTTGCATGTTTGATTCTGAGAGGGATGAGGACGAGGAGACACTTGCTCATAGGACCAAGTGGGCCAAATCCACGGCAGGGCCGGATCCGGCGGTAAGGATGAGCATGGCATGAGATGCTGAGGAGATGTAACGCCCAAGATGCGATCCTATCCTTATTTTTGGCGCGAGGGCCTCGACAGGGATAGAAGCGCATCTCGTCGTTTCGCAAGAATGGATATCATTAGAAGTACATGTAAAGAAGAGATGAGTATATGGAATTGGCTTACACTCGCCACAAGCTACATCAATATCACATCAATACAACAACTTATCCAAACATCATACAAAAGAGCAGGGTCCAACTACGGACGAAAACAAACGATAAAATGACATCCATCCTTGCTATCCCAGGCTGCCGGCCTCGAACCCATCCTATGATCAATGAAGAAGAAGAACTCCAAATCAAACAAGCAGCGCACTCACGTCATAGCATCGCATTACCAGTACCTGCAACAGTTGTTGTAGTAATCTGTGAGCCACGGGGACTCAGCAATCTCATTTCCAAGGGTATCAAGACTATTAAAGCTTAATGGGTGAGGTATGGTTAAGTGGTGAGGCTGCAACAAGCACTAAGCATTTATTTGAGTAGCTAACTTACGAGTACAAGAACAAGGGGGGATGATTGTCGCATAAACGGGCGTGAACTAGTAATGATCACTAAGTGATCCTAAACACCTACTTACGTTCAAGCATAACCCCACCATGTTCTCTCTCGGTTCAGAACTCACGAGAAGAGACAGTCACGTCTACGCACAAGGTTGGTGTATTTTATTAGAGTTTACTTCAAGTTCTCTATGACCGGATGTTAAACAAATTTCCAAGTTGGCACATAACCGCATGCACGGCTCTCATGAAAGATTTAACCCTGCAGGGGTGCTCCAACTCATCCATCACAAACTAACCACAAGCTGCGTTGGAATTCCTCAACCGCGGGATAAACCCATAGTATTTGCGGAATCCCTATGGAAAATCTCAACCTCGAGATAGCGAGAAGTGTCCTCGAAATCCCGCACACAAGACGTTCGAGAAAGGTAAAACAAATCCAGCAAGACCGCCCGACGTGTCGACGAACCCGATAGGAGCCGCGTATCTCGTTTTCAGGACACGACCGGATTGGCTAAGTTTCCGGCTGGCACACCCGTTGGTGGCCCCGGCTACTGCCATTTTAACCAACACTCATGAGGAGCACTGGCCCGGGTTGTTGATTAATTATCCACGGGGTCCGGAAAGTCCCTATGCAAGTTTTATTAGGTTGGAGAATGGTAAAACCAAAGTTGGGCCTTGCCAGAAGAGTTTTATCCCAAAACGAAAGTCAAGGGGGCCCCCATAACAACCCCGAGCATGTTAGGAGCGCTCAATATGGAACATAACACCGGTACACAAGTAACTAGGGCGACAAAAGTGGAACAAAACACCGAGCAAAAGGCCAAGCCTTCCACCTTTTACCAAGTATATATGTGCATTAAATTAAATAGCAATAATATTGTGATATATCAAAAATATCCATGTTGGCACATGGAGACAATTGCACCTGCAACTAGCAACGCTATAAGAAGGGTTGAGCAAGCGGTAACATAGCCAAACAATGGTTTGCTGCGAGGTGGAGGGTTAGAGGCTTATCATGGCATTTGGGTGGCTTGACAAACAAGTGGTAGGTAGCGAGACATATCGATAGAAGCGAGACAACTAGTATGGCAATGATAGTAGTGGTATCCAGGGAAATGGTCATCTTGCCTGAGATCCCGCTTGGAAGAAGAATGAATCCATGAAGAAGACGATCCAACGTAGTCGAACGATCCTCACACTCCGAATCGGTTTCGGAACTCTATCGAGAAGAAGCAATCCGGAAACGATAGTCAACACATGATAAACACCACAACATACGCATGACATGATGCGCAAACAAATATGATGCATGTCTGGTTTAATTATGGGAGGCATGGCAAGCACAACAATCAAACACTACAAATTAAGTGAAGTCCAATATGCAACGGGTCGCATATTGATGAAAACCCACGTTCAAATCATTTAGTTCACTCTCGTTTAGGTACTCATCAATATTAAATGTTGTTTAACATGGGTGGTCATGGCATAAGGTGAAGATGGAATTAAAGCAATTTTAAATGGAGAGGGAGAACATACATCCAACAAAACAATAACTCTCCATATTATGAGAAATGTGTTTAATGTTATTTAACTAAACATTCATCTTAAGTGTTGTTTATCATGGCAAGAGGTGAAGCGTGAACATACTACACGTCTAGGCAAGTTTAAATGAGGCCGAAACAACATATAGTATTTCCGATACGACCTCATATGCAATTTTAGAATTTGGTCCAGATCTGAACTAACCATATTTTATTGTGGGTAAACAGCAATATAAAATGCACCTTGTGATTCTACATGTTTTTCTAGTCAAGTTACATATGTGGATCATTTTAATCGGAGCTACGGTTATTTAGTTATGAAATAAATCATTTTGACATAGCATTTACGCAAATTTAAGCAAACAGCAAGTTTAAACATTTTTATCATGGATGAAAGTTGGATATTGTGAATCTACACGAAATTCTAAGCATTTTTCATATATAAAGTTTCTACATGCGATGCACGGTTGGGGAGATATCAAATGTATGAACATAGGTTTTTTTTCTGCAAATCTGTAATTCACTGGGTAATTGATAAATCGCAGAACGCGAAAAAAAACTACAACAGGCCGAATCTGCGCACTGATGAGCTCACCAGGGAGTGCGCAATAAAACTAAATAGCTCTCACAGCATCAAATCGCATGGGCTACACAGTGGGCGCAATATTCTAAACTGCGCACAGAGCGGGGCTTAGCGGTCAGGTTGTGCATCCAGTTTTTTCGGTTTGATTCGGTTCGGTTTATACGGTTTTTGGTTACGGTTTTTATACTTTGGTTTATACAGTTTCGTATAAAAATACGGTTCAGTTTCGGTAATAACCATTTGAATTCGGTTCGGTTTCGCTAATAACCATATCAACCAAAGTTGTCACGATTTTTTTAAGAACACGTGATTTTTTGTCACATATTTCAATTTTTAGTTCATGGATAATCGAAGATTGAAGTATGTTTCATTGTTGTACATTTCTTTTCCTATGCGGAACTTCCTTGAAAGTTCAGAATAGGAAATAACTTGATGAAATACACATGTGAGAGTGATAGGCAACAGTCCCATGTAATGAACTTAATCATCCAATGATGATGAAGTGCTTTTGCTGTCTTAATTATGCATTACAAGTTTTATACCTCCTGGATGGGTAATTTTCTACAAGCACATGGTGACATTATGCTGAATCAGTACAATGGTATATGCATATTAAGTATATAATCTGTTCCTTCCTAGTAAAAATCAGCAAACTTACTTGGCCTAGTTGGTAGTAGGCTGTAGCGCAGTGGTGCTTCTAGTCCGAGGTAAGGAGTTCGACTCCAGGTCCATGCAAATTAATTTTTTGCAAGCATGCACTTCACATCATTTCGGTTTTTTGGTTTCAACCCAGTGGTTTTCGGTTTTTAACCGAAAAACCGAATGTCATACGGTTTTGAGATATGGAAACTGTAACTGAAACCGAAAACCATAAAAACCGAAATTTCGGTTTGGTTCGGTTTTTTTGCTTCGGTTTTTGGTTTTCGGTTCAGTTTTGCACACCCTGACTTATCGAGGTGGCTCACCAGAGGGCCACTGGGCCGGTCGGTGGAGAGGGGGGTGTGTGCAGGCCGGCTAGCAGCTGGGTTGGACAGATCTGGGCCGAACCTGGTGCAGGGAGACCGGCCCACGTGCGCTAGCGGGTGAGCGCTCGGTCTTTGCTGTCCTCGAGAAGGAACGAGCCGACAGCGCTGGTGTACAGGGGCAACGACGGTCTTGGCGGCGGCATGACTCGAGGCCGGCACGGATCCGGCGAGGAGGCTTTGGAGATGGCTGGATCCAGGTGATGCGGCTTCATATCCTGGCGCGGGCGAGGGTCCCGGCGACTTGGCTCGCGAAATCTGGTGCCATGGTGTTCCTGCCAGGCGGTTACAGAGAGAGAGAGGGGGAGATGAGAGAGAGACTTGAGAGGAAGGAGGAGAGGAGCTTGAGGACGGCGAGGCACAGAACTGGATCAGCTCCTGGCGTTGCGGGGTCGCCGGCTGCCGGTAGCGGCTGGAGGCTGCGAGGCGGCTCGGGAATGCCTCTCCTTGGAGCAGCGCGGCGAAGGGGATGCGGGACTCTCGGGCGAGCGGATCCGTGGGCTCGCACGGCCGCGGCGGCGGTTCGGGCCTGGGTGGGCCAGCGATGGGATCGACGGGCCCGGCGGCTGGGAGGAGAGAGGTGGAGGTGGCTGGGTGGACAAGTGGCGGCGGTGGAGGAGCTGCGCACGGAAAACGATGTGGGGCTAGGGCTCCAAATTAGGCAGGGTAGGTCTCCTTAAATAGGAATGGGGTCTAGGGTTAGTGGAATTTGCCCATTTTCGGACCGTTTGATCACGATCGAACGGTCCGGAAGCGGAGGGGTTGCTAGGTGGGTTGTGTTGGGCTATGATGGGCTGTGTAGAGGGCTTGATGGGGATGAGACGGAATGGATGGTAGCCCATGACATGTTTTTTATAAACCGAAAAACATCCGATATTTTTAACCGACTGTGATGCCACTACGGTCGACCGTTCGGGTAGCAAACGACCTCCGATTGTGACAAAATTTGGCAGGCGGTCTACCTACAACATAGCAAGACCGCTCGCCAAATTTTGACCCAATCCGAGAATATTTTTCGTGCACTTTTAAAAGCATTTTTAAACGATGACGTGGGTGCGTGTGTGTGTGGTTGGACTCGAAACGGACGACTGGGACAGCCGGCAACTACTAACGGATGCAAGTTTTCAAAAACGAGTGACGATGCTATGCATATGATGCAAATGATGCGATGATGAATGCGACAAACAAAAGAATCGCACGACGACAACGGAATAAAAGGGGAATCTTCTGAAGTGTCGGTCTCGGGCTGTTACAGGAGAACCCCGCGCCTAGCCCCCGGTACAGCCCTCTTCGCGAAATCCAAGCGCAGAACTCGTCCATTGATAGGGATGAGGAAAGGCGTCTCCCTACACCCGACAGGGAGACGGGAGAAAATTATCAGGCAGAGGCTCGCCAGGAGGAACCTTCCCTTCAAGGTTTCTCGTCAACGGTCACCTGTGAGAAAGATTCGCCGGCAAGGGCCTCCACCGAAGAGCTTGCCCATGTTGAGGTCGTCACCGGAAGGATGGTGACAGACCGCACGCCGGCAACTGATGTTGCCGGGGAAGGGGATGTCCTTCCGCAACAACCTCCATCGGGTATCCCACTCACCTGATTTTTGCTTTCTATGTTCTCTCCTCTTATGTGCCTTATTGATTTCTAACTTCCATAGTTCTGTTTATTGCTCTAATCCGCAGCTCCGCTACTTGAAGAGCCTGAGTTGCTGGAGGAGGTGGCTGACATTGGGAAGGATGCTGCCATGGAGGCGATGAAGATCGCTACCGCGGAGGGCCACGAGCAGGTTGCCGGGGACGTTCAGGAGTCCTCGGAAAAGATGGAACCAATTCCCGACAGCGCACCTGGTCTGGATACAACGATTGAGGAGAAGACTGCCCTTTAGTCCATGGGGCCCTCTTCGTCAAGCTGTCCACTGGCATCGGCTCTGCAATCTCCTCAGAGGCACCTGGCGTTGGTCACTGCTCAGCTAGGTCCCACAACTCCTGGCTCACCCTTCTCAACGGGCGCAAACCTCGACAAGGAGATCAACAGGGTACTGGCGCCGCTGTGTCAGAGGATCAAAGGAGCTAATGGTTCCGCCGATAGCGCCAAAGATTTGGTCTTCTTGGAATCCATGGCAGCATGGCTCAAGGATGTGCAGAGCAGGTATAGCCTCAAGTGGCAGGCGGTCAAGGAGCAACGTGACTCAACTGAGCTCGTGGACCAGCAGCTGAGGAACAAAGGGAACGAGCTGTGGGAGTGGTATAACCGGCAGATCCATTCTCTTAAGAGGCAGCATGAGACGTTATCCATGGCCAAAGAGGACGTCGCCGCCCGGGAGGCTTGGTTGGTCAAGCGCGGAGCGCTTCTGGACACCAGAGAGAAGATCATTTCTTTCCGGGAAGGGGCCCTTGAGGCTACTCTCCGTGGCAAGGAGTAGGAGCTGGAAGCCCGCGTCCGACAGCGTACCAAGGAGCTGGAGGATAGACACAAGACCAGTCGTGACGCACTTTCCCTAGAGTCCGCTGCTCAACTGAAGAAGGTGGCTGATGAGCTAGCTGCTGCATCTGCCGCCAAGGCCAAACTCGAGGTTCAACTGACCAAGCTAACAGAGGACCTTGTCGGGAGCACCAAGGAGATCGAGGCCCTCAAGGAGGAAGCGCGAAAGTCAGAAGCTACCTTGGGAGAGGCGCAATCACGTCTTTCCTCCAAGAGCCAAGATCTTGATGCCGCCAACGACACCATCTCTGACATGAAATCCAGGCTTGCTTCCTTGGAGAAAGACCTTGAATCTGTCGGGGCCCGCGAGAAACTGCTGCTGATAGATGTGAACAATGCGAAGACCCTCCAGAAGGATGCTGAAGACAAGCTGGAGAACTTAATTGAGCAGTGTGACCTCTGGATCAAGAGCATGGTTGATATCGCCGAGTGCCTCACTGCCTAGATTGCAAAGATGGACATGAACAGCTCGGCCTTCACCATCGGTAGACACGAGGCTCCAAGCGTCAAGATGACACTCTTCTTCGACGGCCTGATCGAGGGGTTGAAGATGTACAAGGAAGACAGGGCCGCCTGCTTTGCCAATGAATCCCGGAAGCTGGCATGCGACGCCCTCTTCCTGGTCCTGAGCAACCTCGCCTTCTTCCACCCGGAGCTCGACCTCTCCGATGGTTTCAAGAAGCTGCTGTCGGGCGCCGACACCTCTGCCGCCATGAAGAAGGTCGGTCCTCTTGCTGACAGGGTCCTCACAGTCCCAAGGACCCAGGGGAGCCACCGGGGTTAACTTTGAGCTTTCCTTGTTGTCATGCTATCCTGTACTTAAGACACAGTAGGTATCTCGTATTAGGGCATGCACTTTCTTTATTTTAATGCTTGCTGAACTGATGTTTTTATGCAAACGTATGCTATCCCCTTCGTTTCTCCACTGGGGTTCGTATGGTTGTTTTTCTTGCGCGTTTCTGTTACCCGCCAACAACGTGTTGTCACGATTGCTCCGAGGAACGGGTCATTAGCATTCTGCTGGTAAGGGCACGCTACCGGTGAGGTTTCCCTTGTCGGTGTTGATGCTGCCGCGTATTTCGTTGAGCAGGCTCGAAACAAAACACGGGCGAAAACAAAGACGGTAAGATTCCATCACACGCAAGACTTATCATACAAAACCTTTGGTTCGACGAAGGGGTATGCAAATGTAAATTCTAGTGGAAGTTGATAACCATGTCAACTTAGCTTTTGTCATGGCTTTTCTTTTTCCCTGGCGCGTGCTCATCCATGTTCATAGCCCCTCCCTTCATCCACTGGTGCCTCTCCTCTTCGTGCTCTCCAGTGCGTGCATGAGCATGTACCCACTGCTGCCCTGAGAGGAGGGGAACGCGAAGAGAGGCGAAGGGGAGAATCTTGGAGATCCATTAGTCATGAGTAAAATCCGCGGCACGAGTCTGCCGGGTTAATGTAAACATTCATAACTAACGGGAATGGAGGAGAAAACATGAATGGACGAGCCCTCCCTCCTTTCCTTCACGCCCAACGGCCCCGCGGCGACCTATGCGATGGATGCATAGGCGGGCGGCACCTTGCCGTGGTTTGCCTGCCGGGGACATCAAACGGTGGATTCGCTCTAGCATTCGGCTCGGGATTTATCCCTGGCGGAACAAATGCAAGACCGAACCTCATGCGAGCTTATCGACACTGATGGTACCGCCGCCGTGCAGAACCGATCATAGGCGGGGAAGGAGAGGGGAGAAGGGTATAGCTAGGTACCTCTTTCTTTCCTTGGCCTACCGGATGATGCCGCACCTCCCTAGGGTCAGGCGGGCTTATTTCTTTCCGGCATTCCTTGCTCCGGTTTTGGCCGTGGGGAACGCGACGGCAGCGTCGCCTGTACCCGTCGCGCCTCCCTCGATGCCCTCCTCGTTCGCCGCCGCAGTAGCACGCACGGCGTTTGCGGTTGCGTGCGAGAGGGCTTTCGAAGCGGGTGGATGCGCGATTGCGCCGGTCTTCTTCTTGGGAGCCATGGATGAAGAAGACGACAATGAAGATCTATTCGCTGCTCACGAACTCGGGTTCGCACAAATGACGCCTCCCCCTACCTGGCGCGCCAAGGATGTCGGGGCACGGATGCACACGATCACCTATGGGACCAGAGGCCCCTTTGTGGTTCGGCAAGGGGAGGTCACATTGCACAAAGAGCGGAGACCATGAGGCAACGAGACGATCGGGACGCTGGTGTTTTTACCTAGGTTCGGGCCGCTGTGAAGCGTAAAACCCTACTCCTGCTTTTGCTGGGTTGATCAGAGGAACACGAAGAACACGCAGTGCTGAATCCCGGCAAGAGTTGCCGTCGGGGAGAGCTACTATGTGAGTACATGTGTCCAAAGGTCCGAATCTTGAGCTAGGTTGCCTTGGGCCTCCTTTTATAGTGCAAGGGGCAACCAAAGTGGCAAAATAGTCTTTATCTAGCGATTAGATAGCTAACAGAGCTATCATACCTAACTCGGGCATTTAGGACAAAATACCATGATTGCTAGTCTAGGTGGCGCTCGGGGATGCATCTCCGGCAAGCTCTTGCCACCGCTTGGCTGGCTATTGCTTAGTGTATTGACACGCTTCTGGACAGGTGTCAACTGGGCATAATCTGTCTTCCGATGCGTCGCCACATGCTTAGCGGGAGCCACTTAGCCACCTGAGGGCTCGACACCGCATCAACAAGTGACTGGCGTCATGATGCGGTGGAGCGGTGGACGATCGGCTCGCGCTTGCCGGGTCTTCTTGAAGATGTGCGTGCCTCGGTCCCCAGCAGGCACCGAGGATGTGGCTGGCGCGCCTTTGGCCCCTCCTGGGCTGTTGTGCTGATCTTGCCGGCGTTGCTTGGCCTTCTGTAGGTTGCTGCTGCCCGAGTCTGGGTCTTGAATGCTTGCTTGATTTGTGCTTGTGTGCTAGCTTTTCCCGGTGGGCTCAGGCTATGAAGGCCGGAGGCTTATTCCATGCACAAGTCAGGGGAAACGAACACCCCTGTTTGTGTACTGCGACACATGTTGTCATCCAAGATAAATCATTATCCACTCCTAGCTACTTAAGCATGGCATGAACAACTATAATCTCTAATGGTCATTGCAAACGTGTTTGATCATAATATGTTGAATCAAGGATACTAGGTTAAACATATTTACAAAAACAAAAACAAGTTGTGTTCATACCCGCTTTTCTCTGCCACAGTCACTTCATCAAATATCGTCATTATTGCCTTTCACTTGCACGACCGAATGATAAGAAGATAATAATAGTGCAAGAGTGCCGTGGACTAAGCTGGAATCTACAACGTTTTATTCAAGAGGAGAAGACAAGGTAACATGGGCTCTTTGATAGATTAACAATGATGCATATGAGAGCCACTCAATATTTTCATCGTGGTCTTCTCCTTGGTACGACTCAAATAAAAAGAAAAGAAATTTAGAGAAACACACTGAAATATTTTTGGAGTTTTTGGTTTTTCTTGAAGAAAGCAAATTAAAGAGGAAAAACAAAAACAAGAAAAATTATTTACACGGGAAAGCTCCCAACTAGTAAAAGAAGAAGCGAGAAATCTTTTTTGGTTTTCTTTCGATACTACAATTTAAACTAAGCTAGAAAGAAAACTAAAAAGAAATAGGAAATATTTTTGGGGTTTTCTCAAAGTTTTTCAAACACACAAGAAGAAAGCGAGAAAGCAAATCTAGCATGGATATTACAATGAAAAAGTGTGAACACCGACAACTGGAATGAAATGTGTGAACATGAACGTAATGTCGGTGGAAATACGTACTCCCCAAGCTTAGGCCTTTGGCCTAGCTTGGTAATCACCATCCATAGAAACCATCCGGTCCCACGTCAAAGTGAGGTGGAGGCGGCACCTGAGCGTCCCACACCTGGGGCTCCTCCTCAGCAGCTGCTAGGTTGTTCCGGTAGGCTGTAATGTCATCTGGCATGATCCTGTATCCGTTCCTGGCAATAGAATCAAACAGAGCAGGTGCAGGCAACGGAATAACATCACGGGTTTGTATGCTGAATACTAGGTTGTAATGAATGTCACGAAAAGAATCAGTTGCCTCAATAAATTGGTGGTCCTGCAACGACCTGTGATCAAGATACACTTGGGACAAGAGATAATCATGTGGGCGAATCTGCACATTAAAGTGTCTCGCTAAGCGAGTAGCATAAATACCACCATGTATCTATCCCTTAGTCCTGTTAAGGTGTAAGCGATGTGCAATAATAGCCCCCATACTAAAGGTGTGGTCATCATACAGTGTACGGCGTAAAATAACGAAGTCGGGGGCACTGAGCGCGCCAACCTTCTCCCTAGCGGTTAAACAATTCGGGATGAACAAAGCAAAGTAATGCACTGAGGGAAACTGCAAACTGTTAGCAGTAGCGTTTGACACGCCTCTATCCTCACCCACTGTTAAAGTGAGGAGAAAATCCTCAAACTATGCTGGTCTAGGTTCTCTCAATTCCCCATCAGAGGGAATCAAGCATATGTCGCAAAAGTCAGTTAGCGGCATTTTGTAAGTTTCAACATAAAGGTTAAACTGCACCTCAGGGGGATTATTCTTTCTCAGGAAATGAAAACTTTACACAAAGGAATTTGTAAGGATGTGATATTGGTCACACTTAGCTGCGAGGAACTCGGTCAGCCCAGCGTTTGCAACAAATTGAGCGAACTCTTGATGGAACCCGGCCTCCTCCATGAAGGCGTCATGCGGCCATTCGCACGGCCGCACCTCCACCCTTTGTGGAGTGTGAATGTCATTATCCGATGATCCCCCAATGACTCCTTTGGCACTTTTCTTGGAGGAAAACTTCCTAAAGAAATCCATCTTATCCCTATAATAAAAATTCTGAATTTTTTTAGCCTACAACAATTTTGTCAACAAAACTTCGTGAATTTGATAGCAACTACTCCTAAGCATGCATAGAGGCCATATTGAGCAATCAAGCTACTTAGAGCTTTAAGAATTCAACATGCAAGCTCATCTACAGCAGCACCAAGAGTAGCTAACTACTCTAAAAATAACCCACTAAATCAAAAACTAATTGGAGCAATGGAGGAGTCACATACCAAGTAGCAATCCCTCCAAACAGTTTCAGAAATGGAGCTTCGAGCAATGAGATCGAAATCCGCAGGTTTGAGAGCAAGAACATGGGAATGGTGGCTGTGGTGATTTTTTTCTGGAGGTAGGGGATGATGTGGGCTAAAGAAATGAGTGAGGGGGCCCACGTGGGGGCCACAACACACCAGCGCGCGCCTGGGGGTGCTGGCGCGCGCTGGTGTCTTGTGGGCACCAGGTGCACCCCCCCTCTGGTATTATTTGCACCAGAAATTCAGAAATATTCAGAAAAAAAATCATATCAAATTTTCAGAACATTCTGAGAACTTTTATTTTTGGGTCATTTTTTTATTGCATGGAGAAAACTGAAAACATGATAATCATGGCATTTTAATTTATTTGACTAACCAAAACAGGAAATAAAAGGTGGGAGCACAGAGTTGTTCTTACTAGATTCATCGACTTCATAACTTTCAAAAATGATCCATTAATAAGGTTGATCAAGTCTTATTAACAACCACTTCCGATTAGCATGAAACTGAAGAACTTTCGTAAAACACTAAGTTACCTCAATGGGGATGTGCATATCCCCAACAATAAGTATATCATATTTCTTTTTGGCAGTAGGTAGAGGTAATTGAAAGTTTCCAATAGTGATGGTCGGAGATTCTTCAATAACATTTATACCATTCACTTGGAATTGTTTCTTCGGAAAGTGCACCGTGTGCTCATTACCATTGATATGAAAGGTGACTTTGCTTTTATTGCAATCAATAACAGACCCTGTAGTATTCAAAAAGGGTCTACCAAAGATAATCGACATGTTGTCGTCCTTGGGCATCTCAAGAATAACAAAGTCCGTGAAGATAGTAACATTTGCAATAACAACAGGCACATCCTCACAAATACCGATAGGTATGGCAGTTGATTTGTCACCCATTTGCAATGATATATTGGTAGGTGTGAGTTTATTCAAATCAAGTCTTTTATATAAGGAGAAAGGCATAACACTAACACCGGCTCCCAAATCACACAAAGCAGTTTTGACATAGTTTATTTTAATGGAGCAAGGTATAGATGGTATTCCAGGATCTCCAAGTTTTTAGGTACTCCATCCTTAAAAGAGTAATTAGCAAGCATGGTGGAGATTTCAGCTTCGGGTATCTTTCTTTTATTAGTGATGATGTCTTTCATGTACTTTATATAAGGGGCCATCTTTAGGATATCAGTCAAGCGGGTACGCAAAAAGACTGGCCTAATCATTTCAGCGAAGTGTTCAAATTCTTCATCATCCTTTTTCTTAGATGGCTTAGGTGGAAATGGCATGGGTTTCTGAACCCATGGCTCTCTTTCTTTACCATGTTTCCTAGCCACAAAGTCTCTTTTATCATAAGGTTTATTTTTAGGTTGTGGGTTATCAAGATCAGCAGCAGGCTCTATTTCAACATCATTATCTGGTTCTTTATCATGGTTAGGTTGAGCATCTTCATGAACATCATCATTATCAGTTTCCTTATCACTAGGTGAATGTTCATTACCAGACTGAGTTTCAGCATCAGAAATAGAGACATCATTATTATCAGGAGGTTTTTGTATCTCAGGTTCACTACAGGTATGCAGAGTCCTATCATTTTTCTTTTTATTTTTCTTTTTAGAAGGACTAGGTGCATCAGTATTAATTCTCTAAGAGTCTTGTTCAATTCTTTTAGGATGACCTTCAGGATAGAGTGGTTCTTGGGTCATTCTACCTCTTCTAGTTACTACTCTAGCAGCAAAATTATTCATATTATTATTCATTTCATCAAGCAATTCTTTTTGAGATTTAGCAACTTGTTCTAACTGAGTTTGAACCATAGAGGCATGCTTTCCTACACCTCTAACATCATTACTGATTCTAAAAAGCAAGTCACTCAAGCGAGCAATCATATCAGAATTATTTTTCAATTGTTTCAGAACATGTGCATTGAAATGATCTTGCTTCATAATACAGTTGTCAAACTCATATAAGCATTGACTAGGATGTTTATTCTGAGGGATATCACCTTCATCAAACTTTAATAAAGAATTTACCTTTACCACTTGTGGAGGTGGTGGTGTGTCAAGGCCATGTATTTCTTCAATAGGTGGCAAATTCTTAACATCCTCAGCTTTAATACCTTTTTCCTTCATAGATTTCTTTGCCTCTTGCATATCTTCAGGACTGAGAAATAAGATACCTCTCTTCTTCGGAGCGGGTTTAGGCGGCGGTTCAGGAAGAGTCCAATCATCATAATTCTTCAATATGTTATTCAATAATTCCTCACCTTGTTCAACAGTTCTTTCCCTGAAAACACAACGAGCACAACTATCAAGGAAGTCCCTAGAAGCATCGGTTAGTCCATTATAGAAGATATCAAGTATTTCATTTTTCTTGAGAGGATGATAAAGCAAAGAATTAAGCAAATGGAGAAGCCTCCCCCAAGCTTGTGGGAGACTCTCTTCTTCAATTTGCACAAAGTTAAATATTTCCTGTAAGGCGGCTTCTTTCTTATGAGCAGGAAAATATTTTTCAGAGAAGTAGTAAATCATATCCTGGGGACTACGCACACAGCCAGGAGTAAGAGTATTGTACCATGTCTTAGCATCACCCTTTAATGTGAATGGAAATAACTTAAGGATATAATAGTAGCGAATCTTCTCATCATGAGCAAAGAGGGTGGCTATACCATTCAACTTAGTAAGGTGTGCCAATACAGTTTCAGTTTCATTGCCATGGAAAGGATTAGATTCAACCAAAGTAATTAACTCTGGGTTGATGGAGAATTCATAATCCTTATGAGTAACAAAGATAGGTGAAGTAGCAAACTTAGGATCACATTTCATTCTAGCATTTAAAGTCTTTTCCTTATACTTGCGTAGCAAATTCTTAAGATCGTTTCTATCCTTGCAAGAAAGAATTTCTCTAGTTACCTCCTCGTCCATGACATAACCTTCAGGTATCTTAGGCATTTCAAACCTAGGAGAGCAAGGACTAATAGGTGTTTCATAGTCATCATCAGTTTCATAGGCTTCATCAGTTTCAGCAATCTCATCAGTTTCAGTAGTTTCATTCTCTTTAGCTCTAGAATTTGTTCATGAAGAAATTCTCCTAGTGGCACATTATCATCAAGCATGGTACTAGCATCATCATAGGCATCATTCATAGCAGAGGTAGCATCATCAATAACTTGAGACATATCAGGATTACTAGCATGTGGTGGTGTTGTAAGCTTACTCATAACAGAAGGTGAATCAAGTGCAAAGCTAGATGGCAGTTCCTTACCTCCCCTCGTCTTAGAGGGAAGAATCTTAGTCTTTGGATCCTTCAGATTCTTCACAGTGATCAATTGATATAAATCCCAAGTGACTCAACAAATATAGCTATGCTCCCCAGAAACGGTGCCAGAAAAAGGTCTTGAAAACCCACAAGTATAGGGGATCGCAACGGTTTTCGAGGGTAGAGTATTCAACCCAAATTTATAGATTCGACACAAGGGGAGCAAAAGAATATTTGAGAGTATTAGCAGTTGAGTTGTCAATTCAACTACACCTGGAGATTAAATATCTGCAGCAAAGTGATCAGTAGCATAGTAGTATGATAGCAGTAGTAGCAGTAACGGCAACAGTAGCAACGATAGCTATAGTTTTGTAGCAGTTGGAACAGTAGTAACGGCAGTAGTAACTTAGCAAGAACAATAAGTGGAAAACTCGTAGGCACTGGATTGGTGAACTTGTTGGATGATATTGATCATATAATAGTCATAACCTAGGGCGACACAGAACTAGCTCTAGTTCATAAATGTAATGTAGGCATGTATTCCGTAAATAGTCATACGTGCTTATGGAAAAGAACTTGCATGACATCTTTTGTCCTACCCTCCCGTGGTAGCGGAGTCCATAAGGAAACTAAGGGATATTAAGGCCTCCTTTTAATAGAGAACCGGAACAAAACATTAACACACGGTGAATACATGAACTCCTCAAACTACGGTCGTCACCGGAAAGTATCACGTCTATTGTCACTTCGGGATTTGTGGATCAGAACACGTAAAAGGTGTATATGACTAGCAAGGTCGGATCAAGAACATAGATATAATGGTGATAACATAAAGGTTCAGATCTCAAATCATGGCACTCGAGCCCTAGTGACAAGCATTAGGCATAGCAAAGTCATAGCAACATCAATCTCAGAACATAATGGATACTAGCGATCAAGCCCTAACAAAACTAACTCGATTACATGATGAATCTCATCCAACTCCTCAACGATCAGCAAGCCTACAAAGGAATTACTCACTCCCGGTGGGGAGCATCATGGAATTGGCGATGGAGAAGGGTTGATGATGAGGAAGACCGAAGATTCCCCTCTCTGGAGCCCCAAACGGGCTCCAGATCTGGCCTCTCGAGGAAGAACAGGAGGTGGCGGCGGCTCTGTATCGTAAAACGAGATAAAACTTTCTCCTTGATTTTTCTCTTCGAAAATAGGAATTTATAGTGCCGGAATTAGGGTCAGAAGGGGCCACGAGGTGGGCACAACCCACCAGGGCGCGCCTGGGGGGGGGGGGTGGAGCGCCCTGGTGTATCTTGCCTAGCCAGGGGCCCCCCTCCGGTGGTTCTTGGTTCCAGTATTTTTTATTTATTCTAAAATAAATATCCAAAAAGTTTCGTCCAATTCTGAGAACTTTTATTTATGCACAAAAAACAACAACATGGTAGTTCTGCTGAAAACAGCGTTAGTCCGGGTTAGTTTCATTCAAATAATGCAAATTAGAGTCCAAAACAAGGGCAAAAGTAGTAGTAGATGCAGGCAGGAGTCAATTTACTTGTTTATGGACGTGATGCCTAAGTACACATGATCATTGCCATGATTAAATGTTGCATAACTATGCTCTTTTCTTTTAATTGCCCAACAGTAATTTGTTTACCCACCGTATGCTTTCTTTGAGAGAGAAGCCTGTAGCGAACACTATGGCCCCTGTCGGGGCACGGATGCTCGCGATCACCTATGCGACCAGAGGCCCCTTGTGGTTCGGCAGGGGGGTCACTTTGCACAAAGAGCGGAGACCATGAGACAGCGCGACGATCAGGTCGCTGGCATTTTTACCCAGGATCGGGCCGTTGTGAAGCGTAAAACCCTACTCCTGCTTTTGGTGGATTGATCGAAGGAACACGAAGAACACGCAGCGCCCAACTCCCAGCAAGGGTTGCTGTCGAGGTGAGCTACTACGCGAGTACAAGTGTCCAAAGGTCCGAATCTTGAGCTAGGTTGCCTCGGGCCTCCTTTTATAGTGCAAGGGGCAACCACAATGGCAAAACAGTCATTATCTATCGATTAGATTGCTTAGCAGAGCTATCATACCTAACTCTGGCATTTAGGACAAAATACCATGATTACTAGACTAGGTGGCGCTCGGGGGTGCATTCCCGGCAAGCTCTTGCCACCGCCTAGTTAGCCATTGCTTAAGGTCTTGACACGCTGCTGGACGGGTGTCAACTGGGTATAATCTGCCTCTCGGTGCGTCGCCACGTGCTTAGCGAGAGCCACTTAGCCGCTTGAGGGCTCGACACCGCATCGATAAGTGACTGGCGTAGCGATGCGGTGGAGCGGTGGCTTGTTGGCTCGTGCCTGCCGGGGGATGGCTTGCCGGGTCTTCTTGAGATGTGCGCGCCTCGGTCCCCGGCAAGCTCCGGGGACATGGCTGGCGCGCTTTGTGCCCCTCCTGGGCTGTTGTGCCGGTGTTGCCAGTGTTTCCTTGGCTTCCTGCAGGTTGTTGCTGCCGGGTACTGGTTCTTTAATGCTTTCTTGGTGGAGCGGTAGCTTTCCCAACGGGTTTAGCTACTACCGCCTATGCATAAGTCAGGGGCACTGGATACCCCTGTCCTAGTGCATCGGCAGGAGCCCCCGGGTCTGGCCCACACACGCTTGCCTAGGGCTGTTGGGTCACGCACAAAAATTATGCACAGGCGCGCAATGTGAGGGGATAACTGCCAATTTACTAGTCAACACTGTCCCACCACTTCAGGCCGTTTCCGCCACGTGCGCCGCATGCATAGCGAGGAGCTTGCGGTGGGCGCTCGTGACTTAAAGGCCCGATCATGGCAGAAACCGCAGCGCCATGGACAGGAGCAATGGGGCGGTTACCTGTTCGCCCGTGAGTCGTGGGTAGTGGGATTGGTGGAGATGGGCGGCCGCTTTGGAGCAGGCGAGAGCCAGCCCCCGTGGTCTCCTCGATAAATTAGGGGGTCATGGTGGCGATCCTCATCCAGCCCCATCACCTCCTTTCTCCCAAGTCCACATTGCTCGCCCCTTCACTCCTTGGTTTGCCCTTGAGTCGCCCCTTCTCCCTGATGGTCAGGGGGAAGGGCCTGGCGAGCGTGTTCGCAGGGCTTCCCCCTTGCGTCCACGCCCAGTCCCCGCTCTGGACCGATGTCTTCGAGCTGAAGGTTAACCAGAGGAGTCTCGGATGTGGGAGCGGGCGGCATGGCGGTTGTGTTGGGGACAGTGGTGGTGGCACGGCTGTCGCTACATCGCCCGCTTCTTCAGCTTTGATGGAGCGCCGTGCGGTCGACACTGCGCCGGAGCCTATAACGGAGACACAGTGTCGCGGCGGACCGTGGTTCCCGCACTCCTTCTTCAGGGTGATGGAGAAAAATCGTCCGCACGGCCGCCGATTGCGTATGTGCGGTCGTGGCCGTGGTTCGCCGTCTATGGTGGTGAAGTTTTCCACCCACAGCGCCCTGGATGGCGAGTATGGGTGGGAGTTCTTTGCTCGGGCTTGTTTCTTAAGGGCGGGAGGAATTCCCCGCCTTTGTCCACTGGGGACGACCATGCTCTCTGTGGGGTCCCTTGGTTGCCGCGTCGGGAGCTTGGACGACGGCGGGGGCGTTCCCTCGAGCGGTGGCGATGAGGAAGACAATGGCGGTCGGGAAGCCACGAGGCATCAGGAGTGCGGATGAGGGTTCCGACGCGTTGCGCTCCACGGCAGCACCATCATCACCAGCTGGGCTCCGGCAGCGCCACCATCTGCACCTGTCCAACGCCTTCTTTCCCCTTGTCGGTCTTGTCCACTCCGTCGGCTTCGTCCGCCCTGCCTAGGGATGGGGCCCCTCTGCTCTTCGGACGCGTCCCTCTTGTCCTGGCGAGGAGGCGCCGAATCCCAGCCAGGCACTCCTTTTTCCCTCTACTTCTTCTCCACCTAATTCCTAGGAGGAGAGGGACAAGAAAGGCATTACGGGGCACTTATCTTTTTATAAGTTAAAAGATGTAGATGTTCGCCAAGTTTTAGTTAATCGTAATGTAATTTCTATCCGATTTGTATCAACAAACGAATGAATGAATGTTATTTTGTTCCCCTGAGTACTATCGTTTTCTCTCTTTGTTTCCATTGTGTCAATGTGTTTGCTCTCGCCGCACGGGACCGCCTGCCGGGCCGCTTTTAACTGCGAGCGCCTAAAAGGGGAACGAGCCCCCGGCAACAAGCTGGTGTTGTTCCCCGGCAGGGGTCCTTGTCGGTATCGGTGCGGTCCCTCGGAGATGATAAGTACCAGAAGCTGAGGAACAACTCGTCCCGACAAAGGTTTTCAGCACGTGAAGGAGATCCATCGAACACGTTCAAACAATGGGTAAGGGTTTCCTTTAGGGAGCATAAATCTTGGGATACGCGATTAGACTTATCTCTTTTTAGGCTGTATCCCTTTCCGGAGTACGCTGGGCCATCGTCCTTGTTCCTTCGTCCTCCTTCTATGTTTACCTGGTGACAAAACACGCAGGGCAAGAGGTCCCCACCGTTCGAGGAAAGAGTGCGGTAACAAGGATTATAGGCTCAATGAGTACTTCTAGAAAAATCTCTAGAAAATAGGCGATGTTATTGCAATCATAAAGGATGCATAACGAACGTTCAATGCAATGATATGATGCCATGCCTAGCTTTATTACTGTTGCTCAGGGTCTACGCCTGGCTTTGTACAAAGGGTTACATGCAACTTCGGCAAGGCTTGTACAAAAGGTGGCTGCCGGGGACTGTGCCCGGCAGCCGCGCCTTACGTGTAGAACTTACGAAGATGCTCAATATTCCATGAGTTAAGCAGCTGGGTGCCATCTTCGGTCTCCAGACGGATTGCGCCAATACTGGTGACTCATGCTACCCGGTAAGGGCCTTCCCACTTCGGCGTCAACTTGTTGGTACCCTTGGCGGACTGAACGCGTCTAAGGACAAGGTCGCCTTCCTCAAGGCTCTGGGCATGTACCCTGCGGCTATGATAGCGGCACAGGGCTTGCTGGTATTGTGCAACACGTACAACAGCCTGGAGACGATCTTCCTCGAGGAGCATGGCATCGTCATGCCATAGCTGCTCTTGCTCTACTTCGTCGTAGGCAAGTACTCGAGGTGACCCGTATATGAGTTCCGTGGGGAGCACTGCTTCTGCCCCGTATACCAGGGAGAAGGGAGTCTGTCCGTTAGCTCGATTCGGTGTCGTTCTGAGGGACCAAAGAACCATCGGCAGCTCATCTATCCAGCGCTTGCCGCTCTTCCACAGTCTATCGAAAGTCCTTGTCTTGAGACCTAGCAGCACTTCAGCATTCATCCTCTCGATTTGCCCGTTGCTTCTTGGATGGGCAACAGAGGCGAAGGAGACCTTGCTTCCAAGGTTTTGGATGTATTGCATGAAGGCACAGCTCGTGAACTGGGTGCCGTTGTCGGTGATCACTCTGTTGGGTACTCCGAAATGACACACCAGTCCTTTCATGAACTTGATAGCTGACTCCGCGGTCACCTTCCGTACTGGCTCCACCTCAGGCCACTTTGTGAACTTGTCGGTTGCCACAAACAAGAACTCAAAGCCCCCAATAGTGCGGGGGAAGGGGCCCAAAATATCGAGCCCCTAGACCAAGAAGGGCCAGGACAAAGGGGTCGTCTGGAGAGCTTGCGCTGGTTGATGGATGTTCTTGGAATGGAACTGACAGGCTTCACACTTGGTGACCAATTCAGTTGCACCTTGGAGGGCAGTGGGCCAGTAGAAACCCTACCGGAAGGCTTTCCCGGCAAGGGCTCTGGATCCAATGTGTGAGCCACATACACCTCCGTGAATCTCTGCCAACAGCCTCAGTCCGTCCTCCCCGCAAATGCACCTCAATTTCACGCCGTTGGGTCTTCTTCTGTACAGAGTGTTGTCGACAAATTGGTACATACTCGACCGACGGGCTACTTTTTTGGCCTCTTCTTGCTCTTGGGGGAGTTCTCCTGTTTGAAGGAAACAGACTATGTGATGTGCCCAAGTTGGAGCCTGGGGATCGACAACTAGGACTAAAGGCATCTCCTCGTCCGTGGGAGCGCTTGTCTCGACCACGAGAACCTGGGGTTCCGTAGGAGAGAGCTGCTCACCATGCAGAGCGAGACTGTCTCCGATAGCTTCTCTACCAGCGGCTTCAGGAAGCTCTGTCGGTAAATGCTTGCCGGAGTTCAACTTTCTTCTTTTCCTGGCGATTGTTGATGCAGATACTGAAGGTTGAGTGAGGCGAAGGATAAAGGTACCTGGTTCTACAGGGAGCTTTTGTGCAGCGCACTTTGATAGATGATCAGCGATGTTATTTTCCGCACGGGGCACATGCTCTGCTTGCAATCCATCAAAGCGCTCCTCCAGTTTCCTCTGTTCTTCCGCGTATGCCTCCATTAACGGGATCTGATAGTCTTTGTTAATCTGTTTCACCACCAGTTGCGAGTCCCCTTGGATGATCAGTCTCTTGATTCCCAACTCCACCGCGATTCTGAGTCCAGCAAGGAGCCCTTCATATTCAGCGGTGTTGTTGGTAGCCTCCTCCCGGGGAAAGTGCATCTGAACCACATACTTGAGGTGTTCTTCGGTGGGGGCGACGAGGAGCACACCTGCTCCAGCACCCTGGAGCGAGAAATCACCATCGAAGTACATGATCCAATCCTTAGGTGCTTCTTTGCCGGGGAGGACTGTCTCTAGAATTTCTCCATCTGGCATGGGCGTCCATTCTGTAATGAACTCTGCCAGTGCCCTGCTCTGGATTGTGGAAGTGCCCTCATACTTCAAACCAAAACTTGACAGCTCAAGGGCCCACTCAACTATCCTGCCAGTGGCTTCGGGGTTCCTCAATATACGCCGCAGCGGAAGGCGAGTGACAACTGTGATATCATGGGCTTGGAAGTAGTGGCACAACTTTCTCGAGGCCATGATGAGGCCGAAGATCAGCTTTTGCATTCCAGAGTACCTTGATCTAGCCCCTTGTAACAAGGAGCTGACAAAGTAAACTGGTCGCTGTACCACTTTCTTCTTCACCACTTCTTCGGAACTACTCTCGCCAGCTTGCTGAGGTTCCTCCAAGTTTGCATTGGGTCCTACCGCGGATGCTTCGGTCTCACCCCCGGCAGCATCGGTCGCAGCAGCTGCGTCTTCATCTACTTCGCGCTGCGCCACCAGCGCTGCACTAACCACTTGATTCGTTGCCGCCAAGTATAGCAACAACGGTTCTTGTGGTTTAGGAGCGACCAGGGTGGGAGCGGAAGAAAGGTAAGTCTTTAGATCTTGCAGCGCTGCTTCTGCTTCCGGGGTCCACCTCACCAGGCCTGCCTTCTTCAGTATCTTGAAGAACGGCAACGCATCCGGTCAAACGTCTGATGTCCTTGATGGTCTTGGGTGCCTGTATCTGCTCAATTGCCTTGATCTTGTTGGGATTTGCTTCTATCCCCCGCTGAGATACAAAGAACCCAAGTAGCTTGCCGGATGGGACACCAAATACACACTTTTCAAGGTTGAGCTTCAGGTTGATCTTGCGCAGGTTTGCAAAAGTCTCTTCTAAGTCTTGTGTTAGAGTGGCTTCATTCTAAGTCTTGACAACTATATCATCCATGTAGGCTTCAACATTCTTGTGTAACTGTGGTCCAAATCCAGTCTGCACGGCTCTGGCAAAGGTAGAACCAGCGCTCTTTAACCCGAAGGGCATCCGTACAAAGCAGTACGTGCTGCATGGAGTTACGAACGCGGTCTTTTCCTCATCTTCCTTAGCCATGAAGATCTGGTGGTATCCAGAGTAAGCGTCCAAGAAGGAAAGCAGGTCACACCCGGAGGTGGAATCAACAATTTGGTCGATGCGCGACAAGGGGAAGGGGTCCTTAGGGCATGCTTTGTTCAGGTCAGTGAAATCTATGTAGAGCCTCCATTTCCCATTCGCCTTGCACACTACCACAGGGTTGGCTAACCAAGTTGGGTGCAAAACTCCTCTGACCAAACCAGCCGCTTCGAGTTTCTTGATCTCTTCGGCGATGAACTGCTGCCGCTCCAAGGTTTGCTTCCTAAACTTTTGTTTGACAGGCCTGGCGTGGGGGCAGACCGCAAGGTGGTGCTCGATTACCTCCCTGGTAACACTGGGGATGTCAGATGGTTGCCAGGCAAACACATCGACATTCGCCCGCAGGAAGGCAACGAGCGTGCTTTCCTATTTGTCAGTAAGGGTGGCGCTGATGGTGAACGTGCCACCAGCGCCTGATGACCCACAAGTATAGGGGATCTATCATAGTCCTTTCGATAAGTAAGAGTGTCGAACCCAATGAGGAGCAGAAGGAAATGACAAGCAGTTCTCAGTAAGGTATTCTCTGCAAGCACTGAAATTATCGGTGACAGATAGTTTTGTGATAAGATAATTCGTAACGGGTAGCAAGTAACAAGTGTAACTAAGGTGCAGCAAGGTGGCCCAATCCTTTTTATAGCAAAGGACAAGCCTGGACGAACTCTTATATAAAGCAAAGCGCTCCCGAGGACACATGGGAATTTCTGTCAAGCTAGTTTTCATCATGCTCATATGATTCACGTTCGTTACTTTGATAATTTGATATGTGGGTGGACCGGTGCTTGGGTGCTGCCCTTACTTGTACAAGCCTCCCACTTATGATTAATCCCTCTCGCAAGCATCCACAACTACAAAAGAAGAATTAAGATAAATCTAACCATAGCATGAAACATGTGGATCCAAATCAGCCCCTTACGAAGCAACGCATAAACTAGGGTTTAAGCTTCTTTCACTCTAGCAACCCATCATCTACTTATTACTTCCCAATGCCTTCCTCTAGGCCCAAACAATGGTGAAGTGTCATGTAGTCTACGTTCACATAACACCACTAGAGGAAAGACAACATACATGTCATCAAAATATCGAACGAATACCAAATTCACATGATTACTTGTAACGAGACTTATCCCATGTCCTCAGGAACAAACATAACTACTCACAAAGCATACTCATGTTCATAATCAGAGGAGTATTAATGATGATCAAGGATCTGAACATATGATCTTCCACCAAGTAAACCAACTAGCATCAACTACAAGGAGTAATCAACACTACTAGCAACCCACAGGTACCAATCTGAGGTTTTGAGACAAAGATCGGATACAAGAGATGAACTAGGGTTTGAGAGGAGATGGTGCTGGTGAAGATGTTGATGGAGATTGACCCCCTCTCGATGAGAGGATCGTTGGTGATGACGATGGCTTCGATTTCCCCCTCCGGGAGGGAAGTTTCCCCGGCAGAACAGCTCCGCCGGAGCCCTAGATTGGTTCTGCCCAAGTTCCACCTCGAGACGGCGGCGCTTCGCCCCGAAAGCTCTGTTATGATTTTTTCCAGGTCAAAACCCTCCATATAGCAGAAGATGGGCACCGGAGGGCTGCCAGGTGGGCTACAAGTCACATGGGCGCGCCCAGGGGGTAGGGCGCGCCCCCCTGGCTTGTGACTGCCTGGTGGGCCCCCTGATATATTTCTTCCGCCCAATATTTTTTATATATTCCAAAATAATTCCCCGTAGATTTTCAGGACTTTTGGAGTTGTGCAGAATAGGTATCTCAGATTTGCTCCTTTTCCAGTCCAGAATTCCAGCTGCCGGCATTCTCCCTCTTCATGTAAACCTTGTAAAATAAGAGAGAAAAGGCATAAGTATTGTACCATAATGTGTAATAACAGCCCATAATGCAATAAATATCAATATAAAAGCATGATGCAAAATGGACGTATCAACTCCCCCAAGCTTAGACCTCGCTTGTCCTCAAGCGAAAGCCGAAATCGATAAATATGCCCACATGTTTAGAGATAGAGGTGTCGATAAAATAAAATACGGACATGAGGGCATCATGATCATCTTTAGAACAGCAACATATATTGACATATAATTTCTTATTCTGAAGTAACAATTCATTCACAAGATAAAGTATGAATCAAGAACTCTATTGAGAACCAACAAACTATGATCTCAGTCATTGAAGCAATTCCAATTTATCATAACATAGGAAAGAGTCAATATAAGAGCTTGTAAAGCAAATCCACATACTCAATCATCTTTTAGTCTTTCACAATTGCTAACACTCACGAGGTACCTATGAGGTCAAAGTTTCAATCAGACACAGAGAAAGATAGGGGCTTATATTATTGCCTCCCAACTATTTACCTCAAGGGTAATGTCAACAGAAATAACTCATGCTCGCCTACTTCCAAGCGGATATATGTGTCTAGATCATTCCCCAACACATGACGCTTGCCGAAAGATAAAGGCGAAATAAAGAAAGTGATGGAGATCACCACGACTCTTGCATAAAGGTAAGTACTAGAAAATAAAAGTAACAGATAGGCCCTTCGCAGAGGGAAGCAGAGGTTGTCATGCGCTTTTATAGTTGGATGCACAATCCCTTAATGCAAAAGAACGTCACTTTATATTGCCCCTTGTGATAGAAAACTTTATTATGCAGTCCGTCGCTTTTATTTCTTCCCTATCACAAGTTCGTATAAAGCTTATTTTCCTCACACTAATAGATCACTCATATTTAGAGAGCAATTTTTTTATTGCTTGCACCGATGACAACTTACTTGAAGGATCTTACTCAATCCATAGGTAGGTATGGTGGACTCTCATGGCAAAACTGGGTTAAGGGTGTTTGGATGCACAAGTAGTATCTCTACTTGGTGCGGAAGTTTTGGCTGATATGAGGTGGAAGCAAGCGACACATGTTGAGGGATCTATAACCATATAACTTCTATTCAGAAGTAAGCAAACATAACCCATTATGTTGTCTTCCTTGTCCAACATCAACTTCTTAACATATAATATTTTAATGAGTGCTCACAATCATAAAAGATGTCCAAGATAATATATTTGTATGTGAACCTCTCTTTCTTTCTTACTTCCTTTTAATTGCCACAATGACCAATAGCTATGTTTGTTAACTCACAACAAGTTTCAATCGACATACTTCTTATATGTGAAGTCATCACTCCCCATAAGGTCATCATATACCCTTTGCTTTTATTCTATATTTCTTTCTATTTCTTTTTCCTCAAGATCAAGATCATATCAAACAAGCAAAGCCCTCAACTCAAAACTACTCTTTATTATATAGCTATCGGACTTGCTTACATAGGGGGGATATAAAGCAAAACTCAAAACAAGATCACACTAAAAATTTATTCTACTAGATCAAGATATAACCAAAAGGATCGAACTAAGAAAAACGATAAAAGTAAAAACAAAAGGTGTGATGGTGATATGATACCGGGGCACCTCCCCCAAGCTTGGCACAAGCCAAGGGGAGTGCCCATACCCATGTGTTTAGTTGTCTTGCTTCGGAGGTGGTGATGTTATATTCTTGGCGATGATGCCCTTCAGGATGCGATTCTCCTCCTCAAGCTTATTATTTTGCTGTCTGAGATCCATTATTTCCTTGCGAAGTTTTTCAGTGATGGTTAGAGCTCCTTTAACCCATGGATGTCTCATTGTTGCGGGGGAAGAAGCAACACTCTTTTTCATATTTTCATAAGTAAGAAATTTAGCATTGGAAGGGATAACCGAGTGCGGGATTGCTGAGCTCTGAAGTTCTTCCAGCATGGGTCCAGGTTGTGGATGAGAGGTAACTTCTTGGTCTTCCTCCACGGCATCTATCCTTTTCAAGTCGGCCTCCATCTCTTCCTCCGTAGCCTGCCCGAAACGGTTCTCCCCGACCGACTCTTGCGAAGACATCTTGCTCTAAATCTGCTGCAGAAACAACTTGAAGAGAAAACAGGAGGTATTATCGTGATACGAGAGTCAAAACCTTCGGGAGATTATATAATGAATTTTTGCCGACCCGAAGGAGTATAACACAAGAAAACGGAGTCCGGAGGGTACACGAGGTAGCCACAAGCCACAGGGGCGCGCCCAGGGGGGTAGGGCGCACCCCCCTGGCTTGTCGCTTCCTCGTGCACTTTTCGGACTGCCATTAATTTTTCTAATTTTTTAAATATTCCCAAACGGATAAAAATTGCTATTGAAAAAGTTTTGGAGTTGGTTTACTTACCGTACCACATACCTATTCCTTTTCGGAGTCTGAAGCGTTCTGGTAGGTCTCCCTAATGTACTCCTCTGGAGTTATGGTATTGATAACATTGGTTTCAACATTTATGGGAGTACCTGAGATATAATGTTTGATTCTTTGCCCGTTTACCACCTTCGGGTTGGTGCCTTCGGCGTTGTTGATCTTGATGGCACCGGAACGGTATACCTCCTCGATAACGTAAGGACCTTCCCATTTAGAGAGAAGTTTTCCTGCAAAAAATCTTAAACGAGAATTGTATAGCAAGACATGATCACCTACATTAAATTCACGCTTTTGTATCCTTCTATCATGCCATCTCTTAACCTTTTCTTTAAATAACTTGGCATTCTCATAGGCTTGGGTTCTCCATTCATCAAGTGAGCTAATGTCAAATAACCTCTTTTCACCAGCAAGTTTGAAATCATAATTGAGCTTTTAATTGCCCAATAAGCTTTATGCTCTAGCTCAAGAGGTAAGTGACAAGCTTTACCATAAACCATCTTATACGGAGACATACCCATAGGGTTTTTATAAGTAGTTCTATAAGCCCATAATGCATCATCAAGTTTCTTAGACCAATTCTTTCTAGATCTATTAACAGTCTTCTGCAAGATCAATTTAATTTCTCTATTGCTCAATTCTACTTGACCACTAGACCGAGGATGATACGGAGATGCAATTCTATGATTAACATCATACTTAGCAAGCAATTTACGGAAAGCACCATGAATAAAGTGTGAACCACCATCAGTCATCAAATATCTAGGGACTCCAAATCTAGGGAAAATAACTTCTTTAAGCATTTTAATAGAAGTGTTATGATCAGCGCTACTAGTTGGAATAGCTTCTACCCACTTAGTAACATAATCAACAGCAACTAGAATATGAGTATACCCGTTAGATTGTGGAAAAGGTCCCATATAATCGAAACCCCAAACATCAAATGGTTCAATAACAAGAGAGTAATTCATAGGCATTTCCTGACGTCTACTAATATTACCAATTCTTTGACATTCATCACAAGACAAGACAAACTTACGAGCATCCTTGAAGAGAGGAGGCCAATAAAACCCAGGTTGTAGTACCTTATGTGCAGTTCTATCTCCAGCGTGGTGTCCTCCGTAGGCTTCGGAGTGACACTTGCGTAGGATCTGTTCCTGTTCATGCTCAGGTACACAATGTCTAATAATACCATCTACTCCTTCTTTATAAAGGTGTGGATCATCCCAAAAGTAATGTCTCAAGTCATAGAAGAACTTTTTCTTTTGTTGGTATGTGAAACTAGGTGGTATAAATTTAGCAACAATGTAATTAGCATAATCAGCATACCATGGAGCATTATGTGAAGCATTTATGACAGCTAATTGTTCATCAACAAAGCTATCATCAATAGGTAGTGGGTCATCAAGAACATCTTCTAACCTAGACAAGTTATCTGCCACAGGGTTATCAGCACCCTTTCTATCAATAATATGCAAATCAAATTCTTGTAGCAGAAGAACCCACCTAATAAGTCTAGGTTTAGCATCTTTCTTTTCCATAAGGTACTTAATAGCAGCATGATCGGTGTGAATAGTTACTTTGGAATCAACAATATAGGGTCTGAACTTATCACAAGCAAAAACAACCGCTAAAAATTCCTTTTCAGTAGTAGCATAATTTCTTTGAGCACTGTCTAGAGTTTTACTAGCATAATGGATAACATTTAATTTCTTATCAACTCTTTGTCCTAGGACAGCACCAACAGCGTAATCACTAGGATCACACATAATTTCAAAGGGTAGGTTCTAATCAGGTGGTTGAACAACAGGTGCGGAAATCAAGGCATTCTTTAGGATTTCAAATGCTTCTACACAATCATCATCAAAAACGAATGGAATATCTTTTTGCAAAAGATTGGTGAGAGGCCTAGAAATCTTAGAGAAGTCTTTAATAAACCTCCTATAGAAACCAGCATGACCAAGGAAACTTCTTATACCTCTTATGTCCGTGGGACACGACATTTTTTCAATAGCATCAACTTTAGCCTTATCAACTTCAATACCTCTTTCGGAGATTTTGTGCCCCAAGACAATGCCTTCATTAACCATAAAGTGGCACTTTTCCCAATTCAAGACAAGATTAGTTTCTTCACATCTCTGCAAAACTCGATCAAGGTTGCTCAAGCAATCATCAAAAGAAGTTCCGTAAACGGAAAAATCATTCATGAAGACCTTAAGAATCTTTTCACAAAAGTCAGAGAATATAGCCATCATACATCTTTGAAAGGTAGCAGGTGCATTGCATAAACCAAAAGGCATACGTCTATAAGCAAAGGTACCGAAAGGGCAAGTAAAAGTGGTTTTTTCTTGATCCTCTCTTGATACAGGTATTTGAGAGAAACCAGAGTAACCAACTAGAAAGCAAAAATGAGTATGTTTGGATAGTCTTTCTAGCATTTGATCAATAAAAGGTAAAGGCTAATGATCTTTCTTAGTAGCTTTATTTAATTTCCTAAAATCAATTACCATTCTATAACCTGTAACAATTCTTTGCGGGATCAATTCATTTTTATCATTAGGAACAACGGTAATACCTCCCTTCTTAGGGACACAATGAACGGGACTAACCCATCTACTATCAGCAACAGGATAAATTATACCTGCCTCCAGAAGCTTTAGTATTTCTTTTCTTACCACTTCTTTCATCTTAGGATTCAACCGTCGTTGGTGATCAATAACTGGTTTGGCATCAGGCTCCATATTAATTTTATGCTGACATAGAGTGGGACTAATGCCTTTAAGATCATCAAGAGTATATCCAATAGCAGCACGGTGCTTCCTTAGAGTTTTCAATAATCTCTTTTCTTCATGCTCTGAAAGGTTAGCACTAATAATAACAAGATATATCTCCTTTTCATCAAGATAAGCATATTTCAAAGTATCGGGTAATTGTTTAAGCTCAAACACGGGATCACCCTTGGGTGGAGGAGGATCCCCAAGTATTTCAACAGGTAAGTTGTGTTTCAAAATAGGTTGCTGATCAAAGAAAATTTTGTCTATTTCATTCCTCTCATTCATATGCATATCATTTTCATGGTCTAGCAAATATTGTTCTAAAGGATCAGTAGGAGGCACAACGATAGAAGCAAGACCAATAATTTCATCTTTACTAGGCAATTCTTTGTCATGGGGTTGTCTACGAAATTTAGAGAAATTGAACTCATGAGACACATCCCCAAAACTCACAGTAACTGTTTCCTTTTCACAATCAATCCTAGCGTTAACAGTATTCAAGAAGGGTCTGCCAAATATAATGGGACAAAAATCATCTTGTGGGGAACCAAGAACAAGAAAATCAGTAGGATACTTTATTTTCCCACACAGGACTTCAACATCTCTAATAATCCCCATTGATGCAATAGTATCTCTATTGGCAAGCTTAATAGTAACATCAATTTCCTCAAGTTCAACTGGTGCAATATCATGCATAATTTCTTTGTATAAGGAAAAAGGAATTGCACTCACACTAGCACCCATATCACACAAGCCATGATAACAATGATCTCCTATTTTAACAGAAACAACAGGCACGCCAACAACAGGTCTATGTTTACTCTTAGTATCAGGTCTAGCAATTCTAGCAGCTTCATCACAGAAATGAATAACATGCCCATCAATATTATCAACCAAGAGATCTTTAACCATAGCAACACTAGGTTCAACTTTAATTTGTTCAGGGGGTGTAGGTGTTCTAATACAACTCTTACGAACCACGGTTGAAGCTTTAGCATGTTCTTTTATCCTAACAGGGAAGGGTGGTTTCTCAATATAAGCAGTAGGAATAACCGGATCAACATTATAAGTAATAGTTTCCTCTTCAACTTTAATAGGTTCAACTACTTTCACTTCAATGGGAGGATGATATTTAAACCACTTCTCCTTAGG